>CAUIJQ010000006.1:0-1407500 GCA_959613385.1 Geotrupes spiniger
ATGAAAGATCTGTGATAGTAATAGAGTAAAATGGAAAAAATTCCGAAAATTTTAATTTCTTGATTTACGCAAAGTACTCGTAGAGACGTTTTGTTGTTACTCAAATGACAGATCTGTGATAGTAACAGAGGAAAAAGCAAAATATTCCGAAAATTTTAATTTCTTGATATACGCAAAGTACTCGTAGAGACGTTTTGTTGTTACTCAAATGACAGATCTGTGATAGTAACAGAGGAAAAAGCAAAATATTCCGAAAATTTTAATTTCTTGATATACGCAAAGTACTCGTAGAAACGTTTTGTTGTTACTCAAATGACAGATCTGTGATAGTAACAAAGGATAACGCAAAATATTCCGAAAATTTTAATTTCTTGATTTACGCAAAGTACTCGTAGAGACGTTTTGTTGTTACTCAAATGACAGATCTGTCATAGTAACAGAGGAAAAAGAGAAAAATTCCTAAAATTTTGATTTCTTGACTTACGCAAAGTGCTCGTAGAGACGTTTGGTTGCTACTCAAATGAAAGATCTGTGATAGTAATAGAGTAAAATGGAAAAAATTCCGAAAATTTTAATTTCTTGATTTACGCAAAGTACTCATAGAGACGTTTTGATGGTACTCAAATGACAGATCTGTGATAGTAACAGAGGAAAACGCAAAATATTCCGAAAATTTTAATTTCTCAATTTACGCACAGTGCTCGTAGAGACGTTTTGTTGTTACTCTGTCAGATCTGTGATAGTAACAGAGGAAAATACAAAATATTCCGAAAATTTTAATTTCTTGATATACGCAAAGTACTCGTAGAAACGTTTTGTTGTTACTCAAATGACAGATCTGTGATAGTAACAGAGGAAAAAGCAAAATATTCCAAAAATTTTAATTTCTTGATTTACGCAAAGTGGTCGTAGAGACGTTCTGTTGCTACTCAAATCAAAGATCCGTGATAGTACTAGAGTAAAATGGAAAAAATTCCGAAAATATTGATTTCTCGATTTACACAAAGTGCTCGTAGAGACAGACGTTTTGTTGTTACTCAAATGATAGATCTGTAATAGTAACAGAAGAAAATGATAAAAATTCCTAAAATTTTGATTTCTTGACTTACGCAAAGTGCTCGTAGAGACGTTTTGTTGCTACTCAAATGAAAGATCTGTGATAGTAATAGAGTAAAATGGAGAAAATTCCGAAAATTTTAATTTCTTGAATTACGCAAAGTACTCATAGAGACGTTTTGTTGGTACTCAAATGACAGATCTGTGATAGTAACAGAGGAAAAAGCAGAATATTAAGAAAATTTTAACTTCTTGATATACGCAAAGTACTCATAGAGACGTTTTGTTGTTACTCAAATGACAGATCTGTGATAGTAACAGAGGAAAAAGCAGAATATTCCGAAAATTTTAATTTCTTGATTTACGCAAAGTGCTCGTAGAGACGTTTTGTTGTTACTCAAATGACAGATCTGTCATAGTAACAGAGGAAAAAGAGAAAAATTCCTAAAATTTTGATTTCTTGACTTACGCAAAGTGCTCGTAGAGACGTTTTGTTGCTACTCAAATGAAAGATCTGTGATAGTAATAGAGTAAAATGGAAAAAATTCCGAAAATTTTAATTTCTTGATTTACGCAAAGTACTCGTAGAGACGTTTTGTTGGTACTCAAATGACAGATCTGTGATAGTAACAGAGGAAAAAGCAAAATATTCCGAAAATTTTAATTTCTTGATTTACGCAAAGTACTCGTAGAGGCGTTTTGTTGTTACTCAAATGACAGATCTGTGATAGTAACAGAGGAAAAAGCAAAATATTCCGAAAATTTTAATTTCTCAATTTACGCAAAGTGCTCGTAGAGACGTTTTGTTGTTACTCAAATGAAAGATCTGTGATAGTAATAGAATAAAATGGAAAAAAATCCGAAAATTTTAATTTCTTGATTTACGCAAACTACTCGTAGAGACGTTTTGTTGGTACTCAAATGACAGATCTGTGATAGTAACAAAGGATAACGCAAAATATTCCGAAAATTTTAATTTCTTGATTTACGCAAAGTACTCGTAGAGACGTTTTGTTGTTACTCAAATGACAGATCTGTGATAGTAACAGAGGAAAATACAAAATATTCCGAAAATTTTTATTTCTTGATATGCGCAAAGTACTCGTAGAAACGTTTTGTTGTTACTCAAATGACAGATCTGTGATAGTAACAGAGGAAAAAGCAAAATATTCCAAAAATTTTAATTTCTTGATTTACGCAAAGTACTCGTAGAGACGTTCTGTTGCTACTCAAATGAAAGATCTGTGATAGTAATAGAGTAAAATGGAAAAAATTCCGAAAATTTTGATTTTTCGATTTACGCAAAGTGCTCGTAGAGACGTTTTGTTGTTACTCAAATGACAGATCTGTCATAGTAACAGAGGAAAAAGAGAAAAATTCCTAAAATTTTGATTTCTTGACTTACGCAAAGTGCTCGTAGAGACGTTTGGTTGCTACTCAAATGAAAGATCTGTGATAGTAATAGAGTTTAACAGAGGAAAAATCCGAAAATTTTAATTTCTTGATTTACGCAAACTACTCATCGAGACGTTTTGTTGGTACTCAAATGACAGATCTGTGATAGTAACAGAGGAAAAAGCAAAATATTCCGAAAATTTTAATTTCTTGATTTAAGCAAAGTGGTCGTAGAGACATTTTGTTGCTACTCAAATGCCAGATCTGTGATAGTAACAGAAGAAAAAGCAAAATATTCCGACAATTTTATTTTATTGATTTACGCAAAGTACTCGTAGAGACGTTTTGTTGTTACTCAAATGACAGATCTGTGATAGTAACAGAGGAAAAAGCAAAATATTCCAAAAATTTTAATTTCTTGATTTACGCAAAGTACTCGTAGAGACGTTCTGTTGCTACTCAAATGAAAGATCTGTGATAGTAATAGAGTAAAATGGAAAAAATTCCGAAAATTTTGATTTTTCGATTTACGCAAAGTGCTCGTAGAGACGTTTTGTTGTTACTCAAATGACAGATCTGTCATAGTAACAGAGGAAAAAGAGAAAAATTCCTAAAATTTTGATTTCTTGACTTACGCAAAGTGCTCGTAGAGACGTTTGGTTGCTACTCAAATGAAAGATCTGTGATAGTAATAGAGTAAAATGGAAAAAATTCCGAAAATTTTAATTTCTTGATATACGCAAAGTACTCGTAGAAACGTTTTGTTGTTACTCAAATGACAGATCTGTGATAGTAACAGAGGAAAAAGCAAAATATTCCAAAAATTTTAATTTCTTGATTTACGCAAAGTGGTCGTAGAGACGTTCTGTTGCTACTCAAATCAAAGATCCGTGATAGTAATAGAGTAAAATGGAAAAAATTCCGAAAATATTGATTTCTCGATTTACACAAAGTGCTCGTAGAGACAGACGTTTTGTTGTTACTCAAATGATAGATCTGTAATAGTAACAGAAGAAAAAGATAAAAATTCCTAAAATTTTGATTTCTTGACTTACGCAAAGTGCTCGTAGAGACGTTTTGTTGCTACTCAAATGAAAGATCTTTGATAGTAATAGAGTAAAATGGAGAAAATTCCGAAAATTTTAATTTCTTGAATTACGCAAAGTACTCATAGAGACGTTTTGTTGGTACTCAAATGACAGATCTGTGATAGTAACAGAGGAAAAAGCAGAATATTAAGAAAATTTTAACTTCTTGATATACGCAAAGTACTCATAGAGACGTTTTGTTGTTACTCAAATGACAGATCTGTGATAGTAACAGAGGAAAAAGCAGAATATTCCGAAAATTTTAATTTCTTGATTTACGCAAAGTGCTCGTAGAGACGTTTTGTTGTTACTCAAATGACAGATCTGTCATAGTAACAGAGGAAAAAGAGAAAAATTCCTAAAATTTTGATTTCTTGACTTACGCAAAGTGCTCGTAGAGACGTTTTGTTGCTACTCAAATGAAAGATCTGTGATAGTAATAGAGTAAAATGGAAAAAATTCCGAAAATTTTAATTTCTTGATTTACGCAAAGTACTCGTAGAGACGTTTTGTTGTTACTCAAATGACAGATCTGTGATAGTAACAGAGGAAAAAGCAAAATATTCCGAAAATTTTAATTTCTTGATATACGCAAAGTACTCGTAGAGACGTTTTGTTGTTACTCAAATGACAGATCTGTGATAGTAACAGAGGAAAAAGCAAAATATTCCGAAAATTTTAATTTCTTGATATACGCAAAGTACTCGTAGAAACGTTTTGTTGTTACTCAAATGACAGATCTGTGATAGTAACAGAGGAAAAAGCAAAATATTCCAAAAATTTTAATTTCTTGATTTACGCAAAGTACTCGTAGAGACGTTCTGTTGCTACTCAAATGAAAGATCTGTGATAGTAATAGAGTAAAATGGAAAAAATTCCGAAAATTTTGATTTTTCGATTTACGCAAAGTGCTCGTAGAGACGTTTTGTTGTTACTCAAATGACAGATCTGTCATAGTAACAGAGGAAAAAGAGAAAAATTCCTAAAATTTTGATTTCTTGACTTACGCAAAGTGCTCGTAGAGACGTTTGGTTGCTACTCAAATGAAAGATCTGTGATAGTAATAGAGTTTAACAGAGGAAAAATCCGAAAATTTTAATTTCTTGAGTTACGCAAACTACTCATCGAGACGTTTTGTTGGTACTCAAATGACAGATCTGTGATAGTAACAGAGGAAAAAGCAAAATATTCCGAAAATTTTAATTTCTTGATTTACGCAAAGTGGTCGTAGAGACATTTTGTTGCTACTCAAATGCCAGATCTGTGATAGTAACAGAAGAAAAAGCAAAATATTCCGACAATTTTATTTTATTGATTTACGCAAAGTACTCGTAGAGACGTTTTGTTGTTACTCAAATGACAGATCTGTGATAGTAAAGAGGAAAAAGCAAAATATTCCAAAAATTTTAATTTCTTGATTTACGCAAAGTACTCGTAGAGACGTTCTGTTGCTACTCAAATGAAAGATCTGTGATAGTAATAGAGTAAAATGGAAAAAATTCCGAAAATTTTGATTTTTCGATTTACGCAAAGTGCTCGTAGAGACGTTTTGTTGTTACTCAAATGACAGATCTGTCATAGTAACAGAGGAAAAAGATAAAAATTCCTAAAATTTTGATTTCTTGACTTACGCAAAGTGCTCGTAGAGACGTTTTGTTGCTACTCAAATGAAAGATCTGTGATAGTAATAGAGTAAAATGGAGAAAATTCCGAAAATTTTAATTTCTTGAATTACGCAAAGTACTCATAGAGACGTTTTGTTGGTACTCAAATGACAGATCTGTGATAGTAACAGAGGAAAAAGCAGAATATTAAGAAAATTTTAACTTCTTGATATACGCAAAGTACTCATAGAGACGTTTTGTTGTTACTCAAATGACAGATCTGTGATAGTAACAGAGGAAAAAGCAGAATATTCCGAAAATTTTAATTTCTTGATTTACGCAAAGTGCTCGTATAGACGTTTTGTTGTTACTCAAATGACAGATCTGTCATAGTAACAGAGGAAAAAGAGAAAAATTCCTAAAATTTTGATTTCTTGACTTACGCAAAGTGCTCGTAGAGACGTTTTGTTGCTACTCAAATGAAAGATCTGTGATAGTAATAGAGTAAAATGGAAAAAATTCCGAAAATTTTAATTTCTTGATTTACGCAAAGTACTCGTAGAGACGTTTTGTTGTTACTCAAATGACAGATCTGTGATAGTAACAGAGGAAAAAGCAAAATATTCCGAAAATTTTAATTTCTTGATATACGCAAAATACTCGTAGAGACGTTTTGTTGTTACTCAAATGACAGATCTGTGATAGTAACAGAGGAAAAAGCAAAATATTCCGAAAATTTTAATTTCTTGATATACGCAAAGTACTCGTAGAGACGTTTTGTTGTTACTCAAATGACAGATCTGTGATAGTAACAGAGGAAAAAGCAAAATATTCCGAAAATTTTAATTTCTTGATATACGCAAAGTACTCGTAGAAACGTTTTGTTGTCACTCAAATGACAGATCTGTGATAGTAACAGAGGAAAAAGCAAAATATTCCAAAAATTTTAATTTCTTGATTTACGCAAAGTGGTCGTAGAGACGTTCTGTTGCTACTCAAATCAAAGATCCGTGATAGTAATAGAGTAAAATGGAAAAAATTCCGAAAATATTGACCTGTGATAGTAACAGAGGAAAAAGCAGAATATTAAGAAAATTTTAACTTCTTGATATACGCAAAGTACTCATAGAGACGTTTTGTTGTTACTCAAATGACAGATCTGTGATAGTAACAGAGGAAAAAGCAGAATATTCCGAAAATTTTAATTTCTTGATTTACGCAAAGTGCTCGTAGAGACGTTTTGTTGTTACTCAAATGACAGATCTGTCATAGTAACAGAGGAAAAAGAGAAAAATTCCGAAAATGTTGATTTCTTGACTTACGCAAAGTGCTCGTAGAGACGTTTTGTTGCTACTCAAATGAAAGATCTGTGATAGTAATAGAGGAAAAAGCAAAATATTCCGAAAATTTTAATTTCTTGATTTACGCAAAGTACTCGTAGAGGCGTTTTGTTTATCAAATGACAGATCTGTGATAGTAACAGAGGAAAAAGCAAAATATTCCGAAAATTTTAATTTCTCAATTTACGCAAAGTGCTCGTAGAGACGTTTTGTTGTTACTCAAATGAAAGATCTGTGATAGTAATAGAATAAAATGGAAAAAAATCCGAAAATTTTAATTTCTTGATTTACGCAAACTACTCGTAGAGACGTTTTGTTGGTACTCAAATGACAGATCTGTGATAGTAACAAAGGATAACGCAAAATATTCCGAAAATTTTAATTTCTTGATTTACGCAAAGTACTCGTAGAGACGTTTTGTTGTTACTCAAATGACAGATCTGTGATAATAACAGAGGAAAATACAAAATATTCCGAAAATTTTTATTTCTTGATATGCGCAAAGTACTCGTAGAAACGTTTTGTTGTTACTCAAATGACAGATCTGTGATGGTAACAGAGGAAAAAGCAAAATATTCCAAAAATTTTAATTTCTTGATTTACGCAAAGTACTCGTAGAGACGTTCTGTTGCTACTCAAATGAAAGATCTGTGATAGTAATAGAGTAAAATGGAAAAAATTCCGAAAATTTTGATTTTTCGATTTACGCAAAGTGCTCGTAGAGACGTTTTGTTGTTACTCAAATGACAGATCTGTGATAGTAATAGAGTTTAACAGAGGAAAAATCCGAAAATTTTAATTTCTTGATTTACGCAAACTACTCATCGAGACGTTTTGTTGGTACTCAAATGACAGATCTGTGATAGTAACAGAGGAAAAAGCAAAATATTCCGAAAATTTTAATTTCTTGATTTACGCAAAGTGGTCGTAGAGACATTTTGTTGCTACTCAAATGCCAGATATGTGATAGTAACAGAAGAAAAAGCAAAATATTCCGACAATTTTATTTTATTGATTTGATTGATTTGATTGAGACGTTTTGTTGTTACTCAAATGACAGATCTGTCATAGTAACAGAGGAAAAAGAGAAAAATTCCTAAAATTTTGATTTCTTGACTTACGCAAAGTGCTCGTAGAGACGTTTTGTTGCTACTCAAATGAAAGATCTGTGATAGTAATAGAGTAAAATGGAAAAAATTCCGAAAATTTTAATTTCTTGATTTACGCAAAGTACTCGTAGAGACGTTTTGTTGTTACTCAAATGACAGATCTGTGATAGTAACAGAGGAAAAAGCAAAATATTCCGAAAATTTTAATTTCTTGATATACGCAAAGTACTCGTAGAGACGTTTTGTTGTTACTCAAATGACAGATCTGTGATAGTAACAGAGGAAAAAGCAAAATATTCCGAAAATTTTAATTTCTTGATATACGCAAAGTACTCGTAGAAACGTTTTGTTGTTACTCAAATGACAGATCTGTGATAGTAACAGAGGAAAAAGCAAAATATTCCAAAAATTTTAATTTCTTGATTTACGCAAAGTACTCGTAGAGACGTTCTGTTGCTACTCAAATGAAAGATCTGTGATAGTAATAGAGTAAAATGGAAAAAATTCCGAAAATTTTGATTTTTCGATTTACGCAAAGTGCTCGTAGAGACGTTTTGTTGTTACTCAAATGACAGATCTGTCATAGTAACAGAGGAAAAAGAGAAAAATTCCTAAAATTTTGATTTCTTGACTTACGCAAAGTGCTCGTAGAGACGTTTGGTTGCTACTCAAATGAAAGATCTGTGATAGTAATAGAGTTTAACAGAGGAAAAATCCGAAAATTTTAATTTCTTGAGTTACGCAAACTACTCATCGAGACGTTTTGTTGGTACTCAAATGACAGATCTGTGATAGTAACAGAGGAAAAAGCAAAATATTCCGAAAATTTTAATTTCTTGATTTACGCAAAGTGGTCGTAGAGACATTTTGTTGCTACTCAAATGCCAGATCTGTGATAGTAACAGAAGAAAAAGCAAAATATTCCGACAATTTTATTTTATTGATTTACGCAAAGTACTCGTAGAGACGTTTTGTTGTTACTCAAATGACAGATCTGTGATAGTAAAGAGGAAAAAGCAAAATATTCCAAAAATTTTAATTTCTTGATTTACGCAAAGTACTCGTAGAGACGTTCTGTTGCTACTCAAATGAAAGATCTGTGATAGTAATAGAGTAAAATGGAAAAAATTCCGAAAATTTTGATTTTTCGATTTACGCAAAGTGCTCGTAGAGACGTTTTGTTGTTACTCAAATGACAGATCTGTCATAGTAACAGAGGAAAAAGATAAAAATTCCTAAAATTTTGATTTCTTGACTTACGCAAAGTGCTCGTAGAGACGTTTTGTTGCTACTCAAATGAAAGATCTGTGATAGTAATAGAGTAAAATGGAGAAAATTCCGAAAATTTTAATTTCTTGAATTACGCAAAGTACTCATAGAGACGTTTTGTTGGTACTCAAATGACAGATCTGTGATAGTAACAGAGGAAAAAGCAGAATATTAAGAAAATTTTAACTTCTTGATATACGCAAAGTACTCATAGAGACGTTTTGTTGTTACTCAAATGACAGATCTGTGATAGTAACAGAGGAAAAAGCAGAATATTCCGAAAATTTTAATTTCTTGATTTACGCAAAGTGCTCGTATAGACGTTTTGTTGTTACTCAAATGACAGATCTGTCATAGTAACAGAGGAAAAAGAGAAAAATTCCTAAAATTTTGATTTCTTGACTTACGCAAAGTGCTCGTAGAGACGTTTTGTTGCTACTCAAATGAAAGATCTGTGATAGTAATAGAGTAAAATGGAAAAAATTCCGAAAATTTTAATTTCTTGATTTACGCAAAGTACTCGTAGAGACGTTTTGTTGTTACTCAAATGACAGATCTGTGATAGTAACAGAGGAAAAAGCAAAATATTCCGAAAATTTTAATTTCTTGATATACGCAAAATACTCGTAGAGACGTTTTGTTGTTACTCAAATGACAGATCTGTGATAGTAACAGAGGAAAAAGCAAAATATTCCGAAAATTTTAATTTCTTGATATACGCAAAGTACTCGTAGAGACGTTTTGTTGTTACTCAAATGACAGATCTGTGATAGTAACAGAGGAAAAAGCAAAATATTCCGAAAATTTTAATTTCTTGATATACGCAAAGTACTCGTAGAAACGTTTTGTTGTCACTCAAATGACAGATCTGTGATAGTAACAGAGGAAAAAGCAAAATATTCCAAAAATTTTAATTTCTTGATTTACGCAAAGTGGTCGTAGAGACGTTCTGTTGCTACTCAAATCAAAGATCCGTGATAGTAATAGAGTAAAATGGAAAAAATTCCGAAAATATTGACCTGTGATAGTAACAGAGGAAAAAGCAGAATATTAAGAAAATTTTAACTTCTTGATATACGCAAAGTACTCATAGAGACGTTTTGTTGTTACTCAAATGACAGATCTGTGATAGTAACAGAGGAAAAAGCAGAATATTCCGAAAATTTTAATTTCTTGATTTACGCAAAGTGCTCGTAGAGACGTTTTGTTGTTACTCAAATGACAGATCTGTCATAGTAACAGAGGAAAAAGAGAAAAATTCCGAAAATGTTGATTTCTTGACTTACGCAAAGTGCTCGTAGAGACGTTTTGTTGCTACTCAAATGAAAGATCTGTGATAGTAATAGAGGAAAAAGCAAAATATTCCGAAAATTTTAATTTCTTGATTTACGCAAAGTACTCGTAGAGGCGTTTTGTTTATCAAATGACAGATCTGTGATAGTAACAGAGGAAAAAGCAAAATATTCCGAAAATTTTAATTTCTCAATTTACGCAAAGTGCTCGTAGAGACGTTTTGTTGTTACTCAAATGAAAGATCTGTGATAGTAATAGAATAAAATGGAAAAAAATCCGAAAATTTTAATTTCTTGATTTACGCAAACTACTCGTAGAGACGTTTTGTTGGTACTCAAATGACAGATCTGTGATAGTAACAAAGGATAACGCAAAATATTCCGAAAATTTTAATTTCTTGATTTACGCAAAGTACTCGTAGAGACGTTTTGTTGTTACTCAAATGACAGATCTGTGATAATAACAGAGGAAAATACAAAATATTCCGAAAATTTTTATTTCTTGATATGCGCAAAGTACTCGTAGAAACGTTTTGTTGTTACTCAAATGACAGATCTGTGATGGTAACAGAGGAAAAAGCAAAATATTCCAAAAATTTTAATTTCTTGATTTACGCAAAGTACTCGTAGAGACGTTCTGTTGCTACTCAAATGAAAGATCTGTGATAGTAATAGAGTAAAATGGAAAAAATTCCGAAAATTTTGATTTTTCGATTTACGCAAAGTGCTCGTAGAGACGTTTTGTTGTTACTCAAATGACAGATCTGTGATAGTAATAGAGTTTAACAGAGGAAAAATCCGAAAATTTTAATTTCTTGATTTACGCAAACTACTCATCGAGACGTTTTGTTGGTACTCAAATGACAGATCTGTGATAGTAACAGAGGAAAAAGCAAAATATTCCGAAAATTTTAATTTCTTGATTTACGCAAAGTGGTCGTAGAGACATTTTGTTGCTACTCAAATGCCAGATATGTGATAGTAACAGAAGAAAAAGCAAAATATTCCGACAATTTTATTTTATTGATTTACGCAAAGTACTCGTAGAGACGTTTTGTTGTTACTCAAATGACAGATCTGTGATAGTAACAGAGGAAAAAGAGAAAAATTCCTAAAATTTTGATTTCTTGACTTACGCAAAGTGCTCGTAGAGACGTTTGGTTGCTACTCAAATGAAAGATCTGTGATAGTAATAGAGTTTAACAGAGGAAAAATCCGAAAATTTTAATTTCTTGATTTACGCAAACTACTCATCGAGACGTTTTGTTGGTACTCAAATGACAGATCTGTGATAGTAACAGAGGAAAAAGCAAAATATTCCGAAAATTTTAATTTCTTGATTTACGCAAAGTGGTCGTAGAGACATTTTGTTGCTACTCAAATGCCAGATCTGTGATAGTAACAGAAGAAAAAGCAAAATATTCCGACAATTTTATTTTATTGATTTACGCAAAGTACTCGTAGAGACGTTTTGTTGTTACTCAAATGACAGATCTGTGATAGTAACAGAGGAAAAAGCAAAATATTCCAAAAATTTTAATTTCTTGATTTACGCAAAGTACTCGTAGAGACGTTCTGTTGCTACTCAAATGAAAGATCTGTGATAGTAATAGAGTAAAATGGAAAAAATTCCGAAAATTTTGATTTTTCGATTTACGCAAAGTGCTCGTAGAGACGTTTTGTTGTTACTCAAATGACAGATCTGTCATAGTAACAGAGGAAAAAGATAAAAATTCCTAAAATTTTGATTTCTTGACTTACGCAAAGTGCTCGTAGAGACGTTTTGTTGCTACTCAAATGAAAGATCTGTGATAGTAATAGAGTAAAATGGAGAAAATTCCGAAAATTTTAATTTCTTGAATTACGCAAAGTACTCATAGAGACGTTTTGTTGGTACCCAAATGACAGATCTGTGATAGTAACAGAGGAAAAAGCAGAATATTAAGAAAATTTTAACTTCTTGATATACGCAAAGTACTCATAGAGACGTTTTGTTGTTACTCAAATGACAGATCTGTGATAGTAACAGAGGAAAAAGCAGAATATTCCGAAAATTTTAATTTCTTGATTTACGCAAAGTGCTCGTATAGACGTTTTGTTGTTACTCAAATGACAGATCTGTCATAGTAACAGAGGAAAAAGAGAAAAATTCCTAAAATTTTGATTTCTTGACTTACACAAAGTGCTCGTAGAGACGTTTTGTTGCTACTCAAATGAAAGATCTGTGATAGTAATAGAGTAAAATGGAAAAAATTCCGAAAATTTTAATTTCTTGATTTACGCAAAGTACTCGTAGAGACGTTTTGTTGTTACTCAAATGACAGATCTGTGATAGTAACAGAGGAAAAAGCAAAATATTCCGAAAATTTTAATTTCTTGATATACGCAAAATACTCGTAGAGACGTTTTGTTGTTACTCAAATGACAGATCTGTGATAGTAACAGAGGAAAAAGCAAAATATTCCGAAAATTTTAATTTCTTGATATACGCAAAGTACTCGTAGAGACGTTTTGTTGTTACTCAAATGACAGATCTGTGATAGTAACAGAGGAAAAAGCAAAATATTCCGAAAATTTTAATTTCTTGATATACGCAAAGTACTCGTAGAAACGTTTTGTTGTTACTCAAATGACAGATCTGTGATAGTAACAGAGGAAAAAGCAAAATATTCCAAAAATTTTAATTTCTTGATTTACGCAAAGTGGTCGTAGAGACGTTCTGTTGCTACTCAAATCAAAGATCCGTGATAGTAATAGAGTAAAATGGAAAAAATTCCGAAAATATTGATTTCTCGATTTACACAAAGTGCTCGTAGAGACAGACGTTTTGTTGTTACTCAAATGATAGATCTGTAATAGTAACAGAAGAAAAAGATAAAAATTCCTAAAATTTTGATTTCTTGACTTACGCAAAGTGCTCGTAGAGACGTTTTGTTGCTACTCAAATGAAAGATCTGTGATAGTAATAGAGTAAAATGGAGAAAATTCCGAAAATTTTAATTTCTTGAATTACGCAAAGTACTCATAGAGACGTTTTGTTGGTACTCAAATGACAGATCTGTGATAGTAACAGAGGAAAAAGCAGAATATTAAGAAAATTTTAACTTCTTGATATACGCAAAGTACTCATAGAGACGTTTTGTTGTTACTCAAATGACAGATCTGTGATAGTAACAGAGGAAAAAGCAGAATATTCCGAAAATTTTAATTTCTTGAGTTACGCAAAGTGCTCGTAGAGACGTTTTGTTGTTACTCAAATGACAGATCTGTCATAGTAACAGAGGAAAAAGAGAAAAATTCCGAAAATTTTGATTTCTTGACTTACGCAAAGTGCTCGTAGAGACGTTTTGTTGCTACTCAAATGAAAGATCTGTGATAGTAACAGAGGAAAAAGCAAAATATTCCGAAAATTTTAATTTCTTGATTTACGCAAAGTACTCGTAGAGGCGTTTTGTTGTTACTCAAATGACAGATCTGTGATAGTAACAGAGGAAAAAGCAAAATATTCCGAAAATTTTAATTTCTCAATTTACGCAAAGTGCTCGTAGAGACGTTTTGTTGTTACTCAAATGAAAGATCTGTGATAGTAATAGAATAAAATGGAAAAAAATCCGAAAATTTTAATTTCTTGATTTACGCAAACTACTCGTAGAGACGTTTTGTTGGTACTCAAATGACAGATCTGTGATAGTAACAAAGGATAACGCAAAATATTCCGAAAATTTTAATTTCTTGATTTACGCAAAGTACTCGTAGAGACGTTTTGTTGTTACTCAAATGACAGATCTGTGATAATAACAGAGGAAAATACAAAATATTCCGAAAATTTTTATTTCTTGATATGCGCAAAGTACTCGTAGAAACGTTTTGTTGTTACTCAAATGACAGATCTGTGATGGTAACAGAGGAAAAAGCAAAATATTCCAAAAATTTTAATTTCTTGATTTACGCAAAGTACTCGTAGAGACGTTTTGTTGTTACTCAAATGACAGATCTGTCATAGTAACAGAGGAAAAAGAGAAAAATTCCTAAAATTTTGATTTCTTGACTTACGAAAAGTGCTCGTAGAGACGTTTGGTTGCTACTCAAATGAAAGATCTGTGATAGTAATAGAGTTTAACAGAGGAAAAATCCGAAAATTTTAATTTCTTGATTTACGCAAACTACTCATCGAGACGTTTTGTTGGTACTCAAATGACAGATCTGTGATAGTAACAGAGGAAAAAGCAAAATATTCCGAAAATTTTAATTTCTTGATTTACGCAAAGTGGTCGTAGAGACATTTTGTTGCTACTCAAATGCCAGATCTGTGATAGTAACAGAAGAAAAAGCAAAATATTCCGACAATTTTATTTTATTGATTTACGCAAAGTACTCGTAGAGACGTTTTGTTGTTACTCAAATGACAGATCTGTGATAGTAACAGAGGAAAAAGCAAAATATTCCAAAAATTTTAATTTCTTGATTTACGCAAAGTACTCGTAGAGACGTTCTGTTGCTACTCAAATGAAAGATCTGTGATAGTAATAGAGTAAAATGGAAAAAATTCCGAAAATTTTGATTTTTCGATTTAAGCAAAGTGCTCGTAGAGACGTTTTGTTGTTACTCAAATGACAGATCTGTCATAGTAACAGAGGAAAAAGAGAAAAATTCCTAAAATTTTGATTTCTTGACTTACGCAAAGTGCTCGTAGAGACGTTTGGTTGCTACTCAAATGAAAGATCTGTGATAGTAATAGAGTAAAATGGAAAAAATTCCGAAAATTTTAATTTCTTGATTTACGCAAAGTACTCATAGAGACGTTTTGATGGTACTCAAATGACAGATCTGTGATAGTAACAGAGGAAAAAGCAAAATATTCCGAAAATTTTAATTTCTCAATTTACGCACAGTGCTCGTAGAGACGTTTTGTTGTTACTCTGTCAGATCTGTGATAGTAACAGAGGAAAATACAAAATATTCCGAAAATTTTAATTTCTTGATATACGCAAAGTACTCGTAGAAACGTTTTGTTGTTACTCAAATGACAGATCTGTGATAGTAACAGAGGAAAAGGCAAAATATTCCAAAAATTTTAATTTCTTGATTTACGCAAAGTACTCTTAGAGACGTTCTGTTGCTACTCAAATGAAAGATCTGTGATAGTAATAGAGTAAAATGGAAAAAATTCCGAAAATTTTGATTTTTCGATTTACGCAAAGTGCTCGTAGAGACGTTTTGTTGTTACTCAAATGACAGATCTGTCATAGTAACAGAGGAAAAAGAGAAAAATTCCTACAATTTTGATTTCTTGACTTACGCAAAGTGCTCGTAGAGACGTTTGGTTGCTACTCAAATGAAAGATCTGTGATAGTAATAGAGTAAAATGGAAAAAAATCCGAAAATTTTAATTTCTTGATTTACGCAAACTACTCATCGAGACGTTTTGTTGGTCCTCAAATGACAGATCTGTGATAGTAACAGAGGAAAAAGCAAAATATTCCGAAAATTTTAATTTCTTGATTTACGCAAAGTGCTCGTAGAGACGTTTTGTTGTTACTCAAATGAAAGATCTGTGATAGTAATAGAGTAAAATGGAAAAAATTCCTAAAATTTTGATTTCTTGACTTACGCAAAGTGCTCGTAGAGACGTTTTGTTGCTACTCAAATGAAAGATCTGTGATAGTAATAGAGTAAATTGGAAAAAATTCCGAAAATTTTAATTTCTTGATTTACGCAAAGTACTCGTAGAGACGTTTTGTTGTTACTCAAATGACAGATCGGTGATAGTAACAGAGGAAAAAGCAAAATATTCCGAAAATTTTAATTTCTTGATATACGCAAAGTACTCGTAGAGACGTTTTGTTGTTACTCAAATG
Organism: Geotrupes spiniger; assembly: GCA_959613385.1. Lineage (NCBI taxonomy): Eukaryota > Metazoa > Arthropoda > Insecta > Coleoptera > Geotrupidae > Geotrupes > Geotrupes spiniger. The sequence continues at coordinate 16,012 of CAUIJQ010000006.1, forward strand.
ACAGATCTGTGATAGTAACAGAGGAAAAAGCAAAATATTCCGAAAATTTTAATTTCTTGATATACGCTAAGTACTCGTAGAGACGTTTTGTTGTTACTCAAATGACAGATCTGTGATAGTAACAGAGGAAAAAGCAAAATATTCCGAAAATTTTAATTTCTTGATATACGCAAAGTACTCGTAGAAACGTTTTGTTGTTACTCAAATGACAGATCTGTGATAGTAATAGAGTAAAATGGAAAAAAATCCGAAAATTTTAATTTCTTGATTTACGCAAACTACTCATCGAGACGTTTTGTTGGTCCTCAAATGACAGATCTGTGATAGTAACAGAGGAAAAAGCAAAATATTCCGAAAATTTTAATTTCTTGATTTACGCAAAGTACTCGTAGAGGCGTTTTGTTGTTACTCAAATGACAGATCTGTGATAGTAACAGAGGAAAAAGCAAAATATTCCGAAAATTTTAATTTCTAAATTTACGCAAAGTGCTCGTAGAGACGTTTTGTTGTTACTCAAATGAAAGATCTGTGATAGTAATAGAGTAAAATGGAAAAAATTCCTAAAATTTTGATTTCTTGACTTACGCAAAGTGCTCGTAGAGACGTTTTGTTGCTACTCAAATGAAAGATCTATGATAGTAATAGAGTAAAATGGAGAAAATTCCGAAAATTTTAATTTCTTGAATTACGCAAAGTACTCATAGAGACGTTTTGTTGGTACCCAAATGACAGATCTGTGATAGTAACAGAGGAAAAAGCAGAATATTAAGAAAATTTTAACTTCTTGATATACGCAAAGTACTCATAGAGACGTTTTGTTGTTACTCAAATGACAGATCTGTGATAGTAACAGAGGAAAAAGCAAAATATTCCGAAAATTTTAATTTCTAAATTTACGCAAAGTGCTCGTAGAGACGTTTTGTTGTTACTCAAATGAAAGATCTGTGATAGTAATAGAGTAAAATGGAAAAAATTCCTAAAATTTTGATTTCTTGACTTACGCAAAGTGCTCGTAGAGACGTTTTGTTGCTACTCAAATGAAAGATCTGTGATAGTAATAGAGTAAAATGGAGAAAATTCCGAAAATTTTAATTTCTTGAATTACGCAAAGTACTCATAGAGACGTTTTGTTGGTACCCAAATGACAGATCTGTGATAGTAACAGAGGAAAAAGCAGAATATTAAGAAAATTTTAACTTCTTGATATACGCAAAGTACTCATAGAGACGTTTTGTTGTTACTCAAATGACAGATCTGTGATAGTAACAGAGGAAAAAGCAGAATATTCCGAAAATTTTAATTTCTTGATTTACGCAAAGTGCTCGTATAGACGTTTTGTTGTTACTCAAATGACAGATCTGTCATAGTAACAGAGGAAAAAGAGAAAAATTCCTAAAATTTTGATTTCTTGACTTACACAAAGTGCTCGTAGAGACGTTTTGTTGCTACTCAAATGAAAGATCTGTGATAGTAATAGAGTAAAATGGAAAAAATTCCGAAAATTTTAATTTCTTGATTTACGCAAAGTACTCGTAGAGACGTTTTGTTGTTACTCAAATGACAGATCTGTGATAGTAACAGAGGAAAAAGCAAAATATTCCGAAAATTTTAATTTCTTGATATACGCAAAATACTCGTAGAGACGTTTTGTTGTTACTCAAATGACAGATCTGTGATAGTAACAGAGGAAAAAGCAAAATATTCCGAAAATTTTAATTTCTTGATATACGCAAAGTACTCGTAGAGACGTTTTGTTGTTACTCAAATGACAGATCTGTGATAGTAACAGAGGAAAAAGCAAAATATTCCGAAAATTTTAATTTCTTGATATACGCAAAGTACTCGTAGAAACGTTTTGTTGTTACTCAAATGACAGATCTGTGATAGTAACAGAGGAAAAAGCAAAATATTCCAAAAATTTTAATTTCTTGATTTACGCAAAGTGGTCGTAGAGACGTTCTGTTGCTACTCAAATCAAAGATCCGTGATAGTAATAGAGTAAAATGGAAAAAATTCCGAAAATATTGATTTCTCGATTTACACAAAGTGCTCGTAGAGACAGACGTTTTGTTGTTACTCAAATGATAGATCTGTAATAGTAACAGAAGAAAAAGATAAAAATTCCTAAAATTTTGATTTCTTGACTTACGCAAAGTGCTCGTAGAGACGTTTTGTTGCTACTCAAATGAAAGATCTGTGATAGTAATAGAGTAAAATGGAGAAAATTCCGAAAATTTTAATTTCTTGAATTACGCAAAGTACTCATAGAGACGTTTTGTTGGTACTCAAATGACAGATCTGTGATAGTAACAGAGGAAAAAGCAGAATATTAAGAAAATTTTAACTTCTTGATATACGCAAAGTACTCATAGAGACGTTTTGTTGTTACTCAAATGACAGATCTGTGATAGTAACAGAGGAAAAAGCAGAATATTCCGAAAATTTTAATTTCTTGAGTTACGCAAAGTGCTCGTAGAGACGTTTTGTTGTTACTCAAATGACAGATCTGTCATAGTAACAGAGGAAAAAGAGAAAAATTCCGAAAATTTTGATTTCTTGACTTACGCAAAGTGCTCGTAGAGACGTTTTGTTGCTACTCAAATGAAAGATCTGTGATAGTAACAGAGGAAAAAGCAAAATATTCCGAAAATTTTAATTTCTTGATTTACGCAAAGTACTCGTAGAGGCGTTTTGTTGTTACTCAAATGACAGATCTGTGATAGTAACAGAGGAAAAAGCAAAATATTCCGAAAATTTTAATTTCTCAATTTACGCAAAGTGCTCGTAGAGACGTTTTGTTGTTACTCAAATGAAAGATCTGTGATAGTAATAGAATAAAATGGAAAAAAATCCGAAAATTTTAATTTCTTGATTTACGCAAACTACTCGTAGAGACGTTTTGTTGGTACTCAAATGACAGATCTGTGATAGTAACAAAGGATAACGCAAAATATTCCGAAAATTTTAATTTCTTGATTTACGCAAAGTACTCGTAGAGACGTTTTGTTGTTACTCAAATGACAGATCTGTGATAATAACAGAGGAAAATACAAAATATTCCGAAAATTTTTATTTCTTGATATGCGCAAAGTACTCGTAGAAACGTTTTGTTGTTACTCAAATGACAGATCTGTGATGGTAACAGAGGAAAAAGCAAAATATTCCAAAAATTTTAATTTCTTGATTTACGCAAAGTACTCGTAGAGACGTTTTGTTGTTACTCAAATGACAGATCTGTCATAGTAACAGAGGAAAAAGAGAAAAATTCCTAAAATTTTGATTTCTTGACTTACGAAAAGTGCTCGTAGAGACGTTTGGTTGCTACTCAAATGAAAGATCTGTGATAGTAATAGAGTTTAACAGAGGAAAAATCCGAAAATTTTAATTTCTTGATTTACGCAAACTACTCATCGAGACGTTTTGTTGGTACTCAAATGACAGATCTGTGATAGTAACAGAGGAAAAAGCAAAATATTCCGAAAATTTTAATTTCTTGATTTACGCAAAGTGGTCGTAGAGACATTTTGTTGCTACTCAAATGCCAGATCTGTGATAGTAACAGAAGAAAAAGCAAAATATTCCGACAATTTTATTTTATTGATTTACGCAAAGTACTCGTAGAGACGTTTTGTTGTTACTCAAATGACAGATCTGTGATAGTAACAGAGGAAAAAGCAAAATATTCCAAAAATTTTAATTTCTTGATTTACGCAAAGTACTCGTAGAGACGTTCTGTTGCTACTCAAATGAAAGATCTGTGATAGTAATAGAGTAAAATGGAAAAAATTCCGAAAATTTTGATTTTTCGATTTAAGCAAAGTGCTCGTAGAGACGTTTTGTTGTTACTCAAATGACAGATCTGTCATAGTAACAGAGGAAAAAGAGAAAAATTCCTAAAATTTTGATTTCTTGACTTACGCAAAGTGCTCGTAGAGACGTTTGGTTGCTACTCAAATGAAAGATCTGTGATAGTAATAGAGTAAAATGGAAAAAATTCCGAAAATTTTAATTTCTTGATTTACGCAAAGTACTCATAGAGACGTTTTGATGGTACTCAAATGACAGATCTGTGATAGTAACAGAGGAAAAAGCAAAATATTCCGAAAATTTTAATTTCTCAATTTACGCACAGTGCTCGTAGAGACGTTTTGTTGTTACTCTGTCAGATCTGTGATAGTAACAGAGGAAAATACAAAATATTCCGAAAATTTTAATTTCTTGATATACGCAAAGTACTCGTAGAAACGTTTTGTTGTTACTCAAATGACAGATCTGTGATAGTAACAGAGGAAAAGGCAAAATATTCCAAAAATTTTAATTTCTTGATTTACGCAAAGTACTCTTAGAGACGTTCTGTTGCTACTCAAATGAAAGATCTGTGATAGTAATAGAGTAAAATGGAAAAAATTCCGAAAATTTTGATTTTTCGATTTACGCAAAGTGCTCGTAGAGACGTTTTGTTGTTACTCAAATGACAGATCTGTCATAGTAACAGAGGAAAAAGAGAAAAATTCCTACAATTTTGATTTCTTGACTTACGCAAAGTGCTCGTAGAGACGTTTGGTTGCTACTCAAATGAAAGATCTGTGATAGTAATAGAGTAAAATGGAAAAAAATCCGAAAATTTTAATTTCTTGATTTACGCAAACTACTCATCGAGACGTTTTGTTGGTCCTCAAATGACAGATCTGTGATAGTAACAGAGGAAAAAGCAAAATATTCCGAAAATTTTAATTTCTTGATTTACGCAAAGTGCTCGTAGAGACGTTTTGTTGTTACTCAAATGAAAGATCTGTGATAGTAATAGAGTAAAATGGAAAAAATTCCTAAAATTTTGATTTCTTGACTTACGCAAAGTGCTCGTAGAGACGTTTTGTTGCTACTCAAATGAAAGATCTGTGATAGTAATAGAGTAAATTGGAAAAAATTCCGAAAATTTTAATTTCTTGATTTACGCAAAGTACTCGTAGAGACGTTTTGTTGTTACTCAAATGACAGATCGGTGATAGTAACAGAGGAAAAAGCAAAATATTCCGAAAATTTTAATTTCTTGATATACGCAAAGTACTCGTAGAGACGTTTTGTTGTTACTCAAATGACAGATCTGTGATAGTAACAGAGGAAAAAGCAAAATATTCCGAAAATTTTAATTTCTTGATATACGCTAAGTACTCGTAGAGACGTTTTGTTGTTACTCAAATGACAGATCTGTGATAGTAACAGAGGAAAAAGCAAAATATTCCGAAAATTTTAATTTCTTGATATACGCAAAGTACTCGTAGAAACGTTTTGTTGTTACTCAAATGACAGATCTGTGATAGTAATAGAGTAAAATGGAAAAAAATCCGAAAATTTTAATTTCTTGATTTACGCAAACTACTCATCGAGACGTTTTGTTGGTCCTCAAATGACAGATCTGTGATAGTAACAGAGGAAAAAGCAAAATATTCCGAAAATTTTAATTTCTTGATTTACGCAAAGTACTCGTAGAGGCGTTTTGTTGTTACTCAAATGACAGATCTGTGATAGTAACAGAGGAAAAAGCAAAATATTCCGAAAATTTTAATTTCTAAATTTACGCAAAGTGCTCGTAGAGACGTTTTGTTGTTACTCAAATGAAAGATCTGTGATAGTAATAGAGTAAAATGGAAAAAATTCCTAAAATTTTGATTTCTTGACTTACGCAAAGTGCTCGTAGAGACGTTTTGTTGCTACTCAAATGAAAGATCTATGATAGTAATAGAGTAAAATGGAAAAAATTCCGAAAATTTTAATTTCTTGATTTACGCAAAGTACTCGTAGAGACGTTTTGTTGTTACTCAAATGACAGATCGGTGATAGTAACAGAGGAAAAAGCAAAATATTCCGAAAATTTTAATTTCTTGATATACGCAAAGTACTCGTAGAGACGTTTTGTTGTTACTCAAATGACAGATCTGTGATAGTAACAGAGGAAAAAGCAAAATATTCCGAAAATTTTAATTTCTTGATATACGCTAAGTACTCGTAGAGACGTTTTGTTGTTACTCAAATGACAGATCTGTGATAGTAACAGAGGAAAAAGCAAAATATTCCGAAAATTTTAATTTCTTGATATACGCAAAGTACTCGTAGAAACGTTTTGTTGTTACTCAAATGACAGATCTGTGATAGTAACAGAGGAAAAAGCAAAATTATCCCAAAATTTTAATTTCTTGATTTACGCAAAGTGGTCGTAGAGACGTTCTGTTGCTACTCAAATCAAAGATCCGTGATAGTAATAGAGTAAAATGGAAAAAATTCCGAAAATATTGATTTCTCGATTTACACAAAGTGCTCGTAGAGACAGACGTTTTGTTGTTACTCAAATGATAGATCTGTAATAGTAACAGAAGAAAAAGATAAAAATTCCTAAAATTTTGATTTCTTGACTTACGCAAAGTGCTCGTAGAGACGTTTTGTTGCTACTCAAATGAAAGATCTGTGATAGTAATAGAGTAAAATGGAGAAAATTCCGAAAATTTTAATTTCTTGAATTACGCAAAGTACTCATAGAGACGTTTTGTTGGTACTCAAATGACAGATCTGTGATAGTAACAGAGGAAAAAGCAGAATATTAAGAAAATTTTAACTTCTTGATATACGCAAAGTACTCATAGAGACGTTTTGTTGTTACTCAAATGACAGATCTGTGATAGTAACAGAGGAAAAAGCAGAATATTCCGAAAATTTTAATTTCTTGATTTACGCAAAGTGCTCTTAGAGACGTTTTGTTGTTACTCAAATGACAGATCTGTCATAGTAACAGAGGAAAAAGAGAAAAATTCCGAAAATTTTGATTTCTTGACTTACGCAAAGTGCTCGTAGAGACGTTTTGTTGCTACTCAAATGAAAGATCTGTGATAGTAACAGAGGAAAAAGCAAAATATTCCGAAAATTTTAATTTCTTAATTTACGCAAAGTGCTCGTAGAGACGTTTTGTTGTTACTCAAATGAAAGATCTGTGATAGTAATAGAATAAAATGGAAAAAAATCCGAAAATTTTAATTTCTTGATTTACGCAAACTACTCGTAGAGACGTTTTGTTGGTACTCAAATGACAGATCTGTGATAGTAACAAAGGATAACGCAAAATATTCCGAAAATTTTAATTTCTTGATTTACGCAAAGTACTCGTATAGACGTTTTGTTGTTACTCAAATGACAGATCTGTGATAGTAACAGAGGAAAAAGCAAAATATTCCAAAAATTTTAATTTCTTGATTTACGCAAAGTACTCGTAGAGACGTTCTGTTGCTACTCAAATGAAAGATCTGTGATAGTAATAGAGTAAAATAGAAAAAATTCCGAAAATTTTGATTTTTCGATTTACGCAAAGTGCTCGTAGAGACGTTTTGTTGTTACTCAAATGACAGATCTGTCATAGTAACAGAGGAAAAAGAGAAAAATTCCTAAAATTTTGATTTCTTGACTTACGCAAAGTGCTCGTAGAGACGTTTGGTTGCTACTCAAATGAAAGATCTGTGATAGTAATAGAGTTTAACAGAGGAAAAATCCGAAAATTTTAATTTCTTGATTTACGCAAACTACTCATCGAGACGTTTTGTTGGTACTCAAATGACAGATCTGTGATAGTAACAGAGGAAAAAGCAAAATATTCCGAAAATTTTAATTTCTTGATTTACGCAAAGTGGTCGTAGAGACATTTTGTTGCTACTCAAATGCCAGATCTGTGATAGTAACAGAAGAAAAAGCAAAATATTCCGACAATTTTATTTTATTGATTTACGCAAAGTACTCGTAGAGACGTTTTGTTGTTACTCAAATGACAGATCTGTGATAGTAACAGATGAAAAAGCAAAATATTCCAAAAATTTTAATTTCTTGATTTACGCAAAGTACTCGTAGAGACGTTCTGTTGCTACTCAAATGAAAGATCTGTGATAGTAATAGAGTAAAATGGAAAAAATTCCGAAAATTTTGATTTTTCGATTTACGCAAAGTGCTCGTAGAGACGTTTTGTTGTTACTCAAATGACAGATCTGTCATAGTAACAGAGGAAAAAGAGAAAAATTCCTAAAATTTTGATTTCTTGACTTACGCAAAGTGCTCGTAGAGACGTTTGGTTGCTACTCAAATGAAAGATCTGTGATAGTAATAGAGTAAAATGGAAAAAATTCCGAAAATTTTAATTTCTTGATTTACGCAAAGTACTCATAGAGACGTTTTGATGGTACTCAAATGGCAGATCTGTGATAGTAACAGAGGAAAAAGCAAAATATTCCAAAAATTTTAATTTCTTGATTTACGCAAAGTGGTCGTAGAGACGTTCTGTTGCTACTCAAATCAAAGATCCGTGATAGTAATAGAGTAAAATGGAAAAAATTCCGAAAATATTGATTTCTCGATTTACACAAAGTGCTCGTAGAGACAGACGTTTTGTTGTTACTCAAATGATAGATCTGTAATAGTAACAGAAGAAAAAGATAAAAAGTCCTAAAATTTTGATTTCTTGACTTACGCAAAGTGCTCGTAGAGACGTTTTGTTGCTACTCAAATGAAAGATCTGTGATAGTAATAGAGTAAAATGGAGAAAATTCCGAAAATTTTAATTTCTTGAATTACGCAAAGTACTCATAGAGACGTTTTGTTGGTACTCAAATGACAGATCTGTGATAGTAACAGAGGAAAAAGCAGAATATTAAGAAAATTTTAACTTCTTGATATACGCAAAGTACTCATAGAGACGTTTTGTTGTTACTCAAATGACAGATCTGTGATAGTAACAGAGGAAAAAGCAGAATATTCCGAAAATTTTAATTTCTTGAGTTACGCAAAGTGCTCGTAGAGACGTTTTGTTGTTACTCAAATGACAGATCTGTCATAGTAACAGAGGAAAAAGAGAAAAATTCCGAAAATTTTGATTTCTTGACTTACGCAAAGTGCTCGTAGAGACGTTTTGTTGCTACTCAAATGAAAGATCTGTGATAGTAACAGAGGAAAAAGCAAAATATTCCGAAAATTTTAATTTCTTGATTTACGCAAAGTACTCGTAGAGGCGTTTTGTTGTTACTCAAATGACAGATCTGTGATAGTAACAGAGGAAAAAGCAAAATATTCCGAAAATTTTAATTTCTCAATTTACGCAAAGTGCTCGTAGAGACGTTTTGTTGTTACTCAAATGAAAGATCTGTGATAGTAATAGAATAAAATGGAAAAAAATCCGAAAATTTTAATTTCTTGATTTACGCAAACTACTCGTAGAGACGTTTTGTTGGTACTCAAATGACAGATCTGTGATAGTAACAAAGGATAACGCAAAATATTCCGAAAATTTTAATTTCTTGATTTACGCAAAGTACTCGTAGAGACGTTTTGTTGTTACTCAAATGACAGATCTGTGATAATAACAGAGGAAAATACAAAATATTCCGAAAATTTTTATTTCTTGATATGCGCAAAGTACTCGTAGAAACGTTTTGTTGTTACTCAAATGACAGATCTGTGATGGTAACAGAGGAAAAAGCAAAATATTCCAAAAATTTTAATTTCTTGATTTACGCAAAGTACTCGTAGAGACGTTTTGTTGTTACTCAAATGACAGATCTGTCATAGTAACAGAGGAAAAAGAGAAAAATTCCTAAAATTTTGATTTCTTGACTTACGAAAAGTGCTCGTAGAGACGTTTGGTTGCTACTCAAATGAAAGATCTGTGATAGTAATAGAGTTTAACAGAGGAAAAATCCGAAAATTTTAATTTCTTGATTTACGCAAACTACTCATCGAGACGTTTTGTTGGTACTCAAATGACAGATCTGTGATAGTAACAGAGGAAAAAGCAAAATATTCCGAAAATTTTAATTTCTTGATTTACGCAAAGTGGTCGTAGAGACATTTTGTTGCTACTCAAATGCCAGATCTGTGATAGTAACAGAAGAAAAAGCAAAATATTCCGACAATTTTATTTTATTGATTTACGCAAAGTACTCGTAGAGACGTTTTGTTGTTACTCAAATGACAGATCTGTGATAGTAACAGAGGAAAAAGCAAAATATTCCAAAAATTTTAATTTCTTGATTTACGCAAAGTACTCGTAGAGACGTTCTGTTGCTACTCAAATGAAAGATCTGTGATAGTAATAGAGTAAAATGGAAAAAATTCCGAAAATTTTGATTTTTCGATTTAAGCAAAGTGCTCGTAGAGACGTTTTGTTGTTACTCAAATGACAGATCTGTCATAGTAACAGAGGAAAAAGAGAAAAATTCCTAAAATTTTGATTTCTTGACTTACGCAAAGTGCTCGTAGAGACGTTTGGTTGCTACTCAAATGAAAGATCTGTGATAGTAATAGAGTAAAATGGAAAAAATTCCGAAAATTTTAATTTCTTGATTTACGCAAAGTACTCATAGAGACGTTTTGATGGTACTCAAATGACAGATCTGTGATAGTAACAGAGGAAAAAGCAAAATATTCCGAAAATTTTAATTTCTCAATTTACGCACAGTGCTCGTAGAGACGTTTTGTTGTTACTCTGTCAGATCTGTGATAGTAACAGAGGAAAATACAAAATATTCCGAAAATTTTAATTTCTTGATATACGCAAAGTACTCGTAGAAACGTTTTGTTGTTACTCAAATGACAGATCTGTGATAGTAACAGAGGAAAAGGCAAAATATTCCAAAAATTTTAATTTCTTGATTTACGCAAAGTACTCTTAGAGACGTTCTGTTGCTACTCAAATGAAAGATCTGTGATAGTAATAGAGTAAAATGGAAAAAATTCCGAAAATTTTGATTTTTCGATTTACGCAAAGTGCTCGTAGAGACGTTTTGTTGTTACTCAAATGACAGATCTGTCATAGTAACAGAGGAAAAAGAGAAAAATTCCTACAATTTTGATTTCTTGACTTACGCAAAGTGCTCGTAGAGACGTTTGGTTGCTACTCAAATGAAAGATCTGTGATAGTAATAGAGTAAAATGGAAAAAAATCCGAAAATTTTAATTTCTTGATTTACGCAAACTACTCATCGAGACGTTTTGTTGGTCCTCAAATGACAGATCTGTGATAGTAACAGAGGAAAAAGCAAAATATTCCGAAAATTTTAATTTCTTGATTTACGCAAAGTGCTCGTAGAGACGTTTTGTTGTTACTCAAATGAAAGATCTGTGATAGTAATAGAGTAAAATGGAAAAAATTCCTAAAATTTTGATTTCTTGACTTACGCAAAGTGCTCGTAGAGACGTTTTGTTGCTACTCAAATGAAAGATCTGTGATAGTAATAGAGTAAATTGGAAAAAATTCCGAAAATTTTAATTTCTTGATTTACGCAAAGTACTCGTAGAGACGTTTTGTTGTTACTCAAATGACAGATCGGTGATAGTAACAGAGGAAAAAGCAAAATATTCCGAAAATTTTAATTTCTTGATATACGCAAAGTACTCGTAGAGACGTTTTGTTGTTACTCAAATGACAGATCTGTGATAGTAACAGAGGAAAAAGCAAAATATTCCGAAAATTTTAATTTCTTGATATACGCTAAGTACTCGTAGAGACGTTTTGTTGTTACTCAAATGACAGATCTGTGATAGTAACAGAGGAAAAAGCAAAATATTCCGAAAATTTTAATTTCTTGATATACGCAAAGTACTCGTAGAAACGTTTTGTTGTTACTCAAATGACAGATCTGTGATAGTAATAGAGTAAAATGGAAAAAAATCCGAAAATTTTAATTTCTTGATTTACGCAAACTACTCATCGAGACGTTTTGTTGGTCCTCAAATGACAGATCTGTGATAGTAACAGAGGAAAAAGCAAAATATTCCGAAAATTTTAATTTCTTGATTTACGCAAAGTACTCGTAGAGGCGTTTTGTTGTTACTCAAATGACAGATCTGTGATAGTAACAGAGGAAAAAGCAAAATATTCCGAAAATTTTAATTTCTAAATTTACGCAAAGTGCTCGTAGAGACGTTTTGTTGTTACTCAAATGAAAGATCTGTGATAGTAATAGAGTAAAATGGAAAAAATTCCTAAAATTTTGATTTCTTGACTTACGCAAAGTGCTCGTAGAGACGTTTTGTTGCTACTCAAATGAAAGATCTATGATAGTAATAGAGTAAAATGGAAAAAATTCCGAAAATTTTAATTTCTTGATTTACGCAAAGTACTCGTAGAGACGTTTTGTTGTTACTCAAATGACAGATCGGTGATAGTAACAGAGGAAAAAGCAAAATATTCCGAAAATTTTAATTTCTTGATATACGCAAAGTACTCGTAGAGACGTTTTGTTGTTACTCAAATGACAGATCTGTGATAGTAACAGAGGAAAAAGCAAAATATTCCGAAAATTTTAATTTCTTGATATACGCTAAGTACTCGTAGAGACGTTTTGTTGTTACTCAAATGACAGATCTGTGATAGTAACAGAGGAAAAAGCAAAATATTCCGAAAATTTTAATTTCTTGATATACGCAAAGTACTCGTAGAAACGTTTTGTTGTTACTCAAATGACAGATCTGTGATAGTAACAGAGGAAAAAGCAAAATTATCCCAAAATTTTAATTTCTTGATTTACGCAAAGTGGTCGTAGAGACGTTCTGTTGCTACTCAAATCAAAGATCCGTGATAGTAATAGAGTAAAATGGAAAAAATTCCGAAAATATTGATTTCTCGATTTACACAAAGTGCTCGTAGAGACAGACGTTTTGTTGTTACTCAAATGATAGATCTGTAATAGTAACAGAAGAAAAAGATAAAAATTCCTAAAATTTTGATTTCTTGACTTACGCAAAGTGCTCGTAGAGACGTTTTGTTGCTACTCAAATGAAAGATCTGTGATAGTAATAGAGTAAAATGGAGAAAATTCCGAAAATTTTAATTTCTTGAATTACGCAAAGTACTCATAGAGACGTTTTGTTGGTACTCAAATGACAGATCTGTGATAGTAACAGAGGAAAAAGCAGAATATTAAGAAAATTTTAACTTCTTGATATACGCAAAGTACTCATAGAGACGTTTTGTTGTTACTCAAATGACAGATCTGTGATAGTAACAGAGGAAAAAGCAGAATATTCCGAAAATTTTAATTTCTTGATTTACGCAAAGTGCTCTTAGAGACGTTTTGTTGTTACTCAAATGACAGATCTGTCATAGTAACAGAGGAAAAAGAGAAAAATTCCGAAAATTTTGATTTCTTGACTTACGCAAAGTGCTCGTAGAGACGTTTTGTTGCTACTCAAATGAAAGATCTGTGATAGTAACAGAGGAAAAAGCAAAATATTCCGAAAATTTTAATTTCTTAATTTACGCAAAGTGCTCGTAGAGACGTTTTGTTGTTACTCAAATGAAAGATCTGTGATAGTAATAGAATAAAATGGAAAAAAATCCGAAAATTTTAATTTCTTGATTTACGCAAACTACTCGTAGAGACGTTTTGTTGGTACTCAAATGACAGATCTGTGATAGTAACAAAGGATAACGCAAAATATTCCGAAAATTTTAATTTCTTGATTTACGCAAAGTACTCGTATAGACGTTTTGTTGTTACTCAAATGACAGATCTGTGATAGTAACAGAGGAAAAAGCAAAATATTCCAAAAATTTTAATTTCTTGATTTACGCAAAGTACTCGTAGAGACGTTCTGTTGCTACTCAAATGAAAGATCTGTGATAGTAATAGAGTAAAATAGAAAAAATTCCGAAAATTTTGATTTTTCGATTTACGCAAAGTGCTCGTAGAGACGTTTTGTTGTTACTCAAATGACAGATCTGTCATAGTAACAGAGGAAAAAGAGAAAAATTCCTAAAATTTTGATTTCTTGACTTACGCAAAGTGCTCGTAGAGACGTTTGGTTGCTACTCAAATGAAAGATCTGTGATAGTAATAGAGTTTAACAGAGGAAAAATCCGAAAATTTTAATTTCTTGATTTACGCAAACTACTCATCGAGACGTTTTGTTGGTACTCAAATGACAGATCTGTGATAGTAACAGAGGAAAAAGCAAAATATTCCGAAAATTTTAATTTCTTGATTTACGCAAAGTGGTCGTAGAGACATTTTGTTGCTACTCAAATGCCAGATCTGTGATAGTAACAGAAGAAAAAGCAAAATATTCCGACAATTTTATTTTATTGATTTACGCAAAGTACTCGTAGAGACGTTTTGTTGTTACTCAAATGACAGATCTGTGATAGTAACAGATGAAAAAGCAAAATATTCCAAAAATTTTAATTTCTTGATTTACGCAAAGTACTCGTAGAGACGTTCTGTTGCTACTCAAATGAAAGATCTGTGATAGTAATAGAGTAAAATGGAAAAAATTCCGAAAATTTTGATTTTTCGATTTACGCAAAGTGCTCGTAGAGACGTTTTGTTGTTACTCAAATGACAGATCTGTCATAGTAACAGAGGAAAAAGAGAAAAATTCCTAAAATTTTGATTTCTTGACTTACGCAAAGTGCTCGTAGAGACGTTTGGTTGCTACTCAAATGAAAGATCTGTGATAGTAATAGAGTAAAATGGAAAAAATTCCGAAAATTTTAATTTCTTGATTTACGCAAAGTACTCATAGAGACGTTTTGATGGTACTCAAATGGCAGATCTGTGATAGTAACAGAGGAAAAAGCAAAATATTCCGAAAATTTTAATTTCTCAATTTACGCACAGTGCTCGTAGAGACGTTTTGTTGTTACTCTGTCAGATCTGTGATAGTAACAGAGGAAAATACAAAATATTCCGAAAATTTTAATTTCTTGATATACGCAAAGTACTCGTAGAAACGTTTTGTTGTTACTCAAATGACAGATCTGTGATAGTAACAGAGGAAAAGGCAAAATATTCCAAAAATTTTAATTTCTTGATTTACGCAAAGTACTCTTAGAGACGTTCTGTTGCTACTCAAATGAAAGATCTGTGATAGTAATAGAGTAAAATGGAAAAAATTCCGAAAATTTTGATTTTTCGATTTACGCAAAGTGCTCGTAGAGGCGTTTTGTTGTTACTCAAATGACAGATCTGTCATAGTAACAGAGGAAAAAGAGAAAAATTCCTACAATTTTGATTTCTTGACTTACGCAAAGTGCTCGTAGAGACGTTTGGTTGCTACTCAAATGAAAGATCTGTGATAGTAATAGAGTAAAATGGAAAAAAATCCGTAAATTTTAATTTCTTGATTTAGGCAAACTACTCATCGAGACGTTTTGTTGGTCCTCAAATGACAGATCTGTGATAGTAACAGAGGAAAAAGCAAAATATTCCGAAAATTTTAATTTCTTGATTTACGCAAAGTACTCGTAGAGGCGTTTTGTTGTTACTCAAATGACAGATCTGTGATAGTAACAGAGGAAAAAGCAAAATATTCCGAAAATTTTAATTTCTCAATTTACGCAAAGTGCTCGTAGAGACGTTTTGTTGTTACTCAAATGAAAGATCTGTGATAGTAATAGAGTAAAATGGAAAAAATTCCTAAAATTTTGATTTCTTGACTTACGCAAAGTGCTCGTAGAGACGTTTTGTTGCTACTCAAATGAAAGATCTGTGATAGTAATAGAGTAAAATGGAAAAAATTCCGAAAATTTTAATTTCTTGATTTACGCAAAGTACTCGTAGAGACGTTTTGTTGTTACTCAAATGACAGATCTGTGATAGTAACAGAGGAAAAAGCAAAATATTCCGAAAATTTTAATTTCTTGATATACGCAAAGTACTCGTAGAGACGTTTTGTTGTTACTCAAATGACAGATCTGTGATAGTAACAGAGGAAAAAGCAAAATATTCCGAAAATTTTAATTTCTTGATATACGCTAAGTACTCGTAGAGACGTTTTGTTGTTACTCAAATGACAGATCTGTGATAGTAACAGAGGAAAAAGCAAAATATTCCGAAAATTTTAATTTCTTGATATACGCAAAGTACTCGTAGAAACGTTTTGTTGTTACTCAAATGACAGATCTGTGATAGTAACAGAGGAAAAAGCAAAATTATCCCAAAATTTTAATTTCTTGATTTACGCAAAGTGGTCGTAGAGACGTTCTGTTGCTACTCAAATCAAAGATCCGTGATAGTAATAGAGTAAAATGGAAAAAATTCCGAAAATATTGATTTCTCGATTTACACAAAGTGCTCGTAGAGACAGACGTTTTGTTGTTACTCAAATGATAGATCTGTAATAGTAACAGAAGAAAAAGATAAAAATTCCTAAAATTTTGATTTCTTGACTTACGCAAAGTGCTCGTAGAGACGTTTTGTTGCTACTCAAATGAAAGATCTGTGATAGTAATAGAGTAAAATGGAGAAAATTCCGAAAATTTTAATTTCTTGAATTACGCAAAGTACTCATAGAGACGTTTTGTTGGTACTCAAATGACAGATCTGTGATAGTAACAGAGGAAAAAGCAGAACATTAAGAAAATTTTAACTTCTTGATATACGCAAAGTACTCATAGAGACGTTTTGTTGTTACTCAAATGACAGATCTGTGATAGTAACAGAGGAAAAAGCAGAATATTCCGAAAATTTTAATTTCTTGATTTACGCAAAGTGCTCGTAGAGACGTTTTGTTGTTACTCAAATGACAGATCTGTCATAGTAACAGAGGAAAAAGAGAAAAATTCCGAAAATTTTGATTTCTTGACTTACGCAAAGTGCTCGTAGAGACGTTTTGTTGCTACTCAAATGAAAGATCTGTGATAGTAACAGAGGAAAAAGCAAAATATTCCGAAAATTTTAATTTCTTGATTTACGCAAAGTACTCGTAGAGGCGTTTTGTTGTTACTCAAATGACAGATCTGTGATAGTAACAGAGGAAAAAGCAAAATATTCCGAAAATTTTAATTTCTCAATTTACGCAAAGTGCTCGTAGAGACGTTTTGTTGTTACTCAAATGAAAGATCTGTGATAGTAATAGAATAAAATGGAAAAAAATCCGAAAATTTTAATTTCTTGATTTACGCAAAGTACTCGTAGAGACGTTTTGTTGTTACTCAAATGACAGATCTGTGATAGTAACAGAGGAAAATACAAAATATTCCGAAAATTTTTATTTCTTGATATGCGCAAAGTACTCGTAGAAACGTTTTGTTGTTATTCAAATGACAGATCTGTGATAGTAACAGAGGAAAAAGCAAAATATTCCAAAAATTTTAATTTCTTGATTTACGCAAAGTACTCGTAGAGACGTTCTGTTGCTACTCAAATGAAAGATCTGTGATAGTAATAGAGTAAAATGGAAAAAATTCCGAAAATTTTGATTTTTCGATTTACGCAAAGTGCTCGTAGAGACGTTTTGTTGTTACTCAAATGACAGATCTGTCATAGTAACAGAGGAAAAAGAGAAAAATTCCTAAAATTTTGATTTCTTGACTTACGCAAAGTGCTCGTAGAGACGTTTGGTTGCTACTCAAATGAAAGATCTGTGATAGTAATAGAGTAAAATGGAAAAAATTCCGAAAATTTTAATTTCTTGATTTACGCAAAGTACTCATAGAGACGTTTCGATGGTACTCAAATGACAGATCTGTGATAGTAACAGAGGAAAAAGCAAAATATTCCGAAAATTTTAATTTCTCAATTTACGCACAGTGCTCGTAGAGACGTTTTGTTGTTACTCTGTCAGATCTGTGATAGTAACAGAGGAAAATACAAAATATTCCGAAAATTTTAATTTCTTGATATACGCAAAGTACTCGTAGAAACGTTTTGTTGTTACTCAAATGACAGATCTGTGATAGTAACAGAGGAAAAAGCAAAATATTCAAAAAATTTTAATTTCTTGATTTACGCAAAGTACTCGTAGAGACGTTCTGTTGCTACTCAAATGAAAGATCTGTGATAGTAATAGAGTAAAATGGAAAAAATTCCGAAAATTTTGATTTTTCGATTTACGCAAAGTGCTCGTAGAGACGTTTTGTTGTTACTCAAATGACAGATCTGTCATAGTAACAGAGGAAAAAGAGAAAAATTCCTAAAATTTTGATTTCTTGACTTACGCAAAGTGCTCGTAGAGACGTTTGGTTGCTACTCAAATGAAAGATCTGTGATAGTAATAGAGTAAAATGGAAAAAATTCCGAAAATTTTAATTTCTTGATTTACGCAAAGTACTCATAGAGACGTTTTGATGGTACTCAAATGACAGATCTGTGATAGTAACAGAGGAAAAAGCAAAATATTCCGAAAATTTTAATTTCTCAATTTACGCACAGTGCTCGTAGAGACGTTTTGTTGTTACTCTGTCAGATATGTGATAGTAACAGAGGAAAATACAAAATATTCCGAAAATTTTAATTTCTTGATATACGCAAAGTACTCGTAGAAACGTTTTGTTGTTACTCAAATGACAGATCTGTGATAGTAACAGAGGAAAAGGCAAAATATTCCAAAAATTTTAATTTCTTGATTTACGCAAAGTACTCTTAGAGACGTTCTGTTGCTACTCAAATGAAAGATCTGTCATAGTAATAGAGTAAAATGGAAAAACTTCCGAAAATTTTGATTTTTCGATTTACGCAAAGTGCTCGTAGAGACCTTTTGTTGTTACTCAAATGACAGATCTGTCATAGTAACAGAGGAAAAAGAGAAAAATTCCTACAATTTTGATTTCTTGACTTACGCAAAGTGCTCGTAGAGACGTTTGGTTGCTACTCAAATGAAAGATCTGTGATAGTAATAGAGTAAAATGGAAAAAAATCCGAAAATTTTAATTTCTTGATTTAGGCAAACTACTCATCGAGACGTTTTGTTGGTCCTCAAATGACAGATCTGTGATAGTAACAGAGGAAAAAGCAAAATATTCCGAAAATTTTAATTTCTTGATTTACGCAAAGTACTCGTAGAGGCGTTTTGTTGTTACTCAAATGACAGATCTGTGATAGTAACAGAGGAAAAAGCAAAATATTCCGAAAATTTTAATTTCTCAATTTACGCAAAGTGCTCGTAGAGACGTTTTGTTGTTACTCAAATGAAAGATCTGTGATAGTAATAGAGTAAAATGGAAAAAAATCCGAAAATTTTAATTTCTTGATTTACGCAAACTACTCGTAGAGACGTTTTGTTGGTACTCAAATGACAGATCTGTGATAGTAACAAAGGATAACGCAAAATATTCCGAAAATTTTAATTTCTTGATTTACGCAAAGTACTCGTAGAGACGTTTTGTTGTTACTCAAATGACAGATCTGTGATAGTAACAGAGGAAAATACAAAATATTCCGAAAATTTTTATTTCTTGATATGCGCAAAGTACTCGTAGAAACGTTTTGTTGTTACTCAAATGACAGATCTGTGATAGTAACAGAGGAAAAAGCAAAATATTCCAAAAATTTTAATTTCTTGATTTACGCAAAGTACTCGTAGAGACGTTCTGTTGCTACTCAAATGAAAAATCTGTGATAGTAATAGAGTAAAATGGAAAAAATTCCGAAAATTTTGATTTTTCGATGTACGCAAAGTGCTCGTAGAGACGTTTTGTTGATACTCAAATGACAGATCTGTCATAGTAACAGAGGAAAAAGAGAAAAATTCCTAAAATTTTGATTTCTTGACTTACGCAAAGTGCTCGTAGAGACGTTTGGTTGCTACTCAAATAAAAGATCTGTGATAGTAATAGAGTTTAACAGAGGAAAAATCCGAAAATTTTAATTTCTTGATTTACGCAAACTACTCATCGAGACGTTTTGTTGGTACTCAAATGACAGATCTGTGATAGTAACAGAGGAAAAAGCAAAATATTCCGAAAATATTAATTTCTTGATTTACGCAAAGTGGTCGTAGAGACATTTTGTTGCTACTCAAATGCCAGATCTGTGATAGTAACAGAAGGAAAAGCAAAATATTCCGACAATTTTATTTTATTGATTTACGCAAAGTACTCGTAGAGACGTTTTGTTGCTACTCAAATGAAAGATCTGTGATAGTAATAGAGTAAAATGGAAAAAATTCCGAAAATTTTGATTTTTCGATTTACGCAAAGTGCTCGTAGAGACGTTTTGTTGTTACTCAAATGACAGATCTGTCATAGTAACAGAGGAAAAAGAGAAAAATTCCTAAAATTTTGATTTCTTGACTTACGCAAAGTGCTCGTAGAGACGTTTGGTTGCTACTCAAATGAAAGATCTGTGATAGTAATAGAGTAAAATGGAAAAAATTCCGAAAATTTTAATTTCTTGATTTACGCAAAGTACTCATAGAGACGTTTTGATGGTACTCAAATGACAGATCTGTGATAGTAACAGAGGAAAAAGCAAAATATTCCGAAAATTTTAATTTCTCAATTTACGCACAGTGCTCGTAGAGACGTTTTGTTGTTACTCTGTCAGATCTGTGATAGTAACAGAGGAAAATACAAAATATTCCGAAAATTTTAATTTCTTGATATACGCAAAGTACTCGTAGAAACGTTTTGTTGTTACTCAAATGACAGATCTGTGATAGTAACAGAGGAAAAGGCAAAATATTCCAAAAATTTTAATTTCTTGATTTACGCAAAGTACTCTTAGAGACGTTCTGTTGCTACTCAAATGAATGATCTGTGATAGTAATAGAGTAAAATGGAAAAAATTCCGAAAATTTTGATTTTTCGATTTACGCAAAGTGCTCGTAGAGACGTTTTGTTGTTACTCAAATGACAGATCTGTCATAGTAACAGAGGAAAAAGAGAAAAATTCCTACAATTTTGATTTCTTGACTTACGCAAAGTGCTCGTAGTGACGTTTGGTTGCTACTCAAATGAAAGATCTGTGATAGTAATAGAGTAAAATGGAAAAAAATCCGAAAATTTTAATTTCTTGATTTACGCAAACTACTCATCGAGACGTTTTGTTGGTCCTCAAATGACAGATCTGTGATAGTAACAGAGGAAAAAGCAAAATATTCCGAAAATTTTAATTTCTTGATTTACGCAAAGTGGTCGTAGAGACATTTTGTTGCTACTCAAATGCCAGATCTGTGATAGTAACAAGAAAAAGCAAAATATTCCGAAAATTTTATTTTCTTGATTTACGCAAAGTACTCGTAGTGACGTTTTGTTGTTACTCAAATTTCAGATCTGTAATAGTAACAGAGGAAAAAGCAAAATATTCCAAAAATTTTAATTTCTTGATTTACGCAAAGTACTCGTAGAGACGTTCTGTTGCTACTCAAATGAAAGATCTGTGATAGCAATAGAGTAAAATGGAAAAAATTCCGAAAATTTTGATTTTTCGATTTACGCAAAGTGCTCGTAGAGACGTTTTGTTGTTACTCAAATGACAGATCTGTCATAGTAACAGAGGAAAAAGAGAAAAATTCCTAAAATTTTGATTTCTTGACTTACGCAAAGTGCTCGTAGAGACGTTTGGTTGCTACACAAATGAAAGATCTGTGATAGTAATAGAGTTTAACAAAGGAAAAATCCGAAAATTTTAATTTCTTGATTTACGCAAACTACTCATCGAGACGTTTTGTTGGTACTCAAATGACAGATCTGTGATAGTAACAGAGGAAAAAGCAACATATTCCGAAAATTTTAATTTCTTGATTTACGCAAAGTGGTCGTAGAGACATTTTGTTGCTACTCAAATGCCAGATCTGGGATAGTAACAGAAGAAAAAGCAAAATATTCCGACAATTTTATTTTATTGATTTACGCAAAGTACTCGTAGAGACGTTTTGTTGTTACTCAAATGACAGATCTGTGATAGTAACAGAGGAAAAAGCATAATATTCCAAAAATTTTAATTTCTTGATTTGCGCAAAGTACTCGTAGAGACGTTCTGTTGCTACTCAAATGAAAGATCTGTGATAGTAATAGAGTAAAATGGAAAAAATTCCGAAAATTTTGATTTTTCGATTTACGCAAAGTGCTCGTAGAGACGTTTTGTTGTTACTCAAATGACAGATCTGTCATAGTAACAGAGGAAAAAGAGAAAAATTCCTAAAATTTTGATTTCTTGACTTACGCAAAGTGCTCGTAGAGACGTTTGGTTGCTACTCAAATGAAAGATCTGTGATAGTAATAGAGTAAAATGGAAAAAATTCCGAAAATTTTAATTTCTTGATTTACGCAAAGTACTCATAGAGACGTTTTGATGGTACTCAAATGACAGATCTGTGATAGTAACAGAGGAAAAAGCAAAATATTCCGAAAATTTTAATTTCTCAATTTACGCACAGTGCTCGTAGAGACGTTTTGTTGTTACTCTGTCAGATCTGTGATAGTAACAGAGGAAAATACAAAATATTCCGAAAATTTTAATTTCTTGATATACGCAAAGTACTCGTAGAAACGTTTTGTTGTTACTCAAATGACAGATCTGTGATAGTAACAGAGGAAAAGGCAAAATATTCAAAAAATTTTAATTTCTTGATTTACGCAAAGTACTCTTAGAGACGTTCTGTTGCTACTCAAATGAAAGATCTGTGATAGTAATAGAGTAAAATGGAAAAAAATCCGAAAATTTTGATTTTTCGATTTACGCAAAGTGCTCGTAGAGACGTTTTGTTGTTACTCAAATGACAGATCTGTCATAGTAACAGAGGAAAAAGAGAAAAATTCCTAAAATTTTGATTTCTTGACTTATGCAAAGTGCTCGTAGAGACGTTTGGTTGCTACTCAAATGAAAGATCTGTGATAGTAATAGAGTAAAATGGAAAAAAATCCGAAAATTTTAATTTCTTGATTTAGGCAAACTACTCATCGAGACGTTTTGTTGGTCCTCAAATGACAGATCTGTGATAGTAACAGAGGAAAAAGCAACATATTCCGAAAATTTTAATTTCTTGATTTACGCAAAGTACTCGTAGAGGCGTTTTGTTGTTACTCAAATGAAAGATCTGTGATAGTAATAGAGTAAAATGGAAAAAATTCCTAAAATTTTGATTTCTTGACTTACGCAAAGTGCTCGTAGAGACGTTTTGTTGCTACTCAAATGAAAGATCTGTGATAGTAATAGAGTAAAATGGAAAAAATTCCGAAAATTTTAATTTCTTGATTTACGCAAAGTACTCGTAGAGACGTTTTGTTGTTACTCAAATGACAGATCTGTGATAGTAACGGAGGAAAAAGCAAAATATTCCGAAAATTTTAATTTCTTGATATACGCAAAGTACTCGTAGAGACGTTTTGTTGTTACTCAAATGACAGATCTGTGATAGTAACAGAGGAAAAAGCAAAATATTCCGAAAATTTTAATTTCTTGATATACGCTAAGTACTCGTAGAGACGTTTTGTTGTTACTCAAATGACAGATCTGTGATAGTAACAGAGGAAAAAGCAAAATATTCCGAAAATTTTAATTTCTTGATATACGCAAAGTACTCGTAGAAACGTTTTGTTGTTACTCAAATGACAGATCTGTGATAGTAACAGAGGAAAAAGCAAAATTATCCCAAAATTTTAATTTCTTGATTTACGCAAAGTGGTCGTAGAGACGTTCTGTTGCTACTCAAATCAAAGATCCGTGATAGTAATAGAGTAAAATGGAAAAAATTCCGAAAATATTGATTTCTCGATTTACACAAAGTGCTCGTAGAGACAGACGTTTTGTTGTTACTCAAATGATAGATCTGTAATAGTAACAGAAGAAAAAGATAAAAATTCCTAAAATTTTGATTTCTTGACTTACGCAAAGTGCTCGTAGAGACGATTTGTTGCTACTCAAATGAAAGATCTGTGATAGTAATAGAGTAAAATGGAGAAAATTCCGAAAATTTTAATTTCTTGAATTACGCAAAGTACTCATAGAGA
Organism: Geotrupes spiniger; assembly: GCA_959613385.1. Taxonomy (NCBI): domain Eukaryota; kingdom Metazoa; phylum Arthropoda; class Insecta; order Coleoptera; family Geotrupidae; genus Geotrupes; species Geotrupes spiniger. The sequence goes on from CAUIJQ010000006.1 coordinate 39,710, forward strand.
CGTTTTGTTGGTACTCAAATGACAGATCTGTGATAGTAACAGAGGAAAAAGCAGAATATTAAGAAAATTTTAACTTCTTGATATACGCAAAGTACTCATAGAGACGTTTTGTTGTTACTCAAATGACAGATCTGTGATAGTAACAGAGGAAAAAGCAGAATATTCCGAAAATTTTAATTTCTTGATTTACGCAAAGTGCTCGTAGAGACGTTTTGTTGTTACTCAAATGACAGATCTGTCATAGTAACAGAGGAAAAAGAGAAAAATTCCGAAAATGTTGATTTCTTGACTTACGCAAAGTGCTCGTAGAGACGTTTTGTTGCTACTCAAATGAAAGATCTGTGATAGTAACAGAGGAAAAAGCAAAATATTCCGAAAATTTTAATTTCTTGATTTACGCAAAGTACTCGTAGAGACGTTTTGTTGTTACTCAAATGACAGATCTGTGATAGTAACAGAGGAAAATACAAAATATTCCGAAAATTTTTATTTCTTGATATGCGCAAAGTACTCGTAGAAACGTTTTGTTGTTACTCAAATGACAGATCTGTGATAGTAACAGAGGAAAAAGCAAAATATTCCAAAAATTTTAATTTCTTGATTTACGCAAAGTACTCGTAGAGACGTTCTGTTGCTACTCAAATGAAAGATCTGTGATAGTAATAGAGTAAAATGGAAAAAATTCCGAAAATTTTGATTTTTCGATTTACGCAAAGTGCTCGTAGAGACGTTTTGTTGTTACTCAAATGACAGATCTGTCATAGTAACAGAGGAAAAAGAGAAAAATTCCTAAAATTTTGATTTCTTGACTTACGCAAAGTGCTCGTAGAGACGTTTGGTTGCTACTCAAATGAAAGATCTGTGATAGTAATAGAGTAAAATGGAAAAAATTCCGAAAATTTTAATTTCTTGATTTACGCAAAGTACTCATAGAGACGTTTTGATGGTACTCAAATGACAGATCTGTGATAGTAACAGAGGAAAAAGCAAAATATTCCGAAAATTTTAATTTCTCAATTTACGCACAGTGCTCGTAGAGACGTTTTGTTGTTACTCTGTCAGATCTGTGATAGTAACAGAGGAAAATACAAAATATTCCGAAAATTTTAATTTCTTGATATACGCAAAGTACTCGTAGAAACGTTTTGTTGTTACTCAAATGACAGATCTGTGATAGTAACAGAGGAAAAGGCAAAATATTCCAAAAATTTTAATTTCTTGATTTACGCAAAGTACTCTTAGAGACGTTCTGTTGCTACTCAAATGAAAGATCTGTGATAGTAATAGAGTAAAATGGAAAAACTTCCGAAAATTTTGATTTTTCGATTTACGCAAAGTGCTCGTAGAGACGTTTTGTTGTTACTCAAATGACAGATCTGTCATAGTAACAGAGGAAAAAGAGAAAAATTCCTACAATTTTGATTTCTTGACTTACGCAAAGTGCTCGTAGAGACGTTTGGTTGCTACTCAAATGAAATATCTGTGATAGTAATAGAGTAAAATGGAAAAAAATCCGAAAATTTTAATTTCTTGATTTAGGCAAACTACTCATCGAGACGTTTTGTTGGTCCTCAAATGACAGATCTGTGATAGTAACAGAGCAAAAAGCAAAATATTCCGAAAATTTTAATTTCTTGATTTACGCAAAGTACTCGTAGAGGCGTTTTGTTGTTACTCAAATGACAGATCTGTGATAGTAACAGAGGAAAAAGCAAAATATTCCGAAAATTTTAATTTCTCAATTTACGCAAAGTGCTCGTAGAGACGTTTTGTTGTTACTCAAATGAAAGATCTGTGATAGTAATAGAGTAAAATGGAAAAAAATCCGAAAATTTTAATTTCTTGATTTACGCAAACTACTCGTAGAGACGTTTTGTTGGTACTCAAATGACAGATCTGTGATAGTAACAAGGGATAACGCAAAATATTCCGAAAATTTTAATTTCTTGATTTACGCAAAGTACTCGTAGAGACGTTTTGTTGTTACTCAAATAACAGATCTGTGATAGTAACAGAGGAAAATACAAAATATTCCGAAAATTTTTATTTCTTGATATGCGCAAAGTACTCGTAGAAACGTTTTGTTGTTACTCAAATGACAGATCTGTGATAGTAACAGAGGAAAAAGCAAAATATTCCAAAAATTTTAATTTCTTGATTTACGCAAAGTACTCGTAGAGACGTTCTGTTGCTACTCAAATGAAAGATCTGTGATAGTAATAGAGTAAAATGGAAAAAATTCCGAAAATTTTGATTTTTCGATTTACGCAAAGTGCTCGTAGAGACGTTTTGTTGTTACTCAAATGACAGATCTGTCATAGTAACAGAGGAAAAAGAGAAAAATTCCTACAATTTTGATTTCTTGACTTACGCAAAGTGCTCGTAGAGACGTTTGGTTGCTACTCAAATGAAAGATCTGTGATAGTAATAGAGTAAAATGGAAAAAAATCCGAAAATTTTAATTTCTTGATTTAGGCAAACTACTCATCGAGACGTTTTGTTGGTCCTCAAATGACAGATCTGTGATAGTAACAGAGGAAAAAGCAAAATATTCCGAAAATTTTAATTTCTTGATTTACGCAAAGTACTCGTAGAGGCGTTTTGTTGTTACTCAAATGACAGATCTGTGATAGTAACAGAGGAAAAAGCAAAATATTCCGAAAAATTTAATTTCTCAATTTACGCAAAGTGCTCGTAGAGACGTTTTGTTGTTACTCAAATGAAAGATCTGTGATAGTAATAGAGTAAAATGGAAAAAAATCCGAAAATTTTAATTTCTTGATTTACGCAAACTACTCGTAGAGACGTTTTGTTTGTACTCAAATGACAGATCTGTGATAGTAACAAGGGATAACGCAAAATATTCCGAAAATTTTAATTTCTTGATTTACGCAAAGTACTCGTAGAGACGTTTTGTTGTTACTCAAATGACAGATCTGTGATAGTAACAGAGGAAAATACAAAATATTCCGAAAATTTTTATTTCTTGATATGCGCAAAGTACTCGTAGAAACGTTTTGTTGTTACTCAAATGACAGATCTGTGATAGTAACAGAGGAAAAAGCAAAATATTCCAAAAATTTTAATTTCTTGATTTACGCAAAGTACTCGTAGAGACGTTCTGTTGCTACTCAAATGAAAGATCTGTGATAGTAATAGAGTAAAATGGAAAAAATTCCGAAAATTTTGATTTTTCGATTTACGCAAAGTGCTCGTAGAGACGTTTTGTTGTTACTCAAATGACAGATCTGTCATAGTAACAGAGGAAAAAGAGAAAAATTCCTAAAATTTTGATTTCTTGACTTACGCAAAGTGCTCGTAGAGACGTTTGGTTGCTACTCAAATGAAAGATCTGTGATAGTAATAGAGTAAAATGGAAAAAATTCCGAAAATTTTAATTTCTTGATTTACGCAAAGTACTCATAGAGACGTTTTGATGGTACTCAAATGACAGATCTGTGATAGTAACAGAGGAAAAAGCAAAATATTCCGAAAATTTTAATTTCTCAATTTACGCACAGTGCTCGTAGAGACGTTTTGTTGTTACTCTGTCAGATCTGTGATAGTAACAGAGGAAAATACAAAATATTCCGAAAATTTTAATTTCTTGATATACGCAAAGTACTCGTAGAAACGTTTTGTTGTTACTCAAATGACAGATCTGTGATAGTAACAGAGGAAAAGGCAAAATATTCCAAAAATTTTAATTTCTTGATTTACGCAAAGTACTCTTAGAGACGTTCTGTTGCTACTCAAATGAAAGATCTGTGATAGTAATAGAGTAAAATGGAAAAACTTCCGAAAATTTTGATTTTTCGATTTACGCAAAGTGCTCGTAGAGACGTTTTGTTGTTACTCAAATGACAGATCTGTCATAGTAACAGAGGAAAAAGAGAAAAATTCCTACAATTTTGATTTCTTGACTTACGCAAAGTGCTCGTAGAGACGTTTGGTTGCTACTCAAATGAAAGATCTGTGATAGTAATAGAGTAAAATGGAAAAAAATCCGAAAATTTTAATTTCTTGATTTAGGCAAACTACTCATCGAGACGTTTTGTTGGTCCTCAAATGACAGATCTGTGATAGTAACAGAGGAAAAAGCAAAATATTCCGAAAATTTTAATTTCTTGATTTACGCAAAGTACTCGTAGAGGCGTTTTGTTGTTACTCAAATGACAGATCTGTGATAGTAACAGAGGAAAAAGCAAAATATTCCGAAAATTTTAATTTCTCAATTTACGCAAAGTGCTCGTAGAGACGTTTTGTTGTTACTCAAATGAAAGATCTGTGATAGTAATAGAGTAAAATGGAAAAAAATCCGAAAATTTTAATTTCTTGATTTACGCAAACTACTCGTAGAGACGTTTTGTTGGTACTCAAATGACAGATCTGTGATAGTAACAAGGGATAACGCAAAATATTCCGAAAATTTTAATTTCTTGATTTACGCAAAGTACTCGTAGAGACGTTTTGTTGTTACTCAAATGACAGATCTGTGATAGTAACAGAGGAAAATACAAAATATTCCGAAAATTTTTATTTCTTGATATGCGCAAAGTACTCGTAGAAACGTTTTGTTGTTACTCAAATGACAGATCTGTGATAGTAACAGAGGAAAAAGCAAAATATTCCAAAAATTTTAATTTCTTGATTTACGCAAAGTACTCGTAGAGACGTTCTGTTGCTACTCAAATGAAAGATCTGTGATAGTAATAGAGTAAAATGGAAAAAATTCCGAAAATTTTGATTTTTCGATTTACGCAAAGTGCTCGTAGAGACGTTTTGTTGTTACTCAAATGACAGATCTGTCATAGTAACAGAGGAAAAAGAGAAAAATTCCTACAATTTTGATTTCTTGACTTACGCAAAGTGCTCGTAGAGACGTTTGGTTGCTACTCAAATGAAAGATCTGTGATAGTAATAGAGTAAAATGGAAAAAAATCCGAAAATTTTAATTTCTTGATTTAGGCAAACTACTCATCGAGACGTTTTGTTGGTCCTCAAATGACAGATCTGTGATAGTAACAGAGGAAAAAGCAAAATATTCCGAAAATTTTAATTTCTTGATTTACGCAAAGTACTCGTAGAGGCGTTTTGTTGTTACTCAAATGACAGATCTGTGATAGTAACAGAGGAAAAAGCAAAATATTCCGAAAATTTTAATTTCTCAATTTACGCAAAGTGCTCGTAGAGACGTTTTGTTGTTACTCAAATGAAAGATCTGTGATAGTAATAGAGTAAAATGGAAAAAAATCCGAAAATTTTAATTTCTTGATTTACGCAAACTACTCGTAGAGACGTTTTGTTGGTACTCAAATGACAGATCTGTGATAGTAACAAGGGATAACGCAAAATATTCCGAAAATTTTAATTTCTTGATTTACGCAAAGTACTCGTAGAGACGTTTTGTTGTTACTCAAATGACAGATCTGTGATAGTAACAGAGGAAAATACAAAATATTCCGAAAATTTTTATTTCTTGATATGCGCAAAGTACTCGTAGAAACGTTTTGTTGTTACTCAAATGACAGATCTGTGATAGTAACAGAGGAAAAAGCAAAATATTCCAAAAATTTTAATTTCTTGATTTACGCAAAGTACTCGTAGAGACGTTCTGTTGCTACTCAAATGAAAGATCTGTGATAGTAATAGAGTAAAATGGAAAAAATTCCGAAAATTTTGATTTTTCGATTTACGCAAAGTGCTCGTAGAGACGTTTTGTTGTTACTCAAATGACAGATCTGTCATAGTAACAGAGGAAAAAGAGAAAAATTCCTAAAATTTTGATTTCTTCACTTACGCAAAGTGCTCGTAGAGACGTTTGGTTGCTACTCAAATGAAAGATCTGTGATAGTAATAGAGTTTAACAGAGGAAAAATCCGAAAATTTTAATTTCTTGATTTACGCAAACTACTCATCGAGACGTTTTGTTGGTACTCAAATGACAGATCTGTGATAGTAACAGAGGAAAAAGCAAAATATTCCGAAAATATTAATTTCTTGATTTACGCAAAGTGGTCGTAGAGACATTTTGTTGCTACTCAAATGCCAGATCTGTGATAGTAACAGAAGGAAAAGCAAAATATTCCGACAATTTTAATTTATTGATTTACGCAAAGTACTCGTAGAGACGTTTTGTTGCTACTCAAATGAAAGATCTGTGATAGTAATAGAGTAAAATGGAAAAAATTCCGAAAATTTTGATTTTTCGATTTACGCAAAGTGCTCGTAGAGACGTTTTGTTGTTACTCAAATGACAGATCTGTCATAGTAACAGAGGAAAAAGAGAAAAATTCCTAAAATTTTGATTTCTTGACTTACGCAAAGTGCTCGTAGAGACGTTTGGTTGCTACTCAAATGAAAGATCTGTGATAGTAATAGAGTAAAATGGAAAAAATTCCGAAAATTTTAATTTCTTGATTTACGCAAAGTACTCATAGAGACGTTTTGATGGTACTCAAATGACAGATCTGTGATAGTAACAGAGGAAAAAGCAAAATATTCCGAAAATTTTAATTTCTCAATTTACGCACAGTGCTCGTAGAGACGTTTTGTTGTTACTCTGTCAGATCTGTGATAGTAACAGAGGAAAATACAAAATATTCCGAAAATTTTAATTTCTTGATATACGCAAGGTACTCGTAGAAACGTTTTGTTGTTACTCAAATGACAGATCTGTGATAGTAACAGAGGAAAAGGCAAAATATTCCAAAAATTTTAATTTCTTGATTTACGCAAAGTACTCTTAGAGACGTTCTGTTGCTACTCAAATGAAAGATCTGTGATAGTAATAGAGTAAAATGGAAAAAATTCCGAAAATTTTGATTTTTCGATTTACGCAAAGTGCTCGTAGAGACGTTTTGTTGTTACTCAAATGACAGATCTGTCATAGTAACAGAGGAAAAAGAGAAAAATTCCTACAATTTTGATTTTTTGACTTACGCAAAGTGCTCGTAGAGACGTTTAGTTGCTACTCAAATGAAAGATCTGTGATAGTAATAGAGTAAAATGGAAAAAAATCCGAAAATTTTAATTTCTTAATTTACGCAAACTACTCATCGAGACGTTTTGTTGGTCCTCAAATGACAGATCTGTGATAGTAACAGAGGAAAAAGCAAAATATTCCGAAAATTTTAATTTCTTGATTTACGCAAAGTGGTCGTAGAGACATTTTGTTGCTACTCAAATGCCAGATCTGTGATAGTAACAGAAGAAAAAGCAAAATATTCCGAAAATTTTATTTTCTTGATTTACGCAAAGTACTCGTAGAGACGTTTTGTTGTTACTCAAATTTCAGATCTGTGATAGTAACAGAGGAAAAAGCAAAATATTCCAAAAATTTTAATTTCTTGATTTACGCAAAGTACTCGTAGAGACGTTCTGTTGCTACTCAAATGAAAGATCTGTGATAGTAATAGAGTAAAATGGAAAAAATTCCGAAAATTTTGATTTTTCGATTTACGCAAAGTGCTCGTAGAGACGTTTTGTTGTTACTCAAATGACAGATCTGTCATAGTAACAGAGGAAAAAGAGAAAAATTCCTACAATTTTGATTTCTTGACTTACGCAAAGTGCTCGTAGAGACGTTTGGTTGCTACTCAAATGAAAGATCTGTGATAGTAATAGAGTAAAATGGAAAAAAATCCGAAAATTTTAATTTCTTGATTTAGGCAAACTACTCATCGAGACGTTTTGTTGGTCCTCAAATGACAGATCTGTGATAGTAACAGAGGAAAAAGCAAAATATTCCGAAAATTTTAATTTCTTGATTTACGCAAAGTACTCGTAGAGGCGTTTTGTTGTTACTCAAATGACAGATCTGTGATAGTAACAGAGGAAAAAGCAAAATATTCCGAAAATTTTAATTTCTCAATTTACGCAAAGTGCTCGTAGAGACGTTTTGTTGTTACTCAAATGAAAGATCTGTGATAGTAATAGAGTAAAATGGAAAAAAATCCGAAAATTTTAATTTCTTGATTTACGCAAACTACTCGTAGAGACGTTTTGTTGGTACTCAAATGACAGATCTGTGATAGTAACAAGGGATAACGCAAAATATTCCGAAAATTTTAATTTCTTGATTTACGCAAAGTACTCGTAGAGACGTTTTGTTGTTACTCAAATGACAGATCTGTGATAGTAACAGAGGAAAATACAAAATATTCCGAAAATTTTTATTTCTTGATATGCGCAAAGTACTCGTAGAAACGTTTTGTTGTTACTCAAATGACAGATCTGTGATAGTAACAGAGGAAAAAGCAAAATATTCCAAAAATTTTAATTTCTTGATTTACGCAAAGTACTCGTAGAGACGTTCTGTTGCTACTCAAATGAAAGATCTGTGATAGTAATAGAGTAAAATGGAAAAAATTCCGAAAATTTTGATTTTTCGATTTACGCAAAGTGCTCGTAGAGACGTTTTGTTGTTACTCAAATGACAGATCTGTCATAGTAACAGAGGAAAAAGAGAAAAATTCCTAAAATTTTGATTTCTTGACTTACGCAAAGTGCTCGTAGAGACGTTTGGTTGCTACTCAAATGAAAGATCTGTGATAGTAATAGAGTTTAACAGAGGAAAAATCCGAAAATTTTAATTTCTTGATTTACGCAAACTACTCATCGAGACGTTTTGTTGGTACTCAAATGACAGATCTGTGATAGTAACAGAGGAAAAAGCAAAATATTCCGAAAATATTAATTTCTTGATTTACGCAAAGTGGTCGTAGAGACATTTTGTTGCTACTCAAATGCCAGATCTGTGATAGTAACAGAAGGAAAAGCAAAATATTCCGACAATTTTAATTTATTGATTTACGCAAAGTACTCGTAGAGACGTTTTGTTGCTACTCAAATGAAAGATCTGTGATAGTAATAGAGTAAAATGGAAAAAATTCCGAAAATTTTGATTTTTCGATTTACGCAAAGTGCTCGTAGAGACGTTTTGTTGTTACTCAAATGACAGATCTGTCATAGTAACAGAGGAAAAAGAGAAAAATTCCTAAAATTTTGATTTCTTGACTTACGCAAAGTGCTCGTAGAGACGTTTGGTTGCTACTCAAATGAAAGATCTGTGATAGTAATAGAGTAAAATGGAAAAAATTCCGAAAATTTTAATTTCTTGATTTACGCAAAGTACTCATAGAGACGTTTTGATGGTACTCAAATGACAGATCTGTGATAGTAACAGAGGAAAAAGCAAAATATTCCGAAAATTTTAATTTCTCAATTTACGCACAGTGCTCGTAGAGACGTTTTGTTGTTACTCTGTCAGATCTGTGATAGTAACAGAGGAAAATACAAAATATTCCGAAAATTTTAATTTCTTGATATACGCAAGGTACTCGTAGAAACGTTTTGTTGTTACTCAAATGACAGATCTGTGATAGTAACAGAGGAAAAGGCAAAATATTCCAAAAATTTTAATTTCTTGATTTACGCAAAGTACTCTTAGAGACGTTCTGTTGCTACTCAAATGAAAGATCTGTGATAGTAATAGAGTAAAATGGAAAAAATTCCGAAAATTTTGATTTTTCGATTTACGTAAAGTGCTCGTAGAGACGTTTTGTTGTTACTCAAATGACAGATCTGTCATAGTAACAGAGGAAAAAGAGAAAAATTCCTACAATTTTGATTTTTTGACTTACGCAAAGTGCTCGTAGAGACGTTTGGTTGCTACTCAAATGAAAGATCTGTGATAGTAATAGAGTAAAATGGAAAAAAATCCGAAAATTTTAATTTCTTAATTTACGCAAACTACTCATCGAGACGTTTTGTTGGTCCTCAAATGACAGATCTGTGATAGTAACAGAGGAAAAAGCAAAATATTCCGAAAATTTTAATTTCTTGATTTACGCAAAGTGGTCGTAGAGACATTTTGTTGCTACTCAAATGCCAGATCTGTGATAGTAACAGAAGAAAAAGCAAAATATTCCGAAAATTTTATTTTCTTGATTTACGCAAAGTACTCGTAGAGACGTTTTGTTGTTACTCAAATTTCAGATCTGTGATAGTAACAGAGGAAAAAGCAAAATATTCCAAAAATTTTAATTTCTTGATTTACGCAAAGTACTCGTAGAGACGTTCTGTTGCTACTCAAATGAAAGATCTGTGATAGTAATAGAGTAAAATGGAAAAAATTCCGAAAATTTTGATTTTTCGATTTACGCAAAGTGCTCGTAGAGACGTTTTGTTGTTACTCAAATGACAGATCTGTCATAGTAACAGAGGAAAAAGAGAAAAATTCCTAAAATTTTGATTTCTTGACTTACGCAAAGTGCTCGTAGAGACGTTTGGTTGCTACTCAAATGAAAGATCTGTGATAGTAATAGAGTTTAACAAAGGAAAAATCCGAAAATTTTAATTTCTTGATTTACGCAAACTACTCATCGAGACGTTTTGTTGGTACTCAAATGACAGATCTGTGATAGTAACAGAGGAAAAAGCAAAATATTCCGAAAATTTTAATTTCTTGATTTACGCAAAGTGGTCGTAGAGACATTTTGTTGCTACTCAAATGCCAGATCTGTGATAGTAACAGAGGAAAAAGCAAAATATTCCAAAAATTTTAATTTCTTGATTTACGCAAAGTACTCGTAGAGACGTTCTGTTGCTACTCAAATGAAAGATCTGTGATAGTAATAGAGTAAAATGGAAAAAATTCCGAAAATTTTGATTTTTCGATTTACGCAAAGTGCTCGTAGAGACGGATTGTTGTTACTCAAATGACAGATCTGTCATAGTAACAGAGGAAAAAGAGAAAAATTCCTAAAATTTTGATTTCTTGACTTACGCAAAGTGCTCGTAGAGACGTTTTGTTGTTACTCAAATGACAGATCTGTCATAGTAACAGAGGAAAAAGAGAAAAATTCCTAAAATTTTGATTTCTTGACTTACGCAAAGTGCTCGTAGAGACGTTTTGTTGCTACTCAAATGAAAGATCTGTGATAGTAATAGAGTAAAATGGAGAAAATTCCGAAAATTTTAATTTCTTGAATTACGCAAAGTACTCATAGAGACGTTTTGTTGGTACTCAAATGACAGATCTGTGATAGTAACAGAGGAAAAAGCAGAATATTAAGAAAATTTTAACTTCCTGATATACGCAAAGTACTCATAGAGACGTTTTGTTGTTACTCAAATGACAGATCTGTGATAGTAACAGAGGAAAAAGCAGAATATTCCGAAAATTTTAATTTCTTGATTTACGCAAAGTGCTCGTAGAGACGTTTTGTTGTTACTCAAATGACAGATCTGTCATAGTAACAGAGGAAAAAGAGAAAAATTCCGAAAATTTTGATTTCTTGACTTACGCAAAGTGCTCGTAGAGACGTTTTGTTGCTACTCAAATGAAAGATCTGTGATAGTAACAGAGGAAAAAGCAAAATATTCCGAAAATTTTAATTTCTTGATTTACGCAAAGTACTCGTAGAGGCGTTTTGTTGTTACTCAAATGACAGATCTGTGATAGTAACAGAGGAAAAAGCAAAATATTCCGAAAATTTTAATTTCTCAATTTACGCAAAGTGCTCGTAGAGACGTTTTGTTGTTACTCAAATGAAAGATCTGTGATAGTAATAGAATAAAATGGAAAAAAAATCCGAAAATTTTAATTTCTTGATTTACGCAAACTACTCGTAGAGACGTTTTGTTGGTACTCAAATGACAGATCTGTGATAGTAACAAAGGATAACGCAAAATATTCCGTAAAGTTTTATTTCTTGATATGCGCAAAGTACTCGTAGAAACGTTTTGTTGTTACTCAAATGACAGATCTGTGATAGTAACAGAGGAAAAAGCAAAATATTCCAAAAATTTTAATTTCTTGATTTACGCAAAGTACTCGTAGAGACGTTCTGTTGCTACTCAAATGAAAGATCTGTGATAGTAATAGAGTAAAATGGAAAAAATTCCGAAAATTTTGATTTTTCGATTTACGCAAAGTGCTCGTAGAGACGTTTTGTTGTTACTCAAATAACAGATCTGTCATAGTAACAGAGGAAAAAGAGAAAAATTCCTAAAATTTTGATTTCTTGACTTACGCAAAGTGCTCGTAGAGACGTTTGGTTGCTACTCAAATGAAAGATCTGTGATAGTAATAGAGTTTAACAGAGGAAAAATCCGAAAATTTTAATTTCTTGATTTACGCAAACTACTCATCGAGACGTTTTGTTGGTACTCAAATGACAGATCTGTGATAGTAACAGAGGAAAAAGCAAAATATTCCGAAAATTTTAATTTCTTGATTTACGCAAAGTGGTCGTAGAGACATTTTGTTGCTACTCAAATGCCAGATCTGTGATAGTAACAGAAGAAAAAGCAAAATATTCCGACAATTTTATTTTATTGATTTACGCAAAGTACTCGTAGAGACGTTTTGTTGTTACTCAAATGACAGATCTGTGATAGTAATAGAGGAAAAAGCAAAATATTCCAAAAATTTTAATTTCTTGATTTACGCAAAGTACTCGTAGAGACGTTCTGTTGCTACTCAAATGAAAGATCTGTGATAGTAATAGAGTAAAATGGAAAAAATTCCGAAAATTTTGATTTTTCGATTTACGCAAAGTGCTCGTAGAGACGGATTGTTGTTACTCAAATGACAGATCTGTCATAGTAACAGAGGAAAAAGAGAAAAATTCCTAAAATTTTGATTTCTTGACTTACGCAAAGTGCTCGTAGAGACGTTTTGTTGTTACTCAAATGACAGATCTGTCATAGTAACAGAGGAAAAAGAGAAAAATTCCTAAAATTTTGATTTCTTGACTTACGCAAAGTGCTCGTAGAGACGTTTTGTTGCTACTCAAATGAAAGATCTGTGATAGTAATAGAGTAAAATGGAGAAAATTCCGAAAATTTTAATTTCTTGAATTACGCAAAGTACTCATAGAGACGTTTTGTTGGTACTCAAATGACAGATCTGTGATAGTAACAGAGGAAAAAGCAGAATATTAAGAAAATTTTAACTTCTTGATATACGCAAAGTACTCATAGAGACGTTTTGTTGTTACTCAAATGACAGATCTGTGATAGTAACAGAGGAAAAAGCAGAATATTCCGAAAATTTTAATTTCTTGATTTACGCAAAGTGCTCGTAGAGACGTTTTGTTGTTACTCAAATGACAGATCTGTCATAGTAACAGAGGAAAAAGAGAAAAATTCCGAAAATTTTGATTTCTTGACTTACGCAAAGTGCTCGTAGAGACGTTTTGTTGCTACTCAAATGAAAGATCTGTGATAGTAACAGAGGAAAAAGCAAAATATTCCGAAAATTTTAATTTCTTGATTTACGCAAAGTACTCGTAGAGGCGTTTTGTTGTTACTCAAATGACAGATCTGTGATAGTAACAGAGGAAAAAGCAAAATATTCCGAAAATTTTAATTTCTCAATTTACGCAAAGTGCTCGTAGAGACGTTTTGTTGTTACTCAAATGAAAGATCTGTGATAGTAATAGAATAAAATGGAAAAAAAATCCGAAAATTTTAATTTCTTGATTTACGCAAACTACTCGTAGAGACGTTTGGTTGGTACTCAAATGACAGATCTATGATAGTAACAAAGGATAACGCAAAATATTCCGTAAAGTTTTATTTCTTGATATGCGCAAAGTACTCGTAGAAACGTTTTGTTGTTACTCAAATGACAGATCTGTGATAGTAACAGAGGAAAAAGCAAAATATTCCAAAAATTTTAATTTCTTGATTTACGCAAAGTACTCGTAGAGACGTTCTGTTGCTACTCAAATGAAAGATCTGTGATAGTAATAGAGTAAAATGGAAAAAATTCCGAAAATTTTGATTTTTCGATTTACGCAAAGTGCTCGTAGAGACGTTTTGTTGTTACTCAAATAACAGATCTGTCATAGTAACAGAGGAAAAAGAGAAAAATTCCTAAAATTTTGATTTCTTGACTTACGCAAAGTGCTCGTAGAGACGTTTGGTTGCTACTCAAATGAAAGATCTGTGATAGTAATAGAGTTTAACAGAGGAAAAATCCGAAAATTTTAATTTCTTGATTTACGCAAAGTGGTCGTAGAGACATTTTGTTGCTACTCAAATGCCAGATCTGTGATAGTAACAGAAGAAAAAGCAAAATATTCCGACAATTTTATTTTATTGATTTACGCAAAGTACTCGTAGAGACGTTTTGTTGTTACTCAAATGACAGATCTGTGATAGTAATAGAGGAAAAAGCAAAATATTCCAAAAATTTTAATTTCTTGATTTACGCAAAGTACTCGTAGAGACGTTCTGTTGCTACTCAAATGAAAGATCTGTGATAGTAATAGAGTAAAATGGAAAAAATTCCGAAAATTTTGATTTTTCGATTTACGCAAAGTGCTCGTAGAGACGTTTTGTTGTTACTCAAATGACAGATCTGTCATAGTAACAGAGGAAAAAGAGAAAAATTCCTAAAATTTTGATTTCTTGACTTACGCAAAGTGCTCGTAGAGACGTTTGGTTGCTACTCAAATGAAAGATCTGTGATAGTAATAGAGTAAAATGGAAAAAATTCCGAAAATTTTAATTTCTTGATTTACGCAAAGTACTCATAGATACGTTTTGATGGTACTCAAATGACAGATCTGTGATAGTAACAGAGGAAAAAGCAAAATATTCCGAAAATTTTAATTTCTCAATTTACGCACAGTGCTCGTAGAGACGTTTTGTTGTTACTCTGTCAGATCTGTGATAGTAACAGAGGAAAATACAAAATATTCCGAAAATTTTAATTTCTTGATATACGCAATGTACTCGTAGAAACGTTTTGTTGTTACTCAAATGACAGATCTGTGATAGTAACAGAGGAAAAGGCAATATATTCCAAAAATTTTAATTTCTTGATTTACGCAAAGTACTCTTAGAGACGTTCTGTTGCTACTCAAATGAAAGATCTGTGATAGTAATAGAGTAAAATGGAAAAAATTCCGAAAATTTTGATTTTTCGATTTACGCAAAGTGCTCGTAGAGACGTTTTGTTGTTACTCAAATGACAGATCTGTCATAGTAACAGAGGAAAAAGAGAAAAATTCCTACAATTTTGATTTCTTGACTTACGCAAAGTGCTCGTAGAGACGTTTGGTTGCTACTCAAATGAAAGATCTGTGATAGTAATAGAGTAAAATGGAAAAAAATCCGAAAATTTTAATTTCTTGATTTAGGCAAACTACTCATCGAGACGTTTTGTTGGTCCTCAAATGACAGATCTGTGATAGTAACAGAGGAAAAAGCAAAATATTCCGAAAATTTTAATTTCTTGATTTACGCAAAGTACTCGTAGAGGCGTTTTGTTGTTACTCAAATGACAGATCTGTGATAGTAACAGAGGAAAAAGCAAAATATTCCGAAAATTTTAATTTCTCAATTTACGCAAAGTGCTCGTAGAGACGTTTTGTTGTTACTCAAATGAAAGATCTGTGATAGTAATAGAGTAAAATGGAAAAAAATCCGAAAATTTTAATTTCTTGATTTACGCAAACTACTCGTAGAGACGTTTTGTTGGTACTCAAATGACAGATCTGTGATAGTAACAAAGGATAACGCAAAATATTCCGAAAATTTTAATTTCTTGATTTACGCAAAGTACTCGTAGAGACGTTTTGTTGTTACTCAAATGACAGATCTGTGATAGTAACAGAGGAAAATACAAAATATTCCGAAAATTTTTATTTCTTGATATGCGCAAAGTACTCGTAGAAACGTTTTGTTGTTACTCAAATGACAGATCTGTGATAGTAACAGAGGAAAAAGCAAAATATTCCGAAAATTTTAATTTCTTGATTTACGCAAAGTGGTCGTAGAGACATTTTGTTGCTACTCAAATGCCAGATCTGTGATAGTAACAGAAGAAAAAGCAAAATATTCCGAAAATTTTATTTTCTTGATTTACGCAAAGTACTCGTAGAGACGTTTTGTTGTTACTCAAATTTCAGATCTGTGATAGTAACAGAGGAAAAAGCAAAATATTCCAAAAATTTTAATTTCTTGATTTACGCAAAGTACTCGTAGAGACGTTCTGCTGCTACTCAAATGAAAGATCTGTGATAGTAATAGAGTAAAATGGAAAAAATTCCGAAAATTTTGATTTTTCGATTTACGCAAAGTGCTCGTAGAGACGTTTTGTTGTTACTCAAATGACAGATCTGTCATAGTAACAGAGGAAAAAGAGAAAAATTCCTAAAATTTTGATTTCTTGACTTACGCAAAGTGCTCGTAGAGACGTTTGGTTGCTACTCAAATGAAAGATCTGTGATAGTAATAGAGTTTAACAAAGGAAAAATCCGAAAATTTTAATTTCTTGATTTACGCAAACTACTCATCGAGACGTTTTGTTGGTTCTCAAATGACAGATCTGTGATTGTAACAGAGGAAAAAGCAAAATATTCCGAAAATTTTAATTTCTTGATTTACGGAAAGTGGTCGTAGAGACATTTTGTTGCTACTCAAATGCCAGATCTGTGATAGTAAGAGAGGAAAAAGCAAAATATTCCAAAAATTTTAATTTCTTGATTTACGCAAAGTACTCGTAGAGACGTTCTGTTGTTACTCAAATGAAAGATCTGTGATAGTAATAGAGTAAAATGGAAAAAATTCCGAAAATTTTGATTTTTCGATTTACGCAAAGTGCTCGTAGAGACGGATTGTTGTTACTCAAATGACAGATCTGTCATAGTAACAGAGGAAAAAGAGAAAAATTCCTAAAATTTTGATTTCTTGACTTACGCAAAGTGCTCGTAGAGACGTTTTGTTGTTACTCAAATGACAGATCTGTCATAGTAACAGAGGAAAAAGAGAAAAATTCCTAAAATTTTGATTTCTTGACTTACGCAAAGTGCTCGTAGAGACGTTTTGTTGCTACTCAAATGAAAGATCTGTGATAGTAATAGAGTAAAATGGAGAAAATTCCGAAAATTTTAATTTCTTGAATTACGCAAAGTACTCATAGAGACGTTTTGTTGGTACTCAAATGACAGATCTGTGATAGTAACAGAGGAAAAAGCAGAATATTAAGAAAATTTTAACTTCTTGATATACGCAAAGTACTCATAGAGACGTTTTGTTGTTACTCAAATGACAGATCTGTGATAGTAACAGAGGAAAAAGCAGAATATTCCGAAAATTTTAATTTCTTGATTTACGCAAAGTGCTCGTAGAGACGTTTTGTTGTTACTCAAATGACAGATCTGTCATAGTAACAGAGGAAAAAGAGAAAAATTCCGAAAATTTTGATTTCTTGACTTACGCAAAGTGCTCGTAGAGACGTTTTGTTGCTACTCAAATGAAAGATCTGTGATAGTAACAGAGGAAAAAGCAAAATATTCCGAAAATTTTAATTTCTTGATTTACGCAAAGTACTCGTAGAGGCGTTTTGTTGTTACTCAAATGACAGATCTGTGATAGTAACAGAGGAAAAAGCAAAATATTCCGAAAATTTTAATTTCTCAATTTACGCAAAGTGCTCGTAGAGACGTTTTGTTGTTACTCAAATGAAAGATCTGTGATAGTAATAGAATAAAATGGAAAAAAATCCGAAAATTTCAATTTCTTGATTTACGCAAACTACTCGTAGAGACGTTTTGTTGGTACTCAAATGACAGATCTGTGATAGTAACAAAGGATAACGCAAAATATTCCGAAAATTTTAATTTCTTGATTTACGCAAAGTACTCGTAGAGACGTTTTGTTGTTACTCAAATGACAGATCTGTGATAGTAACAGAGGAAAATACAAAATATTCCGAAAATTTTTATTTCTTGATATGCGCAAAGTACTCGTAGAAACGTTTTGTTGTTACTCAAATGACAGATCTGTGATAGTAACAGAGGAAAAAGCAAAATATTCCAAAAATTTTAATTTCTTGATTTACGCAAAGTACTCGTAGAGACGTTCTGTTGCTACTCAAATGAAAGATCTGTGATAGTAATAGAGTAAAATGGAAAAAATTCCGAAAATTTTGATTTTTCGATTTACGCAAAGTGCTCGTAAAGACGTTTTGTTGTTACTCAAATGACAGATCTGTCATAGTAACAGAGGAAAAAGAGAAAAATTCCTAAAATTTTGATTTCTTGACTTACGCAAAGTGCTCGTAGAGACGTTTGGTTGCTACTCAAATGAAAGATCTGTGATAGTAATAGAGTTTAACAGAGGAAAAATCCGAAAATTTTAATTTCTTGATTTACGCAAACTACTCATCGAGACGTTATGTTGGTACTCAAATGACAGATCTGTGATAGTAACAGAGGAAAAAGCAAAATATTCCGAAAATTTTAATTTCTTGATTTACGCAAAGTGGTCGTAGAGACATTTTGTTGCTACTCAAATGCCAGATCTGTGATAGTACAGAAGAAAAAGCAAAATATTCCGACAATTTTATTTTATTGATTTACGCAAAGTACTCGTAGAGACGTTTTGTTGTTACTCAAATGACAGATCTGTGATAGTAACAGAGGAAAAAGCAAAATATTCCAAAAATTTTAATTTCTTGATTTACGCAAAGTACTCGTAGAGACGTTCTGTTGCTACTCAAATGAAAGATCTGTGATAGTAATAGAGTAAAATGGAAAAAATTCCGAAAATTTTGATTTTTCGATTTACGCAAAGTGCTCGTAGAGACGTTTTGTTGTTACTCAAATGACAGATCTGTCATAGTAACAGAGGAAAAAGAGAAAAATTCCTAAAATTTTGATTTCTTCACTTACGCAAAGTGCTCGTAGAGACGTTTGGTTGCTACTCAAATGAAAGATCTGTGATAGTAATAGAGTTTAACAGAGGAAAAATCCGAAAATTTTAATTTCTTGATTTACGCAAACTACTCATCGAGACGTTTTGTTGGTACTCAAATGACAGATCTGTGATAGTAACAGAGGAAAAAGCAAAATATTCCGAAAATATTAATTTCTTGATTTACGCAAAGTGGTCGTAGAGACATTTTGTTGCTACTCAAATGCCAGATCTGTGATAGTAACAGAAGGAAAAGCAAAATATTCCGACAATTTTAATTTATTGATTTACGCAAAGTACTCGTAGAGACGTTTTGTTGCTACTCAAATGAAAGATCTGTGATAGTAATAGAGTAAAATGGAAAAAATTCCGAAAATTTTGATTTTTCGATTTACGCAAAGTGCTCGTAGAGACGTTTTGTTGTTACTCAAATGACAGATCTGTCATAGTAACAGAGGAAAAAGAGAAAAATTCCTAAAATTTTGATTTCTTGACTTACGCAAAGTGCTCGTAGAGACGTTTGGTTGCTACTCAAATGAAAGATCTGTGATAGTAATAGAGTAAAATGGAAAAAATTCCGAAAATTTTAATTTCTTGATTTACGCAAAGTACTCATAGAGACGTTTTGATGGTACTCAAATGACAGATCTGTGATAGTAACAGAGGAAAAAGCAAAATATTCCGAAAATTTTAATTTCTCAATTTACGCACAGTGCTCGTAGAGACGTTTTGTTGTTACTCTGTCAGATCTGTGATAGTAACAGAGGAAAATACAAAATATTCCGAAAATTTTAATTTCTTGATATACGCAAGGTACTCGTAGAAACGTTTTGTTGTTACTCAAATGACAGATCTGTGATAGTAACAGAGGAAAAGGCAAAATATTCCAAAAATTTTAATTTCTTGATTTACGCAAAGTACTCTTAGAGACGTTCTGTTGCTACTCAAATGAAAGATCTGTGATAGTAATAGAGTAAAATGGAAAAAATTCCGAAAATTTTGATTTTTCGATTTACGCAAAGTGCTCGTAGAGACGTTTTGTTGTTACTCAAATGACAGATCTGTCATAGTAACAGAGGAAAAAGAGAAAAATTCCTACAATTTTGATTTTTTGACTTACGCAAAGTGCTCGTAGAGACGTTTAGTTGCTACTCAAATGAAAGATCTGTGATAGTAATAGAGTAAAATGGAAAAAAATCCGAAAATTTTAATTTCTTAATTTACGCAAACTACTCATCGAGACGTTTTGTTGGTCCTCAAATGACAGATCTGTGATAGTAACAGAGGAAAAAGCAAAATATTCCGAAAATTTTAATTTCTTGATTTACGCAAAGTGGTCGTAGAGACATTTTGTTGCTACTCAAATGCCAGATCTGTGATAGTAACAGAAGAAAAAGCAAAATATTCCGAAAATTTTATTTTCTTGATTTACGCAAAGTACTCGTAGAGACGTTTTGTTGTTACTCAAATTTCAGATCTGTGATAGTAACAGAGGAAAAAGCAAAATATTCCAAAAATTTTAATTTCTTGATTTACGCAAAGTACTCGTAGAGACGTTCTGTTGCTACTCAAATGAAAGATCTGTGATAGTAATAGAATAAAATGGAAAAAATTCCGAAAATTTTGATTTTTCGATTTACGCAAAGTGCTCGTAGAGACGTTTTGTTGTTACTCAAATGACAGATCTGTCATAGTAACAGAGGAAAAAGAGAAAAATTCCTACAATTTTGATTTCTTGACTTACGCAAAGTGCTCGTAGAGACGTTTGGTTGCTACTCAAATGAAAGATCTGTGATAGTAATAGAGTAAAATGGAAAAAAATCCGAAAATTTTAATTTCTTGATTTAGGCAAACTACTCATCGAGACGTTTTGTTGGTCCTCAAATGACAGATCTGTGATAGTAACAGAGGAAAAAGCAAAATATTCCGAAAATTTTAATTTCTTGATTTACGCAAAGTACTCGTAGAGGCGTTTTGTTGTTACTCAAATGACAGATCTGTGATAGTAACAGAGGAAAAAGCAAAATATTCCGAAAATTTTAATTTCTCAATTTACGCAAAGTGCTCGTAGAGACGTTTTGTTGTTACTCAAATGAAAGATCTGTGATAGTAATAGAGTAAAATGGAAAAAAATCCGAAAATTTTAATTTCTTGATTTACGCAAACTACTCGTAGAGACGTTTTGTTGGTACTCAAATGACAGATCTGTGATAGTAACAAGGGATAACGCAAAATATTCCGAAAATTTTAATTTCTTGATTTACGCAAAGTACTCGTAGAGACGTTTTGTTGTTACTCAAATGACAGATCTGTGATAGTAACAGAGGAAAATACAAAATATTCCGAAAATTTTTATTTCTTGATATGCGCAAAGTACTCGTAGAAACGTTTTGTTGTTACTCAAATGACAGATCTGTGATAGTAACAGAGGAAAAAGCAAAATATTCCAAAAATTTTAATTTCTTGATTTACGCAAAGTACTCGTAGAGACGTTCTGTTGCTACTCAAATGAAAGATCTGTGATAGTAATAGAGTAAAATGGAAAAAATTCCGAAAATTTTGATTTTTCGATTTACGCAAAGTGCTCGTAGAGACGTTTTGTTGTTACTCAAATGACAGATCTGTCATAGTAACAGAGGAAAAAGAGAAAAATTCCTAAAATTTTGATTTCTTGACTTACGCAAAGTGCTCGTAGAGACGTTTGGTTGCTACTCAAATGAAAGATCTGTGATAGTAATAGAGTTTAACAGAGGAAAAATCCGAAAATTTTAATTTCTTGATTTACGCAAACTACTCATCGAGACGTTTTGTTGGTACTCAAATGACAGATCTGTGATAGTAACAGAGGAAAAAGCAAAATATTCCGAAAATATTAATTTCTTGATTTACGCAAAGTGGTCGTAGAGACATTTTGTTGCTACTCAAATGCCAGATCTGTGATAGTAACAGAAGGAAAAGCAAAATATTCCGACAATTTTAATTTATTGATTTACGCAAAGTACTCGTAGAGACGTTTTGTTGCTACTCAAATGAAAGATCTGTGATAGTAATAGAGTAAAATGGAAAAAATTCCGAAAATTTTGATTTTTCGATTTACGCAAAGTGCTCGTAGAGACGTTTTGTTGTTACTCAAATGACAGATCTGTCATAGTAACAGAGGAAAAAGAGAAAAATTCCTAAAATTTTGATTTCTTGACTTACGCAAAGTGCTCGTAGAGACGTTTGGTTGCTACTCAAATGAAAGATCTGTGATAGTAATAGAGTAAAATGGAAAAAATTCCGAAAATTTTAATTTCTTGATTTACGCAAAGTACTCATAGAGACGTTTTGATGGTACTCAAATGACAGATCTGTGATAGTAACAGAGGAAAAAGCAAAATATTCCGAAAATTTTAATTTCTCAATTTACGCACAGTGCTCGTAGAGACGTTTTGTTGTTACTCTGTCAGATCTGTGATAGTAACAGAGGAAAATACAAAATATTCCGAAAATTTTAATTTCTTGATATACGCAAGGTACTCGTAGAAACGTTTTGTTGTTACTCAAATGACAGATCTGTGATAGTAACAGAGGAAAAGGCAAAATATTCCAAAAATTTTAATTTCTTGATTTACGCAAAGTACTCTTAGAGACGTTCTGTTGCTACTCAAATGAAAGATCTGTGATAGTAATAGAGTAAAATGGAAAAAATTCCGAAAATTTTGATTTTTCGATTTACGCAAAGTGCTCGTAGAGACGTTTTGTTGTTACTCAAATGACAGATCTGTCATAGTAACAGAGGAAAAAGAGAAAAATTCCTACAATTTTGATTTTTTGACTTACGCAAAGTGCTCGTAGAGACGTTTGGTTGCTACTCAAATGAAAGATCTGTGATAGTAATAGAGTAAAATGGAAAAAAATCCGAAAATTTTAATTTCTTAATTTACGCAAACTACTCATCGAGACGTTTTGTTGGTCCTCAAATGACAGATCTGTGATAGTAACAGAGGAAAAAGCAAAATATTCCGAAAATTTTAATTTCTTGATTTACGCAAAGTGGTCGTAGAGACATTTTGTTGCTACTCAAATGCCAGATCTGTGATAGTAACAGAAGAAAAAGCAAAATATTCCGAAAATTTTATTTTCTTGATTTACGCAAAGTACTCGTAGAGACGTTTTGTTGTTACTCAAATTTCAGATCTGTGATAGTAACAGAGGAAAAAGCAAAATATTCCAAAAATTTTAATTTCTTGATTTACGCAAAGTACTCGTAGAGACGTTCTGTTGCTACTCAAATGAAAGATCTGTGATAGTAATAGAGTAAAATGGAAAAAATTCCGAAAATTTTGATTTTTCGATTTACGCAAAGTGCTCGTAGAGACGTTTTGTTGTTACTCAAATGACAGATCTGTCATAGTAACAGAGGAAAAAGAGAAAAATTCCTAAAATTTTGATTTCTTGACTTACGCAAAGTGCTCGTAGAGACGTTTGGTTGCTACTCAAATGAAAGATCTGTGATAGTAATAGAGTTTAACAAAGGAAAAATCCGAAAATTTTAATTTCTTGATTTACGCAAACTACTCATCGAGACGTTTTGTTGGTACTCAAATGACAGATCTGTGATAGTAACAGAGGAAAAAGCAAAATATTCCGAAAATTTTAATTTCTTGATTTACGCAAAGTGGTCGTAGAGACATTTTGTTGCTACTCAAATGCCAGATCTGTGATAGTAACAGAGGAAAAAGCAAAATATTCCAAAAATTTTAATTTCTTGATTTACGCAAAGTACTCGTAGAGACGTTCTGTTGCTACTCAAATGAAAGATCTGTGATAGTAATAGAGTAAAATGGAAAAAATTCCGAAAATTTTGATTTTTCGATTTACGCAAAGTGCTCGTAGAGACGGATTGTTGTTACTCAAATGACAGATCTGTCATAGTAACAGAGGAAAAAGAGAAAAATTCCTAAAATTTTGATTTCTTGACTTACGCAAAGTGCTCGTAGAGACGTTTTGTTGTTACTCAAATGACAGATCTGTCATAGTAACAGAGGAAAAAGAGAAAAATTCCTAAAATTTTGATTTCTTGACTTACGCAAAGTGCTCGTAGAGACGTTTTGTTGCTACTCAAATGAAAGATCTGTGATAGTAATAGAGTAAAATGGAGAAAATTCCGAAAATTTTAATTTCTTGAATTACGCAAAGTACTCATAGAGACGTTTTGTTGGTACTCAAATGACAGATCTGTGATAGTAACAGAGGAAAAAGCAGAATATTAAGAAAATTTTAACTTCCTGATATACGCAAAGTACTCATAGAGACGTTTTGTTGTTACTCAAATGACAGATCTGTGATAGTAACAGAGGAAAAAGCAGAATATTCCGAAAATTTTAATTTCTTGATTTACGCAAAGTGCTCGTAGAGACGTTTTGTTGTTACTCAAATGACAGATCTGTCATAGTAACAGAGGAAAAAGAGAAAAATTCCGAAAATTTTGATTTCTTGACTTACGCAAAGTGCTCGTAGAGACGTTTTGTTGCTACTCAAATGAAAGATCTGTGATAGTAACAGAGGAAAAAGCAAAATATTCCGAAAATTTTAATTTCTTGATTTACGCAAAGTACTCGTAGAGGCGTTTTGTTGTTACTCAAATGACAGATCTGTGATAGTAACAGAGGAAAAAGCAAAATATTCCGAAAATTTTAATTTCTCAATTTACGCAAAGTGCTCGTAGAGACGTTTTGTTGTTACTCAAATGAAAGATCTGTGATAGTAATAGAGTAAAATGGAAAAAAATCCGAAAATTTTAATTTCTTGATTTACGCAAACTACTCGTAGAGACGTTTTGTTGGTACTCAAATGACAGATCTGTGATAGTAACAAGGGATAACGCAAAATATTCCGAAAATTTTAATTTCTTGATTTACGCAAAGTACTCGTAGAGACGTTTTGTTGTTACTCAAATGACAGATCTGTGATAGTAACAGAGGAAAATACAAAATATTCCGAAAATTTTTATTTCTTGATATGCGCAAAGTACTCGTAGAAACGTTTTGTTGTTACTCAAATGACAGATCTGTGATAGTAACAGAGGAAAAAGCAAAATATTCCAAAAATTTTAATTTCTTGATTTACGCAAAGTACTCGTAGAGACGTTCTGTTGCTACTCAAATGAAAGATCTGTGATAGTAATAGAGTAAAATGGAAAAAATTCCGAAAATTTTGATTTTTCGATTTACGCAAAGTGCTCGTAGAGACGTTTTGTTGTTACTCAAATGACAGATCTGTCATAGTAACAGAGGAAAAAGAGAAAAATTCCTAAAATTTTGATTTCTTGACTTACGCAAAGTGCTCGTAGAGACGTTTGGTTGCTACTCAAATGAAAGATCTGTGATAGTAATAGAGTTTAACAGAGGAAAAATCCGAAAATTTTAATTTCTTGATTTACGCAAACTACTCATCGAGACGTTTTGTTGGTACTCAAATGACAGATCTGTGATAGTAACAGAGGAAAAAGCAAAATATTCCGAAAATATTAATTTCTTGATTTACGCAAAGTGGTCGTAGAGACATTTTGTTGCTACTCAAATGCCAGATCTGTGATAGTAACAGAAGGAAAAGCAAAATATTCCGACAATTTTAATTTATTGATTTACGCAAAGTACTCGTAGAGACGTTTTGTTGCTACTCAAATGAAAGATCTGTGATAGTAATAGAGTAAAATGGAAAAAATTCCGAAAATTTTGATTTTTCGATTTACGCAAAGTGCTCGTAGAGACGTTTTGTTGTTACTCAAATGACAGATCTGTCATAGTAACAGAGGAAAAAGAGAAAAATTCCTAAAATTTTGATTTCTTGACTTACGCAAAGTGCTCGTAGAGACGTTTGGTTGCTACTCAAATGAAAGATCTGTGATAGTAATAGAGTAAAATGGAAAAAATTCCGAAAATTTTAATTTCTTGATTTACGCAAAGTACTCATAGAGACGTTTTGATGGTACTCAAATGACAGATCTGTGATAGTAACAGAGGAAAAAGCAAAATATTCCGAAAATTTTAATTTCTCAATTTACGCACAGTGCTCGTAGAGACGTTTTGTTGTTACTCTGTCAGATCTGTGATAGTAACAGAGGAAAATACAAAATATTCCGAAAATTTTAATTTCTTGATATACGCAAGGTACTCGTAGAAACGTTTTGTTGTTACTCAAATGACAGATCTGTGATAGTAACAGAGGAAAAGGCAAAATATTCCAAAAATTTTAATTTCTTGATTTACGCAAAGTACTCTTAGAGACGTTCTGTTGCTACTCAAATGAAAGATCTGTGATAGTAATAGAGTAAAATGGAAAAAATTCCGAAAATTTTGATTTTTCGATTTACGCAAAGTGCTCGTAGAGACGTTTTGTTGTTACTCAAATGACAGATCTGTCATAGTAACAGAGGAAAAAGAGAAAAATTCCTACAATTTTGATTTTTTGACTTACGCAAAGTGCTCGTAGAGACGTTTGGTTGCTACTCAAATGAAAGATCTGTGATAGTAATAGAGTAAAATGGAAAAAAATCCGAAAATTTTAATTTCTTAATTTACGCAAACTACTCATCGAGACGTTTTGTTGGTCCTCAAATGACAGATCTGTGATAGTAACAGAGGAAAAAGCAAAATATTCCGAAAATTTTAATTTCTTGATTTACGCAAAGTGGTCGTAGAGACATTTTGTTGCTACTCAAATGCCAGATCTGTGATAGTAACAGAAGAAAAAGCAAAATATTCCGAAAATTTTATTTTCTTGATTTACGCAAAGTACTCGTAGAGACGTTTTGTTGTTACTCAAATTTCAGATCTGTGATAGTAACAGAGGAAAAAGCAAAATATTCCAAAAATTTTAATTTCTTGATTTACGCAAAGTACTCGTAGAGACGTTCTGTTGCTACTCAAATGAAAGATCTGTGATAGTAATAGAGTAAAATGGAAAAAATTCCGAAAATTTTGATTTTTCGATTTACGCAAAGTGCTCGTAGAGACGTTTTGTTGTTACTCAAATGACAGATCTGTCATAGTAACAGAGGAAAAAGAGAAAAATTCCTAAAATTTTGATTTCTTGACTTACGCAAAGTGCTCGTAGAGACGTTTGGTTGCTACTCAAATGAAAGATCTGTGATAGTAATAGAGTTTAACAAAGGAAAAATCCGAAAATTTTAATTTCTTGATTTACGCAAACTACTCATCGAGACGTTTTGTTGGTACTCAAATGACAGATCTGTGATAGTAACAGAGGAAAAAGCAAAATATTCCGAAAATTTTAATTTCTTGATTTACGCAAAGTGGTCGTAGAGACATTTTGTTGCTACTCAAATGCCAGATCTGTGATAGTAACAGAGGAAAAAGCAAAATATTCCAAAAATTTTAATTTCTTGATTTACGCAAAGTACTCGTAGAGACGTTCTGTTGCTACTCAAATGAAAGATCTGTGATAGTAATAGAGTAAAATGGAAAAAATTCCGAAAATTTTGATTTTTCGATTTACGCAAAGTGCTCGTAGAGACGGATTGTTGTTACTCAAATGACAGATCTGTCATAGTAACAGAGGAAAAAGAGAAAAATTCCTAAAATTTTGATTTCTTGACTTACGCAAAGTGCTCGTAGAGACGTTTTGTTGTTACTCAAATGACAGATCTGTCATAGTAACAGAGGAAAAAGATAAAAATTCCTAAAATTTTGATTTCTTGACTTACGCAAAGTGCTCGTAGAGACGTTTTGTTGCTACTCAAATGAAAGATCTGTGATAGTAATAGAGTAAAATGGAGAAAATTCCGAAAATTTTAATTTCTTGAATTACGCAAAGTACTCATAGAGACGTTTTGTTGGTACTCAAATGACAGATCTGTGATAGTAACAGAGGAAAAAGCAGAATATTAAGAAAATTTTAACTTCCTGATATACGCAAAGTACTCATAGAGACGTTTTGTTGTTACTCAAATGACAGATCTGTGATAGTAACAGAGGAAAAAGCAGAATATTCCGAAAATTTTAATTTCTTGATTTACGCAAAGTGCTCGTAGAGACGTTTTGTTGTTACTCAAATGACAGATCTGTCATAGTAACAGAGGAAAAAGAGAAAAATTCCGAAAATTTTGATTTCTTGACTTACGCAAAGTGCTCGTAGAGACGTTTTGTTGCTACTCAAATGAAAGATCTGTGATAGTAACAGAGGAAAAAGCAAAATATTCCGAAAATTTTAATTTCTTGATTTACGCAAAGTACTCGTAGAGGCGTTTTGTTGTTACTCAAATGACAGATCTGTGATAGTAACAGAGGAAAAAGCAAAATATTCCGAAAATTTTAATTTCTCAATTTACGCAAAGTGCTCGTAGAGACGTTTTGTTGTTACTCAAATGAAAGATCTGTGATAGTAATAGAATAAAATGGAAAAAAAATCCGAAAATTTTAATTTCTTGATTTACGCAAACTACTCGTAGAGACGTTTTGTTGGTACTCAAATGACAGATCTGTGATAGTAACAAAGGATAACGCAAAATATTCCGTAAAGTTTTATTTCTTGATATGCGCAAAGTACTCGTAGAAACGTTTTGTTGTTACTCAAATGACAGATCTGTGATAGTAACAGAGGAAAAAGCAAAATATTCCAAAAATTTTAATTTCTTGATTTACGCAAAGTACTCGTAGAGACGTTCTGTTGCTACTCAAATGAAAGATCTGTGATAGTAATAGAGTAAAATGGAAAAAATTCCGAAAATTTTGATTTTTCGATTTACGCAAAGTGCTCGTAGAGACGTTTTGTTGTTACTCAAATAACAGATCTGTCATAGTAACAGAGGAAAAAGAGAAAAATTCCTAAAATTTTGATTTCTTGACTTACGCAAAGTGCTCGTAGAGACGTTTGGTTGCTACTCAAATGAAAGATCTGTGATAGTAATAGAGTTTAACAGAGGAAAAATCCGAAAATTTTAATTTCTTGATTTACGCAAACTACTCATCGAGACGTTTTGTTGGTACTCAAATGACAGATCTGTGATAGTAACAGAGGAAAAAGCAAAATATTCCGAAAATTTTAATTTCTTGATTTACGCAAAGTGGTCGTAGAGACATTTTGTTGCTACTCAAATGCCAGATCTGTGATAGTAACAGAAGAAAAAGCAAAATATTCCGACAATTTTATTTTATTGATTTACGCAAAGTACTCGTAGAGACGTTTTGTTGTTACTCAAATGACAGATCTGTGATAGTAATAGAGGAAAAAGCAAAATATTCCAAAAATTTTAATTTCTTGATTTACGCAAAGTACTCGTAGAGACGTTCTGTTGCTACTCAAATGAAAGATCTGTGATAGTAATAGAGTAAAATGGAAAAAATTCCGAAAATTTTGATTTTTCGATTTACGCAAAGTGCTCGTAGAGACGGATTGTTGTTACTCAAATGACAGATCTGTCATAGTAACAGAGGAAAAAGAGAAAAATTCCTAAAATTTTGATTTCTTGACTTACGCAAAGTGCTCGTAGAGACGTTTTGTTGTTACTCAAATGACAGATCTGTCATAGTAACAGAGGAAAAAGAGAAAAATTCCTAAAATTTTGATTTCTTGACTTACGCAAAGTGCTCGTAGAGACGTTTTGTTGCTACTCAAATGAAAGATCTGTGATAGTAATAGAGTAAAATGGAGAAAATTCCGAAAATTTTAATTTCTTGAATTACGCAAAGTACTCATAGAGACGTTTTGTTGGTACTCAAATGACAGATCTGTGATAGTAACAGAGGAAAAAGCAGAATATTAAGAAAATTTTAACTTCTTGATATACGCAAAGTACTCATAGAGACGTTTTGTTGTTACTCAAATGACAGATCTGTGATAGTAACAGAGGAAAAAGCAGAATATTCCGAAAATTTTAATTTCTTGATTTACGCAAAGTGCTCGTAGAGACGTTTTGTTGTTACTCAAATGACAGATCTGTCATAGTAACAGAGGAAAAAGAGAAAAATTCCGAAAATTTTGATTTCTTGACTTACGCAAAGTGCTCGTAGAGACGTTTTGTTGCTACTCAAATGAAAGATCTGTGATAGTAACAGAGGAAAAAGCAAAATATTCCGAAAATTTTAATTTCTTGATTTACGCAAAGTACTCGTAGAGGCGTTTTGTTGTTACTCAAATGACAGATCTGTGATAGTAACAGAGGAAAAAGCAAAATATTCCGAAAATTTTAATTTCTCAATTTACGCAAAGTGCTCGTAGAGACGTTTTGTTGTTACTCAAATGAAAGATCTGTGATAGTAATAGAATAAAATGGAAAAAAAATCCGAAAATTTTAATTTCTTGATTTACGCAAACTACTCGTAGAGACGTTTGGTTGGTACTCAAATGACAGATCTATGATAGTAACAAAGGATAACGCAAAATATTCCGTAAAGTTTTATTTCTTGATATGCGCAAAGTACTCGTAGAAACGTTTTGTTGTTACTCAAATGACAGATCTGTGATAGTAACAGAGGAAAAAGCAAAATATTCCAAAAATTTTAATTTCTTGATTTACGCAAAGTACTCGTAGAGACGTTCTGTTGCTACTCAAATGAAAGATCTGTGATAGTAATAGAGTAAAATGGAAAAAATTCCGAAAATTTTGATTTTTCGATTTACGCAAAGTGCTCGTAGAGACGTTTTGTTGTTACTCAAATAACAGATCTGTCATAGTAACAGAGGAAAAAGAGAAAAATTCCTAAAATTTTGATTTCTTGACTTACGCAAAGTGCTCGTAGAGACGTTTGGTTGCTACTCAAATGAAAGATCTGTGATAGTAATAGAGTTTAACAGAGGAAAAATCCGAAAATTTTAATTTCTTGATTTACGCAAAGTGGTCGTAGAGACATTTTGTTGCTACTCAAATGCCAGATCTGTGATAGTAACAGAAGAAAAAGCAAAATATTCCGACAATTTTATTTTATTGATTTACGCAAAGTACTCGTAGAGACGTTTTGTTGTTACTCAAATGACAGATCTGTGATAGTAATAGAGGAAAAAGCAAAATATTCCAAAAATTTTAATTTCTTGATTTACGCAAAGTACTCGTAGAGACGTTCTGTTGCTACTCAAATGAAAGATCTGTGATAGTAATAGAGTAAAATGGAAAAAATTCCGAAAATTTTGATTTTTCGATTTACGCAAAGTGCTCGTAGAGACGTTTTGTTGTTACTCAAATGACAGATCTGTCATAGTAACAGAGGAAAAAGAGAAAAATTCCTAAAATTTTGATTTCTTGACTTACGCAAAGTGCTCGTAGAGACGTTTGGTTGCTACTCAAATGAAAGATCTGTGATAGTAATAGAGTAAAATGGAAAAAATTCCGAAAATTTTAATTTCTTGATTTACGCAAAGTACTCATAGATACGTTTTGATGGTACTCAAATGACAGATCTGTGATAGTAACAGAGGAAAAAGCAAAATATTCCGAAAATTTTAATTTCTCAATTTACGCACAGTGCTCGTAGAGACGTTTTGTTGTTACTCTGTCAGATCTGTGATAGTAACAGAGGAAAATACAAAATATTCCGAAAATTTTAATTTCTTGATATACGCAATGTACTCGTAGAAACGTTTTGTTGTTACTCAAATGACAGATCTGTGATAGTAACAGAGGAAAAGGCAATATATTCCAAAAATTTTAATTTCTTGATTTACGCAAAGTACTCTTAGAGACGTTCTGTTGCTACTCAAATGAAAGATCTGTGATAGTAATAGAGTAAAATGGAAAAAATTCCGAAAATTTTGATTTTTCGATTTACGCAAAGTGCTCGTAGAGACGTTTTGTTGTTACTCAAATGACAGATCTGTCATAGTAACAGAGGAAAAAGAGAAAAATTCCTACAATTTTGATTTCTTGACTTACGCAAAGTGCTCGTAGAGACGTTTGGTTGCTACTCAAATGAAAGATCTGTGATAGTAATAGAGTAAAATGGAAAAAAATCCGAAAATTTTAATTTCTTGATTTAGGCAAACTACTCATCGAGACGTTTTGTTGGTCCTCAAATGACAGATCTGTGATAGTAACAGAGGAAAAAGCAAAATATTCCGAAAATTTTAATTTCTTGATTTACGCAAAGTACTCGTAGAGGCGTTTTGTTGTTACTCAAATGACAGATCTGTGATAGTAACAGAGGAAAAAGCAAAATATTCCGAAAATTTTAATTTCTCAATTTACGCAAAGTGCTCGTAGAGACGTTTTGTTGTTACTCAAATGAAAGATCTGTGATAGTAATAGAGTAAAATGGAAAAAAATCCGAAAATTTTAATTTCTTGATTTACGCAAACTACTCGTAGAGACGTTTTGTTGGTACTCAAATGACAGATCTGTGATAGTAACAAAGGATAACGCAAAATATTCCGAAAATTTTAATTTCTTGATTTACGCAAAGTACTCGTAGAGACGTTTTGTTGTTACTCAAATGACAGATCTGTGATAGTAACAGAGGAAAATACAAAATATTCCGAAAATTTTTATTTCTTGATATGCGCAAAGTACTCGTAGAAACGTTTTGTTGTTACTCAAATGACAGATCTGTGATAGTAACAGAGGAAAAAGCAAAATATTCCGAAAATTTTAATTTCTTGATTTACGCAAAGTGGTCGTAGAGACATTTTGTTGCTACTCAAATGCCAGATCTGTGATAGTAACAGAAGAAAAAGCAAAATATTCCGAAAATTTTATTTTCTTGATTTACGCAAAGTACTCGTAGAGACGTTTTGTTGTTACTCAAATTTCAGATCTGTGATAGTAACAGAGGAAAAAGCAAAATATTCCAAAAATTTTAATTTCTTGATTTACGCAAAGTACTCGTAGAGACGTTCTGCTGCTACTCAAATGAAAGATCTGTGATAGTAATAGAGTAAAATGGAAAAAATTCCGAAAATTTTGATTTTTCGATTTACGCAAAGTGCTCGTAGAGACGTTTTGTTGTTACTCAAATGACAGATCTGTCATAGTAACAGAGGAAAAAGAGAAAAATTCCTAAAATTTTGATTTCTTGACTTACGCAAAGTGCTCGTAGAGACGTTTGGTTGCTACTCAAATGAAAGATCTGTGATAGTAATAGAGTTTAACAAAGGAAAAATCCGAAAATTTTAATTTCTTGATTTACGCAAACTACTCATCGAGACGTTTTGTTGGTACTCAAATGACAGATCTGTGATTGTAACAGAGGAAAAAGCAAAATATTCCGAAAATTTTAATTTCTTGATTTACGGAAAGTGGTCGTAGAGACATTTTGTTGCTACTCAAATGCCAGATCTGTGATAGTAAGAGAGGAAAAAGCAAAATATTCCAAAAATTTTAATTTCTTGATTTACGCAAAGTACTCGTAGAGACGTTCTGTTGTTACTCAAATGAAAGATCTGTGATAGTAATAGAGTAAAATGGAAAAAATTCCGAAAATTTTGATTTTTCGATTTACGCAAAGTGCTCGTAGAGACGGATTGTTGTTACTCAAATGACAGATCTGTCATAGTAACAGAGGAAAAAGAGAAAAATTCCTAAAATTTTGATTTCTTGACTTACGCAAAGTGCTCGTAGAGACGTTTTGTTGTTACTCAAATGACAGATCTGTCATAGTAACAGAGGAAAAAGAGAAAAATTCCTAAAATTTTGATTTCTTGACTTACGCAAAGTGCTCGTAGAGACGTTTTGTTGCTACTCAAATGAAAGATCTGTGATAGTAATAGAGTAAAATGGAGAAAATTCCGAAAATTTTAATTTCTTGAATTACGCAAAGTACTCATAGAGACGTTTTGTTGGTACTCAAATGACAGATCTGTGATAGTAACAGAGGAAAAAGCAGAATATTAAGAAAATTTTAACTTCTTGATATACGCAAAGTACTCATAGAGACGTTTTGTTGTTACTCAAATGACAGATCTGTGATAGTAACAGAGGAAAAAGCAGAATATTCCGAAAATTTTAATTTCTTGATTTACGCAAAGTGCTCGCAGAGACGTTTTGTTGTTACTCAAATGACAGATCTGTCATAGTAACAGAGGAAAAAGAGAAAAATTCCGAAAATTTTGATTTCTTGACTTACGCAAAGTGCTCGTAGAGACGTTTTGTTGCTACTCAAATGAAAGATCTGTGATAGTAACAGAGGAAAAAGCAAAATATTCCGAAAATTTTAATTTCTTGATTTACGCAAAGTACTCGTAGAGGCGTTTTGTTGTTACTCAAATGACAGATCTGTGATAGTAACAGAGGAAAAAGCAAAATATTCCGAAAATTTTAATTTCTCAATTTACGCAAAGTGCTCGTAGAGACGTTTTGTTGTTACTCAAATGAAAGATATGTGATAGTAATAGAATAAAATGGAAAAAAATCCGAAAATTTCAATTTCTTGATTTACGCAAACTACTCGTAGAGACGTTTTGTTGGTACTCAAATGACAGATCTGTGATAGTAACAAAGGATAACGCAAAATATTCCGAAAATTTTAATTTCTTGATTTACGCAAAGTACTCGTAGAGACGTTTTGTTGTTACTCAAATGACAGATCTGTGATAGTAACAGAGGAAAATACAAAATATTCCGAAAATTTTTATTTCTTGATATGCGCAAAGTACTCGTAGAAACGTTTTGTTGTTACTCAAATGACAGATCTGTGATAGTAACAGAGGAAAAAGCAAAATATTCCAAAAATTTTAATTTCTTGATTTACGCAAAGTACTCGTAGAGACGTTCTGTTGCTACTCAAATGAAAGATCTGTGATAGTAATAGAGTAAAATGGAAAAAATTCCGAAAATTTTGATTTTTCGATTTACGCAAAGTGCTCGTAAAGACGTTTTGTTGTTACTCAAATGACAGATCTGTCATAGTAACAGAGGAAAAAGAGAAAAATTCCTAAAATTTTGATTTCTTGACTTACGCAAAGTGCTCGTAGAGACGTTTGGTTGCTACTCAAATGAAAGATCTGTGATAGTAATAGAGTTTAACAGAGGAAAAATCCGAAAATTTTAATTTCTTGATTTACGCAAACTACTCATCGAGACGTTATGTTGGTACTCAAATGACAGATCTGTGATAGTAACAGAGGAAAAAGCAAAATATTCCGAAAATTTTAATTTCTTGATTTACGCAAAGTGGTCGTAGAGACATTTTGTTGCTACTCAAATGCCAGATCTGTGATAGTACAGAAGAAAAAGCAAAATATTCCGACAATTTTATTTTATTGATTTACGCAAAGTACTCGTAGAGACGTTTTGTTGTTACTCAAATGACAGATCTGTGATAGTAACAGAGGAAAAAGCAAAATATTCCAAAAATTTTAATTTCTTGATTTACGCAAAGTACTCGTAGAGACGTTCTGTTGCTACTCAAATGAAAGATCTGTGATAGTAATAGAGTAAAATGGAAAAAATTCCGAAAATTTTGATTTTTCGATTTACGCAAAGTGCTCGTAGAGACGTTTTGTTGTTACTCAAATGACAGATCTGTCATAGTAACAGAGGAAAAAGAGAAAAATTCCTAAAATTTTGATTTCTTGACTTACGCAAAGTGCTCGTAGAGACGTTTGGTTGCTACTCAAATGAAAGATCTGTGATAGTAATAGAGTAAAATGGAAAAAATTCCGAAAATTTTAATTTCTTGATTTACGCAAAGTACTCATAGAGACGTTTTGATGGTACTCAAATGACAGATCTGTGATAGTAACAGAGGAAAAAGCAAAATATTCCGAAAATTTTAATTTCTCAATTTACGCACAGTGCTCGTAGAGACGTTTTGTTGTTACTCTGTCAGATCTGTGATAGTAACAGAGGAAAATACAAAATATTCCGAAAATTTTAATTTCTTGATATACGCAATGTACTCGTAGAAACGTTTTGTTGTTACTCAAATGACAGATCTGTGATAGTAACAGAGGAAAAGGCAAAATATTCCAAAAATTTTAATTTCTTGATTTACGCAAAGTACTCTTAGAAACGTTCTGTTGCTACTCAAATGAAAGATCTGTGATAGTAATAGAGGAAAAAGAGAAAAATTCCTAAAATTTTGATTTCTTGACTTACGCAAAGTGCTCGTAGAGACGTTTGGTTGCTACTCAAATGAAAGATCTGTGATAGTAATAGAGTAAAATGGAAAAAAATCCGAAAATTTAATTTCTTGATTTAGGCAAACTACTCATCGAGACGTTTTGTTGGTCCTCAAATGACAGATCTGTGATAGTAACAGAGGAAAAAGCAAAATATTCCGAAAATTTTAATTTCTTGATTTACGCAAAGTACTCGTAGAGGCGTTTTGTTGTTACTCAAATGACAGATCTGTGATAGTAACAGAGGAAAAAGCAAAATATTCCGAAAATTTTAATTTCTCAATTTACGCAAAGTGCTCGTAGAGACGTTTTGTTGTTACTCAAATGAAAGATCTGTGATAGTAATAGAGTAAAATGGAAAAAAATCCGAAAATTTTAATTTCTTGATTTACGCAAACTACTCGTAGAGACGTTTTGTTGGTACTCAAATGACAGATCTGTGATAGTAACAAAGGATAACGCAAAATATTCCGAAAATTTTAATTTCTTGATTTACGCAAAGTACTCGTAGAGACGTTTTGTTGTTACTCAAATGACAGATCTGTGATAGTAACAGAGGAAAATACAAAATATTCCGAAAATTTTTATTTCTTGATATGCCCAAAGTACTCGTAGAAACGTTTTGTTGTTACTCAAATGACAGATCTGTGATAGTAACAGAGGAAAAATCAAAATATTCCAAAAATTTTAATTTCTTGATTTACGCAAAGTACTCGTAGAGACGTTCTGTTGCTACTCAAATGAAAGATCTGTGGTAGTAATAGAGTAAAATGGAAAAAATTCCGAAAATTTTGATTTTTTGATTTACGCAAAGTGCTCGTAGAGACGTTTTGTTGTTACTCAAATGACAGATCTGTCATAGTAACAGAGGAAAAAGAGAAAAATTCCTAAAATTTTGATTTCTTGACTTACGCAAAGTGCTCGTAGAGACGTTTGGTTGCTACTCAAATGAAAGATCTGTGATAGTAATAGAGTTTAACAGAGGAAAAATCCGAAAATTTTAATTTCTTGATTTACGCAAACTACTCATCGAGACGTTTTGTTGGTACTCAAATGACAGATCTGTGATAGTAACAGAGGAAAAAGCAAAATATTCCGAAAATTTTAATTTCTTGATTTACGCAAAGTGGTCGTAGAGACATTTTGTTGCTACTCAAATACCAGATCTGTGATAGTAACAGAAGGAAAAGCAAAATATTCCGACAATTTTATTTTATTGATTTACGCAAAGTACTCGTAGAGACGTTTTGTTGCTACTCAAATGAAAGATCTGTGATAGTAATAGAGTAAAATGGAAAAAATTCCGAAAATTTTGATTTTTCGATTTACGCAAAGTGCTCGTAGAGACGTTTTGTTGTTACTCAAATGACAGATGTGTCATAGTAACAGAGGAAAAAGAGAAAAATTCCTAAAATTTTGATTTCTTGACTTACGCAAAGTGCTCGTAGAGACGTTTGGTTGCTACTCAAATGAAAGATCTGTGATAGTAATAGAGTAAAATGGAAAAAATTCCGAAAATTTTAATTTCTTGATTTACGCAAAGTACTCATAGAGACGTTTTGATGGTACTCAAATGACAGATCTGTGATAGTAACAGAGGAAAAAGCAAAATATTCCGAAAATTTTAATTTCTCAATTTACGCACAGTGCTCGTAGAGACGTTTTGTTGTTACTCTGTCAGATCTGTGATAGTAACAGAGGAAAATACAAAATATTCCGAAAATTTTAATTTCTTGATATACGCAAAGTACTCGTAGAAACGTTTTGTTGTTACTCAAATGACAGATCTGTGATAGTAACAGAGGAAAAGGCAAAATATTCCAAAAATTTTAATTTCTTGATTTACGCAAAGTACTCTTAGAGACGTTCTGTTGCTACTCAAATGAAAGATCTGTGATAGTAATAGAGTAAAATGGAAAAAATTCCGAAAATTTTGATTTTTCGATTTACGCAAAGTGCTCGTAGAGACGTTTTGTTGTTACTCAAATGACAGATCTGTCATAGTAACAGAGGAAAAAGAGAAAAATTCCTACAATTTTGATTTCTTGACTTACGCAAAGTGCTCGTAGAGACGTTTGGTTGCTACTCAAATGAAAGATCTGTGATAGTAATAGAGTAAAATGGAAAAAAATCCGAAAATTTTAATTTCTTGATTTACGCAAACTACTCATCCAGACGTTTTGTTGGTCCTCAAATGACAGATCTGTGATAGTAACAGAGGAAAAAGCAAAATATTCCGAAAATTTTAATTTCTTGATTTACGCAAAGTGGTCGTAGAGACATTTTGTTGCTACTCAAATGCCAGATCTGTGATAGTAACAGAAGAAAAAGCAAAATATTCCGAAAATTTTATTTTCTTGATTTACGCAAAGTACTCGTAGAGACGTTTTGTTGTTACTCAAATTTCAGATCTGTGATAGTAACAGAGGAAAAAGCAAAATATTCCAAAAATTTTAATTTCTTGATTTACGCAAAGTACTCGTAGAGACGTTCTGTTGCTACTCAAATGAAAGATCTGTGATAGTAATAGAGTAAAATGGAAAAAATTCCGAAAATTTTGATTTTTCGATTTACGCAAAGTGCTCGTAGAGACGTTTTGTTGTTACTCAAATGACAGATCTGTCATAGTCACAGAGGAAAAAGAGAAAAATTCCTAAAATTTTGATTTCTTGACTTACGCAAAGTGCTCGTAGAGACGTTTTGTTGCTACTCAAATGAAAGATCTGTGATAGTAATAGAGTAAAATGGAAAAAATTCCGAAAATTTTAATTCCTTGATTTACGCAAAGTACTCGTAGAGACGTTTTGTTGTTACTCAAATGACAGATCTGTGATAGTAACAGAGGAAAAAGCAAAATATTCCAAAAATTTTAATTTCTTGATTTACGCAAAGTACTCGTAGAGACGTTTTGTTGTTACTCAAATGACAGATCTGTGATAGTAACAGAGGAAAAAGCAAAATATTCCGAAAATTTTAATTTCTCAATTTACGCAAAGTGCTCGTAGAGACGTTTTGTTGTTACTCAAATGAAAGATCTGTGATAGTAATAGAGTAAAATGGAAAAAAATCCGAAAATTTTAATTTCTTGATTTACGCAAACTACTCGTAGAGACGTTTTGTTGTTACTCAAATGACAGATCTGTCATAGTAACAGAGGAAAATACAAAATATTCCGAAAATTTTAATTTCTTGATATACGCAAAGTACTCGTAGAAACGTTTTGTTGTTACTCAAATGACAGATCTGTGATAGTAACAGAGGAAAAAGCAAAATATTCCAAAAATTTTAATTTCTTGATTTACGCAAAGTACTCGTAGAGACGTTCTGTTGCTACTCAAATGAAAGATCTGTGATAGTAATAGAGTAAAATGGAAAAAATTCCGAAAATTTTGATTTTTCGATTTACGCAAAGTGCTCGTAGAGACGTTTTGTTGTTACTCAAATGACAGATCTGTCATAGTAACAGAGGAAAAAGAGAAAAATTCCTAAAATTTTGATTTCTTGACTTACGCAAAGTGCTCGTAGAGACGTTTGGTTGCTACTCAAATGAAAGATCTGTGATAGTAATAGAGTAAAATGGAAAAAATTCCGAAAATTTTAATTTCTTGATTTACGCAAAGTACTCGTAGAGACGTTTTGTTGGTACTCAAATGACAGTTCTATGATAGTAACAGAGGAAAAAGCAAAATATTCCGAAAATTTTAATTTCTTGATTTACGCAAAGTACTCGTAGAGGCGTTTTGTTGTTACTCAAATGACAGATCTGTGATAGTAACAGAGGAAAAAGCAAAATATTCCGAAAATTTTAATTTCTCAATTTACGCAAAGTGCTCGTAGAGACGTTTTGTTGTTACTCAAATGAAAGATCTGTGATAGTAATAGAGTAAAATGGAAAAAAATCCGAAAATTTTAATTTCTTGATTTACGCAAACTACTCGTAGAGACGTTTTGTTGGTACTCAAATGACAGATCTGTGATAGTAACAAAGGATAACGCAAAATATTCCGAAAATTTTAATTTCTTGATTTACGCAAAGTACTCGTAGAGACGTTTTGTTGTTACTCAAATGACAGATCTGTGATAGTAACAGAGGAAAATACAAAATATTCCGAAAATTTTTATTTCTTGATATGCGCAAAGTACTCGTAGAAACGTTTTGTTGTTACTCAAATGACAGATCTGTGATAGTAACAGAGGAAAAAGCAAAATATTCCAAAAATTTTAATTTCTTGATTTACGCAAAGTACTCGTAGAGACGTTCTGTTGCTACTCAAATGAAAGATCTGTGATAGTAATAGAGTAAAATGGAAAAAATTCCGAAAATTTTGATTTTTCGATTTACGCAAAGTGCTCGTAGAGACGTTTTGTTGTTACTCAAATGACAGATCTGTCATAGTAACAGAGGAAAAAGCAAAATATTCCGAAAATTTTAATTTCTCAATTTACGCACAGTGCTCGTAGAGACGTTTTGTTGTTACTCTGTCAGATCTGTGATAGTAACAGAGGAAAATACAAAATATTCCGAAAATTTTAATTTCTTGATATACGCAAAGTACTCGTAGAAACGTTTTGTTGTTACTCAAATGACAGATCTGTGATAGTAACAGAGGAAAAGGCAAAATATTCCAAAAAGTTTAATTTCTTGATTTACGCAAAGTACTCTTAGAGACGTTCTGTTGCTACTCAAATGAAAGATCTGTGATAGTAATAGAGTAAAATGGAAAAAATTCCGAAAATTTTGATTTTTCGATTTACGCAAAGTGCTCGTAGAGACGTTTTGTTGTTACTCAAATGACAGATCTGTCATAGTAACAGAGGAAAAAGAGAAAAATTCCTACAATTTTGATTTCTTGACTTACGCAAAGTGCTCGTAGAGACGTTTGGTTGCTACTCAAATGAAAGATCTGTGATAGTAATAGAGTAAAATGGAAAAAAATCCGAAAATTTTAATTCCTTCATTTACGCAAACTACTCATCGAGACGTTTTGTTGGTCCTCAAATGACAGATCTGTGATAGTAACAGAGGAAAAAGCAAAATATTCCGAAAATTTTAATTTCTTGATTTACGCAAAGTGGTCGTAGAGACATTTTGTTGCTACTCAAATGCCAGATCTGTGATAGTAACAGAAGAAAAAGCAAAATATTCCGAAAATTTTATTTTCTTGATTTACGCAAAGTACTCGTAGAGACGTTTTGTTGTTACTCAAATTTCAGATCTGTGATAGTAACAGAGGAAAAAGCAAAATATTCCAAAAATTTTAATTTCTTGATTTACGCAAAGTACTCGTAGAGACGTTCTGTTGCTACTCAAATGAAAGATCTGTGATAGTAATAGAGTAAAATGGAAAAAATTCCGAAAATTTTGATTTTTCGATTTACGCAAAGTGCTCGTAGAGACGTTTTGTTGTTACTCAAATGACAGATCTGTCATAGTCACAGAGGAAAAAGAGAAAAATTCCTAAAATTTTGATTTCTTGACTTACGCAAAGTGCTCGTAGAGACGTTTTGTTGCTACTCAAATGAAAGATCTGTGATAGTAATAGAGTAAAATGGAAAAAATTCCGAAAATTTTAATTCCTTGATTTACGCAAAGTACTCGTAGAGACGTTTTGTTGTTACTCAAATGACAGATCAGTGATAGTAACAGAGGAAAAAGCAAAATATTCCGAAAATTTTAATTTCTCAATTTACGCAAAGTGCTCGTAGAGACGTTTTGTTGTTACTCAAATGAAAGATCTGTGATAGTAATAGAGTAAAATGGAAAAAAATCCGAAAATTTTAATTTCTTGATTTACGCAAACTACTCGTAGAGACGTTTTGTTGGTACTCAAATGACAGATCTGTGATAGTAACAAAGGAAAACGCAAAATATTCCGAAAATTTTAATTTCTTGATTTACGCAAAGTACTCGTAGAGACGTTTTGTTGTTACTCAAATGACAGATCTGTGATAGTAACAGAGGAAAATACAAAATATTCCGAAAATTTTAATTTCTTGATATACGCAAAGTACGTGTAGAAACGTTTTGTTGTTACTCAAATGACAGATCTGTGATAGTAACAGAGGAAAAAGCAAAATATTCCAAAAATTTTAATTTCTTGATTTACGCAAAGTACTCGTAGAGACGTTCTGTTGCTACTCAAATGAAAGATCTGTGATAGTAATAGAGTAAAATGGAAAAAATTCCGAAAATTTTGATTATTCGATTTACGCAAAGTGCTCGTAGAGACGTTTTGTTGTTACTCAAATGACAGATCTGTCATAGTAACAGAGGAAAAAGAGAAAAATTCCTAAAATTTTGATTTCTTGACTTACGCAAAGTGCTCGTAGAGACGTTTGGTTGCTACTCAAATGAAAGATCTGTGATAGTAATAGAGTTTAA
The DNA here is from genome assembly GCA_959613385.1 of Geotrupes spiniger. NCBI lineage: Eukaryota > Metazoa > Arthropoda > Insecta > Coleoptera > Geotrupidae > Geotrupes > Geotrupes spiniger. Next base: position 81,861 of record CAUIJQ010000006.1, read on the forward strand.
CAAAGGAAAAATCAGAAAATTTTAATTTCTTGATTTACGCAAACTACTCATCGAGACGTTTTGTTGGTACTCAAATGACAGATCTGTGATAGTAACAGAGGAAAAAGCAAAATATTCCGAAAATTTTAATTTCTTGATTTACGCAAAGTGGTCGTAGAGACATTTTGTTGCTACTCAAATGCCAGATCTGTGATAGTAACAGAGGAAAAAGCAAAATATTCCAAAAATTTTAATTTCTTGATTTACGCAAAGTACTCGTAGAGACGTTCTGTTGCTACTCAAATGAAAGATCTGTGATAGTAATAGAGTAAAATGGAAAAAATTCCGAAAATTTTGATTTTTCGATTTACGCAAAGTGCTCGTAGAGACGTTTTGTTGTTACTCAAATGACAGATCTGTCATAGTCACAGAGGAAAAAGAGAAAAATTCCTAAAATTTTGATTTCTTGACTTACGCAAAGTCCTCGTAGAGACGTTTTGTTGCTACTCAAATGAAAGATCTGTGATAGTAATAGAGTAAAATGGAAAAAATTCCGAAAATTTTAATTCCTTGATTTACGCAAAGTACTCGTAGAGACGTTTTGTTGTTACTCAAATGACAGATCTGTGATAGTAACAGAGGAAAAAGCAAAATATTCCAAAAATTTTAATTTCTTGATTTACGCAAAGTACTCGTAGAGACGTTCTGTTGCTACTCAAATGAAAGATCTGTGATAGTAATAGAGTAAAATGGAAAAAAATCCGAAAATTTTAATTTCTTGATTTACGCAAACTACTCGTAGAGACGTTTTGTTGGTACTCAAATGACAGATCTGTGATAGTAACAAAGGATAACGCAAAATATTCCGAAAATTTTAATTTCTTGATTTACGCAAAGTACTCGTAGAGACGTTTTGTTGTTACTCAAATGACAGATCTGTGATAGTAACAGAGGAAAATACAAAATATTCCGAAAATTTTTATTTCTTGATATGCGCAAAGTACTCGTAGAAACGTTTTGTTGTTACTCAAATGACAGATCTGTGATAGTAACAGAGGAAAAAGCAAAATATTCCGAAAATTTTAATTTCTTGATTTACGCAAAGTGGTCGTAGAGACATTTTGTTGCTACTCAAATGCCAGATCTGTGATAGTAACAGAAGAAAAAGCAAAATATTCCGAAAATTTTATTTTCTTGATTTACGCAAAGTACTCGTAGAGACGTTTTGTTGTTACTCAAATTTCAGATCTGTGATAGTAACAGAGGAAAAAGCAGAATATTCCGAAAATTTTAATTTCTTGATATACGCAAAGTACTCGTAGAAACGTTTTGTTGTTACTCAAATGACAGATCTGTGATAGTAACAGAGGAAAAAGCAAAATATTCCAAAAATTTTAATTTCTTGATTTACGCAAAGTACTCGTAGAGACGTTCTGTTGCTACTCAAATGAAAGATCTGTGATAGTAATAGAGTAAAATGGAAAAAATTCCGAAAATTTTGATTTTTCGATTTACGCAAAGTGCTCGTAGAGACGTTTTGTTGTTACTCAAATGACAGATCTGTCATAGTAACAGAGGAAAAAGAGAAAAATTCCTAAAATTTTGATTTCTTGACTTACGCAAAGTGCTCGTAGAGACGTTTGGTTGCTACTCAAATGAAAGATCTGTGATAGTAATAGAGTAAAATGGAAAAAATTCCGAAAATTTTAATTTCTTGATTTACGCAAAGTACTCGTAGAGACGTTTTGTTGGTACTCAAATGACAGTTCTATGATAGTAACAGAGGAAAAAGCAAAATATTCCGAAAATTTTAATTTCTTGATTTACGCAAAGTACTCGTAGAGGCGTTTTGTTGTTACTCAAATGACAGATCTGTGATAGTAACAGAGGAAAAAGCAAAATATTCCGAAAATTTTAATTTCTCAATTTACGCAAAGTGCTCGTAGAGACGTTTTGTTGTTACTCAAATGAAAGATCTGTGATAGTAATAGAGTAAAATGGAAAAAAATCCGAAAATTTTAATTTCTTGATTTACGCAAACTACTCGTAGAGACGTTTTGTTGGTACTCAAATGACAGATCTGTGATAGTAACAAAGGATAACGCAAAATATTCCGAAAATTTTAATTTCTTGATTTACGCAAAGTACTCGTAGAGACGTTTTGTTGTTACTCAAATGACAGATCTGTGATAGTAACAGAGGAAAATACAAAATATTCCGAAAATTTTTATTTCTTGATATGCGCAAAGTACTCGTAGAAACGTTTTGTTGTTACTCAAATGACAGATCTGTGATAGTAACAGAGGAAAAAGCAAAATATTCCAAAAATTTTAATTTCTTGATTTACGCAAAGTACTCGTAGAGACGTTCTGTTGCTACTCAAATGAAAGATCTGTGATAGTAATAGAGTAAAATGGAAAAAATTCCGAAAATTTTGATTTTTCGATTTACGCAAAGTGCTCGTAGAGACGTTTTGTTGTTACTCAAATGACAGATCTGTCATAGTAACAGAGGAAAAAGCAAAATATTCCGAAAATTTTAATTTCTCAATTTACGCACAGTGCTCGTAGAGACGTTTTGTTGTTACTCTGTCAGATCTGTGATAGTAACAGAGGAAAATACAAAATATTCCGAAAATTTTAATTTCTTGATATACGCAAAGTACTCGTAGAAACGTTTTGTTGTTACTCAAATGACAGATCTGTGATAGTAACAGAGGAAAAGGCAAAATATTCCAAAAAGTTTAATTTCTTGATTTACGCAAAGTACTCTTAGAGACGTTCTGTTGCTACTCAAATGAAAGATCTGTGATAGTAATAGAGTAAAATGGAAAAAATTCCGAAAATTTTGATTTTTCGATTTACGCAAAGTGCTCGTAGAGACGTTTTGTTGTTACTCAAATGACAGATCTGTCATAGTAACAGAGGAAAAAGAGAAAAATTCCTACAATTTTGATTTCTTGACTTACGCAAAGTGCTCGTAGAGACGTTTGGTTGCTACTCAAATGAAAGATCTGTGATAGTAATAGAGTAAAATGGAAAAAAATCCGAAAATTTTAATTCCTTCATTTACGCAAACTACTCATCGAGACGTTTTGTTGGTCCTCAAATGACAGATCTGTGATAGTAACAGAGGAAAAAGCAAAATATTCCGAAAATTTTAATTTCTTGATTTACGCAAAGTGGTCGTAGAGACATTTTGTTGCTACTCAAATGCCAGATCTGTGATAGTAACAGAAGAAAAAGCAAAATATTCCGAAAATTTTATTTTCTTGATTTACGCAAAGTACTCGTAGAGACGTTTTGTTGTTACTCAAATTTCAGATCTGTGATAGTAACAGAGGAAAAAGCAAAATATTCCAAAAATTTTAATTTCTTGATTTACGCAAAGTACTCGTAGAGACGTTCTGTTGCTACTCAAATGAAAGATCTGTGATAGTAATAGAGTAAAATGGAAAAAATTCCGAAAATTTTGATTTTTCGATTTACGCAAAGTGCTCGTAGAGACGTTTTGTTGTTACTCAAATGACAGATCTGTCATAGTCACAGAGGAAAAAGAGAAAAATTCCTAAAATTTTGATTTCTTGACTTACGCAAAGTGCTCGTAGAGACGTTTTGTTGCTACTCAAATGAAAGATCTGTGATAGTAATAGAGTAAAATGGAAAAAATTCCGAAAATTTTAATTCCTTGATTTACGCAAAGTACTCGTAGAGACGTTTTGTTGTTACTCAAATGACAGATCAGTGATAGTAACAGAGGAAAAAGCAAAATATTCCGAAAATTTTAATTTCTCAATTTACGCAAAGTGCTCGTAGAGACGTTTTGTTGTTACTCAAATGAAAGATCTGTGATAGTAATAGAGTAAAATGGAAAAAAATCCGAAAATTTTAATTTCTTGATTTACGCAAACTACTCGTAGAGACGTTTTGTTGGTACTCAAATGACAGATCTGTGATAGTAACAAAGGAAAACGCAAAATATTCCGAAAATTTTAATTTCTTGATTTACGCAAAGTACTCGTAGAGACGTTTTGTTGTTACTCAAATGACAGATCTGTGATAGTAACAGAGGAAAATACAAAATATTCCGAAAATTTTAATTTCTTGATATACGCAAAGTACGTGTAGAAACGTTTTGTTGTTACTCAAATGACAGATCTGTGATAGTAACAGAGGAAAAAGCAAAATATTCCAAAAATTTTAATTTCTTGATTTACGCAAAGTACTCGTAGAGACGTTCTGTTGCTACTCAAATGAAAGATCTGTGATAGTAATAGAGTAAAATGGAAAAAATTCCGAAAATTTTGATTTTTCGATTTACGCAAAGTGCTCGTAGAGACGTTTTGTTGTTACTCAAATGACAGATCTGTCATAGTAACAGAGGAAAAAGAGAAAAATTCCTAAAATTTTGATTTCTTGACTTACGCAAAGTGCTCGTAGAGACGTTTGGTTGCTACTCAAATGAAAGATCTGTGATAGTAATAGAGTTTAACAAAGGAAAAATCAGAAAATTTTAATTTCTTGATTTACGCAAACTACTCATCGAGACGTTTTGTTGGTACTCAAATGACAGATCTGTGATAGTAACAGAGGAAAAAGCAAAATATTCCGAAAATTTTAATTTCTTGATTTACGCAAAGTGGTCGTAGAGACATTTTGTTGCTACTCAAATGCCAGATCTGTGATAGTAACAGAGGAAAAAGCAAAATATTCCAAAAATTTTAATTTCTTGATTTACGCAAAGTACTCGTAGAGACGTTCTGTTGCTACTCAAATGAAAGATCTGTGATAGTAATAGAGTAAAATGGAAAAAATTCCGAAAATTTTGATTTTTCGATTTACGCAAAGTGCTCGTAGAGACGTTTTGTTGTTACTCAAATGACAGATCTGTCATAGTCACAGAGGAAAAAGAGAAAAATTCCTAAAATTTTGATTTCTTGACTTACGCAAAGTCCTCGTAGAGACGTTTTGTTGCTACTCAAATGAAAGATCTGTGATAGTAATAGAGTAAAATGGAAAAAATTCCGAAAATTTTAATTCCTTGATTTACGCAAAGTACTCGTAGAGACGTTTTGTTGTTACTCAAATGACAGATCTGTGATAGTAACAGAGGAAAAAGCAAAATATTCCAAAAATTTTAATTTCTTGATTTACGCAAAGTACTCGTAGAGACGTTCTGTTGCTACTCAAATGAAAGATCTGTGATAGTAATAGAGTAAAATGGAAAAAAATCCGAAAATTTTAATTTCTTGATTTACGCAAACTACTCGTAGAGACGTTTTGTTGGTACTCAAATGACAGATCTGTGATAGTAACAAAGGATAACGCAAAATATTCCGAAAATTTTAATTTCTTGATTTACGCAAAGTACTCGTAAAGACGTTTTGTTGTTACTCAAATGACAGATCTGTGATAGTAACAGAGGAAAATACAAAATATTCCGAAAATTTTTATTTCTTGATATGCGCAAAGTACTCGTAGAAACGTTTTGTTGTTACTCAAATGACAGATCTGTGATAGTAACAGAGGAAAAAGCAAAATATTCCGAAAATTTTAATTTCTTGATTTACGCAAAGTGGTCGTAGAGACATTTTGTTGCTACTCAAATGCCAGATCTGTGATAGTAACAGAAGAAAAAGCAAAATATTCCGAAAATTTTATTTTCTTGATTTACGCAAAGTACTCGTAGAGACGTTTTGTTGTTACTCAAATTTCAGATCTGTGATAGTAACAGAGGAAAAAGCAGAATATTCCGAAAATTTTAATTTCTTGATTTACGCAAAGTGCTCGTAGAGACGTTTTGTTGTTACTCAAATGACAGATCTGTCATAGTAACAGAGGAAAAAGAGAAAAATTCCGAAAATTTTGATTTCTTGACTTACGCAAAGTGCTCGTAGAGACGTTTTGTTGCTACTCAAATGAAAGATCTGTGATAGTAACAGAGGAAAAAGCAAAATATTCCGAAAATTTTAATTTCTTGATTTACGCAAAGTACTCGTAGAGGCGTTTTGTTGTTACTCAAATGACAGATCTGTGATAGTAACAGAGGAAAAAGCAAAATATTCCGAAAATTTTAATTTCTCAATTTACGCAAAGTGCTCGTAGAGACGTTTTGTTGTTACTCAAATGACAGATCTGTCATAGTCACAGAGGAAAAAGAGAAAAATTCCTAAAATTTTGATTTCTTGACTTACGCAAAGTCCTCGTAGAGACGTTTTGTTGCTACTCAAATGAAAGATCTGTGATAGTAATAGAGTAAAATGGAAAAAATTCCGAAAATTTTAATTCCTTGATTTACGCAAAGTACTCGTAGAGACGTTTTGTTGTTACTCAAATGACAGATCTGTGATAGTAACAGAGGAAAAAGCAAAATATTCCAAAAATTTTAATTTCTTGATTTACGCAAAGTACTCGTAGAGACGTTCTGTTGCTACTCAAATGAAAGATCTGTGATAGTAATAGAGTAAAATGGAAAAAAATCCGAAAATTTTAATTTCTTGATTTACGCAAACTACTCGTAGAGACGTTTTGTTGGTACTCAAATGACAGATCTGTGATAGTAACAAAGGATAACGCAAAATATTCCGAAAATTTTAATTTCTTGATTTACGCAAAGTACTCGTAGAGACGTTTTGTTGTTACTCAAATGACAGATCTGTGATAGTAACAGAGGAAAATACAAAATATTCCGAAAATTTTTATTTCTTGATATGCGCAAAGTACTCGTAGAAACGTTTTGTTGTTACTCAAATGACAGATCTGTGATAGTAACAGAGGAAAAAGCAAAATATTCCGAAAATTTTAATTTCTTGATTTACGCAAAGTGGTCGTAGAGACATTTTGTTGCTACTCAAATGCCAGATCTGTGATAGTAACAGAAGAAAAAGCAAAATATTCCGAAAATTTTATTTTCTTGATTTACGCAAAGTACTCGTAGAGACGTTTTGTTGTTACTCAAATTTCAGATCTGTGATAGTAACAGAGGAAAAAGCAGAATATTCCGAAAATTTTAATTTCTTGATATACGCAAAGTACTCGTAGAAACGTTTTGTTGTTACTCAAATGACAGATCTGTGATAGTAACAGAGGAAAAAGCAAAATATTCCAAAAATTTTAATTTCTTGATTTACGCAAAGTACTCGTAGAGACGTTCTGTTGCTACTCAAATGAAAGATCTGTGATAGTAATAGAGTAAAATGGAAAAAATTCCGAAAATTTTGATTTTTCGATTTACGCAAAGTGCTCGTAGAGACGTTTTGTTGTTACTCAAATGACAGATCTGTCATAGTAACAGAGGAAAAAGAGAAAAATTCCTAAAATTTTGATTTCTTGACTTACGCAAAGTGCTCGTAGAGACGTTTGGTTGCTACTCAAATGAAAGATCTGTGATAGTAATAGAGTAAAATGGAAAAAATTCCGAAAATTTTAATTTCTTGATTTACGCAAAGTACTCGTAGAGACGTTTTGTTGGTACTCAAATGACAGTTCTATGATAGTAACAGAGGAAAAAGCAAAATATTCCGAAAATTTTAATTTCTTGATTTACGCAAAGTACTCGTAGAGGCGTTTTGTTGTTACTCAAATGACAGATCTGTGATAGTAACAGAGGAAAAAGCAAAATATTCCGAAAATTTTAATTTCTCAATTTACGCAAAGTGCTCGTAGAGACGTTTTGTTGTTACTCAAATGAAAGATCTGTGATAGTAATAGAGTAAAATGGAAAAAAATCCGAAAATTTTAATTTCTTGATTTACGCAAACTACTCGTAGAGACGTTTTGTTGGTACTCAAATGACAGATCTGTGATAGTAACAAAGGATAACGCAAAATATTCCGAAAATTTTAATTTCTTGATTTACGCAAAGTACTCGTAGAGACGTTTTGTTGTTACTCAAATGACAGATCTGTGATAGTAACAGAGGAAAATACAAAATATTCCGAAAATTTTTATTTCTTGATATGCGCAAAGTACTCGTAGAAACGTTTTGTTGTTACTCAAATGACAGATCTGTGATAGTAACAGAGGAAAAAGCAAAATATTCCAAAAATTTTAATTTCTTGATTTACGCAAAGTACTCGTAGAGACGTTCTGTTGCTACTCAAATGAAAGATCTGTGATAGTAATAGAGTAAAATGGAAAAAATTCCGAAAATTTTGATTTTTCGATTTACGCAAAGTGCTCGTAGAGACGTTTTGTTGTTACTCAAATGACAGATCTGTCATAGTAACAGAGGAAAAAGCAAAATATTCCGAAAATTTTAATTTCTCAATTTACGCACAGTGCTCGTAGAGACGTTTTGTTGTTACTCTGTCAGATCTGTGATAGTAACAGAGGAAAATACAAAATATTCCGAAAATTTTAATTTCTTGATATACGCAAAGTACTCGTAGAAACGTTTTGTTGTTACTCAAATGACAGATCTGTGATAGTAACAGAGGAAAAGGCAAAATATTCCAAAAAGTTTAATTTCTTGATTTACGCAAAGTACTCTTAGAGACGTTCTGTTGCTACTCAAATGAAAGATCTGTGATAGTAATAGAGTAAAATGGAAAAAATTCCGAAAATTTTGATTTTTCGATTTACGCAAAGTGCTCGTAGAGACGTTTTGTTGTTACTCAAATGACAGATCTGTCATAGTAACAGAGGAAAAAGAGAAAAATTCCTACAATTTTGATTTCTTGACTTACGCAAAGTGCTCGTAGAGACGTTTGGTTGCTACTCAAATGAAAGATCTGTGATAGTAATAGAGTAAAATGGAAAAAAATCCGAAAATTTTAATTCCTTCATTTACGCAAACTACTCATCGAGACGTTTTGTTGGTCCTCAAATGACAGATCTGTGATAGTAACAGAGGAAAAAGCAAAATATTCCGAAAATTTTAATTTCTTGATTTACGCAAAGTGGTCGTAGAGACATTTTGTTGCTACTCAAATGCCAGATCTGTGATAGTAACAGAAGAAAAAGCAAAATATTCCGAAAATTTTATTTTCTTGATTTACGCAAAGTACTCGTAGAGACGTTTTGTTGTTACTCAAATTTCAGATCTGTGATAGTAACAGAGGAAAAAGCAAAATATTCCAAAAATTTTAATTTCTTGATTTACGCAAAGTACTCGTAGAGACGTTCTGTTGCTACTCAAATGAAAGATCTGTGATAGTAATAGAGTAAAATGGAAAAAATTCCGAAAATTTTGATTTTTCGATTTACGCAAAGTGCTCGTAGAGACGTTTTGTTGTTACTCAAATGACAGATCTGTCATAGTCACAGAGGAAAAAGAGAAAAATTCCTAAAATTTTGATTTCTTGACTTACGCAAAGTGCTCGTAGAGACGTTTTGTTGCTACTCAAATGAAAGATCTGTGATAGTAATAGAGTAAAATGGAAAAAATTCCGAAAATTTTAATTCCTTGATTTACGCAAAGTACTCGTAGAGACGTTTTGTTGTTACTCAAATGACAGATCAGTGATAGTAACAGAGGAAAAAGCAAAATATTCCGAAAATTTTAATTTCTCAATTTACGCAAAGTGCTCGTAGAGACGTTTTGTTGTTACTCAAATGAAAGATCTGTGATAGTAATAGAGTAAAATGGAAAAAAATCCGAAAATTTTAATTTCTTGATTTACGCAAACTACTCGTAGAGACGTTTTGTTGGTACTCAAATGACAGATCTGTGATAGTAACAAAGGAAAACGCAAAATATTCCGAAAATTTTAATTTCTTGATTTACGCAAAGTACTCGTAGAGACGTTTTGTTGTTACTCAAATGACAGATCTGTGATAGTAACAGAGGAAAATACAAAATATTCCGAAAATTTTAATTTCTTGATATACGCAAAGTACGTGTAGAAACGTTTTGTTGTTACTCAAATGACAGATCTGTGATAGTAACAGAGGAAAAAGCAAAATATTCCAAAAATTTTAATTTCTTGATTTACGCAAAGTACTCGTAGAGACGTTCTGTTGCTACTCAAATGAAAGATCTGTGATAGTAATAGAGTAAAATGGAAAAAATTCCGAAAATTTTGATTTTTCGATTTACGCAAAGTGCTCGTAGAGACGTTTTGTTGTTACTCAAATGACAGATCTGTCATAGTAACAGAGGAAAAAGAGAAAAATTCCTAAAATTTTGATTTCTTGACTTACGCAAAGTGCTCGTAGAGACGTTTGGTTGCTACTCAAATGAAAGATCTGTGATAGTAATAGAGTTTAACAAAGGAAAAATCAGAAAATTTTAATTTCTTGATTTACGCAAACTACTCATCGAGACGTTTTGTTGGTACTCAAATGACAGATCTGTGATAGTAACAGAGGAAAAAGCAAAATATTCCGAAAATTTTAATTTCTTGATTTACGCAAAGTGGTCGTAGAGACATTTTGTTGCTACTCAAATGCCAGATCTGTGATAGTAACAGAGGAAAAAGCAAAATATTCCAAAAATTTTAATTTCTTGATTTACGCAAAGTACTCGTAGAGACGTTCTGTTGCTACTCAAATGAAAGATCTGTGATAGTAATAGAGTAAAATGGAAAAAATTCCGAAAATTTTGATTTTTCGATTTACGCAAAGTGCTCGTAGAGACGTTTTGTTGTTACTCAAATGACAGATCTGTCATAGTCACAGAGGAAAAAGAGAAAAATTCCTAAAATTTTGATTTCTTGACTTACGCAAAGTCCTCGTAGAGACGTTTTGTTGCTACTCAAATGAAAGATCTGTGATAGTAATAGAGTAAAATGGAAAAAATTCCGAAAATTTTAATTCCTTGATTTACGCAAAGTACTCGTAGAGACGTTTTGTTGTTACTCAAATGACAGATCTGTGATAGTAACAGAGGAAAAAGCAAAATATTCCAAAAATTTTAATTTCTTGATTTACGCAAAGTACTCGTAGAGACGTTCTGTTGCTACTCAAATGAAAGATCTGTGATAGTAATAGAGTAAAATGGAAAAAAATCCGAAAATTTTAATTTCTTGATTTACGCAAACTACTCGTAGAGACGTTTTGTTGGTACTCAAATGACAGATCTGTGATAGTAACAAAGGATAACGCAAAATATTCCGAAAATTTTAATTTCTTGATTTACGCAAAGTACTCGTAAAGACGTTTTGTTGTTACTCAAATGACAGATCTGTGATAGTAACAGAGGAAAATACAAAATATTCCGAAAATTTTTATTTCTTGATATGCGCAAAGTACTCGTAGAAACGTTTTGTTGTTACTCAAATGACAGATCTGTGATAGTAACAGAGGAAAAAGCAAAATATTCCGAAAATTTTAATTTCTTGATTTACGCAAAGTGGTCGTAGAGACATTTTGTTGCTACTCAAATGCCAGATCTGTGATAGTAACAGAAGAAAAAGCAAAATATTCCGAAAATTTTATTTTCTTGATTTACGCAAAGTACTCGTAGAGACGTTTTGTTGTTACTCAAATTTCAGATCTGTGATAGTAACAGAGGAAAAAGCAGAATATTCCGAAAATTTTAATTTCTTGATTTACGCAAAGTGCTCGTAGAGACGTTTTGTTGTTACTCAAATGACAGATCTGTCATAGTAACAGAGGAAAAAGAGAAAAATTCCGAAAATTTTGATTTCTTGACTTACGCAAAGTGCTCGTAGAGACGTTTTGTTGCTACTCAAATGAAAGATCTGTGATAGTAACAGAGGAAAAAGCAAAATATTCCGAAAATTTTAATTTCTTGATTTACGCAAAGTACTCGTAGAGGCGTTTTGTTGTTACTCAAATGACAGATCTGTGATAGTAACAGAGGAAAAAGCAAAATATTCCGAAAATTTTAATTTCTCAATTTACGCAAAGTGCTCGTAGAGACGTTTTGTTGTTACTCAAATGAAAGATCTGTGATAGTAATAGAATAAAATGGAAAAAAATCCGAAAATTTTAATTTCTTGATTTACGCAAACTACTCGTAGAGACGTTTTGTTGGTACTCAAATGACAGATTTGTGATAGTAACAAAGGATAACGCAAAATATTCCGAAAATTTTAATTTCTTGATTTACGCAAAGTACTCGTAGAGACGTTTTGTTGTTACTCAAATGACAGATCTGTGATAGTAACAGAGGAAAATACAAAATATTCCGAAAATTTTTATTTCTTGATATGCGCAAAGTACTCGTAGAAACGTTTTGTTGTTACTCAAATGACAGATCTGTGATAGTAACAGAGGAAAAAGCAAAATATTCCAAAAATTTTAATTTCTTGATTTACGCAAAGTACTCGTAGAGACGTTCTGTTGCTACTCAAATGAAAGATCTGTGATAGTAATAGAGTAAAATGGAAAAAATTCCGAAAATTTTGATTTTTCGATTTACGCAAAGTGCTCGTAAAGACGTTTTGTTGTTACTCAAATGACAGATCTGTCATAGTAACAGAGGAAAAATAGAAAAATTCCTAAAATTTTGATTTCTTGACTTACGCAAAGTGCTCGTAGAGACGTTTGGTTGCTACTCAAATGAAAGATCTGTGATAGTAATAGAGTTTAACAGAGGAAAAATCCGAAAATTTTAATTTCTTGATTTACGCAAACTACTCATCGAGACGTTTTGTTGGTACTCAAATGACAGATCTGTGATAGTAACAGAGGAAAAAGCAAAATATTCCGAAAATTTTAATTTCTTGATTTACGCAAAGTGGTCGTAGAGACATTTTGTTGCTACTCAAATGCCAGATCTGTGATAGTAACAGAAGAAAAAGCAAAATATTCCGACAATTTTATTTTATTGATTTACGCAAAGTACTCGTAGAGACGTTTTGTTGTTAATCAAATGACAGATCTGTGATAGTAACAGAGGAAAAAGCAAAATATTCCAAAAATTTTAATTTCTTGATTTACGCAAAGTACTCGTAGAGACGTTCTGTTGCTACTCAAATGAAAGATCTGTGATAGTAATAGAGTAAAATGGAAAAAATTCCGAAAATTTTGATTTTTCGATTTACGCAAAGTGCTCGTAGAGACGTTTTGTTGTTACTCAAATGACAGATCTGTCATAGTAACAGAGGAAAAAGAGAAAAATTCCTAAAATTTTGATTTCTTGACTTACGCAAAGTGCTCGTAGAGACGTTTGGTTGCTACTCAAATGAAAAATCTGTGATAGTAATAGAGTAAAATGGAAAAAATTCCGAAAATTTTAATTTCTTGATTTACGCAAAGTACTCATAGAGACGTTTTGATGGTACTCAAATGACAGATCTGTGATAGTAACAGAGGAAAAAGCAAAATATTCCGAAAATTTTAATTTCTCAATTTACGCACAGTGCTCGTAGAGACGTTTTGTTGTTACTCTGTCAGATCTGTGATAGTAACAGAGGAAAATACAAAATATTCCGAAAATTTTAATTTCTTGATATACGCAATGTACTCGTAGAAACGTTTTGTTGTTACTCAAATGACAGATCTGTGATAGTAACAGAGGAAAAGGCAAAATATTCCAAAAATTTTAATTTCTTGATTTACGCAAAGTACTCTTAGAAACGTTCTGTTGCTACTCAAATGAAAGATCTGTGATAGTAATAGAGGAAAAAGAGAAAAATTCCTAAAATTTTGATTTCTTGACTTACGCAAAGTGCTCGTAGAGACGTTTGGTTGCTACTCAAATGAAAGATCTGTGATAGTAATAGAGTAAAATGGAAAAAAATCCGAAAATTTAATTTCTTGATTTAGGCAAACTACTCATCGAGACGTTTTGTTGGTCCTCAAATGACAGATCTGTGATAGTAACAGAGGAAAAAGCAAAATATTCCGAAAATTTTAATTTCTTGATTTACGCAAAGTACTCGTAGAGGCGTTTTGTTGTTACTCAAATGACAGATCTGTGATAGTAACAGAGGAAAAAGCAAAATATTCCGAAAATTTTAATTTCTCAATTTACGCAAAGTGCTCGTAGAGACGTTTTGTTGTTACTCAAATGAAAGATCTGTGATAGTAATAGAGTAAAATGGAAAAAAATCCGAAAATTTTAATTTCTTGATTTACGCAAACTACTCGTAGAGACGTTTTGTTGGTACTCAAATGACAGATCTGTGATAGTAACAAAGGATAACGCAAAATATTCCGAAAATTTTAATTTCTTGATTTACGCAAAGTACTCGTAGAGACGTTTTGTTGTTACTCAAATGACAGATCTGTGATAGTAACAGAGGAAAATACAAAATATTCCGAAAATTTTTATTTCTTGATATGCGCAAAGTACTCGTAGAAACGTTTTGTTGTTACTCAAATGACAGATCTGTGATAGTAACAGAGGAAAAAGCAAAATATTCCAAAAATTTTAATTTCTTGATTTACGCAAAGTACTCGTAGAGACGTTCTGTTGCTACTCAAATGAAAGATCTGTGATAGTAATAGAGTAAAATGGAAAAAATTCCGAAAATTTTGATTTTTCGATTTACGCAAAGTGCTCGTAAAGACGTTTTGTTGTTACTCAAATGACAGATCTGTCATAGTAACAGAGGAAAAATAGAAAAATTCCTAAAATTTTGATTTCTTGACTTACGCAAAGTGCTCGTAGAGACGTTTGGTTGCTACTCAAATGAAAGATCTGTGATAGTAATAGAGTTTAACAGAGGAAAAATCCGAAAATTTTAATTTCTTGATTTACGCAAACTACTCATCGAGACGTTTTGTTGGTACTCAAATGACAGATCTGTGATAGTAACAGAGGAAAAAGCAAAATATTCCGAAAATTTTAATTTCTTGATTTACGCAAAGTGGTCGTAGAGACATTTTGTTGCTACTCAAATGCCAGATCTGTGATAGTAACAGAAGAAAAAGCAAAATATTCCGACAATTTTATTTTATTGATTTACGCAAAGTACTCGTAGAGACGTTTTGTTGTTAATCAAATGACAGATCTGTGATAGTAACAGAGGAAAAAGCAAAATATTCCAAAAATTTTAATTTCTTGATTTACGCAAAGTACTCGTAGAGACGTTCTGTTGCTACTCAAATGAAAGATCTGTGATAGTAATAGAGTAAAATGGAAAAAATTCCGAAAATTTTGATTTTTCGATTTACGCAAAGTGCTCGTAGAGACGTTTTGTTGTTACTCAAATGACAGATCTGTCATAGTAACAGAGGAAAAAGAGAAAAATTCCTAAAATTTTGATTTCTTGACTTACGCAAAGTGCTCGTAGAGACGTTTGGTTGCTACTCAAATGAAAGATCTGTGATAGTAATAGAGTAAAATGGAAAAAATTCCGAAAATTTTAATTTCTTGATTTACGCAAAGTACTCATAGAGACGTTTTGATGGTACTCAAATGACAGATCTGTGATAGTAACAGAGGAAAAAGCAAAATATTCCGAAAATTTTAATTTCTCAATTTACGCACAGTGCTCGTAGAGACGTTTTGTTGTTACTCTGTCAGATCTGTGATAGTAACAGAGGAAAATACAAAATATTCCGAAAATTTTAATTTCTTGATATACGCAATGTACTCGTAGAAACGTTTTGTTGTTACTCAAATGACAGATCTGTGATAGTAACAGAGGAAAAGGCAAAATATTCCAAAAATTTTAATTTCTTGATTTACGCAAAGTACTCTTAGAAACGTTCTGTTGCTACTCAAATGAAAGATCTGTGATAGTAATAGAGGAAAAAGAGAAAAATTCCTAAAATTTTGATTTCTTGACTTACGCAAAGTGCTCGTAGAGACGTTTGGTTGCTACTCAAATGAAAGATCTGTGATAGTAATAGAGTAAAATGGAAAAAAATCCGAAAATTTAATTTCTTGATTTAGGCAAACTACTCATCGAGACGTTTTGTTGGTCCTCAAATGACAGATCTGTGATAGTAACAGAGGAAAAAGCAAAATATTCCGAAAATTTTAATTTCTTGATTTACGCAAAGTACTCGTAGAGGCGTTTTGTTGTTACTCAAATGACAGATCTGTGATAGTAACAGAGGAAAAAGCAAAATATTCCGAAAATTTTAATTTCTCAATTTACGCAAAGTGCTCGTAGAGACGTTTTGTTGTTACTCAAATGAAAGATCTGTGATAGTAATAGAGTAAAATGGAAAAAAATCCGAAAATTTTGATTTTTCGATTTACGCAAAGTGCTCGTAGAGACGTTTTGTTGTTACTCAAATGACAGATCTGTCATAGTAACAGAGGAAAAAGAGAAAAATTCCTAAAATTTTGATTTCTTGACTTACGCAAAGTGCTCGTAGAGACGTTTGGTTGCTACTCAAATGAAAGATCTGTGATAGTAATAGAGTTTAACAGAGGAAAAATCCGAAAATTTTAATTTCTTGATTTACGCAAACTACTCATCGAGACGTTTTGTTGGTACTCAAATGACAGATCTGTGATAGTAACAGAGGAAAAAGCAAAATATTCCGAAAATTTTAATTTCTTGATTTACGCAAAGTGATCGTAGAGACATTTTGTTGCTACTCAAATACCAGATCTGTGATAGTAACAGAAGGAAAAGCAAAATATTCCGACAATTTTATTTTATTGATTTACGCAAAGTACTCGTAGAGACGTTTTGTTGCTACTCAAATGAAAGATCTGTGATAGTAATAGAGTAAAATGGAAAAAATTCCGAAAATTTTGATTTTTCGATTTACGCAAAGTGCTCGTAGAGACGTTTTGTTGTTACTCAAATGACAGATGTGTCATAGTAACAGAGGAAAAAGAGAGAAATTCCTAAAATTTTGATTTCTTGACTTACGCAAAGTGCTCGTAGAGACGTTTGGTTGCTACTCAAATGAAAGATCTGTGATAGTAATAGAGTAAAATGGAAAAAATTCCGAAAATTTTAATTTCTTGATTTACGCAAAGTACTCATAGAGACGTTTTGATGGTACTCAAATGACAGATCTGTGATAGTAACAGAGGAAAAAGCAAAATATTCCGAAAATTTTAATTTCTCAATTTACGCACAGTGCTCGTAGAGACGTTTTGTTGTTACTCTGTCAGATCTGTGATAGTAACAGAGGAAAATACAAAATATTCCGAAAATTTTAATTTCTTGATATACGCAAAGTACTCGTAGAAACGTTTTGTTGTTACTCAAATGACAGATCTGTGATAGTAACAGAGGAAAAGGCAAAATATTCCAAAAATTTTAATTTCTTGATTTACGCAAAGTACTCTTAGAGACGTTCTGTTGCTACTCAAATGAAAGATCTGTGATAGTAATAGAGTAAAATGGAAAAAATTCCGAAAATTTTGATTTTTCGATTTACGCAAAGTGCTCGTAGAGACGTTTTGTTGTTACTCAAATGACAGATCTGTCATAGTAACAGAGGAAAAAGAGAAAAATTCCTACAATTTTGATTTCTTGACTTACGCAAAGTGCTCGTAGAGACGTTTGGTTGCTACTCAAATGAAAGATCTGTGATAGTAATAGAGTAAAATGGAAAAAAATCCGAAAATTTTAATTTCTTGATTTACGCAAACTACTCATCCAGACGTTTTGTTGGTCCTCAAATGACAGATCTGTGATAGTAACAGAGGAAAAAGCAAAATATTCCGAAAATTTTAATTTCTTGATTTACGCAAAGTGGTCGTAGAGACATTTTGTTGCTACTCAAATGCCAGATCTGTGATAGTAACAGAAGAAAAAGCAAAATATTCCGAAAATTTTATTTTCTTGATTTACGCAAAGTACTCGTAGAGACGTTTTGTTGTTACTCAAATTTCAGATCTGTGATAGTAACAGAGGAAAAAGCAAAATATTCCAAAAATTTTAATTTCTTGATTTACGCAAAGTACTCGTAGAGACGTTCTGTTGCTACTCAAATGAAAGATCTGTGATAGTAATAGAGTAAAATGGAAAAAATTCCGAAAATTTTGATTTTTCGATTTACGCAAAGTGCTCGTAGAGACGTTTTGTTGTTACTCAAATGACAGATCTGTCATAGTCACAGAGGAAAAAGAGAAAAATTCCTAAAATTTTGATTTCTTGACTTACGCAAAGTGCTCGTAGAGACGTTTTGTTGCTACTCAAATGAAAGATCTGTGATAGTAATAGAGTAAAATGGAAAAAATTCCGAAAATTTTAATTCCTTGATTTACGCAAAGTACTCGTAGAGACGTTTTGTTGTTACTCAAATGACAGATCTGTGATAGTAACAGAGGAAAAAGCAAAATATTCCAAAAATTTTAATTTCTTGATTTACGCAAAGTACTCGTAGAGACGTTTTGTTGTTACTCAAATGACAGATCTGTGATAGTAACAGAGGAAAAAGCAAAATATTCCGAAAATTTTAATTTCTCAATTTACGCAAAGTGCTCGTAGAGACGTTTTGTTGTTACTCAAATGAAAGATCTGTGATAGTAATAGAGTAAAATGGAAAAAAATCCGAAAATTTTAATTTCTTGATTTACGCAAACTACTCGTAGAGACGTTTTGTTGGTACTCAAATGACAGATCTGTGATAGTAACAAAGGAAAACGCAAAATATTCCGAAAATTTTGATTTTTCGATTTACGCAAAGTGCTCGTAGAGACGTTTTGTTGTTACTCAAATGACAGATCTGTCATAGTAACAGAGGAAAATACAAAATATTCCGAAAATTTTAATTTCTTGATATACGCAAAGTACTCGTAGAAACGTTTTGTTGTTTCTCAAATGACAGATCTGTGATAGTAACAGAGGAAAAAGCAAAATATTCCAAAAATTTTAATTTCTTGATTTACGCAAAGTACTCGTAGAGACGTTCTGTTGCTACTCAAATGAAAGATCTGTGATAGTAATAGAGTAAAATGGAAAAAATTCCGAAAATTTTGATTTTTCGATTTACGCAAAGTGCTCGTAGAGATGTTTTGTTGTTACTCAAATGACAGATCTGTCATAGTAACAGAGGAAAAAGAGAAAAATTCCTAAAATTTTGATTTCTTGACTTACGCAAAGTGCTCGTAGAGACGTTTGGTTGCTACTCAAATGAAAGATCTGTGATAGTAATAGAGTAAAATGGAAAAAATTCCGAAAATTTTAATTTCTTGATTTACGCAAAGTACTCGTAGAGACGTTTTGTTGGTACTCAAATGACAGTTCTGTGATAGTAACAGAGGAAAAAGCAAAATATTCCGAAAATTTTAATTTCTTGATTTACGCAAAGTACTCGTAGAGGCGTTTTGTTGTTACTCAAATGACAGATCTGTGATAGTAACAGAGGAAAAAGCAAAATATTCCGAAAATTTTAATTTCTCAATTTACGCAAAGTGCTCGTAGAGACGTTTTGTTGTTACTCAAATGAAAGATCTGTGATAGTAATAGAGTAAAATGGAAAAAAATCCGAAAATTTTAATTTCTTGATTTACGCAAACTACTCGTAGAGACGTTTTGTTGGTACTCAAATGACAGATCTGTGATAGTAACAAAGGATAACGCAAAATATTCCGAAAATTTTAATTTCTTGATTTACGCAAAGTACTCGTAGAGACGTTTTGTTGTTACTCAAATGACAGATCTGTGATAGTAACAGAGGAAAATACAAAATATTCCGAAAATTTTTATTTCTTGATATGCGCAAAGTACTCGTAGAAACGTTTTGTTGTTACTCAAATGACAGATCTGTGATAGTAACAGAGGAAAAAGCAAAATATTCCAAAAATTTTAATTTCTTGATTTACGCAAAGTACTCGTAGAGACGTTCTGTTGCTACTCAAATGAAAGATCTGTGATAGTAATAGAGTAAAATGGAAAAAATTCCGAAAATTTTAATTCCTTGATTTACGCAAAGTACTCGTAGAGACGTTTTGTTGTTACTCAAATGACAGATCTGTGATAGTAACAGAGGAAAAAGCAAAATATTCCAAAAATTTTAATTTCTTGATTTACGCAAAGTACTCGTAGATACGTTTTGTTGTTACTCAAATGACAGATCTGTGATAGTAACAGAGGATAAAGCAAAATATTCCGAAAATTTTAATTTCTCAATTTACGCAAAGTGCTCGTAGAGACGTTTTGTTGTTACTCAAATGAAAGATCTGTGATAGTAATAGAGTAAAATGGAAAAAAATCCGAAAATTTTAATTTCTTGATTTACGCAAACTACTCGTAGAGACGTTTTGTTGGTACTCAAATGACAGATCTGTGATAGTAACAAAGGAAAACGCAAAATATTCCGAAAATTTTGATTTTTCGATTTACGCAAAGTGCTCGTAGAGACGTTTTGTTGTTACTCAAATGACAGATCTGTCATAGTAACAGAGGAAAATACAAAATATTCCGAAAATTTTAATTTCTTGATATACGCAAAGTACTCGTAGAAACGTTTTGTTGTTACTCAAATGACAGATCTGTGATAGTAACAGAGGAAAAAGCAAAATATTCCAAAAATTTTAATTTCTTGATTTACGCAAAGTACTCGTAGAGACGTTCTGTTGCTACTCAAATGAAAGATCTGTGATAGTAATAGAGTAAAATGGAAAAAATTCCGAAAATTTTGATTTTTCGATTTACGCAAAGTGCTCGTAGAGGCGTTTTGTTGTTACTCAAATGACAGATCTGTCATAGTAACAGAGGAAAAAGAGAAAAATTCCTAAAATTTTGATTTCTTGACTTACGCAAAGTGCTCGTAGAGACGTTTGGTTGCTACTCAAATGAAAGATCTGTGATAGTAATAGAGTAAAATGGAAAAAATTCCGAAAATTTTAATTTCTTGATTTACGCAAATACTCGTAGAGACGTTTTGTTGGTACTCAAATGACAGATCTGTGATAGTAACAGAGGAAAAAGCAAAATATTCCGAAAATTTTAATTTCTTGATTTACGCAAAGTACTCGTAGAGGCGTTTTGTTGTTACTCAAATGACAGATCTGTGATAGTAACAGAGGAAAAAGCAAAATATTCCGAAAATTTTAATTTCTC
The DNA here is from genome assembly GCA_959613385.1 of Geotrupes spiniger. NCBI lineage: Eukaryota > Metazoa > Arthropoda > Insecta > Coleoptera > Geotrupidae > Geotrupes > Geotrupes spiniger. The sequence goes on from CAUIJQ010000006.1 coordinate 102,679, forward strand.
AATTTACACAAAGTGCTCGTAGAGACGTTTTGTTGTTACTCAAATGAAAGATCTGTGATAGTAATAGAGTAAAATGGAAAAAAATCCGAAAATTTTAATTTCTTGATTTACGCAAACTACTCGTAGAGACGTTTTGTTGGTACTCAAATGACAGATCTGTGATAGTAACAAAGGATAACGCAAAATATTCCGAAAATTTTAATTTCTTGATTTACGCAAACTACTCGTAGAGACGTTTTGTTGGTACTCAAATGACAGATCTGTGATAGTAACAAAGGAAAACGCAAAATATTCCGAAAATTTTGATTTTTCGATTTACGCAAAGTGCTCGTAGAGACGTTTTGTTGTTACTCAAATGACAGATCTGTCATAGTAACAGAGGAAAATACAAAATATTCCGAAAATTTTAATTTCTTGATATACGCAAAGTACTCGTAGAAACGTTTTGTTGTTACTCAAATGACAGATCTGTGATAGTAACAGAGGAAAAAGCAAAATATTCCAAAAATTTTAATTTCTGTATTTACGCAAAGTACTCGTAGAGACGTTCTGTTGCTACTCAAATGAAAGATATGTGATAGTAATAGAGTAAAATGGAAAAAATTCCGAAAATTTTGATTTTTCGATTTACGCAAAGTGCTCGTAGAGACGTTTTGTTGTTACTCAAATGACAGATCTGTCATAGTAACAGAGGAAAAAGAGAAAAATTCCTAAAATTTTGATTTCTTGACTTACGCAAAGTGCTCGTAGAGACGTTTGGTTGCTACTCAAATGAAAGATCTGTGATAGTAATAGAGTAAAATGGAAAAAATTCCGAAAATTTTAATTTCTTGATTTACGCAAAGTACTCGTAGAGACGTTTTGTTGGTACTCAAATGAGAGATCTGTGATAGTAACAGAGGAAAAAGCAAAATATTCCGAAAATTTTAATTTCTCAATTTACGCAAAGTGCTCGTAGAGACGTTTTGTTGTTACTCAAATGAAAGATCTGTGATAGTAATAGAGTAAAATGGAAAAAAATCCGAAAATTTTAATTTCTTGATTTACGCAAACTACTCGTAGAGACGTTTTGTTGGTACTCAAATGACAGATCTGTGATAGTAACAAAGGATAACGCAAAATATTCCGAAAATTTTAATTTCTTGATTTACGCAAAGTACTCGTAGAGACGTTTTGTTGTTACTCAAATGACAGATCTGTGATAGTAACAGAGGAAAATACAAAATATTCCGAAAATTTTTATTTCTTGATATGCGCAAAGTACTCGTAGAAACGTTTTGTTGTTACTCAAATGACAGATCTGTGATAGTAACAGAGGAAAAAGCAAAATATTCCAAAAATTTTAATTTCTTGATTTACGCAAAGTACTCGTATAGACGTTCTGTTGCTACTCAAATGAAAGATCTGTGATAGTAATAGAGTAAAATGGAAAAAATTCCGAAAATTTTGATTTTTCGATTTACGCAAAGTGCTCGTAGAGACGTTTTGTTGTTACTCAAATGACAGATCTGTCATAGTAACAGAGGAAAAAGCAAAATATTCCGAAAATTTTAATTTCTCAATTTACGCACAGTGCTCGTAGAGACGTTTTGTTGTTACTCTGTCAGATCTGTGATAGTAACAGAGGAAAATACAAAATATTCCGAAAATTTTAATTTCTTGATATACGCAAAGTACTCGTAGAAACGTTTTGTTGTTACTCAAATGACAGATCTGTGATAGTAACAGAGGAAAAGGCAAAATATTCCAAAAATTTTAATTTCTTGATTTACGCAAAGTACTCTTAGAGACGTTCTGTTGCTACTCAAATGAAAGATCTGTGATAGTAATAGAGTAAAATGGAAAAAATTCCGAAAATTTTGATTTTTCGATTTACGCAAAGTGCTCGTAGAGACGTTTTGTTGTTACTCAAATGACAGATCTGTCATAGTAACAGAGGAAAAAGAGAAAAATTCCTACAATTTTGATTTCTTGACTTACGCAAAGTGCTCGTAGAGACGTTTGGTTGCTACTCAAATGAAAGATCTGTGATAGTAATAGAGTAAAATGGAAAAAAATCCGAAAATTTTAATTCCTTCATTTACGCAAACTACTCATCGAGACGTTTTGTTGGTCCTCAAATGACAGATCTGTGATAGTAACAGAGGAAAAAGCAAAATATTCCGAAAATTTTAATTTCTTGATTTACGCAAAGTGGTCGTAGAGACATTTTGTTGCTACTCAAATGCCAGATCTGTGATAGTAACAGAAGAAAAAGCAAAATATTCCGAAAATTTTATTTTCTTGATTTACGCAAAGTACTCGTAGAGACGTTTTGTTGTTACTCAAATTTCAGATCTGTGATAGTAACAGAGGAAAAAGCAAAATATTCCAAAAATTTTAATTTCTTGATTTACGCAAAGTACTCGTAGAGACGTTCTGTTGCTACTCAAATGAAAGATCTGTGATAGTAATAGAGTAAAATGGAAAAAATTCCGAAAATTTTGATTTTTCGATTTACGCAAAGTGCTCGTAGAGACGTTTTGTTGTTACTCAAATGACAGATCTGTCATAGTCACAGAGGAAAAAGAGAAAAATTCCTAAAATTTTGATTTCTTGACTTACGCAAAGTGCTCGTAGAGACGTTTTGTTGCTACTCAAATGAAAGATCTGTGATAGTAATAGAGTAAAATGGAAAAAATTCCGAAAATTTTAATTCCTTGATTTACGCAAAGTACTCGTAGAGACGTTTTGTTGTTACTCAAATGACAGATCTGTGATAGTAACAGAGGAAAAAGCAAAATATTCCGAAAATTTTAATTTCTCAATTTACGCAAAGTGCTCGTAGAGACGTTTTGTTGTTACTCAAATGAAAGATCTGTGATAGTAATAGAGTAAAATGGAAAAAAATCCGAAAATTTTAATTTCTTGATTTACGCAAACTACTCGTAGAGACGTTTTGTTGGTACTCAAATGACAGATCTGTGATAGTAACAAAGGAAAACGCAAAATATTCCGAAAATTTTAATTTCTTGATTTACGCAAAGTACTCGTAGAGACGTTTTGTTGTTACTCAAATGACAGATCTGTGATAGTAACAGAGGAAAATACAAAATATTCCGAAAATTTTAATTTCTTGATATACGCAAAGTACGTGTAGAAACGTTTTGTTGTTACTCAAATGACAGATCTGTGATAGTAACAGAGGAAAAAGCAAAATATTCCAAAAATTTTAATTTCTTGATTTACGCAAAGTACTCGTAGAGACGTTCTGTTGCTACTCAAATGAAAGATCTGTGATAGTAATAGAGTAAAATGGAAAAAATTCCGAAAATTTTAATTCCTTGATTTACGCAAAGTACTCGTAGAGACGTTTTGTTGTTACTCAAATGACAGATCTGTGATAGTAACAGAGGAAAAAGCAAAATATTCCGAAAATTTTAATTTCTCAATTTACGCAAAGTGCTCGTAGAGACGTTTTGTTGTTACTCAAATGAAAGATCTGTGATAGTAATAGAGTAAAATGGAAAAAAATCCGAAAATTTTAATTTCTTGATTTACGCAAACTACTCGTAGAGACGTTTTGTTGGTACTCAAATGACAGATCTGTGATAGTAACAAAGGAAAACGCAAAATATTCCGAAAATTTTAATTTCTTGATTTACGCAAAGTACTCGTAGAGACGTTTTGTTGTTACTCAAATGACAGATCTGTGATAGTAACAGAGGAAAATACAAAATATTCCGAAAATTTTAATTTCTTGATATACGCAAAGTACGTGTAGAAACGTTTTGTTGTTACTCAAATGACAGATCTGTGATAGTAACAGAGGAAAAAGCAAAATATTCCAAAAATTTTAATTTCTTGATTTACGCAAAGTACTCGTAGAGACGTTCTGTTGCTACTCAAATGAAAGATCTGTGATAGTAATAGAGTAAAATGGAAAAAATTCCGAAAATTTTGATTTTTCGATTTACGCAAAGTGCTCGTAGAGACGTTTTGTTGTTACTCAAATGACAGATCTGTCATAGTAACAGAGGAAAAAGAGAAAAATTCCTAAAATTTTGATTTCTTGACTTACGCAAAGTGCTCGTAGAGACGTTTGGTTGCTACTTAAATGAAAGATCTGTGATAGTAATAGAGTTTAACAAAGGAAAAATCAGAAAATTTTAATTTCTTGATTTACGCAAACTACTCATCGAGACGTTTTGTTGGTACTCAAATGACAGATCTGTGATAGTAACAGAGGAAAAAGCAAAATATTCCGAAAATTTTAATTTCTTGATTTACGCAAAGTGGTCGTAGAGACATTTTGTTGCTACTCAAATGCCAGATCTGTGATAGTAACAGAGGAAAAAGCAAAATATTCCAAAAATTTTAATTTCTTGATTTACGCAAAGTACTCGTAGAGACGTTCTGTTGCTACTCAAATGAAAGATCTGTGATAGTAATAGAGTAAAATGGAAAAAATTCCGAAAATTTTGATTTTTCGATTTACGCAAAGTGCTCGTAGAGACGTTTTGTTGTTACTCAAATGACAGATCTGTCATAGTCACAGAGGAAAAAGAGAAAAATTCCTAAAATTTTGATTTCTTGACTTACGCAAAGTCCTCGTAGAGACGTTTTGTTGCTACTCAAATGAAAGATCTGTGATAGTAATAGAGTAAAATGGAAAAAATTCCGAAAATTTTAATTCCTTGATTTACGCAAAGTACTCGTAGAGACGTTTTGTTGTTACTCAAATGACAGATCTGTGATAGTAACAGAGGAAAAAGCAAAATATTCCAAAAATTGTAATTTCTTGATTTACGCAAAGTACTCGTAGAGACGTTCTGTTGCTACTCAAATGAAAGATCTGTGATAGTAATAGAGTAAAATGGAAAAAATTCCGAAAATTTTGATTTTTCGATTTACGCAAAGTGCTCGTAGAGACGTTTTGTTGTTACTCAAATGACAGATCTGTCATAGTCACAGAGGAAAAAGAGAAAAATTCCTAAAATTTTGATTTCTTGACTTACGCAAAGTGCTCGTAGAGAATTGCTACTCAAATGAAAGATCTGTGATAGTAATAGAGTAAAATGGAAAAAATTCCGAAAATTTTAATTCCTTGATTTACGCAAAGTACTCGTAGAGACGTTTTGTTGGTACTCAAATGACAGATCTGTGATAGTAACAGAGGAAAAAGCAAAATATTCCGAAAATTTTAATTTCTCAATTTACGCAAAGTGCTCGTAGAGACGTTTTGTTGTTACTCAAATGAAAGATCTGTGATAGTAATAGAGTAAAATGGAAACAAATCCGAAAATTTTAATTTCTTGATTTACGCAAACTACTCGTAGAGACGTTTTGTTGGTACTCAAATGACAGATCTGTGATAGTAACAAAGGAAAACGCAAAATATTCCGAAAATTTTAATTTCTTGATTTACGCAAAGTACTCGTAGAGACGTTTTGTTGTTACTCAAATGACAGATCTGTGATAGTAACAGAGGAAAATACAAAATATTCCGAAAATTTTAATTTCTTGATATACGCAAAGTACTCGTAGAAACGTTTTGTTGTTACTCAAATGACAGATCTGTGATAGTAACAGAGGAAAAAGCAAAATATTCCAAAAATTTTAATTTCTAGATTTACGCAAAGTACTCGTAGAGACGTTCTGTTGCTACTCAAATGAAAGATCTGTGATAGTAATAGAGTAAAATGGAAAAAATTCCGAAAATTTTGATTTTTCGATTTACGCAAACTGCTCGTAGAGACGTTTTGTTGTTACTCAAATGACAGATCTGTCATAGTAACAGAGGAAAAAGAGAAAAATTCCTAAAATTTTGATTTCTTGACTTACGCAAAGTGCTCGTAGAGACGTTTGGTTGCTACTCAAATGAAAGATCTGTGATAGTAATAGAGTAAAATGGAAAAAATTCCGAAAATTTTAATTTCTTGATTTACGCAAAGTACTCATAGAGACGTTTTGATGGTACTCAAATGACAGATCTGTGATAGTAACAGAGGAAAAAGCAAAATATTCCGAAAATTTTAATTTCTCAATTTACGCACAGTGCTCGTAGAAACGTTTTGTTGTTACTCAAATGACAGATCTGTGATAGTAACAGAGGAAAAGGCAAAATATTCCAAAAATTTTAATTTCTTGATTTACGCAAAGTACTCTTAGAGACGTTCTGTTGCTACTCAAATGAAAGATCTGTGATAGTAATAGAGTAAAATGGAAAAAATTCCGAAAATTTTGATTTTTCGATTTACGCAAACTGCTCGTAGAGACGTTTTGTTGTTACTCAAATGACAGATCTGTCATAGTAACAGAGGAAAAAGAGAAAAATTCCTAAAATTTTGATTTCTTGACTTACGCAAAGTGCTCGTAGAGACGTTTGGTTGCTACTCAAATGAAAGATCTGTGATAGTAATAGAGTTTAACAAAGGAAAAATCCGAAAATTTTAATTTCTTGATTTACGCAAACTACTCATCGAGACGTTTTGTTGGTACTCAAATGACAGATCTGTGATAGTAACAGAGGAAAAAGCAAAATATTCCGAAAATTTTAATTTCTTGATTTACGCAAAGTGGTCGTAGAGACATTTTGTTGCTACTCAAATGCCAAATCTGTGATAGTAACAGAGGAAAAAGCAAAATATTCCAAAAATTTTAATTTCTTGATTTACGCAAAGTACTCGTAGAGACGTTCTGCTGCTACTCAAATGAAAGATCTGTGATAGTAATAGAGTAAAATGGAAAAAATTCCGAAAATTTTGATTTTTCGATTTACGCAAAGTGCTCGTAGAGACGTTTTGTTGTTACTCAAATGACAGATCTGTCATAGTAACAGAGGAAAAAGAGAAAAATTCCTAAAATTTTGATTTCTTGACTTACGCAAAGTGCTCGTAGAGACGTTTTGTTGTTACTCAAATGACAGATCTGTCATAGTAACAGAGGAAAAAGAGAAAAATTCCTAAAATTTTGATTTCTTGACTTACGCAAAGTGCTCGTAGAGACGTTTTGTTGTTACTCAAATGAAAGATCTGTGATAGTAATAGAGTTTAACAGAGGAAAAATCCGAAAATTTTAATTTCTTGATTTACGCAAACTACTCATCGAGACGTTTTGTTGGTACTCAAATGACAGATCTGTGATAGTAACAGAAGAAAAAGCAAAATATTCCGAAAATTTTAATTTCTTGATTTACGCAAAGTGGTCGTAGAGACATTTTGTTGCTACTCAAATGCCAGATCTGTGATAGTAACAGAAGAAAAAGCAAAATATTCCGAAAATTTTATTTTCTTGATTTACGCAAAGTACTCGTAGAGACGTTTTGTTGTTACTCAAATGACAGATCTGTGATAGTAACAGAGGAAAAAGCAAAATATTCCAAAAATTTTAATTTCTTGATTTACGCAAACTACTCGTAGAGACGTTTTGTTGGTACTCAAATGACAGATCTGTGATAGTAACAAAGGAAAACGCAAAATATTCCGAAAATTTTGATTTTTCGATTTACGCAAAGTGCTCGCAGAGACGTTTTGTTGTTACTCAAATGACAGATCTGTCATAGTAACAGAGGAAAAAGAGAAAAATTCCTAAAATTTTGATTTCTTGACTTACGCAAAGTGCTCGTAGAGACGTTTGGTTGCTACTCAAATGAAAGATCTGTGATAGTAATAGAGTAAAATGGTAAAAATTCCGAAAATTTTAATTTCTTGATTTACGCAAAGTACTCATAGAGACGTTTTGATGGTACTCAAATGACAGATCTGTGATAGTAACAGAGGAAAAAGCAAAATATTCCGAAAATTTTAATTTCTCAATTTACGCACAGTGCTCGTAGAGACGTTTTGTTGTTACTCAAATGACAGATCTGTGATAGTAACAGAGGAAAATACAAAATATTCCGAAAATTTTAATTTCTTGATATACGCAAAGTACTCGTAGAAACGTTTTGTTGTTACTCAAATGACAGATCTGTGATAGTAACAGAGGAAAAGGCAAAATATTCCAAAAATTTTAATTTCTTGATTTACGCAAAGTACTATTAGAGACGTTCTGTTGCTACTCAAATGAAAGATCTGTGATAGTAATAGAGTAAAATGGAAAAAATTCCGAAAATTTTGATTTTTTGATTTACGCAAAGTGCGCGTAGAGACGTTTTGTTGTTACTCAAATGACAGATCTGTCATAGTCACAGAGGAAAAAGAGAAAAATTCCTAAAATTTTGATTTCTTGACTTACGCAAAGTGCTCGTAGAGACGTTTTGTTGCTACTCAAATGAAAGATCTGTGATAGTAATAGAGTAAAATGGAAAAAATTCCGAAAATTTTAATTCCTTGATTTACGCAAAGTACTCGTAGAGACGTTTTGTTGGTACTCAAATGACAGATCTGTGATAGTAACAGAGGAAAAAGCAAAATATTCCGAAAATTTTAATTTCTCAATTTACGCAAAGTGCTCGTAGAGACGTTCTGTTGCTACTCAAATGAAAGATCTGTGATAGTAATAGAGTAAAATGGAAAAAATTCCGAAAATTTTTATTTTTCGATTTACGCAAAGTGCTCGTAGAGACGTTTTGTTGTTACTCAAATGACAGATCTGTCATAGTAACAGAGGAAAATACAAAATATTCCGAAAATTTTAATTTCTTGATATACGCAAAGTACTCGTAGAAACGTTTTGTTGTTACTCAAATGACAGATCTGTGATAGTAACAGAGGAAAAAGCAAAATATTCCAAAAATTTTAATTTCTTGATTTACGCAAAGTACTCGTAGGGACGTTCTGTTGCTACTCAAATGAAAGATCTGTGATAGTAATAGAGTAAAATGGAAAAAATTCCAAAAATTTTGATTTTTCGATTTACGCAAAGTGCTCGTAGAGACGTTTTGTTGTTACTCAAATGACAGATCTGTCATAGTAACAGAGGAAAAAGAGAAAAATTCCTAAAATTTTGATTTCTTGACTTACGCAAAGTGCTCGTAGAGACGTGTGGTTGCTACTCAAATGAAAGATCTGTGATAGTAATAGAGTAAAATGGAAAAAAAACCGAAAATTTTAATTTCTTGATTTACGCAAACTACTCATCGAGACGTTTTGTTGGTACTCAAATGACAGATCTGTGATAGTAACAGAGGAAAAAGCAAAATATTCCGAAAATTTTAATTTCTTGATTTACGCAAAGTGGTCGTAGAGACATTTTGTTGCTACTCAAATGCCAGATCTGTGATAGTAACAGAAGAAAAAGCAAAATATTCCGAAAATTTTATTTTCTTGATTTACGCAAAGTACTCGTAGAGACGTTTTGTTGTTACTCAAATGACAGATCTGTGATAGTAACAGAGGAAAAAGCAAAATATTCCAAAAATTTTAATTTCTTGATTTACGCAAACTACTCATCGAGACGTTTTGTTGGTACTCAAATGACAGATCTGTGATAGTAACAGAGGAAAAAGCAAAATATTCCGAAAATTTTGATTTTTCGATTTACGCAAAGTGCTCGCAGAGACGTTTTGTTGTTACTCAAATGACAGATCTGTCATAGTAACAGAGGAAAAAGAGAAAAATTCCTAAAATTTTGATTTCTTGACTTACGCAAAGTGCTCGTAGAGACGTTTGGTTGCTACTCAAATGAAAGATCTGTGATAGTAATAGAGTAAAATGGTAAAAATTCCGAAAATTTTAATTTCTTGATTTACGCAAAGTACTCATAGAGACGTTTTGATGGTACTCAAATGACAGATCTGTGATAGTAACAGAGGAAAAAGCAAAATATTCCGAAAATTTTAATTTCTCAATTTACGCACAGTGCTCGTAGAGACGTTTTGTTGTTACTCAAATGACAGATCTGTGATAGTAACAGAGGAAAATACAAAATATTCCGAAAATGTTAATTTCTTGATATACGCAAAGTACTCGTAGAAACGTTTTGTTGTTACTCAAATGACAGATCTGTGATAGTAACAGAGGAAAAGGCAAAATATTCCAAAAATTTTAATTTCTTGATTTACGCAAAGTACTATTAGAGACGTTCTGTTGCTACTCAAATGAAAGATCTGTGATAGTAATAGAGTAAAATGGAAAAAATTCCGAAAATTTTGATTTTTCGATTTACGCAAAGTGCGCGTAGAGACGTTTTGTTGTTACTCAAATGACAGATCTGTCATAGTCACAGAGGAAAAAGAGAAAAATTCCTAAAATTTTGATTTCTTGACTTACGCAAAGTGCTCGTAGAGACGTTTTGTTGCTACTCAAATGAAAGATCTGTGATAGTAATAGAGTAAAATGGAAAAAATTCCGAAAATTTTAATTCCTTGATTTACGCAAAGTACTCGTAGAGACGTTTTGTTGGTACTCAAATGACAGATCTGTGATAGTAACAGAGGAAAAAGCAAAATATTCCGAAAATTTTAATTTCTTGATTTACGCAAAGTACTCGTAGAGGCGTTTTGTTGTTACTCAAATGACAGATCTGTGATAGTAACAGAGGAAAAAGCAAAATATTCCGAAAATTTTAATTTCTCAATTTACGCAAAGTGCTCGTAGAGACGTTTTGTTGTTACTCAAATGAAAGATCTGTGATAGTAATAGAGTAAAATGGAAAAAAATCCGAAAATTTTAATTTCTTGATTTACGCAAACTACTCGTAGAGACGTTTTGTTGGTACTCAAATGACAGATCTGTGATAGTAACAAAGGAAAACGCAAAATATTCCGAAAATTTTGATTTTTCGATTTACGCAAAGTGCTCGTAGAGACGTTTTGTTGTTACTCAAATGACAGATCTGTCATAGTAACAGAGGAAAAAGAGAAAAATTCCTAAAATTTTGATTTCTTGACTTACGCAAAGTGCTCGTAGAGACGTTTTGTTGTTACTCAAATGACAGATCTGTCATAGTAACAGAGGAAAAAGAGAAAAATTCCTAAAATTTTGATTTCTTGACTTACGCAAAGTGCTCGTAGAGACGTTTGGTTGCTACTCAAATGAAAGATCTGTGATAGTAATAGAGTTTAACAGAGGAAAAATCCGAAAATTTTAATTTCTTGATTTACGCAAACTACTCATCGAGACGTTTTGTTGGTACTCAAATGACAGATCTGTGATAGTAACAGAAGAAAAAGCAAAATATTCCGAAAATTTTAATTTCTTGATTTACGCAAAGTGGTCGTAGAGACATTTTGTTGCTACTCAAATGCCCGATCTGTGATAGTAACAGAAGAAAAAGCAAAATATTCCGAAAATTTTATTTTCTTGATTTACGCAAAGTACTCGTAGAGACGTTTTGTTGTTACTCAAATGACAGATCTGTGATAGTAACAGAGGAAAAAGCAAAATATTCCAAAAATTTTAATTTCTTGATTTACGCAAACTACTCGTAGAGACGTTTTGTTGGTACTCAAATGACAGATCTGTGATAGTAACAAAGGAAAACGCAAAATATGACAGATCTGTCATAGTAACAGAGGAAAATACAAAATATTCCGAAAATTTTAATTTCTTGATATACGCAAAGTACTCGTAGAAACGTTTTGTTGTTACTCAAATGACAGATCTGTGATAGTAACAGAGGAAAAAGCAAAATATTCTAAAAATTTTAATTTCTTGATTTACGCAAAGTACTCGTAGGGACGTTCTGTTGCTACTCAAATGAAAGATCTGTGATAGTAATAGAGTAAAATGGAAAAAATTCCAAAAATTTTGATTTTTCGATTTACGCAAAGTGCTCGTAGAGACGTTTTGTTGTTACTCAAATGACAGATCTGTCATAGTAACAGAGGAAAAAGAGAAAAATTCCTAAAATTTTGATTTCTTGACTTACGCAAAGTGCTCGTAGAGACGTTTGGTTGCTACTCAAATGAAAGATCTGTGATAGTAATAGAGTAAAATGGAAAAAAACCGAAAATTTTAATTTCTTGATTAACGCAAACTACTCATCGAGACGTTTTGTTGGTACTCAAATGACAGATCTGTGATAGTAACAGAGGAAAAAGCAAAATATTCCGAAAATTTTAATTTCTTGATTTACGCAAAGTGGTCGTAGAGACATTTTGTTGCTACTCAAATGCCAGATCTGTGATAGTAACAGAAGAAAAAGCAAAATATTCCGAAAATTTTATTTTCTTGATTTACGCAAAGTACTCGTAGAGACGTTTTGTTGTTACTCAAATGACAGATCTGTGATAGTAACAGAGGAAAAAGCAAAATATTCCAAAAATTTTAATTTCTTGATTTACGCAAAGTACTCGTAGAGACGTTCTGTTGCTACTCAAATGAAAGATCTGTGATAGTAATAGAGTAAAATGGAAAAAATTCCGAAAATATTGATTTTTCGATTTACGCAAAGTGCTCGTAGAGACGTTTTGTTGTTACTCAAATGACAAATCTGTCATAGTAACAGAGGAAAATACAAAATATTCCGAAAATTTTAATTTCTTGATATACGCAAAGTACTCGTAGAAACGTTTTGTTGTTACTCAAATGACAGATCTGTGATAGTAACAGAGGAAAAAGCAAAATATTCCAAAAATTTTAATTTCTTGATTTACGCAAAGTACTCGTAGGGACGTTCTGTTGCTACTCAAATGAAAGATCTGTGATAGTAATAGAGTAAAATGGAAAAAATTCCAAAAATTTTGATTTTTCGATTTACGCAAAGTGCTCGTAGAGACGTTTTGTTGTTACTCAAATGACAGATCTGTCATAGTAACAGAGGAAAAAGAGAAAAATTCCTAAAATTTTGATTTCTTGACTTACGCAAAGTGCTCGTAGAGACGTTTGGTTGCTACTCAAATGAAAGTTCTGTGATAGTAATAGAGTAAAATGGAAAAAAACCGAAAATTTTAATTTCTTGATTTACGCAAACTACTCATCGAGACGTTTTGTTGGTACTCAAATGACAGATCTGTGATAGTAACAGAGGAAAAAGCAAAATATTCCGAAAATTTTAATTTCTTGATTTACGCAAAGTGGTCGTAGAGACATTTTGTTGCTACTCAAATGCCAGATCTGTGATAGTAACAGAAGAAAAAGCAAAATATTCCGAAAATTTTATTTTCTTGATTTACGCAAAGTACTCGTAGAGACGTTTTGTTGTTACTCAAATGACAGATCTGTGATAGTAACAGAGGAAAATACAAAATATTCCGAAAATTTTAATTTCTTGATATACGCAAAGTACTCGTAGAAACGTTTTGTTGTTACTCAAATGACAGATCTGTGATAGTAACAGAGGAAAAGGCAAAATATTCCAAAAATTTTAATTTCTTGATTTACGCAAAGTACTCTTAGAGACGTTCTGTTGCTACTCAAATGAAAGATCTGTGATAGTAATAGAGTAAAATGGAAAAAATTCCGAAAATTTTGATTTTTCGATTTACGCAAAGTGCGCGTAGAGACGTTTTGTTGTTACTCAAATGACAGATCTGTCATAGTCACAGAGGAAAAAGAGAAAAATTCCTAAAATTTTGATTTCTTGACTTACGCAAAGTGCTCGTAGAGACGTTTTGTTGCTACTCAAATGAAAGATCTGTGATAGTAATAGAGTAAAATGGAAAAAATTCCGAAAATTTTAATTCCTTGATTTACGCAAAGTACTCGTAGAGACGTTTTGTTGGTACTCAAATGACAGATCTGTGATAGTAACAGAGGAAAAAGCAAAATATTCCGAAAATTTTAATTTCTTGATTTACGCAAAGTACTCGTAGAGGCGTTTTGTTGTTACTCAAATGACAGATCTGTGATAGTAACAGAGGAAAAAGCAAAATATTCCGAAAATTTTAATTTCTCAATTTACGCAAAGTGCTCGTAGAGACGTTTTGTTGTTACTCAAATGAAAGATCTGTGATAGTAATAGAGTAAAATGGAAAAAAATCCGAAAATTTTAATTTCTTGATTTACGCAAACTACTCGTAGAGACGTTTTGTTGGTACTCAAATGACAGATCTGTGATAGTAACAAAGGAAAACGCAAAATATTCCGAAAATTTTGATTTTTCGATTTACGCAAAGTGCTCGTAGAGACGTTTTGTTGTTACTCAAATGACAGATCTGTCATAGTAACAGAGGAAAAAGAGAAAAATTCCTAAAATTTTGATTTCTTGACTTACGCAAAGTGCTCGTAGAGACGTTTGGTTGCTACTCAAATGAAAGATCTGTGATAGTAATAGAGTAAAATGGAAAAAAAACCGAAAATTTTAATTTCTTGATTTACGCAAACTACTCATCGAGACGTTTTGTTGGTACTCAAATGACAGATCTGTGATAGTAACAGAGGAAAAAGCAAAATATTCCGAAAATTTTAATTTCTTGATTTACGCAAAGTGGTCGTAGAGACATTTTGTTGCTACTCAAATGCCAGATCTGTGATAGTAACAGAAGAAAAAGCAAAATATTCCGAAAATTTTATTTTCTTGATTTACGCAAAGTACTCGTAGAGACGTTTTGTTGTTACTCAAATGACAGATCTGTGATAGTAACAGAGGAAAAAGCAAAATATTCCAAAAATTTTAATTTCTTGATTTACGCAAAGTACTCGTAGAGACGTTCTGTTGCTACTCAAATGAAAGATCTGTGATAGTAATAGAGTAAAATGCAAAAAATTCCGAAAATTTTGATTTTTCGATTTACGCAAAGTGCTCGTAGAGACGTTTTGTTGTTACTCAAATGACAGATCTGTCATAGTAACAGAGGAAAAAGAGAAAAATTCCTAAAATTTTGATTTCTTGACTTACGCAAAGTGCTCGTAGAGACGTTTGGTTACTACTCAAATGAAAGATCTGTGATAGTAATAGAGTAAAATGGAAAAAATTCCGAAAATTTTAATTTCTTGATTTACGCAAAGTACTCATAGAGACGTTTTGATGGTACTCAAATGACAGATCTGTGATAGTAACAGAGGAAAAAGCAAAATATTCCGAAAATTTTAATTTCTCAATTTACGCACAGTGCTCGTAGAGACGTTTTGTTGTTACTCAAATGACAGATCTGTGATAGTAACAGAAGAAAAAGCAAAATATTCCGAAAATTTTATTTTCTTGATTTACGCAAAGTACTCGTAGAGACGTTTTGTTGTTACTCAAATGACAGATCTGTGATAATAACAGAGGAAAAAGCAAAATATTCCAAAAATTTTAATTTCTTGATTTACGCAAAGTACTCGTAGAGACGTTCTGTTGCTACTCAAATGAAAGATCTGTGATAGTAATAGAGTAAAATGGAAAAAATTCCGAAAATTTTTATTTTTCGATTTACGCAAAGTGCTCGTAGAGACGTTTTGTTGTTACTCAAATGACAGATCTGTCATAGTAACAGAGGAAAATACAAAATATTCCGAAAATTTTAATTTCTTGATATACGCAAAGTACTCGTAGAAACGTTTTGTTGTTACTCAAATGACAGATCTGTGATAGTAACAGAGGAAAAAGCAAAATATTCCAAAAATTTTAATTTGTTGATTTACGCAAAGTACTCGTAGGGACGTTCTGTTGCTACTCAAATGAAAGATCTGTGATAGTAATAGAGTAAAATGGAAAAAATTCCAAAAATTTTGATTTTTCGATTTACGCAAAGTGCTCGTAGAGACGTTTTGTTGTTACTCAAATGACAGATCTGTCATAGTAACAGAGGAAAAAGAGAAAAATTCCTAAAATTTTGATTTCTTGACTTACGCAAAGTGCTCGTAGAGACGTGTGGTTGCTACTCAAATGAAAGATCTGTGATAGTAATAGAGTAAAATGGAAAAAAAACCGAAAATTTTAATTTCTTGATTTACGCAAACTACTCATCGAGACGTTTTGTTGGTACTCAAATGACAGATCTGTGATAGTAACAGAGGAAAAAGCAAAATATTCCGAAAATTTTAATTTCTTGATTTACGCAAAGTGGTCGTAGAGACATTTTGTTGCTACTCAAATGCCAGATCTGTGATAGTAACAGAAGAAAAAGCAAAATATTCCGAAAATTTTATTTTCTTGATTTACGCAAAGTACTCGTAGAGACGTTTTGTTGTTACTCAAATGACAGATCTGTGATAGTAACAGAGGAAAAAGCAAAATATTCCAAAAATTTTAATTTCTTGATTTACGCAAACTACTCATCGAGACGTTTTGTTGGTACTCAAATGACAGATCTGTGATAGTAACAGAGGAAAAAGCAAAATATTCCGAAAATTTTAATTTCTTGATTTACGCAAAGTGGTCGTAGAGACATTTTGTTGCTACTCAAATGCCAGATCTGTGATAGTAACAGAAGAAAAAGCAAAATATTCCGAAAATTTTATTTTCTTGATTTACGCAAAGTACTCGTAGAGACGTTTTGTTGTTACTCAAATGACAGATCTGTGATAGTAACAGAGGAAAAAGCAAAATATTCCAAAAATTTTAATTTCTTGATTTACGTAAAGTACTCGTAGAGACGTTCTGTTGCTACTCAAATGAAAGATCTGTGATAGTAATAGAGTAAAATGGAAAAAATTCCGAAAATTTTGATTTTTCGATTTACGCAAAGTGCTCGTAGAGACGTTTTGTTGTTACTCAAATGACAGATCTGTCATAGTAACAGAGGAAAAAGAGAAAAATTCCTAAAATTTTGATTTCTTGACTTACGCAAAGTGCTCGTAGAGACGTTTGGTTGCTACTCAAATGAAAGATCTGTGATAGTAATAGAGTAAAATGGAAAAAATTCCGAAAATTTTAATTTCTTGATTTACGCAAAGTACTCATAGAGACGTTTTGATGGTACTCAAATGACAGAGCTGTGATAGTAACAGAGGAAAAAGCAAAATATTCAGAAAATTTTAATTTCTCAATTTACGCACAGTGCTCGTAGAGACGTTTTGTTGTTACTCAAATGACAGATCTGTGATAGTAACAGAAGAAAAAGCAAAATATTCCGAAAATTTTATTTTCTTGATTTACGCAAAGTACTCGTAGAGACGTTTTGTTGTTACTCAAATGACAGATCTGTGATAATAACAGAGGAAAAAGCAAAATATTCCAAAAATTTTAATTTCTTGATTTACGCAAAGTACTCGTAGAGACGTTCTGTTGCTACTCAAATGAAAGATCTGTGATAGTAATAGAGTAAAATGGAAAAAATTCCGAAAATTTTTATTTTTCGATTTACGCAAAGTGCTCGTAGAGACGTTTTGTTGTTACTCAAATGACAGATCTGTCATAGTAACAGAGGAAAAAGAGAAAAATTCCTAAAATTTTGATTTCTTGACTTACGCAAAGTGCTCGTAGAGACGTTTGGTTGCTACTCAAATGAAAGATCTATTATAGTAATAGAGTAAAATGGAAAAAATTCCGAAAATTTTAATTTCTTGATTTACGCAAACTACTCATAGAGACGTTTTGATGGTACTCAAATGACAGATCTGTGATAGTAACAGAGGAAAAAGCAAAATATTCCGAAAATTTTAATTTCTCAATTTACGCAAAGTGCTCGTAGAGACGTTTTGTTGTTACTCAAATGACAGATCTGTGATAGTAACAGAGGAAAAAGCAAAATATTCCAAAAATTCTAATTTCTTGATTTACGCAAAGTGCTCGTAGAGACGTTTTGTTGTTACTCAAATGACAGATCTGTCATAGTAACAGAGGAAAAAGAGGAAAATTCCTAAAATTTTGATTTCTTGACTTACGCAAAGTGCTCGTAGAGACGTTTTGTTGCTACTCAAATGAAAGATCTGTGATAGTAACAGAGGAAAATCAAAATATTCCAAAAATTTTAATTTCTTGATTTACGCAAAGTACTCGTAGAGACGTTTTGTTGTTACTCAAATGACAGATCTGTGATAGTAACAGAGGAAAATACAAAATATTCCGAAAATTTTAATTTCTTGATATACGCAAAGTACTCGTAGGAACGTTTTGTTGTTACTCAAATGACAGATGTGTGATAGTAACAGAGGAAAAAGCAAAATATTCCAAAAATTTTAATTTCTTGATTTAGCAAAGTACTCGTAGAGACGTTCTGTTGCTACTCAAATGAAAGATCTGTGATAGTAATAGAGTAAAATGGAAAAAATTCCGAAAATTTTGATTCTTCGATTTACGCAAAGTGCTCGTAGAGACGTTTTGTTGTTACTCAAATGACAGATCTGTCATAGTAATAGAGTAAAATGGAAAAAAAATCCGAAAATTTTAATTTCTTGATTTACGCAAACTACTCATCGAGACGTTTTGTTGGTACTCAAATGACAGATCTGTGATAGTAACAGAGGA
Organism: Geotrupes spiniger; assembly: GCA_959613385.1. Lineage (NCBI taxonomy): Eukaryota > Metazoa > Arthropoda > Insecta > Coleoptera > Geotrupidae > Geotrupes > Geotrupes spiniger. Next base: position 120,877 of record CAUIJQ010000006.1, read on the forward strand.
AAAAGCAAAATATTTCGAAAATTTTAATTTCTTGATTTACGCAAACTACTCATCGAGACGTTTTGTTGGTACTCAAATGACAGATCTGTGATAGTAACAGAGGAAAAAGCAAAATATTTCGAAAATTTTAATTTCTTGATTTACGCAAAGTGGTCGTAGAGACATTTTGTTGCTACTCAAATGCCAGATCTGTGATAGTAACAGAAGAAAAAGCAAAATATTCCGAAAATTTTATTTTCTTGATTTACGCAAAGTGCTCGTAGAGACGTTTTGTTGTTACTCAAATGACAGATCTGTGATAGTAACAGAGGAAAAAGCAAAATATTCCAAAAATTTTAATTTCTTGATTTACGCAAAGTACTCGTAGAGACGTTCTGTTGCTACTCAAATGAAAGATCTGTGATAGTAATAGAGTAAAATGGAAAAAATTCCGAAAATTTTGATTTTTCGATTTACGCAAAGTGCTCGTAGAGACGTTTTGTTGTTACTCAAATGACAGATCTGTCATAGTAACAGAGGAAAAAGCAAAATATTCCAAAAATTTTAATTTCTTGATTTACGCAAAGTACTCGTAGAGACGTTCTGTTGCTACTCAAATGAAAGATCTGTGATAGTAATAGAGTAAAATGGAAAAAATTCCGAAAATTTTTATTTTTCGATTTACGCAAAGTGCTCGTAGAGACGTTTTGTTGTTACTCAAATGACAGATCTGTCATAGTAACAGAGGAAAAAGAGAAAAATTCCTAAAATTTTGATTTCTTGTCTTACGCAAAGTGCTCGTAGAGACGTTTGGTTGCTACTCAAATGAAAGATCTATTATAGTAATAGAGTAAAATGGAAAAAATTCCGAAAATTTTAATTTCTTGATTTACGCAAACTACTCATAGAGACGTTTTGATGGTACTCAAATGACAGATCTGTGATAGTAACAGAGGAAAAAGCAAAATATTCCGAAAATTTTAATTTCTCAATTTACGCAAAGTGCTCGTAGAGACGTTTTGTTGTTACTCAAATGACAGATCTGTGATAGTAACAGAGGAAAAAGCAAAATATTCCAAAAATTTTAATTTCTTGATTTACGCAAAGTGCTCGTAGAGACGTTTTGTTGTTACTCAAATGACAGATCTGTCATAGTAACAGAGGAAAAAGAGGAAAATTCCTAAAATTTTGATTTCTTGACTTACGCAAAGTGCTCGTAGAGACGTTTTGTTGCTACTCAAATGAAAGATCTGTGATAGTAACAGAGGAAAAGCAAAATATTCCAAAAATTTTAATTTCTTGATTTACGCAAAGTACTCGTAGAGACGTTTTGTTGTTACTCAAATGACAGATCTGTGATAGTAACAGAGGAAAAAGCAAAATATTCCAAAAATTTTAATTTCTAGATTTACGCAAAGTACTCGTAGAGACGTTCTGTTGCTACTCAAATGAAAGATCTGTGATAGTAATAGAGTAAAATGGCAAAAATTCCGAAAATTTTGATTTTTCGATTTACGCAAAGTGCTCGTAGAGACGTTTTGTTGTTACTCAAATGACAGATCTGTCATAGTAACAGAGGAAAAAGAGAAAAATTCCTAAAATTTTGATTTCTTGACTTACGCAAAGTGCTCGTACAGACGTTTGGTTGCTACTCAAATGAAAGATCTGTGATAGTAATAGAGTTTAACAAAGGAAAAATCCGAAAATTTTAATTTCTTGATTTACGCAAACTACTCATCGAGACGTTTTGTTGGTACTCAAATGACAGATCTGTGATAGTAACAGAGGAAAAAGCAAAATATTCCGAAAATTTTAATTTCTTGATTTACGCAAAGTGGTCGTAGAGACATTTTGTTGCTACTCAAATGCCAAATCTGTGATAGTAACAGAGGAAAAAGCAAAATATTCCAAAAATTTTAATTTCTTGATTTACGCAAAGTACTCGTAGAGACGTTCTGCTGCTACTCAAATGAAAGATCTGTGATAGTAATAGAGTAAAATGGAAAAAATTCCGAAAATTTTGATTTTTCGATTTACGCAAAGTGCTCGTAGAGACGTTTTGTTGTTACTCAAATGACAGATCTGTCATAGTAACAGAGGAAAAAGAGAAAAATTCCTAAAATTTTGATTTCTTGACTTACGCAAAGTGCTCGTAGAGACGTTTTGTTGTTACTCAAATGACAGATCTGTCATAGTAACAGAGGAAAAAGAGAAAAATTCCTAAAATTTTGATTTCTTGACTTACGCAAAGTGCTCGTAGAGACGTTTGGTTGCTACTCAAATGAAAGATCTGTGATAGTAATAGAGTTTAACAGAGGAAAAATCCGAAAATTTTAATTTCTTGATTTACGCAAACTACTCATCGAGACGTTTTGTTGGTACTCAAATGACAGATCTGTGATAGTAACAGAAGAAAAAGCAAAATATTCCGAAAATTTTAATTTCTTGATTTACGCAAAGTGGTCGTAGAGACATTTTGTTGCTACTCAAATGCCAGATCTGTGATAGTAACAGAAGAAAAAGCAAAATATTCCGAAAATTTTATTTTCTTGATTTACGCAAAGTACTCGTAGAGACGTTTTGTTGTTACTCAAATGACAGATCTGTGATAGTAACAGAGGAAAAAGCAAAATATTCCAAAAATTTTAATTTCTTGATTTACGCAAACTACTCGTAGAGACGTTTTGTTGGTACTCAAATGACAGATCTGTGATAGTAACAAAGGAAAACGCAAAATATTCCGAAAATTTTGATTTTTCGATTTACGCAAAGTGCTCGCAGAGACGTTTTGTTGTTACTCAAATGACAGATCTGTCATAGTAACAGAGGAAAAAGAGAAAAATTCCTAAAATTTTGATTTCTTGACTTACGCAAAGTGCTCGTAGAGACGTTTGGTTGCTACTCAAATGAAAGATCTGTGATAGTAATAGAGTAAAATGGAAAAAATTCCGAAAATTTTAATTTCTTGATTTACGCAAAGTACTCATAGAGACGTTTTGATGGTACTCAAATGACAGATCTGTGATAGTAACAGAGGAAAAAGCAAAATATTCCGAAAATTTTAATTTCTCAATTTACGCACAGTGCTCGTAGAGACGTTTTGTTGTTACTCAAATGACAGATCTGTGATAGTAACAGAGGAAAATACAAAATATTCCGAAAATTTTAATTTCTTGATATACGCAAAGTACTCGTAGAAACGTTTTGTTGTTACTCAAATGACAGATCTGTGATAGTAACAGAGGAAAAGGCAAAATATTCCAAAAATTTTAATTTCTTGATTTACGCAAAGTACTCTTAGAGACGTTCTGTTGCTACTCAAATGAAAGTTCTGTGATAGTAATAGAGTAAAATGGAAAAAATTCCGAAAATTTTGATTTTTCGATTTACGCAAAGTGCGCGTAGAGACGTTTTGTTGTTACTCAAATGACAGATCTGTCATAGTCACAGAGGAAAAAGAGAAAAATTCCTAAAATTTTGATTTCTTGACTTACGCAAAGTGCTCGTAGAGACGTTTTGTTGCTACTCAAATGAAAGATCTGTGATAGTAATAGAGTAAAATGGAAAAAATTCCGAAAATTTTAATTCCTTGATTTACGCAAAGTACTCGTAGAGACGTTTTGTTGGTACTCAAATAACAGATCTGTGATAGTAACAGAGGAAAAAGCAAAATATTCCGAAAATTTTAATTTCTTGATTTACGCAAAGTACTCGTAGAGGCGTTTTGTTGTTACTCAAATGACAGATCTGTGATAGTAACAGAGGAAAAAGCAAAATATTCCGAAAATTTTAATTTCTCAATTTACGCAAATTGCTCGTAGAGACGTTTTGTTGTTACTCAAATGAAAGATCTGTGATAGTAATAGAGTAAAATGGAAAAAAATCCGAAAATTTTAATTTCTTGATTTACGCAAACTACTCGTAGAGACGTTTTGTTGGTACTCAAATGACAGATCTGTGATAGTAACAAAGGAAAACGCAAAATATTCCGAAAATTTTGATTTTTCGATTTACGCAAAGTGCTCGTAGAGACGTTTTGTTGTTACTCAAATGACAGATCTGTCATAGTAACAGAGGAAAATACAAAATATTCCGAAAATTTTAGTTTCTTGATATACGCAAAGTACTCGTAGAAACGTTTTGTTGTTACTCAAATGACAGATCTGTGATAGTAACAGAGGAAAAAGCAAAATATTCTAAAAATTTTAATTTCTTGATTTACGCAAAGTACTCGTAGGGACGTTCTGTTGCTACTCAAATGAAAGATCTGTGATAGTAATAGAGTAAAATGGAAAAAATTCCAAAAATTTTGATTTTTCGATTTACGCAAAGTGCTCGTAGAGACGTTTTGTTGTTACTCAAATGACAGATCTGTCATAGTAACAGAGGAAAAAGAGAAAAATTCCTAAAATTTTGATTTCTTGACTTACGCAAAGTGCTCGTAGAGACGTTTGGTTGCTACTCAAATGAAAGATCTGTGATAGTAATAGAGTAAAATGGAAAAAAAACCGAAAATTTTAATTTCTTGATTAACGCAAACTACTCATCGAGACGTTTTGTTGGTACTCAAATGACAGATCTGTGATAGTAACAGAGGAAAAAGCAAAATATTCCGAAAATTTTAATTTCTTGATTTACGCAAAGTGGTCGTAGAGACATTTTGTTGCTACTCAAATGCCAGATCTGTGATAGTAACAGAAGAAAAAGCAAAATATTCCGAAAATTTTATTTTCTTGATTTACGCAAAGTACTCGTAGAGACGTTTTGTTGTTACTCAAATGACAGATCTGTGATAGTAACAGAGGAAAAAGCAAAATATTCCAAAAATTTTAATTTCTTGATTTACGCAAAGTACTCGTAGAGACGTTCTGTTGCTACTCAAATGAAAGATCTGTGATAGTAATAGAGTAAAATGGAAAAAATTCCGAAAATATTGATTTTTCGATTTACGCAAAGTGCTCGTAGAGACGTTTTGTTGTTACTCAAATGACAGATCTGTCATAGTAACAGAGGAAAATACAAAATATTCCGAAAATTTTAATTTCTTGATATACGCAAAGTACTCGTAGAAACGTTTTGTTGTTACTCAAATGACAGATCTGTGATAGTAACAGAGGAAAAAGCAAAATATTCCAAAAATTTTAATTTCTTGATTTACGCAAAGTACTCGTAGGGACGTTCTGTTGCTACTCAAATGAAAGATCTGTGATAGTAATAGAGTAAAATGGAAAAAATTCCAAAAATTTTGATTTTTCGATTTACGCAAAGTGCTCGTAGAGACGTTTTGTTGTTACTCAAATGACAGATCTGTCATAGTAACAGAGGAAAAAGAGAAAAATTCCTAAAATTTTGATTTCTTGACTTACGCAAAGTGCTCGTAGAGACGTTTGGTTGCTACTCAAATGAAAGTTCTGTGATAGTAATAGAGTAAAATGGAAAAAAAACCGAAAATTTTAATTTCTTGATTTACGCAAACTACTCATCGAGACGTTTTGTTGGTACTCAAATGACAGATCTGTGATAGTAACAGAGGAAAAAGCAAAATATTCCGAAAATTTTAATTTCTTGATTTACGCAAAGTGGTCGTAGAGACATTTTGTTGCTACTCAAATGCCAGATCTGTGATAGTAACAGAAGAAAAAGCAAAATATTCCGAAAATTTTATTTTCTTGATTTACGCAAAGTACTCGTAGAGACGTTTTGTTGTTACTCAAATGACAGATCTGTGATAGTAACAGAGGAAAATACAAAATATTCCGAAAATTTTAATTTCTTGATATACGCAAAGTACTCGTAGAAACGTTTTGTTGTTACTCAAATGACAGATCTGTGATAGTAACAGAGGAAAAGGCAAAATATTCCAAAAATTTTAATTTCTTGATTTACGCAAAGTACTCTTAGAGACGTTCTGTTGCTACTCAAATGAAAGATCTGTGATAGTAATAGAGTAAAATGGAAAAAATTCCGAAAATTTTGATTTTTCGATTTACGCAAAGTGCGCGTAGAGACGTTTTGTTGTTACTCAAATGACAGATCTGTCATAGTCACAGAGGAAAAAGAGAAAAATTCCTAAAATTTTGATTTCTTGACTTACGCAAAGTGCTCGTAGAGACGTTTTGTTGCTACTCAAATGAAAGATCTGTGATAGTAATAGAGTAAAATGGAAAAAATTCCGAAAATTTTAATTCCTTGATTTACGCAAAGTACTCGTAGAGACGTTTTGTTGGTACTCAAATGACAGATCTGTGATAGTAACAGAGGAAAAAGCAAAATATTCCGAAAATTTTAATTTCTTGATTTACGCAAAGTACTCGTAGAGGCGTTTTGTTGTTACTCAAATGACAGATCTGTGATAGTAACAGAGGAAAAAGCAAAATATTCCGAAAATTTTAATTTCTCAATTTACGCAAAGTGCTCGTAGAGACGTTTTGTTGTTACTCAAATGAAAGATCTGTGATAGTAATAGAGTAAAATGGAAAAAAATCCGAAAATTTTAATTTCTTGATTTACGCAAACTACTCGTAGAGACGTTTTGTTGGTACTCAAATGACAGATCTGTGATAGTAACAAAGGAAAACGCAAAATATTCCGAAAATTTTGATTTTTCGATTTACGCAAAGTGCTCGTAGAGACGTTTTGTTGTTACTCAAATGACAGATCTGTCATAGTAACAGAGGAAAAAGAGAAAAATTCCTAAAATTTTGATTTCTTGACTTACGCAAAGTGCTCGTAGAGACGTTTGGTTGCTACTCAAATGAAAGATCTGTGATAGTAATAGAGTAAAATGGAAAAAAAACCGAAAATTTTAATTTCTTGATTTACGCAAACTACTCATCGAGACGTTTTGTTGGTACTCAAATGACAGATCTGTGATAGTAACAGAGGAAAAAGCAAAATATTCCGAAAATTTTAATTTCTTGATTTACGCAAAGTGGTCGTAGAGACATTTTGTTGCTACTCAAATGCCAGATCTGTGATAGTAACAGAAGAAAAAGCAAAATATTCCGAAAATTTTATTTTCTTGATTTACGCAAAGTACTCGTAGAGACGTTTTGTTGTTACTCAAATGACAGATCTGTGATAGTAACAGAGGAAAAAGCAAAATATTCCAAAAATTTTAATTTCTTGATTTACGCAAAGTACTCGTAGAGACGTTCTGTTGCTACTCAAATGAAAGATCTGTGATAGTAATAGAGTAAAATGGAAAAAATTCCGAAAATTTTGATTTTTCGATTTACGCAAAGTGCTCGTAGAGACGTTTTGTTGTTACTCAAATGACAGATCTGTCATAGTAACAGAGGAAAAAGAGAAAAATTCCTAAAATTTTGATTTCTTGACTTACGCAAAGTGCTCGTAGAGACGTTTGGTTACTACTCAAATGAAAGATCTGTGATAGTAATAGAGTAAAATGGAAAAAATTCCGAAAATTTTAATTTCTTGATTTACGCAAAGTACTCATAGAGACGTTTTGATGGTACTCAAATGACAGATCTGTGATAGTAACAGAGGAAAAAGCAAAATATTCCGAAAATTTTAATTTCTCAATTTACGCACAGTGCTCGTAGAGACGTTTTGTTGTTACTCAAATGACAGATCTGTGATAGTAACAGAAGAAAAAGCAAAATATTCCGAAAATTTTATTTTCTTGATTTACGCAAAGTACTCGTAGAGACGTTTTGTTGTTACTCAAATGACAGATCTGTGATAATAACAGAGGAAAAAGCAAAATATTCCAAAAATTTTAATTTCTTGATTTACGCAAAGTACTCGTAGAGACGTTCTGTTGCTACTCAAATGAAAGATCTGTGATAGTAATAGAGTAAAATGGAAAAAATTCCGAAAATTTTTATTTTTCGATTTACGCAAAGTGCTCGTAGAGACGTTTTGTTGTTACTCAAATGACAGATCTGTCATAGTAACAGAGGAAAATACAAAATATTCCGAAAATTTTAATTTCTTGATATACGCAAAATACTCGTAGAAACGTTTTGTTGTTACTCAAATGACAGATCTGTGATAGTAACAGAGGAAAAAGCAAAATATTCCAAAAATTTTAATTTCTTGATTTACGCAAAGTACTCGTAGGGACGTTCTGTTGCTACTCAAATGAAAGATCTGTGATAGTAATAGAGTAAAATGGAAAAAATTCCAAAAATTTTGATTTTTCGATTTACGCAAAGTGCTCGTAGAGACGTTTTGTTGTTACTCAAATGACAGATCTGTCATAGTAACAGAGGAAAAAGAGAAAAATTCCTAAAATTTTGATTTCTTGACTTACGCAAAGTGCTCGTAGAGACGTGTGGTTGCTACTCAAATGAAAGATCTGTGATAGTAATAGAGTAAAATGGAAAAAAAACCGAAAATTTTAATTTCTTGATTTACGCAAACTACTCATCGAGACGTTTTGTTGGTACTCAAATGACAGATCTGTGATAGTAACAGAGGAAAAAGCAAAATATTCCGAAAATTTTAATTTCTTGATTTACGCAAAGTGGTCGTAGAGACATTTTGTTGCTACTCAAATGCCAGATCTGTGATAGTAACAGAAGAAAAAGCAAAATATTCCGAAAATTTTATTTTCTTGATTTACGCAAAGTACTCGTAGAGACGTTTTGTTGTTACTCAAATGACAGATCTGTGATAGTAACAGAGGAAAAAGCAAAATATTCCAAAAATTTTAATTTCTTGATTTACGCAAACTACTCATCGAGACGTTTTGTTGGTACTCAAATGACAGATCTGTGATAGTAACAGAGGAAAAAGCAAAATATTCCGAAAATTTTAATTTCTTGATTTACGCAAAGTGGTCGTAGAGACATTTTGTTGCTACTCAAATGCCAGATCTGTGATAGTAACAGAAGAAAAAGCAAAATATTCCGAAAATTTTATTTTCTTGATTTACGCAAAGTACTCGTAGAGACGTTTTGTTGTTACTCAAATGACAGATCTGTGATAGTAACAGAGGAAAAAGCAAAATATTCCAAAAATTTTAATTTCTTGATTTACGTAAAGTACTCGTAGAGACGTTCTGTTGCTACTCAAATGAAAGATCTGTGATAGTAATAGAGTAAAATGGAAAAAATTCCGAAAATTTTGATTTTTCGATTTACGCAAAGTGCTCGTAGAGACGTTTTGTTGTTACTCAAATGACAGATCTGTCATAGTAACAGAGGAAAAAGAGAAAAATTCCTAAAATTTTGATTTCTTGACTTACGCAAAGTGCTCGTAGAGACGTTTGGTTGCTACTCAAATGAAAGATCTGTGATAGTAATAGAGTAAAATGGAAAAAATTCCGAAAATTTTAATTTCTTGATTTACGCAAAGTACTCATAGAGACGTTTTGATGGTACTCAAATGACAGATCTGTGATAGTAACAGAGGAAAAAGCAAAATATTCCGAAAATTTTAATTTCTCAATTTACGCACAGTGCTCGTAGAGACGTTTTGTTGTTACTCAAATGACAGATCTGTGATAGTAACAGAAGAAAAAGCAAAATATTCCGAAAATTTTATTTTCTTGATTTACGCAAAGTACTCGTAGAGACGTTTTGTTGTTACTCAAATGACAGATCTGTGATAATAACAGAGGAAAAAGCAAAATATTCCAAAAATTTTAATTTCTTGATTTACGCAAAGTACTCGTAGAGACGTTCTGTTGCTACTCAAATGAAAGATCTGTGATAGTAATAGAGTAAAATGGAAAAAATTCCGAAAATTTTTATTTTTCGATTTACGCAAAGTGCTCGTAGAGACGTTTTGTTGTTACTCAAATGACAGATCTGTCATAGTAACAGAGGAAAAAGAGAAAAATTCCTAAAATTTTGATTTCTTGACTTACGCAAAGTGCTCGTAGAGACGTTTGGTTGCTACTCAAATGAAAGATCTATTATAGTAATAGAGTAAAATGGAAAAAATTCCGAAAATTTTAATTTCTTGATTTACGCAAACTACTCATAGAGACGTTTTGATGGTACTCAAATGACAGATCTGTGATAGTAACAGAGGAAAAAGCAAAATATTCCGAAAATTTTAATTTCTCAATTTACGCAAAGTGCTCGTAGAGACGTTTTGTTGTTACTCAAATGACAGATCTGTGATAGTAACAGAGGAAAAAGCAAAATATTCCAAAAATTTTAATTTCTTGATTTACGCAAAGTGCTCGTAGAGACGTTTTGTTGTTACTCAAATGACAGATCTGTCATAGTAACAGAGGAAAAAGAGGAAAATTCCTAAAATTTTGATTTCTTGACTTACGCAAAGTGCTCGTAGAGACGTTTTGTTGCTACTCAAATGAAAGATCTGTGATAGTAACAGAGGAAAAAGCAAAATATTCCAAAAATTTTAATTTCTTGATTTACGCAAAGTACTCGTAGAGACGTTTTGTTGTTACTCAAATGACAGATCTGTGATAGTAACAGAGGAAAATACAAAATATTCCGAAAATTTTAATTTCTTGATATACGCAAAGTACTCGTAGGAACGTTTTGTTGTTACTCAAATGACAGATGTGTGATAGTAACAGAGGAAAAAGCAAAATATTCCAAAAATTTTAATTTCTTGATTTACGCAAAGTACTCGTAGAGACGTTCTGTTGCTACTCAAATGAAAGATCTGTGATAGTAATAGAGTAAAATGGAAAAAATTCCGAAAATTTTGATTCTTCGATTTACGCAAAGTGCTCGTAGAGACGTTTTGTTGTTACTCAAATGACAGATCTGTCATAGTAACAGAGGAAAAAGAGAAAAATTCCTAAAATTTTGATTTCTTGACTTACGCAAAGTGCTCGTAGAGACGTTTGGTTGCTACTCAAATGAAAGATCTGTGATAGTAATAGAGTAAAATGGAAAAAAAATCCGAAAATTTTAATTTCTTGATTTACGCAAACTACTCATCGAGACGTTTTGTTGGTACTCAAATGACAGATCTGTGATAGTAACAGAGGAAAAAGCAAAATATTTCGAAAATTTTAATTTCTTGATTTACGCAAAGTGGTCGTAGAGACATTTTGTTGCTACTCAAATGCCAGATCTGTGATAGTAACAGAAGAAAAAGCAAAATATTCCGAAAATTTTATTTTCTTGATTTACGCAAAGTGCTCGTAGAGACGTTTTGTTGTTACTCAAATGACAGATCTGTGATAGTAACAGAGGAAAAAGCAAAATATTCCAAAAATTTTAATTTCTTGATTTACGCAAAGTACTCGTAGAGACGTTCTGTTGCTACTCAAATGAAAGATCTGTGATAGTAATAGAGTAAAATGGAAAAAATTCCGAAAATTTTGATTTTTCGATTTACGCAAAGTGCTCGTAGAGACGTTTTTTTGTTACTCAAATGACAGATCTGTCATAGTAACAGAGGAAAAAGCAAAATATTCCAAAAATTTTAATTTCTTGATTTACGCAAAGTGGTCGTAGAGACGTTCTGTTGCTACTCAAATCAAAGATCCGTGATAGTAATAGAGTAAAATGGAAAAAATTCCGAAAATATTGATTTCTCGATTTACACAAAGTGCTCGTAGAGACAGACGTTTTGTTGTTACTCAAATGATAGATCTGTAATAGTAACAGAAGAAAAAGATAAAAATTCCTAAAATTTTGATTTCTTGACTTACGCAAAGTGCTCGTAGAGACGTTTTGTTGCTACTCAAATGAAAGGTCTGTGATAGTAATAGAGTAAAATGGAGAAAATTCCGAAAATTTTAATTTCTTGAATTACGCAAAGTACTCATAGAGACGTTTTGTTGTTACTCAAATGACAGATCTGTGATAGTAACAGAGGAAAAAGCAGAATATTCCGAAAATTTTAATTTCTTGATTTACGCAAAGTGCTTGTAGATACGTTTTGTTGTTACTCAAATGACAGATCTGTCATAGTAACAGAGGAAAAAGAGAAAAATTCCTAAAATTTTGATTTCTTGAAAATTTTAATTTCTTGATTTACGCAAAGTACTCATAGAGACGTTTTGGTGGTACTCAAATGACAGATCTGTGATAGTAACAGAGGAAAAAGCAAAATATTCCGAAAATTTTAATTTCTCAATTTACGCAAAGTGCTCGTAGAGACGTTTTGTTGTTACTCAAATGACAGATCTGTGATGGTAACAGAGGAAAAAGCAAAATATTCCAAAAATTTTAATTTCTTGATTTACGCAAAGTACTCGTAGAGACGTTCTGTTGCTACTCAAATGAAAGATCTGTGATAGTAATAGAGTAAAATGGAAAAAATTCCGAAAATTTTGATTTTTCGATTTACGCAAAGTGCTCGTAGAGACGTTTTGTTGTTACTCAAATGACAGATCTGTCATAGTAACAGAGGAAAAAGAGAAAAATTCCTAAAATTTTGATTTCTTGACTTACGCAAAGTGCTCGTAGAGACGTTTGGTTGCTACTCAAATGAAAGATCTGTGATAGTAATAGAGTAAAATGGAAAAAATTCCGAAAATTTTAATTTCTTGATTTACGCAAAGTACTCATAGAGACGTTTTGGTGGTACTCAAATGACAGATCTGTGATAGTAACGGAGGAAAGAGCAAAATATTCCGAAAATTTTAATTTCTCAATTTACGCAAAGTGCTCGTAGAGACGTTTTGTTGTCACTCAAATGACAGATCTGTGATAGTAACAGAGGAAAAAGCAAAATATTCCGAAAATTTTAATTTCTTGATATACGCAAAATACTCGTAGAGATGTTTTGTTGTTACTCAAATGACAGATCTGTGATAGTAACAGAGGAAAATGCAAAATATTCCGAAAATTTTAATTTCTTGATATACGCAAAGTACTCGTAGAAACGTTTTGTTGTTACTCAAATCACAGATCTGTGATAGTAACAGAGGAAAAAGCAAAATATTCCAAAAATTTTAATTTCTTGATTTACGCAAACTACTCATCGAGACGTTTTGTTGGTACTCAAATGACAGATCTGTGATAGTAACAGAGGAAAAAGCAAAATATTTCGAAAATTTTAATTTCTTGATTTACGCAAAGTGGTCGTAGAGACATTTTGTTGCTACTCAAATGCCAGATCTGTGATAGTAACAGAAGAAAAAGCAAAATATTCCGAAAATTTTATTTTCTTGATTTACGCAAAGTGCTCGTAGAGACGTTTTGTTGTTACTCAAATGACAGATCTGTGATAGTAACAGAGGAAAAAGCAAAATATTCCAAAAATTTTAATTTCTTGATTTACGCAAAGTACTCGTAGAGACGTTCTGTTGCTACTCAAATGAAAGATCTGTGATAGTAATAGAGTAAAATGGAAAAAATTCCGAAAATTTTGATTTTTCGATTTACGCAAAGTGCTCGTAGAGACGTTTTGTTGTTACTCAAATAACAGATCTGTCATAGTAACAGAGGAAAAAGCAAAATATTCCAAAAATTTTAATTTCTTGATTTACGCAAAGTGGTCGTAGAGACGTTCTGTTGCTACTCAAATCAAAGATCCGTGATAGTAATAGAGTAAAATGGAAAAAATTCCGAAAATATTGATTTCTCGATTTACACAAAGTGCTCGTAGAGACAGACGTTTTGTTGTTACTCAAATGATAGATCTGTAATAGTAACAGAAGAAAAAGATAAAAATTCCTAAAATTTTGATTTCTTGACTTACGCAAAGTGCTCGTAGAGACGTTTTGTTGCTACTCAAATGAAAGATCTGTGATAGTAATAGAGTAAAATGGAGAAAATTCCGAAAATTTTAATTTCTTGAATTACGCAAAGTACTCATAGAGACGTTTTGTTGTTACTCAAATGACAGATCTGTGATAGTAACAGAGGAAAAAGCAGAATATTCCGAAAATTTTAATTTCTTGATTTACGCAAAGTGCTCGTAGAGACGTTTTGTTGTTACTCAAATGACAGATCTGTCATAGTAACAGAGGAAAAAGAGAAAAATTCCTAAAATTTTGATTTCTTGAAAATTTTAATTTCTTGATTTACGCAAAGTACTCATAGAGACGTTTTGGTGGTACTCAAATGACAGATCTGTGATAGTAACAGAGGAAAAAGCAAAATATTCCGAAAATTTTAATTTCTCAATTTACGCAAAGTGCTCGTAGAGACGTTTTGTTGTTACTCAAATGACAGATCTGTGATGGTAACAGAGGAAAAAGCAAAATATTCCAAAAATTTTAATTTCTTGATTTACGCAAAGTACTCGTAGAGACGTTCTGTTGCTACTCAAATGAAAGATCTGTGATAGTAATAGAGTAAAATGGAAAAAATTCCGAAAATTTTGATTTTTCGATTTACGCAAAGTGCTCGTAGAGACGTTTTGTTGTTACTCAAATGACAGATCTGTCATAGTAACAGAGGAAAAAGAGAAAAATTCCTAAAATTTTGATTTCTTGACTTACGCAAAGTGCTCGTAGAGACGTTTGGTTGCTACTCAAATGAAAGATCTGTGATAGTAATAGAGTAAAATGGAAAAAATTCCGAAAATTTTAATTTCTTGATTTACGCAAAGTACTCATAGAGACGTTTTGGTGGTACTCAAATGACAGATCTGTGATAGTAACAGAGGAAAGAGCAAAATATTCCGAAAATTTTAATTTCTCAATTTACGCAAAGTGCTCGTAGAGACGTTTTGTTGTCACTCAAATGACAGATCTGTGATAGTAACAGAGGAAAAAGCAAAATATTCCGAAAATTTTAATTTCTTGATATACGCAAAGTACTCGTAGAGACGTTTTGTTGTTACTCAAATGACAGATCTGTGATAGTAACAGAGGAAAAAGCAAAATATTCCGAAAATTTTAATTTCTTGATATACGCAAAGTACTCGTAGAAACGTTTTGTTGTTACTCAAATCACAGATCTGTTATAGTAACAGAGGAAAAAGCAAAATATTCCAAAAATTTTAATTTCTTGATTTACGCAAAGTGGTCGTAGAGACGTTCTGTTGCTACTCAAATCAAAGATCCGTGATAGTAATAGAGTAAAATGGAAAAAATTCCGAAAATATTGATTTCTCGATTTACACAATGTGCTCGTAGAGACAGACGTTTTGTTGTTACTCAAATGATAGATCTGTAATAGTAACAGAAGAAAAAGATAAAAATTCCTAAAATTTTGATTTCTTGACTTACGCAAAGTGCTCGTAGAGACGTTTTGTTGCTACTCAAATGAAAGATCTGTGATAGTAATAGAGTAAAATGGAGAAAATTCCGAAAATTTTAATTTCTTGAATTACGCAAAGTACTCATAGAGACGTTTTGTTGGTACTCAAATGACAGATCTGTGATAGTAACAGAGGAAAAAGCAGAATATTAAGAAAATTTTAACTTCTTGATATACGCAAAGTACTCATAGAGACGTTTTGTTGTTACTCAAATGACAGATCTGTGATAGTAACAGAGGAAAAAGCAGAATATTCCGAAAATTTTAATTTCTTGATTTACGCAAAGTGCTCGTAGAGACGTTTTGTTGTTACTCAAATGACAGATCTGTCATAGTAACAGAGGAAAAAGAGAAAAATTCCTAAAATTTTGATTTCTTGACTTACGCAAAGTGCTCGTAGAGACGTTTTGTTGCTACTCAAATGAAAGATCTGTGATAGTAACAGAGGAAAATACAAAATATTCCGAAAATTTTAATTTCTTGATATACGCAAAGTACTCGTAGAAACGTTTTGTTGTTACTCAAATGACAGATCTGTGATAGTAACAGAGGAAAAAGCAAAATATTCCAAAAATTTTAATTTCTTGATTTACGCAAAGTACTCGTAGAGACGTTCTGTTGCTACTCAAATGAAAGATCTGTGATAGTAATAGAGTTAAATGGAAAAAATTCCGAAAATTTTGATTTTTCGATTTACGCAAAGTGCTCGTAGAGACGTTTTGTTGTTACTCAAATGACAGATCTGTCATAGTAACAGAGGAAAAAGAGAAAAATTCCTAAAATTTTGATTTCTTGACTTACGCAAAGTGCTCGTAGAGACGTTTGGTTGCTACTCAAATGAAAGATCTGTGATAGTAATAGAGTAAAATGGAAAAAATTCAGAAAATTTTAATTTCTTGATTTACGCAAAGTACTCATAGAGACGTTTTGATGGTACTCAAATGACAGATCTGTGATAGTAACAGAGGAAAAAGCAAAATATTCCGAAAATTTTTATTTCTCAATTTACGCACAGTGCTCGTAGAGACGTTTTGTTGTTACTCTGTCAGATCTGTGATAGTAACAGAGGAAAATACAAAATATTCCGAAAATTTTAATTTCTTGATATACGCAAAGTACTCGTAGAAACGTTTTGTTGTTACTCAAATGACAGATCTGTGATAGTAACAGAGGAAAAGGCAAAATATTCCAAAAATTTTAATTTCTTGATTTACGCTAACTACTCATCGAGACGTTTTGTTGGTCCTCAAATGACAGATCTGTGATAGTAACAGAGGAAAAAGCAAAATATTCCGAAAATTTTAATTTCTTGATTTACGCAAAGTGGTCGTAGAGACATTTTGTTGCTACTCAAATGCCAGATCTGTGATAGTAACAGAAGAAAAAGCAAAATATTCCGAAAATTTTATTTTCTTGATTTACGCAAAGTACTCGTAGAGACGTTTTGTTGTTACTCAAATTTCAGATCTGTGATAGTAACAGAGGAAAAAGCAAAATATTCCAAAAATTTTAATTTCTTGATTTACGCAAAGTACTCGTAGAGACGTTCTGTTGCTACTCAAATGAAAGATCTGTGATAGTAATAGAGTAAAATGGAAAAAATTCCGAAAATTTTGATTTTTCGATTTACGCAAAGTGCTCGTAGAGACGTTTTGTTGTTACTCAAATGACAGATCTGTCATAGTCACAGAGGAAAAAGAGAAAAATTCCTAAAATTTTGATTTCTTGACTTACGCAAAGTGCTCGTAGAGACGTTTTGTTGCTACTCAAATGAAAGATCTGTGATAGTAATAGAGTAAAATGGAAAAAATTCCGAAAATTTTAATTCCTTGATTTACGCAAAGTACTCGTAGAGACGTTTTGTTGTTACTCAAATAACAGATCTGTGATAGTAACAGAGGAAAAAGCAAAATATTCCAAAAATTTTAATTTCTTGATTTACGCAAAGTACTCGTAGAGACGTTCTGTTGCTACTCAAATGAAAGATCTGTGATAGTAATAGAGTAAAATGGAAAAAATTCCGAAAATTTTGATTTTTCGATTTACGCAAAGTGCTCGTAGAGACATTTTGTTGTTACTCAAATGACAGATCTGTCATAGTCACAGAGGAAAAAGAGAAAAATTCCTAAAATTTTGATTTCTTGACTTACACAAAGTGCTCGTAGAGACGTTTTGTTGCTACTCAAATGAAAGATCTGTGATAGTAATAGAGTAAAATGGAAAAAAATCCGAAAATTTTAATTTCTTGATTTACGCAAACTACTCGTAGAGACGTTTTGTTGGTACTCAAATGACAGATCTGTGATAGTAACAGAGGAAAAAGCAAAATATTTCGAAAATTTTAATTTCTTGATTTACGCAAAGTGGTCGTAGAGACATTTTGTTGCTACTCAAATGCCAGATCTGTGATAGTAACAGAAGAAAAAGCAAAATATTCCGAAAATTTTATTTTCTTGATTTACGCAAAGTGCTCGTAGAGACGTTTTGTTGTTACTCAAATGACAGATCTGTGATAGTAACAGAGGAAAAAGCAAAATATTCCAAAAATTTTAATTTCTTGATTTACGCAAAGTACTCGTAGAGACGTTCTGTTGCTACTCAAATGAAAGATCTGTGATAGTAATAGAGTAAAATGGAAAAAATTCCGAAAATTTTGATTTTTCGATTTACGCAAAGTGCTCGTAGATACGTTTTGTTGTTACTCAAATGACAGATCTGTCATAGTAACAGAGGAAAAAGAGAAAAATTCCTAAAATTTTGATTTCTTGACTTACGCAATGTGCTCGTAGAGACGTTTGGTTGCTACTCAAATGAAAGATCTGTGATAGTAATAGAGTAAAATGGAAAAAATTCCGAAAATTTTAATTTCTTGATTTACGCAAAGTACTCATAGAGACGTTTTGGTGGTACTCAAATGACAGATCTGTGATAGTAACAGAGGAAAAAGCAAAATATTCCGAAAATTTTAATTTCTCAATTTACGCACAGTGCTCGTAGAGACGTTTTGTTGTTACTCAAATGACAGATCTGTGATGGTAACAGAGGAAAAAGCAAAATATTCCAAAAATTTTAATTTCTTGATTTACGCAAAGTACTCGTAGAGACGTTCTGTTGCTACTCAAATGAAAGATCTGTGATAGTAATAGAGTAAAATGGAAAAAATTCCGAAAATTTTGATTTTTCGATTTACGCAAAGTGCTCGTAGAGACGTTTTGTTGTTACTCAAATGACAGATCTGTCATAGTAACAGAGGAAAAAGAGAAAAATTCGTAAAATTTTGATTTCTTGACTTACGCAAAGTGCTCGTAGAGACGTTTGGTTGCTACTCAAATGAAAGATCTGTGATAGTAATAGAGTAAAATGGAAAAAATTCCGAAAATTTTAATTTCTTGATTTACGCAAAGTACTCATAGAGACGTTTTGGTGGTACTCAAATGACAGATCTGTGATAGTAACAGAGGAAAAAGCAAAATATTCCGAAAATTTTAATTTCTCAATTTACGCAAAGTGCTCGTAGAGACGTTTTGTTGTCACTCAAATGACAGATCTGTGATAGTAACAGAGGAAAAAGCAAAATATTCCGAAAATTTTAATTTCTTGATATACGCAAAGTATTCGTAGAGACGTTTTGTTGTTACTCAAATGACAGATCTGTGATAGTAACAGAGGAAAAAGCAAAATATTCCGAAAATTTTAATTTCTTGATATACGCAAAGTACTCGTAGAAACGTTTTGTTGTTACTCAAATCACAGATCTGTGATAGTAACAGAGGAAAAAGCAAAATATTCCAAAAATTTTAATTTCTTGATTTACGCAAAGTGGTCGTAGAGACGTTCTGTTGCTACTCAAATCAAAGATCCGTGATAGTAATAGAGTAAAATGGAAAAAATTCCGAAAATATTGATTTCTCGATTTACACAATGTGCTCGTAGAGACAGACGTTTTGTTGTTACTCAAATGATAGATCTGTAATAGTAACAGAAGAAAAAGATAAAAATTCCTAAAATTTTGATTTCTTGACTTACGCAAAGTGCTCGTAGAGACGTTTTGTTGCTACTCAAATGAAAGATCTGTGATAGTAATAGAGTAAAATGGAGAAAATTCCGAAAATTTTAATTTCTTGAATTACGCAAAGTTCTCATAGAGACGTTTTGTTGGTACTCAAATGACAGATCTGTGATAGTAACAGAGGAAAAAGCAGAATATTAAGAAAATTTTAACTTCTTGATATACGCAAAGTACTCATAGAGACGTTTTGTTGTTACTCAAATGACAGATCTGTGATAGTAACAGAGGAAGAAGCAGAATATTCCGAAAATTTTAATTTCTTGATTTACGCAAAGTGCTCGTAGAGACGTTTTGTTGTTACTCAAATGCCAGATCTGTCATAGTAACAGAGGAAAATACAAAATATTCCGAAAATTTTATTTTCTTGATTTACGCAAAGTGCTCGTAGAGACGTTTTGTTGTTACTCAAATGACAGATCTGTGATAGTAACAGAGGAAAAAGCAAAATATTCCAAAAATTTTAATTTCTTGATTTACGCAAAGTACTCGTAGAGACGTTTTGTTGTTACTCAAATGACAGATCTGTGATAGTAACAGAGGAAAATACAAAATATTCCGAAAATTTTAATTTCTTGATATACGCAAAGTACTCGTAGAAACGTTTTGTTGTTACTCAAATGACAGATCTGTGATAGTAATAGAGTAAATTGGAAAAAATTCCGAAAATTTTGATTTTTCGATTTACGCAAAGTGCTCGTAGAGACATTTTGTTGTTACTCAAATGACAGATCTGTCATAGTCACAGAGGAAAAAGAGAAAAATTCCTAAAATTTTGATTTCTTGACTTACACAAAGTGCTCGTAGAGACGTTTTGTTGCTACTCAAATGAAAGATCTGTGATAGTAATAGAGTAAAATGGAAAAAATTCCGAAAATTTTGATTTTTCGATTTACGCAAAGTGCTCGTAGAGACGTTTTGTTGTTACTCAAATGACAGATCTGTCATAGTAACAGAGGAAAAAGAGAAAAATTCCTAAAATTTTGATTTCTTGACTTACGCAAAGTACTCATAGAGACGTTTTGGTGGTACTCAAATGACAGATCTGTGATAGTAACAGAGGAAAAAGCAAAATATTCCGAAAATTTTAATTTCTCAATTTACGCAAAGTGCTCGTAGAGACGTTTTGTTGTTACTCAAATGACAGATCTGTGATGGTAACAGAGGAAAAAGCAAAATATTCCAAAAATTTTAATTTCTTGATTTACGCAAAGTACTCGTAGAGACGTTCTGTTGCTACTCAAATGAAAGATCTGTGATAGTAATAGAGTAAAATGGAAAAAATTCCGAAAATTTTGATTTTTCGATTTACGCAAAGTGCTCGTAGAGACGTTTTGTTGTTACTCAAATGACAGATCTGTCATAGTAACAGAGGAAAAAGAGAAAAATTCCTAAAATTTTGATTTCTTGACTTACGCAAAGTGCTCGTAGAGACGTTTGGTTGCTACTCAAATGAAAGATCTGTGATAGTAATAGAGTAAAATGGAAAAAATTCCGAAAATTTTAATTTCTTGATTTACGCAAAGTACTCATAGAGACGTTTTGGTGATACTCAAATGACAGATCTGTGATAGTAACAGAGGAAAGAGCAAAATATTCCGAAAATTTTAATTTCTCAATTTACGCAAAGTGCTCGTAGAGACGTTTTGTTGTCACTCAAATGACAGATCTGTGATAGTAACAGAGGAAAAAGCAAAATATTCCGAAAATTTTAATTTCTTGATATACGCAAAGTACTCGTAGAGACGTTTTGTTGTTACTCAAATGACAGATCTGTGATAGTAACAGAGGAAAAAGCAAAATATTCCGAAAATTTTAATTTCTTGATATACGCAAAGTACTCGTAGAAACGTTTTGTTGTTACTCAAATCACAGATCTGTTATAGTAACAGAGGAAAAAGCAAAATATTCCAAAAATTTTAATTTCTTGATTTACGCAAAGTGGTCGTAGAGACGTTCTGTTGCTACTCAAATCAAAGATCCGTGATAGTAATAGAGTAAAATGGAAAAAATTCCGAAAATATTGATTTCTCGATTTACACAATGTGCTCGTAGAGACAGACGTTTTGTTGTTACTCAAATGATAGATCTGTAATAGTAACAGAAGAAAAAGATAAAAATTCCTAAAATTTTGATTTCTTGACTTACGCAAAGTGCTCGTAGAGACGTTTTGTTGCTACTCAAATGAAAGATCTGTGATAGTAATAGAGTAAAATGGAGAAAATTCCGAAAATTTTAATTTCTTGAATTACGCAAAGTACTCATAGAGACGTTTTGTTGTTACTCAAATGACAGATCTGTGATAGTAACAGAGGAAAAAGCAGAATATTCCGAAAATTTTAATTTCTTGATTTACGCAAAGTGCTCGTAGAGACGTTTTGTTGTTACTCAAATGACAGATCTGTCATAGTAACAGAGGAAAAAGAGAAAAATTCCTAAAATTTTGATTTCTTGACTTACGCAAAGTGCTCGTAGAGACGTTTTGTTGCTACTCAAATGAAAGATCTGTGATAGTAACAGAGGAAAATACAAAATATTCCGAAAATTTTAATTTCTTGATATACGCAAAGTACTCGTAGAAACGTTTTGTTGTTACTCAAATGACAGATCTGTGATAGTAACAGAGGAAAAAGCAAAATATTCCAAAAATTTTAATTTCTTGATTTACGCAAAGTACTCGTAGAGACGTTCTGTTGCTACTCAAATGAAAGATCTGTGATAGTAATAGAGTTAAATGGAAAAAATTCCGAAAATTTTGATTTTTCGATTTACGCAAAGTGCTCGTAGAGACGTTTTGTTGTTACTCAAATGACAGATCTGTCATAGTAACAGAGGAAAAAGAGAAAAATTCCTAAAATTTTGATTTCTTGACTTACGCAAAGTGCTCGTAGAGACGTTTGGTTGCTACTCAAATGAAAGATCTGTGATAGTAATAGAGTAAAATGGAAAAAATTCAGAAAATTTTAATTTCTTGATTTACGCAAAGTACTCATAGAGACGTTTTGATGGTACTCAAATGACAGATCTGTGATAGTAACAGAGGAAAAAGCAAAATATTCCGAAAATTTTTATTTCTCAATTTACGCACAGTGCTCGTAGAGACGTTTTGTTGTTACTCTGTCAGATCTGTGATAGTAACAGAGGAAAATACAAAATATTCCGAAAATTTTAATTTCTTGATATACGCAAAGTACTCGTAGAAACGTTTTGTTGTTACTCAAATGACAGATCTGTGATAGTAACAGAGGAAAAGGCAAAATATTCCAAAAATTTTAATTTCTTGATTTACGCAAACTACTCATCGAGACGTTTTGTTGGTCCTCAAATGACAGATCTGTGATAGTAACAGAGGAAAAAGCAAAATATTCCGAAAATTTTAATTTCTTGATTTACGCAAAGTGGTCGTAGAGACATTTTGTTGCTACTCAAATGCCAGATCTGTGATAGTAACAGAAGAAAAAGCAAAATATTCCGAAAATTTTATTTTCTTGATTTACGCAAAGTACTCGTAGAGACGTTTTGTTGTTACTCAAATTTCAGATCTGTGATAGTAACAGAGGAAAAAGCAAAATATTCCAAAAATTTTAATTTCTTGATTTACGCAAAGTACTCGTAGAGACGTTCTGTTGCTACTCAAATGAAAGATCTGTGATAGTAATAGAGTAAAATTGAAAAAATTCCGAAAATTTTGATTTTTCGATTTACGCAAAGTGCTGGTAGAGACGTTTTGTTGTTACTCAAATGACAGATCTGTCATAGTCACAGAGGAAAAAGAGAAAAATTCCTAAAATTTTGATTTCTTGACTTACGCAAAGTGCTCGTAGAGACGTTTTGTTGCTACTCAAATGAAAGATCTGTGATAGTAATAGAGTAAAATGGAAAAAATTCCGAAAATTTTAATTCCTTGATTTACGCAAAGTACTCGTAGAGACGTTTTGTTGTTACTCAAATGACAGATCTGTGATAGTAACAGAGGAAAAAGCAAAATATTCCAAAAATTTTAATTTCTTGATTTACGCAAAGTACTCGTAGAGACGTTCTGTTGCTACTCAAATGAAAGATCTGTGATAGTAATAGAGTAAAATGGAAAAAATTCCGAAAATTTTGATTTTTCGATTTACGCAAAGTGCTCGTAGATACGTTTTGTTGTTACTCAAATGACAGATCTGTCATAGTAACAGAGGAAAAAGAGAAAAATTCCTAAAATTTTGATTTCTTGACTTACGCAAAGTGCTCGTAGAGACGTTTGGTTGCTACTCAAATGAAAGATCTGTGATAGTAATAGAGTAAAATGGAAAAAATTCCGAAAATTTTAATTTCTTGATTTACGCAAAGTACTCATAGAGACGTTTTGGTGGTACTCAAATGACAGATCTGTGATAGTAACAGAGGAAAAAGCAAAATATTCAGAAAATTTTAATTTCTCAATTTACGCAAAGTGCTCGTAGAGACGTTTTGTTGTTACTCAAATGACAGATCTGTGATGGTAACAGAGGAAAAAGCAAAATATTCCAAAAATTTTAATTTCTTGATTTACGCAAAGTACTCGTAGAGACGTGCTGTTGCTACTCAAATGAAAGATCTGTGATAGTAATAGAGTAAAATGGAAAAAATTCCGAAAATTTTGATTTTTCGATTTACGCAAAGTGCTCGTAGAGACGTTTTGTTGTTACTCAAATGACAGATCTGTCATAGTAACAGAGGAAAAAGAGAAAAATTCCTAAAATTTTGATTTCTTGACTTACGCAAAGTGCTCGTAGAGACGTTTGGTTGCTACTCAAATGAAAGATCTGTGATAGTAATAGAGTAAAATGGAAAAAATTCCGAAAATTTTAATTTCTTGATTTACGCAAAGTACTCATAGAGACGTTTTGGTGGTACTCAAATGACAGATCTGTGATAGTAACAGAGGAAAAAGCAAAATATTCCGAAAATTTTAATTTCTCAATTTACGCAAAGTGCTCGTAGAGACGTTTTGTTGTCACTCAAATGACAGATCTGTGATAGTAACAGAGGAAAAAGCAAAATATTCCGAAAATTTTAATTTCTTGATATACGCAAAGTATTCGTAGAGACGTTTTGTTGTTACTCAAATGACAGATCTGTGATAGTAACAGAGGAAAAAGCAAAATATTCCGAAAATTTTAATTTCTTGATATACGCAAAGTACTCGTAGAAACGTTTTGTTGTTACTCAAATCACAGATCTGTGATAGTAACAGAGGAAAAAGCAAAATATTCCAAAAATTTTAATTTCTTGATTTACGCAAAGTGGTCGTAGAGACGTTCTGTTGCTACGCAAATCAAAGATCCGTGATAGTAATAGAGTAAAATGGAAAAAATTCAGAAAATTTTAATTTCTTGATTTACGCAAAGTACTCATAGAGACGTTTTGATGGTACTCAAATGACAGATCTGTGATAGTAACAGAGGAAAAAGCAAAATATTCCGAAAATTTTTATTTCTCAATTTACGCACAGTGCTCGTAGAGACGTTTTGTTGTTACTCTGTCAGATCTGTGATAGTAACAGAGGAAAATACAAAATATTCCGAAAATTTTAATTTCTTGATATACGCAAAGTACTCGTAGAAACGTTTTGTTGTTACTCAAATGACAGATCTGTGATAGTAACAGAGGAAAAGGCAAAATATTCCAAAAATTTTAATTTCTTGATTTACGCAAACTACTCATCGAGACGTTTTGTTGGTCCTCAAATGACAGATCTGTGATAGTAACAGAGGAAAAAGCAAAATATTCCGAAAATTTTAATTTCTTGATTTACGCAAAGTGGTCGTAGAGACATTTTGTTGCTACTCAAATGCCAGATCTGTGATAGTAACAGAAGAAAAAGCAAAATATTCCGAAAATTTTATTTTCTTGATTTACGCAAAGTACTCGTAGAGACGTTTTGTTGTTACTCAAATTTCAGATCTGTGATAGTAACAGAGGAAAAAGCAAAATATTCCAAAAATTTTAATTTCTTGATTTACGCAAAGTACTCGTAGAGACGTTCTGTTGCTACTCAAATGAAAGATCTGTGATAGTAATAGAGTAAAATTGAAAAAATTCCGAAAATTTTGATTTTTCGATTTACGCAAAGTGCTGGTAGAGACGTTTTGTTGTTACTCAAATGACAGATCTGTCATAGTCACAGAGGAAAAAGAGAAAAATTCCTAAAATTTTGATTTCTTGACTTACGCAAAGTGCTCGTAGAGACGTTTTGTTGCTACTCAAATGAAAGATCTGTGATAGTAATAGAGTAAAATGGAAAAAATTCCGAAAATTTTAATTCCTTGATTTACGCAAAGTACTCGTAGAGACGTTTTGTTGTTACTCAAATGACAGATCTGTGATAGTAACAGAGGAAAAAGCAAAATATTCCAAAAATTTTAATTTCTTGATTTACGCAAAGTACTCGTAGAGACGTTCTGTTGCTACTCAAATGAAAGATCTGTGATAGTAATAGAGTAAAATGGAAAAAATTCCGAAAATTTTGATTTTTCGATTTACGCAAAGTGCTCGTAGATACGTTTTGTTGTTACTCAAATGACAGATCTGTCATAGTAACAGAGGAAAAAGAGAAAAATTCCTAAAATTTTGATTTCTTGACTTACGCAAAGTGCTCGTAGAGACGTTTGGTTGCTACTCAAATGAAAGATCTGTGATAGTAATAGAGTAAAATGGAAAAAATTCCGAAAATTTTAATTTCTTGATTTACGCAAAGTACTCATAGAGACGTTTTGGTGGTACTCAAATGACAGATCTGTGATAGTAACAGAGGAAAAAGCAAAATATTCCGAAAATTTTAATTTCTCAATTTACGCAAAGTGCTCGTAGAGACGTTTTGTTGTTACTCAAATGACAGATCTGTGATGGTAACAGAGGAAAAAGCAAAATATTCCAAAAATTTTAATTTCTTGATTTACGCAAAGTACTCGTAGAGACGTGCTGTTGCTACTCAAATGAAAGATCTGTGATAGTAATAGAGTAAAATGGAAAAAATTCCGAAAATTTTGATTTTTCGATTTACGCAAAGTGCTCGTAGAGACGTTTTGTTGTTACTCAAATGACAGATCTGTCATAGTAACAGAGGAAAAAGAGAAAAATTCCTAAAATTTTGATTTCTTGACTTACGCAAAGTGCTCGTAGAGACGTTTGGTTGCTACTCAAATGAAAGATCTGTGATAGTAATAGAGTAAAATGGAAAAAATTCCGAAAATTTTAATTTCTTGATTTACGCAAAGTACTCATAGAGACGTTTTGGTGGTACTCAAATGACAGATCTGTGATAGTAACAGAGGAAAAAGCAAAATATTCCGAAAATTTTAATTTCTCAATTTACGCAAAGTGCTCGTAGAGACGTTTTGTTGTCACTCAAATGACAGATCTGTGATAGTAACAGAGGAAAAAGCAAAATATTCCGAAAATTTTAATTTCTTGATATACGCAAAGTATTCGTAGAGACGTTTTGTTGTTACTCAAATGACAGATCTGTGATAGTAACAGAGGAAAAAGCAAAATATTCCGAAAATTTTAATTTCTTGATATACGCAAAGTACTCGTAGAAACGTTTTGTTGTTACTCAAATCACAGATCTGTGATAGTAACAGAGGAAAAAGCAAAATATTCCAAAAATTTTAATTTCTTGATTTACGCAAAGTGGTCGTAGAGACGTTCTGTTGCTACGCAAATCAAAGATCCGTGATAGTAATAGAGTAAAATGGAAAAAATTCCGAAAATATTGATTTCTCGATTTACACAATGTGCTCGTAGAGACAGACGTTTTGTTGTTACTCAAATGATAGATCTGTAATAGTAACAGAAGAAAAAGATAAAAATTCCTAAAATTTTGATTTCTTGACTTACGCAAAGTGCTCGTAGAGACGTTTTGTTGCTACTCAAATGAAAGATCTGTGATAGTAATAGAGTAAAATGGAGAAAATTCCGAAAATTTTAATTTCTTGAATTACGCAAAGTTCTCATAGAGACGTTTTGTTGGTACTCAAATGACAGATCTGTGATAGTAACAGAGGAAAAAGCAGAATATTAAGAAAATTTTAACTTCTTGATATACGCAAAGTACTCATAGAGACGTTTTGTTGTTACTCAAATGACAGATCTGTGATAGTAACAGAGGAAGAAGCAGAATATTCCGAAAATTTTAATTTCTTGATTTACGCAAAGTGCTCGTAGAGACGTTTTGTTGTTACTCAAATGCCAGATCTGTCATAGTAACAGAGGAAAATACAAAATATTCCGAAAATTTTATTTTCTTGATTTACGCAAAGTGCTCGTAGAGACGTTTTGTTGTTACTCAAATGACAGATCTGTGATAGTAACAGAGGAAAAAGCAAAATATTCCAAAAATTTTAATTTCTTGATTTACGCAAAGTACTCGTAGAGACGTTTTGTTGTTACTCAAATGACAGATCTGTGATAGTAACAGAGGAAAATACAAAATATTCCGAAAATTTTAATTTCTTGATATACGCAAAGTACTCGTAGAAACGTTTTGTTGTTACTCAAATGACAGATCTGTGATAGTAATAGAGTAAAATGGAAAAAATTCCGAAAATTTTGATTTTTCGATTTACGCAAAGTGCTCGTAGAGACGTTTTGTTGTTACTCAAATGACAGATCTGTCATAGTCACAGAGGAAAAAGAGAAAAATTCCTAAAATTTTGATTTCTTGACTTACGCAAAGTGCTCGTAGAGACGTTTTGTTGCTACTCAAATGAAAGATCTGTGATAGTAATAGAGTAAAATGGAAAAAATTCCGAAAATTTTAATTCCTTGATTTACGCAAAGTACTCGTAGAGACGTTTTGTTGTTACTCAAATAACAGATCTGTGATAGTAACAGAGGAAAAAGCAAAATATTCCAAAAATTTTAATTTCTTGATTTACGCAAAGTACTCGTAGAGACGTTCTGTTGCTACTCAAATGAAAGATCTGTGATAGTAATAGAGTAAAATGGAAAAAATTCCGAAAATTTTGATTTTTCGATTTACGCAAAGTGCTCGTAGAGACATTTTGTTGTTACTCAAATGACAGATCTGTCATAGTCACAGAGGAAAAAGAGAAAAATTCCTAAAATTTTGATTTCTTGACTTACACAAAGTGCTCGTAGAGACGTTTTGTTGCTACTCAAATGAAAGATCTGTGATAGTAATAGAGTAAAATGGAAAAAAATCCGAAAATTTTAATTTCTTGATTTACGCAAACTACTCGTAGAGACGTTTTGTTGGTACTCAAATGACAGATCTGTGATAGTAACAGAGGAAAAAGCAAAATATTTCGAAAATTTTAATTTCTTGATTTACGCAAAGTGGTCGTAGAGACATTTTGTTGCTACTCAAATGCCAGATCTGTGATAGTAACAGAAGAAAAAGCAAAATATTCCGAAAATTTTATTTTCTTGATTTACGCAAAGTGCTCGTAGAGACGTTTTGTTGTTACTCAAATGACAGATCTGTGATAGTAACAGAGGAAAAAGCAAAATATTCCAAAAATTTTAATTTCTTGATTTACGCAAAGTACTCGTAGAGACGTTCTGTTGCTACTCAAATGAAAGATCTGTGATAGTAATAGAGTAAAATGGAAAAAATTCCGAAAATTTGGATTTTTCGATTTACGCAAAGTGCTCGTAGATACGTTTTGTTGTTACTCAAATGACAGATCTGTCATAGTAACAGAGGAAAAAGAGAAAAATTCCTAAAATTTTGATTTCTTGACTTACGCAAAGTGCTCGTAGAGACGTTTGGTTGCTACTCAAATGAAAGATCTGTGATAGTAATAGAGTAAAATGGAAAAAATTCCGAAAATTTTAATTTCTTGATTTACGCAAAGTACTCATAGAGACGTTTTGGTGGTACTCAAATGACAGATCTGTGATAGTAACAGAGGAAAAAGCAAAATATTCCGAAAATTTTAATTTCTCAATTTACGCAAAGTGCTCGTAGAGACGTTTTGTTGTTACTCAAATGACAGATCTGTGATGGTAACAGAGGAAAAAGCAAAATATTCCAAAAATTTTAATTTCTTGATTTACGCAAAGTACTCGTAGAGACGTTCTGTTGCTACTCAAATGAAAGATCTGTGATAGTAATAGAGTAAAATGGAAAAAATTCCGAAAATTTAGATTTTTCGATTTACGCAAAGTGCTCGTAGAGACGTTTTGTTGTCACTCAAATGACAGATCTGTGATAGTAACAGAGGAAAAAGCAAAATATTCCGAAAATTTTAATTTCTTGATATACGCAAAGTATTCGTAGAGACGTTTTGTTGTTACTCAAATGACAGATCTGTGATGGTAACAGAGGAAAAAGCAAAATATTCCGAAAATTTTAATTTCTTGATATACGCAAAGTACTCGTAGAAACGTTTTGTTGTTACTCAAATCACAGATCTGTGATAGTAACAGAGGAAAAAGCAAAATATTCCAAAAATTTTAATTTCTTGATTTACGCAAAGTGGTCGTAGAGACGTTCTGTTGCTACTCAAATCAAAGATCCGTGATAGTAATAGAGTAAAATGGAAAAAATTCCGAAAATATTGATTTCTCGATTTACACAATGTGCTCGTAGAGACAGACGTTTTGTTGTTACTCAAATGATAGATCTGTAATAGTAACAGAAGAAAAAGATAAAAATTCCTAAAATTTTGATTTCTTGACTTACGCAAAGTGCTCGTAGAGACGTTTTGTTGCTACTCAAATGAAAGATCTGTGATAGTAATAGAGTAAAATGGAGAAAATTCCGAAAATTTTAATTTCTTGAATTACGCAAAGTTCTCATAGAGACGTTTTGTTGGTACTCAAATGACAGATCTGTGATAGTAACAGAGGAAAAAGCAGAATATTAAGAAAATTTTAACTTCTTGATATACGCAAAGTACTCATAGAGACGTTTTGTTGTTACTCAAATGACAGATCTGTGATAGTAACAGAGGAAAAAGCAGAATATTCCGAAAATTTTAATTTCTTGATTTACGCAAAGTGCTCGTAGAGACGTTTTGTTGTTACTCAAATGCCAGATCTGTCATAGTAACAGAGGAAAATACAAAATATTCCGAAAATTTTATTTTCTTGATTTACGCAAAGTGCTCGTAGAGACGTTTTGTTGTTACTCAAATGACAGATCTGTGATAGTAACAGAGGAAAAAGCAAAATATTCCAAAAATTTTAATTTCTTGATTTACGCAAAGTACTCGTAGAGACGTTTTGTTGTTACTCAAATGACAGATCTGTGATAGTAACAGAGGAAAATACAAAATATTCCGAAAATTTTAATTTCTTGATATACGCAAAGTACTCGTAGAAACGTTTTGTTGTTACTCAAATGACAGATCTGTGATAGTAACAGAGGAAAAAAAAATATTCCAAAAATTTTAATTTCTTGATTTACCCAAAGTACTCGTAGAGACGTTCTGTTGCTACTCAAATGAAAGATCTGTGATAGTAATAGAGTAAAATGGAAAAAATTCCGAAAATTTTGATTTTTCGATTTACGCAAAGTGCTCGTAGAGACGTTTTGTTGTTACTCAAATGACAGATCTGTCATAGTAACAGAGGAAAAAGAGAAAAATTCCTAAAATTTTGATTTCTTGACTTACGCAAAGTGCTCGTAGAGACGTTTGGTTGCTACTCAAATGAAAGATCTGTGATAGTAATAGAGTAAAATGGAAAAAAATCCGAAAATTTTAATTTTTTGATTTACGCAAACTACTCATCGAGACGTTTTGTTGGTACTCAAATGACAGATCTGTGATAGTAACAGAGGAAAAAGCAAAATATTTCGAAAATTTTAATTTCTTGATTTACGCAAAGTGGTCGTAGAGACATTTTGTTGCTACTCAAATGCCAGATCTGTGATAGTAACAGAAGAAAAAGCAAAATATTCCGAAAATTTTATTTTCTTGATTTACGCAAAGTACTCGTAGAGACGTTCTGTTGCTACTCAAATGAAAGATCTGTGATAGTAATAGAGTAAAATGGAAAAAATTCCGAAAATTTTGATTTTTCGATTTACGCAAAGTGCTCGTAGATACGTTTTGTTGTTACTCAAATGACAGATCTGTGATAGTAACAGAGGAAAAAGAGAAAAATTCCTAAAATTTTGATTTCTTGACTTACGCAAAGTGCTCGTAGAGACGTTTTGTTGCTACTCAAATGAAGGATCTGTGATAGTAACAGAGGAAAAAGCAAAATATTCCAAAAATTTTAATTTCTTGATTTACGCAAAGTACTCGTAGAGACGTTTTGTTGTTACTCAAATGACAGATCTGACATAGTAACAGAGGAAAAAGAGAAAAATTCCTAAAATTTTGATTTCTTGACTTACGCAAAGTGCTCGTAGAGACGTTTTGTTGCTACTCAAATGAAGGATCTGTGATAGTAACAGAGGAAAAAGCAAAATATTCCAAAAATTTTAATTTCTTGATTTACGCAAAGTACTCGTAGAGACGTTCTGTTGCTACTCAAATGAAAGATCTGTGATAGTAATAGAGTAAAATGGAAAAAATTCCGAAAATATTGATTTCTCGATTTACACAAAGTGCTCGTAGAGACAGACGTTTTGTTGTTACTCAAATGATAGATCTGTAATAGTAACAGAAGAAAAAGATAAAAATTCCTAAAATTTTGATTTCTTGACTTACGCAAAGTGCTCGTAGAGACGTTTTGTTGCTACTCAAATGAAAGATCTGTGATAGTAATAGAGTAAAATGGAGAAAATTCCGAAAATTTTAATTTCTTGAATTACGCAAAGTACTCATAGAGACGTTTTGTTGTTACTCAAATGACAGATCTGTGATAGTAACAGAGGAAAAAGCAGAATATTCCGAAAATTTTAATTTCTTGATTTACGCAAAGTGCTCGTAGATACGTTTTGTTGTTACTCAAATGACAGATCTGTCATAGTAACAGAGGAAAAAGAGAAAAATTCCTAAAATTTTGATTTCTTGAAAATTTTAATTTCTTGATTTACGCAAAGTACTCATAGAGACGTTTTGGTGGTACTCAAATGACAGATCTGTGATAGTAACAGAGGAAAAAGCAAAATATTCCGAAAATTTTAATTTCTCAATTTACGCAAAGTGCTCGTAGAGACGTTTTATTGTTACTCAAATGACAGATCTGTGATGGTAACAGAGGAAAAAGCAAAATATTCCAAAAATTTTAATTTCTTGATTTACGCAAAGTACTCGTAGAGACGTTCTGTTGCTACTCAAATGAAAGATCTGTGATAGTAATAGAGTAAAATGGAAAAAATTCCGAAAATTTTGATTTTTCGATTTACGCAAAGTGCTCGTAGAGACGTTTTGTTGTTACTCAAATGACAGATCTGTCATAGTAACAGAGGAAAAAGAGAAAAATTCCTAAAATTTTGATTTCTTGACTTACGCAAAGTGCTCGTAGAGACGTTTGGTTGCTACTCAAATGAAAGATCTGTGATAGTAATAGAGTAAAATGGAAAAAATTCCGAAAATTTTAATTTCTTGATTTACGCAAAGTACTCATAGAGACGTTTTGGTGGTACTCAAATGACAGATCTGTGATAGTAACGGAGGAAAGAGCAAAATATTCCGAAAATTTTAATTTCTCAATTTACGCAAAGTGCTCGTAGAGATGTTTTGTTGTCACTCAAATGACAGATCTGTGATAGTAACAGAGGAAAAAGCAAAATATTCCGAAAATTTTAATTTCTTGATATACGCAAAGTACTCGTAGAGACGTTTTGTTGTTACTCAAATGACAGATCTGTGATAGTAACAGAGGAAAATGCAAAATATTCCGAAAATTTTAATTTCTTGATATACGCAAAGTACTCGTAGAAACGTTTTGTTGTTACTCAAATCACAGATCTGTGATAGTAACAGAGGAAAAAGCAAAATATTCCAAAAATTTTAATTTCTTGATTTACGCAAACTACTCATCGAGACGTTTTGTTGGTACTCAAATGACAGATCTGTGATAGTAACAGAGGAAAAAGCAAAATATTTCGAAAATTTTAATTTCTTGATTTACGCAAAGTGGTCGTAGAGACATTTTGTTGCTACTCAAATGCCAGATCTGTGATAGTAACAGAAGAAAAAGCAAAATATTCCGAAAATTTTATTTTCTTGATTTACGCAAAGTGCTCGTAGAGACGTTTTGTTGTTACTCAAATGACAGATCTGTGATAGTAACAGAGGAAAAAGCAAAATATTCCAAAAATTTTAATTTCTTGATTTACGCAAAGTACTCGTAGAGACGTTCTGTTGCTACTCAAATGAAAGATCTGTGATAGTAATAGAGTAAAATGGAAAAAATTCCGAAAATTTTGATTTTTCGATTTACGCAAAGTGCTCGTAGAGACGTTTTGTTGTTACTCAAATGACAGATCTGTCATAGTAACAGAGGAAAAAGCAAAATATTCCAAAAATTTTAATTTCTTGATTTACGCAAAGTGGTCGTAGAGACGTTCTGTTGCTACTCAAATCAAAGATCCGTGATAGTAATAGAGTAAAATGGAAAAAATTCCGAAAATATTGATTTCTCGATTTACACAAAGTGCTCGTAGAGACAGACGTTTTGTTGTTACTCAAATGATAGATCTGTAATAGTAACAGAAGAAAAAGATAAAAATTCCTAAAATTTTGATTTCTTGACTTACGCAAAGTGCTCGTAGAGACGTTTTGTTGCTACTCAAATGAAAGATCTGTGATAGTAATAGAGTAAAATGGAGAAAATTCCGAAAATTTTAATTTCTTGAATTACGCAAAGTACTCATAGAGACGTTTTGTTGTTACTCAAATGACAGATCTGTGATAGTAACAGAGGAAAAAGCAGAATATTCCGAAAATTTTAATTTCTTGATTTACGCAAAGTGCTCGTAGAGACGTTTTGTTGTTACTCAAATGACAGATCTGTCATAGTAACAGAGGAAAAAGAGAAAAATTCCTAAAATTTTGATTTCTTGAAAATTTTAATTTCTTGATTTACGCAAAGTACTCATAGAGACGTTTTGGTGGTACTCAAATGACAGATCTGTGATAGTAACAGAGGAAAAAGCAAAATATTCCGAAAATTTTAATTTCTCAATTTACGCAAAGTGCTCGTAGAGACGTTTTGTTGTTACTCAAATGACAGATCTGTGATGGTAACAGAGGAAAAAGCAAAATATTCCAAAAATTTTAATTTCTTGATTTACGCAAAGTACTCGTAGAGACGTTCTGTTGCTACTCAAATGAAAGATCTGTGATAGTAATAGAGTAAAATGGAAAAAATTCCGAAAATTTTGATTTTTCGATTTACGCAAAGTGCTCGTAGAGACGTTTTGTTGTTACTCAAATGACAGATCTGTCATAGTAACAGAGGAAAAAGAGAAAAATTCCTAAAATTTTGATTTCTTGACTTACGCAAAGTGCTCGTAGAGACGTTTGGTTGCTACTCAAATGAAAGATCTGTGATAGTAATAGAGTAAAATGGAAAAAATTCCGAAAATTTTAATTTCTTGATTTACGCAAAGTACTCATAGAGACGTTTTGGTGGTACTCAAATGACAGATCTGTGATAGTAACAGAGGAAAGAGCAAAATATTCCGAAAATTTTAATTTCTCAATTTACGCAAAGTGCTCGTAGAGACGTTTTGTTGTCACTCAAATGACAGATCTGTGATAGTAACAGAGGAAAAAGCAAAATATTCCGAAAATTTTAATTTCTTGATATACGCAAAGTACTCGTAGAGACGTTTTGTTGTTACTCAAATGACAGATCTGTGATAGTAACAGAGGAAAAAGCAAAATATTCCGAAAATTTTAATTTCTTGATATACGCAAAGTACTCGTAGAAACGTTTTGTTGTTACTCAAATCACAGATCTGTTATAGTAACAGAGGAAAAAGCAAAATATTCCAAAAATTTTAATTTCTTGATTTACGCAAAGTGGTCGTAGAGACGTTCTGTTGCTACTCAAATCAAAGATCCGTGATAGTAATAGAGTAAAATGGAAAAAATTCCGAAAATATTGATTTCTCGATTTACACAATGTGCTCGTAGAGACAGACGTTTTGTTGTTACTCAAATGATAGATCTGTAATAGTAACAGAAGAAAAAGATAAAAATTCCTAAAATTTTGATTTCTTGACTTACGCAAAGTGCTCGTAGAGACGTTTTGTTGCTACTCAAATGAAAGATCTGTGATAGTAATAGAGTAAAATGGAGAAAATTCCGAAAATTTTAATTTCTTGAATTACGCAAAGTACTCATAGAGACGTTTTGTTGGTACTCAAATGACAGATCTGTGATAGTAACAGAGGAAAAAGCAGAATATTAAGAAAATTTTAACTTCTTGATATACGCAAAGTACTCATAGAGACGTTTTGTTGTTACTCAAATGACAGATCTGTGATAGTAACAGAGGAAAAAGCAGAATATTCCGAAAATTTTAATTTCTTGATTTACGCAAAGTGCTCGTAGAGACGTTTTGTTGTTACTCAAATGACAGATCTGTCATAGTAACAGAGGAAAAAGAGAAAAATTCCTAAAATTTTGATATCTTGACTTACGCAAAGTGCTCGTAGAGACGTTTTGTTGCTACTCAAATGAAAGATCTGTGATAGTAACAGAGGAAAATACAAAATATTCCGAAAATTTTAATTTCTTGATATACGCAAAGTACTCGTAGAAACGTTTTGTTGTTACTCAAATGACAGATCTGTGATAGTAACAGAGGAAAAAGCAAAATATTCCAAAAATTTTAATTTCTTGATTTACGCAAAGTACTCGTAGAGACGTTCTTTTGCTACTCAAATGAAAGATCTGTGATAGTAATAGAGTTAAATGGAAAAAATTCCGAAAATTTTGATTTTTCGATTTACGCAAAGTGCTCGTAGAGACGTTTTGTTGTTACTCAAATGACAGATCTGTCATAGTAACAGAGGAAAAAGAGAAAAATTCCTAAAATTTTGATTTCTTGACTTACGCAAAGTGCTCGTAGAGACGTTTGGTTGCTACTCAAATGAAAGATCTGTGATAGTAATAGAGTAAAATGGAAAAAATTCAGAAAATTTTAATTTCTTGATTTACGCAAAGTACTCATAGAGACGTTTTGATGGTACTCAAATGACAGATCTGTGATAGTAACAGAGGAAAAAGCAAAATATTCCGAAAATTTTTATTTCTCAATTTACGCACAGTGCTCGTAGAGACGTTTTGTTGTTACTCTGTCAGATCTGTGATAGTAACAGAGGAAAATACAAAATATTCCGAAAATTTTAATTTCTTGATATACGCAAAGTACTCGTAGAAACGTTTTGTTGTTACTCAAATGACAGATCTGTGATAGTAACAGAGGAAAAGGCAAAATATTCCAAAAATTTTAATTTCTTGATTTACGCAAACTACTCATCGAGACGTTTTGTTGGTCCTCAAATGACAGATCTGTGATAGTAACAGAGGAAAAAGCAAAATATTCCGAAAATTTTAATTTCTTGATTTACGCAAAGTGGTCGTAGAGACATTTTGTTGCTACTCAAATGCCAGATCTGTGATAGTAACAGAAGAAAAAGCAAAATATTCCGAAAATTTTATTTTCTTGATTTACGCAAAGTACTCGTAGAGACGTTTTGTTGTTACTCAAATTTCAGATCTGTGATAGTAACAGAGGAAAAAGCAAAATATTCCAAAAATTTTATTTTCTTGATTTACGCAAAGTACTCGTAGAGACGTTTTGTTGTTACTCAAATGACAGATCTGTGATAGTAACAGAGGAAAAAGCAAAATATTCCAAAAATTTTAATTTCTTGATTTACGCAAAGTACTCGTAGAGACGTTCTTTTGCTACTCAAATGAAAGATCTGTGATAGTAATAGAGTTAAATGGAAAAAATTCCGAAAATTTTGATTTTTCGATTTACGCAAAGTGCTCGTAGAGACGTTTTGTTGTTACTCAAATGACAGATCTGTCATAGTAACAGAGGAAAAAGAGAAAAATTCCTAAAATTTTGATTTCTTGACTTACGCAAAGTGCTCGTAGAGACGTTTGGTTGCTACTCAAATGAAAGATCTGTGATAGTAATAGAGTAAAATGGAAAAAATTCAGAAAATTTTAATTTCTTGATTTACGCAAAGTACTCATAGAGACGTTTTGATGGTACTCAAATGACAGATCTGTGATAGTAACAGAGGAAAAAGCAAAATATTCCGAAAATTTTTATTTCTCAATTTACGCACAGTGCTCGTAGAGACGTTTTGTTGTTACTCTGTCAGATCTGTGATAGTAACAGAGGAAAATACAAAATATTCCGAAAATTTTAATTTCTTGATATACGCAAAGTACTCGTAGAAACGTTTTGTTGTTACTCAAATGACAGATCTGTGATAGTAACAGAGGAAAAGGCAAAATATTCCAAAAATTTTAATTTCTTGATTTACGCAAACTACTCATCGAGACGTTTTGTTGGTCCTCAAATGACAGATCTGTGATAGTAACAGAGGAAAAAGCAAAATATTCCGAAAATTTTAATTTCTTGATTTACGCAAAGTGGTCGTAGAGACATTTTGTTGCTACTCAAATGCCAGATCTGTGATAGTAACAGAAGAAAAAGCAAAATATTCCGAAAATTTTATTTTCTTGATTTACGCAAAGTACTCGTAGAGACGTTTTGTTGTTACTCAAATTTCAGATCTGTGATAGTAACAGAGGAAAAAGCAAAATATTCCAAAAATTTTAATTTCTTGATTTACGCAAAGTACTCGTAGAGACGTTCTGTTGCTACTCAAATGAAAGATCTGTGATAGTAATAGAGTAAAATGGAAAAAATTCCGAAAATTTTGATTTTTCGATTTACGCAAAGTGCTCGTAGAGACGTTTTGTTGTTACTCAAATGACAGATCTGTCATAGTCACAGAGGAAAAAGAGAAAAATTCCTAAAATTTTGATTTCTTGACTTACGCAAAGTGCTCGTAGAGACGTTTTGTTGCTACTCAAATGAAAGATCTGTGATAGTAATAGAGTAAAATGGAAAAAATTCCGAAAATTTTAATTCCTTGATTTACGCAAAGTACTCGTAGAGACGTTTTGTTGTTACTCAAATAACAGATCTGTGATAGTAACAGAGGAAAAAGCAAAATATTCCAAAAATTTTAATTTCTTGATTTACGCAAAGTACTCGTAGAGACGTTCTGTTGCTACTCAAATGAAAGATCTGTGATAGTAATAGAGTAAAATGGAAAAAATTCCGAAAATTTTGATTTTTCGATTTACGCAAAGTGCTCGTAGAGACATTTTGTTGTTACTCAAATGACAGATCTGTCATAGTCACAGAGGAAAAAGAGAAAAATTCCTAAAATTTTGATTTCTTGACTTACACAAAGTGCTCGTAGAGACGTTTTGTTGCTACTCAAATGAAAGATCTGTGATAGTAATAGAGTAAAATGGAAAAAAATCCGAAAATTTTAATTTCTTGATTTACGCAAACTACTCGTAGAGACGTTTTGTTGGTACTCAAATGACAGATCTGTGATAGTAACAGAGGAAAAAGCAAAATATTTCGAAAATTTTAATTTCTTGATTTACGCAAAGTGGTCGCAGAGACATTTTGTTGCTACTCAAATGCCAGATCTGTGATAGTAACAGAAGAAAAAGCAAAATATTCCGAAAATTTTATTTTCTTGATTTACGCAAAGTGCTCGTAGAGACGTTTTGTTGTTACTCAAATGACAGATCTGTGATAGTAACAGAGGAAAAAGCAAAATATTCCAAAAATTTTAATTTCTTGATTTACGCAAAGTACTCGTAGAGACGTTCTGTTGCTACTCAAATGAAAGATCTGTGATAGTAATAGAGTAAAATGGAAAAAATTCCGAAAATTTTGATTTTTCGATTTACGCAAAGTGCTCGTAGATACGTTTTGTTGTTACTCAAATGACAGATCTGTCATAGTAACAGAGGAAAAAGAGAAAAATTCCTAAAATTTTGATTTCTTGACTTACGCAAAGTGCTCGTAGAGACGTTTGGTTGCTACTCAAATGAAAGATCTGTGATAGTAATAGAGTAAAATGGAAAAAATTCCGAAAATTTTAATTTCTTGATTTACGCAAAGTACTCATAGAGACGTTTTGGTGGTACTCAAATGACAGATCTGTGATAGTAACAGAGGAAAAAGCAAAATATTCCGAAAATTTTAATTTCTCAATTTACGCACAGTGCTCGTAGAGACGTTTTGTTGTTACTCAAATGACAGATCTGTGATGGTAACAGAGGAAAAAGCAAAATATTCCAAAAATTTTAATTTCTTGATTTACGCAAAGTACTCGTAGAGACGTTCTGTTGCTACTCAAATGAAAGATCTGTGATAGTAATAGAGTAAAATGGAAAAAATTCCGAAAATTTTGATTTTTCGATTTACGCAAAGTGCTCGTAGATACGTTTTGTTGTTACTCAAATGACAGATCTGTGATAGTAACAGAGGAAAAAGAGAAAAATTCCTAAAATTTTGATTTCTTGACTTACGCAAAGTGCTCGTAGAGACGTTTTGTTGCTACTCAAATGAAGGATCTGTGATAGTAACAGAGGAAAAAGCAAAATATTCCAAAAATTTTAATTTCTTGATTTACGCAAAGTACTCGTAGAGACGTTTTGTTGTTACTCAAATGACAGATCTGACATAGTAACAGAGGAAAAAGAGAAAAATTCCTAAAATTTTGATTTCTTGACTTACGCAAAGTGCTCGTAGAGACGTTTTGTTGCTACTCAAATGAAGGATCTGTGATAGTAACAGAGGAAAAAGCAAAATATTCCAAAAATTTTAATTTCTTGATTTACGCAAAGTACTCGTAGAGACGTTCTGTTGCTACTCAAATGAAAGATCTGTGATAGTAATAGAGTAAAATGGAAAAAATTCCGAAAATATTGATTTCTCGATTTACACAAAGTGCTCGTAGAGACAGACGTTTTGTTGTTACTCAAATGATAGATCTGTAATAGTAACAGAAGAAAAAGATGAAAATTCCTAAAATTTTGATTTCTTGACTTACGCAAAGTGCTCGTAGAGACGTTTTGTTGCTACTCAAATGAAGGATCTGTGATAGTAACAGAGGAAAAAGCAAAATATTCCAAAAATTTTAATTTCTTGATTTACGCAAAGTACTCGTAGAGACGTTCTGTTGCTACTCAAATGAAAGATCTGTGATAGTAATAGAGTAAAATGGAAAAAATTCCGAAAATATTGATTTCTCGATTTACACAAAGTGCTCGTAGAGACAGACGTTTTGTTGTTACTCAAATGATAGATCTGTAATAGTAACAGAAGAAAAAGATAAAAATTCCTAAAATTTTGATTTCTTGACTTACGCAAAGTGCTCGTAGAGACGTTTTGTTGCTACTCAAATGAAAGATCTGTGATAGTAATAGAGTAAAATGGAGAAAATTCCGAAAATTTTAATTTCTTGAATTACGCAAAGTACTCATAGAGACGTTTTGTTGTTACTCAAATGACAGATCTGTGATAGTAACAGAGGAAAAAGCAGAATATTCCGAAAATTTTAATTTCTTGATTTACGCAAAGTGCTCGTAGATACGTTTTGTTGTTACTCAAATGACAGATCTGTCATAGTAACAGAGGAAAAAGAGAAAAATTCCTAAAATTTTGATTTCTTGACTTACGCAAAGTGCTCGTAGAGACGTTTGGTTGCTACTCAAATGAAAGATCTGTGATAGTAATAGAGTAAAATGGAAAAAAATCCGAAAATTTTAATTTTTTGATTTACGCAAACTACTCATCGAGACGTTTTGTTGGTACTCAAATGACAGATCTGTGATAGTAACAGAGGAAAATGCAAAATATTTCGAAAATTTTAATTTCTTGATTTACGCAAAGTGGTCGTAGAGACATTTTGTTGCTACTCAAATGCCAGATCTGTGATAGTAACAGAAGAAAAAGCAAAATATTCCGAAAATTTTATTTTCTTGATTTACGCAAAGTACTCGTAGAGACGTTCTGTTGCTACTCAAATGAAAGATCTGTGATAGTAATAGAGTAAAATGGAAAAAATTCCGAAAATTTTGATTTTTAGATTTACGCAAAGTGCTCGTAGATACGTTTTGTTGTTACTCAAATGACAGATCTGTGATAGTAACAGAGGAAAAAGAGAAAAATTCCTAAAATTTTGATTTCTTGACTTACGCAAAGTGCTCGTAGAGACGTTTTGTTGCTACTCAAATGAAGGATCTGTGATAGTAACAGAGGAAAAAGCAAAATATTCCAAAAATTTTAATTTCTTGATTTACGCAAAGTACTCGTAGAGACGTTTTGTTGTTACTCAAATGACAGATCTGACATAGTAACAGAGGAAAAAGAGAAAAATTCCTAAAATTTTGATTTCTTGACTTACGCAAAGTGCTCGTAGAGACGTTTTGTTGCTACTCAAATGAAGGATCTGTGATAGTAACAGAGGAAAAAGCAAAATATTCCAAAAATTTTAATTTCTTGATTTACGCAAAGTACTCGTAGAGACGTTCTGTTGCTACTCAAATGAAAGATCTGTGATAGTAATAGAGTAAAATGGAAAAAATTCCGAAAATATTGATTTCTCGATTTACACAAAGTGCTCGTAGAGACAGACGTTTTGTTGTTACTCAAATGATAGATCTGTAATAGTAACAGAAGAAAAAGATAAAAATTCCTAAAATTTTGATTTCTTGACTTACGCAAAGTGCTCGTAGAGACGTTTTGTTGCTACTCAAATGAAAGATCTGTGATAGTAATAGAGTAAAATGGAGAAAATTCCGAAAATTTTAATTTCTTGAATTACGCAAAGTACTCATAGAGACGTTTTGTTGTTACTCAAATGACAGATCTGTGATAGTAACAGAGGAAAAAGCAGAATATTCCGAAAATTTTAATTTCTTGATTTACGCAAAGTGCTCGTAGATACGTTTTGTTGTTACTCAAATGACAGATCTGTCATAGTAACAGAGGAAAAAGAGAAAAATTCCTAAAATTTTGATTTCTTGAAAATTTTAATTTCTTGATTTACGCAAAGTACTCATAGAGACGTTTTGGTGGTACTCAAATGACAGATCTGTGATAGTAACAGAGGAAAAAGCAAAATATTCCGAAAATTTTAATTTCTCAATTTACGCAAAGTGCTCGTAGAGACGTTTTATTGTTACTCAAATGACAGATCTGTGATGGTAACAGAGGAAAAAGCAAAATATTCCAAAAATTTTAATTTCTTGATTTACGCAAAGTACTCGTAGAGACGTTCTGTTGCTACTCAAATGAAAGATCTGTGATAGTAATAGAGTAAAATGGAAAAAATTCCGAAAATTTTGATTTTTCGATTTACGCAAAGTGCTCGTAGAGACGTTTTGTTGTTACTCAAATGACAGATCTGTCATAGTAACAGAGGAAAAAGAGAAAAATTCCTAAAATTTTGATTTCTTGACTTACGCAAAGTGCTCGTAGAGACGTTTGGTTGCTACTCAAATGAAAGATCTGTGATAGTAATAGAGTAAAATGGAAAAAATTCCGAAAATTTTAATTTCTTGATTTACGCAAAGTACTCATAGAGACGTTTTGGTGGTACTCAAATGACAGATCTGTGATAGTAACGGAGGAAAGAGCAAAATATTCCGAAAATTTTAATTTCTCAATTTACGCAAAGTGCTCGTAGAGATGTTTTGTTGTCACTCAAATGACAGATCTGTGATAGTAACAGAGGAAAAAGCAAAATATTCCGAAAATTTTAATTTCTTGATATACGCAAAGTACTCGTAGAGACGTTTTGTTGTTACTCAAATGACAGATCTGTGATAGTAACAGAGGAAAATGCAAAATATTCCGAAAATTTTAATTTCTTGATATACGCAAAGTACTCGTAGAAACGTTTTGTTGTTACTCAAATCACAGATCTGTGATAGTAACAGAGGAAAAAGCAAAATATTCCAAAAATTTTAATTTCTTGATTTACGCAAACTACTCATCGAGACGTTTTGTTGGTACTCAAATGACAGATCTGTGATAGTAACAGAGGAAAAAGCAAAATATTTCGAAAATTTTAATTTCTTGATTTACGCAAAGTGGTCGTAGAGACATTTTGTTGCTACTCAAATGCCAGATCTGTGATAGTAACAGAAGAAAAAGCAAAATATTCCGAAAATTTTATTTTCTTGATTTACGCAAAGTGCTCGTAGAGACGTTTTGTTGTTACTCAAATGACAGATCTGTGATAGTAACAGAGGAAAAAGCAAAATATTCCAAAAATTTTAATTTCTTGATTTACGCAAAGTACTCGTAGAGACGTTCTGTTGCTACTCAAATGAAAGATCTGTGATAGTAATAGAGTAAAATGGAAAAAATTCCGAAAATTTTGATTTTTCGATTTACGCAAAGTGCTCGTAGAGACGTTTTGTTGTTACTCAAATGACAGATCTGTCATAGTAACAGAGGAAAAAGAGAAAAATTCCTAAAATTTTGATTTCTTGAAAATTTTAATTTCTTGATTTACGCAAAGTACTCATAGAGACGTTTTGGTGGTACTCAAATGACAGATCTGTGATAGTAACAGAGGAAAAAGCAAAATATTCCGAAAATTTTAATTTCTCAATTTACGCAAAGTGCTCGTAGAGACGTTTTATTGTTACTCAAATGACAGATCTGTGATGGTAACAGAGGAAAAAGCAAAATATTCCAAAAATTTTAA
Source organism: Geotrupes spiniger (assembly GCA_959613385.1). NCBI lineage: Eukaryota > Metazoa > Arthropoda > Insecta > Coleoptera > Geotrupidae > Geotrupes > Geotrupes spiniger. The sequence goes on from CAUIJQ010000006.1 coordinate 164,723, forward strand.
TTTCTTGATTTACGCAAAGTACTCGTAGAGACGTTCTGTTGCTACTCAAATGAAAGATCTGTGATAGTAATAGAGTAAAATGGAAAAAATTCCGAAAATTTTGATTTTTCGATTTACGCAAAGTGGTCGTAGAGACGTTTTGTTGTTACTCAAATGACAGATCTGTCATAGTAACAGAGGAAAAAGAGAAAAATTCCTAAAATTTTGATTTCTTGACTTACGCAAAGTGCTCGTAGAGACGTTTGGTTGCTACTCAAATGAAAGATCTGTGATAGTAATAGAGTAAAATGGAAAAAATTCCGAAAATTTTAATTTCTTGATTTACGCAAAGTACTCATAGAGACGTTTTGGTGGTACTCAAATGACAGATCTGTGATAGTAACGGAGGAAAGAGCAAAATATTCCGAAAATTTTAATTTCTCAATTTACGCAAAGTGCTCGTAGAGATGTTTTGTTGTCACTCAAATGACAGATCTGTGATAGTAACAGAGGAAAAAGCAAAATATTCCGAAAATTTTAATTTCTTGATATACGCAAAGTACTCGTAGAGACGTTTTGTTGTTACTCAAATGACAGATCTGTGATAGTAACAGAGGAAAATGCAAAATATTCCGAAAATTTTAATTTCTTGATATACGCAAGGTACTCGTAGAAACGTTTTGTTGTTACTCAAATCACAGATCTGTGATAGTAACAGAGGAAAAAGCAAAATATTCCAAAAATTTTAATTTCTTGATTTACGCAAACTACTCATCGAGACGTTTTGTTGGTACTCAAATGACAGATCTGTGATAGTAACAGAGGAAAAAGCAAAATATTTCGAAAATTTTAATTTCTTGATTTACGCAAAGTGGTCGTAGAGACATTTTGTTGCTACTCAAATGCCAGATCTGTGATAGTAACAGAAGAAAAAGCAAAATATTCCGAAAATTTTATTTTCTTGATTTACGCAAAGTGCTCGTAGAGACGTTTTGTTGTTACTCAAATGACAGATCTGTGATAGTAACAGAGGAAAAAGCAAAATATTCCAAAAATTTTAATTTCTTGATTTACGCAAAGTACTCGTAGAGACGTTCTGTTGCTACTCAAATGAAAGATCTGTGATAGTAATAGAGTAAAATGGAAAAAATTCCGAAAATTTTGATTTTTCGATTTACGCAAAGTGCTCGTAGAGACGTTTTGTTGTTACTCAAATGACAGATCTGTCATAGTAACAGAGGAAAAAGCAAAATATTCCAAAAATTTTAATTTCTTGATTTACGCAAAGTGGTCGTAGAGACGTTCTGTTGCTACTCAAATCAAAGATCCGTGATAGTAATAGAGTAAAATGGAAAAAATTCCGAAAATATTGATTTCTCGATTTACACAAAGTGCTCGTAGAGACAGACGTTTTGTTGTTACTCAAATGATAGATCTGTAATAGTAACAGAAGAAAAAGATAAAAATTCCTAAAATTTTGATTTCTTGACTTACGCAAAGTGCTCGTAGAGACGTTTTGTTGCTACTCAAATGAAAGATCTGTGATAGTAATAGAGTAAAATGGAGAAAATTCCGAAAATTTTAATTTCTTGAATTACGCAAAGTACTCATAGAGACGTTTTGTTGTTACTCAAATGACAGATCTGTGATAGTAACAGAGGAAAAAGCAGAATATTCCGAAAATTTTAATTTCTTGATTTACGCAAAGTGCTCGTAGAGACGTTTTGTTGTTACTCAAATGACAGATCTGTCATAGTAACAGAGGAAAAAGAGAAAAATTCCTAAAATTTTGATTTCTTGAAAATCTTAATTTCTTGATTTACGCAAAGTACTCATAGAGACGTTTTGGTGGTACTCAAATGACAGATCTGTGATAGTAACAGAGGAAAAAGCAAAATATTCCGAAAATTTTAATTTCTCAATTTACGCAAAGTGCTCGTAGAGACGTTTTGTTGTTACTCAAATGACAGATCTGTGATGGTAACAGAGGAAAAAGCAAAATATTCCAAAAATTTTAATTTCTTGATTTACGCAAAGTACTCGTAGAGACGTTCTGTTGCTACTCAAATGAAAGATCTGTGATAGTAATAGAGTAAAATGGAAAAAATTCCGAAAATTTTGATTTTTCGATTTACGCAAAGTGCTCGTAGAGACGTTTTGTTGTTACTCAAATGACAGATCTGTCATAGTAACAGAGGAAAAAGAGAAAAATTCCTAAAATTTTGATTTCTTGACTTACGCAAAGTGCTCGTAGAGACGTTTGGTTGCTACTCAAATGAAAGATCTGTGATAGTAATAGAGTAAAATGGAAAAAATTCCGAAAATTTTAATTTCTTGATTTACGCAAAGTACTCATAGAGACGTTTTGGTGGTACTCAAATGACAGATCTGTGATAGTAACAGAGGAAAGAGCAAAATATTCCGAAAATTTTAATTTCTCAATTTACGCAAAGTGCTCGTAGAGACGTTTTGTTGTCACTCAAATGACAGATCTGTGATAGTAACAGAGGAAAAAGCAAAATATTCCGAAAATTTTAATTTCTTGATATACGCAAAGTACTCGTAGAGACGTTTTGTTGTTACTCAAATGACAGATCTGTGATAGTAACAGAGGAAAAAGCAAAATATTCCGAAAATTTTAATTTCTTGATATACGCAAAGTACTCGTAGAAACGTTTTGTTGTTACTCAAATCACAGATCTGTTATAGTAACAGAGGAAAAAGCAAAATATTCCAAAAATTTTAATTTCTTGATTTACGCAAAGTGGTCGTAGAGACGTTCTGTTGCTACTCAAATCAAAGATCCGTGATAGTAATAGAGTAAAATGGAAAAAATTCCGAAAATATTGATTTCTCGATTTACACAATGTGCTCGTAGAGACAGACGTTTTGTTGTTACTCAAATGATAGATCTGTAATAGTAACAGAAGAAAAAGATAAAAATTCCTAAAATTTTGATTTCTTGACTTACGCAAAGTGCTCGTAGAGACGTTTTGTTGCTACTCAAATGAAAGATCTGTGATAGTAATAGAGTAAAATGGAGAAAATTCCGAAAATTTTAATTTCTTGAATTACGCAAAGTACTCATAGAGACGTTTTGTTGGTACTCAAATGACAGATCTGTGATAGTAACAGAGGAAAAAGCAGAATATTAAGAAAATTTTAACTTCTTGATATACGCAAAGTACTCATAGAGACGTTTTGTTGTTACTCAAATGACAGATCTGTGATAGTAACAGAGGAAAAAGCAGAATATTCCGAAAATTTTAATTTCTTGATTTACGCAAAGTGCTCGTAGAGACGTTTTGTTGTTACTCAAATGACAGATCTGTCATAGTAACAGAGGAAAAAGAGAAAAATTCCTAAAATTTTGATATCTTGACTTACGCAAAGTGCTCGTAGAGACGTTTTGTTGCTACTCAAATGAAAGATCTGTGATAGTAACAGAGGAAAATACAAAATATTCCGAAAATTTTAATTTCTTGATATACGCAAAGTACTCGTAGAAACGTTTTGTTGTTACTCAAATGACAGATCTGTGATAGTAACAGAGGAAAAAGCAAAATATTCCAAAAATTTTAATTTCTTGATTTACGCAAAGTACTCGTAGAGACGTTCTTTTGCTACTCAAATGAAAGATCTGTGATAGTAATAGAGTTAAATGGAAAAAATTCCGAAAATTTTGATTTTTCGATTTACGCAAAGTGCTCGTAGAGACGTTTTGTTGTTACTCAAATGACAGATCTGTCATAGTAACAGAGGAAAAAGAGAAAAATTCCTAAAATTTTGATTTCTTGACTTACGCAAAGTGCTCGTAGAGACGTTTGGTTGCTACTCAAATGAAAGATCTGTGATAGTAATAGAGTAAAATGGAAAAAATTCAGAAAATTTTAATTTCTTGATTTACGCAAAGTACTCATAGAGACGTTTTGATGGTACTCAAATGACAGATCTGTGATAGTAACAGAGGAAAAAGCAAAATATTCCGAAAATTTTTATTTCTCAATTTACGCACAGTGCTCGTAGAGACGTTTTGTTGTTACTCTGTCAGATCTGTGATAGTAACAGAGGAAAATACAAAATATTCCGAAAATTTTAATTTCTTGATATACGCAAAGTACTCGTAGAAACGTTTTGTTGTTACTCAAATGACAGATCTGTGATAGTAACAGAGGAAAAGGCAAAATATTCCAAAAATTTTAATTTCTTGATTTACGCAAACTACTCATCGAGACGTTTTGTTGGTCCTCAAATGACAGATCTGTGATAGTAACAGAGGAAAAAGCAAAATATTCCGAAAATTTTAATTTCTTGATTTACGCAAAGTGGTCGTAGAGACATTTTGTTGCTACTCAAATGCCAGATCTGTGATAGTAACAGAAGAAAAAGCAAAATATTCCGAAAATTTTATTTTCTTGATTTACGCAAAGTACTCGTAGAGACGTTTTGTTGTTACTCAAATTTCAGATCTGTGATAGTAACAGAGGAAAAAGCAAAATATTCCAAAAATTTTAATTTCTTGATTTACGCAAAGTACTCGTAGAGACGTTCTGTTGCTACTCAAATGAAAGATCTGTGATAGTAATAGAGTAAAATGGAAAAAATTCCGAAAATTTTGATTTTTCGATTTACGCAAAGTGCTCGTAGAGACGTTTTGTTGTTACTCAAATGACAGATCTGTCATAGTCACAGAGGAAAAAGAGAAAAATTCCTAAAATTTTGATTTCTTGACTTACGCAAAGTGCTCGTAGAGACGTTTTGTTGCTACTCAAATGAAAGATCTGTGATAGTAATAGAGTAAAATGGAAAAAATTCCGAAAATTTTAATTCCTTGATTTACGCAAAGTACTCGTAGAGACGTTTTGTTGTTACTCAAATAACAGATCTGTGATAGTAACAGAGGAAAAAGCAAAATATTCCAAAAATTTTAATTTCTTGATTTACGCAAAGTACTCGTAGAGACGTTCTGTTGCTACTCAAATGAAAGATCTGTGATAGTAATAGAGTAAAATGGAAAAAATTCCGAAAATTTTGATTTTTCGATTTACGCAAAGTGCTCGTAGAGACATTTTGTTGTTACTCAAATGACAGATCTGTCATAGTCACAGAGGAAAAAGAGAAAAATTCCTAAAATTTTGATTTCTTGACTTACACAAAGTGCTCGTAGAGACGTTTTGTTGCTACTCAAATGAAAGATCTGTGATAGTAATAGAGTAAAATGGAAAAAAATCCGAAAATTTTAATTTCTTGATTTACGCAAACTACTCGTAGAGACGTTTTGTTGGTACTCAAATGACAGATCTGTGATAGTAACAGAGGAAAAAGCAAAATATTTCGAAAATTTTAATTTCTTGATTTACGCAAAGTGGTCGCAGAGACATTTTGTTGCTACTCAAATGCCAGATCTGTGATAGTAACAGAAGAAAAAGCAAAATATTCCGAAAATTTTATTTTCTTGATTTACGCAAAGTGCTCGTAGAGACGTTTTGTTGTTACTCAAATGACAGATCTGTGATAGTAACAGAGGAAAAAGCAAAATATTCCAAAAATTTTAATTTCTTGATTTACGCAAAGTACTCGTAGAGACGTTCTGTTGCTACTCAAATGAAAGATCTGTGATAGTAATAGAGTAAAATGGAAAAAATTCCGAAAATTTTGATTTTTCGATTTACGCAAAGTGCTCGTAGATACGTTTTGTTGTTACTCAAATGACAGATCTGTCATAGTAACAGAGGAAAAAGAGAAAAATTCCTAAAATTTTGATTTCTTGACTTACGCAAAGTGCTCGTAGAGACGTTTGGTTGCTACTCAAATGAAAGATCTGTGATAGTAATAGAGTAAAATGGAAAAAATTCCGAAAATTTTAATTTCTTGATTTACGCAAAGTACTCATAGAGACGTTTTGGTGGTACTCAAATGACAGATCTGTGATAGTAACAGAGGAAAAAGCAAAATATTCCGAAAATTTTAATTTCTCAATTTACGCACAGTGCTCGTAGAGACGTTTTGTTGTTACTCAAATGACAGATCTGTGATGGTAACAGAGGAAAAAGCAAAATATTCCAAAAATTTTAATTTCTTGATTTACGCAAAGTACTCGTAGAGACGTTCTGTTGCTACTCAAATGAAAGATCTGTGATAGTAATAGAGTAAAATGGAAAAAATTCCGAAAATTTTGATTTTTCGATTTACGCAAAGTGCTCGTAGAGACGTTTTGTTGTTACTCAAATGACAGATCTGTCATAGTAACAGAGGAAAAAGAGAAAAATTCCTAAAATTTTGATTTCTTGACTTACGCAAAGTGCTCGTAGAGACGTTTGGTTGCTACTCAAATGAAAGATCTGTGATAGTAATAGAGTAAAATGGAAAAAATTCCGAAAATTTTAATTTCTTGATTTACGCAAAGTACTCATAGAGACGTTTTGGTGGTACTCAAATGACAGATCTGTGATAGTAACAGAGGAAAAAGCAAAATATTCCGAAAATTTTAATTTCTCAATTTACGCAAAGTGCTCGTAGAGACGTTTTGTTGTCACTCAAATGACAGATCTGTGATAGTAACAGAGGAAAAAGCAAAATATTCCGAAAATTTTAATTTCTTGATATACGCAAAGTATTCGTAGAGACGTTTTGTTGTTACTCAAATGACAGATCTGTGATAGTAACAGAGGAAAAAGCAAAATATTCCGAAAATTTTAATTTCTTGATATACGCAAAGTACTCGTAGAAACGTTTTGTTGTTACTCAAATCACAGATCTGTGATAGTAACAGAGGAAAAAGCAAAATATTCCAAAAATTTTAATTTCTTGATTTACGCAAAGTGGTCGTAGAGACGTTCTGTTGCTACGCAAATCAAAGATCCGTGATAGTAATAGAGTAAAATGGAAAAAATTCCGAAAATATTGATTTCTCGATTTACACAATGTGCTCGTAGAGACAGACGTTTTGTTGTTACTCAAATGATAGATCTGTAATAGTAACAGAAGAAAAAGATAAAAATTCCTAAAATTTTGATTTCTTGACTTACGCAAAGTGCTCGTAGAGACGTTTTGTTGCTACTCAAATGAAAGATCTGTGATAGTAATAGAGTAAAATGGAGAAAATTCCGAAAATTTTAATTTCTTGAATTACGCAAAGTTCTCATAGAGACGTTTTGTTGGTACTCAAATGACAGATCTGTGATAGTAACAGAGGAAAAAGCAGAATATTAAGAAAATTTTAACTTCTTGATATACGCAAAGTACTCATAGAGACGTTTTGTTGTTACTCAAATGACAGATCTGTGATAGTAACAGAGGAAGAAGCAGAATATTCCGAAAATTTTAATTTCTTGATTTACGCAAAGTGCTCGTAGAGACGTTTTGTTGTTACTCAAATGCCAGATCTGTCATAGTAACAGAGGAAAATACAAAATATTCCGAAAATTTTATTTTCTTGATTTACGCAAAGTGCTCGTAGAGACGTTTTGTTGTTACTCAAATGACAGATCTGTGATAGTAACAGAGGAAAAAGCAAAATATTCCAAAAATTTTAATTTCTTGATTTACGCAAAGTACTCGTAGAGACGTTTTGTTGTTACTCAAATGACAGATCTGTGATAGTAACAGAGGAAAATACAAAATATTCCGAAAATTTTAATTTCTTGATATACGCAAAGTACTCGTAGAAACGTTTTGTTGTTACTCAAATGACAGATCTGTGATAGTAATAGAGTAAAATGGAAAAAATTCCGAAAATTTTGATTTTTCGATTTACGCAAAGTGCTCGTAGAGACGTTTTGTTGTTACTCAAATGACAGATCTGTCATAGTCACAGAGGAAAAAGAGAAAAATTCCTAAAATTTTGATTTCTTGACTTACGCAAAGTGCTCGTAGAGACGTTTTGTTGCTACTCAAATGAAAGATCTGTGATAGTAATAGAGTAAAATGGAAAAAATTCCGAAAATTTTAATTCCTTGATTTACGCAAAGTACTCGTAGAGACGTTTTGTTGTTACTCAAATTTCAGATCTGTGATAGTAACAGAGGAAAAAGCAAAATATTCCAAAAATTTTAATTTCTTGATTTACGCAAAGTACTCGTAGAGACGTTCTGTTGCTACTCAAATGAAAGATCTGTGATAGTAATAGAGTAAAATGGAAAAAATTCCGAAAATTTTGATTTTTCGATTTACGCAAAGTGCTCGTAGAGACGTTTTGTTGTTACTCAAATGACAGATCTGTCATAGTCACAGAGGAAAAAGAGAAAAATTCCTAAAATTTTGATTTCTTGACTTACGCAAAGTGCTCGTAGAGACGTTTTGTTGCTACTCAAATGAAAGATCTGTGATAGTAATAGAGTAAAATGGAAAAAATTCCGAAAATTTTAATTCCTTGATTTACGCAAAGTACTCGTAGAGACGTTTTGTTGTTACTCAAATAACAGATCTGTGATAGTAACAGAGGAAAAAGCAAAATATTCCAAAAATTTTAATTTCTTGATTTACGCAAAGTACTCGTAGAGACGTTCTGTTGCTACTCAAATGAAAGATCTGTGATAGTAATAGAGTAAAATGGAAAAAATTCCGAAAATTTTGATTTTTCGATTTACGCAAAGTGCTCGTAGAGACATTTTGTTGTTACTCAAATGACAGATCTGTCATAGTCACAGAGGAAAAAGAGAAAAATTCCTAAAATTTTGATTTCTTGACTTACACAAAGTGCTCGTAGAGACGTTTTGTTGCTACTCAAATGAAAGATCTGTGATAGTAATAGAGTAAAATGGAAAAAAATCCGAAAATTTTAATTTCTTGATTTACGCAAACTACTCGTAGAGACGTTTTGTTGGTACTCAAATGACAGATCTGTGATAGTAACAGAGGAAAAAGCAAAATATTTCGAAAATTTTAATTTCTTGATTTACGCAAAGTGGTCGTAGAGACATTTTGTTGCTACTCAAATGCCAGATCTGTGATAGTAACAGAAGAAAAAGCAAAATATTCCGAAAATTTTATTTTCTTGATTTACGCAAAGTGCTCGTAGAGACGTTTTGTTGTTACTCAAATGACAGATCTGTGATAGTAACAGAGGAAAAAGCAAAATATTCCAAAAATTTTAATTTCTTGATTTACGCAAAGTACTCGTAGAGACGTTCTGTTGCTACTCAAATGAAAGATCTGTGATAGTAATAGAGTAAAATGGAAAAATTCCGAAAATTTTGATTTTTCGATTTACGCAAAGTGCTCGTAGATACGTTTTGTTGTTACTCAAATGACAGATCTGTCATAGTAACAGAGGAAAAAGAGAAAAATTCCTAAAATTTTGATTTCTTGACTTACGCAAAGTGCTCGTAGAGACGTTTGGTTGCTACTCAAATGAAAGATCTGTGATAGTAATAGAGTAAAATGGAAAAAATTCCGAAAATTTTAATTTCTTGATTTACGCAAAGTACTCATAGAGACGTTTTGGTGGTACTCAAATGACAGATCTGTGATAGTAACAGAGGAAAAAGCAAAATATTCCGAAAATTTTAATTTCTCAATTTACGCACAGTGCTCGTAGAGACGTTTTGTTGTTACTCAAATGACAGATCTGTGATGGTAACAGAGGAAAAAGCAAAATATTCCAAAAATTTTAATTTCTTGATTTACGCAAAGTACTCGTAGAGACGTTCTGTTGCTACTCAAATGAAAGATCTGTGATAGTAATAGAGTAAAATGGAAAAAATTCCGAAAATTTTGATTTTTCGATTTACGCAAAGTGCTCGTAGAGACGTTTTGTTGTTACTCAAATGACAGATCTGTCATAGTAACAGAGGAAAAAGAGAAAAATTCCTAAAATTTTGATTTCTTGACTTACGCAAAGTGCTCGTAGAGACGTTTGGTTGCTACTCAAATGAAAGATCTGTGATAGTAATAGAGTAAAATGGAAAAAATTCCGAAAATTTTAATTTCTTGATTTACGCAAAGTACTCATAGAGACGTTTTGGTGGTACTCAAATGACAGATCTGTGATAGTAACAGAGGAAAAAGCAAAATATTCCGAAAATTTTAATTTCTCAATTTACGCAAAGTGCTCGTAGAGACGTTTTGTTGTCACTCAAATGACAGATCTGTGATAGTAACAGAGGAAAAAGCAAAATATTCCGAAAATTTTAATTTCTTGATATACGCAAAGTATTCGTAGAGACGTTTTGTTGTTACTCAAATGACAGATCTGTGATAGTAACAGAGGAAAAAGCAAAATATTCCGAAAATTTTAATTTCTTGATATACGCAAAGTACTCGTAGAAACGTTTTGTTGTTACTCAAATCACAGATCTGTGATAGTAACAGAGGAAAAAGCAAAATATTCCAAAAATTTTAATTTCTTGATTTACGCAAAGTGGTCGTAGAGACGTTCTGTTGCTACGCAAATCAAAGATCCGTGATAGTAATAGAGTAAAATGGAAAAAATTCCGAAAATATTGATTTCTCGATTTACACAATGTGCTCGTAGAGACAGACGTTTTGTTGTTACTCAAATGATAGATCTGTAATAGTAACAGAAGAAAAAGGTAAAAATTCCTAAAATTTTGATTTCTTGACTTACGCAAAGTGCTCGTAGAGACGTTTTGTTGCTACTCAAATGAAAGATCTGTGATAGTAATAGAGTAAAATGGAGAAAATTCCGAAAATTTTAATTTCTTGAATTACGCAAAGTTCTCATAGAGACGTTTTGTTGGTACTCAAATGACAGATCTGTGATAGTAACAGAGGAAAAAGCAGAATATTAAGAAAATTTTAACTTCTTGATATACGCAAAGTACTCATAGAGACGTTTTGTTGTTACTCAAATGACAGATCTGTGATAGTAACAGAGGAAGAAGCAGAATATTCCGAAAATTTTAATTTCTTGATTTACGCAAAGTGCTCGTAGAGACGTTTTGTTGTTACTCAAATGCCAGATCTGTCATAGTAACAGAGGAAAATACAAAATATTCCGAAAATTTTATTTTCTTGATTTACGCAAAGTGCTCGTAGAGACGTTTTGTTGTTACTCAAATGACAGATCTGTGATAGTAACAGAGGAAAAAGCAAAATATTCCAAAAATTTTAATTTCTTGATTTACGCAAAGTACTCGTAGAGACGTTTTGTTGTTACTCAAATGACAGATCTGTGATAGTAACAGAGGAAAATACAAAATATTCCGAAAATTTTAATTTCTTGATATACGCAAAGTACTCGTAGAAACGTTTTGTTGTTACTCAAATGACAGATCTGTGATAGTAATAGAGTAAAATGGAAAAAATTCCGAAAATTTTGATTTTTCGATTTACGCAAAGTGCTCGTAGAGACGTTTTGTTGTTACTCAAATGACAGATCTGTCATAGTCACAGAGGAAAAAGAGAAAAATTCCTAAAATTTTGATTTCTTGACTTACGCAAAGTGCTCGTAGAGACGTTTTGTTGCTACTCAAATGAAAGATCTGTGATAGTAATAGAGTAAAATGGAAAAAATTCCGAAAATTTTAATTCCTTGATTTACGCAAAGTACTCGTAGAGACGTTTTGTTGTTACTCAAATAACAGATCTGTGATAGTAACAGAGGAAAAAGCAAAATATTCCAAAAATTTTAATTTCTTGATTTACGCAAAGTACTCGTAGAGACGTTCTGTTGCTACTCAAATGAAAGATCTGTGATAGTAATAGAGTAAAATGGAAAAAATTCCGAAAATTTTGATTTTTCGATTTACGCAAAGTGCTCGTAGAGACATTTTGTTGTTACTCAAATGACAGATCTGTCATAGTCACAGAGGAAAAAGAGAAAAATTCCTAAAATTTTGATTTCTTGACTTACACAAAGTGCTCGTAGAGACGTTTTGTTGCTACTCAAATGAAAGATCTGTGATAGTAATAGAGTAAAATGGAAAAAATCCGAAAATTTTAATTTCTTGATTTACGCAAACTACGCGTAGAGACGTTTTGTTGGTACTCAAATGACAGATCTGTGATAGTAACAGAGGAAAAAGCAAAATATTTCGAAAATTTTAATTTCTTGATTTACGCAAAGTGCTCGTAGAGACGTTTTGTTGTTACTCAAATGACAGATCTGTGATAGTAACAGAGGAAAAAGCAAAATATTCCAAAAATTTTAATTTCTTGATTTAGGCAAAGTACTCGTAGAGACGTTCTGTTGCTACTCAAATGAAAGATCTGTGATAGTAATAGAGTAAAATGGAAAAAATTCCGAAAATTTGGATTTTTCGATTTACACAAAGTGCTCGTAGATACGTTTTGTTGTTACTCAAATGACAGATCTGTCATAGTAACAGAGGAAAAAGAGAAAAATTCCTAAAATTTTGATTTCTTGACTTACGCAAAGTGCTCGTAGAGACGTTTGGTTGCTACTCAAATGAAAGATCTGTGATAGTAATAGAGTAAAATGGAAAAAATTCCGAAAATTTTAATTTCTTGATTTACGCAAAGTACTCATAGAGACGTTTTGGTGGTACTCAAATGACAGATCTGTGATAGTAACAGAGGAAAAAGCAAAATATTCCGAAAATTTTAATTTCTCAATTTACGCAAAGTGCTCGTAGAGACGTTTTGTTGTTACTCAAATGACAGATCTGTGATGGTAACAGAGGAAAAAGCAAAATATTCCAAAAATTTTAATTTCTTGATTTACGCAAAGTACTCGTAGAGACGTTCTGTTGCTACTCAAATGAAAGATCTGTGATAGTAATAGAGTAAAATGGAAAAAATTCCGAAAATTTTGATTTTTCGATTTACGCAAAGTGCTCGTAGAGACGTTTTGTTGTCACTCAAATGACAGATCTGTGATAGTAACAGAGGAAAAAGCAAAATATTCCGAAAATTTTAATTTCTTGATATACGCAAAGTATTCGTAGAGACGTTTTGTTGTTACTCAAATGACAGATCTGTGATGGTAACAGAGGAAAAAGCAAAATATTCCGAAAATTTTAATTTCTTGATATACGCAAAGTACTCGTAGAAACGTTTTGTTGTTACTCAAATCACAGATCTGTGATAGTAACAGAGGAAAAAGCAAAATATTCCAAAAATTTTAATTTCTTGATTTACGCAAAGTGGTCGTAGAGACGTTCTGTTGCTACTCAAATCAAAGATCCGTGATAGTAATAGAGTAAAATGGAAAAAATTCCGAAAATATTGATTTCTCGATTTACACAATGTGCTCGTAGAGACAGACGTTTTGTTGTTACTCAAATGATAGATCTGTAATAGTAACAGAAGAAAAAGATAAAAATTCCTAAAATTTTGATTTCTTGACTTACGCAAAGTGCTCGTAGAGACGTTTTGTTGCTACTCAAATGAAAGATCTGTGATAGTAATAGAGTAAAATGCAGAATATTCCGAAAATTTTAATTTCTTGATTTACGCAAAGTGCTCGTAGAGACGTTTTGTTGTTACTCAAATGCCAGATCTGTCATAGTAACAGAGGAAAATACAAAATATTCCGAAAATTTTATTTTCTTGATTTACGCAAAGTGCTCGTAGAGACGTTTTGTTGTTACTCAAATGACAGATCTGTGATAGTAACAGAGGAAAAAGCAAAATATTCCAAAAATTTTAATTTCTTGAATTACGCAAAGTACTCGTAGAGACGTTTTGTTGTTACTCAAATGACAGATCTGTGATAGTAACAGAGGAAAATACAAAATATTCCGAAAATTTAATTTCTTGATATACGCAAAGTACTCGTAGAAACGTTTTGTTGTTACTCAAATGACAGATCTGTGATAGTAACAGAGGAAAAAAAAATATTCCAAAAATTTTAATTTCTTGATTTACGCAAAGTACTCGTAGAGACGTTCTGTTGCTACTCAAATGAAAGATCTGTGATAGTAATAGAGTAAAATGGAAAAAATTCCGAAAATTTTGATTTTTCGATTTACGCAAAGTGCTCGTAGAGACATTTTGTTGCTACTCAAATGCCAGATCTGTGATAGTAACAGAAGAAAAAGCAAAATATTCCGAAAATTTTATTTTCTTGATTTACGCAAAGTACTCGTAGAGACGTTCTGTTGCTACTCAAATGAAAGATCTGTGATAGTAATAGAGTAAAATGGAAAAAATTCCGAAAATTTTGATTTTTCGATTTACGCAAAGTGCTCGTAGATACGTTTTGTTGTTACTCAAATGACAGATCTGTGATAGTAACAGAGGAAAAAGAGAAAAATTCCTAAAATTTTGATTTCTTGACTTACGCAAAGTGCTCGTAGAGACGTTTTGTTGCTACTCAAATGAAGGATCTGTGATAGTAACAGAGGAAAAAGCAAAATATTCCAAAAATTTTAATTTCTTGATTTACGCAAAGTACTCGTAGAGACGTTTTGTTGTTACTCAAATGACAGATCTGACATAGTAACAGAGGAAAAAGAGAAAAATTCCTAAAATTTTGATTTCTTGACTTACGCAAAGTGCTCGTAGAGACGTTTTGTTGCTACTCAAATGAAGGATCTGTGATAGTAACAGAGGAAAAAGCAAAATATTCAAAAAATTTTAATTTCTTGATTTACGCAAAGTACTCGTAGAGACGTTTTGTTGTTACTCAAATGACAGATCTGACATAGTAACAGAGGAAAAAGAGAAAAATTCCTAAAATTTTGATTTCTTGACTTACGCAAAGTGCTCGTAGAGACGTTTTGTTGCTACTCAAATGAAGGATCTGTGATAGTAACAGAGGAAAAAGCAAAATATTCCAAAAATTTTAATTTCTTGATTTACGCAAAGTACTCCTAGAGACGTTTTGTTGTTACTCAAATGACAGATCTGTGATAGTAACAGAGGAAAATAAAAAATATTCCGAAAATTTTAATTTCTTGATATACGCAAAGTACTCGTAGAAACGTTTTGTTGTTACTCAAATGACAGATCTGTGATAGTAACAGAGGAAAAAAAAATATTCGAAAAATTTTAATTTCTTGATTTACGCAAAGTGGTCGTAGAGACATTTTGTTGCTACTCAAATGCCAGATCTGTGATAGTAACAGAAGAAAAAGCAAAATGTTCCGAAAATTTTATTTTCTTGATTTACGCAAAGTGCTCGTAGAGACGTTTTGTTGTTACTCAAATGACAGATCTGTGATTGTAACAGAGGAAAAAGCAAAATATTCCAAAAATTTTAATTTCTTGATTTACGCAAAGTGCTCGTAGAGACGTTTTGTTGTTACTCAAATGCCAGATCTGTCATAGTAACAGAGGAAAATACAATATATTCCGAAAATTTTATTTTCTTGATTTACGCAAAGTGCTCGTAGAGACGTTTTGTTGTTACTCAAATGACAGATCTGTGATAGTAACAGAGGAAAAAGCAAAATATTCCAAAAATTTTAATTTCTTGATTTACGCAAAGTACTCGTAGAGACGTTTTGTTGTTACTCAAATGACAGATCTGTGATAGTAACAGAGGAAAATACAAAATATTCCGAAAATTTTAATTTCTTGATATACGCAAAGTACTCATAGAAACGTTTTGTTGTTACTCAAATGACAGATCTGTGATAGTAACAGAGGAAAAAAAAATATTCCAAAAATTTTAATTTCTTGATTTACGCAAAGTACTCGTAGAGACGTTCTGTTGCTACTCAAATGAAAGATCTGTGATAGTAATAGAGTAAAATGGAAAAAATTCCGAAAATTTTGATTTTTCGATTTACGCAAAGTGCTCGTAGAGACGTTTTGTTGTTACTCAAATGACAGATCTGTCATAGTAACAGAGGAAAAAGAGAAAAATTCCTAAAATTTTGATTTCTTGACTTACGCAAAGTGCTCGTAGAGACGTTTTGTTGCTACTCAAATGAAAGATCTGTGATAGTAACAGAGGAAAATACAAAATATTCCGAAAATTTTAATTTCTTGATATACGCAAAGTACTCGTAGAAACGTTTTGTTGTTACTCAAATGACAGATCTGTGATAGTAACAGAGGAAAAAGCAAAATATTCCAAAAATTTTAATTTCTTGATTTACGCAAAGTACTCGCAGAGACGTTCTGTTGCTACTCAAATGAAAGATCTGTGATAGTAATAGAGTTAAATGGAAAAAATTCCGAAAATTTTGATTTTTCGATTTACGCAAAGTGCTCGTAGAGACGTTTTGTTGTTACTCAAATGACAGATCTGTCATAGTAACAGAGGAAAAAGAGAAAAATTCCTAAAATTTTGATTTCTTGACTTACGCAAAGTGCTCGTAGAGACGTTTGGTTGCTACTCAAATGAAAGGTCTGTGATAGTAATAGAGTAAAATGGAAAAAATTCAGAAAATTTTAATTTCTTGATTTACGCAAAGTACTCATAGAGACGTTTTGATGGTACTCAAATGACAGATCTGTGATAGTAACAGAGGAAAAAGCAAAATATTCCGAAAATTTTTATTTCTCAATTTACGCACAGTGCTCGTAGAGACGTTTTGTTGTTACTCTGTCAGATCTGTGATAGTAACAGAGGAAAATACAAAATATTCCGAAAATTTTAATTTCTTGATATACGCAAAGTACTCGTAGAAACGTTTTGTTGTTACTCAAATGACAGATCTGTGATAGTAACAGAGGAAAAGGCAAAATATTCCAAAAATTTTAATTTCTTGATTTACGCAAACTACTCATCGAGACGTTTTGTTGGTCCTCAAATGACAGATCTGTGATAGTAACAGAGGAAAAAGCAAAATATTCCGAAAATTTTAATTTCTTGATTTACGCAAAGTGGTCGTAGAGACATTTTGTTGCTACTCACATGCCAGATCTGTGATAGTAACAGAAGAAAAAGCAAAATATTCCGAAAATTTTATTTTCTTGATTTACGCAAAGTACTCTTAGAGACGTTTTGTTGTTACTCAAATTTCAGATCTGTGATAGTAACAGAGGAAAAAGCAAAATATTCCAAAAATTTTAATTTCTTGATTTACGCAAAGTACTCGTAGAGACGTTCTGTTGCTACTCAAATGAAAGATCTGTGATAGTAATAGAGTAAAATGGAAAAAATTCCGAAAATTTTGATTTTTCGATTTACGCAAAGTGCTCGTAGAGACATTTTGTTGTTACTCAAATGACAGATCTGTCATAGTCACAGAGGAAAAAGAGAAAAATTCCTAAAATTTTGATTTCTTGACTTACACAAAGTGCTCGTAGAGACGTTTTGTTGCTACTCAAATGAAAGATCTGTGATAGTAATAGAGTAAAATGGAAAAAAATCCGAAAATTTTAATTTCTTGATTTACGCAAACTACTCGTAGAGACGTTTTGTTGGTACTCAAATGACAGATCTGTGATAGTAACAGAGGAAAAAGCAAAATATTTCGAAAATTTTAATTTCTTGATTTACGCAAAGTGGTCGTAGAGACATTTTGTTGCTACTCAAATGCCAGATCTGTGATAGTAACAGAAGAAAAAGCAAAATATTCCGAAAATTTTATTTTCTTGATTTACGCAAAGTGCTCGTAGAGACGTTTTGTTGTTACTCAAATGACAGATCTGTGATAGTAACAGAGGAAAAAGCAAAATATTCCAAAAATTTTAATTTCTTGATTTACGCAAAGTACTCGTAGAGACGTTCTGTTGCTACTCAAATGAAAGATCTGTGATAGTAATAGAGTAAAATGGAAAAAATTCCGAAAATTTTGATTTTTCGATTTACGCAAAGTGCTCGTAGATACGTTTTGTTGTTACTCAAATGACAGATCTGTCATAGTAACAGAGGAAAAAGAGAAAAATTCCTAAAATTTTGATTTCTTGACTTACGCAAAGTGCTCGTAGAGACGTTTGGTTGCTACTCAAATGAAAGATCTGTGATAGTAATAGAGTAAAATGGAAAAAATTCCGAAAATTTTAATTTCTTGATTTACGCAAAGTACTCATAGAGACGTTTTGGTGGTACTCAAATGACAGATCTGTGATAGTAACAGAGGAAAAAGCAAAATATTCCGAAAATTTTAATTTCTCAATTTACGCAAAGTGCTCGTAGAGACGTTTTGTTGTTACTCAAATGACAGATCTGTGATGGTAACAGAGGAAAAAGCAAAATATTCCAAAAATTTTAATTTCTTGATTTACGCAAAGTACTCGTAGAGACGTGCTGTTGCTACTCAAATGAAAGATCTGTGATAGTAATAGAGTAAAATGGAAAAAATTCCGAAAATTTTGATTTTTCGATTTACGCAAAGTGCTCGTAGAGACGTTTTGTTGTTACTCAAATGACAGATCTGTCATAGTAACAGAGGAAAAAGAGAAAAATTCCTAAAATTTTGATTTCTTGACTTACGCAAAGTGCTCGTAGAGACGTTTGGTTGCTACTCAAATGAAAGATCTGTGATAGTAATAGAGTAAAATGGAAAAAATTCCGAAAATTTTAATTTCTTGATTTACGCAAAGTACTCATAGAGACGTTTTGGTGGTACTCAAATGACAGATCTGTGATAGTAACAGAGGAAAAAGCAAAATATTCCGAAAATTTTAATTTCTCAATTTACGCAAAGTGCTCGTAGAGACGTTTTGTTGTCACTCAAATGACAGATCTGTGATAGTAACAGAGTAAAATGGAAAAAATTCCGAAAATTTTGATTTTTCGATTTACGCAAAGTGCTCGTAGAGACATTTTGTTGTTACTCAAATGACAGATCTGTCATAGTCACAGAGGAAAAAGAGAAAAATTCCTAAAATTTTGATTTCTTGACTTACACAAAGTGCTCGTAGAGACGTTTTGTTGCTACTCAAATGAAAGATCTGTGATAGTAATAGAGTAAAATGGAAAAAAATCCGAAAATTTTAATTTCTTGATTTACGCAAACTACTCGTAGAGACGTTTTGTTGGTACTCAAATGACAGATCTGTGATAGTAACAGAGGAAAAAGCAAAATATTTCGAAAATTTTAATTTCTTGATTTACGCAAAGTGGTCGTAGAGACATTTTGTTGCTACTCAAATGCCAGATCTGTGATAGTAACAGAAGAAAAAGCAAAATATTCCGAAAATTTTATTTTCTTGATTTACGCAAAGTGCTCGTAGAGACGTTTTGTTGTTACTCAAATGACAGATCTGTGATAGTAACAGAGGAAAAAGCAAAATATTCCAAAAATTTTAATTTCTTGATTTACGCAAAGTACTCGTAGAGACGTTCTGTTGCTACTCAAATGAAAGATCTGTGATAGTAATAGAGTAAAATGGAAAAAATTCCAAAAATTTGGATTTTTCGATTTACGCAAAGTGCTCGTAGATACGTTTTGTTGTTACTCAAATGACAGATCTGTCATAGTAACAGAGGAAAAAGAGAAAAATTCCTAAAATTTTGATTTCTTGACTTACGCAAAGTGCTCGTAGAGACGTTTGGTTGCTACTCAAATGAAAGATCTGTGATAGTAATAGAGTAAAATGGAAAAAATTCCGAAAATTTTAATTTCTTGATTTACGCAAAGTACTCATAGAGACGTTTTGGTGGTACTCAAATGACAGATCTGTGATAGTAACAGAGGAAAAAGCAAAATATTTCGAAAATTTTAATTTCTTGATTTACGCAAAGTGGTCGTAGAGACATTTTGTTGCTACTCAAATGCCAGATCTGTGATAGTAACAGAAGAAAAAGCAAAATATTCCGAAAATTTTATTTTCTTGATTTACGCAAAGTGCTCGTAGAGACGTTTTGTTGTTACTCAAATGACAGATCTGTGATAGTAACAGAGGAAAAAGCAAAATATTCCAAAAATTTTAATTTCTTGATTTACGCAAAGTACTCGTAGAGACGTTCTGTTGCTACTCAAATGAAAGATCTGTGATAGTAATAGAGTAAAATGGAAAAAATTCCGAAAATTTTGATTTTTCGATTTACGCAAAGTGCTCGTAGATACGTTTTGTTGTTACTCAAATGACAGATCTGTCATAGTAACAGAGGAAAAAGAGAAAAATTCCTAAAATTTTGATTTCTTGACTTACGCAAAGTGCTCGTAGAGACGTTTGGTTGCTACTCAAATGAAAGATCTGTGATAGTAATAGAGTAAAATGGAAAAAATTCCGAAAATTTTAATTTCTTGATTTACGCAAAGTACTCATAGAGACGTTTTGGTGGTACTCAAATGACAGATCTGTGATAGTAACAGAGGAAAAAGCAAAATATTCCGAAAATTTTAATTTCTCAATTTACGCAAAGTGCTCGTAGAGACGTTTTGTTGTTACTCAAATGACAGATCTGTGATGGTAACAGAGGAAAAAGCAAAATATTCCAAAAATTTTAATTTCTTGATTTACGCAAAGTACTCGTAGAGACGTGCTGTTGCTACTCAAATGAAAGATCTGTGATAGTAATAGAGTAAAATGGAAAAAATTCCGAAAATTTTGATTTTTCGATTTACGCAAAGTGCTCGTAGAGACGTTTTGTTGTTACTCAAATGACAGATCTGTCATAGTAACAGAGGAAAAAGAGAAAAATTCCTAAAATTTTGATTTCTTGACTTACGCAAAGTGCTCGTAGAGACGTTTGGTTGCTACTCAAATGAAAGATCTGTGATAGTAATAGAGTAAAATGGAAAAAATTCCGAAAATTTTAATTTCTTGATTTACGCAAAGTACTCATAGAGACGTTTTGGTGGTACTCAAATGACAGATCTGTGATAGTAACAGAGGAAAAAGCAAAATATTCCGAAAATTTTAATTTCTCAATTTACGCAAAGTGCTCGTAGAGACGTTTTGTTGTCACTCAAATGACAGATCTGTGATAGTAACAGAGTAAAATGGAAAAAATTCCGAAAATTTTGATTTTTCGATTTACGCAAAGTGCTCGTAGAGACATTTTGTTGTTACTCAAATGACAGATCTGTCATAGTCACAGAGGAAAAAGAGGAAAATTCCTAAAATTTTGATTTCTTGACTTACACAAAGTGCTCGTAGAGACGTTTTGTTGCTACTCAAATGAAAGATCTGTGATAGTAATAGAGTAAAATGGAAAAAAATCCGAAAATTTTAATTTCTTGATTTACGCAAACTACTCGTAGAGACGTTTTGTTGGTACTCAAATGACAGATCTGTGATAGTAACAGAGGAAAAAGCAAAATATTTCGAAAATTTTAATTTCTTGATTTACGCAAAGTGGTCGTAGAGACATTTTGTTGCTACTCAAATGCCAGATCTGTGATAGTAACAGAAGAAAAAGCAAAATATTCCGAAAATTTTATTTTCTTGATTTACGCAAAGTGCTCGTAGAGACGTTTTGTTGTTACTCAAATGACAGATCTGTGATAGTAACAGAGGAAAAAGCAAAATATTCCAAAAATTTTAATTTCTTGATTTACGCAAAGTACTCGTAGAGACGTTCTGTTGCTACTCAAATGAAAGATCTGTGATAGTAATAGAGTAAAATGGAAAAAATTCCGAAAATTTGGATTTTTCGATTTACGCAAAGTGCTCGTAGATACGTTTTGTTGTTACTCAAATGACAGATCTGTCATAGTAACAGAGGAAAAAGAGAAAAATTCCTAAAATTTTGATTTCTTGACTTACGCAAAGTGCTCGTAGAGACGTTTGGTTGCTACTCAAATGAAAGATCTGTGATAGTAATAGAGTAAAATGGAAAAAATTCCGAAAATTTTAATTTCTTGATTTACGCAAAGTACTCATAGAGACGTTTTGGTGGTACTCAAATGACAGATCTGTGATAGTAACAGAGGAAAAAGCAAAATATTCCGAAAATTTTAATTTCTCAATTTACGCAAAGTGCTCGTAGAGACGTTTTGTTGTTACTCAAATGACAGATCTGTGATGGTAACAGAGGAAAAAGCAAAATATTCCAAAAATTTTAATTTCTTGATTTACGCAAAGTACTCGTAGAGACGTTCTGTTGCTACTCAAATGAAAGATCTGTGATAGTAATAGAGTAAAATGGAAAAAATTCCGAAAATTTTGATTTTTCGATTTACGCAAAGTGCTCGTAGAGACGTTTTGTTGTCACTCAAATGACAGATCTGTGATAGTAACAGAGGAAAAAGCAAAATATTCCGAAAATTTTAATTTCTTGATATACGCAAAGTATTCGTAGAGACGTTTTGTTGTTACTCAAATGACAGATCTGTGATGGTAACAGAGGAAAAAGCAAAATATTCCGAAAATTTTAATTTCTTGATATACGCAAACTACTCGTAGAAACGTTTTGTTGTTACTCAAATCACAGATCTGTGATAGTAACAGAGGAAAAAGCAAAATATTCCGAAAATTTTAATTTCTCAATTTACGCAAAGTGCTCGTAGAGACGTTTTGTTGTTACTCAAATGACAGATCTGTGATGGTAACAGAGGAAAAAGCAAAATATTCCAAAAATTTTAATTTCTTGATTTACGCAAAGTACTCGTAGAGACGTGCTGTTGCTACTCAAATGAAAGATCTGTGATAGTAATAGAGTAAAATGGAAAAAATTCCGAAAATTTTGATTTTTCGATTTACGCAAAGTGCTCGTAGAGACGTTTTGTTGTTACTCAAATGACAGATCTGTCATAGTAACAGAGGAAAAAGAGAAAAATTCCTAAAATTTTGATTTCTTGACTTACGCAAAGTGCTCGTAGAGACGTTTGGTTGCTACTCAAATGAAAGATCTGTGATAGTAATAGAGTAAAATGGAAAAAATTCCGAAAATTTTAATTTCTTGATTTACGCAAAGTACTCATAGAGACGTTTTGGTGGTACTCAAATGACAGATCTGTGATAGTAACAGAGGAAAAAGCAAAATATTCCGAAAATTTTAATTTCTCAATTTACGCAAAGTGCTCGTAGAGACGTTTTGTTGTCACTCAAATGACAGATCTGTGATAGTAACAGAGTAAAATGGAAAAAATTCCGAAAATTTTGATTTTTCGATTTACGCAAAGTGCTCGTAGAGACATTTTGTTGTTACTCAAATGACAGATCTGTCATAGTCACAGAGGAAAAAGAGAAAAATTCCTAAAATTTTGATTTCTTGACTTACACAAAGTGCTCGTAGAGACGTTTTGTTGCTACTCAAATGAAAGATCTGTGATAGTAATAGAGTAAAATGGAAAAAAATCCGAAAATTTTAATTTCTTGATTTACGCAAACTACTCGTAGAGACGTTTTGTTGGTACTCAAATGACAGATCTGTGATAGTAACAGAGGAAAAAGCAAAATATTTCGAAAATTTTAATTTCTTGATTTACGCAAAGTGGTCGTAGAGACATTTTGTTGCTACTCAAATGCCAGATCTGTGATAGTAACAGAAGAAAAAGCAAAATATTCCGAAAATTTTATTTTCTTGATTTACGCAAAGTGCTCGTAGAGACGTTTTGTTGTTACTCAAATGACAGATCTGTGATAGTAACAGAGGAAAAAGCAAAATATTCCAAAAATTTTAATTTCTTGATTTACGCAAAGTACTCGTAGAGACGTTCTGTTGCTACTCAAATGAAAGATCTGTGATAGTAATAGAGTAAAATGGAAAAAATTCCGAAAATTTGGATTTTTCGATTTACGCAAAGTGCTCGTAGATACGTTTTGTTGTTACTCAAATGACAGATCTGTCATAGTAACAGAGGAAAAAGAGAAAAATTCCTAAAATTTTGATTTCTTGACTTACGCAAAGTGCTCGTAGAGACGTTTGGTTGCTACTCAAATGAAAGATCTGTGATAGTAATAGAGTAAAATGGAAAAAATTCCGAAAATTTTAATTTCTTGATTTACGCAAAGTACTCATAGAGACGTTTTGGTGGTACTCAAATGACAGATCTGTGATAGTAACAGAGGAAAAAGCAAAATATTTCGAAAATTTTAATTTCTTGATTTACGCAAAGTGGTCGTAGAGACATTTTGTTGCTACTCAAATGCCAGATCTGTGATAGTAACAGAAGAAAAAGCAAAATATTCCGAAAATTTTATTTTCTTGATTTACGCAAAGTGCTCGTAGAGACGTTTTGTTGTTACTCAAATGACAGATCTGTGATAGTAACAGAGGAAAAAGCAAAATATTCCAAAAATTTTAATTTCTTGATTTACGCAAAGTACTCGTAGAGACGTTCTGTTGCTACTCAAATGAAAGATCTGTGATAGTAATAGAGTAAAATGGAAAAAATTCCGAAAATTTTGATTTTTCGATTTACGCAAAGTGCTCGTAGATACGTTTTGTTGTTACTCAAATGACAGATCTGTCATAGTAACAGAGGAAAAAGAGAAAAATTCCTAAAATTTTGATTTCTTGACTTACGCAAAGTGCTCGTAGAGACGTTTGGTTGCTACTCAAATGAAAGATCTGTGATAGTAATAGAGTAAAATGGAAAAAATTCCGAAAATTTTAATTTCTTGATTTACGCAAAGTACTCATAGAGACGTTTTGGTGGTACTCAAATGACAGATCTGTGATAGTAACAGAGGAAAAAGCAAAATATTCCGAAAATTTTAATTTCTCAATTTACGCAAAGTGCTCGTAGAGACGTTTTGTTGTTACTCAAATGACAGATCTGTGATGGTAACAGAGGAAAAAGCAAAATATTCCAAAAATTTTAATTTCTTGATTTACGCAAAGTACTCGTAGAGACGTGCTGTTGCTACTCAAATGAAAGATCTGTGATAGTAATAGAGTAAAATGGAAAAAATTCCGAAAATTTTGATTTTTCGATTTACGCAAAGTGCTCGTAGAGACGTTTTGTTGTTACTCAAATGACAGATCTGTCATAGTAACAGAGGAAAAAGAGAAAAATTCCTAAAATTTTGATTTCTTGACTTACGCAAAGTGCTCGTAGAGACGTTTGGTTGCTACTCAAATGAAAGATCTGTGATAGTAATAGAGTAAAATGGAAAAAATTCCGAAAATTTTAATTTCTTGATTTACGCAAAGTACTCATAGAGACGTTTTGGTGGTACTCAAATGACAGATCTGTGATAGTAACAGAGGAAAAAGCAAAATATTCCGAAAATTTTAATTTCTCAATTTACGCAAAGTGCTCGTAGAGACGTTTTGTTGTCACTCAAATGACAGATCTGTGATAGTAACAGAGTAAAATGGAAAAAATTCCGAAAATTTTGATTTTTCGATTTACGCAAAGTGCTCGTAGAGACATTTTGTTGTTACTCAAATGACAGATCTGTCATAGTCACAGAGGAAAAAGAGGAAAATTCCTAAAATTTTGATTTCTTGACTTACACAAAGTGCTCGTAGAGACGTTTTGTTGCTACTCAAATGAAAGATCTGTGATAGTAATAGAGTAAAATGGAAAAAAATCCGAAAATTTTAATTTCTTGATTTACGCAAACTACTCGTAGAGACGTTTTGTTGGTACTCAAATGACAGATCTGTGATAGTAACAGAGGAAAAAGCAAAATATTTCGAAAATTTTAATTTCTTGATTTACGCAAAGTGGTCGTAGAGACATTTTGTTGCTACTCAAATGCCAGATCTGTGATAGTAACAGAAGAAAAAGCAAAATATTCCGAAAATTTTATTTTCTTGATTTACGCAAAGTGCTCGTAGAGACGTTTTGTTGTTACTCAAATGACAGATCTGTGATAGTAACAGAGGAAAAAGCAAAATATTCCAAAAATTTTAATTTCTTGATTTACGCAAAGTACTCGTAGAGACGT
Source organism: Geotrupes spiniger (assembly GCA_959613385.1). NCBI lineage: Eukaryota > Metazoa > Arthropoda > Insecta > Coleoptera > Geotrupidae > Geotrupes > Geotrupes spiniger. The sequence goes on from CAUIJQ010000006.1 coordinate 190,259, forward strand.
TCTGTTGCTACTCAAATGAAAGATCTGTGATAGTAATAGAGTAAAATGGAAAAAATTCCGAAAATTTGGATTTTTCGATTTACGCAAAGTGCTCGTAGATACGTTTTGTTGTTACTCAAATGACAGATCTGTCATAGTAACAGAGGAAAAAGAGAAAAATTCCTAAAATTTTGATTTCTTGACTTACGCAAAGTGCTCGTAGAGACGTTTGGTTGCTACTCAAATGAAAGATCTGTGATAGTAATAGAGTAAAATGGAAAAAATTCCGAAAATTTTAATTTCTTGATTTACGCAAAGTACTCATAGAGACGTTTTGGTGGTACTCAAATGACAGATCTGTGATAGTAACAGAGGAAAAAGCAAAATATTCCGAAAATTTTAATTTCTCAATTTACGCAAAGTGCTCGTAGAGACGTTTTGTTGTTACTCAAATGACAGATCTGTGATGGTAACAGAGGAAAAAGAAAAATATTCCAAAAATTTTAATTTCTTGATTTACGCAAAGTACTCGTAGAGACGTTCTGTTGCTACTCAAATGAAAGATCTGTGATAGTAATAGAGTAAAATGGAAAAAATTCCGAAAATTTTGATTTTTCGATTTACGCAAAGTGCTCGTAGAGACGTTTTGTTGTCACTCAAATGACAGATCTGTGATAGTAACAGAGGAAAAAGCAAAATATTCCGAAAATTTTAATTTCTTGATATACGCAAAGTATTCGTAGAGACGTTTTGTTGTTACTCAAATGACAGATCTGTGATGGTAACAGAGGAAAAAGCAAAATATTCCGAAAATTTTAATTTCTTGATATACGCAAACTACTCGTAGAAACGTTTTGTTGTTACTCAAATCACAGATCTGTGATAGTAACAGAGGAAAAAGCAAAATATTCCAAAAATTTTAATTTCTTGATTTACGCAAAGTGGTCGTAGAGACGTTCTGTTGCTACTCAAATCAAAGATCCGTGATAGTAATAGAGTAAAATGGAAAAAATTCCGAAAATATTGATTTCTCGATTTACACAATGTGCTCGTAGAGACAGACGTTTTGTTGTTACTCAAATGATAGATCTGTAATAGTAACAGAAGAAAAAGATAAAAATTCCTAAAATTATGATTTCTTGACTTACGCAAAGTGCTCGTAGAGACGTTTTGTTGCTACTCAAATGAAAGATCTGTGATAGTAATAGAGTAAAATGGAGAAAATTCCGAAAATTTTAATTTCTTGAATTACGCAAAGTTCTCATAGAGACGTTTTGTTGGTACTCAAATGACAGATCTGTGATAGTAACAGAGGAAAAAGCAGAATATTAAGAAAATTTTAACTTCTTGATATACGCAAAGTACTCATAGAGACGTTTTGTTGTTACTCAAATGACAGATCTGTGATAGTAACAGAGGAAAAAGCAGAATATTCCGAAAATTTTAATTTCTTGATTTACGCAAAGTGCTCGTAGAGACGTTTTGTTGTTACTCAAATGCCAGATCTGTCATAGTAACAGAGGAAAATACAAAATATTCCGAAAATTTTATTTTCTTGATTTACGCAAAGTGCTCGTAGAGACGTTTTGTTGTTACTCAAATGACAGATCTGTGATAGTAACAGAGGAAAAAGCAAAATATTCCAAAAATTTTAATTTCTTGAATTACGCAAAGTACTCGTAGAGACGTTTTGTTGTTACTCAAATGACAGATCTGTGATAGTAACAGAGGAAAATACAAAATATTCCGAAAATTTTAATTTCTTGATATACGCAAAGTACTCGTAGAAACGTTTTGTTGTTACTCAAATGACAGATCTGTGATAGTAACAGAGGAAAAAAAAATATTCCAAAAATTTTAATTTCTTGATTTACCCAAAGTACTCGTAGAGACGTTCTGTTGCTACTCAAATGAAAGATCTGTGATAGTAATAGAGTAAAATGGAAAAAATTCCGAAAATTTTGATTTTTCGATTTACTCAAAGTGCTCGTAGAGACGTTTTGTTGTTACTCAAATGACAGATCTGTCATAGTAACAGAGGAAAAAGAGAAAAATTCCTAAAATTTTGATTTCTTGACTTACGCAAAGTGCTCGTAGAGACGTTTGGTTGCTACTCAAATGAAAGATCTGTGATAGTAATAGAGTAAAATGGAAAAAAATCCGAAAATTTTAATTTCTTGATTTACGCAAACTACTCATCGAGACGTTTTGTTGGTACTCAAATGACAGATCTGTGATAGTAACAGAGGAAAAAGCAAAATATTTTGAAAATTTTAATTTCTTGATTTACGCAAAGTGGTCGTAGAGACATTTTGTTGCTACTCAAATGCCAGATCTGTGATAGTAACAGAAGAAAAAGCAAAATATTCCGAAAATTTTATTTTCTTGATTTACGCAAAGTACTCGTAGAGACGTTCTGTTGCTACTCAAATGAAAGATCTGTGATAGTAATAGAGTAAAATGGAAAAAATTCCGAAAATTTTGATTTTTCGATTTACGCAAAGTGCTCGTAGATACGTTTTGTTGTTACTCAAATGACAGATCTGTGATAGTAACAGAGGAAAAAGAGAAAAATTCCTAAAATTTTGATTTCTTGACTTACGCAAAGTGCTCGTAGAGACGTTTTGTTGCTACTCAAATGAAGGATCTGTGATAGTAACAGAGGAAAAAGCAAAATATTCCAAAAATTTTAATTTCTTGATTTACGCAAAGTACTCGTAGAGACGTTTTGTTGTTACTCAAATGACAGATCTGACATAGTAACAGAGGAAAAAGAGAAAAATTCCTAAAATTTTGATTTCTTGACTTACGCAAAGTGCTCGTAGAGACGTTTTGTTGCTACTCAAATGAAGGATCTGTGATAGTAACAGAGGAAAAAGCAAAATATTCAAAAAATTTTAATTTCTTGATTTACGCAAAGTACTCGTAGAGACGTTTTGTTGTTACTCAAATGACAGATCTGACATAGTAACAGAGGAAAAAGAGAAAAATTCCTAAAATTTTGATTTCTTGACTTACGCAAAGTGCTCGTAGAGACGTTTTGTTGCTACTCAAATGAAGGATCTGTGATAGTAACATAGGAAAAAGCAAAATATTCCAAAAATTTTAATTTCTTGATTTACGCAAAGTACTCCTAGAGACGTTTTGTTGTTACTCAAATGACAGATCTGTGATAGTAACAGAGGAAAATAAAAAATATTCCGAAAATTTTAATTTCTTGATATACGCAAAGTACTCGTAGAAACGTTTTGTTGTTACTCAAATGACAGATCTGTGATAGTAACAGAGGAAAAAAAAATATTCCAAAAATTTTAATTTCTTGATTTACGCAAAGTGGTCGTAAAGACATTTTGTTGCTACTCAAATGCCAGATCTGTGATAGTAACAGAAGAAAAAGCAAAATGTTCCGAAAATTTTATTTTCTTGATTTACGCAAAGTGCTCGTAGAGACGTTTTGTTGTTACTCAAATGACAGATCTGTGATAGTAACAGAGGAAAAAGCAAAATATTCCAAAAATTTTAATTTCTTGATTTACGCAAAGTGCTCGTAGAGACGTTTTGTTGTTACTCAAATGCCAGATCTGTCATAGTAACAGAGGAAAATACAAAATATTCCGAAAATTTTATTTTCTTGATTTACGCAAAGTGCTCGTAGAGACGTTTTGTTGTTACTCAAATGACAGATCTGTGATAGTAACAGAGGAAAAAGCAAAATATTCCAAAAATTTTAATTTCTTGATTTACGCAAAGTACTCGTAGAGACGTTTTGTTGTTACTCAAATGACAGATCTGTGATAGTAACAGAGGAAAATACAAAATATTCCGAAAATTTTAATTTCTTGATATACGCAAAGTACTCGTAGAAACGTTTTGTTGTTACTCAAATGACAGATCTGTGATAGTAACAGAGGAAAAAAAAATATTCAAAAAATTTTAATTTCTTGATTTACGCAAAGTACTCGTAGAGACGTTCTGTTGCTACTCAAATGAAAGATCTGTGATAGTAATAGAGTAAAATGGAAAAAATTCCGAAAATTTTGATTTTTCGATTTACGCAAAGTGCTCGTAGAGACGTTTTGTTGTTACTCAAATGACAGATCTGTCATAGTAACAGAGGAAAAAGAGAAAAATTCCTAAAATTTTGATTTCTTGACTTACGCAAAGTGCTCGTAGAGACGTTTGGTTGCTACTCAAATGAAAGATCTGTGATAGTAATAGAGTAAAATGGAAAAAAATCCGAAAATTTTAATTTCTTGATTTACGCAAACTACTCATCGAGACGTTTTGTTGGTACTCAAATGACAGATCTGTGATAGTAACAGAGGAAAAAGCAAAATATTTCGAAAATTTTAATTTCTTGATTTACGCAAAGTGGTCGTAGAGACATTTTGTTGCTACTCAAATGCCAGATCTGTGATAGTAACAGAAGAAAAAGCAAAATATTCCGAAAATTTTATTTTCTTGATTTACGCAAAGTACTCGTAGAGACGTTCTGTTGCTACTCAAATGAAAGATCTGTGATAGTAATAGAGTAAAATGGAAAAAATTCCGAAAATTTTGATTTTTCGATTTACGCAAAGTGCTCGTAGATACGTTTTGTTGTTACTCAAATGACAGATCTGTGATAGTAACAGAGGAAAAAGAGAAAAATTCCTAAAATTTTGATTTCTTGACTTACGCAAAGTGCTCGTAGAGACGTTTTGTTGCTACTCAAATGAAGGATCTGTGATAGTAACAGAGGAAAAAGCAAAATATTCCAAAAATTTTAATTTCTTGATTTACGCAAAGTACTCGTAGAGACGTTTTGTTGTTACTCAAATGACAGATCTGACATAGTAACAGAGGAAAAAGAGAAAAATTCCTAAAATTTTGATTTCTTGACTTACGCAAAGTGCTCGTAGAGACGTTTTGTTGCTACTCAAATGAAGGATCTTTGATAGTAACAGAGGAAAAAGCAAAATATTCAAAAAATTTTAATTTCTTGATTTACGCAAAGTACTCGTAGAGACGTTTTGTTGTTACTCAAATGACAGATCTGACATAGTAACAGAGGAAAAAGAGAAAAATTCCTAAAATTTTGATTTCTTGACTTACGCAAAGTGCTCGTAGAGACGTTTTGTTGCTACTCAAATGCCAGATCTGTGATAGTAACAGAAGAAAAAGCAAAATATTCCGAAAATTTTATTTTCTTGATTTACGCAAAGTACTCGTAGAGACGTTCTGTTGCTACTCAAATGAAAGATCTGTGATAGTAATAGAGTAAAATGGAAAAAATTCCGAAAATTTTGATTTTTCGATTTACGCAAAGTGCTCGTAGATACGTTTTGTTGTTACTCAAATGACAGATCTGTGATAGTAACAGAGGAAAAAGAGAAAAATTCCTAAAATTTTGATTTCTTGACTTACGCAAAGTGCTCGTAGAGACGTTTTGTTGCTACTCAAATGAAGGATCTGTGATAGTAACAGAGGAAAAAGCAAAATATTCCAAAAATTTTAATTTCTTGATTTACGCAAAGTACTCCTAGAGACGTTTTGTTGTTACTCAAATGACAGATCTGTGATAGTAACAGAGGAAAATAAAAAATATTCCGAAAATTTTAATTTCTTGATATACGCAAAGTACTCGTAGAAACGTTTTGTTGTTACTCAAATGACAGATCTGTGATAGTAACAGAGGAAAAAAAAATATTCCAAAAATTTTAATTTCTTGATTTACGCAAAGTGGTCGTAGAGACATTTTGTTGCTACTCAAATGCCAGATCTGTGATAGTAACAGAAGAAAAAGCAAAATGTTCCGAAAATTTTATTTTCTTGATTTACGCAAAGTGCTCGTAGAGACGTTTTGTTGTTACTCAAATGACAGATCTGTGATAGTAACAGAGGAAAAAGCAAAATATTCCAAAAATTTTAATTTCTTGATTTACGCAAAGTACTCGTAGAGACGTTCTGTTGCTACTCAAATGAAAGATCTGTGATAGTAATAGAGTAAAATGGAAAAAATTCCGAAAATTTTGATTTTTCGATTTACGCAAAGTGCTCGTAGAGACGTTTTGTTGTTACTCAAATGACAGATCTGTCATAGTAACAGAGGAAAAAGAGAAAAATTCCTAAAATTTTGATTTCTTGACTTACGCAAAGTGCTCGTAGAGACGTTTGGTTGCTACTCAAATGAAAGATCTGTGATAGTAATAGAGTAAAATGGAAAAAAATCCGAAAATTTTAATTTCTTGATTTACGCAAACTACTCATCGAGACGTTTTGTTGGTACTCAAATGACAGATCTGTGATAGTAACAGAGGAAAAAGCAAAATATTTCGAAAATTTTAATTTCTTGATTTACGCAAAGTGGTCTTAGAGACATTTTGTTGCTACTCAAATGCCAGATCTGTGATAGTAACAGAAGAAAAAGCAAAATATTCCGAAAATTTTATTTTCTTGATTTACGCAAAGTACTCGTAGAGACGTTCTGTTGCTACTCAAATGAAAGATCTGTGATAGTAATAGAGTAAAATGGAAAAAATTCCGAAAATTTTGATTTTTCGATTTACGCAAAGTGCTCGTAGATACGTTTTGTTGTTACTCAAATGACAGATCTGTCATAGTAACAGAGGAAAAAGAGAAAAATTCCTAAAATTTTGATTTCTTGACTTACGCAAAGTGCTCGTAGAGACGTTTTGTTGCTACTCAAATGAAGGATCTGTGATAGTAACAGAGGAAAAAGCAAAATATTCCAAAAATTTTAATTTCTTGATTTACGCAAAGTACTCGTAGAGACGTTTTGTTGTTACTCAAATGACAGATCTGACATAGTAACAGAGGAAAAAGAGAAAAATTCCTAAAATTTTGATTTCTTGACTTACGCAAAGTGCTCGTAGAGACGTTTTGTTGCTACTCAAATGAAGGATCTGTGATAGTAACAGAGGAAAAAGCAAAATATTCAAAAAATTTTAATTTCTTGATTTACGCAAAGTACTCGTAGAGACGTTTTGTTGTTACTCAAATGACAGATCTGACATAGTAACAGAGGAAAAAGAGAAAAATTCCTAAAATTTTGATTTCTTGACTTACGCAAAGTGCTCGTAGAGACGTTTTGTTGCTACTCAAATGAAGGATCTGTGATAGTAACAGAGGAAAAAGCAAAATATTCCAAAAATTTTAATTTCTTGATTTACGCAAAGTACTCGTAGAGACGTTTTGTTGTTACTCAAATGACAGATCTGTGATAGTAACAGAGGAAAATACAAAATATTCCGAAAATTTTAATTTCTTGATATACGCAAAGTACTCGTAGAAACGTTTTGTTGTTACTCAAATGACAGATCTGTGATAGTAACAGAGGAAAAAAAAATATTCCAAAAATTTTAATTTCTTGATTTACGCAAAGTGGTCGTAGAGACATTTTGTTGCTACTCAAATGCCAGATCTGTGATAGTAACAGAAGAAAAAGCAAAATGTTCCGAAAATTTTATTTTCTTGATTTACGCAAAGTGCTCGTAGAGACGTTTTGTTGTTACTCAAATGACAGATCTGTGATAGTAACAGAGGAAAAAGCAAAATATTCCAAAAATTTTAATTTCTTGATTTACGCAAAGTACTCGTAGAGACGTTCTGTTGCTACTCAAATGAAAGATCTGTGATAGTAATAGAGTAAAATGGAAAAAATTCCGAAAATTTTGATTTTTCGATTTACGCAAAGTGCTCGTAGATACGTTTTGTTGTTACTCTAATGACAGATCTGTCATAGTAACAGAGGAAAAAGAGAAAAATTCCTAAAATTTTGATTTCTTGACTTACGCAAAGTGCTCGTAGATACGTTTGGTTGCTACTCAAATGAAAGATCTGTGATAGTAATAGAGTAAAATGGAAAAAATTCCGAAAATTTTAATTTCTTGATTTACGCAAAGTACTCATAGAGACGTTTTGGTGGTACTCAAATGACAGATCTGTGATAGTAACAGAGGAAAAAGCAAAATATTCCGAAAATTTTAATTTCTCAATTTACGCAAAGTGCTCGTAGAGACGTTTTGTTGTTACTCAAATGACAGGTCTGTGATGGTAACCGAGGAAAAAGCAAAATATTCCAAAAATTTTAATTTCTTGATTTACGCAAAGTACTCGTAGAGACGTTCTGTTGCTACTCAAATGAAAGATCTGTGATAGTAATAGAGTAAAATGGAAAAAATTCCGAAAATTTTGATTTTTCGATTTACGCAAAGTGCTCGTAGAGACGTTTTGTTGTTACTCAAATGACAGATCTGTCATAGTAACAGAGGAAAAAGAGAAAAATTCCTAAAATTTTGATTTCTTGACTTACGCAAAGTGCTCGTAGAGACGTTTGGTTGCTACTCAAATGAAAGATCTGTGATAGTAATAGAGTAAAATGGAAAAAAATCCGAAAATTTTAATTTCTTGATTTACGCAAACTACTCATCGAGACGTTTTGTTGGTATTCAAATGACAGATCTGTGATAGTAACAGAGGAAAAAGCAAAATATTTCGAAAATTTTAATTTCTTGATTTACGCAAAGTGGTCGTAGAGACATTTTGTTGCTACTCAAATGCCAGATCTGTGATAGTAACAGAAGAAAAAGCAAAATATTCCGAAAATTTTATTTTCTTGATTTACGCAAAGTACTCGTAGAGACGTTCTGTTGCTACTCAAATGAAAGATCTGTGATAGTAATAGAGTAAAATGGAAAAAATTCCGAAAATTTTGATTTTTCGATTTACGCAAAGTGCTCGTAGATACGTTTTGTTGTTACTCAAATGACAGATCTGTCATAGTAACAGAGGAAAAAGAGAAAAATTCCTAAAATTTTGATTTCTTGACTTACGCAAAGTGCTCGTAGAGACGTTTTGTTGCTACTCAAATGAAGGATCTGTGATAGTAACAGAGGAAAAAGCAAAATATTCCAAAAATTTTAATTTCTTGATTTACGCAAAGTACTCGTAGAGACGTTTTGTTGTTACTCAAATGACAGATCTGTGATAGTAACAGAGGAAAATACAAAATATTCCGAAAATTTTAATTTCTTGATATACGCAAAGTACTCGTAGAAACGTTTTGTTGTTACTCAAATGACAGATCTGTGATAGTAACAGAGGAAAAAAAAATATTCAAAAAATTTTAATTTCTTGATTTACGCAAAGTACTCGTAGAGACGTTCTGTTGCTACTCAAATGAAAGATCTGTGATAGTAATAGAGTAAAATGGAAAAAATTCCGAAAATTTTGATTTTTCGATTTACGCAAAGTGCTCGTAGAGACGTTTTGTTGTTACTCAAATGACAGATCTGTCATAGTAACAGAGGAAAAAGAGAAAAATTCCTAAAATTTTGATTTCTTGACTTACGCAAAGTGCTCGTAGAGACGTTTGGTTGCTACTCAAATGAAAGATCTGTGATAGTAATAGAGTAAAATGGAAAAAAATCCGAAAATTTTAATTTCTTGATTTACGCAAACTACTCATCGAGACGTTTTGTTGGTACTCAAATGACAGATCTGTGATAGTAACAGAGGAAAAAGCAAAATATTTCGAAAATTTTAATTTCTTGATTTACGCAAAGTGGTCGTAGAGACATTTTGTTGCTACTCAAATGCCAGATCTGTGATAGTAACAGAAGAAAAAGCAAAATATTCCGAAAATTTTATTTTCTTGATTTACGCAAAGTACTCGTAGAGACGTTCTGTTGCTACTCAAATGAAAGATCTGTGATAGTAATAGAGTAAAATGGAAAAAATTCCGAAAATTTTGATTTTTCGATTTACGCAAAGTGCTCGTAGATACGTTTTGTTGTTACTCAAATGACAGATCTGTGATAGTAACAGAGGAAAAAGAGAAAAATTCCTAAAATTTTGATTTCTTGACTTACGCAAAGTGCTCGTAGAGACGTTTTTTTGCTACTCAAATGAAGGATCTGTGATAGTAACAGAGGAAAAAGCAAAATATTCAAAAAATTTTAATTTCTTGATTTACGCAAAGTACTCGTAGAGACGTTTTGTTGTTACTCAAATGACAGATCTGACATAGTAACAGAGGAAAAAGAGAAAAATTCCTAAAATTTTGATTTCTTGACTTACGCAAAGTGCTCGTAGAGACGTTTTGTTGCTACTCAAATGAAGGATCTGTGATAGTAACAGAGGAAAAAGCAAAATATTCCAAAAATTTTAATTTCTTGATTTACGCAAAGTACTCCTAGAGACGTTTTGTTGTTACTCAAATGACAGATCTGTGATAGTAACAGAGGAAAATAAAAAATATTCCGAAAATTTTAATTTCTTGATATACGCAAAGTACTCGTAGAAACGTTTTGTTGTTACTCAAATGACAGATCTGTGATAGTAACAGAGGAAAAAAAAATATTCCAAAAATTTTAATTTCTTGATTTACGCAAAGTGGTCGTAGAGACATTTTGTTGCTACTCAAATGCCAGATCTGTGATAGTAACAGAAGAAAAAGCAAAATGTTCCGAAAATTTTATTTTCTTGATTTACGCAAAGTGCTCGTAGAGACGTTTTGTTGTTACTCAAATGACAGATCTGTGATAGTAACAGAGGAAAAAGCAAAATATTCCAAAAATTTTAATTTCTTGATTTACGCAAAGTACTCGTAGAGACGTTCTGTTGCTACTCAAATGAAAGATCTGTGATAGTAATAGAGTAAAATGGAAAAAATTCCGAAAATTTTGATTTTTCGATTTACGCAAAGTGCTCGTAGAGACGTTTTGTTGTTACTCAAATGACAGATCTGTCATAGTAACAGAGGAAAAAGAGAAAAATTCCTGAAATTTTGATTTCTTGACTTACGCAAAGTGCTCGTAGAGACGTTTGGTTGCTACTCAAATGAAAGATCTGTGATAGTAATAGAGTAAAATGGAAAAAAATCCGAAAATTTTAATTTCTTGATTTACGCAAACTACTCATCGAGACGTTTTGTTGGTACTCAAATGACAGATCTGTGATAGTAACAGAGGAAAAAGCAAAATATTTCGAAAATTTTAATTTCTTGATTTACGCAAAGTGGTCTTAGAGACATTTTGTTGCTACTCAAATGCCAGATCTGTGATAGTAACAGAAGAAAAAGCAAAATATTCCGAAAATTTTATTTTCTTGATTTACGCAAAGTACTCGTAGAGACGTTCTGTTGCTACTCAAATGAAAGATCTGTGATAGTAATAGAGTAAAATGGAAAAAATTCCGAAAATTTTGATTTTTCGATTTACGCAAAGTGCTCGTAGATACGTTTTGTTGTTACTCAAATGACAGATCTGTCATAGTAACAGAGGAAAAAGAGAAAAATTCCTAAAATTTTGATTTCTTGACTTACGCAAAGTGCTCGTAGAGACGTTTTGTTGCTACTCAAATGAAGGATCTGTGATAGTAACAGAGGAAAATGCAAAATATTCCAAAAATTTTAATTTCTTGATTTACGCAAAGTACTCGTAGAGACGTTTTGTTGTTACTCAAATGACAGATCTGACATAGTAACAGAGGAAAAAGAGAAAAATTCCTAAAATTTTGATTTCTTGACTTACGCAAAGTGCTCGTAGAGACGTTTTGTTGCTACTCAAATGAAGGATCTGTGATAGTAACAGAGGAAAAAGCAAAATATTCAAAAAATTTTAATTTCTTGATTTACGCAAAGTACTCGTAGAGACGTTTTGTTGTTACTCAAATGACAGATCTGACATAGTAACAGAGGAAAAAGAGAAAAATTCCTAAAATTTTGATTTCTTGACTTACGCAAAGTGCTCGTAGAGACGTTTTGTTGCTACTCAAATGAAGGATCTGTGATAGTAACAGAGGAAAAAGCAAAATATTCCAAAAATTTTAATTTCTTGATTTACGCAAAGTACTCGTAGAGACGTTTTGTTGTTACTCAAATGACAGATCTGTGATAGTAACAGAGGAAAATACAAAATATTCCGAAAATTTTAATTTCTTGATATACGCAAAGTACTCGTAGAAACGTTTTGTTGTTACTCAAATGACAGATCTGTGATAGTAACAGAGGAAAAAAAAATATTCCAAAAATTTTAATTTCTTGATTTACGCAAAGTGGTCGTAGAGACATTTTGTTGCTACTCAAATGCCAGATCTGTGATAGTAACAGAAGAAAAAGCAAAATGTTCCGAAAATTTTATTTTCTTGATTTACGCAAAGTGCTCGTAGAGACGTTTTGTTGTTACTCAAATGACAGATCTGTGATAGTAACAGAGGAAAAAGCAAAATATTCCAAAAATTTTAATTTCTTGATTTACGCAAAGTACTCGTAGAGACGTTCTGTTGCTACTCAAATGAAAGATCTGTGATAGTAATAGAGTAAAATGGAAAAAATTCCGAAAATTTTGATTTTTCGATTTACGCAAAGTGCTCGTAGATACGTTTTGTTGTTACTCAAATGACAGATCTGTCATAGTAACAGAGGAAAAAGAGAAAAATTCCTAAAATTTTGATTTCTTGACTTACGCAAAGTGCTCGTAGATACGTTTGGTTGCTACTCAAATGAAAGATCTGTGATAGTAATAGAGTAAAATGGAAAAAATTCCGAAAATTTTAATTTCTTGATTTACGCAAAGTACTCATAGAGACGTTTTGGTGGTACTCAAATGACAGATCTGTGATAGTAACAGAGGAAAAAGCAAAATATTCCGAAAATTTTAATTTCTCAATTTACGCAAAGTGCTCGTAGAGACGTTTTGTTGTTACTCAAATGACAGGTCTGTGATGGTAACCGAGGAAAAAGCAAAATATTCCAAAAATTTTAATTTCTTGATTTACGCAAAGTACTCGTAGAGACGTTCTGTTGCTACTCAAATGAAAGATCTGTGATAGTAATAGAGTAAAATGGAAAAAATTCCGAAAATTTTGATTTTTCGATTTACGCAAAGTGCTCGTAGAGACGTTTTGTTGTTACTCAAATGACAGATCTGTCATAGTAACAGAGGAAAAAGAGAAAAATTCCTAAAATTTTGATTTCTTGACTTACGCAAAGTGCTCGTAGAGACGTTTGGTTGCTACTCAAATGAAAGATCTGTGATAGTAATAGAGTAAAATGGAAAAAAATCCGAAAATTTTAATTTCTTGATTTACGCAAACTACTCATCGAGACGTTTTGTTGGTATTCAAATGACAGATCTGTGATAGTAACAGAGGAAAAAGCAAAATATTTCGAAAATTTTAATTTCTTGATTTACGCAAAGTGGTCGTAGAGACATTTTGTTGCTACTCAAATGCCAGATCTGTGATAGTAACAGAAGAAAAAGCAAAATATTCCGAAAATTTTATTTTCTTGATTTACGCAAAGTACTCGTAGAGACGTTCTGTTGCTACTCAAATGAAAGATCTGTGATAGTAATAGAGTAAAATGGAAAAAATTCCGAAAATTTTGATTTTTCGATTTACGCAAAGTGCTCGTAGATACGTTTTGTTGTTACTCAAATGACAGATCTGTCATAGTAACAGAGGAAAAAGAGAAAAATTCCTAAAATTTTGATTTCTTGACTTACGCAAAGTGCTCGTAGAGACGTTTTGTTGCTACTCAAATGAAGGATCTGTGATAGTAACAGAGGAAAAAGCAAAATATTCCAAAAATTTTAATTTCTTGATTTACGCAAAGTACTCGTAGAGACGTTTTGTTGTTACTCAAATGACAGATCTGACATAGTAACAGAGGAAAAAGAGAAAAATTCCTAAAATTTTGATTTCTTGACTTACGCAAAGTGCTCGTAGAGACGTTTTGTTGCTACTCAAATGAAGGATCTGTGATAGTAACAGAGGAAAAAGCAAAATATTCAAAAAATTTTAATTTCTTGATTTACGCAAAGTACTCGTAGAGACGTTTTGTTGTTATTCAAATGACAGATCTGACATAGTAACAGAGGAAAAAGAGAAAAATTCCTAAAATTTTGATTTCTTGACTTACGCAAAGTGCTCGTAGAGACGTTTTGTTGCTACTCAAATGAAGGATCTGTGATAGTAACAGAGGAAAAAGCAAAATATTCCAAAAATTTTAATTTCTTGATTTACGCAAAGTACTCGTAGAGACGTTTTGTTCTTACTCAAATGACAGATCTGTGATAGTAACAGAGGAAAATACAAAATATTCCGAAAATTTTAATTTCTTGATATACGCAAAGTACTCGTAGAAACGTTTTGTTGTTACTCAAATGACAGATCTGTGATAGTAACAGAGGAAAAAAAAATATTCCAAAAATTTTAATTTCTTGATTTACGCAAAGTGGTCGTAGAGACATTTTGTTGCTACTCAAATGCCAGATCTGTGATAGTAACAGAAGAAAAAGCAAAATGTTCCGAAAATTTTATTTTCTTGATTTACGCAAAGTGCTCGTAGAGACGTTTTGTTGTTACTCAAATGACAGATCTGTGATAGTAACAGAGGAAAAAGCAAAATATTCCAAAAATTTTAATTTCTTGATTTACGCAAAGTACTCGTAGAGACGTTCTGTTGCTACTCAAATGAAAGATCTGTGATAGTAATAGAGTAAAATGGAAAAAATTCCGAAAATTTTGATTTTTCGATTTACGCAAAGTGCTCGTAGATACGTTTTGTTGTTACTCAAATGACAGATCTGTCATAGTAACAGAGGAAAAAGAGAAAAATTCCTAAAATTTTGATTTCTTGACTTACGCAAAGTGCTCGTAGATACGTTTGGTTGCTACTCAAATGAAAGATCTGTGATAGTAATAGAGTAAAATGGAAAAAATTCCGAAAATTTTAATTTCTTGATTTACGCAAAGTACTCATAGAGACGTTTTGGTGGTACTCAAATGACAGATCTGTGATAGTAACAGAGGAAAAAGCAAAATATTCCGAAAATTTTAATTTCTCAATTTACGCAAAGTGCTCGTAGAGACGTTTTGTTGTTACTCAAATGACAGGTCTGTGATGGTAACCGAGGAAAAAGCAAAATATTCCAAAAATTTTAATTTCTTGATTTACGCAAAGTACTCGTAGAGACGTTCTGTTGCTACTCAAATGAAAGATCTGTGATAGTAATAGAGTAAAATGGAAAAAATTCCGAAAATTTTGATTTTTCGATTTACGCAAAGTGCTCGTAGAGACGTTTTGTTGTTACTCAAATGACAGATCTGTCATAGTAACAGAGGAAAAAGAGAAAAATTCCTAAAATTTTGATTTCTTGACTTACGCAAAGTGCTCGTAGAGACGTTTGGTTGCTACTCAAATGAAAGATCTGTGATAGTAATAGAGTAAAATGGAAAAAATTCCGAAAATTTTAATTTCTTGATTTACGCAAAGTACTCATAGAGACGTTTTGGTGGTACTCAAATGACAGATCTGTGATAGTAACAGAGGAAAAAGCAAAATATTCCGAAAATTTTAATTTCTCAATTTACGCAAAGTGCTCGTAGAGACGTTTTGTTGTCACTCAAATGACAGATCTGTGATAGTAACAGAGGAAAAAGCAAAATATTCCGAAAATTTTAATTTCTTGATATACGCAAAGTACTCGTAGAGACGTTTTGTTGTTACTCAAATGACAGATCTGTGATAGTAACAGAGGAAAAAGCAAAATATTCCGAAAATTTTAATTTCTTGATATACGCAAAGTACTCGTAGAAACGTTTTGTTGTTACTCAAATCACAGATCTGTGATAGTAACAGAGGAAAAAGCAAAATATTCCAAAAATTTTAATTTCTTGATTTACGCAAAGTGGTCGTAGAGACGTTCTGTTGCTACTCAAATCAAAGATCCGTGATAGTAATAGAGTAAAATGGAAAAAATTCCGAAAATATTGATTTCTCGATTTACACAATGTGCTCGTAGAGACCGACGTTTTGTTGTTACTCAAATGATAGATCTGTAATAGTAACAGAAGAAAAAGATAAAAATTCCTAAAATTTTGATTTCTTGACTTACGCAAAGTGCTCGTAGAGACGTTTTGTTGCTACTCAAATGAAGGATCTGTGATAGTAACAGAGGAAAAAGCAAAATATTCCAAAAATTTTAATTTCTTGATTTACGCAAAGTACTCGTAGAGACGTTTTGTTGTTACTCAAATGACAGATCTGTGATAGTAACAGAGGAAAATACAAAATATTCCGAAAATTTTAATTTCTTGATATACGCAAAGTACTCGTAGAAACGTTTAGTTGTTACTCAAATGACAGATCTGTGATAGTAACAGAGGAAAAAAAAATATTCCAAAAATTTTAATTTCTTGATTTACGCAAAGTACTCGTAGAGACGTTCTGTTGCTACTCAAATGAAAGATCTGTGATAGTAATAGAGTAAAATGGAAAAAATTCCGAAAATTTTGATTTTTCGATTTACGCAAAGTGCTCGTAGAGACGTTTTGTTGTTACTCAAATGACAGATCTGTCATAGTAACAGAGGAAAAAGAGAAAAATTCCTAAAATTTTGATTTCTTGACTTACGCAAAGTGCTCGTAGAGACGTTTGGTTGCTACTCAAATGAAAGATCTGTGATAGTAATAGAGTAAAATGGAAAAAAATCCGAAAATTTTAATTTCTTGATTTACGCAAACTACTCATCGAGACGTTTTGTTGGTACTCAAATGACAGATCTGTGATAGTAACAGAGGAAAAAGCAAAATATTTCGAAAATTTTAATTTCTTGATTTACGCAAAGTGGTCGTAGAGACATTTTGTTGCTACTCAAATGCCAGATCTGTGATAGTAACAGAAGAAAAAGCAAAATATTCCGAAAATTTTATTTTCTTGATTTACGCAAAGTACTCGTAGAGACGTTCTGTTGCTACTCAAATGAAAGATCTGTGATAGTAATAGAGTAAAATGGAAAAAATTCCGAAAATTTTGATTTTTCGATTTACGCAAAGTGCTCGTAGATACGTTTTGTTGTTACTCAAATGACAGATCTGTCATAGTAACAGAGGAAAAAGAGAAAAAGTCCTAAAATTTTGATTTCTTGACTTACGCAAAGTGCTCGTAGAGACGTTTTGTTGCTACTCAAATGAGGGATCTGTGATAGTAACAGAGGAAAAAGCAAAATATTCCAAAAATTTTAATTTCTTGATTTACGCAAAGTACTCGTAGAGACGTTTTGTTGTTACTCAAATGACAGATCTGACATAGTAACAGAGGAAAAAGAGAAAAATTCCTAAAATTTTGATTTCTTGACTTACGCAAAGTGCTCGTAGAGACGTTTTGTTGCTACTCAAATGAAGGATCTGTGATAGTAACAGAGGAAAAAGCAAAATATTCAAAAAATTTTAATTTCTTGATTTACGCAAAGTACTCGTAGAGACGTTTTGTTGTTACTCAAATGACAGATCTGACATAGTAACAGAGGAAAAAGAGAAAAATTCCTAAAATTTTGATTTCTTGACTTACGCAAAGTGCTCGTAGAGACGTTTTGTTGCTACTCAAATGAAGGATCTGTGATAGTAACAGAGGAAAAAGCAAAATATTCCAAAAATTTTAATTTCTTGATTTACGCAAAGTACTCGTAGAGACGTTTTGTTGTTACTCAAATGACAGATCTGTGATAGTAACAGAGGAAAATACAAAATATTCCGAAAATTTTAATTTCTTGATATACGCAAAGTACTCGTAGAAACGTTTTGTTGTTACTCAAATGACAGATCTGTGATAGTAACAGAGGAAAAAAAAAATATTCCAAAAATTTTAATTTCTTGATTTACGCAAAGTGGTCGTAGAGACATTTTGTTGCTACTCAAATGCCAGATCTGTGATAGTAACAGAAGAAAAAGCAAAATGTTCCGAAAATTTTATTTTCCTGATTTACGCAAAGTACTCGTAGAGACGTTCTGTTGCTACTCAAATGAAAGATCTGTGATAGTAATAGAGTAAAATGGAAAAAATTCCGAAAATTTTGATTTTTCGATTTACGCAAAGTGCTCGTTGATACGTTTTGTTGTTACTCAAATGACAGATCTGTCATAGTAACAGAGGAAAAAGAGAAAAATTCCTAAAATTTTGATTTCTTGACTTACGCAAAGTGCTCGTAGAGACGTTTGATTGCTACTCAAATGAAAGATCTGTGATAGTAATAGAGTAAAATGGAAAAAATTCCGAAAATTTTAATTTCTTGATTTACGCAAAGTACTCATAGAGACGTTTTGGTGGTACTCAAATGACAGATCTGTGATTGTAACAGAGGAAAAAGCAAAATATTCCGAAAATTTTAATTTCTCAATTTACGCAAAGTGCTCGTAGAGACGTTTTGTTGTCACTCAAATGACAGATCTGTGATAGTAACAGAGGAAAAAGCAAAATATTCCGAAAATTTTAATTTCTTGATATACGCAAAGTACTCGTAGAGACGTTTTGTTGTTACTCAAATGACAGATCTGTGATAGTAACAGAGGAAAAAGCAAAATATTCCGAAAATTTTAATTGATATACGCAAAGTACTCGTAGAAACGTTTTGTTGTTACTCAAATCACAGATCTGTGATAGTAACAGAGGAAAAAGCAAAATATTCCAAAAATTTTAATTTCTTGATTTACGCAAAGTGGTCGTAGAGACGTTCTGTTGCTACTCAAATCAAAGATCCGTGATAGTAATAGAGTAAAATGGAAAAAATTCCGAAAATATTGATTTCTCGATTTACACAATGTGCTCGTAGAGACAGACGTTTTGTTGTTACTCAAATGATAGATCTGTAATAGTAACAGAAGAAAAAGATAAAAATTCCTAAAATTTTGATTTCTTGACTTACGCAAAGTGCTCGTAGAGACGTTTTGTTGCTACTCAAATGAAAGATCTGTGATAGTAATAGAGTAAAATGGAGAAAATTCCGAAAATTTTAATTTCTTGAATTACGCAAAGTACTCATAGAGACGTTTTGTTGGTACTCAAATGACAGATCTGTGATAGTAACAGAGGAAAAAGCAGAATATTAAGAAAATTTTAACTTCTTGATATACGCAAAGTACTCATAGAGACGTTTTGTTGTTACTCAAATGACAGATCTGTTATAGTAACAGAGGAAAAAGCAGAATATTCCGAAAATTTTAATTTCTTGATTTACGCAAAGTGCTCGTAGAGACGTTTTGTTGTTACTCAAATGACAATCTGTCATAGTAACAGAGGAAAAAGAGAAAAATTCCTAAAATTTTGATTTCTTGACTTACGCAAAGTGCTCGTAGAGACGTTTTGTTGCTACTCAAATGAAAGATCTGTGATAGTAACAGAGGAAAAAGCAAAATATTCCAAAAATTTTAATTTCTTGATTTACGCAAAGTACTCGTAGAGACGTTTTGTTGTTACTCAAATGACAGATCTGTGATAGTAACAGAGGAAAATACAAAATATTCCGAAAATTTTAATTTCTTGATATACGCAAAGTACTCGTAGAAACGTTTTGTTGTTACTCAAATGACAGATCTGTGATAGTAACAGAGGAAAAAGCAAAATATTCCAAAAATTTTAATTTCTTGATTTACGCAAAGTACTCGTAGAGACGTTCTGTTGCTACTCAAATGAAAGATCTGTGATAGTAATAGAGTAAAATGGAAAAAATTCCGAAAATTTTGATTTTTCGATTTACGCAAAGTGCTCGTAGAGACGTTTTGTTGTTACTCAAATGTCAGTTCTGTCATAGTAACAGAGGAAAAAGAGAAAAATTCCTAAAATTTTGATTTCTTGACTTACGCAAAGTGCTCGTAGAGACGTTTGGTTGCTATTCAAATGAAAGATCTGTGATAGTAATAGAGTAAAATGGAAAAAAATCCGAAAATTTTAATTTCTTGATTTACGCAAAGTACTCATAGAGACGTTTTGGTGGTACTCAAATGACAGATCTGTGATAGTAACAGAGGAAAAAGCAAAATATTCCGAAAATTTTAATTTCTCAATTTACGCAAAGTGCTCGTAGAGACGTTTTGTTGTTACTCAAATGACAGATCTGTGATGGTAACCGAGGAAAAAGCAAAATATTCCAAAAATTTTAATTTCTTGATTTACGCAAAGTACTCGTAGAGACGTTCTGTTGCTACTCAAATGAAAGATCTGTGATAGTAATAGAGTAAAATGGAAAAAATTCCGAAAATTTTGATTTTTCGATTTACGCAAAGTGCTCGTAGAGACGTTTTGTTGTTACTCAAATGACAGATCTGTCATAGTAACAGAGGAAAAAGAGAAAAATTCCTAAAATTTTGATTTCTTGACTTACGCAAAGTGCTCGTAGAGACGTTTGGTTGCTACTCAAATGAAAGATCTGTGATAGTAATAGAGTAAAATGGAAAAAATTCCGAAAATTTTAATTTCTTGATTTACGCAAAGTACTCATAGATACGTTTTGGTGGTACTCAAATGACAGATCTGTGATAGTAACAGAGGAAAAAGCAAAATATTCCGAAAATTTTAATTTCTCAATTTACGCAAAGTGCTCGTAGAGACGTTTTGTTGTCACTCAAACGACAGATCTGTGATAGTAACAGAGGAAAAAGCAAAATATTCCGAAAATTTTAATTTCTTGATATACGCAAAGTACTCGTAGAGACGTTTTGTTGTTACTCAAATGACAGATCTGTGATAGTAACAGAGGAAAAAGCAAAATATTCCGAAAATTTTAATTTCTTGATATACGCAAAGTACTCGTAGAAACGTTTTGTTGTTACTCAAATCACAGATCTGTGATAGTAACAGAGGAAAAAGCAAAATATTCCAAAAATTTTAATTTCTTGATTTACGCAAAGTGGTCGTAGAGACGTTCTGTTGCTACTCAAATCAAAGATCCGTGATAGTAATAGAGTAAAATGGAAAAAATTCCGAAAATATTGATTTCTCGATTTACACAATGTGCTCGTAGAGACAGACGTTTTGTTGTTACTCAAATGATAGATCTGTAATAGTAACAGAAGAAAAAGATAAAAATTCCTAAAATTTTGATTTCTTGACTTACGCAAAGTGCTCGTAGAGACGTTTTGTTGCTACTCAAATGAAAGATCTGTGATAGTAATAGAGTAAAATGGAGAAAATTCCGAAAATTTTAATTTCTTGAATTACGCAAAGTACTCATAGAGACGTTTTGTTGGTACTCAAATGACAGATCTGTGATAGTAACAGAGGAAAAAGCAGAGTATTAAGAAAATTTTAACTTCTTGATATACGCAAAGTACTCATAGAGACGTTTTGTTGTTACTCAAATGACAGATCTGTGATAGTAACAGAGGAAAAAGCAGAATATTCCGAAAATTTTAATTTCTTGATTTACGCAAAGTGCTCGTAGAGACGTTTTGTTGTTACTCAAATGACAGATCTGTCATAGCAACAGAGGAAAAAGAGAAAAATTCCTAAAATTTTGATTTCTTGACTTACGCAAAGTGCTCGTAGAGACGTTTTGTTGCTACTCAAATGAAAGATCTGTGATAGTAACAGAGGAAAAAGCAAAATATTCCAAAAATTTTAATTTCTTGATTTACGCAAAGTACTCGTAGAGACGTTTTGTTGTTACTCAAATGACAGATCTGTGATAGTAACAGAGGAAAATACAAAATATTCCGAAAATTTTAATTTCTTGATATACGCAAAGTACTCGTAGAAACGATTTGTTGTTACTCAAATGACAGATCTGTGATAGTAACAGAGGAAAAAGCAAAATATTCCAAAAATTTTAATTTCTTGATTTACGCAAAGTACTCGTAGAGACGTTCTGTTGCTACTCAAATGAAAGATCTGTGATAGTAATAGAGTAAAATGGAAAAAATTCCGAAAATTTTGATTTTTCGATTTACGCAAAGTTCTCGTAGAGACGTTTTGTTGTTACTCAAATGACAGATCTGTCATAGTAACAGAGGAAAAAGAGAAAAATTCCTAAAATTTTGATTTCTTGACTTACGCAAAGTGCTCGTAGAGACGTTTGGTTGCTACTCAAATGAAAGATCTGTGATAGTAATAGAGTAAAATGGAAAAAAATCCGAAAATTTTAATTTCTTGATTTACGCAAAGTACTCCTAGAGACGTTTTGTTGTTACTCAAATGACAGATCTGTGATAGTAACAGAGGAAAATACAAAATATTCCGAAAATTTTAATTTCTTGATATACGCAAAGTACTCGTAGAAACGTTTTGTTGTTACTCAAATGACAGATCTGTGATAGTAACAGAGGAAAAAGCAAAATATTCCAAAAATTTTAATTTCTTGATTTACGCAAAATGCTCGTAGAGACGTTTGGTTGCTACTCAAATGAAAGATCTGTGATAGTAATAGAGTAAAATGGAAAAAATTCCGAAAATTTTAATTTCTTGATTTACGCAAAGTACTCATAGAGACGTTTTGGTGGTACTCAAATGACAGATCTGTGATAGTAACAGAGGAAAAAGCAAAATATTAAGAAAATTTTAATTTCTCAATTTACGCAAAGTGCTCGTAGAGACGTTTTGTTGTTACTCAAATGACAGATCTGTGATAGTAACAGAGGAAAAAGCAAAATATTCCGAAAATTTTAATTTCTTGATATACGCAAACTGCTCGTAGAGACGTTTTGTTGTTACTCAAATGACAGATCTGTGATAGTAACAGAGGAAAAAGCAAAATATTCCGAAAATTTTGATTTCTTGACTTACGCAAAGTGCTCGTAGAGACGTTTGGTTGCTACTCAAATGAAAGATCTGTGATAGTAATAGAGTAAAATGGAAAAAATTCCGAAAATTTTAATTTCTTGATTTACGCAAAGTACTCATAGAGACGTTTTGGTGGTACTCAAATGACAGATCTGTGATAGTAACAGAGGAAAAAGCAAAACATTCCGAAAATTTTAATTTCTCAATTTACGCAAAGTGCTCGTAGAGACGTTTTGTTGTTACTCAAATGACAGATCTGTGATAGTAACAGAGGAAAAAGCAAAATATTCCGAAAATTTTAATTTCTTGATATACGCAAAGTACTCGTAGAGACGTTTTGTTGTTACTCAAATGACAGATCTGTGATAGTAACAGAGGAAAAAGCAAAATATTCCGAAAATTTTAATTTCTTGATATACGCAAAGTACTCGTAGAGACGTTTAGTTGTTACTCAAATGACAGATCTGTGATAGTAACAGAGGAAAATACAAAATATTCCGATAATTTTAATTTCTTGATATACGCAAAGTACTCGTAGAAACGTTTTGTTATTACTCAAATGACAGATCTGTCATAGTAACAGAGGAAAAAAAGAAAAATTCCTAAAATTTTGATTTCTTGACTTACGCAAAGTGCTCGTAGAGACGTTTTGTTGTTACTCAAATGGCAGATCTGTGATAGTAACAGAGGAAAAAGCAAAATATTCCAAAAATTTTAATTTCTTGATTTACGCAAAGTACTCGTAGAGACGTTCTGTTGCTACTCAAATGAAAGATCTGTGATAGTAATAGAGTAAAATGGAAAAAATTCCGAAAATTTTATTTTTCGATTTACGCAAAGTGCTCGTAGAGACGTTTTGTTGTTACTCAAATGACAGATCTGTCATAGTAACAGAGGAAAAAGAGAAAAATTCCTAAAATTTTGATTTCTTGACTTACGCAAAGTGCTCGTAGAGACGTTTGGTTGCTACTCAAATGAAAGATCTGTGATAGTAATAGAGTAAAATGGAAAAAATTCCGAAAATTTTAATTTCTTGATTTACGCAAAGTACTCATAGAGACGTTTTGGTGGTACTCAAATGACAGATCTGTGATAGTAACAGAGGAAAAAGCAAAATATTCCGAAAATTTTAATTTCTCAATTTACGCAAAGTGCTCGTAGAGACGTTTTGTTGTCACTCAAATGACAGATCTGTGATAGTAACAGAGGAAAAAGCAAAATATTCCGAAAATTTTAATTTCTTGATATACGCAAAGTACTCGTAGAGACGTTTTGTTGTTACTCAAATGACAGATCTGTGATAGTAACAGAGGAAAAAGCAAAATATTCCGAAAATTTTAATTTCTTGATATACGCAAAGTACTCGTAGAAACGTTTTGTTGTTACTCAAATCACAGATCTGTGATAGTAACAGAGGAAAAAGCAAAATATTCCAAAAATTTTAATTTCTTGATTTACGCAAAGTGGTCGTAGAGACGTTCTGTTGCTACTCAAATCAAAGATCCGTGATAGTAATAGAGTAAAATGGAAAAAATTCCGAAAATATTGATTTCTCGATTTACACAATGTGCTCGTAGAGACAGACGTTTTGTTGTTACTCAAATGATAGATCTGTAATAGTAACAGAAGAAAAAGATAAAAATTCCTAAAATTTTGATTTCTTGACTTACGCAAAGTGCTCGTAGAGACGTTTTGTTGCTACTCAAATGAAAGATCTGTGATAGTAATAGAGTAAAATGGAGAAAATTCCGAAAATTTTAATTTCTTGAATTACGCAAAGTACTCATAGAGACGTTTTGTTGGTACTCAAATGACAGATCTGTGATAGTAACAGAGGAAAAAGCAGAGTATTAAGAAAATTTTAACTTCTTGATATACGCAAAGTACTCATAGAGACGTTTTGTTGTTACTCAAATGACAGATCTGTGATAGTAACAGAGGAAAAAGCAGAATATTCCGAAAATTTTAATTTCTTGATTTACGCAAAGTGCTCGTAGAGACGTTTTGTTGTTACTCAAATGACAGATCTGTCATAGCAACAGAGGAAAAAGAGAAAAATTCCTAAAATTTTGATTTCTTGACTTACGCAAAGTGCTCGTAGAGACGTTTTGTTGCTACTCAAATGAAAGATCTGTGATAGTAACAGAGGAAAAAGCAAAATATTCCAAAAATTTTAATTTCTTGATTTACGCAAAGTACTCGTAGAGACGTTTTGTTGTTACTCAAATGACAGATCTGTGATAGTAACAGAGGAAAATACAAAATATTCCGAAAATTTTAATTTCTTGATATACGCAAAGTACTCGTAGAAACGATTTGTTGTTACTCAAATGACAGATCTGTGATAGTAACAGAGGAAAAAGCAAAATATTCCAAAAATTTTAATTTCTTGATTTACGCAAAGTACTCGTAGAGACGTTCTGTTGCTACTCAAATGAAAGATCTGTGATAGTAATAGAGTAAAATGGAAAAAATTCCGAAAATTTTGATTTTTCGATTTACGCAAAGTTCTCGTAGAGACGTTTTGTTGTTACTCAAATGACAGATCTGTCATAGTGACAGAGGAAAAAGAGAAAAATTCCTAAAATTTTGATTTCTTGACTTACGCAAAGTGCTCGTAGAGACGTTTGGTTGCTACTCAAATGAAAGATCTGTGATAGTAATAGAGTAAAATGGAAAAAAATCCGAAAATTTTAATTTCTTGATTTACGCAAAGTACTCCTAGAGACGTTTTGTTGTTACTCAAATGACAGATCTGTGATAGTAACAGAGGAAAATACAAAATATTCCGAAAATTTTAATTTCTTGATATACGCAAAGTACTCGTAGAAACGTTTTGTTGTTACTCAAATGACAGATCTGTGATAGTAACAGAGGAAAAAGCAAAATATTCCAAAAATTTTAATTTCTTGATTTACGCAAAATGCTCGTAGAGACGTTTGGTTGCTACTCAAATGAAAGATCTGTGATAGTAATAGAGTAAAATGGAAAAAATTCCGAAAATTTTAATTTCTTGATTTACGCAAAGTACTCATAGAGACGTTTTGGTGGTACTCAAATGACAGATCTGTGATAGTAACAGAGGAAAAAGCAAAACATTCCGAAAATTTTAATTTCTCAATTTACGCAAAGTGCTCGTAGAGACGTTTTGTTGTTGAAAATTTTAATTTCTTGATATACGCAAAGTACTCGTAGAGACGTTTTGTTGTTACTCAAATGACAGATCTGTGATAGTAACAGAGGAAAAAGCAAAATATTCCGAAAATTTTAATTTCTTGATATACGCAAAGTACTCGTAGAGACGTTTTGTTGTTACTCAAATGACAGATCTGTGATAGTAACAGAGGAAAATACAAAATATTCCGATAATTTTAATTTCTTGATATACGCAAAGTACTCGTAGAAACGTTTTGTTATTACTCAAATGACAGATCTGTCATAGTAACAGAGGAAAAAAAGAAAAATTCCTAAAATTTTGATTTCTTGACTTACGCAAAGTGCTCGTAGAGACGTTTTGTTGTTACTCAAATGGCAGATCTGTGATAGTAACAGAGGAAAAAGCAAAATATTCCAAAAATTTTAATTTCTTGATTTACGCAAAGTACTCGTAGAGACGTTCTGTTGCTACTCAAATGAAAGATCTGTGATAGTAATAGAGTAAAATGGAAAAAATTCCGAAAATTTAATTTTTCGATTTACGCAAAGTGCTCGTAGAGACGTTTTGTTGTTACTCAAATGACAGATCTGTCATAGTAACAGAGGAAAAAGAGAAAAATTCCTAAAATTTTGATTTCTTGACTTACGCAAAGTGCTCGTAGAGACGTTTGGTTGCTACTCAAATGAAAGATCTGTGATAGTAATAGAGTAAAATGGAAAAAAATCCGAAAATTTTAATTTCTTGATTTACGCAAACTACTCATCGAGACGTTTTGTTGGTACTCAAATGACAGATCTGTGATAGTAACAGAGGAAAAAGCAAAATATTCCGAAAATTTAAATTTCTTGATTTACGCAAAGTGGTCGTAGAGACATTTTGTTGCTACTCAAATGCCAGATCTGTGATAGTAACAGAAGAAAAAGCAAAATATTCCGAAAATTTTATTTTCTTGATTTACGCAAAGTACTCGTAGAGACGTTTTGTTGTTACTCAAATGACAGATCTGTGATAGTAACGGAGGAAAAAGCAAAATATTCCAAAAATTTTAATTTCTTGATTTACGCAAAGTACTCGTAGAGACGTTCTGTTGCTACTCAAATGAAAGATCTGTGATAGTAATAGAGTAAAATGGAAAAAATTCCGAAAATTTTGATTTTTCGATTTACGCAAAGTGCTCGTAGAGACGTTTTGTTGTTACTCAAATGACAGATCTGTCATAGTAACAGAGGAAAAAGAGAAAAATTCCTAAAATTTTGATTTCTTGACTTACGCAAAGTGCTCGTAGAGACGTTTGGTTGCTACTCAAATGAAAGATCTGTGATAGTAATAGAGTAAAATGGAAAAAATTCCGAAAATTTTAATTTCTTGATATACGCAAAGTACTCGTAGAGACGTTTTGTTGTTACTCAAATGACAGATCTGTGATAGTAACAGAGGAAAAAGCAAAATATTCCGAAAATTTTAATTTCTTGATATACGCAAAGTACTCGTAGAGACGTTTTGTTGTTACTCAAATGACAGATCTGTGATAGTAACAGAGGAAAATACAAAATATTCCGATAATTTTAATTTCTTGATATACGCAAAGTACTCGTAGAAACGTTTTGTTATTACTCAAATGACAGATCTGTCATAGTAACAGAGGAAAAAAAGAAAAATTCCTAAAATTTTGACTTCTTGACTTACGCAAAGTGCTCGTAGAGACGTTTTGTTGTTACTCAAATGGCAGATCTGTGATAGTAACAGAGGAAAAAGCAAAATATTCCAAAAATTTTAATTTCTTGATTTACGCAAAGTACTCGTAGAGACGTTCTGTTGCTACTCAAATGAAAGATCTGTGATAGTAATAGAGTAAAATGGAAAAAATTCCGAAAATTTAATTTTTCGATTTACGCAAAGTGCTCGTAGAGACGTTTTGTTGTTACTCAAATGACAGATCTGTCATAGTAACAGAGGAAAAAGAGAAAAATTCCTAAAATTTTGATTTCTTGACTTACGCAAAGTGCTCGTAGAGACGTTTGGTTGCTACTCAAATGAAAGATCTGTGATAGTAATAGAGTAAAATGGAAAAAAATCCGAAAATTTTAATTTCTTGATTTACGCAAACTACTCATCGAGACGTTTTGTTGGTACTCAAATGACAGATCTGTGATAGTAACAGAGGAAAAAGCAAAATATTCCGAAAATTTAAATTTCTTGATTTACGCAAAGTGGTCGTAGAGACATTTTGTTGCTACTCAAATGCCAGATCTGTGATAGTAACAGAAGAAAAAGCAAAATATTCCGAAAATTTTATTTTCTTGATTTACGCAAAGTACTCGTAGAGACGTTTTGTTGTTACTCAAATGACAGATCTGTGATAGTAACGGAGGAAAAAGCAAAATATTCCAAAAATTTTAATTTCTTGATTTACGCAAAGTACTCGTAGAGACGTTCTGTTGCTACTCAAATGAAAGATCTGTGATAGTAATAGAGTAAAATGGAAAAAATTCCGAAAATTTTGATTTTTCGATTTACGCAAAGTGCTCGTAGAGACGTTTTGTTGTTACTCAAATGACAGATCTGTCATAGTAACAGAGGAAAAAGAGAAAAAATCCTAAAATTTTGATTTCTTGACTTACGCAAAGTGCTCGTAGAGACGTTTGGTTGCTACTCAAATGAAAGATCTGTGATAGTAATAGAGTAAAATGGAAAAAATTCCGAAAATTTTAATTTCTTGATTTACGCAAAGTACTCATAGAGACGTTTTGGTGGTACTCAAATGACAGATCTGTGATAGTAACAGAGGAAAAAGCAAAATATTCCGAAAATTTTAATTTCTCAATTTACGCAAAGTGCTCGTAGAGACGTTTTGTTGTTACTCAAATGACAGATCTGTGATAGTAACAGAGGAAAAAGCAAAATATTCCGAAAATTTTAATTTCTTGATATACGCAAAGTACTCGTAGAGACGTTTTGTTGTTACTCAAATGACAGATCTGTGATAGTAACAGAGGAAAAAGCAAAATATTCCGAAAATTTTAATTTCTTGATATACGCAAAGTACTCGTAGAGACGTTTTGTTGTTACTCAAATGACAGATCGGTGATAGTAACAGAGGAAAATACAAAATATTCCGATAATTTTAATTTCTTGATATACGCAAAGTACTCGTAGAAACGTTTTGTTATTACTCAAATGACAGATCTGTCATAGTAACAGAGGAAAAAAAGAAAAATTCCTAAAATTTTGATTTCTTGACTTACGCAAAGTGCTCGTAGAGACGTTTTGTTGTTACTCAAATGGCAGATCTGTGATAGTAACAGAGGAAAAAGCAAAATATTCCAAAAATTTTAATTTCTTGATTTACGCAAAGTACTCGTAGAGACGTTTTGTTGTTACTCAAATGACAGATCTGTGATATTAACAGAGGAAAAAGCAAAATATTCCGAAAATTTTAATTTCTTGATATACGCAAAGTACTCGTAGAGACGTTTTGTTGTTACTCAAATGACAGATCTGTGATAGTAACAGAGGAAAAAGCAAAATATTCCGAAAATTTTGATTTCTTGACTTACGCAAAGTGCTCGTAGAAACGTTTGGTTGCTACTCAAATGAAAGATCTGTGATAGTAATAGAGTAAAATGGAAAAAATTCCGAAAATTTTAATTTCTTGATTTACGCAAAGTACTCATAGAGACGTTTTGGTGGTACTCAAATGACAGATCTGTGATAGTAACAGAGGAAAAAGCAAAATATTCCGAAAATTTTAATTTCTCAATTTACGCAAAGTGCTCGTAGAGACGTTTTGTTGTTACTCAAATGACAGATCTGTGATAGTAACAGAGGAAAAAGCAAAATATTCCGAAAATTTTAATTTCTTGATATACGCAAAGTACTCGTAGAGACGTTTTGTTGTTACTCAAATGACAGATCTGTGATAGTAACAGAGGAAAAAGCAAAATATTCCGAAAATTTTAATTTCTTGATATACGCAAAGTACTCGTAGAGACGTTTTGTTGTTACTCAAATGACAGATCTGTGATAGTAACAGAGGAAAATACAAAATATTCCGATAATTTTAATTTCTTGATATACGCAAAGTACTCGTAGAAACGTTTTGTTATTACTCAAATGACAGATCTGTCATAGTAACAGAGGAAAAAAAGAAAAATTCCTAAAATTTTGATTTCTTGACTTACGCAAAGTGCTCGTAGAGACGTTTTGTTGTTACTCAAATGGCAGATCTGTGATAGTAACAGAGGAAAAAGCAAAATATTCCAAAAATTTTAATTTCTTGATTTACGCAAAGTACTCGTAGAGACGTTCTGTTGCTACTCAAATGAAAGATCTGTGATAGTAATAGAGTAAAATGGAAAAAATTCCGAAAATTTAATTTTTCGATTTACGCAAAGTGCTCGTAGAGACGTTTTGTTGTTACTCAAATGACAGATCTGTCATAGTAACAGAGGAAAAAGAGAAAAATTCCTAAAATTTTGATTTCTTGACTTACGCAAAGTGCTCGTAGAGACGTTTGGTTGCTACTCAAATGAAAGATCTGTGATAGTAATAGAGTAAAATGGAAAAAAATCCGAAAATTTTAATTTCTTGATTTACGCAAACTACTCATCGAGACGTTTTGTTGGTACTCAAATGACAGATCTGTGATAGTAACAGAGGAAAAAGCAAAATATTCCGAAAATTTAAATTTCTTGATTTACGCAAAGTGGTCGTAGAGACATTTTGTTGCTACTCAAATGCCAGATCTGTGATAGTAACAGAAGAAAAAGCAAAATATTCCGAAAATTTTATTTTCTTGATTTACGCAAAGTACTCGTAGAGACGTTTTGTTGTTACTCAAATGACAGATCTGTGATAGTAACGGAGGAAAAAGCAAAATATTCCAAAAATTTTAATTTCTTGATTTACGCAAAGTACTCGTAGAGACGTTCTGTTGCTACTCAAATGAAAGATCTGTGATAGTAATAGAGTAAAATGGAAAAAATTCCGAAAATTTTGATTTTTCGATTTACGCAAAGTGCTCGTAGAGACGTTTTGTTGTTACTCAAATGACAGATCTGTCATAGTAACAGAGGAAAAAGAGAAAAATTCCTAAAATTTTGATTTCTTGACTTACGTAAAGTGCTCGTAGAGACGTTTGGTTGCTACTCAAATGAAAGATCTGTGATAGTAATAGAGTAAAATGGAAAAAATTCCGAAAATTTTAATTTCTTGATTTACGCAAAGTACTCATAGAGACGTTTTGGTGGTACTCAAATGACAGATCTGTGATAGTAACAGAGGAAAAAGCAAAATATTCCGAAAATTTTAATTTCTCAATTTACGCAAAGTGCTCGTAGAGACGTTTTGTTGTTACTCAAATGACAGATCTGTGATAGTAACAGAGGAAAAAGCAAAATATTCCGAAAATTTTAATTTCTTGATATACGCAAAGTACTCGTAGAGACGTTTTGTTGTTACTCAAATGACAGATCTGTGATAGTAACAGAGGAAAAAGCAAAATATTCCGAAAATTTTAATTTCTTGATATACGCAAAGTACTCGTAGAGACGTTTTGTTGTTACTCAAATGACAGATCGGTGATAGTAACAGAGGAAAATACAAAATATTCCGATAATTTTAATTTCTTGATATACGCAAAGTACTCGTAGAAACGTTTTGTTATTACTCAAATGACAGATCTGTCATAGTAACAGAGGAAAAAAAGAAAAATTCCTAAAATTTTGATTTCTTGACTTACGCAAAGTGCTCGTAGAGACGTTTTGTTGTTACTCAAATGGCAGATCTGTGATAGTAACAGAGGAAAAAGCAAAATATTCCAAAAATTTTAATTTCTTGATTTACGCAAAGTACTCGTAGAGACGTTCTGTTGCTACTCAAATGAAAGATCTGTGATAGTAATAGAGTAAAATGGAAAAAATTCCGAAAATTTAATTTTTCGATTTACGCAAAGTGCTCGTAGAGACGTTTTGTTGTTACTCAAATGACAGATCTGTCATAGTAACAGAGGAAAAAGAGAAAAATTCCTAAAATTTTGATTTCTTGACTTACGCAAAGTGCTCGTAGAGACGTTTGGTTGCTACTCAAATGAAAGATCTGTGATAGTAATAGAGTAAAATGGAAAAAAAATCCGAAAATTTTAATTTCTTGATTTACGCAAACTACTCATCGAGACGTTTTGTTGGTACTCAAATGACAGATCTGTGATAGTAACAGAGGAAAAAGCAAAATATTCCGAAAATTTAAATTTCTTGATTTACGCAAAGTGGTCGTAGAGACATTTTGTTGCTACTCAAATGCCAGATCTGTGATAGTAACAGAAGAAAAAGCAAAATATTCCGAAAATTTTATTTTCTTGATTTACGCAAAGTACTCGTAGAGACGTTTTGTTGTTACTCAAATGACAGATCTGTGATAGTAACGGAGGAAAAAGCAAAATATTCCAAAAATTTTAATTTCTTGATTTACGCAAAGTACTCGTAGAGACGTTCTGTTGCTACTCAAATGAAAGATCTGTGATAGTAATAGAGTAAAATGGAAAAAATTCCGAAAATTTTGATTTTTCGATTTACGCAAAGTGCTCGTAGAGACGTTTTGTTGTTACTCAAATGACAGATCTGTCATAGTAACAGAGGAAAAAGAGAAAAATTCCTAAAATTTTGATTTCTTGACTTACGCAAAGTGCTCGTAGAGACGTTTGGTTGCTACTCAAATGAAAGATCTGTGATAGTAATAGAGTAAAATGGAAAAAATTCCGAAAATTTTAATTTCTTGATTTACGCAAAGTACTCATAGAGACGTTTTGGTGGTACTCAAATGACAGATCTGTGATAGTAACAGAGGAAAAAGCAAAATATTCCGAAAATTTTAATTTCTCAATTTACGCAAAGTGCTCGTAGAGACGTTTTGTTGTTACTCAAATGACAGATCTGTGATAGTAACAGAGGAAAAAGCAAAATATTCCAAAAATTTTAATTTCTTGATTTACGCAAAGTGGTCGTAGAGACGTTCTGTTGCTACTCAAATCAAAGATCCGTGATAGTAATAGAGTAAAATGGAAAAAATTCCGAAAATATTGATTTCTCGATTTACACAATGTGCTCGTAGAGACAGACGTTTTGTTGTTACTCAAATGATAGATCTGTAATAGTAACAGAAGAAAAAGATAAAAATTCCTAAAATTTTGATTTCTTGACTTACGCAAAGTGCTCGTAGAGACGTTTTGTTGCTACTCAAATGAAAGATCTGTGATAGTAATAGAGTAAAATGGAGAAAATTCCGAAAATTTTAATTTCTTGAATTACGCAAAGTACTCATAGAGACGTTTTGTTGGTACTCAAATGACAGATCTGTGATAGTAACAGAGGAAAAAGCAGAATATTAAGAAAATTTTAATTTCTTGATTTACGCAAAGTGCTCGTAGAGACGTTTTGTTGTTACTCAAATGACAGATCTGTCATAGTAACAGAGGAAAAAGAGAAAAATTCCTAAAATTTTGATTTCTTGACTTACGCAAAGTGCTCGTAGAGACGTTTTGTTGCTACTCAAATGAAAGATCTGTGATAGTAACAGAGGAAAAAGCAAAATATTCCAAAAATTTTAATTTCTTGATTTACGCAAAGTACTCGTAGAGACGTTTTGTTGTTACTCAAATGACAGATCTGTGATAGTAACAGAGGAAAATACAAAATATTCCGAAAATTTTAATTTCTTGATTTACGCAAAGTACTCGTAGAGACGTTCTGTTGCTACTCAAATGAAAGATCTGTGATAGTAATAGAGTAAAATGGAAAAAATTCCGAAAATTTTGATTTTTCGATTTACGCAAAGTGCTCGTAGAGACGTTTTGTTGTTACTCAAATGACAGATCTGTCATAGTAACAGAGGAAAAAGAGAAAAATTCCTAAAATTTTGATTTCTTGACTTACGCAAAGTGCTCGTAGAGACGTTTGGTTGCTACTCAAATGAAAGATCTGTGATAGTAATAGAGTAAAATGGAAAAAAATCCGAAAATTTTAATTTCTTGATTTACGCAAAGTACTCGTAGAGACGTTTTATTGTTACTCAAATGACAGATCTGTGATAGTAACAGAGGGAAATACAAAATATTCCGAAAATTTTAATTTCTTGATATACGCAAAGTACTCGTAGAAACGTTTTGTTGTTACTCAAATGACAGATCTGTGATAGTAACAGGGGAAAAGGCAAAATATTCCAAAAATTTTAATTTCTTGATTTACGCAAAGTGCTCGTAGAGACGTTTGGTTGCTACTCAAATGAAAGATCTGTGATAGTAATAGAGTAAAATGGAAAAAATTCCGAAAATTTTAATTTCTTGATTTACGCAAAGTACTCATAGAGACGTTTTGGTGGTACTCAAATGACAGATCTGTGATAGTAACAGAGGAAAAAGCAAAATATCCCGAAAATTTTGATTTCTTGACTTACGCAAAGTGCTCGTAGAGACGTTTGGTTGCTACTCAAATGAAAGATCTGTGATAGTAATAGAGTAAAATGGAAAAAATTCCGAAAATTTTAATTTCTTGATTTACGCAAAGTACTCATTGAGACGTTTTGGTGGTACTCAAATGACAGATCTGTGATAGTAACAGAGGAAAAAGCAAAATATTCCGAAAATTTTAATTTCTCAATTTACGCAAAGTGCTCGTAGAGACGTTTTGTTGTTACTCAAATGACAGATCTGTGATAGTAACAGAGGAAAAAGCAAAATATTCCAAAAATTTTAATTTCTTGATTTACGCAAAATGCTCGTAGAGACGTTTTGTTGTTACTCAAATGACAGATCTGTCATAGCAACAGAGGAAAAAGAGAAAAATTCCTAAAATTTTGATTTCTTGACTTACGCAAAGTGCTCGTAGAGACGTTTTGTTGCTACTCAAATGAAAGATCTGTGATAGTAACAGAGGAAAAAGCAAAATATTCCAAAAATTTTAATTTCTTGATTTACGCAAAGTACTCGTAGAGACGTTTTGTTGTTACTCAAATGACAGATCTGTGATAGTAACAGAGGAAAAAGCAGAATATTCCGAAAATTTTAATTTCTTGATTTACGCAAAGTGCTCGTAGAGACGTTTTGTTGTTACTCAAATGACAGATCTGTCATAGCAACAGAGGAAAAAGAGAAAAATTCCTAAAATTTTGATTTCTTGACTTACGCAAAGTGCTCGTAGAGACGTTTTGTTGCTACTCAAATGAAAGATCTGTGATAGTAACAGAGGAAAAAGCAAAATATTCCAAAAATTTTAATTTCTTGATTTACGCAAAGTACTCGTAGAGACGTTTTGTTGTTACTCAAATGACAGATCTGTGATAGTAACAGAGGAAAATACAAAATATTCCGAAAATTTTAATTTCTTGATATACGCAAAGTACTCGTAGAAACGATTTGTTGTTACTCAAATGACAGATCTGTGATAGTAACAGAGGAAAAAGCAAAATATTCCAAAAATTTTAATTTCTTGATTTACGCAAAGTACTCGTAGAGACGTTCTGTTGCTACTCAAATGAAAGATCTGTGATAGTAATAGAGTAAAATGGAAAAAATTCCGAAAATTTTGATTTTTCGATTTACGCAAAGTTCTCGTAGAGACGTTTTGTTGTTACTCAAATGACAGATCTGGCATAGTAACAGAGGAAAAAGAGAAAAATTCCTAAAATTTTGATTTCTTGACTTACGCAAAGTGCTCGTAGAGACGTTTGGTTGCTACTCAAATGAAAGATCTGTGATAGTAATAGAGTAAAATGGAAAAAAATCCGAAAATTTTAATTTCTTGATTTACGCAAAGTACTCCTAGAGACGTTTTGTTGTTACTCAAATGACAGATCTGTGATAGTAACAGAGGAAAATACAAAATATTCCGAAAATTTTAATTTCTTGATATACGCAAAGTACTCGTAGAAACGTTTTGTTGTTACTCAAATGACAGATCTGTGATAGTAACAGAGGAAAAAGCAAAATATTCCAAAAATTTTAATTTCTTGATTTACGCAAAATGCTCGTAGAGACGTTTGGTTGCTACTCAAATGAAAGATCTGTGATAGTAATAGAGTAAAATGGAAAAAATTCCGAAAATTTTAATTTCTTGATTTACGCAAAGTACTCATAGAGACGTTTTGGTGGTACTCAAATGACAGATCTGTGATAGTAACAGAGGAAAAAGCAAAATATTAAGAAAATTTTAATTTCTCAATTTACGCAAAGTGCTCGTAGAGACGTTTTGTTGTTACTCAAATGACAGATCTGTGATAGTAACAGAGGAAAAAGCAAAATATTCCGAAAATTTTGATTTCTTGACTTACGCAAAGTGCTCGTAGAGACGTTTGGTTGCTACTCAAATGAAAGATCTGTGATAGTAATAGAGTAAAATGGAAAAAATTCCGAAAATTTTAATTTCTTGATTTACGCAAAGTACTCATAGAGACGTTTTGGTGGTACTCAAATGACAGATCTGTGATAGTAACAGAGGAAAAAGCAAAATATTCCGAAAATTTTAATTTCTCAATTTACGCAAAGTGCTCGTAGAGACGTTTTGTTGTTACTCAAATGACAGATCTGTGATAGTAACAGAGGAAAAAGCAAAATATTCCGAAAATTTTAATTTCTTGATATACGCAAAGTACTCGTAGAGACGTTTTGTTGTTACTCAAATGACAGATCTGTGATAGTAACAGAGGAAAAAGCAAAATATTCCGAAAATTTTAATTTCTTGATATACGCAAAGTACTCGTAGAGACGTTTTGTTGTTACTCAAATGACAGATCGGTGATAGTAACAGAGGAAAATACAAAATATTCCGATAATTTTAATTTCTTGATATACGCAAAGTACTCGTAGAAACGTTTTGTTATTACTCAAATGACAGATCTGTCATAGTAACAGAGGAAAAAAAGAAAAATTCCTAAAATTTTGATTTCTTGACTTACGCAAAGTGCTCGTAGAGACGTTTTGTTGTTACTCAAATGGCAGATCTGTGATAGTAACAGAGGAAAAAGCAAAATATTCCAAAAATTTTAATTTCTTGATTTACGCAAAGTACTCGTAGAGACGTTCTGTTGCTACTCAAATGAAAGATCTGTGATAGTAATAGAGTAAAATGGAAAAAATTCCGAAAATTTAATTTTTCGATTTACGCAAAGTGCTCGTAGAGACGTTTTGTTGTTACTCAAATGACAGATCTGTCATAGTAACAGAGGAAAAAGAGAAAAATTCCTAAAATTTTGATTTCTTGACTTACGCAAAGTGCTCGTAGAGACGTTTGGTTGCTACTCAAATGAAAGATCTGTGATAGTAATAGAGTAAAATGGAAAAAAAATCCGAAAATTTTAATTTCTTGATTTACGCAAACTACTCATCGAGACGTTTTGTTGGTACTCAAATGACAGATCTGTGATAGTAACAGAGGAAAAAGCAAAATATTCCGAAAATTTAAATTTCTTGATTTACGCAAAGTGGTCGTAGAGACATTTTGTTGCTACTCAAATGCCAGATCTGTGATAGTAACAGAAGAAAAAACAAAATATTCCGAAAATTTTATTTTCTTGATTTACGCAAAGTACTCGTAGAGACGTTTTGTTGTTACTCAAATGACAGATCTGTGATAGTAACGGAGGAAAAAGCAAAATATTCCAAAAATTTTAATTTCTTGATTTACGCAAAGTACTCGTAGAGACGTTCTGTTGCTACTCAAATGAAAGATCTGTGATAGTAATAGAGTAAAATGGAAAAAATTCCGAAAATTTTGATTTTTCGATTTACGCAAAGTGCTCGTAGAGACGTTTTGTTGTTACTCAAATGACAGATCTGTCATAGTAACAGAGGAAAAAGAGAAAAATTCCTAAAATTTTGATTTCTTGACTTACGCAAAGTGCTCGTAGAGACGTTTGGTTGCTACTCAAATGAAAGATCTGTGATAGTAATAGAGTAAAATGGAAAAAATTCCGAAAATTTTAATTTCTTGATTTACGCAAAGTACTCATAGAGACGTTTTGGTGGTACTCAAATGACAGATCTGTGATAGTAACAGAGGAAAAAGCAAAATATTCCGAAAATTTTAATTTCTCAATTTACGCAAAGTGCTCGTAGAGACGTTTTGTTGTTACTCAAATGACAGATCTGTGATAGTAACAGAGGAAAAAGCAAAATATTCCAAAAATTTTAATTTCTTGATTTACGCAAAGTGGTCGTAGAGACGTTCTGTTGCTACTCAAATCAAAGATCCGTGATAGTAATAGAGTAAAATGGAAAAAATTCCGAAAATATTGATTTCTCGATTTACACAATGTGCTCGTAGAGACAGACGTTTTGTTGTTACTCAAATGATAGATCTGTAATAGTAACAGAAGAAAAAGATAAAAATTCCTAAAATTTTGATTTCTTGACTTACGCAAAGTGCTCGTAGAGACGTTTTGTTGCTACTCAAATGAAAGATCTGTGATAGTAATAGAGTAAAATGGAGAAAATTCCGAAAATTTTAATTTCTTGAATTACGCAAAGTACTCATAGAGACGTTTTGTTGGTACTCAAATGACAGATCTGTGATAGTAACAGAGGAAAAAGCAGAATATTAAGAAAATTTTAACTTCTTGATATACGCAAAGTACTCATAGAGACGTTTTGTTGTTACTCAAATGACAGATCTGTGATAGTAACAGAGGAAAAAGCAGAATATTCCGAAAATTTTAATTTCTTGATTTACGCAAAGTGCTCGTAGAGACGTTTTGTTGTTACTCAAATGACAGATCTGTCATAGTAACAGAGGAAAAAGAGAAAAATTCCTAAAATTTTGATTTCTTGACTTACGCAAAGTGCTCGTAGAGACGTTTTGTTGCTACTCAAATGAAAGATCTGTGATAGTAACAGAGGAAAAAGCAAAATATTCCAAAAATTTTAATTTCTTGATTTACGCAAAGTACTCGTAGAGACGTTCTGTTGCTACTCAAATGAAAGATCTGTGATAGTAATAGAGTAAAATGGAAAAAATTCCGAAAATTTTGATTTTTCGATTTACGCAAAGTTCTCGTAGAGACGTTTTGTTGTTACTCAAATGACAGATCTGTCATAGTAACAGAGGAAAAAGAGAAAAATTCCTAAAATTTTGATTTCTTGACTTACGCAAAGTGCTCGTAGAGACGTTTGGTTGCTACTCAAATGAAAGATCTGTGATAGTAATAGAGTAAAATGGAAAAAAATCCGAAAATTTTAATTTCTTGATTTACGCAAAGTACTCCTAGAGACGTTTTGTTGTTACTCAAATGACAGATCTGTGATAGTAACAGAGGAAAATACAAAATATTCCGAAAATTTTAATTTCTTGATATACGCAAAGTACTCGTAGAAACGTTTTGTTGTTACTCAAATGACAGATCTGTGATAGTAACAGAGGAAAAAGCAAAATATTCCAAAAATTTTAATTTCTTGATTTACGCAAAATGCTCGTAGAGACGTTTGGTTGCTACTCAAATGAAAGATCTGTGATAGTAATAGAGTAAAATGGAAAAAATTCCGAAAATTTTAATTTCTTGATTTACGCAAAGTACTCATAGAGACGTTTTGGTGGTACTCAAATGACAGATCTGTGATAGTAACAGAGGAAAAAGCAAAATATTAAGAAAATTTTAATTTCTCAATTTACGCAAAGTGCTCGTAGAGACGTTTTGTTGTTACTCAAATGACAGATCTGTGATAGTAACAGAGGAAAAAGCAAAATATTCCGAAAATTTTAATTTCTTGATATACGCAAAGTGCTCGTAGAGACGTTTTGTTGTTACTCAAATGACAGATCTGTGATAGTAACAGAGGAAAAAGCAAAATATTCCGAAAATTTTGATTTCTTGACTTACGCAAAGTGCTCGTAGAGACGTTTGGTTGCTACTCAAATGAAAGATCTGTGATAGTAATAGAGTAAAATGGAAAAAATTCCGAAAATTTTAATTTCTTGATTTACGCAAAGTACTCATAGAGACGTTTTGGTGGTACTCAAATGACAGATCTGTGATAGTAACAGAGGAAAAAGCAAAATATTCCGAAAATTTTAATTTCTCAATTTACGCAAAGTGCTCGTAGAGACGTTTTGTTGTTACTCAAATGACAGATCTGTGATAGTAACAGAGGAAAAAGCAAAATATTCCGAAAATTTTAATTTCTTGATATACGCAAAGTACTCGTAGAGACGTTTTGTTGTTACTCAAATGACAGATCTGTGATAGTAACAGAGGAAAAAGCAAAATATTCCGAAAATTTTAATTTCTTGATATACGCAAAGTACTCGTAGAGACGTTTTGTTGTTACTCAAATGACAGATCGGTGATAGTAACAGAGGAAAATACAAAATATTCCGATAATTTTAATTTCTTGATATACGCAAAGTACTCGTAGAAACGTTTTGTTATTACTCAAATGACAGATCTGTCATAGTAACAGAGGAAAAAAAGAAAAATTCCTAAAATTTTGATTTCTTGACTTACGCAAAGTGCTCGTAGAGACGTTTTGTTGTTACTCAAATGGCAGATCTGTGATAGTAACAGAGGAAAAAGCAAAATATTCCAAAAATTTTAATTTCTTGATTTACGCAAAGTACTCGTAGAGACGTTCTGTTGCTACTCAAATGAAAGATCTGTGATAGTAATAGAGTAAAATGGAAAAAATTCCGAAAATTTAATTTTTCGATTTACGCAAAGTGCTCGTAGAGACGTTTTGTTGTTACTCAAATGACAGATCTGTCATAGTAACAGAGGAAAAAGAGAAAAATTCCTAAAATTTTGATTTCTTGACTTACGCAAAGTGCTCGTAGAGACGTTTGGTTGCTACTCAAATGAAAGATCTGTGATAGTAATAGAGTAAAATGGAAAAAAAATCCGAAAATTTTAATTTCTTGATTTACGCAAACTACTCATCGAGACGTTTTGTTGGTACTCAAATGACAGATCTGTGATAGTAACAGAGGAAAAAGCAAAATATTCCGAAAATTTAAATTTCTTGATTTACGCAAAGTGGTCGTAGAGACATTTTGTTGCTACTCAAATGCCAGATCTGTGATAGTAATAGAAGAAAAAGCAAAATATTCCGAAAATTTTATTTTCTTGATTTACGCAAAGTACTCGTAGAGACGTTTTGTTGTTACTCAAATGACAGATCTGTGATAGTAACGGAGGAAAAAGCAAAATATTCCAAAAATTTTAATTTCTTGATTTACGCAAAGTACTCGTAGAGACGTTCTGTTGCTACTCAAATGAAAGATCTGTGATAGTAATAGAGTAAAATGGAAAAAATTCCGAAAATTTTGATTTTTCGATTTACGCAAAGTGCTCGTAGCGACGTTTTGTTGTTACTCAAATGACAGATCTGTCATAGTAACAGAGGAAAAAGAGAAAAATTCCTAAAATTTTGATTTCTTGACTTACGCAAAGTGCTCGTAGAGACGTTTGGTTGCTACTCAAATGAAAGATCTGTGATAGTAATAGAGTAAAATGGAAAAAATTCCGAAAATTTTAATTTCTTGATTTACGCAAAGTACTCATAGAGACGTTTTGGTGGTACTCAAATGACAGATCTGTGATAGTAACAGAGGAAAAAGCAAAATATTCCGAAAATTTTAATTTCTCAATTTACGCAAAGTGCTCGTAGAGACGTTTTGTTGTTACTCAAATGACAGATCTGTGATAGTAACAGAGGAAAAAGCAAAATATTCCAAAAATTTTAATTTCTTGATTTACGCAAAGTGGTCGTAGAGACGTTCTGTTGCTACTCAAATCAAAGATCCGTGATAGTAATAGAGTAAAATGGAAAAAATTCCGAAAATATTGATTTCTCGATTTACACAATGTGCTCGTAGAGACAGACGTTTTGTTGTTACTCAAATGATAGATCTGTAATAGTAACAGAAGAAAAAGATAAAAATTCCTAAAATTTTGATTTCTTGACTTACGCAAAGTGCTCGTAGAGACGTTTTGTTGCTACTCAAATGAAAGATCTGTGATAGTAATAGAGTAAAATGGAGAAAATTCCGAAAATTTTAATTTCTTGAATTACGCAAAGTACTCATAGAGACGTTTTGTTGGTACTCAAATGACAGATCTGTGATAGTAACAGAGGAAAAAGCAGAATATTAAGAAAATTTTAACTTCTTGATATACGCAATGTACTCATAGAGACGTTTTGTTGTTACTCAAATGACAGATCTGTGATAGTAACAGAGGAAAAAGCAGAATATTCCGAAAATTTTAATTTCTTGATTTACGCAAAGTGCTCGTAGAGACGTTTTGTTGTTACTCAAATGACAGATCTGTCATAGTAACAGAGGAAAAAGAGAAAAATTCCTAAAATTTTGATTTCTTGACTTACGCAAAGTGCTCGTAGAGACGTTTTGTTGCTACTCAAATGAAAGATCTGTGATAGTAACAGAGGAAAAAGCAAAATATTCCAAAAATTTTAATTTCTTGATTTACGCAAAGTACTCGTAGAGACGTTTTGTTGTTACTCAAATGACAGATATGTGATAGTAACAGAGGAAAATACAAAATATTCCGAAAATTTTAATTTCTTGATTTACGCAAAGTACTCGTAGAGACGTTCTGTTGCTACTCAAATGAAAGATCTGTGATAGTAATAGAGTAAAATGGAAAAAATTCCGAAAATTTTGATTTTTCGATTTACGCAAAGTGCTCGTAGAGACGTTTTGTTGTTACTCAAATGACAGATCTGTCATAGTAACAGGAAAAAGAGAAAAATTCCTAAAATTTTGATTTCTTGACTTACGCAAAGTGCTCGTAGAGACGTTTGGTTGCTACTCAAATGAAAGATCTGTGATAGTAATAGAGTAAAATGGAAAAAAATCCGAAAATTTTAATTTCTTGATTTACGCAAAGTACTCGTAGAGACGTTTTATTGTTACTCAAATGACAGATCTGTGATAGTAACAGAGGGAAATACAAAATATTCCGAAAATTTTAATTTCTTGATATACGCAAAGTACTCGTAGAAACGTTTTGTTGTTACTCAAATGACAGATCTGTGATAGTAACAGAGGAAAAAGCAAAATATTCCAAAAATTTTAATTTCTTGATTTACGCAAAGTGCTCGTAGAGACGTTTGGTTGCTACTCAAATGAAAGATCTGTGATAGTAATAGAGTAAAATGGAAAAAATTCCGAAAATTTTAATTTCTTGATT
Source organism: Geotrupes spiniger (assembly GCA_959613385.1). Classification (NCBI taxonomy): domain Eukaryota; kingdom Metazoa; phylum Arthropoda; class Insecta; order Coleoptera; family Geotrupidae; genus Geotrupes; species Geotrupes spiniger. The sequence goes on from CAUIJQ010000006.1 coordinate 233,137, forward strand.
TACGCAAAGTACTCATAGAGACGTTTTGGTGGTACTCAAATGACAGATCTGTGATAGTAACAGAGGAAAAAGCAAAATATCCCGAAAATTTTGATTTCTTGACTTACGCAAAGTGCTCGTAGAGACGTTTGGTTGCTACTCAAATGAAAGATCTGTGATAGTAATAGAGTAAAATGGAAAAAATTCCGAAAATTTTAATTTCTTGATTTACGCAAAGTACTCATAGAGACGTTTTGGTGGTACTCAAATGACAGATCTGTGATAGTAACAGAGGAAAAAGCAAAATATTCCGAAAATTTTAATTTCTCAATTTACGCAAAGTGCTCGTAGAGACGTTTTGTTGTTACTCAAATGACAGATCTGTGATAGTAACAGAGGAAAAAGCAAAATATTCCAAAAATTTTAATTTCTTGATTTACGCAAAATGCTCGTAGAGACGTTTTGTTGTTACTCAAATGACAGATCTGTCATAGCAACAGAGGAAAAAGAGAAAAATTCCTAAAATTTTGATTTCTTGACTTACGCAAAGTGCTCGTAGAGACGTTTTGTTGCTACTCAAATGAAAGATCTGTGATAGTAACAGAGGAAAAAGCAGAGTATTAAGAAAATTTTAACTTCTTGATATACGCAAAGTACTCATAGAGACGTTTTGTTGTTACTCAAATGACAGATCTGTGATAGTAACAGAGGAAAAAGCAGAATATTCCGAAAATTTTAATTTCTTGATTTACGCAAAGTGCTCGTAGAGACGTTTTGTTGTTACTCAAATGACAGATCTGTCATAGCAACAGAGGAAAAAGAGAAAAATTCCTAAAATTTTGATTTCTTGACTTACGCAAAGTGCTCGTAGAGACGTTTTGTTGCTACTCAAATGAAAGATCTGTGATAGTAACAGAGGAAAAAGCAAAATATTCCAAAAATTTTAATTTCTTGATTTACGCAAAGTACTCGTAGAGACGTTTTGTTGTTACTCAAATGACAGATCTGTGATAGTAACAGAGGAAAATACAAAATATTCCGAAAATTTTAATTTCTTGATATACGCAAAGTACTCGTAGAAACGATTTGTTGTTACTCAAATGACAGATCTGTGATAGTAACAGAGGAAAAAGCAAAATATTCCAAAAATTTTAATTTCTTGATTTACGCAAAGTACTCGTAGAGACGTTCTGTTGCTACTCAAATGAAAGATCTGTGATAGTAATAGAGTAAAATGGAAAAAATTCCGAAAATTTTGATTTTTCGATTTACGCAAAGTTCTCGTAGAGACGTTTTGTTGTTACTCAAATGACAGATCTGTCATATTAACAGAGGAAAAAGAGAAAAATTCCTAAAATTTTGATTTCTTGACTTACGCAAAGTGCTCGTAGAGACGTTTGGTTGCTACTCAAATGAAAGATCTGTGATAGTAATAGAGTAAAATGGAAAAAAATCCGAAAATTTTAATTTCTTGATTTACGCAAAGTACTCCTAGAGACGTTTTGTTGTTACTCAAATGACAGATCTGTGATAGTAACAGAGGAAAATACAAAATATTCCGAAAATTTTAATTTCTTGATATACGCAAAGTACTCGTAGAAACGTTTTGTTGTTACTCAAATGACAGATCTGTGATAGTAACAGAGGAAAAAGCAAAATATTCCAAAAATTTTAATTTCTTGATTTACGCAAAATGCTCGTAGAGACGTTTGGTTGCTACTCAAATGAAAGATCTGTGATAGTAATAGAGTAAAATGGAAAAAATTCCGAAAATTTTAATTTCTTGATTTACGCAAAGTACTCATAGAGACGTTTTGGTGGTACTCAAATGACAGATCTGTTATAGTAACAGAGGAAAAAGCAAAATATTAAGAAAATTTTAATTTCTCAATTTACGCAAAGTGCTCGTAGAGACGTTTTGTTGTTACTCAAATGACAGATCTGTGATAGTAACAGAGGAAAAAGCAAAATATTCCGAAAATTTTAATTTCTTGATATACGCAAAGTGCTCGTAGAGACGTTTTGTTGTTACTCAAATGACAGATCTGTGATAGTAACAGAGGAAAAAGCAAAATATTCCGAAAATTTTGATTTCTTGACTTACGCAAAGTGCTCGTAGAGACGTTTGGTTGCTACTCAAATGAAAGATCTGTGATAGTAATAGAGTAAAATGGAAAAAATTCCGAAAATTTTAATTTCTTGATTTACGCAAAGTACTCATAGAGACGTTTTGGTGGTACTCAAATGACAGATCTGTGATAGTAACAGAGGAAAAAGCAAAATATTCCGAAAATTTTAATTTCTCAATTTACGCAAAGTGCTCGTAGAGACGTTTTGTTGTTACTCAAATGACAGATCTGTGATAGTAACAGAGGAAAAAGCAAAATATTCCGAAAATTTTAATTTCTTGATATACGCAAAGTACTCGTAGAGACGTTTTGTTGTTACTCAAATGACAGATCTGTGATAGTAACAGAGGAAAAAGCAAAATATTCCGAAAATTTTAATTTCTTGATATACGCAAAGTACTCGTAGAGACGTTTTGTTGTTACTCAAATGACAGATCTGTGATAGTAACAGAGGAAAATACAAAATATTCCGATAATTTTAATTTCTTGATATACGTAAAGTACTCGTAGAAACGTTTTGTTATTACTCAAATGACAGATCTGTCATAGTAACAGAGGAAAAAAAGAAAAATTCCTAAAATTTTGATTTCTTGACTTACGCAAAGTGCTCGTAGAGACGTTTTGTTGTTACTCAAATGGCAGATCTGTGATAGTAACAGAGGAAAAAGCAAAATATTCCAAAAATTTTAATTTCTTGATTTACGCAAAGTACTCGTTGAGTTCTGTTGCTACTCAAATGAAAGATCTGTGATAGTAATAGAGTAAAATGGAAAAAATTCCGAAAATTTAATTTTTCGATTTACGCAAAGTGCTCGTAGAGACGTTTTGTTGTTACTCAAATGACAGATCTGTCATAGTAACAGAGGAAAAAGAGAAAAATTCCTAAAATTTTGATTTCTTGACTTACGCAAAGTGCTCGTAGAGACGTTTGGTTGCTACTCAAATGAAAGATCTGTGATAGTAATAGAGTAAAATGGAAAAAAATCCGAAAATTTTAATTTCTTGATTTACGCAAACTACTCATCGAGACGTTTTGTTGGTACTCAAATGACAGATCTGTGATAGTAACAGAGGAAAAAGCAAAATATTCCGAAAATTTAAATTTCTTGATTTACGCAAAGTGGTCGTAGAGACATTTTGTTGCTACTCAAATGCCAGATCTGTGATAGTAACAGAAGAAAAAGCAAAATATTCCGAAAATTTTATTTTCTTGATTTACGCAAAGTACTCGTAGAGACGTTTTGTTGTTACTCAAATGACAGATCTGTGATAGTAACAGAGGAAAAAGCAAAATATTCCAAAAATTTTAATTTCTTGATTTACGCAAAATGCTCGTAGAGACGTTTGGTTGCTACTCAAATGAAAGATCTGTGATAGTAATAGAGTAAAATGGAAAAAATTCCGAAAATTTTAATTTCTTGATTTACGCAAAGTACTCATAGAGACGTTTTGGTGGTACTCAAATGACAGATCTGTGATAGTAACAGAGGAAAAAGCAAAATATTAAGAAAATTTTAATTTCTCAATTTACGCAAAGTGCTCGTAGAGACGTTTTGTTGTTACTCAAATGACAGATCTGTGATAGTAACAGAGGAAAAAGCAAAATATTCCGAAAATTTTAATTTCTTGATATACGCAAAGTGCTCGTAGAGACGTTTTGTTGTTACTCAAATGACAGATCTGTGATAGTAACAGAGGAAAAAGCAAAATATTCCGAAAATTTTGATTTCTTGACTTACGCAAAGTGCTCGTAGAGACGTTTGGTTGCTACTCAAATGAAAGATCTGTGATAGTAATAGAGTAAAATGGAAAAAATTCCGAAAATTTTAATTTCTTGATTTACGCAAAGTACTCATAGAGACGTTTTGGTGGTACTCAAATGACAGATCTGTGATAGTAACAGAGGAAAAAGCAAAATATTCCGAAAATTTTAATTTCTTGATATACGCAAAGTACTCGTAGAGACGTTTTGTTGTTACTCAAATGACAGATCTGTGATAGTAACAGAGGAAAAAGCAAAATATTCCGAAAATTTTAATTTCTTGATATACGCAAAGTACTCGTAGAGACGTTTTGTTGTTACTCAAATGACAGATCGGTGATAGTAACAGAGGAAAATACAAAATATTCCGATAATTTTAATTTCTTGATATACGCAAAGTACTCGTAGAAACGTTTTGTTATTACTCAAATGACAGATCTGTCATAGTAACAGAGGAAAAAAAGAAAAATTCCTAAAATTTTGATTTCTTGACTTACGCAAAGTGCTCGTAGAGACGTTTTGTTGTTACTCAAATGGCAGATCTGTGATAGTAACAGAGGAAAAAGCAAAATATTCCAAAAATTTTAATTTCTTGATTTACGCAAAGTACTCGTAGAGACGTTCTGTTGCTACTCAAATGAAAGATCTGTGATAGTAATAGAGTAAAATGGAAAAAATTCCGAAAATTTAATTTTTCGATTTACGCAAAGTGCTCGTAGAGACGTTTTGTTGTTACTCAAATGACAGATCTGTCATAGTAACAGAGGAAAAAGAGAAAAATTCCTAAAATTTTGATTTCTTGACTTACGCAAAGTGCTCGTAGAGACGTTTGGTTGCTACTCAAATGAAAGATCTGTGATAGTAATAGAGTAAAATGGAAAAAAAATCCGAAAATTTTAATTTCTTGATTTACGCAAACTACTCATCGAGACGTTTTGTTGGTACTCAAATGACAGATCTGTGATAGTAACAGAGGAAAAAGCAAAATATTCCGAAAATTTAAATTTCTTGATTTACGCAAAGTGGTCGTAGAGACATTTTGTTGCTACTCAAATGCCAGATCTGTGATAGTAACAGAAGAAAAAGCAAAATATTCCGAAAATTTTATTTTCTTGATTTACGCAAAGTACTCGTAGAGACGTTTTGTTGTTACTCAAATGACAGATCTGTCATAGTAACAGAGGAAAAAGAGAAAAATTCCTAAAATTTTGATTTCTTGACTTACGCAAAGTGCTCGTAGAGACGTTTTGTTGCTACTCAAATGAAAGATCTGTGATAGTAACAGAGGAAAAAGCAAAATATTCCAAAAATTTTAATTTCTTGATTTACGCAAAGTACTCGTAGAGACGTTTTGTTGTTACTCAAATGACAGATCTGTGATAGTAACAGAGGAAAATACAAAATATTCCGAAAATTTTAATTTCTTGATTTACGCAAAGTACTCGTAGAGACGTTCTGTTGCTACTCAAATGAAAGATCTGTGATAGTAATAGAGTAAAATGGAAAAAATTCCGAAAATTTTGATTTTTCGATTTACGCAAAGTGCTCGTAGAGACGTTTTGTTGTTACTCAAATGACAGATCTGTCATAGTAACAGAGGAAAAAGAGAAAAATTCCTAAAATTTTGATTTCTTGACTTACGCAAAGTGCTCGTAGAGACGTTTGGTTGCTACTCAAATGAAAGATCTGTGATAGTAATAGAGTAAAATGGAAAAAAATCCGAAAATTTTAATTTCTTGATTTACGCAAAGTACTCGTAGAGACGTTTTATTGTTACTCAAATGACAGATCTGTGATAGTAACAGAGGGAAATACAAAATATTCCGAAAATTTTAATTTCTTGATATACGCAAAGTACTCGTAGAAACGTTTTGTTGTTACTCAAATGACAGATCTGTGATAGTAACAGAGGAAAAAGCAAAATATTCCAAAAATTTTAATTTCTTGATTTACGCAAAGTGCTCGTAGAGACGTTTGGTTGCTACTCAAATGAAAGATCTGTGATAGTAATAGAGTAAAATGGAAAAAATTCCGAAAATTTTAATTTCTTGATTTACGCAAAGTACTCATAGAGACGTTTTGGTGGTACTCAAATGACAGATCTGTGATAGTAACAGAGGAAAAAGCAAAATATTCCAAAAATTTTAATTTCTTGATTTACGCAAAGTACTCGTAGAGACGTTTTGTTGTTACTCAAATGACAGATCTGTGATAGTAACAGAGGAAAATACAAAATATTCCGAAAATTTTAATTTCTTGATATACGCAAAGTACTCGTAGAAACGATTTGTTGTTACTCAAATGACAGATCTGTGATAGTAACAGAGGAAAAAGCAAAATATTCCAAAAATTTTAATTTCTTGATTTACGCAAAGTACTCGTAGAGACGTTCTGTTGCTACTCAAATGAAAGATCTGTGATAGTAATAGAGTAAAATGGAAAAAATTCCGAAAATTTTGATTTTTCGATTTACGCAAAGTTCTCGTAGAGACGTTTTGTTGTTACTCAAATGACAGATCTGTCATAGTAACAGAGGAAAAAGAGAAAAATTCCTAAAATTTTGATTTCTTGACTTACGCAAAGTGCTCGTAGAGACGTTTGGTTGCTACTCAAATGAAAGATCTGTGATAGTAATAGAGTAAAATGGAAAAAAATCCGAAAATTGTAATTTCTTGATTTACGCAAAGTACTCCTAGAGACGTTTTGTTGTTACTCAAATGACAGATCTGTGATAGTAACAGAGGAAAATACAAAATATTCCGAAAATTTTAATTTCTTGATATACGCAAAGTACTCGTAGAAACGTTTTGTTGTTACTCAAATGACAGATCTGTGATAGTAACAGAGGAAAAAGCAAAATATTCCAAAAATTTTAATTTCTTGATTTACGCAAAATGCTCGTAGAGACGTTTGGTTGCTACTCAAATGAAAGATCTGTGATAGTAATAGAGTAAAATGGAAAAAATTCCGAAAATTTTAATTTCTTGATTTACGCAAAGTACTCATAGAGACGTTTTGGTGGTACTCAAATGACAGATCTGTGATAGTAACAGAGGAAAAAGCAAAATATTAAGAAAATTTTAATTTCTCAATTTACGCAAAGTGCTCGTAGAGACGTTTTGTTGTTACTCAAATGACAGATCTGTGATAGTAACAGAGGAAAAAGCAAAATATTCCGAAAATTTTAATTTCTTGATATACGCAAAGTGCTCGTAGAGACGTTTTGTTGTTACTCAAATGACAGATCTGTGATAGTAACAGAGGAAAAAGCAAAATATTCCGAAAATTTTGATTTCTTGACTTACGCAAAGTGCTCGTAGAGACGTTTGGTTGCTACTCAAATGAAAGATCTGTGATAGTAATAGAGTAAAATGGAAAAAATTCCGATAATTTTAATTTCTTGATTTACGCAAAGTACTCATAGAGACGTTTTGGTGGTACTCAAATGACAGATCTGTGATAGTAACAGAGGAAAAAGCAAAATATTCCGAAAATTTTAATTTCTTGATATACGCAAAGTACTCGTAGAGACGTTTTGTTGTTACTCAAATGACAGATCTGTGATAGTAACAGAGGAAAAAGCAAAATATTCCGAAAATTTTAATTTCTTGATATACGCAAAGTACTCGTAGAGACGTTTTGTTGTTACTCAAATGACAGATCGGTGATAGTAACAGAGGAAAATACAAAATATTCCGATAATTTTAATTTCTTGATATACGCAAAGTACTCGTAGAAACGTTTTGTTATTACTCAAATGACAGATCTGTCATAGTAACAGAGGAAAAAAAGAAAAATTCCTAAAATTTTGATTTCTTGACTTACGCAAAGTGCTCGTAGAGACGTTTTGTTGTTACTCAAATGGCAGATCTGTGATAGTAACAGAGGAAAAAGCAAAATATTCCAAAAATTTTAATTTCTTGATTTACGCAAAGTACTCGTAGAGACGTTCTGTTGCTACTCAAATGAAAGATCTGTGATAGTAATAGAGTAAAATGGAAAAAATTCCGAAAATTTAATTTTTCGATTTACGCAAAGTGCTCGTAGAGACGTTTTGTTGTTACTCAAATGACAGATCTGTCATAGTAACAGAGGAAAAAGAGAAAAATTCCTAAAATTTTGATTTCTTGACTTACGCAAAGTGCTCGTAGAGACGTTTGGTTGCTACTCAAATGAAAGATCTGTGATAGTAATAGAGTAAAATGGAAAAAAAAATCCGAAAATTTTAATTTCTTGATTTACGCAAACTACTCATCGAGACGTTTTGTTGGTACTCAAATGACAGATCTGTGATAGTAACAGAGGAAAAAGCAAAATATTCCGAAAATTTAAATTTCTTGATTTACGCAAAGTGGTCGTAGAGACATTTTGTTGCTACTCAAATGCCAGATCTGTGATAGTAACAGAAGAAAAAGCAAAATATTCCGAAAATTTTATTTTCTTGATTTACGCAAAGTACTCGTAGAGACGTTTTGTTGTTACTCAAATGACAGATCTGTGATAGTAACGGAGGAAAAAGCAAAATATTCCAAAAATTTTAATTTCTTGATTTACGCAAAGTACTCGTAGAGACGTTCTGTTGCTACTCAAATGAAAGATCTGTGATAGTAATAGAGTAAAATGGAAAAAATTCCGAAAATTTTGATTTTTCGATTTACGCAAAGTGCTCGTAGAGACGTTTTGTTGTTACTCAAATGACAGATCTGTCATAGTAACAGAGGAAAAAGAGAAAAATTCCTAAAATTTTGATTTCTTGACTTACGCAAAGTGCTCGTAGAGACGTTTGGTTGCTACTCAAATGAAAGATCTGTGATAGTAATAGAGTAAAATGGAAAAAATTCCGAAAATTTTAATTTCTTGATTTACGCAAAGTACTCATAGAGACGTTTTGGTGGTACTCAAATGACAGATCTGTGATAGTAACAGAGGAAAAAGCAAAATATTAAGAAAATTTTAATTTCTCAATTTACGCAAAGTGCTCGTAGAGACGTTTCGTTGTTACTCAAATGACAGATCTGTGATAGTAACAGAGGAAAAAGCAAAATATTCCGAAAATTTTAATTTCTTGATATACGCAAAGTGCTCGTAGAGACGTTTTGTTGTTACTCAAATGACAGATCTGTGATAGTAACAGAGGAAAAAGCAAAATATTCCGAAAATTTTGATTTCTTGACTTACGCAAAGTGCTCGTAGAGACGTTTGGTTGCTACTCAAATGAAAGATCTGTGATAGTAATAGAGTAAAATGGAAAAAATTCCGAAAATTTTAATTTCTTGATTTACGCAAAGTACTCATAGAGACGTTTTGGTGGTACTCAAATGACAGATCTGTGATAGTAACAGAGGAAAAAGCAAAATATTCCGAAAATTTTAATTTCTCAATTTACGCAAAGTGCTCGTAGAGACGTTTTGTTGTTACTCAAATGACAGATCTGTGATAGTAACAGAGGAAAAAGCAAAATATTCCGAAAATTTTAATTTCTTGATATACGCAAAGTACTCGTAGAGACGTTTTGTTGTTACTCAAATGACAGATCTGTGATAGTAACAGAGGAAAAAGCAAAATATTCCGAAAATTTTAATTTCTTGATATACGCAAAGTACTCGTAGAGACGTTTTGTTGTTACTCAAATGACAGATCGGTGATAGTAACAGAGGAAAATACAAAATATTCCGATAATTTTAATTTCTTGATATACGCAAAGTACTCGTAGAAACGTTTTGTTATTACTCAAATGACAGATCTGTCATAGTAACAGAGGAAAAAAAGAAAAATTCCTAAAATTTTGATTTCTTGACTTACGCAAAGTGCTCGTAGAGACGTTTTGTTGTTACTCAAATGGCAGATCTGTGATAGTAACAGAGGAAAAAGCAAAATATTCCAAAAATTTTAATTTCTTGATTTACGCAAAGTACTCGTAGAGACGTTCTGTTGCTACTCAAATGAAAGATCTGTGATAGTAATAGAGTAAAATGGAAAAAATTCCGAAAATTTAATTTTTCGATTTACGCAAAGTGCTCGTAGAGACGTTTTGTTGTTACTCAAATGACAGATCTGTCATAGTAACAGAGGAAAAAGAGAAAAATTCCTAAAATTTTGATTTCTTGACTTACGCAAAGTGCTCGTAGAGACGTTTGGTTGCTACTCAAATGAAAGATCTGTGATAGTAATAGAGTAAAATGGAAAAAAAATCCGAAAATTTTAATTTCTTGATTTACGCAAACTACTCATCGAGACGTTTTGTTGGTACTCAAATGACAGATCTGTGATAGTAACAGAGGAAAAAGCAAAATATTCCGAAAATTTAAATTTCTTGATTTACGCAAAGTGGTCGTAGAGACATTTTGTTGCTACTCAAATGCCAGATCTGTGATAGTAACAGAAGAAAAAGCAAAATATTCCGAAAATTTTATTTTCTTGATTTACGCAAAGTACTCGTAGAGACGTTTTGTTGTTACTCAAATGACAGATCTGTGATAGTAACGGAGGAAAAAGCAAAATATTCCAAAAATTTTAATTTCTTGATTTACGCAAAGTACTCGTAGAGACGTTCTGTTGCTACTCAAATGAAAGATCTGTGATAGTAATAGAGTAAAATGGAAAAAATTCCGAAAATATTGATTTCTCGATTTACACAATGTGCTCGTAGAGACAGACGTTTTGTTGTTACTCAAATGATAGATCTGTAATAGTAACAGAAGAAAAAGATAAAAATTCCTAAAATTTTGATTTCTTGACTTACGCAAAGTGCTCGTAGAGACGTTTTGTTGCTACTCAAATGAAAGATCTGTGATAGTAATAGAGTAAAATGGAGAAAATTCCGAAAATTTTAATTTCTTGAATTACGCAAAGTACTCATAGAGACGTTTTGTTGGTACTCAAATGACAGATCTGTGATAGTAACAGAGGAAAAAGCAGAATATTAAGAAAATTTTAACTTCTTGATATACGCAAAGTACTCATAGAGACGTTTTGTTGTTACTCAAATGACAGATCTGTGATAGTAACAGAGGAAAAAGCAGAATATTCCGAAAATTTTAATTTCTTGATTTACGCAAAGTGCTCGTAGAGACGTTTTGTTGTTACTCAAATGACAGATCTGTCATAGTAACAGAGGAAAAAGAGAAAAATTCCTAAAATTTTGATTTCTTGACTTACGCAAAGTGCTCGTAGAGACGTTTTGTTGCTACTCAAATGAAAGATCTGTGATAGTAACAGAGGAAAAAGCAAAATATTCCAAAAATTTTAATTTCTTGATTTACGCAAAGTACTCGTAGAGACGTTTTGTTGTTACTCAAATGACAGATCTGTGATAGTAACAGAGGAAAATACAAAATATTCCGAAAATTTTAATTTCTTGATTTACGCAAAGTACTCGTAGAGACGTTCTGTTGCTACTCAAATGAAAGATCTGTGATAGTAATAGAGTAAAATGGAAAAAATTCCGAAAATTTTGATTTTTCGATTTACGCAAAGTGCTCGTAGAGACGTTTTGTTGTTACTCAAATGACAGATCTGTCATAGTAACAGAGGAAAAAGAGAAAAATTCCTAAAATTTTGATTTCTTGACTTACGCAAAGTGCTCGTAGAGACGTTTGGTTGCTACTCAAATGAAAGATCTGTGATAGTAATAGAGTAAAATGGAAAAAAATCCGAAAATTTTAATTTCTTGATTTACGCAAAGTACTCGTAGAGACGTTTTATTGTTACTCAAATGACAGATCTGTGATAGTAACAGAGGGAAATACAAAATATTCCGAAAATTTTAATTTCTTGATATACGCAAAGTACTCGTAGAAACGTTTTGTTGTTACTCAAATGACAGATCTGTGATAGTAACAGAGGAAAAAGCAAAATATTCCAAAAATTTTAATTTCTTGATTTACGCAAAGTGCTCGTAGAGACGTTTGGTTGCTACTCAAATGAAAGATCTGTGATAGTAATAGAGTAAAATGGAAAAAATTCCGAAAATTTTAATTTCTTGATTTACGCAAAGTACTCATAGAGACGTTTTGGTGGTACTCAAATGACAGATCTGTGATAGTAACAGAGGAAAAAGCAAAATATCCCGAAAATTTTGATTTCTTGACTTACGCAAAGTGCTCGTAGAGACGTTTGGTTGCTACTCAAATGAAAGATCTGTGATAGTAATAGAGTAAAATGGAAAAAATTCCGAAAATTTTAATTTCTTGATTTACGCAAAGTACTCATAGAGACGTTTTGGTGGTACTCAAATGACAGATCTGTGATAGTAACAGAGGAAAAAGCAAAATATTCCGAAAATTTTAATTTCTCAATTTACGCAAAGTGCTCGTAGAGACGTTTTGTTGTTACTCAAATGACAGATCTGTGATAGTAACAGAGGAAAAAGCAAAATATTCCAAAAATTTTAATTTCTTGATTTACGCAAAATGCTCGAAGAGACGTTTTGTTGTTACTCAAATGACAGATCTGTCATAGCAACAGAGGAAAAAGAGAAAAATTCCTAAAATTTTGATTTCTTGACTTACGCAAAGTGCTCGTAGAGACGTTTTGTTGCTACTCAAATGAAAGATCTGTGATAGTAACAGAGGAAAAAGCAGAGTATTAAGAAAATTTTAACTTCTTGATATACGCAAAGTACTCATAGAGACGTTTTGTTGTTACTCAAATGAGAGATCTGTGATAGTAACAGAGGAAAAAGCAGAATATTCCGAAAATTTTAATTTCTTGATTTACGCAAAGTGCTCGTAGAGACGTTTTGTTGTTACTCAAATGACAGATCTGTCATAGCAACAGAGGAAAAAGAGAAAAATTCCTAAAATTTTGATTTCTTGACTTACGCAAAGTGCTCGTAGAGACGTTTTGTTGCTACTCAAATGAAAGATCTGTGATAGTAACAGAGGAAAAAGCAAAATATTCCAAAAATTTTAATTTCATGATTTACGCAAAGTACTCGTAGAGACGTTTTGTTGTTACTCAAATGACAGATCTGTGATAGTAACAGAGGAAAATACAAAATATTCCGAAAATTTTAATTTCTTGATTTACGCAAAGTACTCGTAGAAACGATTTGTTGTTACTCAAATGACAGATCTGTGATAGTAACAGAGGAAAAAGCAAAATATTCCAAAAATTTTAATTTCTTGATTTACGCAAAGTACTCGTAGAGACGTTCTGTTGCTACTCAAATGAAAGATCTGTGATAGTAATAGAGTAAAATGGAAAAAATTCCGAAAATTTTGATTTTTCGATTTACGCAAAGTTCTCGTAGAGACGTTTTGTTGTTACTCAAATGACAGATCTGTCATAGTAACAGAGGAAAAAGAGAAAAATTCCTAAAATTTTGATTTCTTGACTTACGCAAAGTGCTCGTAGAGACGTTTGGTTGCTACTCAAATGAAAGATCTGTGATAGTAATAGAGTAAAATGGAAAAAAATCCGAAAATTTTAATTTCTTGATTTACGCAAAGTACTCCTAGAGACGTTTTGTTGTTACTCAAATGACAGATCTGTGATAGTAACAGAGGAAAATACAAAATATTCCGAAAATTTTAATTTCTTGATATACGCAAAGTACTCGTAGAAACGTTTTGTTGTTACTCAAATGACAGATCTGTGATAGTAACAGAGGAAAAAGCAAAATATTCCAAAAATTTTAATTTCTTGATTTACGCAAAATGCTCGTAGAGACGTTTGGTTGCTACTCAAATGAAAGATCTGTGATAGTAATAGAGTAAAATGGAAAAAATTCCGAAAATTGTAATTTCTTGATTTACGCAAAGTACTCATAGAGACGTTTTGGTGGTACTCAAATGACAGATCTGTGATAGTAACAGAGGAAAAAGCAAAATATTAAGAAAATTTTAATTTCTCAATTTACGCAAAGTGCTCGTAGAGACGTTTTGTTGTTACTCAAATGACAGATCTGTGATAGTAACAGAGGAAAAAGCAAAATATTCCGAAAATTTTAATTTCTTGATATACGCAAAGTGCTCGTAGAGACGTTTTGTTGTTACTCAAATGACAAATCTGTGATAGTAACAGAGGAAAAAGCAAAATATTCCGAAAATTTTGATTTCTTGACTTACGCAAAGTGCTCGTAGAGACGTTTGGTTGCTACTCAAATGAAAGATCTGTGATAGTAATAGAGTAAAATGGAAAAAATTCCGAAAATTTTAATTTCTTGATTTACGCAAAGTACTCATAGAGACGTTTTGGTGGTACTCAAATGACAGATCTGTGATAGTAACAGAGGAAAAAGCAAAATATTCCGAAAATTTTAATTTCTCAATTTACGCAAAGTGCTCGTAGAGACGTTTTGTTGTTACTCAAATGACAGATCTGTGATAGTAACAGAGGAAAAAGCAAAATATTCCGAAAATTTTAATTTCTTGATATACGCAAAGTACTCGTAGAGACGTTTTGTTGTTACTCAAATGACAGATCTGTGATAGTAACAGAGGAAAAAGCAAAATATTCCGAAAATTTTAATTTCTTGATATACGCAAAGTACTCGTAGAGACGTTTTGTTGTTACTCAAATGACAGATCTGTGATAGTAACAGAGGAAAATACAAAATATTCCGATAATTTTAATTTCTTGATATACGCAAAGTACTCGTAGAAACGTTTTGTTATTACTCAAATGACAGATCTGTCATAGTAACAGAGGAAAAAAAGAAAAATTCCTAAAATTTTGATTTCTTGACTTACGCAAAGTGCTCGTAGAGACGTTTTGTTGTTACTCAAATGGCAGATCTGTGATAGTAACAGAGGAAAAAGCAAAATATTCCAAAAATTTTAATTTCTTGATTTACGCAAAGTACTCGTTGAGTTCTGTTGCTACTCAAATGAAAGATCTGTGATAGTAATAGAGTAAAATGGAAAAAATTCCGAAAATTTAATTTTTCGATTTACGCAAAGTGCTCGTAGAGACGTTTTGTTGTTACTCAAATGACAGATCTGTCATAGTAACAGAGGAAAAAGAGAAAAATTCCTAAAATTTTGATTTCTTGACTTACGCAAAGTGCTCGTAGAGACGTTTGGTTGCTACTCAAATGAAAGATCTGTGATAGTAATAGAGTAAAATGGAAAAAAATCCGAAAATTTTAATTTCTTGATTTACGCAAACTACTCATCGAGACGTTTTGTTGGTACTCAAATGACAGATCTGTGATAGTAACAGAGGAAAAAGCAAAATATTCCGAAAATTTAAATTTCTTGATATACGCAAAGTACTCATAGAGACGTTTTGTTGTTACTCAAATGACAGATCTGTGATAGTAACAGAGGAAAAAGCAGAATATTCCGAAAATTTTAATTTCTTGATTTACGCAAAGTGCTCGTAGAGACGTTTTGTTGCTACTCAAATGACAGATCTGTCATAGCAACAGAGGAAAAAGAGAAAAATTCCTAAAATTTTGATTTCTTGACTTACGCAAAGTGCTCGTAGAGACGTTTTGTTGCTACTCAAATGAAAGATCTGTGATAGTAACAGAGGAAAAAGCAAAATATTCCAAAAATTTTAATTTCTTGATTTACGCAAAGTACTCGTAGAGACGTTTTGTTGTTACTCAAATGACAGATCTGTGATAGTAACAGAGGAAAATACAAAATATTCCGAAAATTTTAATTTCTTGATATACGCAAAGTACTCGTAGAAACGATTTGTTGTTACTCAAATGACAGATCTGTGATAGTAACAGAGGAAAAAGCAAAATATTCCAAAAATTTTAATTTCTTGATTTACGCAAAGTACTCGTAGAGACGTTCTGTTGCTACTCAAATGAAAGATCTGTGATAGTAATAGAGTAAAATGGAAAAAATTCCGAAAATTTTGATTTTTCGATTTACGCAAAGTTCTCGTAGAGACGTTTTGTTGTTACTCAAATGACAGATCTGTCATAGTAACAGAGGAAAAAGAGAAAAATTCCTAAAATTTTGATTTCTTGACTTACGCAAAGTGCTCGTAGAGACGTTTGGTTGCTACTCAAATGAAAGATCTGTGATAGTAATAGAGTAAAATGGAAAAAAATCCGAAAATTTTAATTTCTTGATTTACGCAAAGTACTCCTAGAGACGTTTTGTTGTTACTCAAATGACAGATCTGTGATAGTAACAGAGGAAAATACAAAATATTCCGAAAATTTTAATTTCTTGATATACGCAAAGTACTCGTAGAAACGTTTTGTTGTTACTCAAATGACAGATCTGTGATAGTAACAGAGGAAAAAGCAAAATATTCCAAAAATTTTAATTTCTTGATTTACGCAAAATGCTCGTAGAGACGTTTGGTTGCTACTCAAATGAAAGATCTGTGATAGTAATAGAGTAAAATGGAAAAAATTCCGAAAATTTTAATTTCTTGATTTACGCAAAGTACTCATAGAGACGTTTTGGTGGTACTCAAATGACAGATCTGTGATAGTAACAGAGGAAAAAGCAAAATATTAAGAAAATTTTAATTTCTCAATTTACGCAAAGTGCTCGTAGAGACGTTTTGTTGTTACTCAAATGACAGATCTGTGATAGTAACAGAGGAAAAAGCAAAATATTCCGAAAATTTAAATTTCTTGATATACGCAAAGTACTCATAGAGACGTTTTGTTGTTACTCAAATGACAGATCTGTGATAGTAACAGAGGAAAAAGCAGAATATTCCGAAAATTTTAATTTCTTGATTTACGCAAAGTGCTCGTAGAGACGTTTTGTTGCTACTCAAATGACAGATCTGTCATAGCAACAGAGGAAAAAGAGAAAAATTCCTAAAATTTTGATTTCTTGACTTACGCAAAGTGCTCGTAGAGACGTTTTGTTGCTACTCAAATGAAAGATCTGTGATAGTAACAGAGGAAAAAGCAAAATATTCCAAAAATTTTAATTTCTTGATTTACGCAAAGTACTCGTAGAGACGTTTTGTTGTTACTCAAATGACAGATCTGTGATAGTAACAGAGGAAAATACAAAATATTCCGAAAATTTTAATTTCTTGATATACGCAAAGTACTCGTAGAAACGATTTGTTGTTACTCAAATGACAGATCTGTGATAGTAACAGAGGAAAAAGCAAAATATTCCAAAAATTTTAATTTCTTGATTTACGCAAAGTACTCGTAGAGACGTTCTGTTGCTACTCAAATGAAAGATCTGTGATAGTAATAGAGTAAAATGGAAAAAATTCCGAAAATTTTGATTTTTCGATTTACGCAAAGTTCTCGTAGAGACGTTTTGTTGTTACTCAAATGACAGATCTGTCATAGTAACAGAGGAAAAAGAGAAAAATTCCTAAAATTTTGATTTCTTGACTTACGCAAAGTGCTCGTAGAGACGTTTGGTTGCTACTCAAATGAAAGATCTGTGATAGTAATAGAGTAAAATGGAAAAAAATCCGAAAATTTTAATTTCTTGATTTACGCAAACTACTCATCGAGACGTTTTGTTGGTACTCAAATGACAGATCTGTGATAGTAACAGAGGAAAAAGCAAAATATTCCGAAAATTTAAATTTCTTGATATACGCAAAGTACTCATAGAGACGTTTTGTTGTTACTCAAATGACAGATCTGTGATAGTAACAGAGGAAAAAGCAGAATATTCCGAAAATTTTAATTTCTTGATTTACGCAAAGTGCTCGTAGAGACGTTTTGTTGCTACTCAAATGACAGATCTGTCATAGCAACAGAGGAAAAAGAGAAAAATTCCTAAAATTTTGATTTCTTGACTTACGCAAAGTGCTCGTAGAGACGTTTTGTTGCTACTCAAATGAAAGATCTGTGATAGTAACAGAGGAAAAAGCAAAATATTCCAAAAATTTTAATTTCTTGATTTACGCAAAGTACTCGTAGAGACGTTTTGTTGTTACTCAAATGACAGATCTGTGATAGTAACAGAGGAAAATACAAAATATTCCGAAAATTTTAATTTCTTGATATACGCAAAGTACTCGTAGAAACGATTTGTTGTTACTCAAATGACAGATCTGTGATAGTAACAGAGGAAAAAGCAAAATATTCCAAAAATTTTAATTTCTTGATTTACGCAAAGTACTCGTAGAGACGTTCTGTTGCTACTCAAATGAAAGATCTGTGATAGTAATAGAGTAAAATGGAAAAAATTCCGAAAATTTTGATTTTTCGATTTACGCAAAGTTCTCGTAGAGACGTTTTGTTGTTACTCAAATGACAGATCTGTCATAGTAACAGAGGAAAAAGAGAAAAATTCCTAAAATTTTGATTTCTTGACTTACGCAAAGTGCTCGTAGAGACGTTTGGTTGCTACTCAAATGAAAGAGCTGTGATAGTAATAGAGTAAAATGGAAAAAAATCCGAAAATTTTAATTTCTTGATTTACGCAAAGTACTCCTAGAGACGTTTTGTTGTTACTCAAATGACAGATCTGTGATAGTAACAGAGGAAAATACAAAATATTCCGAAAATTTTAATTTCTTGATATACGCAAAGTACTCGTAGAAACGTTTTGTTGTTACTCAAATGACAGATCTGTGATAGTAACAGAGGAAAAAGCAAAATATTCCAAAAATTTTAATTTCTTGATTTACGCAAAATGCTCGTAGAGACGTTTGGTTGCTACTCAAATGAAAGATCTGTGATAGTAATAGAGTAAAATGGAAAAAATTCCGAAAATTTTAATTTCTTGATTTACGCAAAGTACTCATAGAGACGTTTTGGTGGTACTCAAATGACAGATCTGTGATAGTAACAGAGGAAAAAGCAAAATATTAAGAAAATTTTAATTTCTCAATTTACGCAAAGTGCTCGTAGAGACGTTTTGTTGTTACTCAAATGACAGATCTGTGATAGTAACAGAGGAAAAAGCAAAATATTCCGAAAATTTAAATTTCTTGATATACGCAAAGTACTCATAGAGACGTTTTGTTGTTACTCAAATGACAGATCTGTGATAGTAACAGAGGAAAAAGCAGAATATTCCGAAAATTTTAATTTCTTGATTTACGCAAAGTGCTCGTAGAGACGTTTTGTTGCTACTCAAATGACAGATCTGTCATAGCAACAGAGGAAAAAGAGAAAAATTCCTAAAATTTTGATTTCTTGACTTACGCAAAGTGCTCGTAGAGACGTTTTGTTGCTACTCAAATGAAAGATCTGTGATAGTAACAGAGGAAAAAGCAAAATATTCCAAAAATT
The DNA here is from genome assembly GCA_959613385.1 of Geotrupes spiniger. Taxonomy (NCBI): domain Eukaryota; kingdom Metazoa; phylum Arthropoda; class Insecta; order Coleoptera; family Geotrupidae; genus Geotrupes; species Geotrupes spiniger. The sequence goes on from CAUIJQ010000006.1 coordinate 252,152, forward strand.
TTAATTTCTTGATTTACGCAAAGTACTCGTAGAGACGTTTTGTTGTTACTCAAATGACAGATCTGTGATAGTAACAGAGGAAAATACAAAATATTCCGAAAATTTTAATTTCTTGATATACGCAAAGTACTCGTAGAAACGATTTGTTGTTACTCAAATGACAGATCTGTGATAGTAACAGAGGAAAAAGCAAAATATTCCAAAAATTTTAATTTCTTGATTTACGCAAAGTACTCGTAGAGACGTTCTGTTGCTACTCAAATGAAAGATCTGTGATAGTAATAGAGTAAAATGGAAAAAATTCCGAAAATTTTGATTTTTCGATTTACGCAAAGTTCTCGTAGAGACGTTTTGTTGTTACTCAAATGACAGATCTGTCATAGTAACAGAGGAAAAAGAGAAAAATTCCTAAAATTTTGATTTCTTGACTTACGCAAAGTGCTCGTAGAGACGTTTGGTTGCTACTCAAATGAAAGATCTGTGATAGTAATAGAGTAAAATGGAAAAAAATCCGAAAATTTTAATTTCTTGATTTACGCAAAGTACTCCTAGAGACGTTTTGTTGTTACTCAAATGACAGATCTGTGATAGTAACAGAGGAAAATACAAAATATTCCGAAAATTTTAATTTCTTGATATACGCAAAGTACTCGTAGAAACGTTTTGTTGTTACTCAAATGACAGATCTGTGATAGTAACAGAGGAAAAAGCAAAATATTCCAAAAATTTTAATTTCTTGATTTACGCAAAATGCTCGTAGAGACGTTTGGTTGCTACTCAAATGAAAGATCTGTGATAGTAATAGAGTAAAATGGAAAAAATTCCGAAAATTTTAATTTCTTGATTTACGCAAAGTACTCATAGAGACGTTTTGGTGGTACTCAAATGACAGATCTGTGATAGTAACAGAGGAAAAAGCAAAATATTAAGAAAATTTTAATTTCTCAATTTACGCAAAGTGCTCGTAGAGACGTTTTGTTGTTACTCAAATGACAGATCTGTGATAGTAACAGAGGAAAAAGCAAAATATTCCGAAAATTTTAATTTCTTGATATACGCAAAGTGCTCGTAGAGACGTTTTGTTGTTACTCAAATGACAGATCTGTGATAGTAACAGAGGAAAAAGCAAAATATTCCGAAAATTTTGATTTCTTGACTTACGCAAAGTGCTCGTAGAGACGTTTGGTTGCTACTCAAATGAAAGATCTGTGATAGTAATAGAGTAAAATGGAAAAAATTCCGAAAATTTTAATTTCTTGATTTACGCAAAGTACTCATAGAGACGTTTTGGTGGTACTCAAATGACAGATCTGTGATAGTAACAGAGGAAAAAGCAAAATATTCCGAAAATTTTAATTTCTCAATTTACGCAAAGTGCTCGTAGAGACGTTTTGTTGTTACTCAAATGACAGATCTGTGATAGTAACAGAGGAAAAAGCAAAATATTCCGAAAATTTTAATTTCTTGATATACGCAAAGTACTCGTAGAGACGTTTTGTTGTTACTCAAATGACAGATCTGTGATAGTAACAGAGGAAAAAGCAAAATATTCCGAAAATTTTAATTTCTTGATATACGCAAAGTACTCGTAGAGACGTTTTGTTGTTACTCAAATGACAGATCTGTGATAGTAACAGAGGAAAATACAAAATATTCCGATAATTTTAATTTCTTGATATACGCAAAGTACTCGTAGAAACGTTTTGTTATTACTCAAATGACAGATCTGTCATAGTAACAGAGGAAAAAAAGAAAAATTCCTAAAATTTTGATTTCTTGACTTACGCAAAGTGCTCGTAGAGACGTTTTGTTGTTACTCAAATGGCAGATCTGTGATAGTAACAGAGGAAAAAGCAAAATATTCCAAAAATTTTAATTTCTTGATTTACGCAAAGTACTCGTTGAGTTCTGTTGCTACTCAAATGAAAGATCTGTGATAGTAATAGAGTAAAATGGAAAAAATTCCGAAAATTTAATTTTTCGATTTACGCAAAGTGCTCGTAGAGACGTTTTGTTGTTACTCAAATGACAGATCTGTCATAGTAACAGAGGAAAAAGAGAAAAATTCCTAAAATTTTGATTTCTTGACTTACGCAAAGTGCTCGTAGAGACGTTTGGTTGCTACTCAAATGAAAGATCTGTGATAGTAATAGAGTAAAATGGAAAAAAATCCGAAAATTTTAATTTCTTGATTTACGCAAACTACTCATCGAGACGTTTTGTTGGTACTCAAATGACAGATCTGTGATAGTAACAGAGGAAAAAGCAAAATATTCCGAAAATTTAAATTTCTTGATTTACGCAAAGTGGTCGTAGAGACATTTTGTTGCTACTCAAATGCCAGATCTGTGATAGTAACAGAAGAAAAAGCAAAATATTCCGAAAATTTTATTTTCTTGATTTACGCAAAGTACTCGTAGAGACGTTTTGTTGTTACTCAAATGACAGATCTGTGATAGTAACGGAGGAAAAAGCAAAATATTCCAAAAATTTTAATTTCTTGATTTACGCAAAGTACTCGTAGAGACGTTCTGTTGCTACTCAAATGAAAGATCTGTGATAGTAATAGAGTAAAATGGAAAAAATTCCGAAAATTTTGATTTTTCGATTTACGCAAAGTGCTCGTAGAGACGTTTTGTTGTTACTCAAATGACAGATCTGTCATAGTAACAGAGGAAAAAGAGAAAAATTCCTAAAATTTTGATTTCTTGACTTACGCAAAGTGCTCGTAGAGACGTTTGGTTGCTACTCAAATGAAAGATCTGTGATAGTAATAGAGTAAAATGGAAAAAATTCCGAAAATTTTAATTTCTTGATTTACGCAAAGTACTCATAGAGACGTTTTGGTGGTACTCAAATGACAGATCTGTGATAGTAACAGAGGAAAAAGCAAAATATTCCGAAAATTTTAATTTCTCAATTTACGCAAAGTGCTCGTAGAGACGTTTTGTTGTTACTCAAATGACAGATCTGTGATAGTAACAGAGGAAAAAGCAAAATATTCCGAAAATTTTAATTTCTTGATATACGCAAAGTACTCGTAGAGACGTTTTGTTGTTACTCAAATGACAGATCTGTGATAGTAACAGAGGAAAAAGCAAAATATTCCGAAAATTTTAATTTCTTGATATACGCAAAGTACTCGTAGAGACGTTTTGTTGTTACTCAAATGACAGATCGGTGATAGTAACAGAGGAAAATACAAAATATTCCGATAATTTTAATTTCTTGATATACGCAAAGTACTCGTAGAAACGTTTTGTTATTACTCAAATGACAGATCTGTCATAGTAACAGAGGAAAAAAAGAAAAATTCCTAAAATTTTGATTTCTTGACTTACGCAAAGTGCTCGTAGAGACGTTTTGTTGTTACTCAAATGGCAGATCTGTGATAGTAACAGAGGAAAAAGCAAAATATTCCAAAAATTTTAATTTCTTGATTTACGCAAAGTACTCGTAGAGACGTTCTGTTGCTACTCAAATGAAAGATCTGTGATAGTAATAGAGTAAAATGGAAAAAATTCCGAAAATTTAATTTTTCGATTTACGCAAAGTGCTCGTAGAGACGTTTTGTTGTTACTCAAATGACAGATCTGTCATAGTAACAGAGGAAAAAGAGAAAAATTCCTAAAATTTTGATTTCTTGACTTACGCAAAGTGCTCGTAGAGACGTTTGGTTGCTACTCAAATGAAAGATCTGTGATAGTAATAGAGTAAAATGGAAAAAAATCCGAAAATTTTAATTTCTTGATTTACGCAAACTACTCATCGAGACGTTTTGTTGGTACTCAAATGACAGATCTGTGATAGTAACAGAGGAAAAAGCAAAATATTCCGAAAATTTAAATTTCTTGATTTACGCAAAGTGGTCGTAGAGACATTTTGTTGCTACTCAAATGCCAGATCTGTGATAGTAACAGAAGAAAAAGCAAAATATTCCGAAAATTTTATTTTCTTGATTTACGCAAAGTACTCGTAGAGACGTTTTGTTGTTCTCAAATGACAGATCTGTGATAGTAACGGAGGAAAAAGCAAAATATTCCAAAAATTTTAATTTCTTGATTTACGCAAAGTACTCGTAGAGACGTTCTGTTGCTACTCAAATGAAAGATCTGTGATAGTAATAGAGTAAAATGGAAAAAATTCCGAAAATTTTGATTTTTCGATTTACGCAAAGTGCTCGTAGAGACGTTTTGTTGTTACTCAAATGACAGATCTGTCATAGTAACAGAGGAAAAAGAGAAAAATTCCTAAAATTTTGATTTCTTGACTTACGCAAAGTGCTCGTAGAGACGTTTGGTTGCTACTCAAATGAAAGATCTGTGATAGTAATAGAGTAAAATGGAAAAAATTCCGAAAATTTTAATTTCTTGATTTACGCAAAGTACTCATAGAGACGTTTTGGTGGTACTCAAATGACAGATCTGTGATAGTAACAGAGGAAAAAGCAAAATATTCCGAAAATTTTAATTTCTCAATTTACGCAAAGTGCTCGTAGAGACGTTTTGTTGTTACTCAAATGACAGATCTGTGATAGTAACAGAGGAAAAAGCAAAATATTCCAAAAATTTTAATTTCTTGATTTACGCAAAGTGGTCGTAGAGACGTTCTGTTGCTACTCAAATCAAAGATCCGTGATAGTAATAGAGTAAAATGGAAAAAATTCCGAAAATATTGATTTCTCGATTTACACAATGTGCTCGTAGAGACAGACGTTTTGTTGTTACTCAAATGATAGATCTGTAATAGTAACAGAAGAAAAAGATAAAAATTCCTAAAATTTTGATTTCTTGACTTACGCAAAGTGCTCGTAGAGACGTTTTGTTGCTACTCAAATGAAAGATCTGTGATAGTAATAGAGTAAAATGGAGAAAATTCCGAAAATTTTAATTTCTTGAATTACGCAAAGTACTCATAGAGACGTTTTGTTGGTACTCAAATGACAGATCTGTGATAGTAACAGAGGAAAAAGCAGAATATTAAGAAAATTTTAACTTCTTGATATACGCAAAGTACTCATAGAGACGTTTTGTTGTTACTCAAATGACAGATCTGTGATAGTAACAGAGGAAAAAGCAGAATATTCCGAAAATTTTAATTTCTTGATTTACGCAAAGTGCTCGTAGAGACGTTTTGTTGTTACTCAAATGACAGATCTGTCATAGTAACAGAGGAAAAAGAGAAAAATTCCTAAAATTTTGATTTCTTGACTTACGCAAAGTGCTCGTAGAGACGTTTTGTTGCTACTCAAATGAAAGATCTGTGATAGTAACAGAGGAAAAAGCAAAATATTCCAAAAATTTTAATTTCTTGATTTACGCAAAGTACTCGTAGAGACGTTTTGTTGTTACTCAAATGACAGATCTGTGATAGTAACAGAGGAAAATACAAAATATTCCGAAAATTTTAATTTCTTGATTTACGCAAAGTACTCGTAGAGACGTTCTGTTGCTACTCAAATGAAAGATCTGTGATAGTAATAGAGTAAAATGGAAAAAATTCCGAAAATTTTGATTTTTCGATTTACGCAAAGTGCTCGTAGAGACGTTTTGTTGTTACTCAAATGACAGATCTGTCATAGTAACAGAGGAAAAAGAGAAAAATTCCTAAAATTTTGATTTCTTGACTTACGCAAAGTGCTCGTAGAGACGTTTGGTTGCTACTCAAATGAAAGATCTGTGATAGTAATAGAGTAAAATGGAAAAAAATCCGAAAATTTTAATTTCTTGATTTACGCAAAGTACTCGTAGAGACGTTTTATTGTTACTCAAATGACAGATCTGTGATAGTAACAGAGGGAAATACAAAATATTCCGAAAATTTTAATTTCTTGATATACGCAAAGTACTCGTAGAAACGTTTTGTTGTTACTCAAATGACAGATCTGTGATAGTAACAGAGGAAAAAGCAAAATATTCCAAAAATTTTAATTTCTTGATTTACGCAAAGTGCTCGTAGAGACGTTTGGTTGCTACTCAAATGAAAGATCTGTGATAGTAATAGAGTAAAATGGAAAAAATTCCGAAAATTTTAATTTCTTGATTTACGCAAAGTACTCATAGAGACGTTTTGGTGGTACTCAAATGACAGATCTGTGATAGTAACAGAGGAAAAAGCAAAATATCCCGAAAATTTTGATTTCTTGACTTACGCAAAGTGCTCGTAGAGACGTTTGGTTGCTACTCAAATGAAAGATCTGTGATAGTAATAGAGTAAAATGGAAAAAATTCCGAAAATTTTAATTTCTTGATTTACGCAAAGTACTCATAGAGACGTTTTGGTGGTACTCAAATGACAGATCTGTGATAGTAACAGAGGAAAAAGCAAAATATTCCGAAAATTTTAATTTCTCAATTTACGCAAAGTGCTCGTAGAGACGTTTTGTTGTTACTCAAATGACAGATCTGTGATAGTAACAGAGGAAAAAGCAAAATATTCCGAAAATTTTAATTTCTTGATATACGCAAAGTACTCGTAGAGACGTTTTGTTGTTACTCAAATGACAGATCTGTGATAGTAACAGAGGAAAAAGCAAAATATTCCGAAAATTTTAATTTCTTGATATACGCAAAGTACTCGTAGAAACGTTTTGTTATTACTCAAATGACAGATCTGTCATACTAACAGAGGAAAAAGAGAAAAATTCCTAAAATTTTGATTTCTTGACTTACGCAAAGTGCTCGTAGAGACGTTTTGTTGCTACTCAAATGAAATATCTGTGATAGTAACAGAGGAAAAAGCAAAATATTCCAAAAATTTTAATTTCTTGATTTACGCAAAGTACTCGTAGAGACGTTTTGTTGTTACTCAAATGACAGATCTGTGATAGTAACAGAGGAAAATACAAAATATTCCGAAAATTTTAATTTCTTTATATACGCAAAGTACTCGTAGAAACGTTTTGTTGTTACTCAAATGGCAGATCTGTGATAGTAACAGAGGAAAAAGCAAAATATTCCAAAAATTTTAATTTCTTGATTTACGCAAAGTACTCGTAGAGACGTTCTGTTGCTACTCAAATGAAAGATCTGTGATAGTAATAGAGTAAAATGGAAAAAATTCCGAAAATTTAATTTTTCGATTTACGCAAAGTGCTCGTAGAGACGTTTTGTTGTTACTCAAATGACAGATCTGTCATAGTAACAGAGGAAAAAGAGAAAAATTCCTAAAATTTTGATTTCTTGACTTACGCAAAGTGCTCGTAGAGACGTTTGGTTGCTACTCAAATGAAAGATCTGTGATAGTAATAGAGTAAAATGGAAAAAAATCCGAAAATTTTAATTTCTTGATTTACGCAAACTACTCATCGAGACGTTTTGTTGGTACTCAAATGACAGATCTGTGATAGTAACAGAGGAAAAAGCAAAATATTCCGAAAATTTTAATTTATTGATTTACGCAAAGTGGTCGTAGAGACATTTTGTTGCTACTCAAATGCCAGATCTGTGATAGTAACAGAAGAAAAAGCAAAATATTCCGAAAATTTTATTTTCTTGATTTACGCAAAGTACTCGTAGAGACGTTTTGTTGTTACTCAAATGACAGATCTGTGATAGTAACAGAGGAAAAAGCAAAATATTCCAAAAATTTTAATTTCTTGATTTACGCAAAGTACTCGTAGAGACGTTCTGTTGCTACTCAAATGAAAGATCTGTGATAGTAATAGAGTAAAATGGAAAAAATTCCGAAAATTTTGATTTTTCGATTTACGCAAAGTGCTCGTAGAGACGTTTTGTTGTTACTCAAATGACAGATCTGTCATAGTAACAGAGGAAAAAGAGAAAAATTCCTAAAATTTTGATTTCTTGACTTACGCAAAGTGCTCGTAGAGACGTTTGGTTGCTACTCAAATGAAAGATCTGTGATAGTAATAGAGTAAAATGGAAAAAATTTCGAAAATTTTAATTTCTTGATTTACGCAAAGTACTCATAGAGACGTTTTGGTGGTACTCAAATGACAGATCTGTGATAGTAACAGAGGAAAAGGCAAAATATTCCGAAAATTTTAATTTCTCAATTTACGCAAAGTGCTCGTAGAGACGTTTTGTTGTTACTCAAATGACAGATCTGTGATAGTAACAGAGGAAAAAGCAAAATATTCCAAAAATTTTAATTTCTTGATTTACGCAAAGTACTCGTAGAGACGTTCTGTTGCTACTCAAATGAAAGATCTGTGATAGTAATAGAGTAAAATGGAAAAAATTCCGAAAATTTTGATTTTTCGATTTACGCAAAGTGCTCGTAGAGACGTTTTGTTGTTACTCAAATGACAGATCTGTCATAGTAACAGAGGAAAATGAGAAAAATTCCTAAAATTTTGATTTCTTGACTTACGCAAAGTGCTCGTAGAGACATTTGGTTGCTACTCAAATGAAAGATCTGTGATAGTAATAGAGTAAAATGGAAAAAATTCCGAAAATTTTAATTTCTTGATTTACGCAAAGTACTCATAGAGACGTTTTGGTGGTACTCAAATGACAGATCTGTGATAGTAACAGAGGAAAAAGCAAAATATTCCGAAAATTTTAATTTCTCAATTTACGCAAAGTGCTCGTAGAGACGTTTTGTTGTCACTCAAATGACAGATCTGTGATAGTAACAGAGGAAAATGCAAAATATTCCGAAAATTTTAATTTCTTGATATACGCAAAGTACTCGTAGAGACGTTTTGTTGTTACTCAAATGACAGATCTGTGATAGTAACAGAGGAAAAAGCAAAATATTCCGAAAATTTTAATTTCTTGATATACGCAAAGTACTCGTAGATACGTTTTGTTGTTACTCAAATGACAGATCTGTCATAGTAACAGAGGAAAAAGAGAAAAATTCCTAAAATTTTGATTTCTTGACTTACGCAAAGTGCTCGTAGAGACGTTTTGTTGCTACTCAAATGAAATATCTGTGATAGTAACAGAGGAAAAAGCAAAATATTCCAAAAATTTTAATTTCTTGATTTACGCAAAGTACTCGTAGAGACGTTTTGTTGTTACTCAAATGACAGATCTGTGATAGTAACAGAGGAAAATACAAAATATTCCGAAAATTTTAATTTCTTGATATACGCAAAGTACTCGTAGAAACGTTTTGTTGTTACTCAAATGGCAGATCTGTGATTGTAACAGAGGAAAAAGCAAAATATTCCAAAAATTTTAATTTCTTGATTTACGCAAAGTACTCGTAGAGACGTTCTGTTGCTACTCAAATGAAAGATCTGTGATAGTAATAGAGTAAAATGGAAAAAATTATGAAAATTTAATTTTTCGATTTACGCAAAGTGCTCGTAGAGACGTTTTGTTGTTACTCAAATGACAGATCTGTCATAGTAACAGAGGAAAAAGAGAAAAATTCCTAAAATTTTGATTTCTTGACTTACGCAAAGTGCTCGTAGAGACGTTTGGTTGCTACTCAAATGAAAGATCTGTGATAGTAATAGAGTAAAATGGAAAAAAATCCGAAAATTTTAATTTCTTGATTTACGCAAACTACTCATCGAGACGTTTTGTTGGTACTCAAATGACAGATCTGTGATAGTAACAGAGGAAAAAGCAAAATATTCCGAAAATTTAAATTTCTTGATTTACGCAAAGTGGTCGTAGAGACATTTTGTTGCTACTCAAATGCCAGATCTGTGATAGTAACAGAAGAAAAAGCAAAATATTCCGAAAATTTTATTTTCTTGATTTACGCAAAGTACTCGTAGAGACGTTTTGTTGTTACTCAAATGACAGATCTGTGATAGTAACAGAGGAAAAAGCAAAATATTCCAAAAATTTTAATTTCTTGATTTACGCAAAGTACTCGTAGAGACGTTCTGTTGCTACTCAAATGAAAGATCTGTGATAGTAATAGAGTAAAATGGAAAAAATTCCGAAAATTTTGATTTTTCGATTTACGCAAAGTGCTCGTAGAGACGTTTTGTTGTTACTCAAATGACAGATCTGTCATAGTAACAGAGGAAAAAGAGAAAAATTCCTAAAATTTTGATTTCTTGACTTACGCAAAGTGCTCGTAGAGACGTTTGGTTGCTACTCAAATGAAAGATCTGTGATAGTAATAGAGTAAAATGGAAAAAAAATCCGAAAATTTTAATTTCTTGATTTACGCAAAGTACTCGTAGAGACGTTTTGTTGTTACTCAAATGACAGATCTGTGATAGTAACAGAGGAAAATACAAAATATTCCGAAAATTTTAATTTCTTGATATACGCAAAGTACTCGTAGAAACGTTTTGTTGTTACTCAAATGACAGATCTGTGATAGTAACAGAGGAAAAAGCAAAATATTCCAAAAATTTTAATTTCTTGATTTACGCAAAGTGCTCGTAGAGACGTTTGGTTGCTACTCAAATGAAAGATCTGTGATAGTAATAGAGTAAAATGGAAAAAATTCCGAAAATTTTAATTTCTTGATTTACGCAAAGTACTCATAGAGACGTTTTGGTGGTACTCAAATGACAGATCTGTGATAGTAACAGAGGAAAAAGCAAAATATTCCGAAAATTTTAATTTCTCAATTTACGCAAAGTGCTCGTAGAGACGTTTTGTTGTTACTCAAATGACAGATCTGCGATAGTAACAGAGGAAAAAGCAAAATATTCCGAAAATTTTAATTTCTTGATATACGCAAAGTGCTCGTAGAGACGTTTTGTTGTTACTCAAATGACAGATCTGTGATAGTAACAGAGGAAAAAGCAAAATATTCCGAAAATTTTAATTTCTCAATTTACGCAAAGTGCTCGTAGAGACGTTTTGTTGTTACTCAAATGACAGATCTGTGATAGTAACAGAGGAAAAAGCAAAATATTCCGAAAATTTTAATTTCTTGATATACGCAAAGTACTCGTAGAGACGTTTTGTTGTTACTCAAATGACGGATCTGTGATAGTAACAGAGGAAAAAGCAAAATATTCCGAAAATTTTAATTTCTTGATATACGCAAAGTACTCGTAGAAACGTTTTGTTGTTACTCAAATGACAGATCTGTCATAGTAACAGAGGAAAAAGAGAAAAATTCCTAAAATTTTGATTTCTTGACTTACGCAAAGTGCTCGTAGAGACGTTTTGTTGCTACTCAAATGAAATATCTGTGATAGTAACAGAGGAAAAAGCAAAATATTCCAAAAATTTTAATTTCTTGATTTACGCAAAGTACTCGTAGAGACGTTTTGTTGTTACTCAAATGACAGATCTGTGATAGTAACAGAGGAAAATACAAAATATTCCGAAAATTTTAATTTCTTGATATACGCAAAGTACTCGTAGAAACGTTTTGTTGTTACTCAAATGGCAGATCTGTGATAGTAACAGAGGAAAAAGCAAAATATTCCAAAAATTTTAATTTCTTGATTTACGCAAAGTACTCGTAGAGACGTTCTGTTGCTACTCAAATGAAAGATCTGTGATAGTAATAGAGTAAAATGGAAAAAATTCCGAAAATTTAATTTTTCGATTTACGCAAAGTGCTCGTAGAGACTTTTTGTTGTTACTCAAATGACAGATCTGTCATAGTAACAGAGGAAAAAGAGAAAAATTCCTAAAATTTTGATTTCTTGACTTACGCAAAGTGCTCGTAGAGACGTTTGGTTGCTACTCAAATGAAAGATCTGTGATAGTAATAGAGTAAAATGGAAAAAAATCCGAAAATTTTAATTTCTTGATTTACGCAAACTACTCATCGAGACGTTTTGTTGGTACTCAAATGACAGATCTGTGATAGTAACAGAGGAAAAAGCAAAATATTCCGAAAATTTAAATTTCTTGATTTACGCAAAGTGGTCGTAGAGACATTTTGTTGCTACTCAAATGCCAGATCTGTGATAGTAACAGAAGAAAAAGCAAAATATTCCGAAAATTTTATTTTCTTGATTTACGCAAAATACTCGTAGAGACGTTTTGTTGTTACTCAAATGACAGATCTGTGATAGTAACAGAGGAAAAAGCAAAATATTCCAAAAATTTTAATTTCTTGATTTACGCAAAGTACTCGTAGAGACGTTCTGTTGCTACTCAAATGAATGATCTGTGATAGTAATAGAGTAAAATGGAAAAAATTCCGAAAATTTTGATTTTTCGATTTACGCAAAGTGCTCGTAGAGACGTTTTGTTGTTACTCAAATGACAGATCTGTCATAGTAACAGAGGAAAAAGAGAAAAATTCCTAAAATTTTGATTTCTTGACTTACGCAAAGTGCTCGTAGAGACGTTTGGTTGCTACTCAAATGAAAGATCTGTGATAGTAATAGAGTAAAATGGAAAAGATTCCGAAAATTTTAATTTCTTGATTTACGCAAAGTACTCATAGAGACGTTTTGGTGGTACTCAAATGACAGATCTGTGATAGTAACAGAGGAAAAAGCAAAATATTCCGAAAATTTTAATTTCTCAATTTACGCAAAGTGCTCGTAGAGACGTTTTGTTGTTACTCAAATGACAGATCTGTGATAGTAACAGAGGAAAAAGCAAAATATTCCAAAAATTTTAATTTCTTGATTTACGCAAAGTACTCGTAGAGACGTTCTGTTGCTACTCAAATGAAAGATCTGTGATAGTAATAGAGTAAAATGGAAAAAATTCCGAAAATTTTGATTTTTCGATTTACGCAAAGTGCTCGTAGAGACGTTTTGTTGTTACTCAAATGACAGATCTGTCATAGTAACAGAGGAAAAAGAGAAAAATTCCTAAAATTTTGATTTCTTGACTTACGCAAAGTGCTCGTAGAGACGTTTGGTTGCTACTCAAATGAAAGATCTGTGATAGTAATAGAGTAAAATGGAAAAAAATCCGAAAATTTTAATTTCTTGATTTACGCAAAGTACTCGTAGAGACGTTTTATTGTTACTCAAATGACAGATCTGTGATAGTAACAGAGGGAAATACAAAATATTCCGAAAATTTTAATTTCTTGATATACGCAAAGTACTCGTAGAAACGTTTTGTTGTTACTCAAATGACAGATCTGTGATAGTAACAGAGGAAAAAGCAAAATATTCCAAAAATTTTAATTTCTTGATTTACGCAAAGTGCTCGTAGAGACGTTTGGTTGCTACTCAAATGAAAGATCTGTGATAGTAATAGAGTAAAATGGAAAAAATTCCGAAAATTTTAATTTCTTGATTTACGCAAAGTACTCATAGAGACGTTTTGGTGGTACTCAAATGACAGATCTGTGATAGTAACAGAGGAAAAAGCAAAATATCCCGAAAATTTTGATTTCTTGACTTACGCAAAGTGCTCGTAGAGACGTTTGGTTGCTACTCAAATGAAAGATCTGTGATAGTAATAGAGTAAAATGGAAAAAATTCCGAAAATTTTAATTTCTTGATTTACGCAAAGTACTCATAGAGACGTTTTGGTGGTACTCAAATGACAGATCTGTGATAGTAACAGAGGAATAAGCAAAATATTCCGAAAATTTTAATTTCTCAATTTACGCAAAGTGCTCGTAGAGACGTTTTGTTGTTACTCAAATGACAGATCTGTGATAGTAACAGAGGAAAAAGCAAAATATTCCGAAAATTTTAATTTCTTGATATACGCAAAGTACTCGTAGAGACGTTTTGTTGTTACTCAAATGACAGATCTGTGATAGTAACAGAGGAAAAAGCAAAATATTCCGAAAATTTTAATTTCTTGATATACGCAAAGTACTCGTAGAAACGTTTTGTTATTACTCAAATGACAGATCTGTCATACTAACAGAGGAAAAAGAGAAAAATTCCTAAAATTTTGATTTCTTGATTTACGCAAAGTACTCATAGAGACGTTTTGGTGGTACTCAAATGACAGATCTGTGATAGTAACAGAGGAAAAAGCAAAATATTCCGAAAATTTTAATTTCTCAATTTACGCAAAGTGCTCGTAGAGACGTTTTGTTGTCACTCAAATGACAGATCTGTGATAGTAACAGAGGAAAATGCAAAATATTCCGAAAATTTTAATTTCTTGATATACGCAAAGTACTCGTAGAGACGTTTTGTTGTTACTCAAATGACAGATCTGTGATAGTAACAGAGGAAAAAGCAAAATATTCCGAAAATTTTAATTTCTTGATATACGCAAAGTACTCGTAGATACGTCTTGTTGTTACTCAAATGACAGATCTGTCATAGTAACAGAGGAAAAAGAGAAAAATTCCTAAAATTTTGATTTCTTGACTTACGCAAAGTGCTCGTAGAGACGTTTTGTTGCTACTCAAATGAAATATCTGTGATAGTAACAGAGGAAAAAGCAAAATATTCCAAAAATTTTAATTTCTTGATTTACGCAAAGTACTCGTAGAGACGTTTTGTTGTTACTCAAATGACAGATCTGTGATAGTAACAGAGGAAAATACAAAATATTCCGAAAATTTTAATTTCTTGATATACGCAAAGTACTCGTAGAAACGTTTTGTTGTTACTCAAATGGCAGATCTGTGATTGTAACAGAGGAAAAAGCAAAATATTCCAAAAATTTTAATTTCTTGATTTACGCAAAGTACTCGTAGAGACGTTCTGTTGCTACTCAAATGAAAGATCTGTGATAGTAATAGAGTAAAATGGAAAAAATTATGAAAATTTAATTTTTCGATTTACGCAAAGTGCTCGTAGAGACGTTTTGTTGTTACTCAAATGACAGATCTGTCATAGTAACAGAGGAAAAAGAGAAAAATTCCTAAAATTTTGATTTCTTGACTTACGCAAAGTGCTCGTAGAGACGTTTGGTTGCTACTCAAATGAAAGATCTGTGATAGTAATAGAGTAAAATGGAAAAAAATCCGAAAATTTTAATTTCTTGATTTACGCAAACTACTCATCGAGACGTTTTGTTGGTACTCAAATGACAGATCTGTGATAGTAACAGAGGAAAAAGCAAAATATTCCGAAAATTTAAATTTCTTGATTTACGCAAAGTGGTCGTAGAGACATTTTGTTGCTACTCAAATGCCAGATCTGTGATAGTAACAGAAGAAAAAGCAAAATATTCCGAAAATTTTATTTTCTTGATTTACGCAAAGTACTCGTAGAGACGTTTTGTTGTTACTCAAATGACAGATCTGTGATAGTAACAGAGGAAAAAGCAAAATATTCCAAAAAATTTAATTTCTTGATTTACGCAAAGTACTCGTAGAGACGTTCTGTTGCTACTCAAATGAAAGATCTGTGATAGTAATAGAGTAAAATGGAAAAAATTCCGAAAATTTTGATTTTTCGATTTACGCAAAGTGCTCGTAGAGACGTTTTGTTGTTACTCAAATGACAGATCTGTCATAGTAACAGAGGAAAAAGAGAAAAATTCCTAAAATTTTGATTTCTTCACTTACGCAAAGTGCTCGTAGAGACGTTTGGTTGCTACTCAAATGAAAGATCTGTGATAGTAATAGAGTAAAATGGAAAAAAAATCCGAAAATTTTAATTTCTTGATTTACGCAAAGTACTCGTAGAGACGTTTTGTTGTTACTCAAATGACAGATCTGTGATAGTAACAGAGGAAAATACAAAATATTCCGAAAATTTTAATTTCTTGATATACGCAAAGTACTCGTAGAAACGTTTTGTTGTTACTCAAATGACAGATCTGTGATAGTAACAGAGGAAAAAGCAAAATATTCCAAAAATTTTAATTTCTTGATTTACGCAAAGTGCTCGTAGAGACGTTTGGTTGCTACTCAAATGAAAGATCTGTGATAGTAATAGAGTAAAATGGAAAAAATTCCGAAAATTTTAATTTCTTGATTTACGCAAAGTACTCATAGAGACGTTTTGGTGGTACTCAAATGACAGATCTGTGATAGTAACAGAGGAAAAAGCAAAATATTCCGAAAATTTTAATTTCTCAATTTACGCAAAGTGCTCGTAGAGACGTTTTGTTGTTACTCAAATGACAGATCTGCGATAGTAACAGAGGAAAAAGCAAAATATTCCGAAAATTTTAATTTCTTGATATACGCAAAGTGCTCGTAGAGACGTTTTGTTGTTACTCAAATGACAGATCTGTGATAGTAACAGAGGAAAAAGCAAAATATTCCGAAAATTTTAATTTCTCAATTTACGCAAAGTGCTCGTAGAGACGTTTTGTTGTTACTCAAATGACAGATCTGTGATAGTAACAGAGGAAAAAGCAAAATATTCCGAAAATTTTAATTTCTTGATATACGCAAAGTACTCGTAGAAACGTTTTGTTGTTACTCAAATGACAGATCTGTCATAGTAACAGAGGAAAAAGAGAAAAATTCCTAAAATTTTGATTTCTTGACTTACGAAAAGTGCTCGTAGAGACGTTTTGTTGCTACTCAAATGAAATATCTGTGATAGTAACAGAGGAAAAAGCAAAATATTCCGAAAATTTTAATTTCTCAATTTACGCAAAGTGCTCGTAGAGACGTTTTGTTGTTACTCAAATGACAGATCTGTGATAGTAACAGAGGAAAAAGCAAAATATTCCGAAAATTTTAATTTCTTGATATACGCAAAGTACTCGTAGAAACGTTTTGTTGTTACTCAAATGACAGATCTGTCATAGTAACAGAGGAAAAAGAGAAAAATTCCTAAAATTTTGATTTCTTGACTTACGCAAAGTGCTCGTAGAGACGTTTTGTTGCTACTCAAATGAAATATCTGTGATAGTAACAGAGGAAAAAGCAAAATATTCCAAAAAATTTAATTTCTTGATTTACGCAAAGTACTCGTAGAGACGTTTTGTTGTTACTCAAATGACAGATCTGTGATAGTAACAGAGGAAAATACAAAATATTCCGAAAATTTTAATTTCTTGATATACGCAAAGTACTCGTAGAAACGTTTTGTTGTTACTCAAATGGCAGATCTGTGATAGTAACAGAGGAAAAAGCAAAATATTCCAAAAATTTTAATTTCTTGATTTACGCAAAGTACTCGTAGAGACGTTCTGTTGCTACTCAAATGAAAGATCTGTGATAGTAATAGAGTAAAATGGAAAAAATTCCGAAAATTTAATTTTTCGATTTACGCAAAGTGCTCGTAGAGACTTTTTGTTGTTACTCAAATGACAGATCTGTCATAGTAACAGAGGAAAAAGAGAAAAATTCCTAAAATTTTGATTTCTTGACTTACGCAAAGTGCTCGTAGAGACGTTTGGTTGCTACTCAAATGAAAGATCTGTGATAGTAATAGAGTAAAATGGAAAAAAATCCGAAAATTTTAATTTCTTGATTTACGCAAACTACTCATCGAGACGTTTTGTTGGTACTCAAATGACAGATCTGTGATAGTAACAGAGGAAAAAGCAAAATATTCCGAAAATTTAAATTTCTTGATTTACGCAAAGTGGTCGTAGAGACATTTTGTTGCTACTCAAATGCCAGATCTGTGATAGTAACAGAAGAAAAAGCAAAATATTCCGAAAATTTTATTTTCTTGATTTACGCAAAATACTCGTAGAGACGTTTTGTTGTTACTCAAATGACAGATCTGTGATAGTAACAGAGGAAAAAGCAAAATATTCCAAAAATTTTAATTTCTTGATTTACGCAAAGTACTCGTAGAGACGTTCTGTTGCTACTCAAATGAATGATCTGTGATAGTAATAGAGTAAAATGGAAAAAATTCCGAAAATTTTGATTTTTCGATTTACGCAAAGTGCTCGTAGAGACGTTTTGTTGTTACTCAAATGACAGATCTGTCATAGTAACAGAGGAAAAAGAGAAAAATTCCTAAAATTTTGATTTCTTGACTTACGCAAAGTGCTCGTAGAGACGTTTGGTTGCTACTCAAATGAAAGATCTGTGATAGTAATAGAGTAAAATGGAAAAGATTCCGAAAATTTTAATTTCTTGATTTACGCAAAGTACTCATAGAGACGTTTTGGTGGTACTCAAATGACAGATCTGTGATAGTAACAGAGGAAAAAGCAAAATATTCCGAAAATTTTAATTTCTCAATTTACGCAAAGTGCTCGTAGAGACGTTTTGTTGTTACTCAAATGACAGATCTGTGATAGTAACAGAGGAAAAAGCAAAATATTCCAAAAATTTTAATTTCTTGATTTACGCAAAGTACTCGTAGAGACGTTCTGTTGCTACTCAAATGAAAGATCTGTGATAGTAATAGAGTAAAATGGAAAAAATTCCGAAAATTTTGATTTTTCGATTTACGCAAAGTGCTCGTAGAGACGTTTTGTTGTTACTCAAATGACAGATCTGTCATAGTAACAGAGGAAAAAGAGAAAAATTCCTAAAATTTTGATTTCTTGACTTACGCAAAGTGCTCGTAGAGACGTTTGGTTGCTACTCAAATGAAAGATCTGTGATAGTAATAGAGTAAAATGGAAAAGATTCCGAAAATTTTAATTTCTTGATTTACGCAAAGTACTCATAGAGACGTTTTGGTGGTACTCAAATGACAGATCTGTGATAGTAACAGAGGAAAAAGCAAAATATTCCGAAAATTTTAATTTCTCAATTTACGCAAAGTGCTCGTAGAGACGTTTTGTTGTTACTCAAATGACAGATCTGTGATAGTAACAGAGGAAAAAGCAAAATATTCCAAAAATTTTAATTTCTTGATTTACGCAAAGTACTCGTAGAGACGTTCTGTTGCTACTCAAATGAAAGATCTGTGATAGTAATAGAGTAAAATGGAAAAAATTCCGAAAATTTTGATTTTTCGATTTACGCAAAGTGCTCGTAGAGACGTTTTGTTGTTACTCAAATGACAGATCTGTCATAGTAACAGAGGAAAAAGAGAAAAATTCCTAAAATTTTGATTTCTTGACTTACGCAAAGTGCTCGTAGAGACGTTTGGTTGCTACTCAAATGAAAGATCTGTGATAGTAATAGAGTAAAATGGAAAAAAATCCGAAAATTTTAATTTCTTGATTTACGCAAAGTACTCGTAGAGACGTTTTATTGTTACTCAAATGACAGATCTGTGATAGTAACAGAGGGAAATACAAAATATTCCGAAAATTTTAATTTCTTGATATACGCAAAGTACTCGTAGAAACGTTTTGTTGTTACTCAAATGACAGATCTGTGATAGTAACAGAGGAAAAAGCAAAATATTCCAAAAATTTTAATTTCTTGATTTACGCAAAGTGCTCGTAGAGACGTTTGGTTGCTACTCAAATGAAAGATCTGTGATAGTAATAGAGTAAAATGGAAAAAATTCCGAAAATTTTAATTTCTTGATTTACGCAAAGTACTCATAGAGACGTTTTGGTGGTACTCAAATGACAGATCTGTGATAGTAACAGAGGAAAAAGCAAAATATCCCGAAAATTTTGATTTCTTGACTTACGCAAAGTGCTCGTAGAGACGTTTGGTTGCTACTCAAATGAAAGATCTGTGATAGTAATAGAGTAAAATGGAAAAAATTCCGAAAATTTTAATTTCTTGATTTACGCAAAGTACTCATAGAGACGTTTTGGTGGTACTCAAATGACAGATCTGTGATAGTAACAGAGGAATAAGCAAAATATTCCGAAAATTTTAATTTCTCAATTTACGCAAAGTGCTCGTAGAGACGTTTTGTTGTTACTCAAATGACAGATCTGTGATAGTAACAGAGGAAAAAGCAAAATATTCCGAAAATTTTAATTTCTTGATATACGCAAAGTACTCGTAGAGACGTTTTGTTGTTACTCAAATGACAGATCTGTGATAGTAACAGAGGAAAAAGCAAAATATTCCGAAAATTTTAATTTCTTGATATACGCAAAGTACTCGTAGAAACGTTTTGTTATTACTCAAATGACAGATCTGTCATACTAACAGAGGAAAAAGAGAAAAATTCCTAAAATTTTGATTTCTTGATTTACGCAAAGTACTCATAGAGACGTTTTGGTGGTACTCAAATGACAGATCTGTGATAGTAACAGAGGAAAAAGCAAAATATTCCGAAAATTTTAATTTCTCAATTTACGCAAAGTGCTCGTAGAGACGTTTTGTTGTCACTCAAATGACAGATCTGTGATAGTAACAGAGGAAAATGCAAAATATTCCGAAAATTTTAATTTCTTGATATACGCAAAGTACTCGTAGAGACGTTTTGTTGTTACTCAAATGACAGATCTGTGATAGTAACAGAGGAAAAAGCAAAATATTCCGAAAATTTTAATTTCTTGATATACGCAAAGTACTCGTAGATACGTTTTGTTGTTACTCAAATGACAGATCTGTCATAGTAACAGAGGAAAAAGAGAAAAATTCCTAAAATTTTGATTTCTTGACTTACGCAAAGTGCTCGTAGAGACGTTTTGTTGCTACTCAAATGAAATATCTGTGATAGTAACAGAGGAAAAAGCAAAATATTCCAAAAATTTTAATTTCTTGATTTACGCAAAGTACTCGTAGAGACGTTTTGTTGTTACTCAAATGACAGATCTGTGATAGTAACAGAGGAAAATACAAAATATTCCGAAAATTTTAATTTCTTGATATACGCAAAGTACTCGTAGAAACGTTTTGTTGTTACTCAAATGGCAGATCTGTGATTGTAACAGAGGAAAAAGCAAAATATTCCAAAAATTTTAATTTCTTGATTTACGCAAAGTACTCGTAGAGACGTTCTGTTGCTACTCAAATGAAAGATCTGTGATAGTAATAGAGTAAAATGGAAAAAATTATGAAAATTTAATTTTTCGATTTACGCAAAGTGCTCGTAGAGACGTTTTGTTGTTACTCAAATGACAGATCTGTCATAGTAACAGAGGAAAAAGAGAAAAATTCCTAAAATTTTGATTTCTTGACTTACGCAAAGTGCTCGTAGAGACGTTTGGTTGCTACTCAAATGAAAGATCTGTGATAGTAATAGAGTAAAATGGAAAAAAATCCGAAAATTTTAATTTCTTGATTTACGCAAACTACTCATCGAGACGTTTTGTTGGTACTCAAATGACAGATCTGTGATAGTAACAGAGGAAAAAGCAAAATATTCCGAAAATTTAAATTTCTTGATTTACGCAAAGTGGTCGTAGAGACATTTTGTTGCTACTCAAATGCCAGATCTGTGATAGTAACAGAAGAAAAAGCAAAATATTCCGAAAATTTTATTTTCTTGATTTACGCAAAGTACTCGTAGAGACGTTTTGTTGTTACTCAAATGACAGATCTGTGATAGTAACAGAGGAAAAAGCAAAATATTCCAAAAAATTTAATTTCTTGATTTACGCAAAGTACTCGTAGAGACGTTCTGTTGCTACTCAAATGAAAGATCTGTGATAGTAATAGAGTAAAATGGAAAAAATTCCGAAAATTTTGATTTTTCGATTTACGCAAAGTGCTCGTAGAGACGTTTTGTTGTTACTCAAATGACAGATCTGTCATAGTAACAGAGGAAAAAGAGAAAAATTCCTAAAATTTTGATTTCTTCACTTACGCAAAGTGCTCGTAGAGACGTTTGGTTGCTACTCAAATGAAAGATCTGTGATAGTAATAGAGTAAAATGGAAAAAAAATCCGAAAATTTTAATTTCTTGATTTACGCAAAGTACTCGTAGAGACGTTTTGTTGTTACTCAAATGACAGATCTGTGATAGTAACAGAGGAAAATACAAAATATTCCGAAAATTTTAATTTCTTGATATACGCAAAGTACTCGTAGAAACGTTTTGTTGTTACTCAAATGACAGATCTGTGATAGTAACAGAGGAAAAAGCAAAATATTCCAAAAATTTTAATTTCTTGATTTACGCAAAGTGCTCGTAGAGACGTTTGGTTGCTACTCAAATGAAAGATCTGTGATAGTAATAGAGTAAAATGGAAAAAATTCCGAAAATTTTAATTTCTTGATTTACGCAAAGTACTCATAGAGACGTTTTGGTGGTACTCAAATGACAGATCTGTGATAGTAACAGAGGAAAAAGCAAAATATTCCGAAAATTTTAATTTCTCAATTTACGCAAAGTGCTCGTAGAGACGTTTTGTTGTTACTCAAATGACAGATCTGCGATAGTAACAGAGGAAAAAGCAAAATATTCCGAAAATTTTAATTTCTTGATATACGCAAAGTGCTCGTAGAGACGTTTTGTTGTTACTCAAATGACAGATCTGTGATAGTAACAGAGGAAAAAGCAAAATATTCCGAAAATTTTAATTTCTCAATTTACGCAAAGTGCTCGTAGAGACGTTTTGTTGTTACTCAAATGACAGATCTGTGATAGTAACAGAGGAAAAAGCAAAATATTCCGAAAATTTTAATTTCTTGATATACGCAAAGTACTCGTAGAAACGTTTTGTTGTTACTCAAATGACAGATCTGTCATAGTAACAGAGGAAAAAGAGAAAAATTCCTAAAATTTTGATTTCTTGACTTACGAAAAGTGCTCGTAGAGACGTTTTGTTGCTACTCAAATGAAATATCTGTGATAGTAACAGAGGAAAAAGCAAAATATTCCGAAAATTTTAATTTCTCAATTTACGCAAAGTGCTCGTAGAGACGTTTTGTTGTTACTCAAATGACAGATCTGTGATAGTAACAGAGGAAAAAGCAAAATATTCCGAAAATTTTAATTTCTTGATATACGCAAAGTACTCGTAGAAACGTTTTGTTGTTACTCAAATGACAGATCTGTCATAGTAACAGAGGAAAAAGAGAAAAATTCCTAAAATTTTGATTTCTTGACTTACGCAAAGTGCTCGTAGAGACGTTTTGTTGCTACTCAAATGAAATATCTGTGATAGTAACAGAGGAAAAAGCAAAATATTCCAAAAAATTTAATTTCTTGATTTACGCAAAGTACTCGTAGAGACGTTTTGTTGTTACTCAAATGACAGATCTGTGATAGTAACAGAGGAAAATACAAAATATTCCGAAAATTTTAATTTCTTGATATACGCAAAGTACTCGTAGAAACGTTTTGTTGTTACTCAAATGGCAGATCTGTGATAGTAACAGAGGAAAAAGCAAAATATTCCAAAAATTTTAATTTCTTGATTTACGCAAAGTACTCGTAGAGACGTTCTGTTGCTACTCAAATGAAAGATCTGTGATAGTAATAGAGTAAAATGGAAAAAATTCCGAAAATTTAATTTTTCGATTTACGCAAAGTGCTCGTAGAGACTTTTTGTTGTTACTCAAATGACAGATCTGTCATAGTAACAGAGGAAAAAGAGAAAAATTCCTAAAATTTTGATTTCTTGACTTACGCAAAGTGCTCGTAGAGACGTTTGGTTGCTACTCAAATGAAAGATCTGTGATAGTAATAGAGTAAAATGGAAAAAAATCCGAAAATTTTAATTTCTTGATTTACGCAAACTACTCATCGAGACGTTTTGTTGGTACTCAAATGACAGATCTGTGATAGTAACAGAGGAAAAAGCAAAATATTCCGAAAATTTAAATTTCTTGATTTACGCAAAGTGGTCGTAGAGACATTTTGTTGCTACTCAAATGCCAGATCTGTGATAGTAACAGAAGAAAAAGCAAAATATTCCGAAAATTTTATTTTCTTGATTTACGCAAAATACTCGTAGAGACGTTTTGTTGTTACTCAAATGACAGATCTGTGATAGTAACAGAGGAAAAAGCAAAATATTCCAAAAATTTTAATTTCTTGATTTACGCAAAGTACTCGTAGAGACGTTCTGTTGCTACTCAAATGAATGATCTGTGATAGTAATAGAGTAAAATGGAAAAAATTCCGAAAATTTTGATTTTTCGATTTACGCAAAGTGCTCGTAGAGACGTTTTGTTGTTACTCAAATGACAGATCTGTCATAGTAACAGAGGAAAAAGAGAAAAATTCCTAAAATTTTGATTTCTTGACTTACGCAAAGTGCTCGTAGAGACGTTTGGTTGCTACTCAAATGAAAGATCTGTGATAGTAATAGAGTAAAATGGAAAAGATTCCGAAAATTTTAATTTCTTGATTTACGCAAAGTACTCATAGAGACGTTTTGGTGGTACTCAAATGACAGATCTGTGATAGTAACAGAGGAAAAAGCAAAATATTCCGAAAATTTTAATTTCTCAATTTACGCAAAGTGCTCGTAGAGACGTTTTGTTGTTACTCAAATGACAGATCTGTGATAGTAACAGAGGAAAAAGCAAAATATTCCAAAAATTTTAATTTCTTGATTTACGCAAAGTACTCGTAGAGACGTTCTGTTGCTACTCAAATGAAAGATCTGTGATAGTAATAGAGTAAAATGGAAAAAATTCCGAAAATTTTGATTTTTCGATTTACGCAAAGTGCTCGTAGAGACGTTTTGTTGTTACTCAAATGACAGATCTGTCATAGTAACAGAGGAAAAAGAGAAAAATTCCTAAAATTTTGATTTCTTGACTTACGCAAAGTGCTCGTAGAGACATTTGGTTGCTACTCAAATGAAAGATCTGTGATAGTAATAGAGTAAAATGGAAAAAATTCCGAAAATTTTAATTTCTTTATTTACGCAAAGTACTCATAGAGACGTTTTGGTGGTACTCAAATGACAGATCTGTGATAGTAACAGAGGAAAAAGCAAAATATTCCGAAAATTTTAATTTCTCAATTTACGCAAAGTGCTCGTAGAGACGTTTTGTTGTCACTCAAATGACAGATCTGTGATAGTAACAGAGGAAAATGCAAAATATTCCGAAAATTTTAATTTCTTGATATACGCAAAGTACTCGTAGAGACGTTTTGTTGTTACTCAAATGACAGATCTGTGATAGTAACAGAGGAAAAAGCAAAATATTCCGAAAATTTTAATTTCTTGATATACGCAAAGTACTCGTAGATACGTTTTGTTGTTACTCAAATGACAGATCTGTCATAGTAACAGAGGAAAAAGAGAAAAATTCCTAAAATTTTGATTTCTTGACTTACGCAAAGTGCTCGTAGAGACGTTTTGTTGCTACTCAAATGAAATATCTGTGATAGTAACAGAGGAAAAAGCAAAATATTCCAAAAATTTTAATTTCTTGATTTACGCAAAGTACTCGTAGAGACGTTTTGTTGTTACTCAAATGACAGATGTGATAGTAACAGAGGAAAATACAAAATATTCCGAAAATTTTAATTTCTTGATATACGCAAAGTACTCGTAGAAACGTTTTGTTGTTACTCAAATGGCAGATCTGTGATAGTAACAGAGGAAAAAGCAAAATATTCCAAAAATTTTAATTTCTTGATTTACGCAAAGTACTCGTAGAGACGTTCTGTTGCTATCTGTGATAGTAACAGAGGAAAAAGCAAAATATTCCAAAAATTTTAATTTCTTGATTTACGCAAAGTACTCGTAGAGACGTTTTGTTGTTACTCAAATGACAGATCTGTGATAGTAACAGAGGAAAAAGCAAAATATTCCAAAAATTTTAATTTCTTGATTTACGCAAAGTACTCGTAGAGACGTTCTGTTGCTACTCAAATGAAAGATCTGTGATAGTAATAGAGTAAAATGGAAAAAATTCCGAAAATTTTGATTTTTCGATTTACGCAAAGTGCTCGTAGAGACGTTTTGTTGTTACTCAAATGACAGATCTGTCATAGTAACAGAGGAAAAAGAGAAAAATTCCTAAAATTTTGATTTCTTGACTTACGCAAAGTGCTCGTAGAGACGTTTGGTTGCTACTCAAATGAAAGATCTGTGATAGTAATAGAGTAAAATGGAAAAAATTCCGAAAATTTTAATTTCTTGATTTACGCAAAGTACTCATAGAGACGTTTTGGTGGTACTCAAATGACAGATCTGTGATAGTAACAGAGGAAAAAGCAAAATATTCCGAAAATTTTAATTTCTCAATTTACGCAAAGTGCTCGTAGAGACGTTTTGTTGTTACTCAAATGACAGATCTGTGATAGTAACAGAGGAAAAAGCAAAATATTCCAAAAATTTTAATTTCTTGATTTACGCAAAGTACTCGTAGAGACGTTCTGTTGCTATCTGTGATAGTAACAGAGGAAAAAGCAAAATATTCCAAAAATTTTAATTTCTTGATTTACGCAAAGTACTCGTAGAGACGTTCTGTTGCTACTCAAATGAAAGATCTGTGATAGTAATAGAGTAAAATGGAAAAAATTCCGAAAATTTTGATTTTTCGATTTACGCAAAGTGCTCGTAGAGACGTTTTGTTGTTACTCAAATGACAGATCTGTCATAGTAACAGAGGAAAAAGAGAAAAATTCCTAAAATTTTGATTTCTTGACTTACGCAAAGTGCTCGTAGAGACGTTTGGTTGCTACTCAAATGAAAGATCTGTGATAGTAATAGAGTAAAATGGAAAAAATTCCGAAAATTTTAATTTCTTGATTTACGCAAAGTACTCATAGAGACGTTTTGGTGGTACTCAAATGACAGATCTGTGATAGTAACAGAGGAAAAAGCAAAATATTCCGAAAATTTTAATTTCTCAGTTTACGCAAAGTGCTCGTAGAGACGTTTTGTTGTTACTCAAATGACAGATCTGTGATAGTAACAGAGGAAAAAGCAAAATATTCCAAAAATTTTAATTTCTTGATTTACGCAAAGTACTCGTAGAGACGTTCTGTTGCTACTCAAATGAAAGATCTGTGATAGTAATAGAGTAAAATGGAAAAAATTCCGAAAATTTTGATTTTTCGATTTACGCAAAGTGCTCGTAGAGACGTTTTGTTGTTACTCAAATGACAGATCTGTCATAGTAACAGAGGAAAAAGAGAAAAATTCCTAAAATTTTGATTTCTTGACTTACGCAAAGTGCTCGTAGAGACATTTGGTTGCTACTCAAATGAAAGATCTGTGATAGTAATAGAGTAAAATGGAAAAAATTCCGAAAATTTTAAATTCTTGATTTACGCAAAGTACTCATAGAGACGTTTTGGTGGTACTCAAATGACAGATCTGTGATAGTAACAGAGGAAAAAGCAAAATATTCCGAAAATTTTAATTTCTCAATTTACGCAAAGTGCTCGTAGAAACGTTTTGTTGTCACTCAAATGACAGATCTGTGATAGTAACAGAGGAAAATGCAAAATATTCCGAAAATTTTAATTTCTTGATATACGCACAGTACTCGTAGAGACGTTTTGTTGTTACTCAAATGACAGATCTGTGATAGTAACAGAGGAAAAAGCAAAATATTCCGAAAATTTTAATTTCTTGATATACGCAAAGTACTCGTAGATACGTTTTGTTGTTACTCAAATGACAGATCTGTGATAGTAACAGAGGAAAAAGCAAAATATTCCAAAAATTTTAATTTCTTGATTTACGCAAAGTGGTCGTAGAGACGTTCTGTTGCTACTAAAATCAAAGATCCGTGATAGTAATAGAGTAAAATGGAAAAAAATCCGAAAATATTGATTTCTCGATTTACACAAAGTGCTCGTAGAGACAGACGTTTTGTTGTTACTCAAATGATAGATCTGTAATAGTAACAGAAGAAAAAGATAAAAATTCCTAAAATTTTGATTTCTTGACTTACGCAAAGTGCTCGTAGAGACGTTTTGTTGCTACTCAAATGAAAGATCTGTGATAGTAATAGAGTAAAATGGAGAAAATTCCGAAAATTTTAATTTCTTGAATTACGCAAAGTACTCATAGAGACGTTTTGTTGTTACTCAAATGACAGATCTGTGATAGTAACAGAGGAAAAAGCAGAATATTCCGAAAATTTTAATTTCTTGATTTACGCAAAGTGCTCGTAGAGACGTTTTGTTGTTACTCAAATGACAGATCTGTGATAGTAACAGAGAAAAATTCCTAAAATTTTGATTTCTTGACTTACGCAATGTGCTCGTCGAGACGTTTTGTTCCTACTCAAATGAAAGATCTGTGATAGTAACAGAGGAAAAAGCAAAATATTCCAAAAATTTTAATTTCTTGATTTACGCAAAGTACTCGTAGAGACGTTTTGTTGTTACTCAAATGACAGATCTGTGATAGTAACAGAGGAAAATACAAAATATTCCGAAAATTTTAATTTCTTGATATACGCAAAGTACTCGTAGGAACGGTTTGTTGTTACTCAAATGACAGATCTGTGATAGTAACAGAGGAAAAGGCAAAATATTCCAAAAATTTTAATTTCTTGATTTACGCAAAGTACTCGTAGAGACGTTCTGTTGCTACTCAAATGAAACATCTGTGATAGTAATAGAGTAAAATGGAAAAAATTCCGAAAATTTTGATTTTTCGATTTACGCAAAGTGCTCGTAGAGACGTTTTGTTGTTACTCAAATGACAGATCTGTCATAGTAACAGAGGAAAAAGAGAAAAATTCCTAAAATTTTGATTTCTTGACTTACGCAAAGTGCTCGTAGAGACGTTTGGTTGCTACTCAAATGAAAGATCTGTGATAGTAATAGAGTAAAATGGAAAAAAATCCGAAAATTTTAATTTCTTGATTTACGCAAAGTACTCGTAGAGACGTTTTGTTGTTACTCAAATGACAGATCTGTGATAGTAACAGAGGAAAATACAAAATATTCCGAAAATTTTAATTTCTTGATATACCCAAAGTACTCGTAGAAACGTTTTGTTGTTACTCAAATGACAGATCTGTGATAGTAACAGAGGAAAAAGCAAAATATTCCGAAAATTTTAATTTCTTGATATACGCAAAGTACTCGTAGAGACGTTTTGTTGTTACTCAAATGACAGATCTGTGATAGTAACAGAGGAAAAAGCAAAATATTCCGAAAATTTTAATTTCTTGATATACGCAAAGTACTCGTAGAAACGTTTTGTTGTTACTCAAATCACAGATCTGTGATAGTAACAGAGGAAAAAGCAAAATATTCCAAAAATTTTAATTTCTTGATTTACGCAAAGTGGTCGTAGAGACGTTCTGTTGCTACTCAAATCAAAGATCCGTGATAGTAAAAGAGTAAAATGGAAAAAATTCCGAAAATATTGATTTCTCGATTTACACAATGTGCTCGTAGAGACAGACGTTTTGTTGTTACTCAAATGATAGATCTGTAATAGTAACAGAAGAAAAAGATAAAAATTCCTAAAATTTTGATTTCTTGACTTACGCAAAGTGCTCGTAGAGACGTTTTGTTGCTACTCAAATGAAAGATCTGTGATAGTAATAGAGTAAAATGGAGAAAATTCCGAAAATTTTAATTTCTTGAATTACGCAAAGTACTCATAGAGACGTTTTCTTGGTACTCAAATGACAGATCTGTGATAGTAACAGAGGAAAAAGCAGAATATTAAGAAAATTTTAACTTCTTGATATACGCAAAGTACTCATAGAGACGTTTTGTTGTTACTCAAATGACAGATCTGTGATAGTAACAGAGGAAAAAGAAGAATATTCCGAAAATTTTAATTTCTTGATTTACGCAAAGTGCTCGTAGAGACGTTTTGTTGTTACTCAAATGACAGATCTGTCATAGTAACAGAGGAAAAAGAGAAAAATTCCTAAAATTTTGATTTCTTGACTTACGCAAAGTGCTCGTAGAGACGTTTTGTTGCTACTCAAATGAAAGATCTGTGATAGTAACAGAGGAAAAAGCAAAATATTCCAAAAATTTTAATTTCTTGATTTACGCAAAGTACTCGTAGAGACGTTTTGTTGTTACTCAAATGACAGATCTGTGATAGTAACAGAGGAAAATACAAAATATTCCGAAAATTTTAATTTCTTGATATACGCAAAGTACTCGTAGAAACGTTTTGTTGTTACTCAAATGACAGATCTGTGATAGTAACAGAGGAAAAAGCAAAATATTCCAAAAATTTTAATTTCTTGATTTACGCAAAGTACTCGTAGAGACGTTCTGTTGCTACTCAAATGAAAGATCTGTGATAGTAATAGAGTAAAATGGAAAAAATTCCGAAAATTTTGATTTTTCGATTTACGCAAAGTGCTCGTAGAGACGTTTTGTTGTTACTCAAATGACAGATCTGTCATAGTAACAGAGGAAAAAGAGAAAAATTCCTAAAATTTTGATTTCTTGACTTACGCAAAGTGCTCGTAGAGACGTTTGGTTGCTACTCAAATGAAAGATCTGTGATAGTAATAGAGTAAAATGGAAAAAAATCCGAAAATTTTAATTTCTTGATTTACGCAAAGTACTCGTAGAGACGTTTTGTTGTTACTCAAATGACAGATCTGTGATAGTAACAGAGGAAAATACAAAATATTCCGAAAATTTTAATTTCTTGATATACGCAAAGTACTCGTAGAAACGTTTTGTTGTTACTCAAATGACAGATCTGTGATAGTAACAGAGGAAAAAGCAAAATATTCCAAAAATTTTAATTTCTTGATTTACGCAAAGTGCTCGTAGAGACGTTTGGTTGCTACTCAAATGAAAGATCTGTGATAGTAATAGAGTAAAATGGAAAAAATTCCGAAAATTTTAATTTCTTGATTTACGCAAAGTACTCATAGAGACGTTTTGGTGGTACTCAAATGACAGATCTGTGATAGTAACAGAGGAAAAAGCAAAATATTCCGAAAATTTTAATTTCTCAATTTACGCAAAGTGCTCGTAGAGACGTTTTGTTGTTACTCAAATGACAGATCTGTGATAGTAACAGAGGAAAAAGCAAAATATTCCGAAAATTTTAATTTCTTGATATACGCAAAGTGCTCGTAGAGACGTTTTGTTGTTACTCAAATGACAGATCTGTGATAGTAACAGAGGAAAAAGCAAAATATTCCGAAAATTTTGATTTCTTGACTTACGCAAAGTGCTCGTAGAGACGTTTGGTTGCTACTCAAATGAAAGATCTGTGATAGTAATAGAGTAAAATGGAAAAAATTCCGAAAATTTTAATTTCTTGATTTACGCAAAGTACTCATAGAGACGTTTTGGTGGTACTCAAATGACAGATCTGTGATAGTAACAGAGGAAAAAGCAAAATATTCCGAAAATTTTAATTTCTCAATTTACGCAAAGTGCTCGTAGAGACGTTTTGTTGTTACTCAAATGACAGATCTGTGATAGTAACAGAGGAAAATACAAAATATTCCGAAAATTTTAATTTCTTGATATACGCAAAGTACTCGTAGAAACGTTTTGTTGTTACTCAAATGACAGATCTGTGATAGTAACAGAGGAAAAAGCAAAATATTCCAAAAATTTTAATTTCTTGATTTACGCAAAGTACTCGTAGAGACGTTCTGTTGCTACTCAAATGAAAGATCTGTGATAGTAATAGAGTAAAATGGAAAAAATTCCGAAAATTTTGATTTTTCGATTTACGCAAAGTGCTCGTAGAGACGTTTTGTTGTTACTCAAATGACAGATCTGTCATAGTAACAGAGGAAAAAGAGAAAAATTCCTAAAATTTTGATTTCTTGACTTACGCAAAGTGCTCGTAGAGACGTTTGGTTGCTACTCAAATGAAAGATCTGTGATAGTAATAGAGTAAAATGGAAAAAAATCCGAAAATTTTAATTTCTTGATTTACGCAAAGTACTCGTAGAGACGTTTTGTTGTTACTCAAATGACAGATCTGTGATAGTAACAGAGGAAAATACAAAATATTCCGAAAATTTTAATTTCTTGATATACGCAAAGTACTCGTAGAAACGTTTTGTTGTTACTCAAATGACAGATCTGTGATAGTAACAGAGGAAAAAGCAAAATATTCCAAAAATTTTAATTTCTTGATTTACGCAAAGTGCTCGTAGAGACGTTTGGTTGCTACTCAAATGAAAGATCTGTGATAGTAATAGAGTAAAATGGAAAAAATTCCGAAAATTTTAATTTCTTGATTTACGCAAAGTACTCATAGAGACGTTTTGGTGGTACTCAAATGACAGATCTGTGATAGTAACAGAGGAAAAAGCAAAATATTCCGAAAATTTTAATTTCTCAATTTACGCAAAGTGCTCGTAGAGACGTTTTGTTGTTACTCAAATGACAGATCTGTGATAGTAACAGAGGAAAAAGCAAAATATTCCGAAAATTTTAATTTCTTGATATACGCAAAGTGCTCGTAGAGACGTTTTGTTGTTACTCAAATGACAGATCTGTGATAGTAACAGAGGAAAAAGCAAAATATTCCGAAAATTTTGATTTCTTGACTTACGCAAAGTGCTCGTAGAGACGTTTGGTTGCTACTCAAATGAAAGATCTGTGATAGTAATAGAGTAAAATGGAAAAAATTCCGAAAATTTTAATTTCTTGATTTACGCAAAGTACTCATAGAGACGTTTTGGTGGTACTCAAATGACAGATCTGTGATAGTAACAGAGGAAAAAGCAAAATATTCCGAAAATTTTAATTTCTCAATTTACGCAAAGTGCTCGTAGAGACGTTTTGTTGTTACTCAAATGACAGATCTGTGATAATAACAGAGGAAAAAGCAAAATATTCCGAAAATTTTAATTTCTTGATATACGCAAAGTACTCGTAGAGACGTTTTGTTTTTACTCAAATGACAGATTTGGATAGTAACAGAGGAAAAAGCAAAATATTCCGAAAATTTTAATTTCTTAATATACGCAAAGTACTAGTAGAAACGTTTTGTTGTTACTCAAATGACAGATCTGTCATAGTAACAGAGGAAAAAGAGAAAAACTCCTAAAATTTTGATTTCTTGACTTACGCAAAGTGCTCATAGAGACGTTTTGTTGGTACTCAAATGACAAATCTGTGATAGTAACAGAGGAAAAAGCAGAATATTAAGAAAATTTTAACTTCTTGATATACGCAAAGTACTCATAGAGACGTTTTGTTGTTACTCAAATGACAGATCTGTGATAGTAACTGAGGAAAAAGCAGAATATTCCGAAAATTTTAATTTCTTGATTTACGCAAAGTGCTCGTAGAGACGTTTTGTTGTTACTCAAATGACAGATCTGTGATAGTAACAGAGGAAAAAGAGAAAAATTCCTAAAATTTTGATTTCTTGACTTACGCAAAGTGCTCGTCGAGACGTTTTGTTGCTACTCAAATGAAAGATCTGTGATAGTAACAGAGGAAAATACAAAATATTCCGAAAATTTTAATTTCTTGATATACGCAAAGTACTCGTAGGAACGTTTTGTTGTTACTCAAATGACAGATCTGTGATAGTAACAGAGGAAAAGGCAAAATATTCCTAAAATTTTAATTTCTTGATTTACGCAAAGTACTCGTAGAGACGTTCTGTTGCTACT
Source organism: Geotrupes spiniger (assembly GCA_959613385.1). Classification (NCBI taxonomy): domain Eukaryota; kingdom Metazoa; phylum Arthropoda; class Insecta; order Coleoptera; family Geotrupidae; genus Geotrupes; species Geotrupes spiniger. The sequence goes on from CAUIJQ010000006.1 coordinate 285,134, forward strand.
CAAATGAAAGATCTGTGATAGTAATAGAGTAAAATGGAAAAAAATCCGAAAATTTTAATTTCTTGATTTACGCAAACTACTCATCGAGACGTTTTGTTGGTACTCAAATGACAGATCTGTCATAGTAACAGAGGAAAAAGCAAAATATTCCGAAAATTTTAATTTCTTGATTTACGCAAAGTGGTCGTAGAGACATTTTGTTGCTACTCAAATGCCAGATCTGTGATAGTAACAGAAGAAAAAGCAAAATATTCCGAAAATTTTATTTTCTTGATTTACGCAAAGTACTCGTAGAGACGTTTTGTTGTTACTCAAATGACAGATCTGTGATAGTAACAGAGGAAAAAGCAGAATATTCCGAAAATTTTAATTTCTTGATTTACGCAAAGTGCTCGTAGAGACGTTTTGTTGTTACTCAAATGACAGATCTGTCATAGTAACAGAGGAAAAAGAGAAAAATTCCTAAAATTTTGATTTCTTGACTTACGCAAAGTGCTCGTAGAGACGTTTTGTTGCTACTCAAATGAAAGATCTGTGATAGTAACAGAGGAAAAAGCAAAATATTCCAAAAATTTTAATTTCTTGATTTACGCAAAGTACTCGTAGAGACGTTTTGTTGTTACTCAAATGACAGATTTGTGATAGTAACAGAGGAAAATACAAAATATTCCGAAAATTTTAATTTCTTGATATACGCAAAGAACTCGTAGAAACGTTTTGTTGTTACTCAAATGACAGATCTGTGATAGTAACAGAGGAAAAAGCAAAATATTCCAAAAATTTTAATTTCTTGATTTACGCAAAGTACTCGTAGAGACGTTCTGTTGCTACTCAAATGAAAGATCTGTGATAGTAATAGAGTAAAATGGAAAAAATTCCGAAAATTTTAATTTCTTGATTTACGCAAAGTACTCATAGAGACGTTTTGGTGGTACTCAAATGACAGATCTGTGATAGTAACAGAGGAAAAAGCAAAATATTCCGAAAATTTTAATTTCTCAATTTACGCAAAGTGCTCGTAGAGACGTTTTGTTGTTACTCAAATGACAGATCTGTGATAATAACAGAGGAAAAAGCAAAATATTCCGAAAATTTTAATTTCTTGATATACGCAAAGTACTCGTAGAGACGTTTTGTTGTTACTCAAATGACAGATCTGTGATAGTAACAGAGGAAAAAGCAAAATATTCCGAAAATTTTAATTTCTTGATATACGCAAAGTACTCGTAGAAACGTTTTGTTGTTACTCAAATGACAGATCTGTCATAGTAACAGAGGAAAAAGAGAAAAATTCCTAAAATTTTGATTTCTTGACTTACGCAAAGTGCTCGTAGAGACGTTTTGTTGCTACTCAAATGAAAGATCTGTGATAGTAACAGAGGAAAAAGCAAAATATTCCAAAAATTTTAATTTCTTGATTTACGCAAAGTGCTCGTAGAGACGTTTGGTTGCTACTCAAATGAAAGATCTGTGATAGTAATAGAGTAAAATGGAAAAAATTCCGAAAATTTTAATTTCTTGATTTACGCAAAGTACTCATAGAGACGTTTTGGTGGTACTCAAATGACAGATCTGTGATAGTAACAGAGGAAAAAGCAAAATATTCCGAAAATTTTAATTTCTCAATTTACGCAAAGTGCTCGTAGAGACGTTTTGTTGTTACTCAAATGACAGATCTGTGATAGTAACAGAGGAAAAAGCAAAATATTCCGAAAATTTTAATTTCTTGATATACGCAAAGTGCTCGTAGAGACGTTTTGTTGTTACTCAAATGACAGATCTGTGATAGTAACAGAGGAAAAAGCAAAATATTCCGAAAATTTTGATTTCTTGACTTACGCAAAGTGCTCGTAGAGACGTTTGGTTGCTACTCAAATGAAAGATCTGTGATAGTAATAGAGTAAAATGGAAAAAATTCCGAAAATTTTAATTTCTTGATTTACGCAAAGTACTCATAGAGACGTTTTGGTGGTACTCAAATGACAGATCTGTGATAGTAACAGAGGAAAAAGCAAAATATTCCGAAAATTTTAATTTCTCAATTTACGCAAAGTGCTCGTAGAGACGTTTTGTTGTTACTCAAATGACAGATCTGTGATAATAACAGAGGAAAAAGCAAAATATTCCGAAAATTTTAATTTCTTGATATACGCAAAGTACTCGTAGAGACGTTTTGTTTTTACTCAAATGACAGATTTGGATAGTAACAGAGGAAAAAGCAAAATATTCCGAAAATTTTAATTTCTTAATATACGCAAAGTACTAGTAGAAACGTTTTGTTGTTACTCAAATGACAGATCTGTCATAGTAACAGAGGAAAAAGAGAAAAATTCCTAAAATTTTGATTTCTTGACTTACGCAAAGTGCTCATAGAGACGTTTTGTTGGTACTCAAATGACAAATCTGTGATAGTAACAGAGGAAAAAGCAGAATATTAAGAAAATTTTAACTTCTTGATATACGCAAAGTACTCATAGAGACGTTTTGTTGTTACTCAAATGACAGATCTGTGATAGTAACAGAGGAAAAAGCAGAATATTCCGAAAATTTTAATTTCTTGATTTACGCAAAGTGCTCGTAGAGACGTTTTGTTGTTACTCAAATGACAGATCTGTGATAGTAACAGAGGAAAAAGAGAAAAATTCCTAAAATTTTGATTTCTTGACTTACGCAAAGTGCTCGTCGAGACGTTTTGTTGCTACTCAAATGAAAGATCTGTGATAGTAACAGAGGAAAATACAAAATATTCCGAAAATTTTAATTTCTTGATATACGCAAAGTACTCGTAGGAACGTTTTGTTGTTACTCAAATGACAGATCTGTGATAGTAACAGAGGAAAAGGCAAAATATTCCTAAAATTTTAATTTCTTGATTTACGCAAAGTACTCGTAGAGACGTTCTGTTGCTACTCAAATGAAAGATCTGTGATAGTAATAGAGTAAAATGGAAAAAAATCCGAAAATTTTAATTTCTTGATTTACGCAAACTACTCATCGAGACGTTTTGTTGGTACTCAAATGACAGATCTGTCATAGTAACAGAGGAAAAAGCAAAATATTCCGAAAATTTTAATTTCTTGATTTACGCAAAGTGGTCGTAGAGACATTTTGTTGCTACTCAAATGCCAGATCTGTGATAGTAACAGAAGAAAAAGCAAAATATTCCGAAAATTTTATTTTCTTGATTTACGCAAAGTACTCGTAGAGACGTTTTGTTGTTACTCAAATGACAGATCTGTGATAGTAACAGAGGAAAAAGCAGAATATTCCGAAAATTTTAATTTCTTGATTTACGCAAAGTGCTCGTAGAGACGTTTTGTTGTTACTCAAATGACAGATCTGTCATAGTAACAGAGGAAAAAGAGAAAAATTCCTAAAATTTTGATTTCTTGACTTACGCAAAGTGCTCGTAGAGACGTTTTGTTGCTACTCAAATGAAAGATCTGTGATAGTAACAGAGGAAAAAGCAAAATATTCAAAAATTTTAATTTCTTGATTTACGCAAAGTACTCGTAGAGACGTTTTGTTGTTACTCAAATGACAGATTTGTGATAGTAACAGAGGAAAATACAAAATATTCCGAAAATTTTAATTTCTTGATATACGCAAAGAACTCGTAGAAACGTTTTGTTGTTACTCAAATGATAGATCTGTGATAGTAACAGAGGAAAAAGCAAAATATTCCAAAAATTTTAATTTCTTGATTTACGCAAAGTACTCGTAGAGACGTTCTGTTGCTACTCAAATGAAAGATCTGTGATAGTAATAGAGTAAAATGGAAAAAATTCCGAAAATTTTAATTTCTTGATTTACGCAAAGTACTCATAGAGACGTTTTGGTGGTACTCAAATGACAGATCTGTGATAGTAACAGAGGAAAAAGCAAAATATTCCGAAAATTTTAATTTCTCAATTTACGCAAAGTGCTCGTAGAGACGTTTTGTTGTTACTCAAATGACAGATCTGTGATAATAACAGAGGAAAAAGCAAAATATTCCGAAAATTTTAATTTCTTGATATACGCAAAGTACTCGTAGAGACGTTTTGTTGTTACTCAAATGACAGATCTGTGATAGTAACAGAGGAAAAAGCAAAATATTCCGAAAATTTTAATTTCTTGATATACGCAAAGTACTCGTAGAAACGTTTTGTTGTTACTCAAATGACAGATCTGTCATAGTAACAGAGGAAAAAGAGAAAAATTCCTAAAATTTTGATTTCTTGACTTACGCAAAGTGCTCGTAGAGACGTTTTGTTGCTACTCAAATGAAAGATCTGTGATAGTAACAGAGGAAAAAGCAAAATATTCCAAAAATTTTAATTTCTTGATTTACGCAAAGTACTCGTAGAGACGTTTTGTTGTTACTCAAATGACAGATATGTGATAGTAACAGAGGAAAATACAAAATATTCCGAAAATTTTAATTTCTTGATATACGCAAAGTACTCGTAGAAACGTTTTGTTGTTACTCAAATGGCAGATCTGTGATAGTAACAGAGGAAAAAGCAAAATATTCCAAAAATTTTAATTTCTTGATTTACGCAAAGTACTCGTAGAGACGTTCTGTTGCTACTCAAATGAAAGATCTGTGATAGTAATAGAGTAAAATGGAAAAAATTCCGAAAATTTAATTTTTCGATTTACGCAAAGTGCTCGTAGAGACGTTTTGTTGTTACTCAAATGACAGATCTGTCATAGTAACAGAGGAAAAAGAGAAAAATTCCTAAAATTTTGATTTCTTGACTTACGCAAAGTGCTCGTAGAGACGTTTGGTTGCTACTCAAATGAAAGATCTGTGATAGTAATAGAGTAAAATGGAAAAAAATCCGAAAATTTTAATTTCTTGATTTACGCAAACTACTCATCGAGACGTTTTGTTGGTACTCAAATGACAGATCTGTGATAGTAACAGAGGAAAAAGCAAAATATTCCGAAAATTTAAATTTCTTGATTTACGCAAAGTGGTCGTAGAGACATTTTGTTGCTACTCAAATGCCAGATCTGTGATAGTAACAGAAGAAAAAGCAAAATATTCCGAAAATTTTATTTTCTTGATTTACGCAAAGTACTCGTAGAGACGTTTTGTTGTTACTCAAATGACAGATCTGTGATAGTAACAGAGGAAAAAGCAAAATATTCCAAAAATTTTAATTTCTTGATTTACGCAAAGTACTCGTAGAGACGTTCTGTTGCTACTCAAATGAAAGATCTGTGATAGTAATAGAGTAAAATGGAAAAAATTCCGAAAATTTTGATTTTTCGATTTACGCAAAGTGCTCGTAGAGACGTTTTGTTGTTACTCAAATGACAGATCTGTCATAGTAACAGAGGAAAAAGAGAAAAATTCCTAAAATTTTGATTTCTTGACTTACGCAAAGTGCTCGTAGAGACATTTGGTTGCTACTCAAATGAAAGATCTGTGATAGTAATAGAGTAAAATGGAAAAAATTCCGAAAATTTTAATTTCTTGATTTACGCAAAGTACTCATAGAGACGTTTTGGTGGTACTCAAATGACAGATCTGTGATAGTAACAGAGGAAAAAGCAAAATATTCCGAAAATTTTAATTTCTCAATTTACGCAAAGTGCTCGTAGAGACGTTTTGTTGTCACTCAAATGACAGATCTGTGATAGTAACAGAGGAAAATGCAAAATATTCCGAAAATTTTAATTTCTTGATATACGCAAAGTACTCGTAGAGACGTTTTGTTGTTACTCAAATGACAGATCTGTGATAGTAACAGAGGAAAAAGCAAAATATTCCGAAAATTTTAATTTCTTGATATACGCAAAGTACTCGTAGATACGTTTTGTTGTTACTAAAATGACAGATCTGTGATAGTAACAGAGGAAAAAGCAAAATATTCCAAAAATTTTAATTTCTTGATTTACGCAAAGTGGTCGTAGAGACGTTCTGTTGCTACTCAAATCAAAGATCCGTGATAGTAATAGAGTAAAATGGAAAAAAATCCGAAAATATTGATTTCTCGATTTACACAAAGTGCTCGTAGAGACAGACGTTTTGTTGTTACTCAAATGATAGATCTGTAATAGTAACAGAAGAAAAAGATAAAAATTCCTAAAATTTTGATTTCTTGACTTACGCAAAGTGCTCGTAGAGACGTTTTGTTGCTACTCAAATGAAAGATCTGTGATAGTAATAGAGTAAAATGGAGAAAATTCCGAAAATTTTAATTTCTTGAATTACGCAAAGTACTCATAGAGACGTTTTGTTGGTACTCAAATGACAAATCTGTGATAGTAACAGAGGAAAAAGCAGAATATTAAGAAAATTTTAACTTCTTGATATACGCAAAGTACTCATAGAGACGTTTTGTTGTTACTCAAATGACAGATCTCGTAGATACGTTTTGTTGTCACTCAAATGACAGATCTGTGATAGTAACAGAGGAAAATGCAAAATATTCCGAAAATTTTAATTTCTTGATATACGCAAAGTACTCGTAGAGACGTTTTGTTGTTATTCAAATGACAGATCTGTGATAGTAACAGAGGAAAAAGCAAAATATTCCGAAAATTTTAATTTCTTGATATACGCAAAGTACTCGTAGATACGTTTTGTTGTTACTCAAATGACAGATCTGTCATAGTAACAGAGGAAAAAGAGAAAAATTCCTAAAATTTTGATTTCTTGACTTACGCAAAGTGCTCGTAGAGACGTTTTGTTGCTACTCAATTGAAATATCTGTGATAGTAACAGAGGAAAAAGCAAAATATTCCAAAAATTTTAATTTCTTGATTTACGCAAAGTACTCGTAGAGACGTTTTGTTGTTACTCAAATGACAGATCTGTGATAGTAACAGAGGAAAATACAAAATATTCCGAAAATTTTAATTTCTTGATATACGCAAAGTACTCGTAGAAACGTTTTGTTGTTACTCAAATGGCAGATCTGTGATTGTAACAGAGGAAAAAGCAAAATATTCCAAAAATTTTAATTTCTTGATTTACGCAAAGTACTCGTAGAGACGTTCTGTTGCTACTCAAATGAAAGATCTGTGATAGTAATAGAGTAAAATGGAAAAAATTATGAAAATTTAATTTTTCGATTTACGCAAAGTGCTCGTAGAGACGTTTTGTTGTTACTCAAATGACAGATCTGTCATAGTAACAGAGGAAAAAGAGAAAAATTCCTAAAATTTTGATTTCTTGACTTACGCAAAGTGCTCGTAGAGACGTTTGGTTGCTACTCAAATGAAAGATCTGTGATAGTAATAGAGTAAAATGGAAAAAAATCCGAAAATTTTAATTTCTTGATTTACGCAACCTACTCATCGAGACGTTTTGTTGGTACTCAAATGACAGATCTGTGATAGTAACAGAGGAAAAAGCAAAATATTCCGAAAATTTAAATTTCTTGATTTACGCAAAGTGGTCGTAGAGACATTTTGTTGCTACTCAAATGCCAGATCTGTGATAGTAACAGAAGAAAAAGCAAAATATTCCGAAAATTTTATTTTCTTGATTTACGCAAAGTACTCGTAGAGACGTTTTGTTGTTACTCAAATGACAGATCTGTGATAGTAACAGAGGAAAAAGCAAAATATTCCAAAAATTTTAATTTCTTGATTTACGCAAAGTACTCGTAGAGACGTTCTGTTGCTACTCAAATGACAGATCTGTCATAGTAACAGAGGAAAAAGAGAAAAATTCCTAAAATTTTGATTTCTTGACTTACGCAAAGTGCTCGTAGAGACGTTTGGTTGCTACTCAAATGAAAGATCTGTGATAGTAATAGAGTAAAATGGAAAAAAATCCGAAAATTTTAATTTCTTGATTTACGCAAAGTACCCGTAGAGACGTTTTGTTGTTACTCAAATGACAGATCTGTGATAGTAACAGAGGAAAATACAAAATATTCCGAAAATTTTAATTTCTTGATATACGCAAAGTACTCGTAGAAACGTTTTGTTGTTACTCAAATGACAGATCTGTGATAGTAACAGAGGAAAAAGCAAAATATTCCAAAAATTTTAATTTCTTGATTTACGCAAAGTGCTCGTAGAGACGTTTGGTTGTTACTCAAATGAAAGATCTGTGATAGTAATAGAGTAAAATGGAAAAAATTCCGAAAATTTTAATTTCTTGATTTACGCAAAGTACTCATAGAGACGTTTTGGTGGTACTCAAATGACAGATCTGTGATAGTAACAGAGGAAAAAGCAAAATATTCCGAAAATTTTAATTTCTCAATTTACGCAAAGTGCTCGTAGAGACGTTTTGTTGTTACTCAAATGACAGATCTGTGATAGTAACAGAGGAAAAAGCAAAATATTCCGAAAATTTTAATTTCTTGATATACGCAAAGTGCTCGTAGAGACGTTTTGTTGTTACTCAAATGACAGATCTGTGATAGTAACAGAGGAAAAAGCAAAATATTCCGAAAATTTTAATTTCTCAATTTACGCAAAGTGCTCGTAGAGACGTTTTGTTGTTACTCAAATGACAGATCTGTGATAGTAACAGTGGAAAAAGCAAAATATTCCGAAAATTTTAATTTCTTGATATACGCAAAGTACTCGTAGAGACGTTTTGTTGTTACTCAAATGACAGATCTGTGATAGTAACAGAGGAAAAAGCAAAATATTCCGAAAATTTTAATTTCTTGATATACGCAAAGTACTCGTAGAAACGTTTTGTTGTTACTCAAATGACAGATCTGTCATAGTAACAGAGGAAAAAGAGAAAAATTCCTAAAATTTTGATTTCTTGACTTACGCAAAGTGCTCGTAGAGACGTTTTGTTGCTACTCAAATGAAATATCTGTGATAGTAACAGGGGAAAAAGCAAAATATTCCAAAAATTTTAATTTCTTGATTTACGCAAAGTACTCGTAGAGACGTTTTGTTGTTACTCAAATGACAGATCTGTGATAGTAACAGAGGAAAATACAAAATATTCCGAAAATTTTAATTTCTTGATATACGCAAAGTACTCGTAGAAACGTTTTGTTGTTACTCAAATGGCAGATCTGTGATAGTAACAGAGGAAAAAGCAAAATATTCCAAAAATTTTAATTTCTTGATTTACGCAAAGTACTCGTAGAGACGTTCTGTTGCTACTCAAATGAAAGTTCTGTGATAGTAATAGAGTAAAATGGAAAAAATTCCGAAAATTTAATTTTTCGATTTACGCAAAGTGCTCGTAGAGACGTTTTGTTGTTACTCAAATGACAGATCTGTCATAGTAACAGAGGAAAAAGAGAAAAATTCCTAAAATTTTGATTTCTTGACTTACGCAAAGTGCTCGTAGAGACGTTTGGTTGCTACTCAAATGAAAGATCTGTGATAGTAATAAAGTAAAATGGAAAAAATTCCGAAAATTTTAATTTCTTGATTTACGCAAAGTACTCATAGAGACGTTTTGGTGGTACTCAAATGACAGATCTGTGATAGTAACAGAGGAAAAAGCAAAATATTCCGAAAATTTAAATTTCTTGATTTACGCAAAGTGGTCGTAGAGACATTTTGTTGCTACTCAAATGCCAGATCTGTGATAGTAACAGAAGAAAAAGCAAAATATTCCGAAAATTTTATTTTCTTGATTTACGCAAAGTACTCGTAGAGACGTTTTGTTGTTACTCAAATGACAGATCTGTGATAGTAACGGAGGAAAAAGCAAAATATTCCAAAAATTTTAATTTCTTGATTTACGCAAAGTACTCGTAGAGACGTTCTGTTGCTACTCAAATGAAAGATCTGTGATAGTAATAGAGTAAAATGGAAAAAATTCCGAAAATTTTGATTTTTCGATTTACGCAAAGTGCTCGTAGAGACGTTTTGTTGTTACTCAAATGACAGATCTGTCATAGTAACAGAGGAAAAAGAGAAAAATTCCTAAAATTTTGATTTCTTGACTTACGCAAAGTGCTCGTAGAGACGTTTGGTTGCTACTCAAATGAAAGATCTGTGATAGTAATAGAGTAAAATGGAAAAAATTCCGAAAATTTTAATTTCTTGATTTACGCAAAGTACTCATAGAGACGTTTTGGTGGTACTCAAATGACAGATCTGTGATAGTAACAGAGGAAAAAGCAAAATATTCCGAAAATTTTAATTTCTCAATTTACGCAAAGTGCTCGTAGAGACGTTTTGTTGTTACTCAAATGACAGATCTGTGATAGTAACAGAGGAAAAAGCAAAATATTCCGAAAATTTTAATTTCTTGATATACGCAAAGTACTCGTAGAGACGTTTTGTTGTTACTCAAATGACAGATCTGTGATAGTAACAGAGGAAAAAGCAAAATATTCCGAAAATTTTAATTTCTTGATATACGCAAAGTACTCGTAGAGACGTTTTGTTGTTACTCAAATGACAGATCTGTGATAGTAACAGAGGAAAATACAAAATATTCCGATAATTTTAATTTCTTGATATACGCAAAGTACTCGTAGAAACGTTTTGTTATTACTCAAATGACAGATCTGTCATAGTAACAGAGGAAAAAAAGAAAAATTCCTAAAATTTTGATTTCTTGACTTACGCAAAGTGCTCGTAGAGACGTTTTGTTGTTACTCAAATGGCAGATCTGTGATAGTAACAGAGGAAAAAGCAAAATATTCCAAAAATTTTAATTTCTTGATTTACGCAAAGTACTCGTAGAGACGTTCTGTTGCTACTCAAATGAAAGATCTGTGATAGTAATAGAGTAAAATGGAAAAAATTCCGAAAATTTAATTTTTCGATTTACGCAAAGTGCTCGTAGAGACGTTTTGTTGTTACTCAAATGACAGATCTGTCATAGTAACAGAGGAAAAAGAGAAAAATTCCTAAAATTTTGATTTCTTGACTTACGCAAAGTGCTCGTAGAGACGTTTGGTTGCTACTCAAATGAAAGATCTGTGATAGTAATAGAGTAAAATGGAAAAAAATCCGAAAATTTTAATTTCTTGATTTACGCAAACTACTCATCGAGACGTTTTGTTGGTACTCAAATGACAGATCTGTGATAGTAACAGAGGAAAAAGCAAAATATTCCGAAAATTTAAATTTCTTGATTTACGCAAAGTGGTCGTAGAGACATTTTGTTGCTACTCAAATGCCAGATCTGTGATAGTAACAGAAGAAAAAGCAAAATATTCCGAAAATTTTATTTTCTTGATTTACGCAAAGTACTCGTAGAGACGTTTTGTTGTTACTCAAATGACAGATCTGTGATAGTAACGGAGGAAAAAGCAAAATATTCCAAAAATTTTAATTTCTTGATTTACGCAAAGTACTCGTAGAGACGTTCTGTTGCTACTCAAATGAAAGATCTGTGATAGTAATAGAGTAAAATGGAAAAAATTCCGAAAATTTTGATTTTTCGATTTACGCAAAGTGCTCGTAGAGACGTTTTGTTGTTACTCAAATGACAGATCTGTCATAGTAACAGAGGAAAAAGAGAAAAATTCCTAAAATTTTGATTTCTTGACTTACGCAAAGTGCTCGTAGAGACGTTTGGTTGCTACTCAAATGAAAGATCTGTGATAGTAATAGAGTAAAATGGAAAAAATTCCGAAAATTTTAATTTCTTGATTTACGCAAAGTACTCATAGAGACGTTTTGGTGGTACTCAAATGACAGATCTGTGATAGTAACAGAGGAAAAAGCAAAATATTCCGAAAATTTTAATTTCTCAATTTACGCAAAGTGCTCGTAGAGACGTTTTGTTGTTACTCAAATGACAGATCTGTGATAGTAACAGAGGAAAAAGCAAAATATTCCGAAAATTTTAATTTCTTGATATACGCAAAGTACTCGTAGAGACGTTTTGTTGTTACTCAAATGACAGATCTGTGATAGTAACAGAGGAAAAAGCAAAATATTCCGAAAATTTTAATTTCTTGATATACGCAAAGTACTCGTAGAGACGTTTTGTTGTTACTCAAATGACAGATCTGTGATAGTAACAGAGGAAAATACAAAATATTCCGATAATTTTAATTTCTTGATATACGCAAAGTACTCGTAGAAACGTTTTGTTATTACTCAAATGACAGATCTGTCATAGTAACAGAGGAAAAAAAGAAAAATTCCTAAAATTTTGATTTCTTGACTTACGCAAAGTGCTCGTAGAGACGTTTTGTTGTTACTCAAATGGCAGATCTGTGATAGTAACAGAGGAAAAAGCAAAATATTCCAAAAATTTTAATTTCTTGATTTACGCAAAGTACTCGTAGAGACGTTCTGTTGCTACTCAAATGAAAGATCTGTGATAGTAATAGAGTAAAATGGAAAAAATTCGGAAAATTTAATTTTTCGATTTACGCAAAGTGCTCGTAGAGACGTTTTGTTGTTACTCAAATGACAGATCTGTCATAGTAACAGAGGAAAAAGAGAAAAATTCCTAAAATTTTGATTTCTTGACTTACGCAAAGTGCTCGTAGAGACGTTTGGTTGCTACTCAAATGAAAGATCTGTGATAGTAATAGAGTAAAATGGAAAAAAATCCGAAAATTTTAATTTCTTGATTTACGCAAACTACTCATGGAGACGTTTTGTTGGTACTCAAATGACAGATCTGTGATAGTAACAGAGGAAAAAGCAAAATATTCCGAAAATTTAAATTTCTTGATTTACGCAAAGTGGTCGTAGAGACATTTTGTTGCTACTCAAATGCCAGATCTGTGATAGTAACAGAAGAAAAAGCAAAATATTCCGAAAATTTTATTTTCTTGATTTACGCAAAGTACTCGTAGAGACGTTTTGTTGTTACTCAAATGACAGATCTGTGATAGTAACGGAGGAAAAAGCAAAATATTCCAAAAATTTTAATTTCTTGATTTACGCAAAGTACTCGTAGAGACGTTCTGTTGCTACTCAAATGAAAGATCTGTGATAGTAATAGAGTAAAATGGAAAAAATTCCGAAAATTTTGATTTTTCGATTTACGCAAAGTGCTCGTAGAGACGTTTTGTTGTTACTCAAATGACAGATCTGTCATAGTAACAGAGGAAAAAGAGAAAAATTCCTAAAATTTTGATTTCTTGACTTACGCAAAGTGCTCGTAGAGACGTTTGGTTGCTACTCAAATGAAAGATCTGTGATAGTAATAGAGTAAAATGGAAAAAATTCCGAAAATTTTAATTTCTTGATTTACGCAAAGTACTCATAGAGACGTTTTGGTGGTACTCAAATGACAGATCTGTGATAGTAACAGAGGAAAAAGGAAAATATTCCGAAAATTTTAATTTCTCAATTTACGCAAAGTGCTCGTAGAGACGTTTTGTTGTTACTCAAATGACAGATCTGTGATAGTAACAGAGGAAAAAGCAAAATATTCCAAAAATTTTAATTTCTTGATTTACGCAAAGTGGTCGTAGAGACGTTCTGTTGCTACTCAAATCAAAGATCCGTGATAGTAATAGAGTAAAATGGAAAAAATTCCGAAAATATTGATTTCTCGATTTACACAATGTGCTCGTAGAGACAGACGTTTTGTTGTCACTCAAATGATAGATCTGTGATAGTAACAGAGGAAAAAGCAAAATATTCCAAAAATTTTAATTTCTTGATTTACGCAAAGTACTCGTAGAGACGTTTTGTTGTTACTCAAATGACAGATCTGTGATAGTAACAGAGGAAAATACAAAATATTCCGAAAATTTTAATTTCTTGATATACGCAAAGTACTCGTAGAAACGTTTTGTTGTTACTCAAATGACAGATCTGTGATAGTAACAGAGGAAAAAGCAGAATATTCCGAAAATTTTAATTTCTTGATTTACGCAAAGTGCTCGTAGAGACGTTTTGTTGTTACTCAAATGACAGATCTGTCATAGTAACAGAGGAAAAAGAGAAAAATTCCTAAAATTTTGATTTCTTGACTTACGCAAAGTGCTCGTAGAGACGTTTTGTTGCTACTCAAATGAAAGATCTGTGATAGTAACAGAGGAAAAAGCAAAATATTCCAAAAATTTTAATTTCTTGATTTACGCAAAGTACTCGTAGAGACGTTTTGTTGTTACTCAAATGACAGATCTGTGATAGTAACAGAGGAAAATACAAAATATTCCGAAAATTTTAATTTCTTGATATACGCAAAGTACTCGTAGAAACGTTTTGTTGTTACTCAAATGACAGATCTGTGATAGTAACAGAGGAAAAAGCAAAATATTCCAAAAATTTTAATTTCTTGATTTACGCAAAGTACTCGTAGAGACGTTCTGTTGCTACTCAAATGAAAGATCTGTGATAGTAATAGAGTAAAATGGAAAAAATTCCGAAAATTTTGATTTTTCGATTTACGCAAAGTGCTCGTAGAGACGTTTTGTTGTTACTCAAATGACAGATCTGTCATAGTAACAGAGGAAAAAGAGAAAAATTCCTAAAATTTTGATTTCTTGACTTACGCAAAGTGCTCGTAGAGACGTTTGGTTGCTACTCAAATGAAAGATCTGTGATAGTAATAGAGTAAAATGGAAAAAAATCCGAAAATTTTAATTTCTTGATTTACGCAAAGTACTCGTAGAGACGTTTTGTTGTTACTCAAATGACAGATCTGTGATAGTAACAGAGGAAAATACAAAATATTCCGAAAATTTTAATTTCTTGATATACGCAAAGTACTCGTAGAAACGTTTTGTTGTTACTCAAATGACAGATCTGTGATAGTAACAGAGGAAAAAGCAAAATATTCCAAAAATTTTAATTTCTTGATTTACGCAAAGTGCTCGTAGAGACGTTTGGTTGCTACTCAAATGAAAGATCTGTGATAGTAATAGAGTAAAATGGAAAAAATTCCGAAAATTTTAATTTCTTGATTTACGCAAAGTACTCATAGAGACGTTTTGGTGGTACTCAAATGACAGATCTGTGATAGTAACAGAGGAAAAAGCAAAATATTCCGAAAATTTTGATTTCTTGACTTACGCAAAGTGCTCGTAGAGACGTTTGGTTGCTACTCAAATGAAAGATCTGTGATAGTAATAGAGTAAAATGGAAAAAATTCCGAAAATTTTAATTTCTTGATTTACGCAAAGTACTCATAGAGACGTTTTGGTGGTACTCAAATGACAGATCTGTGATAGTAACAGAGGAAAAAGCAAAATATTCCGAAAATTTTAATTTCTAAATTTACGCAAAGTGCTCGTAGAGACGTTTTGTTGTTACTCAAATGACAGATCTGTGATAGTAACAGAGGAAAAAGCAAAATATTCCGAAAATTTTAATTTCTTGATATACGCAAAGTACTCGTAGAGACGTTTTGTTGTTACTCAAATGACAGATCTGTGATAGTAACAGAGGAAAAAGCAAAATATTCCGAAAATGTTAATTTCTTGATATACGCAAAGTACTCGTAGAAACGTTTTGTTATTACTCAAATGACAGATCTGTCATAGTAACAGAGGAAAAAGAGAAAAATTCCTAAAATTTTGATTTCTTGACTTACGCAAAGTGCTCGTAGAGACGTTTTGTTGCTACTCAAATGAAATATCTGTGATAGTAACAGAGGAAAAAGCAAAATATTCCAAAAATTTTAATTTCTTGATTTACGCAAAGTACTCGTAGAGACGTTTTGTTGTTACTCAAATGACAGATCTGTGATAGTAACAGAGGAAAATACAAAATATTCCGAAAATTTTAATTTCTTGATATACGCAAAGTACTCGTAGAAACGTTTTGTTGTTACTCAAATGGCAGATCTGTGATAGTAACAGAGGAAAAAGCAAAATATTCCAAAAATTTTAATTTCTTGATTTACGCAAAGTACTCGTAGAGACGTTCTGTTGCTACTCAAATGAAAGATCTGTGATAGTAATAGAGTAAAATGGAAAAAATTCCGAAAATTTAATTTTTCGATTTACGCAAAGTGCTCGTAGAGACGTTTTGTTGTTACTCAAATGACAGATCTGTCATAGTAACAGAGGAAAAAGAGAAAAATTCCTAAAATTTTGATTTCTTGTCTTACGCAAAGTGCTCGTAGAGACGTTTGGTTGCTACTCAAATGAAAGATCTGTGATAGTAATAGAGTAAAATGGAAAAAAATCCGAAAATTTTAATTTCTTGATTTACGCAAACTACTCATCGAGACGTTTTGTTGGTACTCAAATGACAGATCTGTGATAGTAACAGAGGAAAAAGCAAAATATTCCGAAAATTTAAATTTCTTGATTTACGCAAAGTGGTCGTAGAGACATTTTGTTGCTACTCAAATGCCAGATCTGTGATAGTAACAGAAGAAAAAGCAAAATATTCCGAAAATTTTATTTTCTTGATTTACGCAAAGTACTCGTAGAGACGTTTTGTTGTTACTCAAATGACAGATCTGTGATAGTAACAGAGGAAAATACAAAATATTCCGAAAATTTTAATTTCTTGATATACGCAAAGTACTCGTAGAAACGTTTTGTTGTTACTCAAATGACAGATCTGTGATAGTAACAGAGGAAAAAGCAAAATATTCCAAAAATTTTAATTTCTTGATTTACGCAAAGTGCTCGTAGAGACGTTTGGTTGCTACTCAAATGAAAGATCTGTGATAGTAATAGAGTAAAATGGAAAAAATTCCGAAAATTTTAATTTCTTGATTTACGCAAAGTACTCATAGAGACGTTTTGGTGGTACTCAAATGACAGATCTGTGATAGTAACAGAGGAAAAAGCAAAATATTCCGAAAATTTTAATTTCTCAATTTACGCAAAGTGCTCGTAGAGACGTTTTGTTGTTACTCAAATGACAGATCTGTGATAGTAACAGAGGAAAAAGCAAAATATTCCGAAAATTTTAATTTCTTGATATACGCAAAGTGCTCGTAGAGACGTTTTGTTGTTACTCAAATGACAGATCTGTGATAGTAACAGAGGAAAAAGCAAAATATTCCGAAAATTTTAATTTCTCAATTTACGCAAAGTGCTCGTAGAGACGTTTTGTTGTTACTCAAATGACAGATCTGTGATAGTAACAGAGGAAAAAGCAAAATATTCCGAAAATTTTAATTTCTTGGTATACGCAAAGTACTCGTAGAGACGTTTTGTTGTTACTCAAATGACAGATCTGTGATAGTAACAGAGGAAAAAGCAAAATATTCCGAAAATTTTAATTTCTTGATATACGCAAAGTACTCGTAGAAACGTTTTGTTGTTACTCAAATGACAGATCTGTCATAGTAACAGAGGAAAAAGAGAAAAATTCCTAAAATTTTGATTTCTTGACTTACGCAAAGTGTTCGTAGAGACGTTTTGTTGCTACTCAAATGAAATATCTGTGATAGTAACAGAGGAAAAAGCAAAATATTCCAAAAATTTTAATTTCTTGATTTACGCAAAGTACTCGTAGAGACGTTTTGTTGTTACTCAAATGACAGATCTGTGATAGTAACAGAGGAAAATACAAAATATTCCGAAAATTTTAATTTCTTGATATACGCAAAGTACTCGTAGAGACGTTTTGTTGTTACTCAAATGACAGATCTGTGATAGTAACAGAGGAAAATACAAAATATTCCGATAATTTTAATTTCTTGATATACGCAAAGTACTCGTAGAAACGTTTTGTTATTACTCAAATGACAGATCTGTCATAGTAACAGAGGAAAAAAAGAAAAATTCCTAAAATTTTGATTTCTTGACTTACGCAAAGTGCTCGTAGAGACGTTTTGTTGTTACTCAAATGGCAGATCTGTGATAGTAACAGAGGAAAAAGCAAAATATTCCAAAAATTTTAATTTCTTGATTTACGCAAAGTACTCGTAGAGACGTTCTGTTGCTACTCAAATGAAAGATCTGTGATAGTAATAGAGTAAAATGGAAAAAATTCGGAAAATTTAATTTTTCGATTTACGCAAAGTGCTCGTAGAGACGTTTTGTTGTTACTCAAATGACAGATCTGTCATAGTAACAGAGGAAAAAGAGAAAAATTCCTAAAATTTTGATTTCTTGACTTACGCAAAGTGCTCGTAGAGACGTTTGGTTGCTACTCAAATGAAAGATCTGTGATAGTAATAGAGTAAAATGGAAAAAAATCCGAAAATTTTAATTTCTTGATTTACGCAAACTACTCATCGAGACGTTTTGTTGGTACTCAAATGACAGATCTGTGATAGTAACAGAGGAAAAAGCAAAATATTCCGAAAATTTTAATTTCTTGATTTACGCAAAGTGGTCGTAGAGACATTTTGTTGCTACTCAAATGCCAGATCTGTGATAGTAACAGAAGAAAAAGCAAAATATTCCGAAAATTTTATTTTCTTGATTTACGCAAAGTACTCGTAGAGACGTTTTGTTGTTACTCAAATGACAGATCTGTGATAGTAACGGAGGAAAAAGCAAAATATTCCAAAAATTTTAATTTCTTGATTTACGCAAAGTACTCGTAGAGACGTTCTGTTGCTACTCAAATGAAAGATCTGTGATAGTAATAGAGTAAAATGGAAAAAATTCCGAAAATTTTGATTTTTCGATTTACGCAAAGTGCTCGTAGAGACGTTTTGTTGTTACTCAAATGACAGATCTGTCATAGTAACAGAGGAAAAAGAGAAAAATTCCTAAAATTTTGATTTCTTGACTTACGCAAAGTGCTCGTAGAGACGTTTGGTTGCTACTCAAATGAAAGATCTGTGATAGTAATAGAGTAAAATGGAAAAAATTCCGAAAATTTTAATTTCTTGATTTACGCAAAGTACTCATAGAGACGTTTTGGTGGTACTCAAATGACAGATCTGTGATAGTAACAGAGGAAAAAGGAAAATATTCCGAAAATTTTAATTTCTCAATTTACGCAAAGTGCTCGTAGAGACGTTTTGTTGTTACTCAAATGACAGATCTGTGATAGTAACAGAGGAAAAAGCAAAATATTCCAAAAATTTTAATTTCTTGATTTACGCAAAGTGGTCGTAGAGACGTTCTGTTGCTACTCAAATCAAAGATCCGTGATAGTAATAGAGTAAAATGGAAAAAATTCCGAAAATATTGATTTCTCGATTTACACAATGTGCTCGTAGAGACAGACGTTTTGTTGTCACTCAAATGATAGATCTGTAATAGTAACAGAAGAAAAAGATAAAAATTCCTAAAATTTTGATTTCTTGACTTACGCAAAGTGCTCGTAGAGACGTTTTGTTGCTACTCAAATGAAAGATCTGTGATAGTAATAGAGTAAAATGGAGAAAATTCCGAAAATTTTAATTTCTTGAATTACGCAAAGTACTCATAGAGACGTTTTGTTGTTACTCAAATGACAGATCTGTGATAGTAACAGAGGAAAAAGCAGAATATTCCGAAAATTTTAATTTCTTGATTTACGCAAAGTGCTCGTAGAGACGTTTTGTTGTTACTCAAATGACAGATCTGTCATAGTAACAGAGGAAAAAGAGAAAAATTCCTAAAATTTTGATTTCTTGACTTACGCAAAGTGCTCGTAGAGACGTTTTGTTGCTACTCAAATGAAAGATCTGTGATAGTAACAGAGGAAAAAGCAAAATATTCCAAAAATTTTAATTTCTTGATTTACGCAAAGTACTCGTAGAGACGTTTTGTTGTTACTCAAATGACAGATCTGTGATAGTAACAGAGGAAAATACAAAATATTCCGAAAATTTTAATTTCTTGATATACGCAAAGTACTCGTAGAAACGTTTTGTTGTTACTCAAATGACAGATCTGTGATAGTAACAGAGGAAAAAGCAAAATATTCCAAAAATTTTAATTTCTTGATTTACGCAAAGTACTCGTAGAGACGTTCTGTTGCTACTCAAATGAAAGATCTGTGATAGTAATAGAGTAAAATGGAAAAAATTCCGAAAATTTTGATTTTTCGATTTACGCAAAGTGCTCGTAGAGACGTTTTGTTGTTACTCAAATGACAGATCTGTCATAGTAACAGAGGAAAAAGAGAAAAATTCCTAAAATTTTGATTTCTTGACTTACGCAAAGTGCTCGTAGAGACGTTTGGTTGCTACTCAAATGAAAGATCTGTGATAGTAATAGAGTAAAATGGAAAAAAATCCGAAAATTTTAATTTCTTGATTTACGCAAAGTACTCGTAGAGACGTTTTGTTGTTACTCAAATGACAGATCTGTGATAGTAACAGAGGAAAATACAAAATATTCCGAAAATTTTAATTTCTTGATATACGCAAAGTACTCGTAGAAACGTTTTGTTGTTACTCAAATGACAGATCTGTGATAGTAACAGAGGAAAAAGCAAAATATTCCAAAAATTTTAATTTCTTGATTTACGCAAAGTGCTCGTAGAGACGTTTGGTTGCTACTCAAATGAAAGATCTGTGATAGTAATAGAGTAAAATGGAAAAAATTCCGAAAATTTTAATTTCTTGATTTACGCAAAGTACTCATAGAGACGTTTTGGTGGTACTCAAATGACAGATCTGTGATAGTAACAGAGGAAAAAGCAAAATATTCCGAAAATTTTGATTTCTTGACTTACGCAAAGTGCTCGTAGAGACGTTTGGTTGCTACTCAAATGAAAGATCTGTGATAGTAATAGAGTAAAATGGAAAAAATTCCGAAAATTTTAATTTCTTGATTTACGCAAAGTACTCATAGAGACGTTTTGGTGGTACTCAAATGACAGATCTGTGATAGTAACAGAGGAAAAAGCAAAATATTCCGAAAATTTTAATTTCTAAATTTACGCAAAGTGCTCGTAGAGACGTTTTGTTGTTACTCAAATGACAGATCTGTGATAGTAACAGAGGAAAAAGCAAAATATTCCGAAAATTTTAATTTCTTGATATACGCAAAGTACTCGTAGAGACGTTTTGTTGTTACTCAAATGACAGATCTGTGATAGTAACAGAGGAAAAAGCAAAATATTCCGAAAATGTTAATTTCTTGATATACGCAAAGTACTCGTAGAAACGTTTTGTTATTACTCAAATGACAGATCTGTCATAGTAACAGAGGAAAAAGAGAAAAATTCCTAAAATTTTGATTTCTTGACTTACGCAAAGTGCTCGTAGAGACGTTTTGTTGCTACTCAAATGAAATATCTGTGATAGTAACAGAGGAAAAAGCAAAATATTCCAAAAATTTTAATTTCTTGATTTACGCAAAGTACTCGTAGAGACGTTTTGTTGTTACTCAAATGACAGATCTGTGATAGTAACAGAGGAAAATACAAAATATTCCGAAAATTTTAATTTCTTGATATACGCAAAGTACTCGTAGAAACGTTTTGTTGTTACTCAAATGGCAGATCTGTGATAGTAACAGAGGAAAAAGCAAAATATTCCAAAAATTTTAATTTCTTGATTTACGCAAAGTACTCGTAGAGACGTTCTGTTGCTACTCAAATGAAAGATCTGTGATAGTAATAGAGTAAAATGGAAAAAATTCCGAAAATTTAATTTTTCGATTTACGCAAAGTGCTCGTAGAGACGTTTTGTTGTTACTCAAATGACAGATCTGTCATAGTAACAGAGGAAAAAGAGAAAAATTCCTAAAATTTTGATTTCTTGTCTTACGCAAAGTGCTCGTAGAGACGTTTGGTTGCTACTCAAATGAAAGATCTGTGATAGTAATAGAGTAAAATGGAAAAAAATCCGAAAATTTTAATTTCTTGATTTACGCAAACTACTCATCGAGACGTTTTGTTGGTACTCAAATGACAGATCTGTGATAGTAACAGAGGAAAAAGCAAAATATTCCGAAAATTTAAATTTCTTGATTTACGCAAAGTGGTCGTAGAGACATTTTGTTGCTACTCAAATGCCAGATCTGTGATAGTAACAGAAGAAAAAGCAAAATATTCCGAAAATTTTATTTTCTTGATTTACGCAAAGTACTCGTAGAGACGTTTTGTTGTTACTCAAATGACAGATCTGTGATAGTAACAGAGGAAAATACAAAATATTCCGAAAATTTTAATTTCTTGATATACGCAAAGTACTCGTAGAAACGTTTTGTTGTTACTCAAATGACAGATCTGTGATAGTAACAGAGGAAAAAGCAAAATATTCCAAAAATTTTAATTTCTTGATTTACGCAAAGTGCTCGTAGAGACGTTTGGTTGCTACTCAAATGAAAGATCTGTGATAGTAATAGAGTAAAATGGAAAAAATTCCGAAAATTTTAATTTCTTGATTTACGCAAAGTACTCATAGAGACGTTTTGGTGGTACTCAAATGACAGATCTGTGATAGTAACAGAGGAAAAAGCAAAATATTCCGAAAATTTTAATTTCTCAATTTACGCAAAGTGCTCGTAGAGACGTTTTGTTGTTACTCAAATGACAGATCTGTGATAGTAACAGAGGAAAAAGCAAAATATTCCGAAAATTTTAATTTCTTGATATACGCAAAGTGCTCGTAGAGACGTTTTGTTGTTACTCAAATGACAGATCTGTGATAGTAACAGAGGAAAAAGCAAAATATTCCGAAAATTTTAATTTCTCAATTTACGCAAAGTGCTCGTAGAGACGTTTTGTTGTTACTCAAATGACAGATCTGTGATAGTAACAGAGGAAAAAGCAAAATATTCCGAAAATTTTAATTTCTTGGTATACGCAAAGTACTCGTAGAGACGTTTTGTTGTTACTCAAATGACAGATCTGTGATAGTAACAGAGGAAAAAGCAAAATATTCCGAAAATTTTAATTTCTTGATATACGCAAAGTACTCGTAGAAACGTTTTGTTGTTACTCAAATGACAGATCTGTCATAGTAACAGAGGAAAAAGAGAAAAATTCCTAAAATTTTGATTTCTTGACTTACGCAAAGTGTTCGTAGAGACGTTTTGTTGCTACTCAAATGAAATATCTGTGATAGTAACAGAGGAAAAAGCAAAATATTCCAAAAATTTTAATTTCTTGATTTACGCAAAGTACTCGTAGAGACGTTTTGTTGTTACTCAAATGACAGATCTGTGATAGTAACAGAGGAAAATACAAAATATTCCGAAAATTTTAATTTCTTGATATACGCAAAGTACTCGTAGAAACGTTTTGTTGTTACTCAAATGGCAGATCTGTGATAGTAACAGAGGAAAAAGCAAAATATTCCAAAAATTTTAATTTCTTGATTTACGCAAAGTACTCGTAGAGACGTTCTGTTGCTACTCAAATGAAAGATCTGTGATAGTAATAGAGTAAAATGGAAAAAATTCCGAAAATTTAATTTTTCGATTTACGCAAAGTGCTCGTAGAGACGTTTTGTTGTTACTCAAATGACAGATCTGTCATAGTAACAGAGGAAAAAGAGAAAAATTCCTAAAATTTTGATTTCTTGACTTACGCAAAGTGCTCGTAGAGACGTTTGGTTGCTACTCAAATGAAAGATCTGTGATAGTAATAGAGTAAAATGGAAAAAAATCCGAAAATTTTAATTTCTTGATTTACGCAAACTACTCATCGAGACGTTTTGTTGGTACTCAAATGACAGATCTGTGATAGTAACAGAGGAAAAAGCAAAATATTCCGAAAATTTAAATTTGTTGATTTACGCAAAGTGGTCGTAGAGACATTTTGTTGCTACTCAAATGCCAGATCTGTGATAGTAACAGAAGAAAAAGCAAAATATTCCGAAAATTTTATTTTCTTGATTTACGCAAAATACTCGTAGAGACGTTTTGTTGTTACTCAAATGACAGATCTGTGATAGTAACAGAGGAAAAAGCAAAATATTCCAAAAATTTTAATTTCTTGATTTACGCAAAGTACTCGTAGAGACGTTCTGTTGCTACTCAAATGAATGATCTGTGATAGTAATAGAGTAAAATGGAAAAAAATCCGAAAATTTTGATTTTTCGATTTACGCAAAGTGCTCGTAGAGACGTTTTGTTGTTACTCAAATGACAGATCTGTCATAGTAACAGAGGAAAAAGAGAAAAATTCCTAAAATTTTGATTTCTTGACTTACGCAAAGTGCTCGTAGAGACGTTTGGTTGCTACTCAAATGAAAGATCTGTGATAGTAATAGAGTAAAATGGAAAAGATTCCGAAAATTTTAATTTATTGATTTACGCAAAGTACTCATAGAGACGTTTTGGTGGTACTCAAATGACAGATCTGTGATAGTAACAGAGGAAAAAGCAAAATATTCCGAAAATTTTAATTTCTCAATTTACGCAAAGTGCTCGTAGAGACGTTTTGTTGTTACTCAAATGACAGATCTGTGATAGTAACAGAGGAAAAAGCAAAATATTCCAAAAATTTTAATTTCTTGATTTACGCAAAGTACTCGTAGAGACGTTCTGTTGTTACTCAAATGACAGATCTGTCATAGTAACAGAGGAAAAAGAGAAAAATTCCTAAAATTTTGATTTCTTGACTTACGCAAAGTGCTCGTAGAGACGTTTTGTTGCTACTCAAATGAAATATCTGTGATAGTAACAGAGGAAAAAGCAAAATATTCCAAAAATTTTAATTTCTTGATTTACGCAAAGTACTCGTAGAGACGTTTTGTTGTTACTCAAATGACAGATGTGATAGTAACAGAGGAAAATACAAAATATTCCGAAAATTTTAATTTCTTGATATACGCAAAGTACTCGTAGAAACGTTTTGTTGTTACTCAAATGGCAGATCTGTGATAGTAACAGAGGAAAAAGCAAAATATTCCAAAAATTTTAATTTCTTGATTTACGCAAAGTACTCGTAGATACGTTCTGTTGCTATCTGTGATAGTAACAGAGGAAAAAGCAAAATATTCCAAAAATTTTAATTTCTTGATTTACGCAAAGTACTCGTAGAGACGTTTTGTTGTTACTCAAATGACAGATCTGTGATAGTAACAGAGGAAAAAGCAAAATATTCCAAAAATTTTAATTTCTTGATTTACGCAAAGTACTCGTAGAGACGTTCTGTTGCTACTCAAATGAAAGATCTGTGATAGTAATAGAGTAAAATGGAAAAAATTCCGAAAATTTTGATTTTTCGATTTACGCAAAGTGCTCGTAGAGACGTTTTGTTGTTACTCAAATGACAGATCTGTCATAGTAACAGAGGAAAAAGAGAAAAATTCCTAAAATTTTGATTTCTTGACTTACGCAAAGTGCTCGTAGAGACGTTTGGTTGCTACTCAAATGAAAGATCTGTGATAGTAATAGAGTAAAATGGAAAAAATTCCGAAAATTTTAATTTCTTGATTTACGCAAAGTACTCATAGAGACGTTTTGGTGGTACTCAAATGACAGATCTGTGATAGTAACAGAGGAAAAAGCAAAATATTCCGAAAATTTTAATTTCTCAATTTACGCAAAGTGCTCGTAGAGACGTTTTGTTGTTACTCAAATGACAGATCTGTGATAGTAACAGAGGAAAAAGCAAAATATTCCAAAAATTTTAATTTCTTGATTTACGCAAAGTGCTCGTAGAGACGTTTTGTTGTTACTCAAATGAAAGATCTGTGATAGTAATAGAATAAAATGGAAAAAAATCCGAAAATTTTAATTTCTTGATTTACGCAAACTACTCGTAGAGACGTTTTGTTGGTACTCAAATGTCAGATCTGTGATAGTAACAAAGGATAACGCAAAATATTCCGAAAATTTTAATTTCTTGATTTACGCAAAGTACTCGTAGAGACGTTTTGTTGTTACTCAAATGACAGATCTGTGATAATAACAGAGGAAAATACAAAATATTCCGAAAATTTTTATTTCTTGATATGCGCAAAGTACTCGTAGAAACGTTTTGTTGTTACTCAAATGACAGATCTGTGATGGTAACAGAGGAAAAAGCAAAATATTCCAAAAATTTTAATTTCTTGATTTACGCAAAGTACTCGTAGAGACGTTCTGTTGCTACTCAAATGAAAGATCTGTGATAGTAATAGAGTAAAATGGAAAAAATTCCGAAAATTTTGATTTTTCGATTTACGCAAAGTGCTCGTAGAGACGTTTTGTTGTTACTCAAATGACAGATCTGTCATAGTAACAGAGGAAAAAGAGAAAAATTCCTAAAATTTTGATTTCTTGACTTACGCAAAGTGCTCGTAGAGACGTTTTGTTGCTACTCAAATGAAAGATCTGTGATAGTAATAGAGTAAAATGGAAAAAATTCCGAAAATTTTAATTTCTTGATTTACGCAAAGTACTCGTAGAGACGTTTTGTTGTTACTCAAATGACAGATCTGTGATAGTAACAGAGGAAAAAGCAAAATATTCCGAAAATTTTAATTTCTTGATATACGCAAAGTACTCGTAGAGACGTTTTGTTGTTACTCAAATGACAGATCTGTGATAGTAACAGAGGAAAAAGCAAAATATTCCGAAAATTTTAATTTCTTGATATACGCAAAGTACTCGTAGAAACGTTTTGTTGTTACTCAAATGACAGATCTGTGATAGTAACAGAGGAAAAAGCAAAATATTCCAAAAATTTTAATTTCTTGATTTACGCAAATGATAGATCTGTAATAGTAACAGAAGAAAAAGATAAAAATTCCTAAAATTTTGATTTCTTGACTTACGCAAAGTGCTCGTAGAGACGTTTTGTTGCTACTCAAATGAAAGATCTGTGATAGTAATAGAGTAAAATGGAGAAAATTCCGAAAATTTTAATTTCTTGAATTACGCAAAGTACTCATAGAGACGTTTTGTTGGTACTCAAATGACAGATCTGTGATAGTAACAGAGGAAAAAGCAGAATATTAAGAAAATTTTAACTTCTTGATATACGCAAAGTACTCATAGAGACGTTTTGTTGTTACTCAAATGACAGATCTGTGATAGTAACAGAGGAAAAAGCAGAATATTCCGAAATTTTTAATTTCTTGATTTACGCAAAGTGCTCGTAGAGACGTTTTGTTGTTACTCAAATGACAGATCTGTCATAGTAACAGAGGAAAAAGAGAAAAATTCCGAAAATTTTGATTTCTTGACTTACGCAAAGTGCTCGTAGAGACGTTTTGTTGCTACTCAAATGAAAGATCTGTGATAGTAACAGAGGAAAAAGCAAAATATTCCGAAAATTTTAATTTCTTGATTTACGCAAAGTACTCGTAGAGACGTTTTGTTGTTACTCAAATGACAGATCTGTCATAGTAACAGAGGAAAAAGAGAAAAATTCCGAAAATTTTGATTTCTTGACTTACGCAAAGTGCTCGTAGAGACGTTTTGTTGCTACTCAAATGAAAGATCTGTGATAGTAACAGAGGAAAAAGCAAAATATTCCGAAAATTTTAATTTCTTGATTTACGCAAAGTACTCGTAGAGGCGTTTTGTTGTTACTCAAATGAAAGATCTGTGATAGTAATAGAGTAAAATGGAAAAAATTCCGAAAATTTTGATTTTTCGATTTACGCAAAGTGCTCGTAGAGACGTTTTGTTGTTACTCAAATGACAGATCTGTCATAGTAACAGAGGAAAAAGAGAAAAATTCCTAAAATTTTGATTTCTTGACTTACGCAAAGTGCTCGTAGAGACGTTTGGTTGCTACTCAAATGAAAGATCTGTGATAGTAATAGAGTAAAATGGAAAAAATTCCGAAAATTTTAATTTCTTGATTTACGCAAAGTACTCATAGAGACGTTTTGGTGGTACTCAAATGACAGATCTGTGATAGTAACAGAGGAAAAAGCAAAATATTCCGAAAATTTTAATTTCTCAATTTACGCAAAGTGCTCGTAGAGACGTTTTGTTGTTACTCAAATGACAGATCTGTGATAGTAACAGAGGAAAAAGCAAAATATTCCAAAAATTTTAATTTCTTGATTTACGCAAAGTGCTCGTAGAGACGTTTTGTTGTTACTCAAATGAAAGATCTGTGATAGTAATAGAATAAAATGGAAAAAAATCCGAAAATTTTAATTTCTTGATTTACGCAAACTACTCGTAGAGACGTTTTGTTGGTACTCAAATGACAGATCTGTGATAGTAACAAAGGATAACGCAAAATATTCCGAAAATTTTAATTTCTTGATTTACGCAAAGTACTCGTAGAGACGTTTTGTTGTTACTCAAATGACAGATCTGTGATAATAACAGAGGAAAATACAAAATATTCCGAAAATTTTTATTTCTTGATATGCGCAAAGTGCTCGTAGAGACGTTTTGTTGTTACTCAAATGACAGATCTGTCATAGTAACAGAGGAAAAAGAGAAAAATTCCGAAAATTTTGATTTCTTGACTTACGCAAAGTGCTCGTAGAGACGTTTTGTTGCTACTCAAATGAAAGATCTGTGATAGTAACAGAGGAAAAAGCAAAATATTCCGAAAATTTTAATTTCTTGATTTACGCAAAGTACTCGTAGAGGCGTTTTGTTGTTACTCAAATGACAGATCTGTGATAGTAACAGAGGAAAAAGCAAAATATTCCGAAAATTTTAATTTCTCAATTTACGCAAAGTGCTCGTAGAGACGTTTTGTTGTTACTCAAATGAAAGATCTGTGATAGTAATAGAATAAAATGGAAAAAAATCCGAAAATTTTAATTTCTTGATTTACGCAAACTACTCGTAGAGACGTTTTGTTGGTACTCAAATGACAGATCTGTGATAGTAACAAAGGATAACGCAAAATATTCCGAAAATTTTAATTTCTTGATTTACGCAAAGTACTCGTAGAGACGTTTTGTTGTTACTCAAATGACAGATCTGTGATAATAACAGAGGAAAATACAAAATATTCCGAAAATTTTTATTTCTTGATATGCGCAAAGTACTCGTAGAAACGTTTTGTTGTTACTCAAATGACAGATCTGTGATGGTAACAGAGGAAAAAGCAAAATATTCCAAAAATTTTAATTTCTTGATTTACGCAAAGTACTCGTAGAGACGTTCTGTTGCTACTCAAATGAAAGATCTGTGATAGTAATAGAGTAAAATGGAAAAAATTCCGAAAATTTTGATTTTTCGATTTACGCAAAGTGCTCGTAGAGACGTTTTGTTGTTACTCAAATGACAGATCTGTCATAGTAACAGAGGAAAAAGAGAAAAATTCCTAAAATTTTGATTTCTTGACTTACGAAAAGTGCTCGTAGAGACGTTTGGTTGCTACTCAAATGAAAGATCTGTGATAGTAATAGAGTTTAACAGAGGAAAAATCCGAAAATTTTAATTTCTTGATTTACGCAAACTACTCATCGAGACGTTTTGTTGGTACTCAAATGACAGATCTGTGATAGTAACAGAGGAAAAAGCAAAATATTCCGAAAATTTTAATTTCTTGATTTACGCAAAGTGGTCGTAGAGACATTTTGTTGCTACTCAAATGCCAGATCTGTGATAGTAACAGAAGAAAAAGCAAAATATTCCGACAATTTTATTTTATTGATTTACGCAAAGTACTCGTAGAGACGTTTTGTTGTTACTCAAATGACAGATCTGTGATAGTAACAGAGGAAAAAGCAAAATATTCCAAAAATTTTAATTTCTTGATTTACGCAAAGTACTCGTAGAGACGTTCTGTTGCTACTCAAATGAAAGATCTGTGATAGTAATAGAGTAAAATGGAAAAAATTCCGAAAATTTTGATTTTTCGATTTAAGCAAAGTGCTCGTAGAGACGTTTTGTTGTTACTCAAATGACAGATCTGTCATAGTAACAGAGGAAAAAGAGAAAAATTCCTAAAATTTTGATTTCTTGACTTACGCAAAGTGCTCGTAGAGACGTTTGGTTGCTACTCAAATGAAAGATC
Organism: Geotrupes spiniger; assembly: GCA_959613385.1. Lineage (NCBI taxonomy): Eukaryota > Metazoa > Arthropoda > Insecta > Coleoptera > Geotrupidae > Geotrupes > Geotrupes spiniger. The sequence goes on from CAUIJQ010000006.1 coordinate 314,675, forward strand.
TGTGATAGTAATAGAGTAAAATGGAAAAAATTCCGAAAATTTTAATTTCTTGATTTACGCAAAGTACTCATAGAGACGTTTTGATGGTACTCAAATGACAGATCTGTGATAGTAACAGAGGAAAAAGCAAAATATTCCGAAAATTTTAATTTCTCAATTTACGCACAGTGCTCGTAGAGACGTTTTGTTGTTACTCTGTCAGATCTGTGATAGTAACAGAGGAAAATACAAAATATTCCGAAAATTTTAATTTCTTGATATACGCAAAGTACTCGTAGAAACGTTTTGTTGTTACTCAAATGACAGATCTGTGATAGTAACAGAGGAAAAGGCAAAATATTCCAAAAATTTTAATTTGTTGATTTACGCAAAGTACTCTTAGAGACGTTCTGTTGCTACTCAAATGAAAGATCTGTGATAGTAATAGAGTAAAATGGAAAAAATTCCGAAAATTTTGATTTTTCGATTTACGCAAAGTGCTCGTAGAGACGTTTTGTTGTTACTCAAATGACAGATCTGTCATAGTAACAGAGGAAAAAGAGAAAAATTCCTACAATTTTGATTTCTTGACTTACGCAAAGTGCTCGTAGAGACGTTTGGTTGCTACTCAAATGAAAGATCTGTGATAGTAATAGAGTAAAATGGAAAAAAATCCGAAAATTTTAATTTCTTGATTTACGCAAACTACTCATCGAGACGTTTTGTTGGTCCTCAAATGACAGATCTGTGATAGTAACAGAGGAAAAAGCAAAATATTCCGAAAATTTTAATTTCTTGATTTACGCAAAGTACTCGTAGAGGCGTTTTGTTGTTACTCAAATGACAGATCTGTGATAGTAACAGAGGAAAAAGCAAAATATTCCGAAAATTTTAATTTCTCAATTTACGCAAAGTGCTCGTAGAGACGTTTTGTTGTTACTCAAATGAAAGATCTGTGATAGTAATAGAGTAAAATGGAAAAAATTCCTAAAATTTTGATTTCTTGACTTACGCAAAGTGCTCGTAGAGACGTTTTGTTGCTACTCAAATGAAAGATCTGTGATAGTAATAGAGTAAAATGGAAAAAATTCCGAAAATTTTAATTTCTTGATTTACGCAAAGTACTCGTAGAGACGTTTTGTTGTTACTCAAATGACAGATCGGTGATAGTAACAGAGGAAAAAGCAAAATATTCCGAAAATTTTAATTTCTTGATATACGCAAAGTACTCGTAGAGACGTTTTGTTGTTACTCAAATGACAGATCTGTGATAGTAACAGAGGAAAAAGCAAAATATTCCGAAAATTTTAATTTCTTGATATACGCTAAGTACTCGTAGAGACGTTTTGTTGTTACTCAAATGACAGATCTGTGATAGTAACAGAGGAAAAAGCAAAATATTCCGAAAATTTTAATTTCTTGATATACGCAAAGTACTCGTAGAAACGTTTTGTTGTTACTCAAATGACAGATCTGTGATAGTAATAGAGTAAAATGGAAAAAAATCCGAAAATTTTAATTTCTTGATTTACGCAAACTACTCATCGAGACGTTTTGTTGGTCCTCAAATGACAGATCTGTGATAGTAACAGAGGAAAAAGCAAAATATTCCGAAAATTTTAATTTCTTGATTTACGCAAAGTACTCGTAGAGGCGTTTTGTTGTTACTCAAATGACAGATCTGTGATAGTAACAGAGGAAAAAGCAAAATATTCCGAAAATTTTAATTTCTCAATTTACGCAAAGTGCTCGTAGAGACGTTTTGTTGTTACTCAAATGAAAGATCTGTGATAGTAATAGAGTAAAATGGAAAAAATTCCTAAAATTTTGATTTCTTGACTTACGCAAAGTGCTCGTAGAGACGTTTTGTTGCTACTCAAATGAAAGATCTGTGATAGTAATAGAGTAAAATGGAAAAAATTCCGAAAATTTTAATTTCTTGATTTACGCAAAGTACTCGTAGAGACGTTTTGTTGTTACTCAAATGACAGATCGGTGATAGTAACAGAGGAAAAAGCAAAATATTCCGAAAATTTTAATTTCTTGATATACGCAAAGTACTCGTAGAGACGTTTTGTTGTTACTCAAATGACAGATCTGTGATAGTAACAGAGGAAAAAGCAAAATATTCCGAAAATTTTAATTTCTTGATATACGCTAAGTACTCGTAGAGACGTTTTGTTGTTACTCAAATGACAGATCTGTGATAGTAACAGAGGAAAAAGCAAAATATTCCGAAAATTTTAATTTCTTGATATACGCAAAGTACTCGTAGAAACGTTTTGTTGTTACTCAAATGACAGATCTGTGATAGTAACAGAGGAAAAAGCAAAATTATCACAAAATTTTAATTTCTTGATTTACGCAAAGTGGTCGTAGAGACGTTCTGTTGCTACTCAAATCAAAGATCCGTGATAGTAATAGAGTAAAATGGAAAAAATTCCGAAAATATTGATTTCTCGATTTACACAAAGTGCTCGTAGAGACAGACGTTTTGTTGTTACTCAAATGATAGATCTGTAATAGTAACAGAAGAAAAAGATAAAAATTCCTAAAATTTTGATTTCTTGACTTACGCAAAGTGCTCGTAGAGACGTTTTGTTGCTACTCAAATGAAAGATCTGTGATAGTAATAGAGTAAAATGGAGAAAATTCCGAAAATTTTAATTTCTTGAATTACGCAAAGTACTCATAGAGACGTTTTGTTGGTACTCAAATGACAGATCTGTGATAGTAACAGAGGAAAAAGCAGAATATTAAGAAAATTTTAACTTCTTGATATACGCAAAGTACTCATAGAGACGTTTTGTTGTTACTCAAATGACAGATCTGTGATAGTAACAGAGGAAAAAGCAGAATATTCCGAAAATTTTAATTTCTTGATTTACGCAAAGTGCTCGTAGAGACGTTTTGTTGTTACTCAAATGACAGATCTGTCATAGTAACAGAGGAAAAAGAGAAAAATTCCGAAAATTTTGATTTCTTGACTTACGCAAAGTGCTCGTAGAGACGTTTTGTTGCTACTCAAATGAAAGATCTGTGATAGTAACAGAGGAAAAAGCAAAATATTCCGAAAATTTTAATTTCTTGATTTACGCAAAGTACTCGTAGAGACGTTTTGTTGTTACTCAAATGACAGATCTGTGATAATAACAGAGGAAAATACAAAATATTCCGAAAATTTTTATTTCTTGATATGCGCAAAGTACTCGTAGAAACGTTTTGTTGTTACTCAAATGACAGATCTGTGATGGTAACAGAGGAAAAAGCAAAATATTCCAAAAATTTTAATTTCTTGATTTACGCAAAGTACTCGTAGAGACGTTCTGTTGCTACTCAAATGAAAGATCTGTGATAGTAATAGAGTAAAATGGAAAAAATTCCGAAAATTTTGATTTTTCGATTTACGCAAAGTGCTCGTAGAGACGTTTTGTTGTTACTCAAATGACAGATCTGTCATAGTAACAGAGGAAAAAGAGAAAAATTCCTAAAATTTTGATTTCTTGACTTACGAAAAGTGCTCGTAGAGACGTTTGGTTGCTACTCAAATGAAAGATCTGTGATAGTAATAGAGTTTAACAGAGGAAAAATCCGAAAATTTTAATTTCTTGATTTACGCAAACTACTCATCGAGACGTTTTGTTGGTACTCAAATGACAGATCTGTGATAGTAACAGAGGAAAAAGCAAAATATTCCGAAAATTTTAATTTCTTGATTTACGCAAAGTGGTCGTAGAGACATTTTGTTGCTACTCAAATGCCAGATCTGTGATAGTAACAGAAGAAAAAGCAAAATATTCCGACAATTTTATTTTATTGATTTACGCAAAGTACTCGTAGAGACGTTTTGTTGTTACTCAAATGACAGATCTGTGATAGTAACAGAGGAAAAAGCAAAATATTCCAAAAATTTTAATTTCTTGATTTACGCAAAGTACTCGTAGAGACGTTCTGTTGCTACTCAAATGAAAGATCTGTGATAGTAATAGAGTAAAATGGAAAAAATTCCGAAAATTTTGATTTTTCGATTTAAGCAAAGTGCTCGTAGAGACGTTTTGTTGTTACTCAAATGACAGATCTGTCATAGTAACAGAGGAAAAAGAGAAAAATTCCTACAATTTTGATTTCTTGACTTACGCAAAGTGCTCGTAGAGACGTTTGGTTGCTACTCAAATGAAAGATCTGTGATAGTAATAGAGTAAAATGGAAAAAAATCCGAAAATTTTAATTTCTTGATTTACGCAAAGTACTCATAGAGACGCTTTGATGGTACTCAAATGACAGATCTGTGATAGTAACAGAGGAAAAAGCAAAATATTCCGAAAATTTTAATTTCTCAATTTACGCACAGTGCTCGTAGAGACGTTTTGTTGTTACTCTGTCAGATCTGTGATAGTAACAGAGGAAAATACAAAATATTCCGAAAATTTTAATTTCTTGATATACGCAAAGTACTCGTAGAAACGTTTTGTTGTTACTCAAATGACAGATCTGTGATAGTAACAGAGGAAAAGGCAAAATATTCCAAAAATTTTAATTTCTTGATTTACGCAAAGTACTCTTAGAGACGTTCTGTTGCTACTCAAATGAAAGATCTGTGATAGTAATAGAGTAAAATGGAAAAAATTCCGAAAATTTTGATTTTTCGATTTACGCAAAGTGCTCGTAGAGACGTTTTGTTGTTACTCAAATGACAGATCTGTCATAGTAACAGAGGAAAAAGAGAAAAATTCCTACAATTTTGATTTCTTGACTTACGCAAAGTGCTCGTAGAGACGTTTGGTTGCTACTCAAATGAAAGATCTGTGATAGTAATAGAGTAAAATGGAAAAAAATCCGAAAATTTTAATTTCTTGATTTACGCAAACTACTCATCGAGACGTTTTGTTGGTCCTCAAATGACAGATCTGTGATAGTAACAGAGGAAAAAGCAAAATATTCCGAAAATTTTAATTTCTTGATTTACGCAAAGTACTCGTAGAGGCGTTTTGTTGTTACTCAAATGACAGATCTGTGATAGTAACAGAGGAAAAAGCAAAATATTCCGAAAATTTTAATTTCTCAATTTACGCAAAGTGCTCGTAGAGACGTTTTGTTGTTACTCAAATGAAAGATCTGTGATAGTAATAGAGTAAAATGGAAAAAATTCCTAAAATTTTGATTTCTTGACTTACGCAAAGTGCTCGTAGAGACGTTTTGTTGCTACTCAAATGAAAGATCTGTGATAGTAATAGAGTAAAATGGAAAAAATTCCGAAAATTTTAATTTCTTGATTTACGCAAAGTACTCGTAGAGACGTTTTGTTGTTACTCAAATGACAGATCGGTGATAGTAACAGAGGAAAAAGCAAAATATTCCGAAAATTTTAATTTCTTGATATACGCAAAGTACTCGTAGAGACGTTTTGTTGTTACTCAAATGACAGATCTGTGATAGTAACAGAGGAAAAAGCAAAATATTCCGAAAATTTTAATTTCTTGATATACGCTAAGTACTCGTAGAGACGTTTTGTTGTTACTCAAATGACAGATCTGTGATAGTAACAGAGGAAAAAGCAAAATATTCCGAAAATTTTAATTTCTTGATATACGCAAAGTACTCGTAGAAACGTTTTGTTGTTACTCAAATGACAGATCTGTGATAGTAATAGAGTAAAATGGAAAAAAATCCGAAAATTTTAATTTCTTGATTTACGCAAACTACTCATCGAGACGTTTTGTTGGTCCTCAAATGACAGATCTGTGATAGTAACAGAGGAAAAAGCAAAATATTCCGAAAATTTTAATTTCTTGATTTACGCAAAGTACTCGTAGAGGCGTTTTGTTGTTACTCAAATGACAGATCTGTGATAGTAACAGAGGAAAAAGCAAAATATTCCGAAAATTTTAATTTCTCAATTTACGCAAAGTGCTCGTAGAGACGTTTTGTTGTTACTCAAATGAAAGATCTGTGATAGTAATAGAGTAAAATGGAAAAAATTCCTAAAATTTTGATTTCTTGACTTACGCAAAGTGCTCGTAGAGACGTTTTGTTGCTACTCAAATGAAAGATCTGTGATAGTAATAGAGTAAAATGGAAAAAATTCCGAAAATTTTAATTTCTTGATTTACGCAAAGTACTCGTAGAGACGTTTTGTTGTTACTCAAATGACAGATCGGTGATAGTAACAGAGGAAAAAGCAAAATATTCCGAAAATTTTAATTTCTTGATATACGCAAAGTACTCGTAGAGACGTTTTGTTGTTACTCAAATGACAGATCTGTGATAGTAACAGAGGAAAAAGCAAAATATTCCGAAAATTTTAATTTCTTGATATACGCTAAGTACTCGTAGAGACGTTTTGTTGTTACTCAAATGACAGATCTGTGATAGTAACAGAGGAAAAAGCAAAATATTCCGAAAATTTTAATTTCTTGATATACGCAAAGTACTCGTAGAGACGTTTTGTTGTTACTCAAATGACAGATCTGTGATAGTAACAGAGGAAAAAGCAAAATATTCCGAAAATGTTAATTTCTTGATATACGCAAAGTACTCGTAGAAACGTTTTGTTATTACTCAAATGACAGATCTGTCATAGTAACAGAGGAAAAAGAGAAAAATTCCTAAAATATTGATTTCTCGATTTACACAAAGTGCTCGTAGAGACAGACGTTTTGTTGCTACTCAAATGAAATATCTGTGATAGTAACAGAGGAAAAAGCAAAATATTCCAAAAATTTTAATTTCTTGATTTACACAAAGTACTCGTAGAGACGTTTTGTTGTTACTCAAATGACAGATCTGTGATAGTAACAGAGGAAAATACAAAATATTCCGAAAATTTTAATTTCTTGATATACGCAAAGTACTCGTAGAAACGTTTTGTTGTTACTCAAATGGCAGATCTGTGATAGTAACAGAGGAAAAAGCAAAATATTCCAAAAATTTTAATTTCTTGATTTACGCAAAGTACTCGTAGAGACGTTCTGTTGCTACTCAAATGAAAGATCTGTGATAGTAATAGAGTAAAATGGAAAAAATTCCGAAAATTTAATTTTTCGATTTACGCAAAGTGCTCGTAGAGACGTTTTGTTGTTACTCAAATGACAGATCTGTCATAGTAACAGAGGAAAAAGAGAAAAATTCCTAAAATTTTGATTTCTTGTCTTACGCAAAGTGCTCGTAGAGACGTTTGGTTGCTACTCAAATGAAAGATCTGTGATAGTAATAGAGTAAAATGGAAAAAAATCCGAAAATTTTAATTTCTTGATTTACGCAAACTACTCATCGAGACGTTTTGTTGGTACTCAAATGACAGATCTGTGATAGTAACAGAGGAAAAAGCAAAATATTCCGAAAATTTAAATTTCTTGATTTACGCAAAGTGGTCGTAGAGACATTTTGTTGCTACTCAAATGCCAGATCTGTGATAGTAACAGAAGAAAAAGCAAAATATTCCGAAAATTTTATTTTCTTGATTTACGCAAAGTACTCGTAGAGACGTTTTGTTGTTACTCAAATGACAGATCTGTGATAGTAACAGAGGAAAAAGCAAAATATTCCAAAAATTTTAATTTCTTGATTTACGCAAAGTACTCGTAGAGACGTTCTGTTGCTACTCAAATGAAAGATCTGTGATAGTAATAGAGTAAAATGGAAAAAATTCCGAAAATTTTGATTTTTCGATTTACGCAAAGTGCTCGTAGAGACGTTTTGTTGTTACTCAAATGACAGATCTGTCATAGTAACAGAGGAAAAAGAGAAAAATTCCTAAAATTTTGATTTCTTGACTTACGCAAAGTGCTCGTAGAGACGTTTGGTTGCTACTCAAATGAAAGATCTGTGATAGTAATAGAGTAAAATGGAAAAAATTCCGAAAATTTTAATTTCTTGATTTACGCAAAGTACTCATAGAGACGTTTTGGTGGTACTCAAATGACAGATCTGTGATAGTAACAGAGGAAAAAGCAAAATATTCCGAAAATTTTAATTTCTCAATTTACGCAAAGTGCTCGTAGAGACGTTTTGTTGTTACTCAAATGACAGATCTGTGATAGTAACAGAGGAAAAAGCAAAATATTCCAAAAATTTTAATTTCTTGATTTACGCAAAGTACTCGTAGAGACGTTCTGTTGCTACTCAAATGAAAGATCTGTGATAGTAATAGAGTAAAACGGAAAAAATTCCGAAAATTTTGATTTTTCGATTTATGCAAAGTGCTCGTAGAGACGTTTTGTTGTTACTCAAATGACAGATCTGTCATAGTAACAGAGGAAAAAGAGAAAAATTCCTAAAATTTTGATTTCTTGACTTACGCAAAGTGCTCGTAGAGACATTTGGTTGCTACTCAAATGAAAGATCTGTGATAGTAATAGAGTAAAATGGAAAAAATTCCGAAAATTTTAATTTCTTGATTTACGCAAAGTACTCATAGAGACGTTTTGGTGGTACTCAAATGACAGATCTGTGATAGTAACAGAGGAAAAAGCAAAATATTCCGAAAATTTTAATTTCTCAATTTACGCAAAGTGCTCGTAGAGACGTTTTGTTGTCACTCAAATGACAGATCTGTGATAGTAACAGAGGAAAATGCAAAATATTCCGAAAATTTTAATTTCTTGATATACGCAAAGTACTCGTAGAGACGTTTTGTTGTTACTCAAATGACAGATCTGTGATAGTAACAGAGGAAAAAGCAAAATATTCCGAAAATTTTAATTTCTTGATATACGCAAAGTACTCGTAGATACGTTTTGTTGTTACTCAAATGACAGATCTGTCATAGTAACAGAGGAAAAAGAGAAAAATTCCTAAAATTTTGATTTCTTGACTTACGCAAAGTGCTCGTAGAGACGTTTTGTTGCTACTCAAATGAAATATCTGTGATAGTAACAGAGGAAAAAGCAAAATATTCCAAAAATTTTAATTTCTTGATTTACGCAAAGTACTCGTAGAGACGTTTTGTTGTTACTCAAATGACAGATCTGTGATAGTAACAGAGGAAAATACAAAATATTCCAAAAATTTTAATTTCTTGATATACGCAAAGTACTCGTAGAAACGTTTTGTTGTTACTCAAATGGCAGATCTGTGATTGTAACAGAGGAAAAAGCAAAATATTCCAAAAATTTTAATTTCTTGATTTACGCAAAGTACTCGTAGAGACGTTCTGTTGCTACTCAAGTGAAAGATCTGTGATAGTAATAGAGTAAAATGGAAACAATTATGAAAATTTAATTTTTCGATTTACGCAAAGTGCTCGTAGAGACGTTTTGTTGTTACTCAAATGACAGATCTGTCATAGTAACAGAGGAAAAAGAGAAAAATTCCTAAAATTTTGATTTCTTGACTTACGCAAAGTGCTCGTAGAGACGTTTGGTTGCTACTCAAATGAAAGATCTGTGATAGTAATAGAGTAAAATGGAAAAAAATCCGAAAATTTTAATTTCTTGATTTACGCAAACTACTCATCGAGACGTTTTGTTGGTACTCAAATGACAGATCTATGATAGTAACAGAGGAAAAAGCAAAATATTCCGAAAATTTAAATTTCTTGATTTACGCAAAGTGGTCGTAGAGACATTTTGTTGCTACTCAAATGCCAGATCTGTGATAGTAACAGAAGAAAAAGCAAAATATTCCGAAAATTTTATTTTCTTGATTTACGCAAAGTACTCGTAGAGACGTTTTGTTGTTACTCAAATGACAGATCTGTGATAGTAACAGAGGAAAAAGCAAAATATTCCAAAAATTTTAATTTCTTGATTTACGCAAAGTACTCGTAGAGACGTTCTGTTGCTACTCAAATGAAAGATCTGTGATAGTAATAGAGTAAAATGGAAAAAATTCCGAAAATTTTGATTTTTCGATTTACGCAAAGTGCTCGTAGAGACGTTTTGTTGTTACTCAAATGACAGATCTGTCATAGTAACAGAGGAAAAAGAGAAAAATTCCTAAAATTTTGATTTCTTGACTTACGAAAAGTGCTCGTAGAGACGTTTGGTTGCTACTCAAATGAAAGATCTGTGATAGTAATAGAGTAAAATGGAAAAAAATCCGAAAATTTTAATTTCTTGATTTACGCAAAGTACTCGTAGAGACGTTTTGTTGTTACTCAAATGACAGATCTGTGATAGTAACAGAGGAAAATACAAAATATTCCGAAAATTTTAATTTCTTGATATACGCAAAGTACTCGTAGAAACGTTTTGTTGTTACTCAAATGACAGATCTGTGATAGTAACAGAGGAAAAAGCAAAATATTCCAAAAATTTTAATTTCTTGATTTACGCAAAGTGCTCGTAGAGACGTTTGGTTGCTACTCAAATGAAAGATCTGTGATAGTAATAGAGTAAAATGGAAAAAATTCCGAAAATTTTAATTTCTTGATTTACGCAAAGTACTCATAGAGACGTTTTGGTGGTACTCAAATGACAGATCTGTGATAGTAACAGAGGAAAAAGCAAAATATTCCGAAAATTTTAATTTCTCAATTTACGCAAAGTGCTCGTAGAGACGTTTTGTTGTTACTCAAATGACAGATCTGTGATAGTAACAGAGGAAAAAGCAAAATATTCCGAAAATTTTAATTTCTTGATATACGCAAAGTGCTCGTAGAGACGTTTTGTTGTTACTCAAGTGACAGATCTGTGATAGTAACAGAGGAAAAAGCAAAATATTCCGAAAATTTTAATTTCTCAATTTACGCAAAGTGCTCGTAGAGACGTTTTGTTGTTACTCAAATGACAGATCTGTGATAGTAACAGAGGAAAAAGCAAAATATTCCGAAAATTTTAATTTCTTGGTATACGCAAAGTACTCGTAGAGACGTTTTGTTGTTACTCAAATGACAGATCTGTGATAGTAACAGAGGAAAAAGCAAAATATTCCGAAAATTTTAATTTCTTGATATACGCAAAGTACTCGTAGAAACGTTTTGTTGTTACTCAAATGACAGATCTGTCATAGTAACAGAGGAAAAAGAGAAAAATTCCTAAAATTTTGATTTCTTGACTTACGCAAAGTGCTCGTAGAGACGTTTTGTTGCTACTCAAATGAAATATCTGTGATAGTAACAGAGGAAAAAGCAAAATATTCCAAAAATTTTAATTTCTTGATTTACGCAAAGTACTCGTAGAGACGTTTTGTTGTTACTCAAATGACAGATCTGTGATAGTAACAGAGGAAAATACAAAATATTCCGAAAATTTTAATTTCTTGATATACGCAAAGTACTCGTAGAAACGTTTTGTTGTTACTCAAATGGCAGATCTGTGATAGTAACAGAGGAAAAAGCAAAATATTCCAAAAATTTTAATTTCTTGATTTACGCAAAGTACTCGTAGAGACGTTCTGTTGCTACTCAAATGAAAGATCTGTGATAGTAATAGAGTAAAATGGAAAAAATTCCGAAAATTTAATTTTTCGATTTACGCAAAGTGCTCGTAGAGACGTCTTGTTGTTACTCAAATGACAGATCTGTCATAGTAACAGAGGAAAAAGAGAAAAATTCCTAAAATTTTGATTTCTTGACTTACGCAAAGTGCTCGTAGAGACATTTGGTTGCTACTCAAATGAAAGATCTGTGATAGTAATAGAGTAAAATGGAAAAAATTCCGAAAATTTTAATTTCTTGATTTACGCAAAGTACTCATAGAGACGTTTTGGTGGTACTCAAATGACAGATCTGTGATAGTAACAGAGGAAAAAGCAAAATATTCCGAAAATTTTAATTTCTCAATTTACGCAAAGTGCTCGTAGAGACGTTTTGTTGTTACTCAAATGAAAGATCTGTGATAGTAATAGAGTAAAATGGAAAAAATTCCTAAAATTTTGATTTCTTGACTTACGCAAAGTGCTCGTAGAGACGTTTTGTTGCTACTCAAATGAAAGATCTGTGATAGTAATAGAGTAAAATGGAAAAAATTCCGAAAATTTTAATTTCTTGATTTACGCAAAGTACTCGTAGAGACGTTTTGTTGTTACTCAAATGACAGATCGGTGATAGTAACAGAGGAAAAAGCAAAATATTCCGAAAATTTTAATTTCTTGATATACGCAAAGTACTCGTAGAGACGTTTTGTTGTTACTCAAATGACAGATCTGTGATAGTAACAGAGGAAAAAGCAAAATATTCCGAAAATTTTAATTTCTTGATATACGCTAAGTACTCGTAGAGACGTTTTGTTGTTACTCAAATGACAGATCTGTGATAGTAACAGAGGAAAAAGCAAAATATTCCGAAAATTTTAATTTCTTGATATACGCAAAGTACTCGTAGAAACGTTTTGTTGTTACTCAAATGACAGATCTGTGATAGTAATAGAGTAAAATGGAAAAAAATCCGAAAATTTTAATTTCTTGATTTACGCAAACTACTCATCGAGACGTTTTGTTGGTCCTCAAATGACAGATCTGTGATAGTAACAGAGGAAAAAGCAAAATATTCCGAAAATTTTAATTTCTTGATTTACGCAAAGTACTCGTAGAGGCGTTTTGTTGTTACTCAAATGACAGATCTGTGATAGTAACAGAGGAAAAAGCAAAATATTCCGAAAATTTTAATTTCTCAATTTACGCAAAGTGCTCGTAGAGACGTTTTGTTGTTACTCAAATGAAAGATCTGTGATAGTAATAGAGTAAAATGGAAAAAATTCCTAAAATTTTGATTTCTTGACTTACGCAAAGTGCTCGTAGAGACGTTTTGTTGCTACTCAAATGAAAGATCTGTGATAGTAATAGAGTAAAATGGAAAAAATTCCGAAAATTTTAATTTCTTGATTTACGCAAAGTACTCGTAGAGACGTTTTGTTGTTACTCAAATGACAGATCGGTGATAGTAACAGAGGAAAAAGCAAAATATTCCGAAAATTTTAATTTCTTGATATACGCAAAGTACTCGTAGAGACGTTTTGTTGTTACTCAAATGACAGATCTGTGATAGTAACAGAGGAAAAAGCAAAATATTCCGAAAATTTTAATTTCTTGATATACGCTAAGTACTCGTAGAGACGTTTTGTTGTTACTCAAATGACAGATCTGTGATAGTAACAGAGGAAAAAGCAAAATATTCCGAAAATTTTAATTTCTTGATATACGCAAAGTACTCGTAGAAACGTTTTGTTGTTACTCAAATGACAGATCTGTGATAGTAACAGAGGAAAAAGCAAAATTATCCCAAAATTTTAATTTCTTGATTTACGCAAAGTGGTCGTAGAGACGTTCTGTTGCTACTCAAATCAAAGATCCGTGATAGTAATAGAGTAAAATGGAAAAAATTCCGAAAATATTGATTTCTCGATTTACACAAAGTGCTCGTAGAGACAGACGTTTTGTTGTTACTCAAATGATAGATCTGTAATAGTAACAGAAGAAAAAGATAAAAATTCCTAAAATTTTGATTTCTTGACTTACGCAAAGTGCTCGTAGAGACGTTTTGTTGCTACTCAAATGAAAGATCTGTGATAGTAATAGAGTAAAATGGAGAAAATTCCGAAAATTTTAATTTCTTGAATTACGCAAAGTACTCATAGAGACGTTTTGTTGGTACTCAAATGACAGATCTGTGATAGTAACAGAGGATAAAGCAGAATATTAAGAAAATTTTAACTTCTTGATATACGCAAAGTACTCATAGAGACGTTTTGTTGTTACTCAAATGACAGATCTGTGATAGTAACAGAGGAAAAAGCAGAATATTCCGAAAATTTTAATTTCTTGATTTACGCAAAGTGCTCGTAGAGACGTTTTGTTGTTACTCAAATGACAGATCTGTCATAGTAACAGAGGAAAAAGAGAAAAATTCCGAAAATTTTGATTTCTTGACTTACGCAAAGTGCTCGTAGAGACGTTTTGTTGCTACTCAAATGAAAGATCTGTGATAGTAACAGAGGAAAAAGCAAAATATTCCGAAAATTTTAATTTCTTAATTTACGCAAAGTGCTCGTAGAGACGTTTTGTTGTTACTCAAATGAAAGATCTGTGATAGTAATAGAATAAAATGGAAAAAAATCCGAAAATTTTAATTTCTTGATTTACGCAAACTACTCGTAGAGACGTTTTGTTGGTACTCAAATGACAGATCTGTGATAGTAACAAAGGATAACGCAAAATATTCCGAAAATTTTAATTTCTTGATTTACGCAAAGTACTCGTATAGACGTTTTGTTGTTACTCAAATGACAGATCTGTGATAGTAACAGAGGAAAATACAAAATATTCCGAAAATTTTTATTTCTTGATATGCGCAAAGTACTCGTAGAAACGTTTTGTTGTTACTCAAATGACAGATCTGTGATAGTAACAGAGGAAAAAGCAAAATATTCCAAAAATTTTAATTTCTTGATTTACGCAAAGTACTCGTAGAGACGTTCTGTTGCTACTCAAATGAAAGATCTGTGATAGTAATAGAGTAAAATAGAAAAAATTCCGAAAATTTTGATTTTTCGATTTACGCAAAGTGCTCGTAGAGACGTTTTGTTGTTACTCAAATGACAGATCTGTCATAGTAACAGAGGAAAAAGAGAAAAATTCCTAAAATTTTGATTTCTTGACTTACGCAAAGTGCTCGTAGAGACGTTTGGTTGCTACTCAAATGAAAGATCTGTGATAGTAATAGAGTTTAACAGAGGAAAAATCCGAAAATTTTAATTTCTTGATTTACGCAAACTACTCATCGAGACGTTTTGTTGGTACTCAAATGACAGATCTGTGATAGTAACAGAGGAAAAAGCAAAATATTCCGAAAATTTTAATTTCTTGATTTACGCAAAGTGGTCGTAGAGACATTTTGTTGCTACTCAAATGCCAGATCTGTGATAGTAACAGAAGAAAAAGCAAAATATTCCGACAATTTTATTTTATTGATTTACGCAAAGTACTCGTAGAGACGTTTTGTTGTTACTCAAATGACAGATCTGTGATAGTAACAGAGGAAAAAGCAAAATATTCCGAAAATTTTAATTTCTTGATATACGCAAAGTACTCGTAGAGACGTTTTGTTGTTACTCAAATGACAGATCTGTGATAGTAACAGAGGAAAAAGCAAAATATTCCGAAAATGTTAATTTCTTGATATACGCAAAGTACTCGTAGAAACGTTTTGTTATTACTCAAATGACAGATCTGTCATAGTAACAGAGGAAAAAGAGAAAAATTCCTAAAATTTTGATTTCTTGACTTACGCAAAGTGCTCGTAGAGACGTTTTGTTGCTACTCAAATGAAATATCTGTGATAGTAACAGAGGAAAAAGCAAAATATTCCAAAAATTTTAATTTCTTGATTTACACAAAGTACTCGTAGAGACGTTTTGTTGTTACTCAAATGACAGATCTGTGATAGTAACAGAGGAAAATACAAAATATTCCGAAAATTTTAATTTCTTGATATACGCAAAGTACTCGTAGAAACGTTTTGTTGTTACTCAAATGGCAGATCTGTGATAGTAACAGAGGAAAAAGCAAAATATTCCAAAAATTTTAATTTCTTGATTTACGCAAAGTACTCGTAGAGACGTTCTGTTGCTACTCAAATGAAAGATCTGTGATAGTAATAGAGTAAAATGGAAAAAATTCCGAAAATTTAATTTTTCGATTTACGCAAAGTGCTCGTAGAGACGTTTTGTTGTTACTCAAATGACAGATCTGTCATAGTAACAGAGGAAAAAGAGAAAAATTCCTAAAATTTTGATTTCTTGTCTTACGCAAAGTGCTCGTAGAGACGTTTGGTTGCTACTCAAATGAAAGATCTGTGATAGTAATAGAGTAAAATGGAAAAAAATCCGAAAATTTTAATTTCTTGATTTACGCAAACTACTCATCGAGACGTTTTGTTGGTACTCAAATGACAGATCTGTGATAGTAACAGAGGAAAAAGCAAAATATTCCGAAAATTTAAATTTCTTGATTTACGCAAAGTGGTCGTAGAGACATTTTGTTGCTACTCAAATGCCAGATCTGTGATAGTAACAGAAGAAAAAGCAAAATATTCCGAAAATTTTATTTTCTTGATTTACGCAAAGTACTCGTAGAGACGTTTTGTTGTTACTCAAATGACAGATCTGTGATAGTAACAGAGGAAAAAGCAAAATATTCCAAAAATTTTAATTTCTTGATTTACGCAAAGTACTCGTAGAGACGTTCTGTTGCTACTCAAATGAAAGATCTGTGATAGTAATAGAGTAAAATGGAAAAAATTCCGAAAATTTTGATTTTTCGATTTACGCAAAGTGCTCGTAGAGACGTTTTGTTGTTACTCAAATGACAGATCTGTCATAGTAACAGAGGAAAAAGAGAAAAATTCCTAAAATTTTGATTTCTTGACTTACGCAAAGTGCTCGTAGAGACGTTTGGTTGCTACTCAAATGAAAGATCTGTGATAGTAATAGAGTAAAATGGAAAAAATTCCGAAAATTTTAATTTCTTGATTTACGCAAAGTACTCATAGAGACGTTTTGGTGGTACTCAAATGACAGATCTGTGATAGTAACAGAGGAAAAAGCAAAATATTCCGAAAATTTTAATTTCTCAATTTACGCAAAGTGCTCGTAGAGACGTTTTGTTGTTACTCAAATGACAGATCTGTGATAGTAACAGAGGAAAAAGCAAAATATTCCAAAAATTTTAATTTCTTGATTTACGCAAAGTACTCGTAGAGACGTTCTGTTGCTACTCAAATGAAAGATCTGTGATAGTAATAGAGTAAAACGGAAAAAATTCCGAAAATTTTGATTTTTCGATTTATGCAAAGTGCTCGTAGAGACGTTTTGTTGTTACTCAAATGACAGATCTGTCATAGTAACAGAGGAAAAAGAGAAAAATTCCTAAAATTTTGATTTCTTGACTTACGCAAAGTGCTCGTAGAGACATTTGGTTGCTACTCAAATGAAAGATCTGTGATAGTAATAGAGTAAAATGGAAAAAATTCCGAAAATTTTAATTTCTTGATTTACGCAAAGTACTCATAGAGACGTTTTGGTGGTACTCAAATGACAGATCTGTGATAGTAACAGAGGAAAAAGCAAAATATTCCGAAAATTTTAATTTCTCAATTTACGCAAAGTGCTCGTAGAGACGTTTTGTTGTCACTCAAATGACAGATCTGTGATAGTAACAGAGGAAAATGCAAAATATTCCGAAAATTTTAATTTCTTGATATACGCAAAGTACTCGTAGAGACGTTTTGTTGTTACTCAAATGACAGATCTGTGATAGTAACAGAGGAAAAAGCAAAATATTCCGAAAATTTTAATTTCTTGATATACGCAAAGTACTCGTAGATACGTTTTGTTGTTACTCAAATGACAGATCTGTCATAGTAACAGAGGAAAAAGAGAAAAATTCCTAAAATTTTGATTTCTTGACTTACGCAAAGTGCTCGTAGAGACGTTTTGTTGCTACTCAAATGAAATATCTGTGATAGTAACAGAGGAAAAAGCAAAATATTCCAAAAATTTTAATTTCTTGATTTACGCAAAGTACTCGTAGAGACGTTTTGTTGTTACTCAAATGACAGATCTGTGATAGTAACAGAGGAAAATACAAAATATTCCAAAAATTTTAATTTCTTGATATACGCAAAGTACTCGTAGAAACGTTTTGTTGTTACTCAAATGGCAGATCTGTGATTGTAACAGAGGAAAAAGCAAAATATTCCAAAAATTTTAATTTCTTGATTTACGCAAAGTACTCGTAGAGACGTTCTGTTGCTACTCAAGTGAAAGATCTGTGATAGTAATAGAGTAAAATGGAAAAAATTATGAAAATTTAATTTTTCGATTTACGCAAAGTGCTCGTAGAGACGTTTTGTTGTTACTCAAATGACAGATCTGTCATAGTAACAGAGGAAAAAGAGAAAAA
Organism: Geotrupes spiniger; assembly: GCA_959613385.1. Lineage (NCBI taxonomy): Eukaryota > Metazoa > Arthropoda > Insecta > Coleoptera > Geotrupidae > Geotrupes > Geotrupes spiniger. Next base: position 332,492 of record CAUIJQ010000006.1, read on the forward strand.
TTCCTAAAATTTTGATTTCTTGACTTACGCAAAGTGCTCGTAGAGACGTTTGGTTGCTACTCAAATGAAAGATCTGTGATAGTAATAGAGTAAAATGGAAAAAAATCCGAAAATTTTAATTTCTTGATTTACGCAAACTACTCATCGAGACGTTTTGTTGGTACTCAAATGACAGATCTATGATAGTAACAGAGGAAAAAGCAAAATATTCCGAAAATTTAAATTTCTTGATTTACGCAAAGTGGTCGTAGAGACATTTTGTTGCTACTCAAATGCCAGATCTGTGATAGTAACAGAAGAAAAAGCAAAATATTCCGAAAATTTTATTTTCTTGATTTACGCAAAGTACTCGTAGAGACGTTTTGTTGTTACTCAAATGACAGATCTGTGATAGTAACAGAGGAAAAAGCAAAATATTCCAAAAATTTTAATTTCTTGATTTACGCAAAGTACTCGTAGAGACGTTCTGTTGCTACTCAAATGAAAGATCTGTGATAGTAATAGAGTAAAATGGAAAAAATTCCGAAAATTTTGATTTTTCGATTTACGCAAAGTGCTCGTAGAGACGTTTTGTTGTTACTCAAATGACAGATCTGTCATAGTAACAGAGGAAAAAGAGAAAAATTCCTAAAATTTTGATTTCTTGACTTACGAAAAGTGCTCGTAGAGACGTTTGGTTGCTACTCAAATGAAAGATCTGTGATAGTAATAGAGTAAAATGGAAAAAAATCCGAAAATTTTAATTTCTTGATTTACGCAAAGTACTCGTAGAGACGTTTTGTTGTTACTCAAATGACAGATCTGTGATAGTAACAGAGGAAAATACAAAATATTCCGAAAATTTTAATTTCTTGATATACGCAAAGTACTCGTAGAAACGTTTTGTTGTTACTCAAATGACAGATCTGTGATAGTAACAGAGGAAAAAGCAAAATATTCCAAAAATTTTAATTTCTTGATTTACGCAAAGTGCTCGTAGAGACGTTTGGTTGCTACTCAAATGAAAGATCTGTGATAGTAATAGAGTAAAATGGAAAAAATTCCGAAAATTTTAATTTCTTGATTTACGCAAAGTACTCATAGAGACGTTTTGGTGGTACTCAAATGACAGATCTGTGATAGTAACAGAGGAAAAAGCAAAATATTCCGAAAATTTTAATTTCTCAATTTACGCAAAGTGCTCGTAGAGACGTTTTGTTGTTACTCAAATGACAGATCTGTGATAGTAACAGAGGAAAAAGCAAAATATTCCGAAAATTTTAATTTCTTGATATACGCAAAGTGCTCGTAGAGACGTTTTGTTGTTACTCAAGTGACAGATCTGTGATAGTAACAGAGGAAAAAGCAAAATATTCCGAAAATTTTAATTTCTCAATTTACGCAAAGTGCTCGTAGAGACGTTTTGTTGTTACTCAAATGACAGATCTGTGATAGTAACAGAGGAAAAACCAAAATATTCCGAAAATTTTAATTTCTTGGTATACGCAAAGTACTCGTAGAGACGTTTTGTTGTTACTCAAATGACAGATCTGTGATAGTAACAGAGGAAAAAGCAAAATATTCCGAAAATTTTAATTTCTTGATATACGCAAAGTACTCGTAGAAACGTTTTGTTGTTACTCAAATGACAGATCTGTCATAGTAACAGAGGAAAAAGAGAAAAATTCCTAAAATTTTGATTTCTTGACTTACGCAAAGTGCTCGTAGAGACGTTTTGTTGCTACTCAAATGAAATATCTGTGATAGTAACAGAGGAAAAAGCAAAATATTCCAAAAATTTTAATTTCTTGATTTACGCAAAGTACTCGTAGAGACGTTTTGTTGTTACTCAAATGACAGATCTGTGATAGTAACAGAGGAAAATACAAAATATTCCGAAAATTTTAATTTCTTGATATACGCAAAGTACTCGTAGAAACGTTTTGTTGTTACTCAAATGACAGATCTGTCATAGTAACAGAGGAAAAAGAGAAAAATTCCTAAAATTTTGATTTCTTGTCTTACGCAAAGTGCTCGTAGAGACGTTTGGTTGCTACTCAAATGAAAGATCTGTGATAGTAATAGAGTAAAATGGAAAAAAATCCGAAAATTTTAATTTCTTGATTTACGCAAACTACTCATCGAGACGTTTTGTTGGTACTCAAATGACAGATCTGTGATAGTAACAGAGGAAAAAGCAAAATATTCCGAAAATTTAAATTTCTTGATTTACGCAAAGTGGTCGTAGAGACATTTTGTTGCTACTCAAATGCCAGATCTGTGATAGTAACAGAAGAAAAAGCAAAATATTCCGAAAATTTTATTTTCTTGATTTACGCAAAGTACTCGTAGAGACGTTTTGTTGTTACTCAAATGACAGATCTGTGATAGTAACAGAGGAAAAAGCAAAATATTCCAAAAATTTTAATTTCTTGATTTACGCAAAGTACTCGTAGAGACGTTCTGTTGCTACTCAAATGAAAGATCTGTGATAGTAATAGAGTAAAATGGAAAAAATTCCGAAAATTTTGATTTTTCGATTTACGCAAAGTGCTCGTAGAGACGTTTTGTTGTTACTCAAATGACAGATCTGTCATAGTAACAGAGGAAAAAGAGAAAAATTCCTAAAATTTTGATTTCTTGACTTACGCAAAGTGCTCGTAGAGACGTTTGGTTGCTACTCAAATGAAAGATCTGTGATAGTAATAGAGTAAAATGGAAAAAATTCCGAAAATTTTAATTTCTTGATTTACGCAAAGTACTCATAGAGACGTTTTGGTGGTACTCAAATGACAGATCTGTGATAGTAACAGAGGAAAAAGCAAAATATTCCGAAAATTTTAATTTCTCAATTTACGCAAAGTGCTCGTAGAGACGTTTTGTTGTTACTCAAATGACAGATCTGTGATAGTAACAGAGGAAAAAGCAAAATATTCCAAAAATTTTAATTTCTTGATTTACGCAAAGTACTCGTAGAGACGTTCTGTTGCTACTCAAATGAAAGATCTGTGATAGTAATAGAGTAAAACGGAAAAAATTCCGAAAATTTTGATTTTTCGATTTATGCAAAGTGCTCGTAGAGACGTTTTGTTGTTACTCAAATGACAGATCTGTCATAGTAACAAAGGAAAAAGAGAAAAATTCCTAAAATTTTGATTTCTTGACTTACGCAAAGTGCTCGTAGAGACATTTGGTTGCTACTCAAATGAAAGATCTGTGATAGTAATAGAGTAAAATGGAAAAAATTCCGAAAATTTTAATTTCTTGATTTACGCAAAGTACTCATAGAGACGTTTTGGTGGTACTCAAATGACAGATCTGTGATAGTAACAGAGGAAAAAGCAAAATATTCCGAAAATTTTAATTTCTCAATTTACGCAAAGTGCTCGTAGAGACGTTTTGTTGTCACTCAAATGACAGATCTGTGATAGTAACAGAGGAAAATGCAAAATATTCCGAAAATTTTAATTTCTTGATATACGCAAAGTACTCGTAGAGACGTTTTGTTGTTACTCAAATGACAGATCTGTGATAGTAACAGAGGAAAAAGCAAAATATTCCGAAAATTTTAATTTCTTGATATACGCAAAGTACTCGTAGATACGTTTTGTTGTTACTCAAATGACAGATCTGTCATAGTAACAGAGGAAAAAGAGAAAAATTCCTAAAATTTTGATTTCTTGACTTACGCAAAGTGCTCGTAGAGACGTTTTGTTGCTACTCAAATGAAATATCTGTGATAGTAACAGAGGAAAAAGCAAAATATTCCAAAAATTTTAATTTCTTGATTTACGCAAAGTACTCGTAGAGACGTTTTGTTGTTACTCAAATGACAGATCTGTGATAGTAACAGAGGAAAATACAAAATATTCCAAAAATTTTAATTTCTTGATATACGCAAAGTACTCGTAGAAACGTTTTGTTGTTACTCAAATGGCAGATCTGTGATTGTAACAGAGGAAAAAGCAAAATATTCCAAAAATTTTAATTTCTTGATTTACGCAAAGTACTCGTAGAGACGTTCTGTTGCTACTCAAGTGAAAGATCTGTGATAGTAATAGAGTAAAATGGAAAAAATTATGAAAATTTAATTTTTCGATTTACGCAAAGTGCTCGTAGAGACGTTTTGTTGTTACTCAAATGACAGATCTGTCATAGTAACAGAGGAAAAAGAGAAAAATTCCTAAAATTTTGATTTCTTGACTTACGCAAAGTGCTCGTAGAGACGTTTGGTTGCTACTCAAATGAAAGATCTGTGATAGTAATAGAGTAAAATGGAAAAAAATCCGAAAATTTTAATTTCTTGATTTACGCAAACTACTCATCGAGACGTTTTGTTGGTACTCAAATGACAGATCTATGATAGTAACAGAGGAAAAAGCAAAATATTCCGAAAATTTAAATTTCTTGATTTACGCAAAGTGGTCGTAGAGACATTTTGTTGCTACTCAAATGCCAGATCTGTGATAGTAACAGAAGAAAAAGCAAAATATTCCGAAAATTTTATTTTCTTGATTTACGCAAAGTACTCGTAGAGACGTTTTGTTGTTACTCAAATGACAGATCTGTGATAGTAACAGAGGAAAAAGCAAAATATTCCAAAAATTTTAATTTCTTGATTTACGCAAAGTACTCGTAGAGACGTTCTGTTGCTACTCAAATGAAAGATCTGTGATAGTAATAGAGTAAAATGGAAAAAATTCCGAAAATTTTGATTTTTCGATTTACGCAAAGTGCTCGTAGAGACGTTTTGTTGTTACTCAAATGACAGATCTGTCATAGTAACAGAGGAAAAAGAGAAAAATTCCTAAAATTTTGATTTCTTGACTTACGAAAAGTGCTCGTAGAGACGTTTGGTTGCTACTCAAATGAAAGATCTGTGATAGTAATAGAGTAAAATGGAAAAAAATCCGAAAATTTTAATTTCTTGATTTACGCAAAGTACTCGTAGAGACGTTTTGTTGTTACTCAAATGACAGATCTGTGATAGTAACAGAGGAAAATACAAAATATTCCGAAAATTTTAATTTCTTGATATACGCAAAGTACTCGTAGAAACGTTTTGTTGTTACTCAAATGACAGATCTGTGATAGTAACAGAGGAAAAAGCAAAATATTCCAAAAATTTTAATTTCTTGATTTACGCAAAGTGCTCGTAGAGACGTTTGGTTGCTACTCAAATGAAAGATCTGTGATAGTAATAGAGTAAAATGGAAAAAATTCCGAAAATTTTAATTTCTTGATTTACGCAAAGTACTCATAGAGACGTTTTGGTGGTACTCAAATGACAGATCTGTGATAGTAACAGAGGAAAAAGCAAAATATTCCGAAAATTTTAATTTCTCAATTTACGCAAAGTGCTCGTAGAGACGTTTTGTTGTTACTCAAATGACAGATCTGTGATAGTAACAGAGGAAAAAGCAAAATATTCCGAAAATTTTAATTTCTTGATATACGCAAAGTGCTCGTAGAGACGTTTTGTTGTTACTCAAGTGACAGATCTGTGATAGTAACAGAGGAAAAAGCAAAATATTCCGAAAATTTTAATTTCTCAATTTACGCAAAGTGCTCGTAGAGACGTTTTGTTGTTACTCAAATGACAGATCTGTGATAGTAACAGAGGAAAAAGCAAAATATTCCGAAAATTTTAATTTCTTGGTATACGCAAAGTACTCGTAGAGACGTTTTGTTGTTACTCAAATGACAGATCTGTGATAGTAACAGAGGAAAAAGCAAAATATTCCGAAAATTTTAATTTCTTGATATACGCAAAGTACTCGTAGAAACGTTTTGTTGTTACTCAAATGACAGATCTGTCATAGTAACAGAGGAAAAAGAGAAAAATTCCTAAAATTTTGATTTCTTGACTTACGCAAAGTGCTCGTAGAGACGTTTTGTTGCTACTCAAATGAAATATCTGTGATAGTAACAGAGGAAAAAGCAAAATATTCCAAAAATTTTAATTTCTTGATTTACGCAAAGTACTCGTAGAGACGTTTTGTTGTTACTCAAATGACAGATCTGTGATAGTAACAGAGGAAAATACAAAATATTCCGAAAATTTTAATTTCTTGATATACGCAAAGTACTCGTAGAAACGTTTTGTTGTTACTCAAATGGCAGATCTGTGATAGTAACAGAGGAAAAAGCAAAATATTCCAAAAATTTTAATTTCTTGATTTACGCAAAGTACTCGTAGAGACGTTCTGTTGCTACTCAAATGAAAGATCTGTGATAGTAATAGAGTAAAATGGAAAAAATTCCGAAAATTTAATTTTTCGATTTACGCAAAGTGCTCGTAGAGACGTTTTGTTGTTACTCAAATGACAGATCTGTCATAGTAACAGAGGAAAAAGAGAAAAATTCCTAAAATTTTGATTTCTTGACTTACGCAAAGTGCTCGTAGAGACGTTTGGTTGCTACTCAAATGAAAGATCTGTGATAGTAATAGAGTAAAATGGAAAAAAATCCGAAAATTTTAATTTCTTGATTTACGCAAACTACTCATCGAGACGTTTTGTTGGTACTCAAATGACAGATCTGTGATAGTAACAGAGGAAAAAGCAAAATATTCCGAAAATTTAAATTTCTTGATTTACGCAAAGTGGTCGTAGAGACATTTTGTTGCTACTCAAATGCCAGATCTGTGATAGTAACAGAAGAAAAAGCAAAATATTCCGAAAATTTTATTTTCTTGATTTACGCAAAATACTCGTAGAGACGTTTTGTTGTTACTCAAATGACAGATCTGTGATAGTAACAGAGGAAAAAGCAAAATATTCCAAAAATTTTAATTTCTTGATTTACGCAAAGTACTCGTAGAGACGTTCTGTTGCTACTCAAGTGAATGATCTGTGATAGTAATAGAGTAAAATGGAAAAAATTCCGAAAATTTTGATTTTTCGATTTACGCAAAGTGCTCGTAGAGACGTTTTGTTGTTACTCAAATGACAGATCTGTCATAGTAACAGAGGAAAAAGAGAAAAATTCCTAAAATTTTGATTTCTTGACTTACGCAAAGTGCTCGTAGAGACGTTTGGTTGCTACTCAAATGAAAGATCTGTGATAGTAATAGAGTAAAATGGAAAAGATTCCGAAAATTTTAATTTCTTGATTTACGCAAAGTACTCATAGAGACGTTTTGGTGGTACTCAAATGACAGATCTGTGATAGTAACAGAGGAAAAAGCAAAATATTCCGAAAATTTTAATTTCTCAATTTACGCAAAGTGCTCGTAGAGACGTTTTGTTGTTACTCAAATGACAGATCTGTGATAGTAACAGAGGAAAAAGCAAAATATTCCAAAAATTTTAATTTCTTGATTTACGCAAAGTACTCGTAGAGACGTTCTGTTGCTACTCAAATGAAAGATCTGTGATAGTAATAGAGTAAAATGGAAAAAATTCCGAAAATTTTGATTTTTCGATTTACGCAAAGTGCTCGTAGAGACGTTTTGTTGTTACTCAAATGACAGATCTGTCATAGTAACAGAGGAAAAAGAGAAAAATTCCTAAAATTTTGATTTCTTGACTTACGCAAAGTGCTCGTAGACATTTGGTTGCTACTCAAATGAAAGATCTGTGATAGTAATAGAGTAAAATGGAAAAAATTCCGAAAATTTTAATTTCTTGATTTACGCAAAGTACTCATAGAGACGTTTTGGTGGTACACAAATGACAGATCTGTGATAGTAACAGAGGAAAAAGCAAAATATTCCGAAAATTTTAATTTCTCAATTTACGCAAAGTGCTCGTAGAGACGTTTTGTTGTCACTCAAATGACAGATCTGTGATAGTAACAGAGGAAAATGCAAAATATTCCGAAAATTTTAATTTCTTGATATACGCAAAGTACTCGTAGAGACGTTTTGTTGTTACTCAAATGACAGATCTGTGATAGTAACAGAGGAAAAAGCAAAATATTCCGAAAATTTTAATTTCTTGATATACGCAAAGTACTCGTAGATACGTTTTGTTGTTACTCAAATGACAGATCTGTCATAGTAACAGAGGAAAAAGAGAAAAATTCCTAAAATTTTGATTTCTTGACTTACGCAAAGTGCTCGTAGAGACGTTTTGTTGCTACTCAAATGAAATATCTGTGATAGTAACAGAGGAAAAAGCAAAATATTCCAAAAATTTTAATTTCTTGATTTACGCAAAGTACTCGTAGAGACGTTTTGTTGTTACTCAAATGACAGATGTGATAGTAACAGAGGAAAATACAAAATATTCCGAAAATTTTAATTTCTTGATATACGCAAAGTACTCGTAGAAACGTTTTGTTGTTACTCAAATGGCAGATCTGTGATAGTAACAGAGGAAAAAGCAAAATATTCCAAAAATTTTAATTTCTTGATTTACGCAAAGTACTCGTAGAGACGTTCTGTTGCTATCTGTGATAGTAACAGAGGAAAAAGCAAAATATTCCAAAAATTTTAATTTCTTGATTTACGCAAAGTACTCGTAGAGACGTTTTGTTGTTACTCAAATGACAGATCTGTGATAGTAACAGAGGAAAAAGCAAAATATTCCAAAAATTTTAATTTCTTGATTTACGCAAAGTACTCGTAGAGACGTTCTGTTGCTACTCAAATGAAAGATCTGTGATAGTAATAGAGTAAAATGGAAAAAATTCCGAAAATTTTGATTTTTCGATTTACGCAAAGTGCTCGTAGAGACGTTTTGTTGTTACTCAAATGACAGATCTGTCATAGTAACAGAGGAAAAAGAGAAAAATTCCTAAAATTTTGATTTCTTGACTTACGCAAAGTGCTCGTAGAGACGTTTGGTTGCTACTCAAATGAAAGATCTGTGATAGTAATAGAGTAAAATGGAAAAAATTCCGAAAATTTTAATTTCTTGATTTACGCAAAGTACTCATAGAGACGTTTTGGTGGTACTCAAATGACAGATCTGTGATAGTAACAGAGGAAAAAGCAAAATATTCCGAAAATTTTAATTTCTCAATTTACGCAAAGTGCTCGTAGAGACGTTTTGTTGTTACTCAAATGACAGATCTGTGATAGTAACAGAGGAAAAAGCAAAATATTCCAAAAATTTTAATTTCTTGATTTACGCAAAGTACTCGTAGAGACGTTCTGTTGCTATCTGTGATAGTAACAGAGGAAAAAGCAAAATATTCCAAAATTTTTAATTTCTTGATTTACGCAAAGTACTCGTAGAGACGTTCTGTTGCTACTCAAATGAAAGATCTGTGATAGTAATAGAGTAAAATGGAAAAAATTCCGAAAATTTTGATTTTTCGATTTACGCAAAGTGCTCGTAGAGACGTTTTGTTGTTACTCAAATGACAGATCTGTCATAGTAACAGAGGAAAAAGAGAAAAATTCCTAAAATTTTGATTTCTTGACTTACGCAAAGTGCAAAGAGTAAAATGGAAAAAATTCCGAAAATTTTAATTTCTTGATTTACGCAAAGTACTCATAGAGACGTTTTGGTGGTACTCAAATGACAGATCTGTGATAGTAACGGAGGAAAAAGCAAAATATTCCGAAAATTTTAATTTCTCAATTTACGCAAAGTACTCGTAGAGACGTTTTGTTGCTACTCAAATGAAAGATCTGTGATAGTAATAGAGTAAAATGGAAAAAATTCCGAAAATTTTGATTTTTCGATTTACGCAAAGTGCTCGTAGAGACGTTTTGTTGTTACTCAAATGACAGATCTGTCATAGTAACAGAGGAAAAAGAGAAAAATTCCTAAAATTTTGATTTCTTGACTTACGCAAAGTGCTCGTAGAGACATTTGGTTGCTACTCAAATGAAAGATCTGTGATAGTAATAGAGTAAAATGGAAAAAATTCCGAAAATTTTAATTTCTTGATTTACGCAAAGTACTCATAGAGACGTTTTGGTGGTACACAAATGACAGATCTGTGATAGTAACAGAGGAAAAAGCAAAATATTCCGAAAATTTTAATTTCTCAATTTACGCAAAGTGCTCGTAGAGACGTTTTGTTGTCACTCAAATGACAGATCTGTGATAGTAACAGAGGAAAATGCAAAATATTCCGAAAATTTTAATTTCTTGATATACGCAAAGTACTCGTAGAGACGTTTTGTTGTTACTCAAATGACAGATCTGTGATAGTAACAGAGGAAAAAGCAAAATATTCCGAAAATTTTAATTTCTTGATATACGCAAAGTACTCGTAGATACGTTTTGTTGTTACTCAAATGACAGATCTGTCATAGTAACAGAGGAAAAAGAGAAAAATTCCTAAAATTTTGATTTCTTGACTTACGCAAAGTGCTCGTAGAGACGTTTTGTTGCTACTCAAATGAAATATCTGTGATAGTAACAGAGGAAAAAGCAAAATATTCCAAAAATTTTAATTTTTTGATTTACGCAAAGTACTCGTAGAGACGTTTTGTTGTTACTCAAATGACAGATGTGATAGTAACAGAGGAAAATACAAAATATTCCGAAAATTTTAATTTCTTGATATACGCAAAGTACTCGTAGAAACGTTTTGTTGTTACTCAAATGGCAGATCTGTGATAGTAACAGAGGAAAAAGCAAAATATTCCAAAAATTTTAATTTCTTGATTTACGCAAAGTACTCGTAGAGACGTTCTGTTGCTATCTGTGATAGTAACAGAGGAAAAAGCAAAATATTCCAAAAATTTTAATTTCTTGATTTACGCAAAGTACTCGTAGAGACGTTTTGTTGTTACTCAAATGACAGATCTGTGATAGTAACAGAGGAAAAAGCAAAATATTCCAAAAATTTTAATTTCTTGATTTACGCAAAGTACTCGTAGAGACGTTCTGTTGCTACTCAAATGAAAGATCTGTGATAGTAATAGAGTAAAATGGAAAAAATTCCGAAAATTTTGATTTTTCGATTTACGCAAAGTGCTCGTAGAGACGTTTTGTTGTTACTCAAATGACAGATCTGTCATAGTAACAGAGGAAAAAGAGAAAAATTCCTAAAATTTTGATTTCTTGACTTACGCAAAGTGCTCGTAGAGACATTTGGTTGCTACTCAAATGAAAGATCTGTGATAGTAATAGAGTAAAATGGAAAAAATTCCGAAAATTTTAATTTCTTGATTTACGCAAAGTACTCATAGAGACGTTTTGGTGGTACACAAATGACAGATCTGTGATAGTAACAGAGGAAAAAGCAAAATATTCCGAAAATTTTAATTTCTCAATTTACGCAAAGTGCTCGTAGAGACGTTTTGTTGTCACTCAAATGACAGATCTGTGATAGTAACAGAGGAAAATGCAAAATATTCCGAAAATTTTAATTTCTTGATATACGCAAAGTACTCGTAGAGACGTTTTGTTGTTACTCAAATGACAGATCTGTGATAGTAACAGAGGAAAAAGCAAAATATTCCGAAAATTTTAATTTCTTGATATACGCAAAGTACTCGTAGATACGTTTTGTTGTTACTCAAATGACAGATCTGTCATAGTAACAGAGGAAAAAGAGAAAAATTCCTAAAATTTTGATTTCTTGACTTACGCAAAGTGCTCGTAGAGACGTTTTGTTGCTACTCAAATGAAATATCTGTGGTAGTAACAGAGGAAAAAGCAAAATATTCCAAAAATTTTAATTTCTTGATTTACGCAAAGTACTCGTAGAGACGTTTTGTTGTTACTCAAATGACAGATGTGATAGTAACAGAGGAAAATACAAAATATTCCGAAAATTTTAATTTCTTGATATACGCAAAGTACTCGTAGAAACGTTTTGTTGTTACTCAAATGGCAGATCTGTGATAGTAACAGAGGAAAAAGCAAAATATTCCAAAAATTTTAATTTCTTGATTTACGCAAAGTACTCGTAGAGACGTTCTGTTGCTATCTGTGATAGTAACAGAGGAAAAAGCAAAATATTCCAAAAATTTTAATTTCTTGATTTACGCAAAGTACTCGTAGAGACGTTTTGTTGTTACTCAAATGACAGATCTGTGATAGTAACAGAGGAAAAAGCAAAATATTCCAAAAATTTTAATTTCTTGATTTACGCAAAGTACTCGTAGAGACGTTCTGTTGCTACTCAAATGAAAGATCTGTGATAGTAATAGAGTAAAATGGAAAAAATTCCGAAAATTTTGATTTTTCGATTTACGCAAAGTGCTCGTAGAGACGTTTTGTTGTTACTCAAATGACAGATCTGTCATAGTAACAGAGGAAAAAGAGAAAAATTCCTAAAATTTTGATTTCTTGACTTACGCAAAGTGCTCGTAGAGACGTTTGGTTGCTACTCAAATGAAAGATCTGTGATAGTAATAGAGTAAAATGGAAAAAATTCCGAAAATTTTAATTTCTTGATTTACGCAAAGTACTCATAGAGACGTTTTGGTGGTACTCAAATGACAGATCTGTGATAGTAACAGAGGAAAAAGCAAAATATTCCGAAAATTTTAATTTCTCAATTTACGCAAAGTGCTCGTAGAGACGTTTTGTTGTTACTCAAATGACATATCTGTGATAGTAACAGAGGAAAAAGCAAAATATTCCAAAAATTTTAATTTCTTGATTTACGCAAAGTACTCGTAGAGACGTTCTGTTGCTATCTGTGATAGTAACAGAGGAAAAAGCAAAATATTCCAAAATTTTTAATTTCTTGATTTACGCAAAGTACTCGTAGAGACGTTCTGTTGCTACTCAAATGAAAGATCTGTGATAGTAATAGAGTAAAATGGAAAAAATTCCGAAAATTTTGATTTTTCGATTTACGCAAAGTGCTCGTAGAGACGTTTTGTTGTTACTCAAATGACAGATCTGTCATAGTAACAGAGGAAAAAGAGAAAAATTCCTAAAATTTTGATTTCTTGACTTACGCAAAGTGCAAAGAGTAAAATGGAAAAAATTCCGAAAATTTTAATTTCTTGATTTACGCAAAGTACTCATAGAGACGTTTTGGTGGTACTCAAATGACAGATCTGTGATAGTAACAGAGGAAAAAGCAAAATATTCCGAAAATTTTAATTTCTCAATTTACGCAAAGTACTCGTAGAGACGTTTTGTTGCTACTCAAATGAAAGATCTGTGATAGTAATAGAGTAAAATGGAAAAAATTCCGAAAATTTTGATTTTTCGATTTACGCAAAGTGCTCGTAGAGACGTTTTGTTGTTACTCAAATGACAGATCTGTCATAGTAACAGAGGAAAAAGAGAAAAATTCCTAAAATTTTGATTTCTTGACTTACGCAAAGTGCTCGTAGAGACATTTGGTTGCTACTCAAATGAAAGATCTGTGATAGTAATAGAGTAAAATGGAAAAAATTCCGAAAATTTTAATTTCTTGATTTACGCAAAGTACTCATAGAGACGTTTTGGTGGTACACAAATGACAGATCTGTGATAGTAACAGAGGAAAAAGCAAAATATTCCGAAAATTTTAATTTCTCAATTTACGCAAAGTGCTCGTAGAGACGTTTTGTTGTCACTCAAATGACAGATCTGTGATAGTAACAGAGGAAAATGCAAAATATTCCGAAAATTTTAATTTCTTGATATACGCAAAGTACTCGTAGAGACGTTTTGTTGTTACTCAAATGACAGATCTGTGATAGTAACAGAGGAAAAAGCAAAATATTCCGAAAATTTTAATTTCTTGATATACGCAAAGTACTCGTAGATACGTTTTGTTGTTACTCAAATGACAGATCTGTCATAGTAACAGAGGAAAAAGAGAAAAATTCCTAAAATTTTGATTTCTTGACTTACGCAAAGTGCTCGTAGAGACGTTTTGTTGCTACTCAAATGAAATATCTGTGATAGTAACAGAGGAAAAAGCAAAATATTCCAAAAATTTTAATTTTTTGATTTACGCAAAGTACTCGTAGAGACGTTTTGTTGTTACTCAAATGACAGATGTGATAGTAACAGAGGAAAATACAAAATATTCCGAAAATTTTAATTTCTTGATATACGCAAAGTACTCGTAGAAACGTTTTGTTGTTACTCAAATGGCAGATCTGTGATAGTAACAGAGGAAAAAGCAAAATATTCCAAAAATTTTAATTTCTTGATTTACGCAAAGTACTCGTAGAGACGTTCTGTTGCTATCTGTGATAGTAACAGAGGAAAAAGCAAAATATTCCAAAAATTTTAATTTCTTGATTTACGCAAAGTACTCGTAGAGACGTTTTGTTGTTACTCAAATGACAGATCTGTGATAGTAACAGAGGAAAAAGCAAAATATTCCAAAAATTTTAATTTCTTGATTTACGCAAAGTACTCGTAGAGACGTTCTGTTGCTACTCAAATGAAAGATCTGTGATAGTAATAGAGTAAAATGGAAAAAATTCCGAAAATTTTGATTTTTCGATTTACGCAAAGTGCTCGTAGAGACGTTTTGTTGTTACTCAAATGACAGATCTGTCATAGTAACAGAGGAAAAAGAGAAAAATTCCTAAAATTTTGATTTCTTGACTTACGCAAAGTGCTCGTAGAGACATTTGGTTGCTACTCAAATGAAAGATCTGTGATAGTAATAGAGTAAAATGGAAAAAATTCCGAAAATTTTAATTTCTTGATTTACGCAAAGTACTCATAGAGACGTTTTGGTGGTACACAAATGACAGATCTGTGATAGTAACAGAGGAAAAAGCAAAATATTCCGAAAATTTTAATTTCTCAATTTACGCAAAGTGCTCGTAGAGACGTTTTGTTGTCACTCAAATGACAGATCTGTGATAGTAACAGAGGAAAATGCAAAATATTCCGAAAATTTTAATTTCTTGATATACGCAAAGTACTCGTAGAGACGTTTTGTTGTTACTCAAATGACAGATCTGTGATAGTAACAGAGGAAAAAGCAAAATATTCCGAAAATTTTAATTTCTTGATATACGCAAAGTACTCGTAGATACGTTTTGTTGTTACTCAAATGACAGATCTGTCATAGTAACAGAGGAAAAAGAGAAAAATTCCTAAAATTTTGATTTCTTGACTTACGCAAAGTGCTCGTAGAGACGTTTTGTTGCTACTCAAATGAAATATCTGTGATAGTAACAGAGGAAAAAGCAAAATATTCCAAAAATTTTAATTTCTTGATTTACGCAAAGTACTCGTAGAGACGTTTTGTTGTTACTCAAATGACAGATGTGATAGTAACAGAGGAAAATACAAAATATTCCGAAAATTTTAATTTCTTGATATACGCAAAGTACTCGTAGAAACGTTTTGTTGTTACTCAAATGGCAGATCTGTGATAGTAACAGAGGAAAAAGCAAAATATTCCAAAAATTTTAATTTCTTGATTTACGCAAAGTACTCGTAGAGACGTTCTGTTGCTATCTGTGATAGTAACAGAGGAAAAAGCAAAATATTCCAAAAATTTTAATTTCTTGATTTACGCAAAGTACTCGTAGAGACGTTTTGTTGTTACTCAAATGACAGATCTGTGATAGTAACAGAGGAAAAAGCAAAATATTCCAAAAATTTTAATTTCTTGATTTACGCAAAGTACTCGTAGAGACGTTCTGTTGCTACTCAAATGAAAGATCTGTGATAGTAATAGAGTAAAATGGAAAAAATTCCGAAAATTTTGATTTTTCGATTTACGCAAAGTGCTCGTAGAGACGTTTTGTTGTTACTCAAATGACAGATCTGTCATAGTAACAGAGGAAAAAGAGAAAAATTCCTAAAATTTTGATTTCTTGACTTACGCAAAGTGCTCGTAGAGACGTTTGGTTGCTACTCAAATGAAAGATCTGTGATAGTAATAGAGTAAAATGGAAAAAATTCCGAAAATTTTAATTTCTTGATTTACGCAAAGTACTCATAGAGACGTTTTGGTGGTACTCAAATGACAGATCTGTGATAGTAACAGAGGAAAAAGCAAAATATTCCGAAAATTTTAATTTCTCAATTTACGCAAAGTGCTCGTAGAGACGTTTTGTTGTTACTCAAATGACATATCTGTGATAGTAACAGAGGAAAAAGCAAAATATTCCAAAAATTTTAATTTCTTGATTTACGCAAAGTACTCGTAGAGACGTTCTGTTGCTATCTGTGATAGTAACAGAGGAAAAAGCAAAATATTCCAAAATTTTTAATTTCTTGATTTACGCAAAGTACTCGTAGAGACGTTCTGTTGCTACTCAAATGAAAGATCTGTGATAGTAATAGAGTAAAATGGAAAAAATTCCGAAAATTTTGATTTTTCGATTTACGCAAAGTGCTCGTAGAGACGTTTTGTTGTTACTCAAATGACAGATCTGTCATAGTAACAGAGGAAAAAGAGAAAAATTCCTAAAATTTTGATTTCTTGACTTACGCAAAGTGCAAAGAGTAAAATGGAAAAAATTCCGAAAATTTTAATTTCTTGATTTACGCAAAGTACTCATAGAGACGTTTTGGTGGTACTCAAATGACAGATCTGTGATAGTAACAGAGGAAAAAGCAAAATATTCCGAAAATTTTAATTTCTCAATTTACGCAAAGTACTCGTAGAGACGTTTTGTTGCTACTCAAATGAAAGATCTGTGATAGTAATAGAGTAAAATGGAAAAAATTCCGAAAATTTTGATTTTTCGATTTACGCAAAGTGCTCGTAGAGACGTTTTGTTGTTACTCAAATGACAGATCTGTCATAGTAACAGAGGAAAAAGAGAAAAATTCCTAAAATTTTGATTTCTTGACTTACGCAAAGTGCTCGTAGAGACATTTGGTTGCTACTCAAATGAAAGATCTGTGATAGTAATAGAGTAAAATGGAAAAAATTCCGAAAATTTTAATTTCTTGATTTACGCAAAGTACTCATAGAGACGTTTTGGTGGTACACAAATGACAGATCTGTGATAGTAACAGAGGAAAAAGCAAAATATTCCGAAAATTTTAATTTCTCAATTTACGCAAAGTGCTCGTAGAGACGTTTTGTTGTCACTCAAATGACAGATCTGTGATAGTAACAGAGGAAAATGCAAAATATTCCGAAAATTTTAATTTCTTGATATACGCAAAGTACTCGTAGAGACGTTTTGTTGTTACTCAAATGACAGATCTGTGATAGTAACAGAGGAAAAAGCAAAATATTCCGAAAATTTTAATTTCTTGATATACGCAAAGTACTCGTAGATACGTTTTGTTGTTACTCAAATGACAGATCTGTCATAGTAACAGAGGAAAAAGAGAAAAATTCCTAAAATTTTGATTTCTTGACTTACGCAAAGTGCTCGTAGAGACGTTTTGTTGCTACTCAAATGAAATATCTGTGATAGTAACAGAGGAAAAAGCAAAATATTCCAAAAATTTTAATTTTTTGATTTACGCAAAGTACTCGTAGAGACGTTTTGTTGTTACTCAAATGACAGATGTGATAGTAACAGAGGAAAATACAAAATATTCCGAAAATTTTAATTTCTTGATATACGCAAAGTACTCGTAGAAACGTTTTGTTGTTACTCAAATGGCAGATCTGTGATAGTAACAGAGGAAAAAGCAAAATATTCCAAAAATTTTAATTTCTTGATTTACGCAAAGTACTCGTAGAGACGTTCTGTTGCTATCTGTGATAGTAACAGAGGAAAAAGCAAAATATTCCAAAAATTTTAATTTCTTGATTTACGCAAAGTACTCGTAGAGACGTTTTGTTGTTACTCAAATGACAGATCTGTGATAGTAACAGAGGAAAAAGCAAAATATTCCAAAAATTTTAATTTCTTGATTTACGCAAAGTACTCGTAGAGACGTTCTGTTGCTACTCAAATGAAAGATCTGTGATAGTAATAGAGTAAAATGGAAAAAATTCCGAAAATTTTGATTTTTCGATTTACGCAAAGTGCTCGTAGAGACGTTTTGTTGTTACTCAAATGACAGATCTGTCATAGTAACAGAGGAAAAAGAGAAAAATTCCTAAAATTTTGATTTCTTGACTTACGCAAAGTGCTCGTAGAGACGTTTGGTTGCTACTCAAATGAAAGATCTGTGATAGTAATAGAGTAAAATGGAAAAAATTCCGAAAATTTTAATTTCTTGATTTACGCAAAGTACTCATAGAGACGTTTTGGTGGTACTCAAATGACAGATCTGTGATAGTAACAGAGGAAAAAGCAAAATATTCCGAAAATTTTAATTTCTCAATTTACGCAAAGTGCTCGTAGAGACGTTTTGTTGTTACTCAAATGACAGATCTGTGATAGTAACAGAGGAAAAAGCAAAATATTCCAAAAATTTTATTTCTTGATTTACGCAAAGTACTCGTAGAGACGATCTGTTGCTATCTGTGATAGTAACAGAGGAAAAAGCAAAATATTCCAAAAATTTTAATTTCTTGATTTACGCAAAGTACTCGTAGAGACGTTCTGTTGCTACTCAAATGAAAGATCTGTGATAGTAATAGAGTAAAATGGAAAAAATTCCGAAAATTTTGATTTTTCGATTTACGCAAAGTGCTCGTAGAGACGTTTTGTTGTTACTCAAATGACAGATCTGTCATAGTAACAGAGGAAAAAGAGAAAAATTCCTAAAATTTTGATTTCTTGACTTACGCAAAGTGCTCGTAGAGACGTTTGGTTGCTACTCAAATGAAAGATCTGTGATAGTAATAGAGTAAAATGGAAAAAATTCCGAAAATTTTAATTTCTTGATTTACGCAAAGTACTCATAGAGACGTTTTGGTGGTACTCAAATGACAGATCTGTGATAGTAACAGAGGAAAAAGCAAAATATTCCGAAAATTTTAATTTCTCAATTTACGCAAAGTGCTCGTAGAGACGTTTTGTTGTTACTCAAATGACAGATCTGTGATAGTAACAGAGGAAAAAGCAAAATATTCCAAAAATTTTAATTTCTTGATTTACGCAAAGTACTCGTAGAGACGTTCTGTTGCTATCTGTGATAGTAACAGAGGAAAAAGCAAAATATTCCAAAAATTTTAATTTCTTGATTTACGCAAAGTACTCGTAGAGACGTTCTGTTGCTACTCAAATGAAAGATCTGTGATAGTAATAGAGTAAAATGGAAAAAATTCCGAAAATTTTGATTTTTCGATTTACGCAAAGTGCTCGTAGAGACGTTTTGTTGTTACTCAAATGACAGATCTGTCATAGTAACAGAGGAAAAAGAGAAAAATTCCTAAAATTTTGATTTCTTGACTTACGCAAAGTGCTCGTAGAGACATTTGGTTGCTACTCAAATGAAAGATCTGTGATAGTAATAGAGTAAAATGGAAAAAATTCCGAAAATTTTAATTTCTTGATTTACGCAAAGTACTCATAGAGACGTTTTGGTGGTACTCAAATGACAGATCTGTGATAGTAACAGAGGAAAAAGCAAAATATTCCGAAAATTTTAATTTCTCAATTTACGCAAAGTGCTCGTAGAAACGTTTTGTTGTCACTCAAATGACAGATCTGTGATAGTAACAGAGGAAAATGCAAAATATTCCGAAAATTTTAATTTCTTGATATACGCACAGTACTCGTAGAGACGTTTTGTTGTTACTCAAATGACAGATCTGTGATAGTAACAGAGGAAAAAGCAAAATATTCCGAAAATTTTAATTTCTTGATATACGCAAAGTACTCGTAGATACGTTTTGTTGTTACTCAAATGACAGATCTGTGATAGTAACAGAGGAAAAAGCAAAATATTCCAAAAATTTTAATTTCTTGATTTACGCAAAGTGGTCGTAGAGACGTTCTGTTGCTACAAAAATCAAAGATCCGTGATAGTAATAGAGTAAAATGGAAAAAAATCCGAAAATATTGATTTCTCGATTTACACAAAGTGCTCGTAGAGACAGACGTTTTGTTGTTACTCAAATGATAGATCTGTAATAGTAACAGAAGAAAAAGATAAAAATTCCTAAAATTTTGATTTCTTGACTTACGCAAAGTGCTCGTAGAGACGTTTTGTTGCTACTCAAATGAAAGATCTGTGATAGTAATAGAGTAAAATGGAGAAAATTCCGAAAATTTTAATTTCTTGAATTACGCAAAGTACTCATAGAGACGTTTTGTTGTTACTCAAATGACAGATCTGTGATAGTAACAGAGGAAAAAGCAGAATATTCCGAAAATTTTAATTTCTTGATTTACGCAAAGTGCTCGTAGAGACGTTTTGTTGTTACTCAAATGACAGATCTGTGATAGTAACAGAGGAAAAAGAGAAAAATTCCTAAAATTTTGATTTCTTGACTTACGCAATGTGCTCGTCGAGACGTTTTGTTCCTACTCAAATGAAAGATCTGTGATAGTAACAGAGGAAAAAGCAAAATATTCCAAAAATTTTAATTTCTTGATTTACGCAAAGTACTCGTAGAGACGTTTTGTTGTTACTCAAATGACAGATCTGTGATAGTAACAGAGGAAAATACAAAATATTCCGAAAATTTTAATTTCTTGATATACGCAAAGTACTCGTAGGAACGTTTTGTTGTTACTCAAATGACAGATCTGTGATAGTAACAGAGGAAAAGGCAAAATATTCCAAAAATTTTAATTTCTTGATTTACGCAAAGTACTCGTAGAGACGTTCTGTTGCTACTCAAATGAAACATCTGTGATAGTAATAGAGTAAAATGGAAAAAATTCCGAAAATTTTGATTTTTCGATTTACGCAAAGTGCTCGTAGAGACGTTTTGTTGTTACTCAAATGACAGATCTGTCATAGTAACAGAGGAAAAAGAGAAAAATTCCTAAAATTTTGATTTCTTGACTTACGCAAAGTGCTCGTAGAGACGTTTGGTTGCTACTCAAATGAAAGATCTGTGATAGTAATAGAGTAAAATGGAAAAAAATCCGAAAATTTTATTTTCTTGATTTACGCAAACTACTCATCGAGACGTTTTGTTGGTACTCAAATGACAGATCTGTGATAGTAACAGAGGAAAAAGCAAAATATTTCGAAAATTTTAATTTCTTGATTTACGCAAAGTGGTCGTAGAGACATTTTGTTGCTACTCAAATGCCAGATCTGTGATAGTAACAGAAGAAAAAGCAAAATATTCCGAAAATTTTATTTTCTTGATTTACGCAAAGTGCTCGTAGAGACGTTTTGTTGTTACTCAAATGACAGATCTGTGATAGTAACAGAGGAAAAAGCAAAATATTCCAAAAATTTTAATTTCTTGATTTACGCAAAGTACTCGTAGAGACGTTCTGTTGCTACTCAAATGAAAGATCTGTGATAGTAATAGAGTAAAATGGAAAAAATTCCGAAAATTTTGATTTTTCGATTTACGCAAAGTGCTCGTAGAGACGTTTTGTTGTTACTCAAATGACAGATCTGTCATAGTAACAGAGGAAAAAGAGAAAAATTCCTAAAATTTTGATTTCTTGACTTACGCAAAGTGCTCGTAGAGACGTTTGGTTGCTACTCAAATGAAAGATCTGTGATAGTAATAGAGTAAAATGGAAAAAAATCCGAAAATTTTAATTTCTTGATTTACGCAAAGTACTCGTAGAGACGTTTTGTTGTTACTCAAATGACAGATCTGTGATAGTAACAGAGGAAAATACAAAATATTCCGAAAATTTTAATTTCTTGATATACGCAAAGTACTCGTAGAAACGTTTTGTTGTTACTCAAATGACAGATCTGTGATAGTAACAGAGGAAAAAGCAAAATATTCCGAAAATTTTAATTTCTTGATATACGCAAAGTACTCGTAGAGACGTTTTGTTGTTACTCAAATGACAGATCTGTGATAGTAACAGAGGAAAAAGCAAAATATTCCGAAAATTTTAATTTCTTGATATACGCAAAGTACTCGTAGAAACGTTTTGTTGTTACTCAAATCACAGATCTGTGATAGTAACAGAGGAAAAAGCAAAATATTCCAAAAATTTTAATTTCTTGATTTACGCAAAGTGGTCGTAGAGACGTTCTGTTGCTACTCAAATCAAAGATCCGTGATAGTAAAAGAGTAAAATGGAAAAAAATTCCGAAAATATTGATTTCTCGATTTACACAATGTGCTCGTAGAGACAGACGTTTTGTTGTTACTCAAATGATAGATCTGTAATAGTAACAGAAGAAAAAGATAAAAATTCCTAAAATTTTGATTTCTTGACTTACGCAAAGTGCTCGTAGAGACGTTTTGTTGCTACTCAAATGAAAGATCTGTGATAGTAATAGAGTAAAATGGAGAAAATTCCGAAAATTTTAATTTCTTGAATTACGCAAAGTACTCATAGAGACGTTTTGTTGGTACTCAAATGACAGATCTGTGATAGTAACAGAGGAAAAAGCAGAATATTAAGAAAATTTTAACTTCTTGATATACGCAAAGTACTCATAGAGACGTTTTGTTGTTACTCAAATGACAGATCTGTGATAGTAACAGAGGAAAAAGAAGAATATTCCGAAAATTTTAATTTCTTGATTTACGCAAAGTGCTCGTAGAGACGTTTTGTTGTTACTCAAATGACAGATCTGTCATAGTAACAGAGGAAAAAGAGAAAAATTCCTAAAATTTTGATTTCTTGACTTACGCAAAGTGCTCGTAGAGACGTTTTGTTGCTACTCAAATGAAAGATCTGTGATAGTAACAGAGGAAAAAGCAAAATATTCCAAAAATTTTAATTTCTTGATTTACGCAAAGTACTCGTAGAGACGTTTTGTTGTTACTCAAATGACAGATCTGTGATAGTAACAGAGGAAAATACAAAATATTCCGAAAATTTTAATTTCTTGATATACGCAAAGTACTCGTAGAAACGTTTTGTTGTTACTCAAATGACAGATCTGTGATAGTAACAGAGGAAAAAGCAAAATATTCCAAAAATTTTAATTTCTTGATTTACGCAAAGTACTCGTAGAGACGTTCTGTTGCTACTCAAATGAAAGATCTGTGATAGTAATAGAGTAAAATGGAAAAAATTCCGAAAATTTTGATTTTTCGATTTACGCAAAGTGCTCGTAGAGACGTTTTGTTGTTACTCAAATGACAGATCTGTCATAGTAACAGAGGAAAAAGAGAAAAATTCCTAAAATTTTGATTTCTTGACTTACGCAATGTGCTCGTAGAGACGTTCTGTTGCTACTCAAATGAAAGATCTGTGATAGTAATAGAGTAAAATGGAAAAAAATCCGAAAATTTTAATTTCTTGATTTACGCAAAGTACTCGTAGAGACGTTTTGTTGTTACTCAAATGACAGATCTGTGATAGTAACAGAGGAAAATACAAAATATTCCGAAAATTTTAATTTCTTGATATACGCAAAGTACTCGTAGAAACGTTTTGTTGTTACTCAAATGACAGATCTGTGATAGTAACAGAGGAAAAAGCAAAATATTCCAAAAATTTTAATTTCTTGATTTACGCAAAGTGCTCGTAGAGACGTTTGGTTGCTACTCAAATGAAAGATCTGTGATAGTAATAGAGTAAAATGGAAAAAATTCCGAAAATTTTAATTTCTTGATTTACGCAAAGTACTCATAGAGACGTTTTGGTGGTACTCAAATGACAGATCTGTGATAGTAACAGAGGAAAAAGCAAAATATTCCGAAAATTTTAATTTCTCAATTTACGCAAAGTGCTCGTAGAGACGTTTTGTTGTTACTCAAATGACAGATCTGTGATAGTAACAGAGGAAAAAGCAAAATATTCCGAAAATTTTAATTTCTTGATATACGCAAAGTGCTCGTAGAGACGTTTTGTTGTTACTCAAATGACAGATCTGTGATAGTAACAGAGGAAAAAGCAAAATATTCCGAAAATTTTGATTTCTTGACTTACGCAAAGTGCTCGTAGAGACGTTTGGTTGCTACTCAAATGAAAGATCTGTGATAGTAATAGAGTAAAATGGAAAAAATTCCGAAAATTTTAATTTCTTGATTTACGCAAAGTACTCATAGAGACGTTTTGGTGGTACTCAAATGACAGATCTGTGATAGTAACAGAGGAAAAAGCAAAATATTCCGAAAATTTTAATTTCTCAATTTACGCAAAGTGCTCGTAGAGACGTTTTGTTGTTACTCAAATGACAGATCTGTGATAATAACAGAGGAAAAAGCAAAATATTCCGAAAATTTTAATTTCTTGATATACGCAAAGTACTCGTAGAGACGTTTTGTTTTTACTCAAATGACAGATTTGGATAGTAACAGAGGAAAAAGCAAAATATTCCGAAAATTTTAATTTCTTAATATACGCAAAGTACTAGTAGAAACGTTTTGTTGTTACTCAAATGACAGATCTGTCATAGTAACAGAGGAAAAAGAGAAAAATTCCTAAAATTTTGATTTCTTGACTTACGCAAAGTGCTCATAGAGACGTTTTGTTGGTACTCAAATGACAAATCTGTGATAGTAACAGAGGAAAAAGCAGAATATTAAGAAAATTTTAACTTCTTGATATACGCAAAGTACTCATAGAGACGTTTTGTTGTTACTCAAATGACAGATCTGTGATAGTAACAGAGGAAAAAGCAGAATATTCCGAAAATTTTAATTTCTTGATTTACGCAAAGTGCTCGTAGAGACGTTTTGTTGTTACTCAAATGACAGATCTGTGATAGTAACAGAGGAAAAAGAGAAAAATTCCTAAAATTTTGATTTCTTGACTTACGCAAAGTGCTCGTCGAGACGTTTTGTTGCTACTCAAATGAAAGATCTGTGATAGTAACAGAGGAAAATACAAAATATTCCGAAAATTTTAATTTCTTGATATACGCAAAGTGGTCGTAGAGACATTTTGTTGCTACTCAAATGCCAGATCTGTGATAGTAACAGAAGAAAAAGCAAAATATTCCGAAAATTTTATTTTCTTGATTTACGCAAAGTACTCGTAGAGACGTTTTGTTGTTACTCAAATGACAGATCTGTGATAGTAACAGAGGAAAAAGCAGAATATTCCGAAAATTTTAATTTCTTGATTTACGCAAAGTGCTCGTAGAGACGTTTTGTTGTTACTCAAATGACAGATCTGTCATAGTAACAGAGGAAAAAGAGAAAAATTCCTAAAATTTTGATTTCTTGACTTACGCAAAGTGCTCGTAGAGACGTTTTGTTGCTACTCAAATGAAAGATCTGTGATAGTAACAGAGGAAAAAGCAAAATATTCCAAAAATTTTAATTTCTTGATTTACGCAAAGTACTCGTAGAGACGTTTTGTTGTTACTCAAATGACAGATCTGTGATAGTAACAGAGGAAAATACAAAATATTCCGAAAATTTTAATTTCTTGATATACGCAAAGTACTCGTAGAAACGTTTTGTTGTTACTCAAATGACAGATCTGTGATAGTAACAGAGGAAAAAGCAAAATATTCCAAAAATTTTAATTTCTTGATTTACGCAAAGTGCTCGTAGAGACGTTTGGTTGCTACTCAAATGACAGATCTGTGATAGTAACAGAGGAAAAAGCAAAATATTCCGAAAATTTTAATTTCTCAATTTACGCAAAGTGCTCGTAGAGACGTTTTGTTGTTACTCAAATGACAGATCTGTGATAGTAACAGAGGAAAAAGCAAAATATTCCAAAAATTTTAATTTCTTGATTTACGCAAAGTACTCGTAGAGACGTTCTGTTGCTATCTGTGATAGTAACAGAGGAAAAAGCAAAATATTCCAAAATTTTTAATTTCTTGATTTACGCAAAGTACTCGTAGAGACGTTCTGTTGCTACTCAAATGAAAGATCTGTGATAGTAATAGAGTAAAATGGAAAAAATTCCGAAAATTTTGATTTTTCGATTTACGCAAAGTGCTCGTAGAGACGTTTTGTTGTTACTCAAATGACAGATCTGTCATAGTAACAGAGGAAAAAGAGAAAAATTCCTAAAATTTTGATTTCTTGACTTACGCAAAGTGCAAAGAGTAAAATGGAAAAAATTCCGAAAATTTTAATTTCTTGATTTACGCAAAGTACTCATAGAGACGTTTTGGTGGTACTCAAATGACAGATCTGTGATAGTAACAGAGGAAAAAGCAAAATATTCCGAAAATTTTAATTTCTCAATTTACGCAAAGTGCTCGTAGAGACGTTTTGTTGTTACTCAAATGACAGATCTGTGATAGTAACAGAGGAAAAAGCAAAATATTCCAAAAATTTTATTTCTTGATTTACGCAAAGTACTCGTAGAGACGATCTGTTGCTATCTGTGATAGTAACAGAGGAAAAAGCAAAATATTCCAAAAATTTTAATTTCTTGATTTACGCAAAGTACTCGTAGAGACGTTCTGTTGCTACTCAAATGAAAGATCTGTGATAGTAATAGAGTAAAATGGAAAAAATTCCGAAAATTTTGATTTTTCGATTTACGCAAAGTGCTCGTAGAGACGTTTTGTTGTTACTCAAATGACAGATCTGTCATAGTAACAGAGGAAAAAGAGAAAAATTCCTAAAATTTTGATTTCTTGACTTACGCAAAGTGCTCGTAGAGACGTTTGGTTGCTACTCAAATGAAAGATCTGTGATAGTAATAGAGTAAAATGGAAAAAATTCCGAAAATTTTAATTTCTTGATTTACGCAAAGTACTCATAGAGACGTTTTGGTGGTACTCAAATGACAGATCTGTGATAGTAACAGAGGAAAAAGCAAAATATTCCGAAAATTTTAATTTCTCAATTTACGCAAAGTGCTCGTAGAGACGTTTTGTTGTTACTCAAATGACAGATCTGTGATAGTAACAGAGGAAAAAGCAAAATATTCCAAAAATTTTAATTTCTTGATTTACGCAAAGTACTCGTAGAGACGTTCTGTTGCTATCTGTGATAGTAACAGAGGAAAAAGCAAAATATTCCAAAAATTTTAATTTCTTGATTTACGCAAAGTACTCGTAGAGACGTTCTGTTGCTACTCAAATGAAAGATCTGTGATAGTAATAGAGTAAAATGGAAAAAATTCCGAAAATTTTGATTTTTCGATTTACGCAAAGTGCTCGTAGAGACGTTTTGTTGTTACTCAAATGACAGATCTGTCATAGTAACAGAGGAAAAAGAGAAAAATTCCTAAAATTTTGATTTCTTGACTTACGCAAAGTGCTCGTAGAGACATTTGGTTGCTACTCAAATGAAAGATCTGTGATAGTAATAGAGTAAAATGGAAAAAATTCCGAAAATTTTAATTTCTTGATTTACGCAAAGTACTCATAGAGACGTTTTGGTGGTACTCAAATGACAGATCTGTGATAGTAACAGAGGAAAAAGCAAAATATTCCGAAAATTTTAATTTCTCAATTTACGCAAAGTGCTCGTAGAAACGTTTTGTTGTCACTCAAATGACAGATCTGTGATAGTAACAGAGGAAAATGCAAAATATTCCGAAAATTTTAATTTCTTGATATACGCACAGTACTCGTAGAGACGTTTTGTTGTTACTCAAATGACAGATCTGTGATAGTAACAGAGGAAAAAGCAAAATATTCCGAAAATTTTAATTTCTTGATATACGCAAAGTACTCGTAGATACGTTTTGTTGTTACTCAAATGACAGATCTGTGATAGTAACAGAGGAAAAAGCAAAATATTCCAAAAATTTTAATTTCTTGATTTACGCAAAGTGGTCGTAGAGACGTTCTGTTGCTACAAAAATCAAAGATCCGTGATAGTAATAGAGTAAAATGGAAAAAAATCCGAAAATATTGATTTCTCGATTTACACAAAGTGCTCGTAGAGACAGACGTTTTGTTGTTACTCAAATGATAGATCTGTAATAGTAACAGAAGAAAAAGATAAAAATTCCTAAAATTTTGATTTCTTGACTTACGCAAAGTGCTCGTAGAGACGTTTTGTTGCTACTCAAATGAAAGATCTGTGATAGTAATAGAGTAAAATGGAGAAAATTCCGAAAATTTTAATTTCTTGAATTACGCAAAGTACTCATAGAGACGTTTTGTTGTTACTCAAATGACAGATCTGTGATAGTAACAGAGGAAAAAGCAGAATATTCCGAAAATTTTAATTTCTTGATTTACGCAAAGTGCTCGTAGAGACGTTTTGTTGTTACTCAAATGACAGATCTGTGATAGTAACAGAGGAAAAAGAGAAAAATTCCTAAAATTTTGATTTCTTGACTTACGCAATGTGCTCGTCGAGACGTTTTGTTCCTACTCAAATGAAAGATCTGTGATAGTAACAGAGGAAAAAGCAAAATATTCCAAAAATTTTAATTTCTTGATTTACGCAAAGTACTCGTAGAGACGTTTTGTTTTTACTCAAATGACAGATCTGTGATAGTAACAGAGGAAAATACAAAATATTCCGAAAATTTTAATTTCTTGATATACGCAAAGTACTCGTAGGAACGTTTTGTTGTTACTCAAATGACAGATCTGTGATAGTAACAGAGGAAAAGGCAAAATATTCCAAAAATTTTAATTTCTTGATTTACGCAAAGTACTCGTAGAGACGTTCTGTTGCTACTCAAATGAAACATCTGTGATAGTAATAGAGTAAAATGGAAAAAATTCCGAAAATTTTGATTTTTCGATTTACGCAAAGTGCTCGTAGAGACGTTTTGTTGTTACTCAAATGACAGATCTGTCATAGTAACAGAGGAAAAAGAGAAAAATTCCTAAAATTTTGATTTCTTGACTTACGCAAAGTGCTCGTAGAGACGTTTGGTTGCTACTCAAATGAAAGATCTGTGATAGTAATAGAGTAAAATGGAAAAAAATCCGAAAATTTTATTTTCTTGATTTACGCAAACTACTCATCGAGACGTTTTGTTGGTACTCAAATGACAGATCTGTGATAGTAACAGAGGAAAAAGCAAAATATTTCGAAAATTTTAATTTCTTGATTTACGCAAAGTGGTCGTAGAGACATTTTGTTGCTACTCAAATGCCAGATCTGTGATAGTAACAGAAGAAAAAGCAAAATATTCCGAAAATTTTATTTTCTTGATTTACGCAAAGTGCTCGTAGAGACGTTTTGTTGTTACTCAAATGACAGATCTGTGATAGTAACAGAGGAAAAAGCAAAATATTCCAAAAATTTTAATTTCTTGATTTACGCAAAGTACTCGTAGAGACGTTCTGTTGCTACTCAAATGAAAGATCTGTGATAGTAATAGAGTAAAATGGAAAAAATTCCGAAAATTTTGATTTTTCGATTTACGCAAAGTGCTCGTAGAGACGTTTTGTTGTTACTCAAATGACAGATCTGTCATAGTAACAGAGGAAAAAGAGAAAAATTCCTAAAATTTTGATTTCTTGACTTACGCAAAGTGCTCGTAGAGACGTTTGGTTGCTACTCAAATGAAAGATCTGTGATAGTAATAGAGTAAAATGGAAAAAAATCCGAAAATTTTAATTTCTTGATTTACGCAAAGTACTCGTAGAGACGTTTTGTTGTTACTCAAATGACAGATCTGTGATAGTAACAGAGGAAAATACAAAATATTCCGAAAATTTTAATTTCTTGATATACGCAAAGTACTCGTAGAAACGTTTTGTTGTTACTCAAATGACAGATCTGTGATAGTAACAGAGGAAAAAGCAAAATATTCCGAAAATTTTAATTTCTTGATATACGCAAAGTACTCGTAGAGACGTTTTGTTGTTACTCAAATGACAGATCTGTGATAGTAACAGAGGAAAAAGCAAAATATTCCGAAAATTTTAATTTCTTGATATACGCAAAGTACTCGTAGAAACGTTTTGTTGTTACTCAAATCACAGATCTGTGATAGTAACAGAGGAAAAAGCAAAATATTCCAAAAATTTTAATTTCTTGATTTACGCAAAGTGGTCGTAGAGACGTTCTGTTGCTACTCAAATCAAAGATCCGTGATAGTAAAAGAGTAAAATGGAAAAAATTCCGAAAATATTGATTTCTCGATTTACACAATGTGCTCGTAGAGACAGACGTTTTGTTGTTACTCAAATGATAGATCTGTAATAGTAACAGAAGAAAAAGATAAAAATTCCTAAAATTTTGATTTCTTGACTTACGCAAAGTGCTCGTAGAGACGTTTTGTTGCTACTCAAATGAAAGATCTGTGATAGTAATAGAGTAAAATGGAGAAAATTCCGAAAATTTTAATTTCTTGAATTACGCAAAGTACTCATAGAGACGTTTTGTTGGTACTCAAATGACAGATCTATGATAGTAACAGAGGAAAAAGCAGAATATTAAGAAAATTTTAACTTCTTGATATACGCAAAGTACTCATAGAGACGTTTTGTTGTTACTCAAATGACAGATCTGTGATAGTAACAGAGGAAAAAGAAGAATATTCCGAAAATTTTAATTTCTTGATTTACGCAAAGTGCTCGTAGAGACGTTTTGTTGTTACTCAAATGACAGATCTGTCATAGTAACAGAGGAAAAAGAGAAAAATTCCTAAAATTTTGATTTCTTGACTTACGCAAAGTGCTCGTAGAGACGTTTTGTTGCTACTCAAATGAAAGATCTGTGATAGTAACAGAGGAAAAAGCAAAATATTCCAAAAATTTTAATTTCTTGATTTACGCAAAGTACTCGTAGAGACGTTTTGTTGTTACTCAAATGACAGATCTGTGATAGTAACAGAGGAAAATACAAAATATTCCGAAAATTTTAATTTCTTGATATACGCAAAGTACTCGTAGAAACGTTTTGTTGTTACTCAAATGACAGATCTGTGATAGTAACAGAGGAAAAAGCAAAATATTCCAAAAATTTTAATTTCTTGATTTACGCAAAGTACTCGTAGAGACGTTCTGTTGCTACTCAAATGAAAGATCTGTGATAGTAATAGAGTAAAATGGAAAAAATTCCGAAAATTTTGATTTTTCGATTTACGCAAAGTGCTCGTAGAGACGTTTTGTTGTTACTCAAATGACAGATCTGTCATAGTAACAGAGGAAAAAGAGAAAAATTCCTAAAATTTTGATTTCTTGACTTACGCAAAGTGCTCGTAGAGACGTTCTGTTGCTACTCAAATGAAAGATCTGTGATAGTAATAGAGTAAAATGGAAAAAAATCCGAAAATTTTAATTTCTTGATTTACGCAAAGTACTCGTAGAGACGTTTTGTTGTTACTCAAATGACAGATCTGTGATAGTAACAGAGGAAAATACAAAATATTCCGAAAATTTTAATTTCTTGATATACGCAAAGTACTCGTAGAAACGTTTTGTTGTTACTCAAATGACAGATCTGTGATAGTAACAGAGGAAAAAGCAAAATATTCCAAAAATTTTAATTTCTTGATTTACGCAAAGTGCTCGTAGAGACGTTTGGTTGCTACTCAAATGAAAGATCTGTGATAGTAATAGAGTAAAATGGAAAAAATTCCGAAAATTTTAATTTCTTGATTTACGCAAAGTACTCATAGAGACGTTTTGGTGGTACTCAAATGACAGATCTGTGATAGTAACAGAGGAAAAAGCAAAATATTCCGAAAATTTTAATTTCTCAATTTACGCAAAGTGCTCGTAGAGACGTTTTGTTGTTACTCAAATGACAGATCTGTGATAGTAACAGAGGAAAAAGCAAAATATTCCGAAAATTTAAATTTCTTGATATACGCAAAGTGCTCGTAGAGACGTTTTGTTGTTACTCAAATGACAGATCTGTGATAGTAACAGAGGAAAAAGCAAAATATTCCGAAAATTTTGATTTCTTGACTTACGCAAAGTGCTCGTAGAGACGTTTGGTTGCTACTCAAATGAAAGATCTGTGATAGTAATAGAGTAAAATGGAAAAAATTCCGAAAATTTTAATTTCTTGATTTACGCAAAGTACTCATAGAGACGTTTTGGTGGTACTCAAATGACAGATCTGTGATAGTAACAGAGGAAAAAGCAAAATATTCCGAAAATTTTAATTTCTCAATTTACGCAAAGTGCTCGTAGAGACGTTTTGTTGTTACTCAAATGACAGATCTGTGATAATAACAGAGGAAAAAGCAAAATATTCCGAAAATTTTAATTTCTTGATATACGCAAAGTACTCGTAGAGACGTTTTGTTTTTACTCAAATGACAGATTTGGATAGTAACAGAGGAAAAAGCAAAATATTCCGAAAATTTTAATTTCTTAATATACGCAAAGTACTAGTAGAAACGTTTTGTTGTTACTCAAATGACAGATCTGTCATAGTAACAGAGGAAAAAGAGAAAAATTCCTAAAATTTTGATTTCTTGACTTACGCAAAGTGCTCATAGAGACGTTTTGTTGGTACTCAAATGACAAATCTGTGATAGTAACAGAGGAAAAATCAGAATATTAAGAAAATTTTAACTTCTTGATATACGCAAAGTACTCATAGAGACGTTTTGTTGTTACTCAAATGACAGATCTGTGATAGTAACAGAGGAAAAAGCAGAATATTCCGAAAATTTTAATTTCTTGATTTACGCAAAGTGCTCGTAGAGACGTTTTGTTGTTACTCAAATGACAGATCTGTGATAGTAACAGAGGAAAAAGAGAAAAATTCCTAAAATTTTGATTTCTTGACTTACGCAAAGTGCTCGTCGAGACGTTTTGTTGCTACTCAAATGAAAGATCTGTGATAGTAACAGAGGAAAATACAAAATATTCCGAAAATTTTAATTTCTTGATATACGCAAAGTGGTCGTAGAGACATTTTGTTGCTACTCAAATGCCAGATCTGTGATAGTAACAGAAGAAAAAGCAAAATATTCCGAAAATTTTATTTTCTTGATTTACGCAAAGTACTCGTAGAGACGTTTTGTTGTTACTCAAATGACAGATCTGTGATAGTAACAGAGGAAAAAGCAGAATATTCCGAAAATTTTAATTTCTTGATTTACGCAAAGTGCTCGTAGAGACGTTTTGTTGTTACTCAAATGACAGATCTGTCATAGTAACAGAGGAAAAAGAGAAAAATTCCTAAAATTTTGATTTCTTGACTTACGCAAAGTGCTCGTAGAGACGTTTTGTTGCTACTCAAATGAAAGATCTGTGATAGTAACAGAGGAAAAAGCAAAATATTCCAAAAATTTTAATTTCTTGATTTACGCAAAGTACTCGTAGAGACGTTTTGTTGTTACTCAAATGACAGATCTGTGATAGTAACAGAGGAAAATACAAAATATTCCGAAAATTTTAATTTCTTGATATACGCAAAGTACTCGTAGAAACGTTTTGTTGTTACTCAAATGACAGATCTGTGATAGTAACAGAGGAAAAAGCAAAATATTCCAAAAATTTTAATTTCTTGATTTACGCAAAGTGCTCGTAGAGACGTTTGGTTGCTACTCAAATGAAAGATCTGTGATAGTAATAGAGTAAAATGGAAAAAATTCCGAAAATTTTAATTTCTTGATTTACGCAAAGTACTCATAGAGACGTTTTGGTGGTACTCAAATGACAGATCTGTGATAGTAACAGAGGAAAAAGCAAAATATTCCGAAAATTTTAATTTCTCAATTTACGCAAAGTGCTCGTAGAGACGTTTTGTTGTTACTCAAATGACAGATCTGTGATAGTAACAGAGGAAAAAGCAAAATATTCCGAAAATTTTAATTTCTTGATATACGCAAAGTGCTCGTAGAGACGTTTTGTTGTTACTCAAATGACAGATCTGTGATAGTAACAGAGGAAAAAGCAAAATATTCCGAAAATTTTGATTTCTTGACTTACGCAAAGTGCTCGTAGAGACGTTTGGTTGCTACTCAAATGAAAGATCTGTGATAGTAATAGAGTAAAATGGAAAAAATTCCGAAAATTTTAATTTCTTGATTTACGCAAAGTACTCATAGAGACGTTTTGGTGGTACTCAAATGACAGATCTGTGATAGTAACAGAGGAAAAAGCAAAATATTCCGAAAATTTTAATTTCTCAATTTACGCAAAGTGCTCGTAGAGACGTTTTGTTGTTACTCAAATGACAGATCTGTGATAATAACAGAGGAAAAAGCAAAATATTCCGAAAATTTTAATTTCTTGATATACGCAAAGTACTCGTAGAGACGTTTTGTTTTTACTCAAATGACAGATTTGGATAGTAACAGAGGAAAAAGCAAAATATTCCGAAAATTTTAATTTCTTAATATACGCAAAGTACTAGTAGAAACGTTTTGTTGTTACTCAAATGACAGATCTGTCATAGTAACAGAGGAAAAAGAGAAAAATTCCTAAAATTTTGATTTCTTGACTTACGCAAAGTGCTCATAGAGACGTTTTGTTGGTACTCAAATGACAAATCTGTGATAGTAACAGAGGAAAAAGCAGAATATTAAGAAAATTTTAACTTCTTGATATACGCAAAGTACTCATAGAGACGTTTTGTTGTTACTCAAATGACAGATCTGTGATAGTAACAGAGGAAAAAGCAGAATATTCCGAAAATTTTAATTTCTTGATTTACGCAAAGTGCTCGAAGAGACGTTTTGTTGTTACTCAAATGACAGATCTGTGATAGTAACAGAGGAAAAAGAGAAAAATTCCTAAAATTTTGATTTCTTGACTTACGCAAAGTGCTCGTCGAGACGTTTTGTTGCTACTCAAATGAAAGATCTGTGATAGTAACAGAGGAAAATACAAAATATTCCGAAAATTTTAATTTCTTGATATACGCAAAGTGGTCGTAGAGACATTTTGTTGCTACTCAAATGCCAGATCTGTGATAGTAACAGAAGAAAAAGCAAAATATTCCGAAAATTTTATTTTCTTGATTTACGCAAAGTACTCGTAGAGACGTTTTGTTGTTACTCAAATGACAGATCTGTGATAGTAACAGAGGAAAAAGCAGAATATTCCGAAAATTTTAATTTCTTGATTTACGCAAAGTGCTCGTAGAGACGTTTTGTTGTTACTCAAATGACAGATCTGTCATAGTAACAGAGGAAAAAGAGAAAAATTCCTAAAATTTTGATTTCTTGACTTACGCAAAGTGCTCGTAGAGACGTTTTGTTGCTACTCAAATGAAAGATCTGTGATAGTAACAGAGGAAAAAGCAAAATATTCCAAAAATTTTAATTTCTTGATTTACGCAAAGTACTCGTAGATACGTTTTGTTGTTACTCAAATGACAGATTTGTGATAGTAACAGAGGAAAATACAAAATATTCCGAAAATTTTAATGTCTTGATATACGCAAAGAACTCGTAGAAACGTTTTGTTGTTACTCAAATGACAGATCTGTGATAGTAACAGAGGAAAAAGCAAAATATTCCAAAAATTTTAATTTCTTGATTTACGCAAAGTACTCGTAGAGACGTTCTGTTGCTACTCAAATGAAAGATCTGTGATAGTAATAGAGTAAAATGGAAAAAATTCCGAAAATTTTAATTTCTTGATTTACGCAAAGTACTCATAGAGACGTTTTGGTGGTACTCAAATGACAGATCTGTGATAGTAACAGAGGAAAAAGCGAAATATTCCGAAAATTTTAATTTCTCAATTTACGCAAAGTGCTCGTAGAGACGTTTTGTTGTTACTCAAATGACAGATCTGTGATAATAACAGAGGAAAAAGCAAAATATTCCGAAAATTTTAATTTCTTGATATACGCAAAGTACTCGTAGAGACGTTTTGTTGTTACTCAAATGACAGATCTGTGATAGTAACAGAGGAAAAAGCAAAATATTCCGAAAATTTTAATTTCTTGATATACGCAAAGTACTCGTAGAAACGTTTTGTTGTTACTCAAATGACAGATCTGTCATAGTAACAGAGGAAAAAGAGAAAAATTCCTAAAATTTTGATTTCTTGACTTACGCAAAGTGCTCGTAGAGACGTTTTGTTGCTACTCAAATGAAAGATCTGTGATAGTAACAGAGGAAAAAGCAAAATATTCCAAAAATTTTAATTTCTTGATTTACGCAAAGTACTCGTAGAGACGTTTTGTTGTTACTCAAATGACAGATATGTGATAGTAACAGAGGAAAATACAAAATATTCCGAAAATTTTAATTTCTTGATATACGCAAAGTACTCGTAGAAACGTTTTGTTGTTACTGAAATGGCAGATCTGTGATAGTAACAGAGGAAAAAGCAAAATATTCCAAAAATTTTAATTTCTTGATTTACGCAAAGTACTCGTAGAGACGTTCTGTTGCTACTCAAATGAAAGATCTGTGATAGTAATAGAGTAAAATGGAAAAAATTCCGAAAATTTAATTTTTCGATTTACGCAAAGTGCTCGTAGAGACGTTTTGTTGTTACTCAAATGACAGATCTGTCATAGTAACAGAGGAAAAAGAGAAAAATTCCTAAAATTTTGATTTCTTGACTTACGCAAAGTGCTCGTAGAGACGTTTGGTTGCTACTCAAATGAAAGATCTGTGATAGTAATAGAGTAAAATGGAAAAAAATCCGAAAATTTTAATTTCTTGATTTACGCAAACTACTCATCGAGACGTTTTGTTGGTACTCAAATGACAGATCTGTGATAGTAACAGAGGAAAAAGCAAAATATTCCGAAAATTTAAATTTCTTGATTTACGCAAAGTGGTCGTAGAGACATTTTGTTGCTACTCAAATGCCAGATCTGTGATAGTAACAGAAGAAAAAGCAAAATATTCCGAAAATTTTATTTTCTTGATTTACGCAAAGTACTCGTAGAGACGTTTTGTTGTTACTCAAATGACAGATCTGTGATAGTAACAGAGGAAAAAGCAAAATATTCCAAAAATTTTAATTTCTTGATTTACGCAAAGTACTCGTAGAGACGTTCTGTTGCTACTCAAATGAAAGATCTGTGATAGTAATAGAGTAAAATGGAAAAAATTCCGAAAATTTTGATTTTTCGATTTACGCAAAGTGCTCGTAGAGACGTTTTGTTGTTACTCAAATGACAGATCTGTGATAGTAACAGAGGAAAAAGCAAAATATTCCGAAAATTTTGATTTCTTGACTTACGCAAAGTGCTCGTAGAGACGTTTGGTTGCTACTCAAATGAAAGATCTGTGATAGTAATAGAGTAAAATGGAAAAAAATCCGAAAATTTTAATTTCTTGATTTACGCAAAGTACTCATAGAGACGTTTTGGTGGTACTCAAATGACAGATCTGTGATAGTAACAGAGGAAAAAGCAAAATATTCCGAAAATTTTAATTTCTCAATTTACGCAAAGTGCTCGTAGAGACGTTTTGTTGTTACTCAAATGACAGATCTGTGATAATAACAGAGGAAAAAGCAAAATATTCCGAAAATTTTAATTTCTTGATATACGCAAAGTACTCGTAGAGACGTTTTGTTTTTACTCAAATGACAGATTTGGATAGTAACAGAGGAAAAAGCAAAATATTCCGAAAATTTTAATTTCTTAATATACGCAAAGTACTAGTAGAAACGTTTTGTTGTTACTCAAATGACAGATCTGTCATAGTAACAGAGGAAAAAGAGAAAAATTCCTAAAATTTTGATTTCTTGACTTACGCAAAGTGCTCATAGAGACGTTTTGTTGGTACTCAAATGACAAATCTGTGATAGTAACAGAGGAAAAAGCAGAATATTAAGAAAATTTTAACTTCTTGATATACGCAAAGTACTCATAGAGACGTTTTGTTGTTACTCAAATGACAGATCTGTGATAGTAACAGAGGAAAAAGCAGAATATTCCGAAAATTTTAATTTCTTGATTTACGCAAAGTGCTCGTAGAGACGTTTTGTTGTTACTCAAATGACAGATCTGTGATAGTAACAGAGGAAAAAGAGAAAAATTCCTAAAATTTTGATTTCTTGACTTACGCAAAGTGCTCGTCGAGACGTTTTGTTGCTACTCAAATGAAAGATCTGTGATAGTAACAGAGGAAAATACAAAATATTCCGAAAATTTTAATTTCTTGATATACGCAAAGTGGTCGTAGAGACATTTTGTTGCTACTCAAATGCCAGATCTGTGATAGTAACAGAAGAAAAAGCAAAATATTCCGAAAATTTTATTTTCTTGATTTACGCAAAGTACTCGTAGAGACGTTTTGTTGTTACTCAAATGACAGATCTGTGATAGTAACAGAGGAAAAAGCAGAATATTCCGAAAATTTTAATTTCTTGATTTACGCAAAGTGCTCGTAGAGACGTTTTGTTGTTACTCAAATGACAGATCTGTCATAGTAACAGAGGAAAAAGAGAAAAATTCCTAAAATTTTGATTTCTTGACTTACGCAAAGTGCTCGTAGAGACGTTTTGTTGCTACTCAAATGAAAGATCTGTGATAGTAACAGAGGAAAAAGCAAAATATTCCAAAAATTTTAATTTCTTGATTTACGCAAAGTACTCGTAGAGACGTTTTGTTGTTACTCAAATGACAGATCTGTGATAGTAACAGAGGAAAATACAAAATATTCCGAAAATTTTAATTTCTTGATATACGCAAAGTACTCGTAGAAACGTTTTGTTGTTACTCAAATGACAGATCTGTGATAGTAACAGAGGAAAAAGCAAAATATTCCAAAAATTTTAATTTCTTGATTTACGCAAAGTGCTCGTAGAGACGTTTGGTTGCTACTCAAATGAAAGATCTGTGATAGTAATAGAGTAAAATGGAAAAAATTCCGAAAATTTTAATTTCTTGATTTACGCAAAGTACTCATAGAGACGTTTTGGTGGTACTCAAATGACAGATCTGTGATAGTAACAGAGGAAAAAGCAAAATATTCCGAAAATTTTAATTTCTCAATTTACGCAAAGTGCTCGTAGAGACGTTTTGTTGTTACTCAAATGACAGATCTGTGATAGTAACAGAGGAAAAAGCAAAATATTCCGAAAATTTTAATTTCTTGATATACGCAAAGTGCTCGTAGAGACGTTTTGTTGTTACTCAAATGACAGATCTGTGATAGTAACAGAGGAAAAAGCAAAATATTCCGAAAATTTTGATTTCTTGACTTACGCAAAGTGCTCGTAGAGACGTTTGGTTGCTACTCAAATGAAAGATCTGTGATAGTAATAGAGTAAAATGGAAAAAATTCCGAAAATTTTAATTTCTTGATTTACGCAAAGTACTCATAGAGACGTTTTGGTGGTACTCAAATGACAGATCTGTGATAGTAACAGAGGAAAAAGCAAAATATTCCGAAAATTTTAATTTCTCAATTTACGCAAAGTGCTCGTAGAGACGTTTTGTTGTTACTCAAATGACAGATCTGTGATAATAACAGAGGAAAAAGCAAAATATTCCGAAAATTTTAATTTCTTGATATACGCAAAGTACTCGTAGAGACGTTTTGTTTTTACTCAAATGACAGATTTGGATAGTAACAGAGGAAAAAGCAAAATATTCCGAAAATTTTAATTTCTTAATATACGCAAAGTACTAGTAGAAACGTTTTGTTGTTACTCAAATGACAGATCTGTCATAGTAACAGAGGAAAAAGAGAAAAATTCCTAAAATTTTGATTTCTTGACTTACGCAAAGTGCTCATAGAGACGTTTTGTTGGTACTCAAATGACAAATCTGTGATAGTAACAGAGGAAAAAGCAGAATATTAAGAAAATTTTAACTTCTTGATATACGCAAAGTACTCATAGAGACGTTTTGTTGTTACTCAAATGACAGATCTGTGATAGTAACAGAGGAAAAAGCAGAATATTCCGAAAATTTTAATTTCTTGATTTACGCAAAGTGCTCGTAGAGACGTTTTGTTGTTACTCAAATGACAGATCTGTGATAGTAACAGAGGAAAAAGAGAAAAATTCCTAAAATTTTGATTTCTTGACTTACGCAAAGTGCTCGTCGAGACGTTTTGTTGCTACTCAAATGAAAGATCTGTGATAGTAACAGAGGAAAATACAAAATATTCCGAAAATTTTAATTTCTTGATATACGCAAAGTGGTCGTAGAGACATTTTGTTGCTACTCAAATGCCAGATCTGTGATAGTAACAGAAGAAAAAGCAAAATATTCCGAAAATTTTATTTTCTTGATTTACGCAAAGTACTCGTAGAGACGTTTTGTTGTTACTCAAATGACAGATCTGTGATAGTAACAGAGGAAAAAGCAGAATATTCCGAAAATTTTAATTTCTTGATTTACGCAAAGTGCTCGTAGAGACGTTTTGTTGTTACTCAAATGACAGATCTGTCATAGTAACAGAGGAAAAAGAGAAAAATTCCTAAAATTTTGATTTCTTGACTTACGCAAAGTGCTCGTAGAGACGTTTTGTTGCTACTCAAATGAAAGATCTGTGATAGTAACAGAGGAAAAAGCAAAATATTCCAAAAATTTTAATTTCTTGATTTACGCAAAGTACTCGTAGATACGTTTTGTTGTTACTCAAATGACAGATTTGTGATAGTAACAGAGGAAAATACAAAATATTCCGAAAATTTTAATGTCTTGATATACGCAAAGAACTCGTAGAAACGTTTTGTTGTTACTCAAATGACAGATCTGTGATAGTAACAGAGGAAAAAGCAAAATATTCCAAAAATTTTAATTTCTTGATTTACGCAAAGTACTCGTAGAGACGTTCTGTTGCTACTCAAATGAAAGATCTGTGATAGTAATAGAGTAAAATGGAAAAAATTCCGAAAATTTTAATTTCTTGATTTACGCAAAGTACTCATAGAGACGTTTTGGTGGTACTCAAATGACAGATCTGTGATAGTAACAGAGGAAAAAGCAAAATATTCCGAAAATTTTAATTTCTCAATTTACGCAAAGTGCTCGTAGAGACGTTTTGTTGTTACTCAAATGACAGATCTGTGATAATAACAGAGGAAAAAGCAAAATATTCCGAAAATTTTAATTTCTTGATATACGCAAAGTACTCGTAGAGACGTTTTGTTGTTACTCAAATGACAGATCTGTGATAGTAACAGAGGAAAAAGCAAAATATTCCGAAAATTTTAATTTCTTGATATACGCAAAGTACTCGTAGAAACGTTTTGTTGTTACTCAAATGACAGATCTGTCATAGTAACAGAGGAAAAAGAGAAAAATTCCTAAAATTTTGATTTCTTGACTTACGCAAAGTGCTCGTAGAGACGTTTTGTTGCTACTCAAATGAAAGATCTGTGATAGTAACAGAGGAAAAAGCAAAATATTCCAAAAATTTTAATTTCTTGATTTACGCAAAGTACTCGTAGAGACGTTTTGTTGTTACTCAAATGACAGATATGTGATAGTAACAGAGGAAAATACAAAATATTCCGAAAATTTTAATTTCTTGATATACGCAAAGTACTCGTAGAAACGTTTTGTTGTTGCTGAAATGGCAGATCTGTGATAGTAACAGAGGAAAAAGCAAAATATTCCAAAAATTTTAATTTCTTGATTTACGCAAAGTACTCGTAGAGACGTTCTGTTGCTACTCAAATGAAAGATCTGTGATAGTAATAGAGTAAAATGGAAAAAATTCCGAAAATTTAATTTTTCGATTTACGCAAAGTGCTCGTAGAGACGTTTTGTTGTTACTCAAATGACAGATCTGTCATAGTAACAGAGGAAAAAGAGAAAAATTCCTAAAATTTTGATTTCTTGACTTACGCAAAGTGCTCGTAGAGACGTTTGGTTGCTACTCAAATGAAAGATCTGTGATAGTAATAGAGTAAAATGGAAAAAAATCCGAAAATTTTAATTTCTTGATTTACGCAAACTACTCATCGAGACGTTTTGTTGGTACTCAAATGACAGATCTGTGATAGTAACAGAGGAAAAAGCAAAATATTCCGAAAATTTAAATTTCTTGATTTACGCAAAGTGGTCGTAGAGACATTTTGTTGCTACTCAAATGCCAGATCTGTGATAGTAACAGAAGAAAAAGCAAAATATTCCGAAAATTTTATTTTCTTGATTTACGCAAAGTACTCGTAGAGACGTTTTGTTGTTACTCAAATGACAGATCTGTGATAGTAACAGAGGAAAAAGCAAAATATTCCAAAAATTTTAATTTCTTGATTTACGCAAAGTACTCGTAGAGACGTTCTGTTGCTACTCAAATGAAAGATCTGTGATAGTAATAGAGTAAAATGGAAAAAATTCCGAAAATTTTGATTTTTCGATTTACGCAAAGTGCTCGTAGAGACGTTTTGTTGTTACTCAAATGACAGATCTGTCATAGTAACAGAGGAAAAAGAGAAAAATTCCTAAAATTTTGATTTCTTGACTTACGCAAAGTGCTCGTAGAGACATTTGGTTGCTACTCAAATGAAAGATCTGTGATAGTAATAGAGTAAAATGGAAAAAATTCCGAAAATTTTAATTTCTTGATTTACGCAAAGTACTCATAGAGACGTTTTGGTGGTACTCAAATGACAGATCTGTGATAGTAACAGAGGAAAAAGCAAAATATTCCGAAAATTTTAATTTCTCAATTTACGCAAAGTGCTCGTAGAGACGTTTTGTTGTCACTCAAATGACAGATCTGTGATAGTAACAGAGGAAAATGCAAAATATTCCGAAAATTTTAATTTCTTGATATACGCAAAGTACTCGTAGAGACGTTTTGTTGTTACTCAAATGACAGATCTGTGATAGTAACAGAGGAAAAAGCAAAATATTCCGAAAATTTTAATTTCTTGATATACGCAAAGTACTCGTAGATACGTTTTGTTGTTACTAAAATGACAGATCTGTGATAGTAACAGAGGAAAAAGCAAAATATTCCAAAAATTTTAATTTCTTGATTTACGCAAAGTGGTCGTAGAGACGTTCTGTTGCTACTCAAATCAAAGATCCGTGATAGTAATAGAGTAAAATGGAAAAAAATCCGAAAATATTGATTTCTCGATTTACACAAAGTGCTCGTAGAGACAGACGTTTTGTTGTTACTCAAATGATAGATCTGTAATAGTAACAGAAGAAAAAGATAAAAATTCCTAAAATTTTGATTTCTGGACTTACGCAAAGTGCTCGTAGAGACGTTTTGTTGCTACTCAAATGAAAGATCTGTGATAGTAATAGAGTAAAATGGAGAAAATTCCGAAAATTTTAATTTCTTGAATTACGCAAAGTACTCATAGAGACGTTTTGTTGGTACTCAAATGACAAATCTGTGATAGTAACAGAGGAAAAAGCAGAATATTAAGAAAATTTTAACTTCTTGATATACGCAAAGTACTCATAGAGACGTTTTGTTGTTACTCAAATGACAGATCTCGTAGAGACATTTGGTTGCTACTCAAATGAAAGATCTGTGATAGTAACAGAGGAAAAAGCAAAATATTCCAAAAATTTTAATTTCTTGATTTACGCAAAGTACTCGTAGATACGTTTTGTTGTTACTCAAATGACAGATTTGTGATAGTAACAGAGGAAAATACAAAATATTCCGAAAATTTTAATGTCTTGATATACGCAAAGAACTCGTAGAAACGTTTTGTTGTTACTCAAATGACAGATCTGTGATAGTAACAGAGGAAAAAGCAAAATATTCCAAAAATTTTAATTTCTTGATTTACGCAAAGTACTCGTAGAGACGTTCTGTTGCTACTCAAATGAAAGATCTGTGATAGTAATAGAGTAAAATGGAAAAAATTCCGAAAATTTTAATTTCTTGATTTACGCAAAGTACTCATAGAGACGTTTTGGTGGTACTCAAATGACAGATCTGTGATAGTAACAGAGGAAAAAGCAAAATATTCCGAAAATTTTAATTTCTCAATTTACGCAAAGTGCTCGTAGAGACGTTTTGTTGTTACTCAAATGACAGATCTGTGATAATAACAGAGGAAAAAGCAAAATATTCCGAAAATTTTAATTTCTTGATATACGCAAAGTACTCGTAGAGACGTTTTGTTGTTACTCAAATGACAGATCTGTGATAGTAACAGAGGAAAAAGCAAAATATTCCGAAAATTTTAATTTCTTGATATACGCAAAGTACTCGTAGAAACGTTTTGTTGTTACTCAAATGACAGATCTGTCATAGTAACAGAGGAAAAAGAGAAAAATTCCTAAAATTTTGATTTCTTGACTTACGCAAAGTGCTCGTAGAGACGTTTTGTTGCTACTCAAATGAAAGATCTGTGATAGTAACAGAGGAAAAAGCAAAATATTCCAAAAATTTTAATTTCTTGATTTACGCAAAGTACTCGTAGAGACGTTTTGTTGTTACTCAAATGACAGATATGTGATAGTAACAGAGGAAAATACAAAATATTCCGAAAATTTTAATTTCTTGATATACGCAAAGTACTCGTAGAAACGTTTTGTTGTTGCTGAAATGGCAGATCTGTGATAGTAACAGAGGAAAAAGCAAAATATTCCAAAAATTTTAATTTCTTGATTTACGCAAAGTACTCGTAGAGACGTTCTGTTGCTACTCAAATGAAAGATCTGTGATAGTAATAGAGTAAAATGGAAAAAATTCCGAAAATTTAATTTTTCGATTTACGCAAAGTGCTCGTAGAGACGTTTTGTTGTTACTCAAATGACAGATCTGTCATAGTAACAGAGGAAAAAGAGAAAAATTCCTAAAATTTTGATTTCTTGACTTACGCAAAGTGCTCG
Organism: Geotrupes spiniger; assembly: GCA_959613385.1. Classification (NCBI taxonomy): domain Eukaryota; kingdom Metazoa; phylum Arthropoda; class Insecta; order Coleoptera; family Geotrupidae; genus Geotrupes; species Geotrupes spiniger. Next base: position 376,706 of record CAUIJQ010000006.1, read on the forward strand.
TAGAGACGTTTGGTTGCTACTCAAATGAAAGATCTGTGATAGTAATAGAGTAAAATGGAAAAAAATCCGAAAATTTTAATTTCTTGATTTACGCAAACTACTCATCGAGACGTTTTGTTGGTACTCAAATGACAGATCTGTGATAGTAACAGAGGAAAAAGCAAAATATTCCGAAAATTTAAATTTCTTGATTTACGCAAAGTGGTCGTAGAGACATTTTGTTGCTACTCAAATGCCAGATCTGTGATAGTAACAGAAGAAAAAGCAAAATATTCCGAAAATTTTATTTTCTTGATTTACGCAAAGTACTCGTAGAGACGTTTTGTTGTTACTCAAATGACAGATCTGTGATAGTAACAGAGGAAAAAGCAAAATATTCCAAAAATTTTAATTTCTTGATTTACGCAAAGTACTCGTAGAGACGTTCTGTTGCTACTCAAATGAAAGATCTGTGATAGTAATAGAGTAAAATGGAAAAAATTCCGAAAATTTTGATTTTTCGATTTACGCAAAGTGCTCGTAGAGACGTTTTGTTGTTACTCAAATGACAGATCTGTCATAGTAACAGAGGAAAAAGAGAAAAATTCCTAAAATTTTGATTTCTTGACTTACGCAAAGTGCTCGTAGAGACATTTGGTTGCTACTCAAATGAAAGATCTGTGATAGTAATAGAGTAAAATGGAAAAAATTCCGAAAATTTTAATTTCTTGATTTACGCAAAGTACTCATAGAGACGTTTTGGTGGTACTCAAATGACAGATCTGTGATAGTAACAGAGGAAAAAGCAAAATATTCCGAAAATTTTAATTTCTCAATTTACGCAAAGTGCTCGTAGAGACGTTTTGTTGTCACTCAAATGACAGATCTGTGATAGTAACAGAGGAAAATGCAAAATATTCCGAAAATTTTAATTTCTTGATATACGCAAAGTACTCGTAGAGACGTTTTGTTGTTACTCAAATGACAGATCTGTGATAGTAACAGAGGAAAAAGCAAAATATTCCGAAAATTTTAATTTCTTGATATACGCAAAGTACTCGTAGATACGTTTTGTTGTTACTAAAATGACAGATCTGTGATAGTAACAGAGGAAAAAGCAAAATATTCCAAAAATTTTAATTTCTTGATTTACGCAAAGTGGTCGTAGAGACGTTCTGTTGCTACTCAAATCAAAGATCCGTGATAGTAATAGAGTAAAATGGAAAAAAATCCGAAAATATTGATTTCTCGATTTACACAAAGTGCTCGTAGAGACAGACGTTTTGTTGTTACTCAAATGATAGATCTGTAATAGTAACAGAAGAAAAAGATAAAAATTCCTAAAATTTTGATTTCTGGACTTACGCAAAGTGCTCGTAGAGACGTTTTGTTGCTACTCAAATGAAAGATCTGTGATAGTAATAGAGTAAAATGGAGAAAATTCCGAAAATTTTAATTTCTTGAATTACGCAAAGTACTCATAGAGACGTTTTGTTGGTACTCAAATGACAAATCTGTGATAGTAACAGAGGAAAAAGCAGAATATTAAGAAAATTTTAACTTCTTGATATACGCAAAGTACTCATAGAGACGTTTTGTTGTTACTCAAATGACAGATCTCGTAGAGACATTTGGTTGCTACTCAAATGAAAGATCTGTGATAGTAATAGAGTAAAATGGAAAAAATTCCGAAAATTTTAATTTCTTGATTTACGCAAAGTACTCATAGAGACGTTTTGGTGGTACTCAAATGACAGATCTGTGATAGTAACAGAGGAAAAAGAAAAATATTCCGAAAATTTTAATTTCTCAATTTACGCAAAGTGCTCGTAGAGACGTTTTGTTGTCACTCAAATGACAGATCTGTGATAGTAACAGAGGAAAATGCAAAATATTCCGAAAATTTTAATTTCTTGATATACGCAAAGTACTCGTAGAGACGTTTTGTTGTTACTCAAATGACAGATCTGTGATAGTAACAGAGGAAAAAGCAAAATATTCCGAAAATTTTAATTTCTTGATATACGCAAAGTACTCGTAGATACGTTTTGTTGTTACTCAAATGACAGATCTGTCATAGTAACAGAGGAAAAAGAGAAAAATTCCTAAAATTTTGATTTCTTGACTTACGCAAAGTGCTCGTAGAGACGTTTTGTTGCTACTCAAATGAAATATCTGTGATAGTAACAGAGGAAAAAGCAAAATATTCCAAAAATTTTAATTTCTTGATTTACGCAAAGTACTCGTAGAGACGTTTTGTTGTTACTCAAATGACAGATCTGTGATAGTAACAGAGGAAAATACAAAATATTCCGAAAATTTTAATTTCTTGATATACGCAAAGTACTCGTAGAAACGTTTTGTTGTTACTCAAATGGCAGATCTGTGATTGTAACAGAGGAAAAAGCAAAATATTCCAAAAATTTTAATTTCTTGATTTACGCAAAGTACTCGTAGAGACGTTCTGTTGCTACTCAAATGAAAGATCTGTGATAGTAATAGAGTAAAATGGAAAAAATTCCGAAAATTTAATTTTTCGATTTACGCAAAGTGCTCGTAGAGACGTTTTGTTGTTACTCAAATGACAGATCTGTCATAGTAACAGAGGAAAAAGAGAAAAATTCCTAAAATTTTGATTTCTTGACTTACGCAAAGTGCTCGTAGAGACGTTTGGTTGCTACTCAAATGAAAGATCTGTGATAGTAATAGAGTAAAATGGAAAAAAATCCGAAAATTTTAATTTCTTGATTTACGCAAACTACTCATCGAGACGTTTTGTTGGTACTCAAATGACAGATCTGTGATAGTAACAGAGGAAAAAGCAAAATATTCCGAAAATTTAAATTTCTTGATTTACGCAAAGTGGTCGTAGAGACATTTTGTTGCTACTCAAATGCCAGATCTGTGATAGTAACAGAAGAAAAAGCAAAATATTCCGAAAATTTTATTTTCTTGATTTACGCAAAATACTCGTAGAGACGTTTTGTTGTTACTCAAATGACAGATCTGTGATAGTAACAGAGGAAAAAGCAAAATATTCCAAAAATTTTAATTTCTTGATTTACGCAAAGTACTCGTAGAGACGTTCTGTTGCTACTCAAATGAATGATCTGTGATAGTAATAGAGTAAAATGGAAAAAATTCCGAAAATTTTGATTTTTCGATTTACGCAAAGTGCTCGTAGAGACGTTTTGTTGTTACTCAAATGACAGATCTGTCATAGTAACAGAGGAAAAAGAGAAAAATTCCTAAAATTTTGATTTCTTGACTTACGCAAAGTGCTCGTAGAGACGTTTGGTTGCTACTCAAATGAAAGATCTGTGATAGTAATAGAGTAAAATGGAAAAGATTCCGAAAATTTTAATTTCTTGATTTACGCAAAGTACTCATAGAGACGTTTTGGTGGTACTCAAATGACAGATCTGTGATAGTAACAGAGGAAAAAGCAAAATATTCCGAAAATTTTAATTTCTCAATTTACGCAAAGTGCTCGTAGAGACTTTTTGTTGTTACTCAAATGACAGATCTGTGATAGTAACAGAGGAAAAAGCAAAATATTCCAAAAATTTTAATTTCTTGATTTACGCAAAGTACTCGTAGAGACGTTCTGTTGCTACTCAAATGAAAGATCTGTGATAGTAATAGAGTAAAATGGAAAAAATTCCGAAAATTTTGATTTTTCGATTTACGCAAAGTGCTCGTAGAGACGTTTTGTTGTTACTCAAATGACAGATCTGTCATAGTAACAGAGGAAAAAGAGAAAAATTCCTAAAATTTTGATTTCTTGACTTACGCAAAGTGCTCGTAGAGACATTTGGTTGCTACTCAAATGAAAGATCTGTGATAGTAATAGAGTAAAATGGAAAAAATTCCGAAAATTTTAATTTCTTGATTTACGCAAAGTACTCATAGAGACGTTTTGGTGGTACTCAAATGACAGATCTGTGATAGTAACAGAGGAAAAAGCAAAATATTCCGAAAATTTTAATTTCTCAATTTACGCAAAGTGCTCGTAGAGACGTTTTGTTGTCACTCAAATGACAGATCTGTGATAGTAACAGAGGAAAATGCAAAATATTCCGAAAATTTTAATTTCTTGATATACGCAAAGTACTCGTAGAGACGTTTTGTTGTTACTCAAATGACAGATCTGTGATAGTAACAGAGGAAAAAGCAAAATATTCCGAAAATTTTAATTTCTTGATATACGCAAAGTACTCGTAGATACGTTTTGTTGTTACTCAAATGACAGATCTGTCATAGTAACAGAGGAAAAAGAGAAAAATTCCTAAAATTTTGATTTCTTGCCTTACGCAAAGTGCTCGTAGAGACGTTTTGTTGCTACTCAAATGAAATATCTGTGATAGTAACAGAGGAAAAAGCAAAATATTCCAAAAATTTTAATTTCTTGATTTACGCAAAGTACTCGTAGAGACGTTTTGTTGTTACTCAAATGACAGATGTGATAGTAACAGAGGAAAATACAAAATATTCCGAAAATTTTAATTTCTTGATATACGCAAAGTACTCGTAGAAACGTTTTGTTGTTACTCAAATGGCAGATCTGTGATAGTAACAGAGGAAAAAGCAAAATATTCCAAAAATTTTAATTTCTTGATTTACGCAAAGTACTCGTAGAGACGTTCTGTTGCTATCTGTGATAGTAACAGAGGAAAAAGCAAAATATTCCAAAAATTTTAATTTCTTGATTTACGCAAAGTACTCGTAGAGACGTTTTGTTGTTACTCAAATGACAGATCTGTGATAGTAACAGAGGAAAAAGCAAAATATTCCAAAAATTTTAATTTCTTGATTTACGCAAAGTACTCGTAGAGACGTTCTGTTGCTACTCAAATGAAAGATCTGTGATAGTAATAGAGTAAAATGGAAAAAATTCCGAAAATTTTGATTTTTCGATTTACGCAAAGTGCTCGTAGAAACGTTTTGTTGTTACTCAAATGACAGATCTGTGATAGTAACAGAGGAAAAAGCAAAATATTCCGAAAATTTTAATTTCTTGATATACGCAAAGTACTCGTAGATACGTTTTGTTGTTACTAAAATGACAGATCTGTGATAGTAACAGAGGAAAAAGCAAAATATTCCAAAAATTTTAATTTCTTGATTTACGCAAAGTGGTCGTAGAGACGTTCTGTTGCTACTCAAATCAAAGATCCGTGATAGTAATAGAGTAAAATGGAAAAAAATCCGAAAATATTGATTTCTCGATTTACACAAAGTGCTCGTAGAGACAGACGTTTTGTTGTTACTCAAATGATAGATCTGTAATAGTAACAGAAGAAAAAGATAAAAATTCCTAAAATTTTGATTTCTTGACTTACGCAAAGTGCTCGTAGAGACGTTTTGTTGCTACTCAAATGAAAGATCTGTGATAGTAATAGAGTAAAATGGAGAAAATTCCGAAAATTTTAATTTCTTGAATTACGCAAAGTACTCATAGAGACGTTTTGTTGGTACTCAAATGACAAATCTGTGATAGTAACAGAGGAAAAAGCAGAATATTAAGAAAATTTTAACTTCTTGATATACGCAAAGTACTCATAGAGACGTTTTGTTGTTACTCAAATGACAGATCTCGTAGAGACATTTGGTTGCTACTCAAATGAAAGATCTGTGATAGTAATAGAGTAAAATGGAAAAAATTCCGAAAATTTTAATTTCTTGATTTACGCAAAGTACTCATAGAGACGTTTTGGTGGTACTCAAATGACAGATCTGTGATAGTAACAGAGGAAAAAGCAAAATATTCCGAAAATTTTAATTTCTCAATTTACGCAAAGTGCTCGTAGAGACGTTTTGTTGTCACTCAAATGACAGATCTGTGATAGTAACAGAGGAAAATGCAAAATATTCCGAAAATTTTAATTTCTTGATATACGCAAAGTACTCGTAGAGACGTTTTGTTGTTACTCAAATGACAGATCTGTGATAGTAACAGAGGAAAAAGCAAAATATTCCGAAAATTTTAATTTCTTGATATACGCAAAGTACTCGTAGATACGTTTTGTTGTTACTCAAATGACAGATCTGTCATAGTAACAGAGGAAAAAGAGAAAAATTCCTAAAATTTTGATTTCTTGACTTACGCAAAGTGCTCGTAGAGACGTTTTGTTGCTACTCAAATGAAATATCTGTGATAGTAACAGAGGAAAAAGCAAAATATTCCAAAAATTTTAATTTCTTGATTTACGCAAAGTACTCGTAGAGACGTTTTGTTGTTACTCAAATGACAGATCTGTGATAGTAACAGAGGAAAATACAAAATATTCCGAAAATTTTAATTTCTTGATATACGCAAAGTACTCGTAGAAACGTTTTGTTGTTACTCAAATGGCAGATCTGTGATTGTAACAGAGGAAAAAGCAAAATATTCCAAAAATTTTAATTTCTTGATTTACGCAAAGTACTCGTAGAGACGTTCTGTTGCTACTCAAAATGAAAGATCTGTGATAGTAATAGAGTAAAATGGAAAAAATTCCGAAAATTTAATTTTTCGATTTACGCAAAGTGCTCGTAGAGACGTTTTGTTGTTACTCAAATGACAGATCTGTCATAGTAACAGAGGAAAAAGAGAAAAATTCCTAAAATTTTGATTTCTTGACTTACGCAAAGTGCTCGTAGAGACGTTTGGTTGCTACTCAAATGAAAGATCTGTGATAGTAATAGAGTAAAATGGAAAAAAATCCGAAAATTTTAATTTCTTGATTTACGCAAACTACTCATCGAGACGTTTTGTTGGTACTCAAATGACAGATCTGTGATAGTAACAGAGGAAAAAGCAAAATATTCCGAAAATTTAAATTTCTTGATTTACGCAAAGTGGTCGTAGAGACATTTTGTTGCTACTCAAATGCCAGATCTGTGATAGTAACAGAAGAAAAAGCAAAATATTCCGAAAATTTTATTTTCTTGATTTACGCAAAATACTCGTAGAGACGTTTTGTTGTTACTCAAATGACAGATCTGTGATAGTAACAGAGGAAAAAGCAAAATATTCCAAAAATTTTAATTTCTTGATTTACGCAAAGTACTCGTAGAGACGTTCTGTTGCTACTCAAATGAATGATCTGTGATAGTAATAGAGTAAAATGGAAAAAATTCCGAAAATTTTGATTTTTCGATTTACGCAAAGTGCTCGTAGAGACGTTTTGTTGTTACTCAAATGACAGATCTGTCATAGTAACAGAGGAAAAAGAGAAAAATTCCTAAAATTTTGATTTCTTGACTTACGCAAAGTGCTCGTAGAGACGTTTGGTTGCTACTCAAATGAAAGATCTGTGATAGTAATAGAGTAAAATGGAAAAGATTCCGAAAATTTTAATTTCTTGATTTACGCAAAGTACTCATAGAGACGTTTTGGTGGTACTCAAATGACAGATCTGTGATAGTAACAGAGGAAAAAGCAAAATATTCCGAAAATTTTAATTTCTCAATTTACGCAAAGTGCTCGTAGAGACTTTTTGTTGTTACTCAAATGACAGATCTGTGATAGTAACAGAGGAAAAAGCAAAATATTCCAAAAATTTTAATTTCTTGATTTACGCAAAGTACTCGTAGAGACGTTCTGTTGCTACTCAAATGAAAGATCTGTGATAGTAATAGAGTAAAATGGAAAAAATTCCGAAAATTTTGATTTTTCGATTTACGCAAAGTGCTCGTAGAGACGTTTTGTTGTTACTCAAATGACAGATCTGTCATAGTAACAGAGGAAAAAGAGAAAAATTCCTAAAATTTTGATTTCTTGACTTACGCAAAGTGCTCGTAGAGACATTTGGTTGCTACTCAAATGAAAGATCTGTGATAGTAATAGAGTAAAATGGAAAAAATTCCGAAAATTTTAATTTCTTGATTTACGCAAAGTACTCATAGAGACGTTTTGGTGGTACTCAAATGACAGATCTGTGATAGTAACAGAGGAAAAAGCAAAATATTCCGAAAATTTTAATTTCTCAATTTACGCAAAGTGCTCGTAGAGACGTTTTGTTGTCACTCAAATGACAGATCTGTGATAGTAACAGAGGAAAATGCAAAATATTCCGAAAATTTTAATTTCTTGATATACGCAAAGTACTCGTAGAGACGTTTTGTTGTTACTCAAATGACAGATCTGTGATAGTAACAGAGGAAAAAGCAAAATATTCCGAAAATTTTAATTTCTTGATATACGCAAAGTACTCGTAGATACGTTTTGTTGTTACTCAAATGACAGATCTGTCATAGTAACAGAGGAAAAAGAGAAAAATTCCTAAAATTTTGATTTCTTGCCTTACGCAAAGTGCTCGTAGAGACGTTTTGTTGCTACTCAAATGAAATATCTGTGATAGTAACAGAGGAAAAAGCAAAATATTCCAAAAATTTTAATTTCTTGATTTACGCAAAGTACTCGTAGAGACGTTTTGTTGTTACTCAAATGACAGATGTGATAGTAACAGAGGAAAATACAAAATATTCCGAAAATTTTAATTTCTTGATATACGCAAAGTACTCGTAGAAACGTTTTGTTGTTACTCAAATGGCAGATCTGTGATAGTAACAGAGGAAAAAGCAAAATATTCCAAAAATTTTAATTTCTTGATTTACGCAAAGTACTCGTAGAGACGTTCTGTTGCTATCTGTGATAGTAACAGAGGAAAAAGCAAAATATTCCAAAAATTTTAATTTCTTGATTTACGCAAAGTACTCGTAGAGACGTTTTGTTGTTACTCAAATGACAGATCTGTGATTGTAACAGAGGAAAAAGCAAAATATTCCAAAAATTTTAATTTCTTGATTTACGCAAAGTACTCGTAGAGACGTTCTGTTGCTACTCAAATGAAAGATCTGTGATAGTAATAGAGTAAAATGGAAAAAATTCCGAAAATTTTGATTTTTCGATTTACGCAAAGTGCTCGTAGAAACGTTTTGTTGTTACTCAAATGACAGATCTGTCATAGTAACAGAGGAAAAAGAGAAAAATTCCTAAAATTTTGATTTCTTGACTTACGCAAAGTGCTCGTAGAGACGTTTGGTTGCTACTCAAATGAAAGATCTGTGATAGTAATAGAGTAAAATGGAAAAAATTCCGAAAATTTTAATTTCTTGATTTACGCAAAGTACTCATAGAGACGTTTTGGTGGTACTCAAATGACAGATCTGTGATAGTAACAGAGGAAAAAGCAAAATATTCCGAAAATTTTAATTTCTCAATTTACGCAAAGTGCTCGTAGAGACGTTTTGTTGTTACTCAAATGACAGATCTGTGATAGTAACAGAGGAAAAAGCAAAATATTCCAAAAATTTTAATTTCTTGATTTACGCAAAGTACTCGTAGAGACGTTCTGTTGCTATCTGTGATAGTAACAGAGGAAAAAGCAAAATATTCCAAAAATTTTAATTTCTTGATTTACGCAAAGTACTCGTAGAGACGTTCTGTTGCTACTCAAATGAAAGATCTGTGATAGTAATAGAGTAAAATGGAAAAAATTCCGAAAATTTTGATTTTTCGATTTACGCAAAGTGCTCGTAGAGACGTTTTGTTGTTACTCAAATGACAGATCTGTCATAGTAACAGAGGAAAAAGAGAAAAATTCCTAAAATTTTGATTTCTTGACTTACGCAAAGTGCTCGTAGAGACGTTTGGTTGCTACTCAAATGAAAGATCTGTGATAGTAATAGAGTAAAATGGAATAAATTCCGAAAATTTTAATTTCTTGATTTACGCAAAGTACTCATAGAGACGTTTTGGTGGTACTCAAATGACAGATCTGTGATAGTAACAGAGGAAAAAGCAAAATATTCCGAAAATTTTAATTTCTCAGTTTACGCAAAGTGCTCGTAGAGACGTTTTGTTGTTACTCAAATGACAGATCTGTGATAGTAACAGAGGAAAAAGCAAAATATTCCAAAAATTTTAATTTCTTGATTTACGCAAAGTACTCGTAGAGACGTTCTGTTGCTACTCAAATGAAAGATCTGTGATGGTAATAGAGTAAAATGGAAAAAATTCCGAAAATTTTGATTTTTCGATTTACGCAAAGTGCTCGTAGAGACGTTTTGTTGTTACTCAAATGACAGATCTGTCATAGTAACAGAGGAAAAAGAGAAAAATTCCTAAAATTTTGATTTCTTGACTTACGCAAAGTGCTCGTAGAGACATTTGGTTGCTACTCAAATGAAAGATCTGTGATAGTAATAGAGTAAAATGGAAAAAATTCCGAAAATTTTAATTTCTTGATTTACGCAAAGTACTCATAGAGACGTTTTGGTGGTACTCAAATGACAGATCTGTGATAGTAACAGAGGAAAAAGCAAAATATTCCGAAAATTTTAATTTCTCAATTTACGCAAAGTGCTCGTAGAAACGTTTTGTTGTCACTCAAATGACAGATCTGTGATAGTAACAGAGGAAAATGCAAAATATTCCGAAAATTTTAATTTCTTGATATACGCAAAGTACTCGTAGATACGTTTTGTTGTTACTCAAATGACAGATCTGTGATAGTAACAGAGGAAAAAGCAAAATATTCCGAAAATTTTAATTTCTTGATATACGCAAAGTACTCGTAGATACGTTTTGTTGTTACTCAAATGACAGATCTGTGATAGTAACAGAGGAAAAAGCAAAATATTCCAAAAATTTTAATTTCTTGATTTACGCAAAGTGGTCGTAGAGACGTTCTGTTGCTACTAAAATCAAAGATCCGTGATAGTAATAGAGTAAAATGGAAAAAAATCCGAAAATATTGATTTCTCGATTTACACAAAGTGCTCGTAGAGACAGACGTTTTGTTGTTACTCAAATGATAGATCTGTAATAGTAACAGAAGAAAAAGATAAAAATTCCTAAAATTTTGATTTCTTGACTTACGCAAAGTGCTCGTAGAGACGTTTTGTTGCTACTCAAATGAAAGATCTGTGATAGTAATAGAGTAAAATGGAAAAAATTCCGAAAATTTTGATTTTTCGATTTACGCAAAGTGCTCGTAGAGACGTTTTGTTGTTACTCAAATGACAGATCTGTGATAGTAACAGAGGAAAAAGCAAAATATTCCGAAAATTTTATTTTCTTGATTTACGCAAAATACTCGTAGAGACGTTTTGTTGTTACTCAAATGACAGATCTGTGATAGTAACAGAGGAAAAAGCAAAATATTCCAAAAATTTTAATTTCTTGATTTACGCAAAGTACTCGTAGAGACGTTCTGTTGCTACTCAAATGAATGATCTGTGATAGTAATAGAGTAAAATGGAAAAAATTCCGAAAATTTTGATTTTTCGATTTACGCAAAGTGCTCGTAGAGACGTTTTGTTGTTACTCAAATGACAGATCTGTCATAGTAACAGAGGAAAAAGAGAAAAATTCCTAAAATTTTGATTTCTTGACTTACGCAAAGTGCTCGTAGAGACGTTTGGTTGCTACTCAAATGAAAGATCTGTGATAGTAATAGAGTAAAATGGAAAAGATTCCGAAAATTTTAATTTCTTGATTTACGCAAAGTACTCATAGAGACGTTTTGGTGGTACTCAAATGACAGATCTGTGATAGTAACAGAGGAAAAAGCAAAATATTCCGAAAATTTTAATTTCTCAATTTACGCAAAGTGCTCGTAGAGACGTTTTGTTGTTACTCAAATGACAGATCTGTGATAGTAACAGAGGAAAAAGCAAAATATTCCAAAAATTTTAATTTCTTGATTTACGCAAAGTACTCGTAGAGACGTTCTGTTGCTACTCAAATGAAAGATCTGTGATAGTAATAGAGTAAAATGGAAAAAATTCCGAAAATTTTGATTTTTCGATTTACGCAAAGTGCTCGTAGAGACGTTTTGTTGTTACTCAAATGACAGATCTGTCATAGTAACAGAGGAAAAAGAGAAAAATTCCTAAAATTTTGATTTCTTGACTTACGCAAAGTGCTCGTAGAGACATTTGGTTGCTACTCAAATGAAAGATCTGTGATAGTAATAGAGTAAAATGGAAAAAATTCCGAAAATTTTAATTTCTTGATTTACGCAAAGTACTCATAGAGACGTTTTGGTGGTACTCAAATGACAGATCTGTGATAGTAACAGAGGAAAAAGCAAAATATTCCGAAAATTTTAATTTCTCAATTTACGCAAAGTGCTCGTAGAGACGTTTTGTTGTCACTCAAATGACAGATCTGTGATAGTAACAGAGGAAAATGCAAAATATTCCGAAAATTTTAATTTCTTGATATACGCAAAGTACTCGTAGAGACGTTTTGTTGTTACTCAAATGACAGATCTGTGATAGTAACAGAGGAAAAAGCAAAATATTCCGAAAATTTTAATTTCTTGATATACGCAAAGTACTCGTAGATACGTTTTGTTGTTACTCAAATGACAGATCTGTCATAGTAACAGAGGAAAAAGAGAAAAATTCCTAAAATTTTGATTTCTTGCCTTACGCAAAGTGCTCGTAGAGACGTTTTGTTGCTACTCAAATGAAATATCTGTGATAGTAACAGAGGAAAAAGCAAAATATTCCAAAAATTTTAATTTCTTGATTTACGCAAAGTACTCGTAGAGACGTTTTGTTGTTACTCAAATGACAGATGTGATAGTAACAGAGGAAAATACAAAATATTCCGAAAATTTTAATTTCTTGATATACGCAAAGTACTCGTAGAAACGTTTTGTTGTTACTCAAATGGCAGATCTGTGATAGTAACAGAGGAAAAAGCAAAATATTCCAAAAATTTTAATTTCTTGATTTACGCAAAGTACTCGTAGAGACGTTCTGTTGCTATCTGTGATAGTAACAGAGGAAAAAGCAAAATATTCCAAAAATTTTAATTTCTTGATTTACGCAAAGTACTCGTAGAGACGTTTTGTTGTTACTCAAATGACAGATCTGTGATAGTAACAGAGGAAAAAGCAAAATATTCCAAAAATTTTAATTTCTTGATTTACGCAAAGTACTCGTAGAGACGTTCTGTTGCTACTCAAATGAAAGATCTGTGATAGTAATAGAGTAAAATGGAAAAAATTCCGAAAATTTTGATTTTTCGATTTACGCAAAGTGCTCGTAGAAACGTTTTGTTGTTACTCAAATGACAGATCTGTCATAGTAACAGAGGAAAAAGAGAAAAATTCCTAAAATTTTGATTTCTTGACTTACGCAAAGTGCTCGTAGAGACGTTTGGTTGCTACTCAAATGAAAGATCTGTGATAGTAATAGAGTAAAATGGAAAAAATTCCGAAAATTTTAATTTCTTGATTTACGCAAAGTACTCATAGAGACGTTTTGGTGGTACTCAAATGACAGATCTGTGATAGTAACAGAGGAAAAAGCAAAATATTCCGAAAATTTTAATTTCTCAATTTACGCAAAGTGCTCGTAGAGACGTTTTGTTGTTACTCAAATGACAGATCTGTGATAGTAACAGAGGAAAAAGCAAAATATTCCAAAAATTTTAATTTCTTGATTTACGCAAAGTACTCGTAGAGACGTTCTGTTGCTATCTGTGATAGTAACAGAGGAAAAAGCAAAATATTCCAAAAATTTTAATTTCTTGATTTACGCAAAGTACTCGTAGAGACGTTCTGTTGCTACTCAAATGAAAGATCTGTGATAGTAATAGAGTAAAATGGAAAAAATTCCGAAAATTTTGATTTTTCGATTTACGCAAAGTGCTCGTAGAGACGTTTTGTTGTTACTCAAATGACAGATCTGTCATAGTAACAGAGGAAAAAGAGAAAAATTCCTAAAATTTTGATTTCTTGACTTACGCAAAGTGCTCGTAGAGACGTTTGGTTGCTACTCAAATGAAAGATCTGTGATAGTAATAGAGTAAAATGGAAAAAATTCCGAAAATTTTAATTTCTTGATTTACGCAAAGTACTCATAGAGACGTTTTGGTGGTACTCAAATGACAGATCTGTGATAGTAACAGAGGAAAAAGCAAAATATTCCGAAAATTTTAATTTCTCAGTTTACGCAAAGTGCTCGTAGAGACGTTTTGTTGTTACTCAAATGACAGATCTGTGATAGTAACAGAGGAAAAAGCAAAATATTCCAAAAATTTTAATTTCTTGATTTACGCAAAGTACTCGTAGAGACGTTCTGTTGCTACTCAAATGAAAGATCTGTGATGGTAATAGAGTAAAATGGAAAAAATTCCGAAAATTTTGATTTTTCGATTTACGCAAAGTGCTCGTAGAGACGTTTTGTTGTTACTCAAATGACAGATCTGTCATAGTAACAGAGGAAAAAGAGAAAAATTCCTAAAATTTTGATTTCTTGACTTACGCAAAGTGCTCGTAGAGACATTTGGTTGCTACTCAAATGAAAGATCTGTGATAGTAATAGAGTAAAATGGAAAAAATTCCGAAAATTTTAATTTCTCAATTTACGCAAAGTGCTCGTAGAAACGTTTTGTTGTCACTCAAATGACAGATCTGTGATAGTAACAGAGGAAAATGCAAAATATTCCGAAAATTTTAATTTCTTGATATACGCAAAGTACTCGTAGATACGTTTTGTTGTTACTCAAATGACAGATCTGTGATAGTAACAGAGGAAAAAGCAAAATATTCCGAAAATTTTAATTTCTTGATATACGCAAAGTACTCGTAGATACGTTTTGTTGTTACTCAAATGACAGATCTGTGATAGTAACAGAGGAAAAAGCAAAATATTCCAAAAATTTTAATTTCTTGATTTACGCAAAGTGGTCGTAGAGACGTTCTGTTGCTACTAAAATCAAAGATCCGTGATAGTAATAGAGTAAAATGGAAAAAAATCCGAAAATATTGATTTCTCGATTTACACAAAGTGCTCGTAGAGACAGACGTTTTGTTGTTACTCAAATGATAGATCTGTAATAGTAACAGAAGAAAAAGATAAAAATTCCTAAAATTTTGATTTCTTGACTTACGCAAAGTGCTCGTAGAGACGTTTTGTTGCTACTCAAATGAAAGATCTGTGATAGTAATAGAGTAAAATGGAGAAAATTCCGAAAATTTTAATTTCTTGAATTACGCAAAGTACTCATAGAGACGTTTTGTTGTTACTCAAATGACAGATCTGTGATAGTAACAGAGGAAAAAGCAGAATATTCCGAAAATTTTAATTTCTTGATTTACGCAAAGTGCTCGTAGAGACGTTTTGTTGTTACTCAAATGACAGATCTGTGATAGTAACAGAGGAAAAAGAGAAAAATTCCTAAAATTTTGATTTCTTGACTTACGCAATGTGCTCGTCGAGACGTTTTGTTCCTACTCAAATGAAAGATCTGTGATAGTAACAGAGGAAAAAGCAAAATATTCCAAAAATTTTAATTTCTTGATTTACGCAAAGTACTCGTAGAGACGTTTTGTTGTTACTCAAATGACAGATCTGTGATAGTAACAGAGGAAAATACAAAATATTCCGAAAATTTTAATTTCTTGATATACGCAAAGTACTCGTAGGAACGTTTTGTTGTTACTCAAATGACAGATCTGTGATAGTAACAGAGGAAAAGGCAAAATATTCCAAAAATTTTAATTTCTTGATTTACGCAAAGTACTCGTAGAGACGTTCTGTTGCTACTCAAATGAAACATCTGTGATAGTAATAGAGTAAAATGGAAAAAATTCCGAAAATTTTGATTTTTCGATTTACGCAAAGTGCTCGTAGAGACGTTTTGTTGTTACTCAAATGACAGATCTGTCATAGTAACAGAGGAAAAAGGGAAAAATTCCTAAAATTTTGATTTCTTGACTTACGCAAAGTGCTCGTAGAGACGTTTGGTTGCTATTCAAATGAAAGATCTGTGATAGTAATAGAGTAAAATGGAAAAAAATCCGAAAATTTTAATTTCTTGATTTACGCAAACTACTCATCGAGACGTTTTGTTGGTACTCAAATGACAGATCTGTGATAGTAACAGAGGAAAAAGCAAAATATTTCGAAAATTTTAATTTCTTGATTTACGCAAAGTGGTCGTAGAGACATTTTGTTGCTACTCAAATGCCAGATCTGTGATAGTAACAGAAGAAAAAGCAAAATATTCCGAAAATTTTATTTTCTTGATTTACGCAAAGTGCTCGTAGAGACGTTTTGTTGTTACTCAAATGACAGATCTGTGATAGTAACAGAGGAAAAAGCAAAATATTCCAAAAATTTTAATTTCTTGATTTACGCAAAGTACTCGTAGAGACGTTCTGTTGCTACTCAAATGAAAGATCTGTGATAGTAATAGAGTAAAATGGAAAAAATTCCGAAAATTTTGATTTTTCGATTTACGCAAAGTGCTCGTAGAGACGTTTTGTTGTTACTCAAATGACAGATCTGTCATAGTAACAGAGGAAAAAGAGAAAAATTCCTAAAATTTTGATTTCTTGACTTACGCAAAGTGCTCGTAGAGACGTTTGGTTGCTACTCAAATGAAAGATCTGTGATAGTAATAGAGTAAAATGGAAAAAAATCCGAAAATTTTAATTTCTTGATTTACGCAAAGTACTCGTAGAGACGTTTTGTTGTTACTCAAATGACAGATCTGTGATAGTAACAGAGGAAAATACAAAATATTCCGAAAATTTTAATTTCTTGATATACGCAAAGTACTCGTAGAAACGTTTTGTTGTTACTCAAATGACAGATCTGTGATAGTAACAGAGGAAAAAGCAAAATATTCCGAAAATTTTAATTTCTTGATATACGCAAAGTACTCGTAGAGACGTTTTGTTGTTACTCAAATGACAGATCTGTGATAGTAACAGAGGAAAAAGCAAAATATTCCGAAAATTTTAATTTCTTGATATACACAAAGTACTCGTAGAAACGTTTTGTTGTTACTCAAATCACAGATCTGTGATAGTAACGGAGGAAAAAGCAAAATATTCCAAAAATTTTAATTTCTTGATTTACGCAAAGTGGTCGTAGAGACGTTCTGTTGCTACTCAAATCAAAGATCCGTGATAGTAAAAGAGTAAAATGGAAAAAATTCCGAAAATATTGATTTCTCGATTTACACAATGTGCTCGTAGAGACAGACGTTTTGTTGTTACTCAAATGATAGATCTGTAATAGTAACAGAAGAAAAAGATAAAAATTCCTAAAATTTTGATTTCTTGACTTACGCAAAGTGCTCGTAGAGACGTTTTGTTGCTACTCAAATGAAAGATCTGTGATAGTAATAGAGTAAAATGGAGAAAATTCCGAAAATTTTAATTTCTTGAATTACGCAAAGTACTAATAGAGACGTTTTGTTGGTACTCAAATGACAGATCTGTGATAGTAACAGAGGAAAAAGCAGAATATTAAGAAAATTTTAACTTCTTGATATACGCAAAGTACTCATAGAGACGTTTTGTTGTTACTCAAATGACAGATCTGTGATAGTAACAGAGGAAAAAGAAGAATATTCCGAAAATTTTAATTTCTTGATTTACGCAAAGTGCTCGTAGAGACGTTTTGTTGTTACTCAAATGACAGATCTGTCATAGTAACAGAGGAAAAAGAGAAAAATTCCTAAAATTTTGATTTCTTGACTTACGCAAAGTGCTCGTAGAGACGTTTTGTTGCTACTCAAATGAAAGATCTGTGATAGTAACAGAGGAAAAAGCAAAATATTCCAAAAATTTTAATTTCTTGATTTACGCAAAGTACTCGTAGAGACGTTTTGTTGTTACTCAAATGACAGATCTGTGATAGTAACAGAGGAAAATACAAAATATTCCGAAAATTTTAATTTCTTGATATACGCAAAGTACTCGTAGAAACGTTTTGTTGTTACTCAAATGACAGATCTGTGATAGTAACAGAGGAAAAAGCAAAATATTCCAAAAATTTTAATTTCTTGATTTACGCAAAGTACTCGTAGAGACGTTCTGTTGCTACTCAAATGAAAGATCTGTGATAGTAATAGAGTAAAATGGAAAAAATTCCGAAAATTTTGATTTTTCGATTTACGCAAAGTGCTCGTAGAGACGTTTTGTTGTTACTCAAATGACAGATCTGTCATAGTAACAGAGGAAAAAGAGAAATATTCCTAAAATTTTGATTTCTTGACTTACGCAAAGTGCTCGTAGAGACGTTTGGTTGCTACTCAAATGAAAGATCTGTGATAGTAATAGAGTAAAATGGAAAAAAATCCGAAAATTTTAATTTCTTGATTTACGCAAAGTACTCGTAGAGACGTTTTGTTGTTACTCAAATGACAGATCTGTGATAGTAACAGAGGAAAATACAAAATATTCCGAAAATTTTAATTTCTTGATATACGCAAAGTACTCGTAGAAACGTTTTGTTGTTACTCAAATGACAGATCTGTGATAGTAACAGAGGAAAAAGCAAAATATTCCAAAAATTTTAATTTCTTGATTTACGCAAAGTGCTCGTAGAGACGTTTGGTTGCTACTCAAATGAAAGATCTGTGATAGTAATAGAGTAAAATGGAAAAAATTCCGAAAATTTTAATTTCTTGATTTACGCAAAGTACTCATAGAGACGTTTTGGTGGTACTCAAATGACAGATCTGTGACAGTAACAGAGGAAAAAGCAAAATATTCCGAAAATTTTAATTTCTCAATTTACGCAAAGTGCTCGTAGAGACGTTTTGTTGTTACTCAAATGACAGATCTGTGATAGTAACAGAGGAAAAAGCAAAATATTCCGAAAATTTTAATTTCTTGATATACGCAAAGTGCTCGTAGAGACGTTTTGTTGTTACTCAAATGACAGATCTGTGATAGTAACAGAGGAAAAAGCAAAATATTCCGAAAATTTTGATTTCTTGACTTACGCAAAGTGCTCGTAGAGACGTTTGGTTGCTACTCAAATGAAAGATCTGTGATAGTAATAGAGTAAAATGGAAAAAATTCCGAAAATTTTAATTTCTTGATTTACGCAAAGTACTCATAGAGACGTTTTGGTGGTACTCAAATGACAGATCTGTGATAGTAACAGAGGAAAAAGCAAAATATTCCGAAAATTTTAATTTCTCAATTTACGCAAAGTGCTCGTAGAGACGTTTTGTTGTTACTCAAATGACAGATCTGTGATAATAACAGAGGAAAAAGCAAAATATTCCGAAAATTTTAATTTCTTGATATACGCAAAGTACTCGTAGAGACGTTTTGTTTTTACTCAAATGACAGATTTGGATAGTAACAGAGGAAAAAGCAAAATATTCCGAAAATTTTAATTTCTTAATATACGCAAAGTACTAGTAGAAACGTTTTGTTGTTACTCAAATGACAGATCTGTCATAGTAACAGAGGAAAAAGAGAAAAATTCCTAAAATTTTGATTTCTTGACTTACGCAAAGTGCTCATAGAGACGTTTTGTTGGTACTCAAATGACAAATCTGTGATAGTAACAGAGGAAAAAGCAGAATATTAAGAAAATTTTAACTTCTTGATATACGCAAAGTACTCATAGAGACGTTTTGTTGTTACTCAAATGACAGATCTGTGATAGTAACAGAGGAAAAAGCAGAATATTCCGAAAATTTTAATTTCTTGATTTACGCAAAGTGCTCGTAGAGACGTTTTGTTGTTACTCAAATGACAGATCTGTGATAGTAACAGAGGAAAAAGAGAAAAATTCCTAAAATTTTGATTTCTTGACTTACGCAAAGTGCTCGTCGAGACGTTTTGTTGCTACTCAAATGAAAGATCTGTGATAGTAACAGAGGAAAATACAAAATATTCCGAAAATTTTAATTTCTTGATATACGCAAAGTACTCGTAGGAACGTTTTGTTGTTACTCAAATGACAGATCTGTGATAGTAACAGAGGAAAAGGCAAAATATTCCTAAAATTTTAATTTCTTGATTTACGCAAAGTACTCGTAGAGACGTTCTGTTGCTACTCAAATGAAAGATCTGTGATAGTAATAGAGTAAAATGGAAAAAAATCCGAAAATTTTAATTTCTTGATTTACGCAAACTACTCATCGAGACGTTTTGTTGGTACTCAAATGACAGATCTGTCATAGTAACAGATGAAAAAGCAAAATATTCCGAAAATTTTAATTTCTTGATTTACGCAAAGTGGTCGTAGAGACATTTTGTTGCTACTCAAATGCCAGATCTGTGATAGTAACAGAAGAAAAAGCAAAATATTCCGAAAATTTTATTTTCTTGATTTACGCAAAGTACTCGTAGAGACGTTTTGTTGTTACTCAAATGACAGATCTGTGATAGTAACAGAGGAAAAGCAGAATATTCCGAAAATTTTAATTTCTTGATTTACGCAAAGTGCTCGTAGAGACGTTTTGTTGTTACTCAAATGACAGATCTGTCATAGTAACAGAGGAAAAAGAGAAAAATTCCTAAAATTTTGATTTCTTGACTTACGCAAAGTGCTCGTAGAGACGTTTTGTTGCTACTCAAATGAAAGATCTGTGATAGTAACAGAGGAAAAAGCAAAATATTCCAAAAATTTTAATTTCTTGATTTACGCAAAGTACTCGTAGAGACGTTTTGTTGTTACTCAAATGACAGATTTGTGATAGTAACAGAGGAAAATACAAAATATTCCGAAAATTTTAATTTCTTGATATACGCAAAGAACTCGTAGAAACGTTTTGTTGTTACTCAAATGACAGATCTGTGATAGTAACAGAGGAAAAAGCAAAATATTCCAAAAATTTTAATTTCTTGATTTACGCAAAGTACTCGTAGAGACGTTCTGTTGCTACTCAAATGAAAGATCTGTGATAGTAATAGAGTAAAATGGAAAAAATTCCGAAAATTTTAATTTCTTGATTTACGCAAAGTACTCATAGAGACGTTTTGGTGGTACTCAAATGACAGATCTGTGATAGTAACAGAGGAAAAAGCAAAATATTCCGAAAATTTTAATTTCTCAATTTACGCAAAGTGCTCGTAGAGACGTTTTGTTGTTACTCAAATGACAGATCTGTGATAATAACAGAGGAAAAAGCAAAATATTCCGAAAATTTTAATTTCTTGATATACGCAAAGTACTCGTAGAGACGTTTTGTTGTTACTCAAATGACAGATCTGTGATAGTAACAGAGGAAAAAGCAAAATATTCCGAAAATTTTAATTTCTTGATATACGCAAAGTACTCGTAGAAACGTTTTGTTGTTACTCAAATGACAGATCTGTCATAGTAACAGAGGAAAAAGAGAAAAATTCCTAAAATTTTGATTTCTTGACTTACGCAAAGTGCTCGTAGAGACGTTTTGTTGCTACTCAAATGAAAGATCTGTGATAGTAACAGAGGAAAAAGCAAAATATTCCAAAAATTTTAATTTCTTGATTTACGCAAAGTACTCGTAGAGACGTTTTGTTGTTACTCAAATGACAGATATGTGATAGTAACAGAGGAAAATACAAAATATTCCGAAAATTTTAATTTCTTGATATACGCAAAGTACTCGTAGAAACGTTTTGTTGTTACTCAAATGGCAGATCTGTGATAGTAACAGAGGAAAAAGCAAAATATTCCAAAAATTTTAATTTCTTGATTTACGCAAAGTACTCGTAGAGACGTTCTGTTGCTACTCAAATGAAAGATCTGTGATAGTAATAGAGTAAAATGGAAAAAATTCCGAAAATTTAATTTTTCGATTTACGCAAAGTGCTCGTAGAGACGTTTTGTTGTTACTCAAATGACAGATCTGTCATAGTAACAGAGGAAAAAGAGAAAAATTCCTAAAATTTTGATTTCTTGACTTACGCAAAGTGCTCGTAGAGACGTTTGGTTGCTACTCAAATGAAAGATCTGTGATAGTAATAGAGTAAAATGGAAAAAAATCCGAAAATTTTAATTTCTTGATTTACGCAAACTACTCATCGAGACGTTTTGTTGGTACTCAAATGACAGATCTGTGATAGTAACAGAGGAAAAAGCAAAATATTCCGAAAATTTTAATTTCTTGATTTACGCAAAGTGGTCGTAGAGACATTTTGTTGCTACTCAAATGCCAGATCTGTGATAGTAACAGAAGAAAAAGCAAAATATTCCGAAAATTTTATTTTCTTGATTTACGCAAAGTACTCGTAGAGACGTTTTGTTGTTACTCAAATGACAGATCTGTGATAGTAACAGAGGAAAAAGCAAAATATTCCAAAAATTTTAATTTCTTGATTTACGCAAAGTACTCGTAGAGACGTTCTGTTGCTACTCAAATGAAAGATCTGTGATAGTAATAGAGTAAAATGGAAAAAATTCCGAAAATTTTCATTTTTCGATTTACGCAAAGTGCTCGTAGAGACGTTTTGTTGTTACTCAAATGACAGATCTGTCATAGTAACAGAGGAAAAAGAGAAAAATTCCTAAAATTTTGATTTCTTGACTTACGCAAAGTGCTCGTAGAGACATTTGGTTGCTACTCAAATGAAAGATCTGTGATAGTAATAGAGTAAAATGGAAAAAATTCCGAAAATTTTAATTTCTTGATTTACGCAAAGTACTCATAGAGACGTTTTGGTGGTACTCAAATGACAGATCTGTGATAGTAACAGAGGAAAAAGCAAAATATTCCGAAAATTTTAATTTCTCAATTTACGCAAAGTGCTCGTAGAGACGTTTTGTTGTCACTCAAATGACAGATCTGTGATAGTAACAGAGGAAAATGCAAAATATTCCGAAAATTTTAATTTCTTGATATACGCAAAGTACTCGTAGAGACGTTTTGTTGTTACTCAAATGACAGATCTGTGATAGTAACAGAGGAAAAAGCAAAATATTCCGAAAATTTTAATTTCTTGATATACGCAAAGTACTCGTAGATACGTTTTGTTGTTACTAAAATGACAGATCTGTGATAGTAACAGAGGAAAAAGCAAAATATTCCAAAAATTTTAATTTCTTGATTTACGCAAAGTGGTCGTAGAGACGTTCTGTTGCTACTCAAATCAAAGATCCGTGATAGTAATAGAATAAAATGGAAAAAAATCCGAAAATATTGATTTCTCGATTTACACAAAGTGCTCGTAGAGACAGACGTTTTGTTGTTACTCAAGTGATAGATCTGTAATAGTAACAGAAGAAAAAGATAAAAATTCCTAAAATTTTGATTTCTTGACTTACGCAAAGTGCTCGTAGAGACGTTTTGTTGCTACTCAAATGAAAGATCTGTGATAGTAATAGAGTAAAATGGAGAAAATTCCGAAAATTTTAATTTCTTGAATTACGCAAAGTACTCATAGAGACGTTTTGTTGGTACTCAAATGACAAATCTGTGATAGTAACAGAGGAAAAAGCAGAATATTAAGAAAATTTTAACTTCTTGATATACGCAAAGTACTCATAGAGACGTTTTGTTGTTACTCAAATGACAGATCTCGTAGAGACATTTGGTTGCTACTCAAATGAAAGATCTGTGATAGTAATAGAGTAAAATGGAAAAAATTCCGAAAATTTTAATTTCTTGATTTACGCAAAGTACTCATAGAGACGTTTTGGTGGTACTCAAATGACAGATCTGTGATAGTAACAGAGGAAAAAGCAAAATTTTCCGAAAATTTTAATTTCTCAATTTACGCAAAGTGCTCGTAGAGACGTTTTGTTGTCACTCAAATGACAGATCTGTGATAGTAACAGAGGAAAATGCAAAATATTCCGAAAATTTTAATTTCTTGATATACGCAAAGTACTCGTAGAGACGTTTTGTTGTTACTCAAATGACAGATCTGTGATAGTAACAGAGGAAAAAGCAAAATATTCCGAAAATTTTAATTTCTTGATATACCCAAAGTACTCGTAGATACGTTTTGTTGTTACTCAAATGACAGATCTGTGATATTAACAGAGGAAAAAGCAAAATATTCCAAAAATTTTAATTTCTTGATTTACGCAAAGTGGTCGTAGAGACGTTCTGTTGCTACTCAAATCAAAGATCCGTGATAGTAATAGAGTAAAATGGAAAAAAATCCGAAAATATTGATTTCTCGATTTACACCAAGTGCTCGTAGAGACAGACGTTTTGTTGTTACTCAAATGATAGATCTGTAATAGTAACAGAAGAAAAAGATAAAAATTCCTAAAATTTTGATTTCTTGACTTACGCAAAGTGCTCGTAGAGACGTTTTGTTGTTACTCAAATGAAAGATCTGTGATAGTAATAGAGTAAAATGGAGAAAATTCCGAAAATTTTAATTTCTTGAATTACGCAAAGTACTCATATAGACGTTTTGTTGGTACTCAAATGACAAATCTGTGATAGTAACAGAGGAAAAAGCAGAATATTAAGAAAATTTTAACTTCTTGATATACGCAAAGTACTCATAGAGACGTTTTGTTGTTACTCAAATGACAGATCTGTGATAGTAACAGAGGAAAAAGCAGAATATTCCGAAAATTTTAATTTCTTGATTTACGCAAAGTGCTCGTAGAGACGTTTTGTTGTTACTCAAATGACAGATCTGTGATAGTAACAGAGGAAAAAGAGAAAAATTCCTAAAATTTTGATTTCTTGACTTACGCAAAGTGCTCGTCGAGACGTTTTGTTGCTACTCAAATCAAAGATCTGTGATAGTAACAGAGGAAAAAGCAAAATATTCCAAAAATTTTAATTTCTTGATTTACGCAAAGTACTCGTAGAGACGTTTTGTTGTTACTCAAATGACAGATCTGTGATAGTAACAGAGGAAAATACAAAATATTCCGAAAATTTTAATTTCTTGATATACGCAAAGTACTCGTAGGAACGTTTTGTTGTTACTCAAATGACAGATCTGTGATAGTAACAGAGGAAAAGGCAAAATATTCCTAAAATTTTAATTTCTTGATTTACGCAAAGTACTCGTAGAGACGTTCTGTTGCTACTCAAATGAAAGATCTGTGATAGTAATAGAGTAAAATGGAAAAAAATCCGAAAATTTTAATTTCTTGATTTACGCAAACTACTCATCGAGACGTTTTGTTGGTACTCAAATGACAGATCTGTGATAGTAACAGAAGAAAAAGCAAAATATTCCGAAAATTTTATTTTCTTGATTTACGCAAAGTACTCGTAGAGACGTTTTGTTGTTACTCAAATGACAGATCTGTGATAGTAACAGAGGAAAAAGCAGAATATTCCGAAAATTTTAATTTCTTGATTTACGCAAAGTGCTCGTAGAGACGTTTTGTTGTTACTCAAATGACAGATCTGTCATAGTAACAGAGGAAAAAGAGAAAAATTCCTAAAATTTTGATTTCTTGACTTACGCAAAGTGCTCGTAGAGACGTTTTGTTGCTACTCAAATGAAAGATCTGTGATAGTAACAGAGGAAAAAGCAAAATATTCCAAAAATTTTAATTTCTTGATTTACGCAAAGTACTCGTAGAGACGTTTTGTTGTTACTCAAATGACAGATTTGTGATAGTAACAGAGGAAAATACAAAATATTCCGAAAATTTTAATTTCTTGATATACGCAAAGAACTCGTAGAAACGTTTTGTTGTTACTCAAATGACAGATCTGTGATAGTAACAGAGGAAAAAGCAAAATATTCCAAAAATTTTAATTTCTTGATTTACGCAAAGTACTCGTAGAGACGTTCTGTTGCTACTCAAATGAAAGATCTGTGATAGTAATAGAGTAAAATGGAAAAAATTCCGAAAATTTTGATTTTCGATTTACGCAAAGTGCTCGTAGAGACGTTTTGTTGTTACTCAAATGACAGATCTGTCATAGTAACAGAGGCAAAAGAGAAAAATTCCTAAAATTTTGATTTCTTGACTTACGCAAAGTGCTCGTAGAGACGTTTGGGTGCTACTCAAATGAAAGATCTGTGATAGTAATAGAGTAAAATGGAAAAAAATCCGAAAATTTTAATTTCTTGATTTACGCAAACTACTCATCGAGACGTTTTGTTGGTACTCAAATGACAGATCTGTGATAGTAACAGAGGAAAAAGCAAAATATTCCGATAATTTTAATTTCTTGATTTACGCAAAGTGGTCGTAGAGACATTTTGTTGCTACTCAAATGCCAGATCTGTGATAGTAACAGAAGAAAAAGCAAAATATTCCGAAAATTTTAATTTCTTGATATACGCAAAGTACTCGTAGAAACGTTTTGTTGTTACTCAAATGACAGATCTGTGATAGTAACAGAGGAAAAAGCAAAATATTCCAAAAATTTTAATTTCTTGATTTACGCAAAGTGGTCGTAGAGACGTTCTGTTGCTACTCAAATCAAAGATCCGTGATAGTAATAGAGTAAAATGGAAAAAATTCCGAAAATATTGATTTCTCGATTTACACAAAGTGCTCGTAGAGACAGACGTTTTGTTGTTACTCAAATGATAGATCTGTAATAGTAACAGAAGAAAAAGATAAAAATTCCTAAAATTTTGATTTCTTGACTTACGCAAAGTGCTCGTAGAGACGTTTTGTTGCTACTCAAATGAAAGATCTGTGATAGTAATAGAGTAAAATGAAGAAAATTCCGAAAATTTTAATTTCTTGAATTACGCAAAGTACTCATAGAGACGTTTTGTTGTTACTCAAATGACAGATCTGTGATAGTAACAGAGGAAAAAGCAGAATATTCCGAAAATTTTAATTTCTTGATTTACGCAAAGTGCTCGTAGAGACGTTTTGTTGTTACTCAAATGACAGATCTGTCATAGTAACAGAGGAAAAAGAGAAAAATTCCTAAAATTTTGATTTCTTGACTTACGCAAAGTGCTCGTAGAGACGTTTTGTTGCTACTCAAATGAAAGATCTGTGATAGTAACAGAGGAAAAAGCAAAATATTCCAAAAATTTTAATTTCTTGATTTACGCAAAGTGGTCGTAGAGACGTTCTGTTGCTACTCAAATCAAAGATCCGTGATAGTAATAGAGTAAAATGGAAAAAAATCCGAAAATATTGATTTCTCGATTTACACAAAGTGCTCGTAGAGACAGACGTTTTGTTGCTACTCAAATGAAAGATCTGTGATAGTAATAGAGTAAAATGGAGAAAATTCCGAAAATTTTAATTTCTTGAATTACGCAAAGTACTCATAGAGACGTTTTGTTGTTACTCATATGACAGATCTGTGATAGTAACAGAGGAAAAAGCAGAAAATTCCGAAAATTTTAATTTCTTGAATTACGCAAAGTACTCGTAGAGACGTTTTGTTGTTACTCAAATGACAGATCTGTGATAGTAACAGAGGAAAATACAAAATATTCCGAAAATTTTAATTTCTTGATATACGCAAAGTACTCGTAGAAACGTTTTGTTGTTACTCAAATGACAGATCTGTGATAGTAACAGAGGAAAAAGCAAAATATTCCAAAAATTTTAATTTCTTGATTTACGCAAAGTACTCGTAGAGACGTTCTGTTGCTACTCAAATGAAAGATCTGTGATAGTAGTAGAGTAAAATGGAAAAAATTCCGAAAATTTTGATTTTTCGATTTACGCAAAGTGCTCGTAGAGACGTTTTGTTGTTACTCAAATGACAGATCTGTCATAGTAACAGAGGAAAAAGAGAAAAATTCCTAAAATTTTGATTTCTTGACTTACGCAAAGTGCTCGTAGAGATGTTTGGTTGCTACTCAAATGAAAGATCTGTGATAGTAATAGAGTAAAATGGAAAAAAATCCGAAAATTTTAATTTCTTGATTTACGCAAACTACTCATCGAGACGTTTTGTTGGTAATCAAATGACAGATCTGTGATAGTAACAGAGGAAAAAGCAAAATATTCCGAAAATTTTAATTTCTTGATTTACGCAAAGTGGTCGTAGAGACATTTTGTTGCTACTCAAATGCCAGATCTGTGACAGTAACAGAAGAAAAAGCAAAATATTCCGAAAATTTTAATTTCTTGATATACGCAAAGTACTCGTAGAAACGTTTTGTTGTTACTCAAATGACAGATCTGTGATAGTAACAGAGGAAAAAGCAAAATATTCCAAAAATTTTAATTTCTTGATTTACGCAAAGTGGTCGTAGAGACGTTCTGTTGCTACTCAAATCAAAGATCCGTGATAGTAATAGAGTAAAATGGAAAAAATTCCGAAAATATTGATTTCTCGATTTACACAAAGTGCTCGTAGAGACAGACGTTTTGTTGTTACTCAAATGATAGATCTGTAATAGTAACAGAAGAAAAAGATAAAAATTCCTAAAATTTTGATTTCTTGACTTACGCAAAGTGCTCGTAGAGACGTTTTGTTGCTACTCAAATGAAAGATCTGTGATAGTAATAGAGTAAAATGGAGAAAATTCCGAAAATTTTAATTTCTTGAATTACGCAAAGTACTCATAGAGACGTTTTGTTGTTACTCAAATGACAGATCTGTGATAGTAACAGAGGAAAAAGCAGAATATTCCGAAAATTTTAATTTCTTGATTTACGCAAAGTGCTCGTAGAGACGTTTTGTTGTTACTCAAATGACAGATCTGTCATAGTAACAGAGGAAAAAGAGAAAAATTCCTAAAATTTTGATTTCTTGACTTACGCAAAGTGCTCGTAGAGACGTTTTGTTGCTACTCAAATGAAAGATCTGTGATAGTAACAGAGGAAAAAGCAAAATATTCCAAAAATTTTAATTTCTTGATTTACGCAAAGTACTCGTAGAGACGTTTTGTTGTTACTCAAATGACAGATTTGTGATAGTAACAGAGGAAAATACAAAATATTCCGAAAATTTTAATTTCTTGATATACGCAAAGAACTCGTAGAAACGTTTTGTTGTTACTCAAATGACAGATCTGTGATAGTAACAGAGGAAAAAGCAAAATATTCCAAAAATTTTAATTTCTTGATTTACGCAAAGTACTCGTAGAGACGTTCTGTTGCTACTCAAATGAAAGATCTGTGATAGTAATAGAGTAAAATGGAAAAAATTCCGAAAATTTTGATTTTCGATTTACGCAAAGTGCTCGTAGAGACGTTTTGTTGTTACTCAAATGACAGATCTGTCATAGTAACAGAGGCAAAAGAGAAAAATTCCTAAAATTTTGATTTCTTGACTTACGCAAAGTGCTCGTAGAGACGTTTGGGTGCTACTCAAATGAAAGATCTGTGATAGTAATAGAGTAAAATGGAAAAAAATCCGAAAATTTTAATTTCTTGATTTACGCAAACTACTCATCGAGACGTTTTGTTGGTACTCAAATGACAGATCTGTGATAGTAACAGAGGAAAAAGCAAAATATTCCGATAATTTTAATTTCTTGATTTACGCAAAGTGGTCGTAGAGACATTTTGTTGCTACTCAAATGCCAGATCTGTGATAGTAACAGAAGAAAAAGCAAAATATTCCGAAAATTTTAATTTCTTGATATACGCAAAGTACTCGTAGAAACGTTTTGTTGTTACTCAAATGACAGATCTGTGATAGTAACAGAGGAAAAAGCAAAATATTCCAAAAATTTTAATTTCTTGATTTACGCAAAGTGGTCGTAGAGACGTTCTGTTGCTACTCAAATCAAAGATCCGTGATAGTAATAGAGTAAAATGGAAAAAATTCCGAAAATATTGATTTCTCGATTTACACAAAGTGCTCGTAGAGACAGACGTTTTGTTGTTACTCAAATGATAGATCTGTAATAGTAACAGAAGAAAAAGATAAAAATTCCTAAAATTTTGATTTCTTGACTTACGCAAAGTGCTCGTAGAGACGTTTTGTTGCTACTCAAATGAAAGATCTGTGATAGTAATAGAGTAAAATGAAGAAAATTCCGAAAATTTTAATTTCTTGAATTACGCAAAGTACTCATAGAGACGTTTTGTTGTTACTCAAATGACAGATCTGTGATAGTAACAGAGGAAAAAGCAGAATATTCCGAAAATTTTAATTTCTTGATTTACGCAAAGTGCTCGTAGAGACGTTTTGTTGTTACTCAAATGACAGATCTGTCATAGTAACAGAGGAAAAAGAGAAAAATTCCTAAAATTTTGATTTCTTGACTTACGCAAAGTGCTCGTAGAGACGTTTTGTTGCTACTCAAATGAAAGATCTGTGATAGTAACAGAGGAAAAAGCAAAATATTCCAAAAATTTTAATTTCTTGATTTACGCAAAGTGGTCGTAGAGACGTTCTGTTGCTACTCAAATCAAAGATCCGTGATAGTAATAGAGTAAAATGGAAAAAAATCCGAAAATATTGATTTCTCGATTTACACAAAGTGCTCGTAGAGACAGACGTTTTGTTGCTACTCAAATGAAAGATCTGTGATAGTAATAGAGTAAAATGGAGAAAATTCCGAAAATTTTAATATCTTGAATTACGCAAAGTACTCATAGAGACGTTTTGTTGTTACTCATATGACAGATCTGTGATAGTAACAGAGGAAAAAGCAGAAAATTCCGAAAATTTTAATTTCTTGAATTACGCAAAGTACTCGTAGAGACGTTTTGTTGTTACTCAAATGACAGATCTGTGATAGTAACAGAGGAAAATACAAAATATTCCGAAAATTTTAATTTCTTGATATACGCAAAGTACTCGTAGAAACGTTTTGTTGTTACTCAAATGACAGATCTGTGATAGTAACAGAGGAAAAAGCAAAATATTCCAAAAATTTTAATTTCTTGATTTACGCAAAGTACTCGTAGAGACGTTCTGTTGCTACTCAAATGAAAGATCTGTGATAGTAGTAGAGTAAAATGGAAAAAATTCCGAAAATTTTGATTTTTCGATTTACGCAAAGTGCTCGTAGAGACGTTTTGTTGTTACTCAAATGACAGATCTGTCATAGTAACAGAGGAAAAAGAGAAAAATTCCTAAAATTTTGATTTCTTGACTTACGCAAAGTGCTCGTAGAGATGTTTGGTTGCTACTCAAATGAAAGATCTGTGATAGTAATAGAGTAAAATGGAAAAAAATCCGAAAATTTTAATTTCTTGATTTACGCAAACTACTCATCGAGACGTTTTGTTGGTACTCAAATGACAGATCTGTGATAGTAACAGAGGAAAAAGCAAAATATTCCGAAAATTTTAATTTCTTGATTTACGCAAAGTGGTCGTAGAGACATTTTGTTGCTACTCAAATGCCAGATCTGTGACAGTAACAGAAGAAAAAGCAAAATATTCCGAAAATTTTAATTTCTTGATATACGCAAAGTACTCGTAGAAACGTTTTGTTGTTACTCAAATGACAGATCTGTGATAGTAACAGAGGAAAAAGCAAAATATTCCAAAAATTTTAATTTCTTGATTTACGCAAAGTGGTCGTAGAGACGTTCTGTTGCTACTCAAATCAAAGATCCGTGATAGTAATAGAGTAAAATGGAAAAAATTCCGAAAATATTGATTTCTCGATTTACACAAAGTGCTCGTAGAGACAGACGTTTTGTTGTTACTCAAATGATAGATCTGTAATAGTAACAGAAGAAAAAGATAAAAATTCCTAAAATTTTGATTTCTTGACTTACGCAAAGTGCTCGTAGAGACGTTTTGTTGCTACTCAAATGAAAGATCTGTGATAGTAATAGAGTAAAATGGAGAAAATTCCGAAAATTTTAATTTCTTGAATTACGCAAAGTACTCATAGAGACGTTTTGTTGTTACTCAAATGACAGATCTGTGATAGTAACAGAGGAAAAAGCAGAATATTCCGAAAATTTTAATTTCTTGATTTACGCAAAGTGCTCGTAGAGACGTTTTGTTGTTACTCAAATGACAGATCTGTCATAGTAACAGAGGAAAAAGAGAAAAATTCCTAAAATTTTGATTTCTTGACTTACGCAAAGTGCTCGTAGAGACGTTTTGTTGCTACTCAAATGAAAGATCTGTGATAGTAACAGAGGAAAAAGCAAAATATTCCAAAAATTTTAATTTCTTGATTTACGCAAAGTGGTCGTAGAGACGTTCTGTTGCTACTCAAATCAAAGATCCGTGATAGTAATAGAGTAAAATGGAAAAAAATCCGAAAATATTGATTTCTCGATTTACACAAAGTGCTCGTAGAGACAGACGTTTTGTTGCTACTCAAATGAAAGATCTGTGATAGTAATAGAGTAAAATGGAGAAAATTCCGAAAATTTTAATTTCTTGAATTACGCAAAGTACTCATAGAGACGTTTTGTTGTTACTCAAATGACAGATCTGTGATAGTAACAGAGGAAAAAGCAGAAAATTCCGAAAATTTTAATTTCTTGAATTACGCAAAGTACTCGTAGAGACGTTTTGTTGTTACTCAAATGACAGATCTGTGATAGTAACAGAGGAAAATACAAAATATTCCGAAAATTTTAATTTCTTGATATACGCAAAGTACTCGTAGAAACGTTTTGTTGTTACTCAAATGACAGATCTGTGATAGTAACAGAGGAAAAAGCAAAATATTCCAAAAATTTTAATTTCTTGATTTACGCAAAGTACTCGTAGAGACGTTCTGTTGCTACTCAAATGAAAGATCTGTGATAGTAGTAGAGTAAAATGGAAAAAATTCCGAAAATTTTGATTTTTCGATTTACGCAAAGTGCTCGTAGAGACGTTTTGTTGTTACTCAAATGACAGATCTGTCATAGTAACAGAGGAAAAAGAGAAAAATTCCTAAAATTTTGATTTCTTGACTTACGCAAAGTGCTCGTAGAGATGTTTGGTTGCTACTCAAATGAAAGATCTGTGATAGTAATAGAGTAAAATGGAAAAAAATCCGAAAATTTTAATTTCTTGATTTACGCAAACTACTCATCGAGACGTTTTGTTGGTACTCAAATGACAGATCTGTGATAGTAACAGAGGAAAAAGCAAAATATTCCGAAAATTTTAATTTCTTGATTTACGCAAAGTGGTCGTAGAGACATTTTGTTGCTACTCAAATGGCAGATCTGTGATAGTAACAGAAGAAAAAGCAAAATATTCCGAAAATTTTATTTTCTTGATTTACGCAAAGTACTCATAGAGACGTTTTGTTGTTACTCAAATGACAGATCTGTGATAGTAACAGAGGAAAAAGCAGAATATTCCGAAAATTTTAATTTCTTGATTTACGCAAAGTGCTCGTAGAGACGTTTTGTTGTTACTCAAATGACAGATCTGTCATAGTAACAGAGGAAAAAGAGAAAAATTCCTAAAATTTTGATTTCTTGACTTACGCAAAGTGCTCGTAGAGACGTTTTGTTGTTACTCAAATGACAGATCTGTGATAGTAACAGAGGAAAATACAAAATATTCCGAAAATTTTAATTTCTTGATATACGCAAAGTACTCGTAGAAACGTTTTGTTGTTACTCAAATGACAGATCTGTGATAGTAACAGAGGAAAAAGCAAAATATTCCAAAAATTTTAATTTCTTGATTTACGCAAAGTACTCGTAGAGACGTTTTGTTGTTACTCAAATGACAGATCTGTGATAGTAACAGAGGAAAATACAAAATATTCCGAAAATTTTAATTTCTTGATATACGCAAAGTACTCGTAGAAACGTTTTGTTGTTACTCAAATGACAGATCTGTGATAGTAACAGAGGAAAAAGCAAAATATTCCAAAAATTTTAATTTCTTGATTTACGCAAAGTACTCGTAGAGACGTTCTGTTGCTACTCAAATGAAAGATCTGTGATAGTAATAGAGTAAAATGGAAAAAATTCCGAAAATTTTGATTTTTCGATTTACGCAAAGTGCTCGTAGAGACGTTTTGTTGTTACTCAAATGACAGATCTGTCATAGTAACAGAGGAAAAAGAGAAAAATTCCTAAAATTTTGATTTCTTGACTTACGCAAAGTGCTCGTAGAGATGTTTGGTTGCTACTCAAATGAAAGATCTGTGATAGTAATAGAGTAAAATGGAAAAAAATCCGAAAATTTTAATTTCTTGATTTACGCAAACTACTCATCGAGACGTTTTGTTGGTACTCAAATGACAGATCTGTGATAGTAACAGAGGAAAAAGCAAAATATTCCGAAAATTTTAATTTCTTGATTTACGCAAAGTGGTCGTAGAGACATTTTGTTGCTACTCAAATGCCAGATCTGTGATAGTAACAGAAGAAAAAGGAAAATATTCCGAAAATTTTATTTTCTTGATTTACGCAAAGTACTCGTAGAGACGTTTTGTTGTTACTCAAATGACAGATCTGTGATAGTAACAGAGGAAAAAGCAAAATATTCCAAAAATTTTAATTTCTTGATTTACGCAAAGTACTCGTAGAGACGTTCTGTTGCTACTCAAATGAAAGATCTGTCATAGTAACAGAGGTAAAAGAGAAAAATTCCTAAAATTTTGATTTCTTGACTTACGCAAAGTGCTCGTAGAGACGTTTGGTTGCTACTCAAATGAAAGATCTGTGATAGTAATAGAGTAAAATGGAAAAAATTCCGAAAATTTTAATTTCTTGATTTACGCAAAGTACTCATAGAGACGTTTTGGTGGTACTCAAATGACAGATCTTTGATAGTAACAGAGGAAAAAGCAAAATATTCCGAAAATTTTAATTTCTCAATTTACGCAAAGTGCTCGTAGAGACGTTTTGTTGTTACTCAAATGACAGATCTGTGATAGTAACAGAGGAAAAAGCAAAATATTCCAAAAATTTTAATTTCTTGATTTACGCAAAGTACTCGTAGAGACGTTCTGTTGCTACTCAAATGAAAGATCTAATAGTAATAGAGTAAAATGGAAAAAATTCCGAAAATTTTGATTTTTCGATTTACGCAAAGTGCTCGTAGATACGTTTTGTTGTTACTCAAATGACAGATCTGTCATAGTAACAGAGGAAAAGAGAAAAATTCCTAAAATGTTGATTTCTTGACTTACGCAAAGTGCTCGTAGAGACATTTGGTTGCTACTCAAATGAAAGATCTGTGATAGTAATAGAGTAAAATGGAAAAAATTCCGAAAATTTTAATTTCTTGATTTACGCAAAGTACTCATAGAGACGTTTTGGTGGTACTCAAATGACAGATCTGTTATAGTAACAGAGGAAAATGCAAAATATTCCGAAAATTTTAATTTCTTGATATACGCAAAGTACTCGTAGAGACGTTTTGTTGTTACTCAAATGACAGATCTGTGATAGTAACAGAGGAAAAAGCAAAATATTCCGAAAATTTTAATTTCTTGATATACGCAAAGTACTCGTAGATACGTTTTGTTGTTACTCAAATGACAGATCTGTGATAGTAACAGAGGAAAAAGCAAAATATTCCAAAAATTTTAATTTCTTGATTTACCCAAAGTGGTCGTAGAGACGTTCTGTTGCTACTCAAATCAAAGATCCGTGATAGTAATAGAGTAAAATGGAAAAAAATCCGAAAATATTGATTTCTCGATTTACACAAAGTGCTCGTAGAGACAGACGTTTTGTTGTTACTCAAATGATAGATCTGTAATAGTAACAGAAGAAAAAGATAAAAAATCCTAAAATTTTGATTTCTTGACTTACGCGAAGTGCTCGTAGAGACGTTTTGTTGCTACTCAAATGAAAGATCTGTGATAGTAATAGAGTAAAATGGAGAAAATTCCGAAAATTTTAATTTCTTGAATTACGCAAAGTACTCATAGAGACGTTTTGTTGGTACTCAAATGACAAATCTGTGATAGTAACAGAGGAAAAAGCAGAATATTAAGAAAATTTTAACTTCTTGATATACGCAAAGTACTCATAGAGACGTTTTGTTGTTACTCAAATGACAGATCTGTGATAGTAACAGAGGAAAAAGCAGAATATTCCGAAAATTTTAATTTCTTGATTTACGCAAAGTGCTCGTAGAGACGTTTTGTTGTTACTCAAATGACAGATCTGTCATAGTAACAGAGGAAAAAGAGAAAAATTCCTAAAATTTTGATTTCTTGACTTACGCAAAGTGCTCGTCGAGACGTTTTGTTGCTACTCAAATGAAAGATCTGTGATAGTAACAGAGGAAAAAGCAAAATATTCCAAAAATTTTAATTTCTTGATTTACGCAAAGTACTCGTAGAGACGTTTTGTTGTTACTCAAATGACAGATCTGTGATAGTAACAGAGGAAAAAGCAGAATATTCCGAAAATTTTAATTTCTTGATTTACGCAAAGTGCTCGTAGAGACGTTTTGTTGTTACTCAAATGACAGATCTGTCATAGTAACAGAGGAAAAAGAGAAAAATTCCTAAAATTTTGATTTCTTGACTTACGCAAAGTGCTCGTAGAGACGTTTTGTTGCTACTCAAATGAAAGATCTGTGATAGTAACAGAGGAAAAAGCAAAATATTCCAAAAATTTTAATTTCTTGATTTACGCAAAGTACTCGTAGAGACGTTTTGTTGTTACTCAAATGACAGATTTGTGATAGTAACAGAGGAAAATACAAAATATTCCGAAAATTTTAATTTCTTGATATACGCAAAGAACTCGTAGAAACGTTTTGTTGTTACTCAAATGACAGATCTGTGATAGTAACAGAGGAAAAAGCAAAATATTCCAAAAATTTTAATTTCTTGATTTACGCAAAGTACTCGTAGAGACGTTCTGTTGCTACTCAAATGAAAGATCTGTGATAGTAATAGAGTAAAATGGAAAAAATTCCGAAAATTTTGATTTTCGATTTACGCAAAGTGCTCGTAGAGACGTTTTGTTGTTACTCAAATGACAGATCTGTCATAGTAACAGAGGCAAAAGAGAAAAATTCCTAAAATTTTGATTTCTTGACTTACGCAAAGTGCTCGTAGAGACGTTTGGGTGCTACTCAAATGAAAGATCTGTGATAGTAATAGAGTAAAATGGAAAAAAATCCGAAAATTTTAATTTCTTGATTTACGCAAACTACTCATCGAGACGTTTTGTTGGTACTCAAATGACAGATCTGTGATAGTAACAGAGGAAAAAGCAAAATATTCCGATAATTTTAATTTCTTGATTTACGCAAAGTGGTCGTAGAGACATTTTGTTGCTACTCAAATGCCAGATCTGTGATAGTAACAGAAGAAAAAGCAAAATATTCCGAAAATTTTAATTTCTTGATATACGCAAAGTACTCGTAGAAACGTTTTGTTGTTACTCAAATGACAGATCTGTGATAGTAACAGAGGAAAAAGCAAAATATTCCAAAAATTTTAATTTCTTGATTTACGCAAAGTGGTCGTAGAGACGTTCTGTTGCTACTCAAATCAAAGATCCGTGATAGTAATAGAGTAAAATGGAAAAAATTCCGAAAATATTGATTTCTCGATTTACACAAAGTGCTCGTAGAGACAGACGTTTTGTTGTTACTCAAATGATAGATCTGTAATAGTAACAGAAGAAAAAGATAAAAATTCCTAAAATTTTGATTTCTTGACTTACGCAAAGTGCTCGTAGAGACGTTTTGTTGCTACTCAAATGAAAGATCTGTGATAGTAATAGAGTAAAATGAAGAAAATTCCGAAAATTTTAATTTCTTGAATTACGCAAAGTACTCATAGAGACGTTTTGTTGTTACTCAAATGACAGATCTGTGATAGTAACAGAGGAAAAAGCAGAATATTCCGAAAATTTTAATTTCTTGATTTACGCAAAGTGCTCGTAGAGACGTTTTGTTGTTACTCAAATGACAGATCTGTCATAGTAACAGAGGAAAAAGAGAAAAATTCCTAAAATTTTGATTTCTTGACTTACGCAAAGTGCTCGTAGAGACGTTTTGTTGCTACTCAAATGAAAGATCTGTGATAGTAACAGAGGAAAAAGCAAAATATTCCAAAAATTTTAATTTCTTGATTTACGCAAAGTGGTCGTAGAGACGTTCTGTTGCTACTCAAATCAAAGATCCGTGATAGTAATAGAGTAAAATGGAAAAAAATCCGAAAATATTGATTTCTCGATTTACACAAAGTGCTCGTAGAGACAGACGTTTTGTTGCTACTCAAATGAAAGATCTGTGATAGTAATAGAGTAAAATGGAGAAAATTCCGAAAATTTTAATTTCTTGAATTACGCAAAGTACTCATAGAGACGTTTTGTTGTTACTCATATGACAGATCTGTGATAGTAACAGAGGAAAAAGCAGAAAATTCCGAAAATTTTAATTTCTTGAATTACGCAAAGTACTCGTAGAGACGTTTTGTTGTTACTCAAATGACAGATCTGTGATAGTAACAGAGGAAAATACAAAATATTCCGAAAATTTTAATTTCTTGATATACGCAAAGTACTCGTAGAAACGTTTTGTTGTTACTCAAATGACAGATCTGTGATAGTAACAGAGGAAAAAGCAAAATATTCCAAAAATTTTAATTTCTTGATTTACGCAAAGTACTCGTAGAGACGTTCTGTTGCTACTCAAATGAAAGATCTGTGATAGTAGTAGAGTAAAATGGAAAAAATTCCGAAAATTTTGATTTTTCGATTTACGCAAAGTGCTCGTAGAGACGTTTTGTTGTTACTCAAATGACAGATCTGTCATAGTAACAGAGGAAAAAGAGAAAAATTCCTAAAATTTTGATTTCTTGACTTACGCAAAGTGCTCGTAGAGATGTTTGGTTGCTACTCAAATGAAAGATCTGTGATAGTAATAGAGTAAAATGGAAAAAAATCCGAAAATTTTAATTTCTTGATTTACGCAAACTACTCATCGAGACGTTTTGTTGGTACTCAAATGACAGATCTGTGATAGTAACAGAGGAAAAAGCAAAATATTCCGAAAATTTTAATTTCTTGATTTACGCAAAGTGGTCGTAGAGACATTTTGTTGCTACTCAAATGCCAGATCTGTGACAGTAACAGAAGAAAAAGCAAAATATTCCGAAAATTTTAATTTCTTGATATACGCAAAGTACTCGTAGAAACGTTTTGTTGTTACTCAAATGACAGATCTGTGATAGTAACAGAGGAAAAAGCAAAATATTCCAAAAATTTTAATTTCTTGATTTACGCAAAGTGGTCGTAGAGACGTTCTGTTGCTACTCAAATCAAAGATCCGTGATAGTAATAGAGTAAAATGGAAAAAATTCCGAAAATATTGAT
Organism: Geotrupes spiniger; assembly: GCA_959613385.1. Classification (NCBI taxonomy): domain Eukaryota; kingdom Metazoa; phylum Arthropoda; class Insecta; order Coleoptera; family Geotrupidae; genus Geotrupes; species Geotrupes spiniger. The sequence goes on from CAUIJQ010000006.1 coordinate 415,468, forward strand.
TTCTCGATTTACACAAAGTGCTCGTAGAGACAGACGTTTTGTTGTTACTCAAATGATAGATCTGTAATAGTAACAGAAGAAAAAGATAAAAATTCCTAAAATTTTGATTTCTTGACTTACGCAAAGTGCTCGTAGAGACGTTTTGTTGCTACTCAAATGAAAGATCTGTGATAGTAATAGAGTAAAATGGAGAAAATTCCGAAAATTTTAATTTCTTGAATTACGCAAAGTACTCATAGAGACGTTTTGTTGTTACTCAAATGACAGATCTGTGATAGTAACAGAGGAAAAAGCAGAATATTCCGAAAATTTTAATTTCTTGATTTACGCAAAGTGCTCGTAGAGACGTTTTGTTGTTACTCAAATGACAGATCTGTCATAGTAACAGAGGAAAAAGAGAAAAATTCCTAAAATTTTGATTTCTTGACTTACGCAAAGTGCTCGTAGAGACGTTTTGTTGCTACTCAAATGAAAGATCTGTGATAGTAACAGAGGAAAAAGCAAAATATTCCAAAAATTTTAATTTCTTGATTTACGCAAAGTGGTCGTAGAGACGTTCTGTTGCTACTCAAATCAAAGATCCGTGATAGTAATAGAGTAAAATGGAAAAAAATCCGAAAATATTGATTTCTCGATTTACACAAAGTGCTCGTAGAGACAGACGTTTTGTTGCTACTCAAATGAAAGATCTGTGATAGTAATAGAGTAAAATGGAGAAAATTCCGAAAATTTTAATTTCTTGAATTACGCAAAGTACTCATAGAGACGTTTTGTTGTTACTCAAATGACAGATCTGTGATAGTAACAGAGGAAAAAGCAGAAAATTCCGAAAATTTTAATTTCTTGAATTACGCAAAGTACTCGTAGAGACGTTTTGTTGTTACTCAAATGACAGATCTGTGATAGTAACAGAGGAAAATACAAAATATTCCGAAAATTTTAATTTCTTGATATACGCAAAGTACTCGTAGAAACGTTTTGTTGTTACTCAAATGACAGATCTGTGATAGTAACAGAGGAAAAAGCAAAATATTCCAAAAATTTTAATTTCTTGATTTACGCAAAGTACTCGTAGAGACGTTCTGTTGCTACTCAAATGAAAGATCTGTGATAGTAGTAGAGTAAAATGGAAAAAATTCCGAAAATTTTGATTTTTCGATTTACGCAAAGTGCTCGTAGAGACGTTTTGTTGTTACTCAAATGACAGATCTGTCATAGTAACAGAGGAAAAAGAGAAAAATTCCTAAAATTTTGATTTCTTGACTTACGCAAAGTGCTCGTAGAGATGTTTGGTTGCTACTCAAATGAAAGATCTGTGATAGTAATAGAGTAAAATGGAAAAAAATCCGAAAATTTTAATTTCTTGATTTACGCAAACTACTCATCGAGACGTTTTGTTGGTACTCAAATGACAGATCTGTGATAGTAACAGAGGAAAAAGCAAAATATTCCGAAAATTTTAATTTCTTGATTTACGCAAAGTGGTCGTAGAGACATTTTGTTGCTACTCAAATGGCAGATCTGTGATAGTAACAGAAGAAAAAGCAAAATATTCCGAAAATTTTATTTTCTTGATTTACGCAAAGTACTCATAGAGACGTTTTGTTGTTACTCAAATGACAGATCTGTGATAGTAACAGAGGAAAAAGCAGAATATTCCGAAAATTTTAATTTCTTGATTTACGCAAAGTGCTCGTAGAGACGTTTTGTTGTTACTCAAATGACAGATCTGTCATAGTAACAGAGGAAAAAGAGAAAAATTCCTAAAATTTTGATTTCTTGACTTACGCAAAGTGCTCGTAGAGACGTTTTGTTGTTACTCAAATGACAGATCTGTGATAGTAACAGAGGAAAATACAAAATATTCCGAAAATTTTAATTTCTTGATATACGCAAAGTACTCGTAGAAACGTTTTGTTGTTACTCAAATGACAGATCTGTGATAGTAACAGAGGAAAAAGCAAAATATTCCAAAAATTTTAATTTCTTGATTTACGCAAAGTACTCGTAGAGACGTTTTGTTGTTACTCAAATGACAGATCTGTGATAGTAACAGAGGAAAATACAAAATATTCCGAAAATTTTAATTTCTTGATATACGCAAAGTACTCGTAGAAACGTTTTGTTGTTACTCAAATGACAGATCTGTGATAGTAACAGAGGAAAAAGCAAAATATTCCAAAAATTTTAATTTCTTGATTTACGCAAAGTACTCGTAGAGACGTTCTGTTGCTACTCAAATGAAAGATCTGTGATAGTAATAGAGTAAAATGGAAAAAATTCCGAAAATTTTGATTTTTCGATTTACGCAAAGTGCTCGTAGAGACGTTTTGTTGTTACTCAAATGACAGATCTGTCATAGTAACAGAGGAAAAAGAGAAAAATTCCTAAAATTTTGATTTCTTGACTTACGCAAAGTGCTCGTAGAGATGTTTGGTTGCTACTCAAATGAAAGATCTGTGATAGTAATAGAGTAAAATGGAAAAAAATCCGAAAATTTTAATTTCTTGATTTACGCAAACTACTCATCGAGACGTTTTGTTGGTACTCAAATGACAGATCTGTGATAGTAACAGAGGAAAAAGCAAAATATTCCGAAAATTTTAATTTCTTGATTTACGCAAAGTGGTCGTAGAGACATTTTGTTGCTACTCAAATGCCAGATCTGTGATAGTAACAGAAGAAAAAGGAAAATATTCCGAAAATTTTATTTTCTTGATTTACGCAAAGTACTCGTAGAGACGTTTTGTTGTTACTCAAATGACAGATCTGTGATAGTAACAGAGGAAAAAGCAAAATATTCCAAAAATTTTAATTTCTTGATTTACGCAAAGTACTCGTAGAGACGTTCTGTTGCTACTCAAATGAAAGATCTGTCATAGTAACAGAGGTAAAAGAGAAAAATTCCTAAAATTTTGATTTCTTGACTTACGCAAAGTGCTCGTAGAGACGTTTGGTTGCTACTCAAATGAAAGATCTGTGATAGTAATAGAGTAAAATGGAAAAAATTCCGAAAATTTTAATTTCTTGATTTACGCAAAGTACTCATAGAGACGTTTTGGTGGTACTCAAATGACAGATCTTTGATAGTAACAGAGGAAAAAGCAAAATATTCCGAAAATTTTAATTTCTCAATTTACGCAAAGTGCTCGTAGAGACGTTTTGTTGTTACTCAAATGACAGATCTGTGATAGTAACAGAGGAAAAAGCAAAATATTCCAAAAATTTTAATTTCTTGATTTACGCAAAGTACTCGTAGAGACGTTCTGTTGCTACTCAAATGAAAGATCTGTGATAGTAATAGAGTAAAATGGAAAAAATTCCGAAAATTTTGATTTTTCGATTTACGCAAAGTGCTCGTAGATACGTTTTGTTGTTACTCAAATGACAGATCTGTCATAGTAACAGAGGAAAAGAGAAAAATTCCTAAAATGTTGATTTCTTGACTTACGCAAAGTGCTCGTAGAGACATTTGGTTGCTACTCAAATGAAAGATCTGTGATAGTAATAGAGTAAAATGGAAAAAATTCCGAAAATTTTAATTTCTTGATTTACGCAAAGTACTCATAGAGACGTTTTGGTGGTACTCAAATGACAGATCTGTTATAGTAACAGAGGAAAATGCAAAATATTCCGAAAATTTTAATTTCTTGATATACGCAAAGTACTCGTAGAGACGTTTTGTTGTTACTCAAATGACAGATCTGTGATAGTAACAGAGGAAAAAGCAAAATATTCCGAAAATTTTAATTTCTTGATATACGCAAAGTACTCGTAGATACGTTTTGTTGTTACTCAAATGACAGATCTGTGATAGTAACAGAGGAAAAAGCAAAATATTCCAAAAATTTTAATTTCTTGATTTACCCAAAGTGGTCGTAGAGACGTTCTGTTGCTACTCAAATCAAAGATCCGTGATAGTAATAGAGTAAAATGGAAAAAAATCCGAAAATATTGATTTCTCGATTTACACAAAGTGCTCGTAGAGACAGACGTTTTGTTGTTACTCAAATGATAGATCTGTAATAGTAACAGAAGAAAAAGATAAAAAATCCTAAAATTTTGATTTCTTGACTTACGCAAAGTGCTCGTAGAGACGTTTTGTTGCTACTCAAATGAAAGATCTGTGATAGTAATAGAGTAAAATGGAGAAAATTCCGAAAATTTTAATTTCTTGAATTACGCAAAGTACTCATAGAGACGTTTTGTTGGTACTCAAATGACAAATCTGTGATAGTAACAGAGGAAAAAGCAGAATATTAAGAAAATTTTAACTTCTTGATATACGCAAAGTACTCATAGAGACGTTTTGTTGTTACTCAAATGACAGATCTGTGATAGTAACAGAGGAAAAAGCAGAATATTCCGAAAATTTTAATTTCTTGATTTACGCAAAGTGCTCGTAGAGACGTTTTGTTGTTACTCAAATGACAGATCTGTCATAGTAACAGAGGAAAAAGAGAAAAATTCCTAAAATTTTGATTTCTTGACTTACGCAAAGTGCTCGTCGAGACGTTTTGTTGCTACTCAAATGAAAGATCTGTGATAGTAACAGAGGAAAAAGCAAAATATTCCAAAAATTTTAATTTCTTGATTTACGCAAAGTACTCGTAGAGACGTTTTGTTGTTACTCAAATGACAGATCTGTGATAGTAACAGAGGAAAATACAAAATATTCCGAAAATTTTAATTTCTTGATATACGCAAAGTACTCGTAGAAACGTTTTGTTGTTACTCAAATGACAGATCTGTGATAGTAACAGAGGAAAAGGCAAAATATTCCAAAAATTTTAATTTCTTGATTTACGCAAAGTACTCGTAGAGACGTTCTGTTGCTACTCAAATGAAACATCTGTGATAGTAATAGAGTAAAATGGAAAAAATTCCGAAAATTTTGATTTTTCGATTTACGCAAAGTGCTCGTAGAGACGTTTTGTTGTTACTCAAATGACAGATCTGTCATAGTAACAGAGGAAAAAGAGAAAAATTCCTAAAATTTTGATTTCTTGACTTACGCAAAGTGCTCGTAGAGACGTTTGGTTGCTACTCAAATGAAAGATCTGTGATAGTAATAGAGTAAAATGGAAAAAAATCCGAAAATTTTAATTTCTTGATTTACGCAAACTACTCATCGAGACGTTTTGTTGGTACTCAAATGACAGATCTGTCATAGTAACAGAGGAAAAAGCAAAATATTCCGAAAATTTTAATTTCTTGATTTACGCAATGGTCGTAGAGACATTTTGTTGCTACTCAAATGCCAGATCTGTGATAGTAACAGAAGAAAAAGCAAAATATTCCGAAAATTTTATTTTCTTGATTTACGCAAAGTACTCGTAGAGACGTGTTGTTGTTACTCAAATGACAGATCTGTGATAGTAACAGAGGAAAAAGCAGAATATTCCGAAAATTTTAATTTCTTGATTTACGCAAAGTGCTCTTAGAGACGTTTTGTTGTTACTCAAATGACAGATCTGTCATAGTAACAGACGAAAAAGAGAAAAATTCCTAAAATTTTGATTTCTTGACTTACGCAAAGTGCTCGTAGAGACGTTTTGTTGCTACTCAAATGAAAGATCTGTGATAGTAACAGAGGAAAAAGCAAAATATTCCAAAAATTTTAATTTCTTGATTTACGCAAAGTACTCGTAGAGACGTTTTGTTGTTACTCAAATGACAGATCTGTGATAGTAACAGAGGAAAATACAAAATATTCCGAAAATTTTAATTTCTTGATATACGCAAAGTACTCGTAGAAACGTTTTGTTGTTACTCAAATGACAGAGCTGTGATAGTAACAGAGGAAAAAGCAAAATATTCCAAAAATTTTAATTTCTTGATTTAAGCAAAGTACTCGTAGAGACGTTCTGTTGCTACTCAAATGAAAGATCTGTGATAGTAATAGAGTAAAATGGAAAAAATTCCGAAAATTTTGATTTTTCGATTTACGCAAAGTGCTCGTAGAGAGGTTTTTTTGTTACTCAAATGACAGATCTGTCATAGTAACAGAGGAAAAAGAGAAAAATTCCTAAAATTTTGATTTCTTGACTTACGCAAAGTGCTCGTAGAGACGTTTGGTTGCTACTCAAATGAAAGATCTGTGATAGTAATAGAGTAAAATGGAAAAAAATCCGAAAATTTTAATTTCTTGATTTACGCAAACTACTCATCGAGACGTTTTGTTGTTACTCAAATGACAGATCTGTCATAGTAACAGAGGAAAAAGAGAAAAATTCCTAAAATTTTGATTTCTTGACTTACGCAAAGTGCTCGTCGAGACGTTTTGTTGCTACTCAAATGAAAGATCTGTGATAGTAACAGAGGAAAAAGCAAAATATCCCAAAAATTTTAATTTCTTGATTTACGCAAAGTACTCGTAGAGACGTTTTGTTGTTACTCAAATGACAGATCTGTGATAGTAACAGAGGAAAATACAAAATATTCCGAAAATTTTAATTTCTTGATATACGCAAAGTACTCGTAGAAACGTTTTGTTGTTACTCAAATGACAGATCTGTGATAGTAACAGAGGAAAAGGCAAAATATTCCAAAAATTTTAATTTCTTGATTTACGCAAAGTACTCGTAGAGACGTTCTGTTGCTACTCAAATGAAACATCTGTGATAGTAATAGAGTAAAATGGAAAAAATTCCGAAAATTTTGATTTTTCGATTTACGCAAAGTGCTCGTAGAGACGTTTTGTTGTTACTCAAATGACAGATCTGTCATAGTAACAGAGGAAAAAGAGAAAAATTCCTAAAATTTTGATTTCTTGACTTACGCAAAGTGCTCGTAGAGACGTTTGGTTGCTACTCAAATGAATGATCTGTGATAGTAATAGAGTAAAATGGAAAAAAATCCGAAAATTTTAATTTCTTGATTTACGCAAACTACTCATCGAGACGTTTTGTTGGTACTCAAATGACAGATCTGTCATAGTAACAGAGGAAAAAGCAAAATATTCCGAAAATTTTAATTTCTTGATTTACGCAATGGTCGTAGAGACATTTTGTTGCTACTCAAATGCCAGATCTGTGATAGTAACAGAAGAAAAAGCAAAATATTCCGAAAATTTTATTTTCTTGATTTACGCAAAGTACTCGTAGAGACGTTTTGTTGTTACTCAAATGACAGATCTGTGATAGTAACAGAGGAAAAAGCAAAATATTCCAAAAATTTTAATTTCTTGATTTACGCAAAGTACTCGTAGAGACGTTCTGTTGCTACTCAAATGAAAGATCTGTCATAGTAACAGAGGTAAAAGAGAAAAATTCCTAAAATTTTGATTTCTTGACTTACGCAAAGTGCTCGTAGAGACGTTTGGTTGCTACTCAAATGAAAGATCTGTGATAGTAATAGAGTAAAATGGAAAAAATTCCGAAAATTTTGATTTTTCGATTTACGCAAAGTGCTCGTAGATACGTTTTGTTGTTACTCAAATGACAGATCTGTCATAGTAACAGAGGAAAAGAGAAAAATTCCTAAAATGTTGATTTCTTGACTTACGCAAAGTGCTCGTAGAGACATTTGGTTGCTACTCAAATGAAAGATCTGTGATAGTAATAGAGTAAAATGGAAAAAATTCCGAAAATTTTAATTTCTTGATTTACGCAAAGTACTCATAGAGACGTTTTGGTGGTACTCAAATGACAGATCTGTTATAGTAACAGAGGAAAATGCAAAATATTCCGAAAATTTTAATTTCTTGATATACGCAAAGTACTCGTAGAGACGTTTTGTTGTTACTCAAATGACAGATCTGTGATAGTAACAGAGGAAAAAGCAAAATATTCCGAAAATTTTAATTTCTTGATATACGCAAAGTACTCGTAGATACGTTTTGTTGTTACTCAAATGACAGATCTGTGATAGTAACAGAGGAAAAAGCAAAATATTCCAAAAATTTTAATTTCTTGATTTACCCAAAGTGGTCGTAGAGACGTTCTGTTGCTACTCAAATCAAAGATCCGTGATAGTAATAGAGTAAAATGGAAAAAAATCCGAAAATATTGATTTCTCGATTTACACAAAGTGCTCGTAGAGACAGACGTTTTGTTGTTACTCAAATGATAGATCTGTAATAGTAACAGAAGAAAAAGATAAAAAATCCTAAAATTTTGATTTCTTGACTTACGCAAAGTGCTCGTAGAGACGTTTTGTTGCTACTCAAATGAAAGATCTGTGATAGTAATAGAGTAAAATGGAGAAAATTCCGAAAATTTTAATTTCTTGAATTACGCAAAGTACTCATAGAGACGTTTTGTTGGTACTCAAATGACAAATCTGTGATAGTAACAGAGGAAAAAGCAGAATATTAAGAAAATTTTAACTTCTTGATATACGCAAAGTACTCATAGAGACGTTTTGTTGTTACTCAAATGACAGATCTGTGATAGTAACAGAGGAAAAAGCAGAATATTCCGAAAATTTTAATTTCTTGATTTACGCAAAGTGCTCGTAGAGACGTTTTGTTGTTACTCAAATGACAGATCTGTCATAGTAACAGAGGAAAAAGAGAAAAATTCCTAAAATTTTGATTTCTTGACTTACGCAAAGTGCTCGTCGAGACGTTTTGTTGCTACTCAAATGAAAGATCTGTGATAGTAACAGAGGAAAAAGCAAAATATTCCAAAAATTTTAATTTCTTGATTTACGCAAAGTACTCGTAGAGACGTTTTGTTGTTACTCAAATGACAGATCTGTGATAGTAACAGAGGAAAATACAAAATATTCCGAAAATTTTAATTTCTTGATATACGCAAAGTACTCGTAGAAACGTTTTGTTGTTACTCAAATGACAGATCTGTGATAGTAACAGAGGAAAAGGCAAAATATTCCAAAAATTTTAATTTCTTGATTTACGCAAAGTACTCGTAGAGACGTTCTGTTGCTACTCAAATGAAACATCTGTGATAGTAATAGAGTAAAATGGAAAAAATTCCGAAAATTTTGATTTTTCGATTTACGCAAAGTGCTCGTAGAGACGTTTTGTTGTTACTCAAATGACAGATCTGTCATAGTAACAGAGGAAAAAGAGAAAAATTCCTAAAATTTTGATTTCTTGACTTACGCAAAGTGCTCGTAGAGACGTTTGGTTGCTACTCAAATGAAAGATCTGTGATAGTAATAGAGTAAAATGGAAAAAAATCCGAAAATTTTAATTTCTTGATTTACGCAAACTACTCATCGAGACGTTTTGTTGGTACTCAAATGACAGATCTGTCATAGTAACAGAGGAAAAAGCAAAATATTCCGAAAATTTTAATTTTTTGATTTACGCAATGGTCGTAGAGACATTTTGTTGCTACTCAAATGCCAGATCTGTGATAGTAACAGAAGAAAAAGCAAAATATTCCGAAAATTTTATTTTCTTGATTTACGCAAAGTACTCGTAGAGACGTTTTGTTGTTACTCAAATGACAGATCTGTGATAGTAACAGAGGAAAAAGCAGAATATTCCGAAAATTTTAATTTCTTGATTTACGCAAAGTGCTCTTAGAGACGTTTTGTTGTTACTCAAATGACAGATCTGTCATAGTAACAGACGAAAAAGAGAAAAATTCCTAAAATTTTGATTTCTTGACTTACGCAAAGTGCTCGTAGAGACGTTTTGTTGCTACTCAAATGAAAGATCTGTGATAGTAACAGAGGAAAAAGCAAAATATTCCAAAAATTTTAATTTCTTGATTTACGCAAAGTACTCGTAGAGACGTTTTGTTGTTACTCAAATGACAGATCTGTGATAGTAACAGAGGAAAATACAAAATATTCCGAAAATTTTAATTTCTTGATATACGCAAAGTACTCGTAGAAACGTTTTGTTGTTACTCAAATGACAGAGCTGTGATAGTAACAGAGGAAAAAGCAAAATATTCCAAAAATTTTAATTTCTTGATTTACGCAAAGTACTCGTAGAGACGTTCTGTTGCTACTCAAATGAAAGATCTGTGATAGTAATAGAGTAAAATGGAAAAAATTCCGAAAATTTTGATTTTTCGATTTACGCAAAGTGCTCGTAGAGAGGTTTTTTTGTTACTCAAATGACAGATCTGTCATAGTAACAGAGGAAAAAGAGAAAAATTCCTAAAATGTTGATTTCTTGACTTACGCAAAGTGCTCGTAGAGACGTTTGGTTGCTACTCAAATGAAAGATCTGTGATAGTAATAGAGTAAAATGGAAAAAAATCCGAAAATTTTAATTTCTTGATTTACGCAAACTACTCATCGAGACGTTTTGTTGTTACTCAAATGACAGATCTGTCATAGTAACAGAGGAAAAAGAGAAAAATTACTAAAATTTTGATTTCTTGACTTACGCAAAGTGCTCGTCGAGACGTTTTGTTGCTACTCAAATGAAAGATCTGTGATAGTAACAGAGGAAAAAGCAAAATATCCCAAAAATTTTAATTTCTTGATTTACGCAAAGTACTCGTAGAGACGTTTTGTTGTTACTCAAATGACAGATCTGTGATAGTAACAGAGGAAAATACAAAATATTCCGAAAATTTTAATTTCTTGATATACGCAAAGTACTCGTAGAAACGTTTTGTTGTTACTCAAATGACAGATCTGTGATAGTAACAGAGGAAAAGGCAAAATATTCCAAAAATTTTAATTTCTTGATTTACGCAAAGTACTCGTAGAGACGTTCTGTTGCTACTCAAATGAAACATCTGTGATAGTAATAGAGTAAAATGGAAAAAATTCCGAAAATTTTGATTTTTCGATTTACGCAAAGTGCTCGTAGAGACGTTTTGTTGTTACTCAAATGACAGATCTGTCATAGTAACAGAGGAAAAAGAGAAAAATTCCTAAAATTTTGATTTCTTGACTTACGCAAAGTGCTCGTAGAGACGTTTGGTTGCTACTCAAATGAATGATCTGTGATAGTAATAGAGTAAAATGGAAAAAAATCCGAAAATTTTAATTTCTTGATTTACGCAAACTACTCATCGAGACGTTGTGTTGGTACTCAAATGACAGATCTGTCATAGTAACAGAGGAAAAAGCAAAATATTCCGAAAATTTTAATTTCTTGATTTACGCAATGGTCGTAGAGACATTTTGTTGCTACTCAAATGCCAGATCTGTGATAGTAACAGAAGAAAAAGCAAAATATTCCGAAAATTTTATTTTCTTGATTTACGCAAAGTACTCGTAGAGACGTTTTGTTGTTACTCAAATGACAGATCTGTGATAGTAACAGAGGAAAAAGCAGAATATTCCGAAAATTTTAATTTCTTGATTTACGCAAAGTGCTCTTAGAGACGTTTTGTTGTTACTCAAATGACAGATCTGTCATAGTAACAGAGGAAAAAGAGAAAAATTCCTAAAATTTTGATTTCTTGATTTACGCAAAGTGCTCGTAGAGACGTTTTGTTGCTACTCAAATGAAAGATCTGTGATAGTAACAGAGGAAAAAGCAAAATATTCCAAAAAATTTAATTTCTTGATTTACGCAAAGTACTCGTAGAGACGTTTTGTTGTTACTCAAATGACAGATCTGTGATAGTAACAGAGGAAAATACAAAATATTCCGAAAATTTTAATTTCTTGATATACGCAAAGTACTCGTAGAAACGTTTTGTTGTTACTCAAATGACAGAGCTGTGATAGTAACAGAGGAAAAAGCAAAATATTCCAAAAATTTTAATTTCTTGATTTACGCAAAGTACTCGTAGAGACGTTCTGTTGCTACTCAAATGAAAGATCTGTGATAGTAATAGAGTAAAATGGACAAAATTCCGAAAATTTTGATTTTTCGATTTACGCAAAGTGCTCGTAGAGACGTTTTGTTGTTACTCAAATGACAGATCTGTCATAGTAACAGAGGAAAAAGAGAAAAATTCCTAAAATTTTGATTTCTTGACTTACGCAAAGTGCTCGTAGAGACGTTTGGTTGCTACTCAAATGAAAGATCTGTGATAGTAATAGAGTAAAATGGAAAAAAATCCGAAAATTTTAATTTCTTGATTTACGCAAACTACTCATCGAGACGTTTTGTTGGTACTCAAATGACAGATCTGTGATAGTAACAGAGGAAAAAGCAAAATATTCCGAAAATTTTAATTTCTTGATTTACGCAAAGTGGTCGTAGAGACATTATGTTGCTACTCAAATGCCAGATCTGTGATAGTAACAGAAGAAAAAGCAAAATATTCCGAAAATTTTAATTTCTTGATATACGCAAAGTACTCGTAGAAACGTTTTGTTGTTACTCAAATGACAGATCTGTGATAGTAACAGAGGAAAAAGCAAAATATTCCAAAAATTTTAATTTCTTGATTTACGCAAAGTGGTCGTAGAGACGTTCTGTTGCTACTCAAATCAAAGATACGTGATAGTAATAGAGTAAAATGGAAAAAATTCCGAAAATATTGATTTCTCGATTTACACAAAGTGCTCGTAGAGACAGACGTTTTGTTGTTACTCAAATGATAGATCTGTAATAGTAACAGAAGAAAAAGATAAAAATTCCTAAAATTTTGATTTCTTGACTTACGCAAAGTGCTCGTAGAGACGTTTTGTTGCTACTCAAATGAAAGATCTGTGATAGTAATAGAGTAAAATGGAGAAAATTCCGAAAATTTTAATTTCTTGAATTACGCAAAGTACTCATAGAGACGTTTTGTTGTTACTCAAATGACAGATCTGTGATAGTAACAGAGGAAAAAGCAGAATATTCCGAAAATTTTAATTTCTTGATTTACGCAAAGTGCTCGTAGAGACGTTTTGTTGTTACTCAAATGACAGATCTGTCATAGTAACAGAGGAAAAAGAGAAAAATTCCTAAAATTTTGATTTCTTGACTTACGCAAAGTGCTCGTAGAGACGTTTTGTTGCTACTCAAATGAAAGATCTGTGATAGTAACAGAGGAAAAAGCAAAATATTCCAAAAATTTTAATTTCTTGATTTACGCAAAGTACTCGTAGAGACGTTTTGTTGTTACTCAAATGACAGATCTGTGATAGTAACAGAGGAAAATACAAAATATTCCGAAAATTTTAATTTCTTGATATACGCAAAGTACTCGTAGAAACGTTTTGTTGTTACTCAAATGACAGATCTGTGATAGTAACAGAGGAAAAAGCAAAATATTCCAAAAATTTTAATTTCTTGATTTACGCAAAGTACTCGTAGAGACGTTCTGTTGCTACTCAAATGAAAGATCTGTGATAGTAATAGAGTAAAATGGAAAAAATTCCGAAAATTTTGATTTTTCGATTTACGCAAAGTGCTCGTAGAGAGGTTTTTTTGTTACTCAAATGACAGATCTGTCATAGTAACAGAGGAAAAAGAGAAAAATTCCTAAAATGTTGATTTCTTGACTTACGCAAAGTGCTCGTAGAGACGTTTGGTTGCTACTCAAATGAAAGATCTGTGATAGTAATAGAGTAAAATGGAAAAAAATCCGAAAATTTTAATTTCTTGATTTACGCAAACTACTCATCGAGACGTTTTGTTGTTACTCAAATGACAGATCTGTCATAGTAACAGAGGAAAAAGAGAAAAATTACTAAAATTTTGATTTCTTGACTTACGCAAAGTGCTCGTCGAGACGTTTTGTTGCTACTCAAATGAAAGATCTGTGATAGTAACAGAGGAAAAAGCAAAATATCCCAAAAATTTTAATTTCTTGATTTACGCAAAGTACTCGTAGAGACGTTTTGTTGTTACTCAAATGACAGATCTGTGATAGTAACAGAGGAAAATACAAAATATTCCGAAAATTTTAATTTCTTGATATACGCAAAGTACTCGTAGAAACGTTTTGTTGTTACTCAAATGACAGATCTGTGATAGTAACAGAGGAAAAGGCAAAATATTCCAAAAATTTTAATTTCTTGATTTACGCAAAGTACTCGTAGAGACGTTCTGTTGCTACTCAAATGAAACATCTGTGATAGTAATAGAGTAAAATGGAAAAAATTCCGAAAATTTTGATTTTTCGATTTACGCAAAGTGCTCGTAGAGACGTTTTGTTGTTACTCAAATGACAGATCTGTCATAGTAACAGAGGAAAAAGAGAAAAATTCCTAAAATTTTGATTTCTTGACTTACGCAAAGTGCTCGTAGAGACGTTTGGTTGCTACTCAAATGAATGATCTGTGATAGTAATAGAGTAAAATGGAAAAAAATCCGAAAATTTTAATTTCTTGATTTACGCAAACTACTCATCGAGACGTTTTGTTGGTACTCAAATGACAGATCTGTCATAGTAACAGAGGAAAAAGCAAAATATTCCGAAAATTTTAATTTCTTGATTTACGCAATGGTCGTAGAGACATTTTGTTGCTACTCAAATGCCAGATCTGTGATAGTAACAGAAGAAAAAGCAAAATATTCCGAAAATTTTATTTTCTTGATTTACGCAAAGTACTCGTAGAGACGTTTTGTTGTTACTCAAATGACAGATCTGTGATAGTAACAGAGGAAAAAGCAGAATATTCCGAAAATTTTAATTTCTTGATTTACGCAAAGTGCTCTTAGAGACGTTTTGTTGTTACTCAAATGACAGATCTGTCATAGTAACAGAGGAAAAAGAGAAAAATTCCTAAAATTTTGATTTCTTGATTTACGCAAAGTGCTCGTAGAGACGTTTTGTTGCTACTCAAATGAAAGATCTGTGATAGTAACAGAGGAAAAAGCAAAATATTCCAAAAAATTTAATTTCTTGATTTACGCAAAGTACTCGTAGAGACGTTTTGTTGTTACTCAAATGACAGATCTGTGATAGTAACAGAGGAAAATACAAAATATTCCGAAAATTTTAATTTCTTGATATACGCAAAGTACTCGTAGAAACGTTTTGTTGTTACTCAAATGACAGAGCTGTGATAGTAACAGAGGAAAAAGCAAAATATTCCAAAAATTTTAATTTCTTGATTTACGCAAAGTACTCGTAGAGACGTTCTGTTGCTACTCAAATGAAAGATCTGTGATAGTAATAGAGTAAAATGGACAAAATTCCGAAAATTTTGATTTTTCGATTTACGCAAAGTGCTCGTAGAGACGTTTTGTTGTTACTCAAATGACAGATCTGTCATAGTAACAGAGGAAAAAGAGAAAAATTCCTAAAATTTTGATTTCTTGACTTACGCAAAGTGCTCGTAGAGACGTTTGGTTGCTACTCAAATGAAAGATCTGTGATAGTAATAGAGTAAAATGGAAAAAAATCCGAAAATTTTAATTTCTTGATTTACGCAAACTACTCATCGAGACGTTTTGTTGGTACTCAAATGACAGATCTGTGATAGTAACAGAGGAAAAAGCAAAATATTCCGAAAATTTTAATTTCTTGATTTACGCAAAGTGGTCGTAGAGACATTATGTTGCTACTCAAATGCCAGATCTGTGATAGTAACAGAAGAAAAAGCAAAATATTCCGAAAATTTTAATTTCTTGATATACGCAAAGTACTCGTAGAAACGTTTTGTTGTTACTCAAATGACAGATCTGTGATAGTAACAGAGGAAAAAGCAAAATATTCCAAAAATTTTAATTTCTTGATTTACGCAAAGTGGTCGTAGAGACGTTCTGTTGCTACTCAAATCAAAGATACGTGATAGTAATAGAGTAAAATGGAAAAAATTCCGAAAATATTGATTTCTCGATTTACACAAAGTGCTCGTAGAGACAGACGTTTTGTTGTTACTCAAATGATAGATCTGTAATAGTAACAGAAGAAAAAGATAAAAATTCCTAAAATTTTGATTTCTTGACTTACGCAAAGTGCTCGTAGAGACGTTTTGTTGCTACTCAAATGAAAGATCTGTGATAGTAATAGAGTAAAATGGAGAAAATTCCGAAAATTTTAATTTCTTGAATTACGCAAAGTACTCATAGAGACGTTTTGTTGTTACTCAAATGACAGATCTGTGATAGTAACAGAGGAAAAAGCAGAATATTCCGAAAATTTTAATTTCTTGATTTACGCAAAGTGCTCGTAGAGACGTTTTGTTGTTACTCAAATGACAGATCTGTCATAGTAACAGAGGAAAAAGAGAAAAATTCCTAAAATTTTGATTTCTTGACTTACGCAAAGTGCTCGTAGAGACGTTTTGTTGCTACTCAAATGAAAGATCTGTGATAGTAACAGAGGAAAAAGCAAAATATTCCAAAAATTTTAATTTCTTGATTTACGCAAAGTACTCGTAGAGACGTTTTGTTGTTACTCAAATGACAGATCTGTGATAGTAACAGAGGAAAATACAAAATATTCCGAAAATTTTAATTTCTTGATATACGCAAAGTACTCGTAGAAACGTTTTGTTGTTACTCAAATGACAGATCTGTGATAGTAACAGACGAAAAAGCAAAATATTCCAAAAATTTTAATTTCTTGATTTACGCAAAGTACTTGTAGAGACGTTCTGTTGCTACTCAAATGAAAGATCTGTGATAGTAATAGAGTAAAATGGAAAAAATTCCGAAAATTTTGATTTTTCGATTTACGCAAAGTGCTCGTAGAGACGTTTTGTTGTTACTCAAATGACAGATCTGTCATAGTAACAGAGGAAAAAGAGAAAAATTCCTAAAATTTTGATTTCTTGACTTACGCAAAGTGCTCGTAGAGACGTTTGGTTGCTACTCAAATGAAAGATCTGTGATAGTAATAGAGTAAAATGGAAAAAAATCCGAAAATTTTAATTTCTTGATTTACGCAAACTACTCATCGAGACGTTTTGTTGGTACTCAAATGACAGATCTGTGATAGTAACAGAGGAAAAAGCAAAATATTCCGAAAATTTTAATTTCTTGATTTACGCTAAGTGGTCGTAGAGACATTTTGTTGCTACTCAAATGCCAGATCTGTGATAGTAACAGAAGAAAAAGCAAAATATTCCGAAAATTTTATTTTCTTGATTTACGCAAAGTACTCGTAGAGACGTTTTGTTGTTACTCAAATGACAGATCTGTGATAGTAACAGAGGAAAAAGCAAAATATTCCAAAAATTTTAATTTCTTGATTTACGCAAAGTACTCGTAGAGACGTTCTGTTGCTACTCAAATGAAAGATCTGTGATAGTAATAGAGTAAAATGTAAAAAAATTCCGAAAATTTTGATTTTTCGATTTACGCAAAGTGCTCGTAGAGACGTTTTGTTGTTACTCAAATGACAGATCTGTCATAGTAACAGAGGAAAAAGAGAAAAATTCCTAAAATTTTGATTTCTTGACTTACGCAAAGTGCTCGTAGAGACGTTTGGTTGCTACTCAAATGAAAGATCTGTGATAGTAATAGAGTAAAATGGAAAAAAATCCGAAAATTTTAATTTCTTGATTTACGCAAACTACTCATCGAGACGTTTTGTTGGTACTCAAATGACAGATCTGTGATAGTAACAGAGGAAAAAGCAAAATATTCCGAAAATTTTAATTTCTTGATTTACGCAAAGTGGTCGTAGAGACATTTTGTTGCTACTCAAATGCCAGATCTGTGATAGTAACAGAAGAAATAGCAAAATATTCCGAAAATTTTATTTTCTTGATTTACGCAAAGTACTCGTAGAGACGTTTTGTTGTTACTCAAATGACAGATCTGTGATAGTAACAGAGGAAAAAGCAAAATATTCCAAAAATTTTAATTTCTTGATTTACGCAAAGTGCTCTTAGAGACGTTTTGTTGTTACTCAAATGACAGATCTGTCATAGTAACAGAGGAAAAAGAGAAAAATTCCTAAAATTTTGATTTCTTGACTTACGCAAAGTGCTCGTAGAGACGTTTTGTTGCTACTCAAATGAAAGATCTGTGATAGTAACAGAGGAAAAAGCAAAATATTCCAAAAATTTTAATTTCTTGATTTACGCAAAGTACTCGTAGAGACGTTTTGTTGTTACTCAAATGACAGATCTGTGATAGTAACAGAGGAAAATACAAAATATTCCGAAAATTTTAATTTCTTGATATACGCAAAGTACTCGTAGAAACGTTTTGTTGTTACTCAAATGACAGAGCTGTGATAGTAACAGAGGAAAAAGCAAAATATTCCAAAAATTTTAATTTCTTGATTTACGCAAAGTACTCGTAGAGACGTTCTGTTGCTACTCAAATGAAAGATCTGTGATAGTAATAGAGTAAAATGGAAAAAATTCCGAAAATTTTGATTTTTCGATTTACGCAAAGTGCTCGTAGAGACGTTTTGTTGTTACTCAAATGACAGATCTGTCATAGTAACAGAGGAAAAAGAGAAAAATTCCTAAAATTTTGATTTCTTGACTTACGCAAAGTGCTCGTAGAGACGTTTGGTTGCTACTCAAATGAAAGATCTGTGATAGTAATAGAGTAAAATGGAAAAAAATCCGAAAATTTTAATTTCTTGATTTACGCAAACTACTCATCGAGACGTTTTGTTGGTACTCAAATGACAGATCTGTGATAGTAACAGAGGAAAAAGCAAAATATTCCGAAAATTTTAATTTCTTGATTTACGCAAAGTGGTCGTAGAGACATTTTGTTGCTACTCAAATGCCAGATCTGTGATAGTAACAGAAGAAAAAGCAAAATATTCCGAAAATTTTAATTTCTTGATATACGCAAAGTACTCGTAGAAACGTTTTGTTGTTACTCAAATGACAGATCTGTGATAGTAACAGAGGAAAAAGCAAAATATTCCAAAAATTTTAATTTCTTGATTTACGCAAAGTGGTCGTAGAGACGTTCTGTTGCTCCTCAAATCAAAGATACGTGATAGTAATAGAGTAAAATGGAAAAAATTCCGAAAATATTGATTTCTCGATTTACACAAAGTGCTCGTAGAGACAGACGTTTTGTTGTTACTCAAATGATAGATCTGTAATAGTAACAGAAGAAAAAGATAAAAATTCCTAAAATTTTGATTTCTTGACTTACGCAAAGTGCTCGTAGAGACGTTTATTTGCTACTCAAATGAAAGATCTGTGATAGTAATAGAGTAAAATGGAGAAAATTCCGAAAATTTTAATTTCTTGAATTACGCAAAGTACTCATAGAGACGTTTTGTTGTTACTCAAATGACAGATCTGTGATAGTAACAGAGGAAAAAGCAGAATATTCCGAAAATTTTAATTTCTTGATTTACGCAAAGTGCTCGTAGAGACGTTTTGTTGTTACTCAAATGACAGATCTGTCATAGTAACAGAGGAAAAAGAGAAAAATTCCTAAAATTTTGATTTCTTGACTTACGCAAAGTGCTCGTAGAGACGTTTTGTTGCTACTCAAATGAAAGATCTGTGATAGTAACAGAGGAAAAAGCAAAATATTCCAAAAATTTTAATTTCTTGATTTACGCAAAGTACTCGTAGAGACGTTTTGTTGTTACTCAAATGACAGATCTGTGATAGTAACAGAGGAAAATACAAAATATTCCGAAAATTTTAATTTCTTGATATACGCAAAGTACTCGTAGAAACGTTTTGTTGTTACTCAAATGACAGATCTGTGATAGTAACAGACGAAAAAGCAAAATATTCCAAAAATTTTAATTTCTTGATTTACGCAAAGTACTCGTAGAGACGTTCTGTTGCTACTCAAATGAAAGATCTGTGATAGTAATAGAGTAAAATGGAAAAAATTCTGAAAATTTTGATTTTTCGATTTACGCAAAGTGCTCGTAGAGACGTTTTGTTGTTACTCAAATGACAGATCTGTCATAGTAACAGAGGAAAAAGAGAAAAATTCCTAAAATTTTGATTTCTTGACTTACGCAAAGTGCTCGTAGAGACGTTTGGTTGCTACTCAAATGAAAGATCTGTGATAGTAATAGAGTAAAATGGAAAAAAATCCGAAAATTTTAATTTCTTGATTTACGCAAACTACTCATCGAGACGTTTTGTTGGTACTCAAATGACAGATCTGTGATAGTAACAGAGGAAAAAGCAAAATATTCCGAAAATTTTAATTTCTTGATTTACGCAAAGTGGTCGTAGAGACATTTTGTTGCTACTCAAATGCCAGATCTGTGATAGTAACAGAAGAAAAAGCAAAATATTCCGAAAATTTTATTTTCTTGATTTACGCAAAGTACTCGTAGAGACGTTTTGTTGTTACTCAAATGACAGATCTGTGATAGTAACAGAGGAAAAAGCAAAATATTCCAAAAATTTTAATTTCTTGATTTACGCAAAGTACTCGTAGAGACGTTCTGTTGCTACTCAAATGAAAGATCTGTGATAGTAATAGAGTAAAATGTAAAAAAATTCCGAAAATTTTGATTTTTCGATTTACGCAAAGTGCTCGTAGAGACGTTTTGTTGTTACTCAAATGACAGATCTGTCATAGTAACAGAGGAAAAAGAGAAAAATTCCTAAAATTTTGATTTCTTGACTTACGCAAAGTGCTCGTAGAGACGTTTGGTTGCTACTCAAATGAAAGATCTGTGATAGTAATAGAGTAAAATGGAAAAAAATCCGAAAATTTTAATTTCTTGATTTACGCAAACTACTCATCGAGACGTTTTGTTGGTACTCAAATGACAGATCTGTGATAGTAACAGAGGAAAAAGCAAAATATTCCGAAAATTTTAATTTCTTGATTTACGCAAAGTGGTCGTAGAGACATTTTGTTGCTACTCAAATGCCAGATCTGTGATAGTAACAGAAGAAAAAGCAAAATATTCCGAAAATTTTATTTTCTTGATTTACGCAAAGTACTCGTAGAGACGTTTTGTTGTTACTCAAATGACAGATCTGTGATAGTAACAGAGGAAAAAGCAAAATATTCCAAAAATTTTAATTTCTTGATTTACGCAAAGTACTCGTAGAGACGTTCTGTTGCTACTCAAATGAAAGATCTGTGATAGTAATAGAGTAAAATGGAAAAAATTCCGAAAATTTTGATTTTTCGATTTACGCAAAGTGCTCGTAGAGACGTTTTGTTGATACTCAAATGACAGATCTGTCATAGTAACACAGGAAAAAGAGAAAAATTCCTAAAATTTTGATTTCTTGACTTACGCAAAGTGCTCGTAGAGACGTTTGGTTGCTACTCAAATGAAAGATCTGTGATAGTAATAGAGAAAATGGAAAACAATCCGAAAATTTTAATTTCTTGATTTACGCAAACTACTCATCGAGACGTTTTGTTGGTACTCAAATGACAGATCTGTGATAGTAACAGAGGAAAAAGCAAAATATTCCGAAAATTTTAATTTCTTGATTTACGCAAAGTGGTCGTAGAGACATTTTGTTGCTACTCAAATGCCAGATCTGTGATAGTAACAGAAGAAAAAGCAAAATATTCCGAAAATTTTAATTTCTTGATATACGCAAAGTACTCGTAGAAACGTTTTGTTGTTACTCAAATGACAGATCTGTGATAGTAACAGAGGAAAAAGCAAAATATTCCAAAAATTTTAATTTCTTGATTTACGCAAAGTGGTCGTAGAGACGTTCTGTTGCTACTCAAATGAAAGATCTGTGATAGTAATAGAGTAAAATGTAAAAAAATTCCGAAAATTTTGATTTTTCGATTTACGCAAAGTGCTCGTAGAGACGTTTTGTTGTTACTCAAATGACAGATCTGTGATAGTAACAGAGGAAAAAGCAAAATATTCCAAAAATTTTAATTTCTTGATTTACGCAAAGTACTCGTAGAGACGTTCTGTTGCTACTCAAATGAAAGATCTGTGATAGTAATAGAGTAAAATGGAAAAATTTCCGAAAATTTTGATTTTTCGATTTACGCAAAGTGCTCGTAGAGACGTTTTGTTGATACTCAAATGACAGATCTGTCATAGTAACACAGGAAAAAGAGAAAAATTCCTAAAATTTTGATTTCTTGACTTACGCAAAGTGCTCGTAGAGACGTTTGGTTGCTACTCAAATGAAAGATCTGTGATAGTAATAGAGAAAATGGAAAACAATCCGAAAATTTTAATTTCTTGATTTACGCAAACTACTCATCGAGACGTTTTGTTGGTACTCAAATGACAGATCTGTGATAGTAACAGAGGAAAAAGCAAAATATTCCGAAAATTTTAATTTCTTGATTTACGCAAAGTGGTCGTAGAGACATTTTGTTGCTACTCAAATGCCAGATCTGTGATAGTAACAGAAGAAAAAGCAAAATATTCCGAAAATTTTAATTTCTTGATATACGCAAAGTACTCGTAGAAACGTTTTGTTGTTACTCAAATGACAGATCTGTGATAGTAACAGAGGAAAAAGCAAAATATTCCAAAAATTTTAATTTCTTGATTTACGCAAAGTGGTCGTAGAGACGTTCTGTTGCTACTCAAATGAAAGATCTGTGATAGTAATAGAGTAAAATGTAAAAAAATTCCGAAAATTTTGATTTTTCGATTTACGCAAAGTGCTCGTAGAGACGTTTTGTTGTTACTCAAATGACAGATCTGTCATAGTAACAGAGGAAAAAGAGAAAAATTCCTAAAATTTTGATTTCTTGACTTACGCAAAGTGCTCGTAGAGACGTTTGGTTGCTACTCAAATGAAAGATCTGTGATAGTAATAGAGTAAAATGGAAAAAAATCCGAAAATTTTAATTTCTTGATTTACGCAAACTACTCATCGAGACGTTTTGTTGTTACTCAAATGACAGATCTGTGATAGTAACAGAGGAAAAAGCAGAATATTCCGAAAATTTTAATTTCTTGATTTACGCAAAGTGCTCGTAGAGACGTTTTGTTGTTACTCAAATGACAGATCTGTCATAGTAACAGAGGAAAAAGAGAAAAATTCCTAAAATTTTGATTTTTTGACTTACGCAAAGTGCTCGTAGAGACGTTTTGTTGCTACTCAAATGAAAGATCTGTGATAGTAACAGAGGAAAAAGCAAAATATTCCAAAAATTTTAATTTCTTGATTTACGCAAAGTACTCGTAGAGACGTTTTGTTGTTACTCAAATGACAGATCTGTGATAGTAACAGAGGAAAATACAAAATATTCCGAAAATTATAATTTCTTGATATACGCAAAGTACTCGTAGAAACGTTTTGTTGTTACTCAAATGACAGATCTGTGATAGTAACAGACGAAAAAGCAAAATATTCCAAAAATTTTAATTTCTTGATTTACGCAAAGTACTCGTAGAGACGTTCTGTTGCTACTCAAATGAAAGATCTGTGATAGTAATAGAGTAAAATGGAAAAAATTCCGAAAATTTTGATTTTTCGATTTACGCAAAGTGCTCGTAGAGACGTTTTGTTGTTACTCAAATGACAGATCTGTCATAGTAACAGAGGAAAAAGAGAAAAATTCCTAAAATTTTGATTTCTTGACTTACGCAAAGTGCTCGTAGAGACGTTTGGTTGCTACTCAAATGAAAGATCTGTGATAGTAATAGAGTAAAATGGAAAAAAATCCGAAAATTTTAATTTCTTGATTTACGCAAACTACTCATCGAGACGTTTTGTTGGTACTCAAATGACAGATCTGTGATAGTAACAGAGGAAAAAGCAAAATATTTCGAAAATTTTAATTTCTTGATTTACGCAAAGTGGTCGTAGAGACATTTTGTTGCTACTCAAATGCCAGATCTGTGATAGTAACAGAAGAAAAAGCAAAATATTCCGAAAATTTTATTTTCTTGATTTACGCAAAGTACTCGTAGAGACGTTTTGTTGTTACTCAAATGACAGATCTGTGATAGTAACAGAGGAAAAAGCAAAATATTCCAAAAATTTTAATTTCTTGATTTACGCAAAGTACTCGTAGAGACGTTCTGTTGCTACTCAAATGAAAGATCTGTGATAGTAATAGAGTAAAATGTAAAAAAATTCCGAAAATTTTGATTTTTCGATTTACGCAAAGTGCTCGTAGAGACGTTTTGTTGTTACTCAAATGACAGATCTGTCATAGTAACAGAGGAAAAAGAGAAAAATTCCTAAAATTTTGATTTCTTGACTTACGCAAAGTGCTCGTAGAGACGTTTGGTTGCTACTCAAATGAAAGATCTGTGATAGTAATAGAGTAAAATGGAAAAAAATCCGAAAATTTTAATTTCTTGATTTACGCAAACTACTCATCGAGACGTTTTGTTGGTACTCAAATGACAGATCTATGATAGTAACAGAGGAAAAAGCAAAATATTCCGAAAATTTTAATTTCTTGATTTACGCAAAGTGGTCGTAGAGACATTTTGTTGCTACTCAAATGCCAGATCTGTGATAGTAACAGAAGAAAAAGCAAAATATTCCGAAAATTTTATTTTCTTGATTTACGCAAAGTACTCGTAGAGACGTTTTGTTGTTACTCAAATGACAGATCTGTGATAGTAACAGAGGAAAAAGGAAAATATTCCAAAAATGTTAATTTCTTGATTTACGCAAAGTACTCGTAGAGACGTTCTGTTGCTACTCAAATGAAAGATCTGTGATAGTAATAGAGTAAAATGGAAAAAATTCCGAAAATTTTGATTTTTCGATTTACGCAAAGTGCTCGTAGATACGTTTTGTTGATACTCAAATGACAGATCTGTCATAGTAACAGAGGAAAAAGAGAAAAATTCCTAAAATTTTGATTTCTTGACTTACGCAAAATGCTCGTAGAGACGTTTGGTTGCTACTCAAATGAAAGATCTGTGATAGTAATAGAGAAAATGGAAAACAATCCGAAAATTTTAATTTCTTGATTTACGCAAACTACTCATCGAGACGTTTTGTTGGTACTCAAATGACAGATCTGTGATAGTAACAGAGGAAAAAGCAAAATATTCCGAAAATTTTAATTTCTTGATTTACGCAAAGTGGTCGTAGAGACATTTTGTTGCTACTCAAATGCCAGATCTGTGATAGTAACAGAAGAAAAAGCAAAATATTCCGAAAATTTTAATTTCTTGATATACGCAAAGTACTCGTAGAAACGTTTTGTTGTTACTCAAATGACAGATCTGTGATAGTAACAGAGGAAAAAGCAAAATATTCCAAAAATTTTAATTTCTTGATTTACGCAAAGTGGTCGTAGAGACGTTCTGTTGCTACTCAAATCAAAGATACGTGATAGTAATAGAGTAAAATGGAAAAAAATTCCGAAAATATTGATTTCTCGATTTACACAAAGTGCTCGTAGAGACAGACGTTTTGTTGTTACTCAAATGATAGATCTGTAATAGTAACAGAAGAAAAAGATAAAAATTCCTAAAATTTTGATTTCTTGACTTACGCAAAGTGCTCGTAGAGACGTTTTGTTGCTACTCAAATGACAGATCTGTCATAGTAACAGAGGAAAAAGAGAAAAATTCCTAAAATTTTGATTTCTTGACTTACGCAAAGTGGTCGTAGAGACGTTTGGTTGCTACTCAAATGAAAGATCTGTGATAGTAATAGAGTAAAATGGAAAAAAATCCGAAAATTTTAATTTCTTGATTTACGCAAACTACTCATCGAGACGTTTTGTTGGTACTCAAATGACAGATCTGTGATAGTAACAGAGGAAAAAGCAAAATATTCCGAAAATTTTAATTTCTTGATTTACGCAAAGTGGTCGTAGAGACATTATGTTGCTACTCAAATGCCAGATCTGTGATAGTAACAGAAGAAAAAGCAAAATATTCCGAAAATTTTAATTTCTTGATATACGCAAAGTACTCGTAGAAACGTTTTGTTGTTACTCAAATGACAGATCTGTGATAGTAACAGAGGAAAAAGCAAAATATTCCAAAAATTTTAATTTCTTGATTTACGCAAAGTGGTCGTAGAGACGTTCTGTTGCTACTCAAATCAAAGATACGTGATAGTAATAGAGTAAAATGGAAAAAATTCCGAAAATATTGATTTCTCGATTTACACAAAGTGCTCGTAGAGACAGACGTTTTGTTGTTACTCAAATGATAGATCTGTAATAGTAACAGAAGAAAAAGATAAAAATTCCTAAAATTTTGATTTCTTGACTTACGCAAAGTGCTCGTAGAGACGTTTTGTTGCTACACAAATGAAAGATCTGTGATAGTAATAGAGTAAAATGGAGAAAATTCCGAAAATTTTAATTTCTTGAATTACGCAAAGTACTCATAGAGACGTTTTGTTGTTACTCAAATGACAGATCTGTGATAGTAACAGAGGAAAAAGCAGAATATTCCGAAAATTTTAATTTCTTGATTTACGCAAAGTGCTCGTAGAGACGTTTTGTTGTTACTCAAATGACAGATCTGTCATAGTAACAGAGGAAAAAGAGAAAAATTCCTAAAATTTTGATTTCTTGACTTACGCAAAGTGCTCGTAGAGACGTTTTGTTGCTACTCAAATGAAAGATCTGTGATAGTAACAGAGGAAAAAGCAAAATATTCCAAAAATTTTAATTTCTTGATTTACGCAAAGTACTCGTAGAGACGTTTTGTTGTTACTCAAATGACAGATCTGTGATAGTAACAGAGGAAAATACAAAATATTCCGAAAATTTTAATTTCTTGATATACGCAAAGTACTCGTAGAAACGTTTTGTTGTTACTCAAATGACAGATCTGTGATAGTAACAGACGAAAAAGCAAAATATTCCAAAAATTTTAATTTCTTGATTTACGCAAAGTACTTGTAGAGACGTTCTGTTGCTACTCAAATGAAAGATCTGTGATAGTAATAGAGTAAAATGGAAAAAATTCCGAAAATTTTGATTTTTCGATTTACGCAAAGTGCTCGTAGAGACGTTTTGTTGTTACTCAAATGACAGATCTGTCATAGTAACAGAGGAAAAAGAGAAAAATTCCTAAAATTTTGATTTCTTGACTTACGCAAAGTGCTCGTAGAGACGTTTGGTTGCTACTCAAATGAAAGATCTGTGATAGTAATAGAGTAAAATGGAAAAAAATCCGAAAATTTTAATTTCTTGATTTACGCAAACTACTCATCGAGACGTTTTGTTGGTACTCAAATGACAGATCTGTGATAGTAACAGAGGAAAAAGCAAAATATTCCGAAAATTTTAATTTCTTGATTTACGCTAAGTGGTCGTAGAGACATTTTGTTGCTACTCAAATGCCAGATCTGTGATAGTAACAGAAGAAAAAGCAAAATATTCCGAAAATTTTATTTTCTTGATTTACGCAAAGTACTCGTAGAGACGTTTTGTTGTTACTCAAATGACAGATCTGTGATAGTAACAGAGGAAAAAGCAAAATATTCCAAAAATTTTAATTTCTTGATTTACGCAAAGTACTCGTAGAGACGTTCTGTTGCTACTCAAATGAAAGATCTGTGATAGTAATAGAGTAAAATGTAAAAAAATTCCGAAAATTTTGATTTTTCGATTTACGCAAAGTGCTCGTAGAGACGTTTTGTTGTTACTCAAATGACAGATCTGTCATAGTAACAGAGGAAAAAGAGAAAAATTCCTAAAATTTTGATTTCTTGACTTACGCAAAGTGCTCGTAGAGACGTTTGGTTGCTACTCAAATGAAAGATCTGTGATAGTAATAGAGTAAAATGGAAAAAAATCCGAAAATTTTAATTTCTTGATTTACGCAAACTACTCATCGAGACGTTTTGTTGGTACTCAAATGACAGATCTGTGATAGTAACAGAGGAAAAAGCAAAATATTCCGAAAATTTTAATTTCTTGATTTACGCAAAGTGGTCGTAGAGACATTTTGTTGCTACTCAAATGCCAGATCTGTGATAGTAACAGAAGAAATAGCAAAATATTCCGAAAATTTTATTTTCTTGATTTACGCAAAGTACTCGTAGAGACGTTTTGTTGTTACTCAAATGACAGATCTGTGATAGTAACAGAGGAAAAAGCAAAATATTCCAAAAATTTTAATTTCTTGATTTACGCAAAGTGCTCTTAGAGACGTTTTGTTGTTACTCAAATGACAGATCTGTCATAGTAACAGAGGAAAAAGAGAAAAATTCCTAAAATTTTGATTTCTTGACTTACGCAAAGTGCTCGTAGAGACGTTTTGTTGCTACTCAAATGAAAGATCTGTGATAGTAACAGAGGAAAAAGCAAAATATTCCAAAAATTTTAATTTCTTGATTTACGCAAAGTACTCGTAGAGACGTTTTGTTGTTACTCAAATGACAGATCTGTGATAGTAACAGAGGAAAATACAAAATATTCCGAAAATTTTAATTTCTTGATATACGCAAAGTACTCGTAGAAACGTTTTGTTGTTACTCAAATGACAGAGCTGTGATAGTAACAGAGGAAAAAGCAAAATATTCCAAAAATTTTAATTTCTTGATTTACGCAAAGTACTCGTAGAGACGTTCTGTTGCTACTCAAATGAAAGATCTGTGATAGTAATAGAGTAAAATGGAAAAAATTCCGAAAATTTTGATTTTTCGATTTACGCAAAGTGCTCGTAGAGACGTTTTGTTGTTACTCAAATGACAGATCTGTCATAGTAACAGAGGAAAAAGAGAAAAATTCCTAAAATTTTGATTTCTTGACTTACGCAAAGTGCTCGTAGAGACGTTTGGTTGCTACTCAAATGAAAGATCTGTGATAGTAATAGAGTAAAATGGAAAAAAATCCGAAAATTTTAATTTCTTGATTTACGCAAACTACTCATCGAGACGTTTTGTTGGTACTCAAATGACAGATCTGTGATAGTAACAGAGGAAAAAGCAAAATATTCCGAAAATTTTAATTTCTTGATTTACGCAAAGTGGTCGTAGAGACATTTTGTTGCTACTCAAATGCCAGATCTGTGATAGTAACAGAAGAAAAAGCAAAATATTCCGAAAATTTTAATTTCTTGATATACGCAAAGTACTCGTAGAAACGTTTTGTTGTTACTCAAATGACAGATCTGTGATAGTAACAGAGGAAAAAGCAAAATATTCCAAAAATTTTAATTTCTTGATTTACGCAAAGTGGTCGTAGAGACGTTCTGTTGCTCCTCAAATCAAAGATACGTGATAGTAATAGAGTAAAATGGAAAAAATTCCGAAAATATTGATTTCTCGATTTACACAAAGTGCTCGTAGAGACAGACGTTTTGTTGTTACTCAAATGATAGATCTGTAATAGTAACAGAAGAAAAAGATAAAAATTCCTAAAATTTTGATTTCTTGACTTACGCAAAGTGCTCGTAGAGACGTTTATTTGCTACTCAAATGAAAGATCTGTGATAGTAATAGAGTAAAATGGAGAAAATTCCGAAAATTTTAATTTCTTGAATTACGCAAAGTACTCATAGAGACGTTTTGTTGTTACTCAAATGACAGATCTGTGATAGTAACAGAGGAAAAAGCAGAATATTCCGAAAATTTTAATTTCTTGATTTACGCAAAGTGCTCGTAGAGACGTTTTGTTGTTACTCAAATGACAGATCTGTCATAGTAACAGAGGAAAAAGAGAAAAATTCCTAAAATTTTGATTTCTTGACTTACGCAAAGTGCTCGTAGAGACGTTTTGTTGCTACTCAAATGAAAGATCTGTGATAGTAACAGAGGAAAAAGCAAAATATTCCAAAAATTTTAATTTCTTGATTTACGCAAAGTACTCGTAGAGACGTTTTGTTGTTACTCAAATGACAGATCTGTGATAGTAACAGAGGAAAATACAAAATATTCCGAAAATTTTAATTTCTTGATATACGCAAAGTACTCGTAGAAACGTTTTGTTGTTACTCAAATGACAGATCTGTGATAGTAACAGACGAAAAAGCAAAATATTCCAAAAATTTTAATTTCTTGATTTACGCAAAGTACTCGTAGAGACGTTCTGTTGCTACTCAAATGAAAGATCTGTGATAGTAATAGAGTAAAATGGAAAAAATTCTGAAAATTTTGATTTTTCGATTTACGCAAAGTGCTCGTAGAGACGTTTTGTTGTTACTCAAATGACAGATCTGTCATAGTAACAGAGGAAAAAGAGAAAAATTCCTAAAATTTTGATTTCTTGACTTACGCAAAGTGCTCGTAGAGACGTTTGGTTGCTACTCAAATGAAAGATCTGTGATAGTAATAGAGTAAAATGGAAAAAAATCCGAAAATTTTAATTTCTTGATTTACGCAAACTACTCATCGAGACGTTTTGTTGGTACTCAAATGACAGATCTGTGATAGTAACAGAGGAAAAAGCAAAATATTCCGAAAATTTTAATTTCTTGATTTACGCAAAGTGGTCGTAGAGACATTTTGTTGCTACTCAAATGCCAGATCTGTGATAGTAACAGAAGAAAAAGCAAAATATTCCGAAAATTTTATTTTCTTGATTTACGCAAAGTACTCGTAGAGACGTTTTGTTGTTACTCAAATGACAGATCTGTGATAGTAACAGAGGAAAAAGCAAAATATTCCAAAAATTTTAATTTCTTGATTTACGCAAAGTACTCGTAGAGACGTTCTGTTGCTACTCAAATGAAAGATCTGTGATAGTAATAGAGTAAAATGTAAAAAAATTCCGAAAATTTTGATTTTTCGATTTACGCAAAGTGCTCGTAGAGACGTTTTGTTGTTACTCAAATGACAGATCTGTCATAGTAACAGAGGAAAAAGAGAAAAATTCCTAAAATTTTGATTTCTTGACTTACGCAAAGTGCTCGTAGAGACGTTTGGTTGCTACTCAAATGAAAGATCTGTGATAGTAATAGAGTAAAATGGAAAAAAATCCGAAAATTTTAATTTCTTGATTTACGCAAACTACTCATCGAGACGTTTTGTTGGTACTCAAATGACAGATCTGTGATAGTAACAGAGGAAAAAGCAAAATATTCCGAAAATTTTAATTTCTTGATTTACGCAAAGTGGTCGTAGAGACATTTTGTTGCTACTCAAATGCCAGATCTGTGATAGTAACAGAAGAAAAAGCAAAATATTCCGAAAATTTTATTTTCTTGATTTACGCAAAGTACTCGTAGAGACGTTTTGTTGTTACTCAAATGACAGATCTGTGATAGTAACAGAGGAAAAAGCAAAATATTCCAAAAATTTTAATTTCTTGATTTACGCAAAGTACTCGTAGAGACGTTCTGTTGCT
This sequence comes from Geotrupes spiniger, assembly GCA_959613385.1. NCBI lineage: Eukaryota > Metazoa > Arthropoda > Insecta > Coleoptera > Geotrupidae > Geotrupes > Geotrupes spiniger. Next base: position 446,327 of record CAUIJQ010000006.1, read on the forward strand.
ACTCAAATGAAAGATCTGTGATAGTAATAGAGTAAAATGGAAAAAATTCCGAAAATTTTGATTTTTCGATTTACGCAAAGTGCTCGTAGAGACGTTTTGTTGATACTCAAATGACAGATCTGTCATAGTAACACAGGAAAAAGAGAAAAATTCCTAAAATTTTGATTTCTTGACTTACGCAAAGTGCTCGTAGAGACGTTTGGTTGCTACTCAAATGAATGATCTGTGATAGTAATAGAGAAAATGGAAAACAATCCGAAAATTTTAATTTCTTGATTTACGCAAACTACTCATCGAGACGTTTTGTTGGTACTCAAATGACAGATCTGTGATAGTAACAGAGGAAAAAGCAAAATATTCCGAAAATTTTAATTTCTTGATTTACGCAAAGTGGTCGTAGAGACATTTTGTTGCTACTCAAATGCCAGATCTGTGATAGTAACAGAAGAAAAAGCAAAATATTCCGAAAATTTTAATTTCTTGATATACGCAAAGTACTCGTAGAAACGTTTTGTTGTTACTCAAATGACAGATCTGTGATAGTAACAGAGGAAAAAGCAAAATATTCCAAAAATTTTAATTTCTTGATTTACGCAAAGTGGTCGTAGAGACGTTCTGTTGCTACTCAAATGAAAGATCTGTGATAGTAATAGAGTAAAATGTAAAAAAATTCCGAAAATTTTGATTTTTCGATTTACGCAAAGTGCTCGTAGAGACGTTTTGTTGTTACTCAAATGACAGATCTGTCATAGTAACAGAGGAAAAAGAGAAAAATTCCTAAAATTTTGATTTCTTGACTTACGCAAAGTGCTCGTAGAGACGTTTGGTTGCTACTCAAATGAAAGATCTGTGATAGTAATAGAGTAAAATGGAAAAAAATCCGAAAATTTTAATTTCTTGATTTACGCAAACTACTCATCGAGACGTTTTGTTGTTACTCAAATGACAGATCTGTGATAGTAACAGAGGAAAAAGCAGAATATTCCGAAAATTTTAATTTCTTGATTTACGCAAAGTGCTCGTAGAGACGTTTTGTTGTTACTCAAATGACAGATCTGTCATAGTAACAGAGGAAAAAGAGAAAAATTCCTAAAATTTTGATTTTTTGACTTACGCAAAGTGCTCGTAGAGACGTTTTGTTGCTACTCAAATGAAAGATCTGTGATAGTAACAGAGGAAAAAGCAAAATATTCCAAAAATTTTAATTTCTTGATTTACGCAAAGTACTCGTAGAGACGTTTTGTTGTTACTCAAATGACAGATCTGTGATAGTAACAGAGGAAAATACAAAATATTCCGAAAATTATAATTTCTTGATATACGCAAAGTACTCGTAGAAACGTTTTGTTGTTACTCAAATGACAGATCTGTGATAGTAACAGACGAAAAAGCAAAATATTCCAAAAATTTTAATTTCTTGATTTACGCAAAGTACTCGTAGAGACGTTCTGTTGCTACTCAAATGAAAGATCTGTGATAGTAATAGAGTAAAATGGAAAAAATTCCGAAAATTTTGATTTTTCGATTTACGCAAAGTGCTCGTAGAGACGTTTTGTTGTTACTCAAATGACAGATCTGTCATAGTAACAGAGGAAAAAGAGAAAAATTCCTAAAATTTTGATTTCTTGACTTACGCAAAGTGCTCGTAGAGACGTTTGGTTGCTACTCAAATGAAAGATCTGTGATAGTAATAGAGTAAAATGGAAAAAAATCCGAAAATTTTAATTTCTTGATTTACGCAAACTACTCATCGAGACGTTTTGTTGGTACTCAAATGACAGATCTGTGATAGTAACAGAGGAAAAAGCAAAATATTTCGAAAATTTTAATTTCTTGATTTACGCAAAGTGGTCGTAGAGACATTTTGTTGCTACTCAAATGCCAGATCTGTGATAGTAACAGAAGAAAAAGCAAAATATTCCGAAAATTTTATTTTCTTGATTTACGCAAAGTACTCGTAGAGACGTTTTGTTGTTACTCAAATGACAGATCTGTGATAGTAACAGAGGAAAAAGCAAAATATTCCAAAAATTTTAATTTCTTGATTTACGCAAAGTACTCGTAGAGACGTTCTGTTGCTACTCAAATGAAAGATCTGTGATAGTAATAGAGTAAAATGTAAAAAAATTCCGAAAATTTTGATTTTTCGATTTACGCAAAGTGCTCGTAGAGACGTTTTGTTGTTACTCAAATGACAGATCTGTCATAGTAACAGAGGAAAAAGAGAAAAATTCCTAAAATTTTGATTTCTTGACTTACGCAAAGTGCTCGTAGAGACGTTTGGTTGCTACTCAAATGAAAGATCTGTGATAGTAATAGAGTAAAATGGAAAAAAATCCGAAAATTTTAATTTCTTGATTTACGCAAACTACTCATCGAGACGTTTTGTTGGTACTCAAATGACAGATCTATGATAGTAACAGAGGAAAAAGCAAAATATTCCGAAAATTTTAATTTCTTGATTTACGCAAAGTGGTCGTAGAGACATTTTGTTGCTAATCAAATGCCAGATCTGTGATAGTAACAGAAGAAAAAGCAAAATATTCCGAAAATTTTATTTTCTTGATTTACGCAAAGTACTCGTAGAGACGTTTTGTTGTTACTCAAATGACAGATCTGTGATAGTAACAGAGGAAAAAGGAAAATATTCCAAAAATGTTAATTTCTTGATTTACGCAAAGTACTCGTAGAGACGTTCTGTTGCTACTCAAATGAAAGATCTGTGATAGTAATAGAGTAAAATGGAAAAAATTCCGAAAATTTTGATTTTTCGATTTACGCAAAGTGCTCGTAGATACGTTTTGTTGATACTCAAATGACAGATCTGTCATAGTAACAGAGGAAAAAGAGAAAAATTCCTAAAATTTTGATTTCTTGACTTACGCAAAATGCTCGTAGAGACGTTTGGTTGCTACTCAAATGAAAGATCTGTGATAGTAATAGAGTAAAATGGAAAAAATTCCGAAAATTTTAATTTCTTGATTTACGCAAAGTACTCATAGAGACGTTTTGGTGGTACTCAAATGACAGATATGTGATAGTAACAGAGGAAAAAGCAAAATATTCCGAAAATTTTAATTTCTCAATTTACGCAAAGTGCTCGTAGAGACGTTTAGTTGTTACTCAAATGACAGATCTGTGATAGTAACAGAGGAAAAAGCAAAATATTCCAAAAATTTTAATTTCTTGATTTACGCAAAGTACTCGTAGAGACGTTCTGTTGCTACTCAAATGAAAGATCTGTGATAGTAATAGAGTAAAATGGAAAAAAATCCGAAAATTTTGATTTTTCGATTTACGCAAAGTGCTCGTAGAGACGTTTTGTTGTTACTCAAATGACAGATCTGTCATAGTAACAGAGGCAAAAGAGAAAAATTCCTAAAATTTTGATTTCTTGACTTACGCAAAGTGCTCGTAGAGACATTTGGTTGCTACTCAAATGAAAGATCTGTGATAGTAATAGAGTAAAATGGAAAAAATTCCGAAAATTTTAATTTCTTGATTTACGCAAAGTACTCATAGAGACGTTTTGGTGGTACTCAAATGACAGATCTGTGATAGTAACAGAGGAAAAAGCAAAATATTCCGAAAATTTTAATTTCTCAATTTACGCAAAGTGCTCGTAGAGACGTTTTGTTGTCACTCAAATGACAGATCTGTGATATTAACAGAGGAAAATGCAAAATATTCCGAAAATTTTAATTTCTTGATATACGCAAAGTACTCGTAGAGACGTTTTGTTGTTACTCAAATGACAGATCTGTGATAGTAACAGAGGAAAAAGCAAAATATTCCGAAAATTTTAATTTCTTGATATACGCAAAGTACTCGTAGATACGTTTTGTTGTTACTCAAATGACAGATCTGTGATAGTAACACAGGAAAAAGCAAAATATTCCAAAAATTTTAATTTCTTGATTTACGCAAAGTGGTCGTAGAGACGTTCTGTTGCTACTCAAATCAAAGATCCGTGATAGTAATAGAGTAAAATGGAAAAAAATCCGAAAATATTGATTTCTCGATTTACACAAAGTGCTCGTAGAGACAGACGTTTTGTTGTTACTCAAATGATAGATCTGTAATAGTAACAGAAGAAAAAGATAAAAATTCCTAAAATTTTGATTTCTTGACTTACGCAAAGTGCTCGTAGAGACGTTTTGTTGCTACTCAAATGAAAGATCTGTGATAGTAATAGAGTAAAATGGAGAAAATTCCGAAAATTTTAATTTCTTGAATTACGCAAAGTACTCATAGAGACGTTTTGTTGGTACTCAAATGACAAATCTGTGATAGTAACAGAGGAAAAAGCAGAATATTAAGAAAATTTTAACTTCTTGATATACGCAAAGTACTAATAGAGACGTTTTGTTGTTACTCAAATGACAGATCTGTGATAGTAACAGAGGAAAAAGCAGAATATTCCGAAAATTTTAATTTCTTGATTTACGCAAAGTGGTCGTAGAGACATTTTGTTGCTACTCAAATGCCAGATCTGTGATAGTAACAGAAGAAAAAGCAAAATATTCCGAAAATTTTAATTTCTTGATATACGCAAAGTACTCGTAGAAACGTTTTGTTGTTACTCAAATGACAGATCTGTGATAGTAACAGAGGAAAAAGCAAAATATTCCAAAAATTTTAATTTCTTGATTTACGCAAAGTGGTCGTAGAGACGTTCTGTTGCTACTCAAATCAAAGATACGTGATAGTAATAGAGTAAAATGGAAAAAAATTCCGAAAATATTGATTTCTCGATTTACACAAAGTGCTCGTAGAGACAGACGTTTTGTTGTTACTCAAATGATAGATCTGTAATAGTAACAGAAGAAAAAGATAAAAATTCCTAAAATTTTGATTTCTTGACTTACGCAAAGTGCTCGTAGAGACGTTTTGTTGCTACTCAAATGAAAGATCTGTGATAGTAATAGAGTAAAATGGAGAAAATTCCGAAAATTTTAATTTCTTGAATTACGCAAAGTACTCATAGAGACGTTTTGTTGTTACTCAAATGACAGATCTGTGATAGTAACAGAGGAAAAAGCAGAATATTCCGAAAATTTTAATTTCTTGATTTACGCAAAGTGCTCGTAGAGACGTTTTGTTGTTACTCAAATGACAGATCTGTCATAGTAACAGAGGAAAAAGAGAAAAATTCCTAAAATTTTGATTTTTTGACTTACGCAAAGTGCTCGTAGAGACGTTTTGTTGCTACTCAAATGAAAGATCTGTGATAGTAACAGAGGAAAAAGCAAAATATTCCAAAAATTTTAATTTCTTGATTTACGCAAAGTACTCGTAGAGACGTTTTGTTGTTACTCAAATGACAGATCTGTGATAGTAACAGAGGAAAATACAAAATATTCCGAAAATTTTAATTTCTTGATATACGCAAAGTACTCGTAGAAACGTTTTGTTGTTACTCAAATGACAGATCTGTGATAGTAACAGACGAAAAAGCAAAATATTCCAAAAATTTTAATTTCTTGATTTACGCAAAGTACTCGTAGAGACGTTCTGTTGCTACTCAAATGAAAGATCTGTGATAGTAATAGAGTAAAATGGAAAAAATTCCGAAAATTTTGATTTTTCGATTTACGCAAAGTGCTCGTAGAGACGTTTTGTTGTTACTCAAATGACAGATCTGTCATAGTAACAGAGGAAAAAGAGAAAAATTCCTAAAATTTTGATTTCTTGACTTACGCAAAGTGCTCGTAGAGACGTTTGGTTGCTACTCAAATGAAAGATCTGTGATAGTAATAGAGTAAAATGGAAAAAAATCAGAAAATTTTAATTTCTTGATTTACGCAAACTACTCATCGAGACGTTTTGTTGGTACTCAAATGACAGATCTGTGATAGTAGAGGAAAAAGCAAAATATTCCGAAAATTTTAATTTCTTGATTTACGCAAAGTGGTCGTAGAGACATTTTGTTGCTACTCAAATGCCAGATCTGTGATAGTAATAGAGTAAAATGGAAAAAATTCCGAAAATTTTGATTTTTCGATTTACGCAAAGTGCTCGTAGAGACGTTTTGTTGTTACTCAAATGACAGATCTGTCATAGTAACAGAGGAAAAAGAGAAAAATTCCTAAAATTTTGATTTCTTGACTTACGCAAAGTGCTCGTAGAGACGTTTGGTTGCTACTCAAATGAAAGATCTGTGATAGTAATAGAGTAAAATGGAAAAAATTCCGAAAATTTTAATTTCTTGATTTACGCAAAGTACTCATAGAGACGTTTTGGTGGTACTCAAATGACAGATCTGTGATAGTAACAGAGGAAAAAGCAAAATATTCCGAAAATTTTAATTTCTCAATTTACGCAAAGTGCTCGTAGAGACGTTTTGTTGTTACTCAAATGACAGATCTGTGATAGTAACAGAGGAAAAAGCAAAATATTCCAAAAATTTTAATTTCTTGATTTACGCAAAGTACTCGTAGAGACGTTCTGTTGCTACTCAAATGAAAGATCTGTGATAGTAATAGAGTAAAATGGAAAAAATTCCGAAAATTTTGATTTTTCGATTTACGCAAAGTGCTCGTAGAGACGTTTTGTTGTTACTCAAATGACAGATCTGTCATAGTAACAGAGGAAAAAGAGAAAAATTCCTAAAATTTTGATTTCTTGACTTACGCAAAGTGCTCGTAGAGACATTTGGTTGCTACTCAAATGAAAGATCTGTGATAGTAATAGAGTAAAATGGAAAAAATTCCGAAAATTTTAATTTCTTGATTTACGCAAAGTACTCATAGAGACGTTTTGGTGGTACTCAAATGACAGATCTGTGATAGTAACAGAGGAAAAAGCAAAATATTCCGAAAATTTTAATTTCTCAATTTACGCAAAGTGCTCGTAGAGACGTTTTCTTGTCACTCAAATGACAGATCTGTGATATTAACAGAGGAAAATGCAAAATATTCCGAAAATTTTAATTTCTTGATATACGCAAAGTACTAGTAGAGACGTTTTGTTGTTACTCAAATGACAGATCTGTGATAGTAACAGAGGAAAAAGCAAAATATTCCGAAAATTTTAATTTCTTGATATACGCAAAGTACTCGTAGATACGTTTTGTTGTTACTCAAATGACAGATCTGTGATAGTAACACAGGAAAAAGCAAAATATTCCAAAAATTTTAATTTCTTGATTTACGCAAAGTGGTCGTAGAGACGTTCTGTTGCTACTCAAATCAAAGATCCGTGATAGTAATAGAGTAAAATGGAAAAAAATCCGAAAATATTGATTTCTCGATTTACACAAAGTGCTCGTAGAGACAGACGTTTTGTTGTTACTCAAATGATAGATCTGTAATAGTAACAGAAGAAAAAGATAAAAATTCCTAAAATTTTGATTTCTTGACTTACGCAAAGTGCTCGTAGAGACGTTTTGTTGCTACTCAAATGAAAGATCTGTGATAGTAATAGAGTAAAATGGAGAAAATTCCGAAAATTTTAATTTCTTGAATTACGCAAAGTACTCATAGAGACGTTTTGTTGGTACTCAAATGACAAATCTGTGATAGTAACAGAGGAAAAAGCAGAATATTAAGAAAATTTTAACTTCTTGATATACGCAAAGTACTCATAGAGACGTTTTGTTGTTACTCAAATGACAGATCTGTGATAGTAACAGAGGAAAAAGCAGAATATTCCGAAAATTTTAATTTCTTGATTTACGCAAAGTGCTCGTAGAGACGTTTTGTTGTCACTCAAATGACAGATCTGTGATATTAACAGAGGAAAATGCAAAATATTCCGAAAATTTTAATTTCTTGATATACGCAAAGTACTCGTAGAGACGTTTTGTTGTTACTCAAATGACAGATCTGTGATAGTAACAGAGGAAAAAGCAAAATATTCCGAAAATTTTAATTTCTTGATATACGCAAAGTACTCGTAGATACGTTTTGTTGTTACTCAAATGACAGATCTGTGATAGTAACACAGGAAAAAGCAAAATATTCCAAAAATTTTAATTTCTTGATTTACGCAAAGTGGTCGTAGAGACGTTCTGTTGCTACTCAAATCAAAGATCCGTGATAGTAATAGAGTAAAATGGAAAAAAATCCGAAAATATTGATTTCTCGATTTACACAAAGTGCTCGTAGAGACAGACGTTTTGTTGTTACTCAAATGATAGATCTGTAATAGTAACAGAAGAAAAAGATAAAAATTCCTAAAATTTTGATTTCTTGACTTACGCAAAGTGCTCGTAGAGACGTTTTGTTGCTACTCAAATGAAAGATCTGTGATAGTAATAGAGTAAAATGGAGAAAATTCCGAAAATTTTAATTTCTTGAATTACGCAAAGTACTCATAGAGACGTTTTGTTGGTACTCAAATGACAAATCTGTGATAGTAACAGAGGAAAAAGCAGAATATTAAGAAAATTTTAACTTCTTGATATACGCAAAGTATTCATAGAGACGTTTTGTTGTTACTCAAATGACAGATCTGTGATAGTAACAGAGGAAAAAGCAGAATATTCCGAAAATTTTAATTTCTTGATTTACGCAAAGTGCTCGTAGAGACGTTTTGTTGTTACTCAAATGACGGATCTGTCATAGTAACAGAGGAAAAAGAGAAAAATTCCTAAAATTTTGATTTCTTGACTTACGCAAAGTGCTCGTCGAGACGTTTTGTTGCTACTCAAATGAAAGATCTGTGATAGTAACAGAGGAAAAAGCAAAATATTCCAAAAATTTTAATTTCTTGATTTACGCAAAGTACTCGTAGAGACGTTTTGTTGTTACTCAAATGACAGATCTGTGATAGTAACAGAGGAAAATACAAAATATTCCGAAAATTTTAATTTCTTGATATACGCAAAGTACTCGTAGAAACGTTTTGTTGTTACTCAAATGACAGATCTGTGATAGTAACAGAGGAAAAGGCAAAATATTCCAAAAATTTTAATTTCTTGATTTACGCAAAGTACTCGTAGAGACGTTCTGTTGCTACTCAAATGAAACATCTGTGATAGTAATAGAGTAAAATGGAAAAAATTCCGAAAATTTTGATTTTTCGATTTACGCAAAGTGCTCGTAGAGACAGACGTTTTGTTGTTACTCAAATGATAGATCTGTAATAGTAACAGAAGAAAAAGATAAAAATTCCTAAAATTTTGATTTCTTGACTTACGCAAAGTGCTCGTAGAGACGTTTTGTTGCTACTCAAATGAAAGATCTGTGATAGTAATAGAGTAAAATGGAGAAAATTCCGAAAATTTTAATTTCTTGAATTACGCAAAGTACTCATAGAGACGTTTTGTTGGTACTCAAATGACAAATCTGTGATAGTAACAGAGGAAAAAGCAGAATATTAAGAAAATTTTAACTTCTTGATATACGCAAAGTACTAATAGAGACGTTTTGTTGTTACTCAAATGACAGATCTGTGATAGTAACAGAGGAAAAAGCAGAATATTCCGAAAATTTTAATTTCTTGATTTACGCAAAGTGGTCGTAGAGACATTTTGTTGCTACTCAAATGCCAGATCTGTGATAGTAACAGAAGAAAAAGCAAAATATTCCGAAAATTTTAATTTCTTGATATACGCAAAGTACTCGTAGAAACGTTTTGTTGTTACTCAAATGACAGATCTGTGATAGTAGCAGAGGAAAATACAAAATATTCCGAAAATTTTAATTTCTTGATATACGCAAAGTACTCGTAGAAACGTTTTGTTGTTACTCAAATGACAGATCTGTGATAGTAACAGACGAAAAAGCAAAATATTCCAAAAATTTTAATTTCTTGATTTACGCAAAGTACTCGTAGAGACGTTCTGTTGCTACTCAAATGAAAGATCTGTGATAGTAATAGAGTAAAATGGAAAAAATTCCGAAAATTTTGATTTTTCGATTTACGCAAAGTGCTCGTAGAGACGTTTTGTTGTTACTCAAATGACAGATCTGTCATAGTAACAGAGGAAAAAGAGAAAAATTCCTAAAATTTTGATTTCTTGACTTACGCAAAGTGCTCGTAGAGACGTTTGGTTGCTACTCAAATGAAAGATCTGTGATAGTAATAGAGTAAAATGGAAAAAAATCAGAAAATTTTAATTTCTTGATTTACGCAAACTACTCATCGAGACGTTTTGTTGGTACTCAAATGACAGATCTGTGATAGTAGAGGAAAAAGCAAAATATTCCGAAAATTTTAATTTCTTGATTTACGCAAAGTGGTCGTAGAGACATTTTGTTGCTACTCAAATGCCAGATCTGTGATAGTAACAGAAGAAAAAGCAAAATATTCCGAAAATTTTATTTTCTTGATTTACGCAAAGTACTCGTAGAGACGTTTTGTTGTTACTCAAATGACAGATCTGTGATAGTAACAGAGGAAAAAGCAAAATATTCCAAAAATTTTAATTTCTTGATTTACGCAAAGTACTCGTAGTGACGTTCTGTTGCTACTCAAATGAAAGATCTGTGATAGTAATAGAGTAAAATGGAAAAAATTCCGAAAATTTTGATTTTTCGATTTACGCAAAGTGCTCGTAGAGACGTTTTGTTGTTACTCAAATGACAGATCTGTCATAGTAACAGAGGAAAAAGAGAAAAATTCCTAAAATTTTGATTTCTTGACTTACGCAAAGTGCTCGTAGAGACGTTTGGTTGCTACTCAAATGAAAGATCTGTGATAGTAATAGAGTAAAATGGAAAAAATTCCGAAAATTTTAATTTCTTGATTTACGCAAAGTACTCATAGAGACGTTTTGGTGGTACTCAAATGACAGATATGTGATAGTAACAGAGGAAAAAGCAAAATATTCCGAAAATTTTAATTTCTCAATTTACGCAAAGTGCTCGTAGAGACGTTTAGTTGTTACTCAAATGACAGATCTGTGATAGTAACAGAGGAAAAAGCAAAATATTCCAAAAATTTTAATTTCTTGATTTACGCAAAGTACTCGTAGAGACGTTCTGTTGCTACTCAAATGAAAGATCTGTGATAGTAATAGAGTAAAATGGAAAAAAATCCGAAAATTTTGATTTTTCGATTTACGCAAAGTGCTCGTAGAGACGTTTTGTTGTTACTCAAATGACAGATCTGTCATAGTAACAGAGGCAAAAGAGAAAAATTCCTAAAATTTTGATTTCTTGACTTACGCAAAGTGCTCGTAGAGACATTTGGTTGCTACTCAAATGAAAGATCTGTGATAGTAATAGAGTAAAATGGAAAAAATTCCGAAAATTTTAATTTCTTGATTTACGCAAAGTACTCATAGAGACGTTTTGGTGGTACTCAAATGACAGATCTGTGATAGTAACAGAGGAAAAAGCAAAATATTCCGAAAATTTTAATTTCTCAATTTACGCAAAGTGCTCGTAGAGACGTTTTGTTGTCACTCAAATGACAGATCTGTGATATTAACAGAGGAAAATGCAAAATATTCCGAAAATTTTAATTTCTTGATATACGCAAAGTACTCGTAGAGACGTTTTGTTGTTACTCAAATGACAGATCTGTGATAGTAACAGAGGAAAAAGCAAAATATTCCGAAAATTTTAATTTCTTGATATACGCAAAGTACTCGTAGATACGTTTTGTTGTTACTCAAATGACAGATCTGTGATAGTAACACAGGAAAAAGCAAAATATTCCAAAAATTTTAATTTCTTGATTTACGCAAAGTGGTCGTAGAGACGTTCTGTTGCTACTCAAATCAAAGATCCGTGATAGTAATAGAGTAAAATGGAAAAAATCCGAAAATATTGATTTCTCGATTTACACAAAGTGCTCGTAGAGACAGACGTTTTGTTGTTACTCAAATGATAGATCTGTAATAGTAACAGAAGAAAAAGATAAAAATTCCTAAAATTTTGATTTCTTGACTTACGCAAAGTGCTCGTAGAGACGTTTTGTTGCTACTCAAATGAAAGATCTGTGATAGTAATAGAGTAAAATGGAGAAAATTCCGAAAATTTTAATTTCTTGAATTACGCAAAGTACTCATAGAGACGTTTTGTTGGTACTCAAATGACAAATCTGTGATAGTAACAGAGGAAAAAGCAGAATATTAAGAAAATTTTAACTTCTTGATATACGCAAAGTACTAATAGAGACGTTTTGTTGTTACTCAAATGACAGATCTGTGATAGTAACAGAGGAAAAAGCAGAATATTCCGAAAATTTTAATTTCTTGATTTACGCAAAGTGGTCGTAGAGACATTTTGTTGCTACTCAAATGCCAGATCTGTGATAGTAACAGAAGAAAAAGCAAAATATTCCGAAAATTTTAATTTCTTGATATACGCAAAGTACTCGTAGAAACGTTTTGTTGTTACTCAAATGACAGATCTGTGATAGTAACAGAGGAAAAAGCAAAATATTCCAAAAATTTTAATTTCTTGATTTACGCAAAGTGGTCGTAGAGACGTTCTGTTGCTACTCAAATCAAAGATACGTGATAGTAATAGAGTAAAATGGAAAAAAATTCCGAAAATATTGATTTCTCGATTTACACAAAGTGCTCGTAGAGACAGACGTTTTGTTGTTACTCAAATGATAGATCTGTAATAGTAACAGAAGAAAAAGATAAAAATTCCTAAAATTTTGATTTCTTGACTTACGCAAAGTGCTCGTAGAGACGTTTTGTTGTTACTCAAATGACAGATCTGTCATAGTAACAGAGGAAAAAGAGAAAAATTCCTAAAATTTTGATTTTTTGACTTACGCAAAGTGCTCGTAGAGACGTTTTGTTGCTACTCAAATGAAAGATCTGTGATAGTAACAGAGGAAAAAGCAAAATATTCCAAAAATTTTAATTTCTTGATTTACGCAAAGTACTCGTAGAGACGTTTTGTTGTTACTCAAATGACAGATCTGTGATAGTAACAGAGGAAAATACAAAATATTCCGAAAATTTTAATTTCTTGATATACGCAAAGTACTCGTAGAAACGTTTTGTTGTTACTCAAATGACAGATCTGTGATAGTAACAGACGAAAAAGCAAAATATTCCAAAAATTTTAATTTCTTGATTTACGCAAAGTACTCGTAGAGACGTTCTGTTGCTACTCAAATGAAAGATCTGTGATAGTAATAGAGTAAAATGGAAAAAATTCCGAAAATTTTGATTTTTCGATTTACGCAAAGTGCTCGTAGAGACGTTTTGTTGTTACTCAAATGACAGATCTGTCATAGTAACAGAGGAAAAAGAGAAAAATTCCTAAAATTTTGATTTCTTGACTTACGCAAAGTGCTCGTAGAGACGTTTGGTTGCTACTCAAATGAAAGATCTGTGATAGTAATAGAGTAAAATGGAAAAAAATCAGAAAATTTTAATTTCTTGATTTACGCAAACTACTCATCGAGACGTTTTGTTGGTACTCAAATGACAGATCTGTGATAGTAGAGGAAAAAGCAAAATATTCCGAAAATTTTAATTTCTTGATTTACGCAAAGTGGTCGTAGAGACATTTTGTTGCTACTCAAATGCCAGATCTGTGATAGTAATAGAGTAAAATGGAAAAAATTCCGAAAATTTTGATTTTTCGATTTACGCAAAGTGCTCGTAGAGACGTTTTGTTGTTACTCAAATGACAGATCTGTCATAGTAACAGAGGAAAAAGAGAAAAATTCCTAAAATTTTGATTTCTTGACTTACGCAAAGTGCTCGTAGAGACGTTTGGTTGCTACTCAAATGAAAGATCTGTGATAGTAATAGAGTAAAATGGAAAAAATTCCGAAAATTTTAATTTCTTGATTTACGCAAAGTACTCATAGAGACGTTTTGGTGGTACTCAAATGACAGATCTGTGATAGTAACAGAGGAAAAAGCAAAATATTCCGAAAATTTTAATTTCTCAATTTACGCAAAGTGCTCGTAGAGACGTTTTGTTGTTACTCAAATGACAGATCTGTGATAGTAACAGAGGAAAAAGCAAAATATTCCAAAAATTTTAATTTCTTGATTTACGCAAAGTACTCGTAGAGACGTTCTGTTGCTACTCAAATGAAAGATCTGTGATAGTAATAGAGTAAAATGGAAAAAATTCCGAAAATTTTGATTTTTCGATTTACGCAAAGTGCTCGTAGAGACGTTTTGTTGTTACTCAAATGACAGATCTGTCATAGTAACAGAGGAAAAAGAGAAAAATTCCTAAAATTTTGATTTCTTGACTTACGCAAAGTGCTCGTAGAGACATTTGGTTGCTACTCAAATGAAAGATCTGTGATAGTAATAGAGTAAAATGGAAAAAATTCCGAAAATTTTAATTTCTTGATTTACGCAAAGTACTCATAGAGACGTTTTGGTGGTACTCAAATGACAGATCTGTGATAGTAACAGAGGAAAAAGCAAAATATTCCGAAAATTTTAATTTCTCAATTTACGCAAAGTGCTCGTAGAGACGTTTTCTTGTCACTCAAATGACAGATCTGTGATATTAACAGAGGAAAATGCAAAATATTCCGAAAATTTTAATTTCTTGATATACGCAAAGTACTAGTAGAGACGTTTTGTTGTTACTCAAATGACAGATCTGTGATAGTAACAGAGGAAAAAGCAAAATATTCCGAAAATTTTAATTTCTTGATATACGCAAAGTACTCGTAGATACGTTTTGTTGTTACTCAAATGACAGATCTGTGATAGTAACACAGGAAAAAGCAAAATATTCCAAAAATTTTAATTTCTTGATTTACGCAAAGTGGTCGTAGAGACGTTCTGTTGCTACTCAAATCAAAGATCCGTGATAGTAATAGAGTAAAATGGAAAAAAATCCGAAAATATTGATTTCTCGATTTACACAAAGTGCTCGTAGAGACAGACGTTTTGTTGTTACTCAAATGATAGATCTGTAATAGTAACAGAAGAAAAAGATAAAAATTCCTAAAATTTTGATTTCTTGACTTACGCAAAGTGCTCGTAGAGACGTTTTGTTGCTACTCAAATGAAAGATCTGTGATAGTAATAGAGTAAAATGGAGAAAATTCCGAAAATTTTAATTTCTTGAATTACGCAAAGTACTCATAGAGACGTTTTGTTGGTACTCAAATGACAAATCTGTGATAGTAACAGAGGAAAAAGCAGAATATTAAGAAAATTTTAACTTCTTGATATACGCAAAGTACTCATAGAGACGTTTTGTTGTTACTCAAATGACAGATCTGTGATAGTAACAGAGGAAAAAGCAGAATATTCCGAAAATTTTAATTTCTTGATTTACGCAAAGTGCTCGTAGAGACGTTTTGTTGTCACTCAAATGACAGATCTGTGATATTAACAGAGGAAAATGCAAAATATTCCGAAAATTTTAATTTCTTGATATACGCAAAGTACTCGTAGAGACGTTTTGTTGTTACTCAAATGACAGATCTGTGATAGTAACAGAGGAAAAAGCAAAATATTCCGAAAATTTTAATTTCTTGATATACGCAAAGTACTCGTAGATACGTTTTGTTGTTACTCAAATGACAGATCTGTGATAGTAACACAGGAAAAAGCAAAATATTCCAAAAATTTTAATTTCTTGATTTACGCAAAGTGGTCGTAGAGACGTTCTGTTGCTACTCAAATCAAAGATCCGTGATAGTAATAGAGTAAAATGGAAAAAAATCCGAAAATATTGATTTCTCGATTTACACAAAGTGCTCGTAGAGACAGACGTTTTGTTGTTACTCAAATGATAGATCTGTAATAGTAACAGAAGAAAAAGATAAAAATTCCTAAAATTTTGATTTCTTGACTTACGCAAAGTGCTCGTAGAGACGTTTTGTTGCTACTCAAATGAAAGATCTGTGATAGTAATAGAGTAAAATGGAGAAAATTCCGAAAATTTTAATTTCTTGAATTACGCAAAGTACTCATAGAGACGTTTTGTTGGTACTCAAATGACAAATCTGTGATAGTAACAGAGGAAAAAGCAGAATATTAAGAAAATTTTAACTTCTTGATATACGCAAAGTATTCATAGAGACGTTTTGTTGTTACTCAAATGACAGATCTGTGATAGTAACAGAGGAAAAAGCAGAATATTCCGAAAATTTTAATTTCTTGATTTACGCAAAGTGCTCGTAGAGACGTTTTGTTGTTACTCAAATGACGGATCTGTCATACTAACAGAGGAAAAAGAGAAAAATTCCTAAAATTTTGATTTCTTGACTTACGCAAAGTGCTCGTCGAGACGTTTTGTTGCTACTCAAATGAAAGATCTGTGATAGTAACAGAGGAAAAAGCAAAATATTCCAAAAATTTTAATTTCTTGATTTACGCAAAGTACTCGTAGAGACGTTTTGTTGTTACTCAAATGACAGATCTGTGATAGTAACAGAGGAAAATACAAAATATTCCGAAAATTTTAATTTCTTGATATACGCAAAGTACTCGTAGAAACGTTTTGTTGTTACTCAAATGACAGATCTGTGATAGTAACAGAGGAAAAGGCAAAATATTCCAAAAATTTTAATTTCTTGATTTACGCAAAGTACTCGTAGAGACGTTCTGTTGCTACTCAAATGAAACATCTGTGATAGTAATAGAGTAAAATGGAAAAAATTCCGAAAATTTTGATTTTTCGATTTACGCAAAGTGCTCGTAGAGACAGACGTTTTGTTGTTACTCAAATGATAGATCTGTAATAGTAACAGAAGAAAAAGATAAAAATTCCTAAAATTTTGATTTCTTGACTTACGCAAAGTGCTCGTAGAGACGTTTTGTTGCTACTCAAATGAAAGATCTGTGATAGTAATAGAGTAAAATGGAGAAAATTCCGAAAATTTTAATTTCTTGAATTACGCAAAGTACTCATAGAGACGTTTTGTTGGTACTCAAATGACAAATCTGTGATAGTAACAGAGGAAAAAGCAGAATATTAAGAAAATTTTAACTTCTTGATATACGCAAAGTACTAATAGAGACGTTTTGTTGTTACTCAAATGACAGATCTGTGATAGTAACAGAGGAAAAAGCAGAATATTCCGAAAATTTTAATTTCTTGATTTACGCAAAGTGGTCGTAGAGACATTTTGTTGCTACTCAAATGCCAGATCTGTGATAGTAACAGAAGAAAAAGCAAAATATTCCGAAAATTTTAATTTCTTGATATACGCAAAGTACTCGTAGAAACGTTTTGTTGTTACTCAAATGACAGATCTGTGATAGTAACAGAGGAAAAAGCAAAATATTCCAAAAATTTTAATTTCTTGATTTACGCAAAGTGGTCGTAGAGACGTTCTGTTGCTACTCAAATCAAAGATACGTGATAGTAATAGAGTAAAATGGAAAAAAATTCCGAAAATATTGATTTCTCGATTTACACAAAGTGCTCGTAGAGACAGACGTTTTGTTGTTACTCAAATGATAGATCTGTAATAGTAACAGAAGAAAAAGATAAAAATTCCTAAAATTTTGATTTCTTGACTTACGCAAAGTGCTCGTAGAGACGTTTTGTTGCTACTCAAATGAAAGATCTGTGATAGTTATAGAGTAAAATGGAGAAAATTCCGAAAATTTTAATTTCTTGAATTACGCAAAGTACTCATAGAGACGTTTTGTTGTTACTCAAATGACAGATCTGTGATAGTAACAGAGGAAAAAGCAGAATATTCCGAAAATTTTAATTTCTTGATTTACGCAAAGTGCTCGTAGAGACGTTTTGTTGTTACTCAAATGACAGATCTGTCATAGTAACAGAGGAAAAAGAGAAAAATTCCTAAAATTTTGATTTTTTGACTTACGCAAAGTGCTCGTAGAGACGTTTTGTTGCTACTCAAATGAAAGATCTGTGATAGTAACAGAGGAAAAAGCAAAATATTCCAAAAATTTTAATTTCTTGATTTACGCAAAGTACTCGTAGAGACGTTTTGTTGTTACTCAAATGACAGATCTGTGATAGTAACAGAGGAAAATACAAAATATTCCGAAAATTTTAATTTCTTGATATACGCAAAGTACTCGTAGAAACGTTTTGTTGTTACTCAAATGACAGATCTGTGATAGTAACAGACGAAAAAGCAAAATATTCCAAAAATTTTAATTTCTTGATTTACGCAAAGTACTCGTAGAGACGTTCTGTTGCTACTCAAATGAAAGATCTGTGATAGTAATAGAGTAAAATGGAAAAAATTCCGAAAATTTTGATTTTTCGATTTACGCAAAGTGCTCGTAGAGACGTTTTGTTGTTACTCAAATGACAGATCTGTCATAGTAACAGAGGAAAAAGAGAAAAATTCCTAAAATTTTGATTTCTTGACTTACGCAAAGTGCTCGTAGAGACATTTGGTTGCTACTCAAATGAAAGATCTGTGATAGTAATAGAGTAAAATGGAAAAAATTCCGAAAATTTTAATTTCTTGATTTACGCAAAGTACTCATAGAGACGTTTTGGTGGTACTCAAATGACAGATCTGTGATAGTAACAGAGGAAAAAGCAAAATATTCCGAAAATTTTAATTTCTCAATTTACGCAAAGTGCTCGTAGAGACGTTTTCTTGTCACTCAAATGACAGATCTGTGATATTAACAGAGGAAAATGCAAAATATTCCGAAAATTTTAATTTCTTGATATACGCAAAGTACTCGTAGAGACGTTTTGTTGTTACTCAAATGACAGATCTGTGATAGTAACAGAGGAAAAAGCAAAATATTCCGAAAATTTTAATTTCTTGATATACGCAAAGTACTCGTAGATACGTTTTGTTGTTACTCAAATGACAGATCTGTGATAGTAACACAGGAAAAAGCAAAATATTCCAAAAATTTTAATTTCTTGATTTACGCAAAGTGGTCGTAGAGACGTTCTGTTGCTACTCAAATCAAAGATCCGTGATAGAAATAGAGTAAAATGGAAAAAAATCCGAAAATATTGATTTCTCGATTTACACAAAGTGCTCGTAGAGACAGACGTTTTGTTGTTACTCAAATGATAGATCTGTAATAGTAACAGAAGAAAAAGATAAAAATTCCTAAAATTTTGATTTCTTGACTTACGCAAAGTGCTCGTAGAGACGTTTTGTTGCTACTCAAATGAAAGATCTGTGATAGTAATAGAGTAAAATGGAGAAAATTCCGAAAATTTTAATTTCTTGAATTACGCAAAGTACTCATAGAGACGTTTTGTTGGTACTCAAATGACAAATCTGTGATAGTAACAGAGGAAAAAGCAGAATATTAAGAAAATTTTAACTTCTTGATATACGCAATGTACTCATAGAGACGTTTTGTTGTTACTCAAATGACAGATCTGTGATAGTAACAGAGGAAAAAGCAGAATATTCCGAAAATTTTAATTTCTTGATTTACGCAAAGTGCTCGTAGAGACGTTTTGTTGTCACTCAAATGACAGATCTGTGATATTAACAGAGGAAAATGCAAAATATTCCGAAAATTTTAATTTCTTGATATACGCAAAGTACTCGTAGAGACGTTTTGTTGTTACTCAAATGACAGATCTGTGATAGTAACAGAGGAAAAAGCAAAATATTCCGAAAATTTTAATTTCTTGATATACGCAAAGTACTCGTAGATACGTTTTGTTGTTACTCAAATGACAGATCTGTGATAGTAACACAGGAAAAAGCAAAATATTCCAAAAATTTTAATTTCTTGATTTACGCAAAGTGGTCGTAGAGACGTTCTGTTGCTACTCAAATCAAAGATCCGTGATAGTAATAGAGTAAAATGGAAAAAAATCCGAAAATATTGATTTCTCGATTTACACAAAGTGCTCGTAGAGACAGACGTTTTGTTGTTACTCAAATGATAGATCTGTAATAGTAACAGAAGAAAAAGATAAAAATTCCTAAAATTTTGATTTCTTGACTTACGCAAAGTGCTCGTAGAGACGTTTTGTTGCTACTCAAATGAAAGATCTGTGATAGTAATAGAGTAAAATGGAGAAAATTCCGAAAATTTTAATTTCTTGAATTACGCAAAGTACTCATAGAGACGTTTTGTTGGTACTCAAATGACAAATCTGTGATAGTAACAGAGGAAAAAGCAGAATATTAAGAAAATTTTAACTTCTTGATATACGCAAAGTATTCATAGAGACGTTTTGTTGTTACTCAAATGACAGATCTGTGATAGTAACAGAGGAAAAAGCAGAATATTCCGAAAATTTTAATTTCTTGATTTACGCAAAGTGCTCGTAGAGACGTTTTGTTGTTACTCAAATGACGGATCTGTCATAGTAACAGAGGAAAAAGAGAAAAATTCCTAAAATTTTGATTTCTTGACTTACGCAAAGTGCTCGTCGAGACGTTTTGTTGCTACTCAAATGAAAGATCTGTGATAGTAACAGAGGAAAAAGCAAAATATTCCAAAAATTTTAATTTCTTGATTTACGCAAAGTACTCGTAGAGACGTTTTGTTGTTACTCAAATGACAGATCTGTGATAGTAACAGAGGAAAATACAAAATATTCCGAAAATTTTAATTTCTTGATATACGCAAAGTACTCGTAGAAACGTTTTGTTGTTACTCAAATGACAGATCTGTGATAGTAACAGAGGAAAAGGCAAAATATTCCAAAAATTTTAATTTCTTGATTTACGCAAAGTACTCGTAGAGACGTTCTGTTGCTACTCAAATGAAACATCTGTGATAGTAATAGAGTAAAATGGAAAAAATTCCGAAAATTTTGATTTTTCGATTTACGCAAAGTGCTCGTAGAGACAGACGTTTTGTTGTTACTCAAATGATAGATCTGTAATAGTAACAGAAGAAAAAGATAAAAATTCCTAAAATTTTGATTTCTTGACTTACGCAAAGTGCTCGTAGAGACGTTTTGTTGCTACTCAAATGAAAGATCTGTGATAGTAATAGAGTAAAATGGAGAAAATTCCGAAAATTTTAATTTCTTGAATTACGCAAAGTACTCATAGAGACGTTTTGTTGGTACTCAAATGACAAATCTGTGATAGTAACAGAGGAAAAAGCAGAATATTAAGAAAATTTTAACTTCTTGATATACGCAAAGTACTAATAGAGACGTTTTGTTGTTACTCAAATGACAGATCTGTGATAGTAACAGAGGAAAAAGCAGAATATTCCGAAAATTTTAATTTCTTGATTTACGCAAAGTGGTCGTAGAGACATTTTGTTGCTACTCAAATGCCAGATCTGTGATAGTAACAGAAGAAAAAGCAAAATATTCCGAAAATTTTAATTTCTTGATATACGCAAAGTACTCGTAGAAACGTTTTGTTGTTACTCAAATGACAGATCTGTGATAGTAACAGAGGAAAAAGCAAAATATTCCAAAAATTTTAATTTCTTGATTTACGCAAAGTGGTCGTAGAGACGTTCTGTTGCTACTCAAATCAAAGATACGTGATAGTAATAGAGTAAAATGGAAAAAAATTCCGAAAATATTGATTTCTCGATTTACACAAAGTGCTCGTAGAGACAGACGTTTTGTTGTTACTCAAATGATAGATCTGTAATAGTAACAGAAGAAAAAGATAAAAATTCCTAAAATTTTGATTTCTTGACTTACGCAAAGTGCTCGTAGAGACGTTTTGTTGCTACTCAAATGAAAGATCTGTGATAGTAATAGAGTAAAATGGAGAAAATTCCGAAAATTTTAATTTCTTGAATTACGCAAAGTACTCATAGAGACGTTTTGTTGTTACTCAAATGACAGATCTGTGATAGTAACAGAGGAAAAAGCAGAATATTCCGAAAATTTTAATTTCTTGATTTACGCAAAGTGCTCGTAGAGACGTTTTGTTGTTACTCAAATGACAGATCTGTCATAGTAACAGAGGAAAAAGAGAAAAATTCCTAAAATTTTGATTTTTTGACTTACGCAAAGTGCTCGTAGAGACGTTTTGTTGCTACTCAAATGAAAGATCTGTGATAGTAACAGAGGAAAAAGCAAAATATTCCAAAAATTTTAATTTCTTGATTTACGCAAAGTACTCGTAGAGACGTTTTGTTGTTACTCAAATGACAGATCTGTGATAGTAACAGAGGAAAATACAAAATATTCCGAAAATTTTAATTTCTTGATATACGCAAAGTACTCGTAGAAACGTTTTGTTGTTACTCAAATGACAGATCTGTGATAGTAACAGACGAAAAAGCAAAATATTCCAAAAATTTTAATTTCTTGATTTACGCAAAGTACTCGTAGAGACGTTCTGTTGCTACTCAAATGAAAGATCTGTGATAGTAATAGAGTAAAATGGAAAAAATTCCGAAAATTTTGATTTTTCGATTTACGCAAAGTGCTCGTAGAGACGTTTTGTTGTTACTCAAATGACAGATCTGTCATAGTAACAGAGGAAAAAGAGAAAAATTCCTAAAATTTTGATTTCTTGACTTACGCAAAGTGCTCGTAGAGACGTTTGGTTGCTACTCAAATGAAAGATCTGTGATAGTAATAGAGTAAAATGGAAAAAAATCAGAAAATTTTAATTTCTTGATTTACGCAAACTACTCATCGAGACGTTTTGTTGGTACTCAAATGACAGATCTGTGATAGTAGAGGAAAAAGCAAAATATTCCGAAAATTTTAATTTCTTGATTTACGCAAAGTGGTCGTAGAGACATTTTGTTGCTACTCAAATGCCAGATCTGTGATAGTAATAGAGTAAAATGGAAAAAATTCCGAAAATTTTGATTTTTCGATTTACGCAAAGTGCTCGTAGAGACGTTTTGTTGTTACTCAAATGACAGATCTGTCATAGTAACAGAGGAAAAAGAGAAAAATTCCTAAAATTTTGATTTCTTGACTTACGCAAAGTGCTCGTAGAGACGTTTGGTTGCTACTCAAATGAAAGATCTGTGATAGTAATAGAGTAAAATGGAAAAAATTCCGAAAATTTTAATTTCTTGATTTACGCAAAGTACTCATAGAGACGTTTTGGTGGTACTCAAATGACAGATCTGTGATAGTAACAGAGGAAAAAGCAAAATATTCCGAAAATTTTAATTTCTCAATTTACGCAAAGTGCTCGTAGAGACGTTTTGTTGTTACTCAAATGACAGATCTGTGATAGTAACAGAGGAAAAAGCAAAATATTCCAAAAATTTTAATTTCTTGATTTACGCAAAGTACTCGTAGAGACGTTCTGTTGCTACTCAAATGAAAGATCTGTGATAGTAATAGAGTAAAATGGAAAAAATTCCGAAAATTTTGATTTTTCGATTTACGCAAAGTGCTCGTAGAGACGTTTTGTTGTTACTCAAATGACAGATCTGTCATAGTAACAGAGGAAAAAGAGAAAAATTCCTAAAATTTTGATTTCTTGACTTACGCAAAGTGCTCGTAGAGACATTTGGTTGCTACTCAAATGAAAGATCTGTGATAGTAATAGAGTAAAATGGAAAAAATTCCGAAAATTTTAATTTCTTGATTTACGCAAAGTACTCATAGAGACGTTTTGGTGGTACTCAAATGACAGATCTGTGATAGTAACAGAGGAAAAAGCAAAATATTCCGAAAATTTTAATTTCTCAATTTACGCAAAGTGCTCGTAGAGACGTTTTGTTGTCACTCAAATGACAGATCTGTGATATTAACAGAGGAAAATGCAAAATATTCCGAAAATTTTAATTTCTTGATATACGCAAAGTACTCGTAGAGACGTTTTGTTGTTACTCAAATGACAGATCTGTGATAGTAACAGAGGAAAAAGCAAAATATTCCGAAAATTTTAATTTCTTGATATACGCAAAGTACTCGTAGATACGATTTGTTGTTACTCAAATGACAGATCTGTGATAGTAACACAGGAAAAAGCAAAATATTCCAAAAATTTTAATTTCTTGATTTACGCAAAGTGGTCGTAGAGACGTTCTGTTGCTACTCAAATCAAAGATCCGTGATAGTAATAGAGTAAAATGGAAAAAAATCCGAAAATATTGATTTCTCGATTTACACAAAGTGCTCGTAGAGACAGACGTTTTGTTGTTACTCAAATGATAGATCTGTAATAGTAACAGAAGAAAAAGATAAAAATTCCTAAAATTTTGATTTCTTGACTTACGCAAAGTGCTCGTAGAGACGTTTTGTTGCTACTCAAATGAAAGATCTGTGATAGTAATAGAGTAAAATGGAGAAAATTCCGAAAATTTTAATTTCTTGAATTACGCAAAGTACTCATAGAGACGTTTTGTTGGTACTCAAATGACAAATCTGTGATAGTAACAGAGGAAAAAGCAGAATATTAAGAAAATTTTAACTTCTTGATATACGCAAAGTACTCATAGAGACGTTTTGTTGTTACTCAAATGACAGATCTGTGATAGTAACAGAGGAAAAAGCAGAATATTCCGAAAATTTTAATTTCTTGATTTACGCAAAGTGCTCGTAGAGACGTTTTGTTGTCACTCAAATGACAGATCTGTGATATTAACAGAGGAAAATGCAAAATATTCCGAAAATTTTAATTTCTTGATATACGCAAAGTACTCGTAGAGACGTTTTGTTGTTACTCAAATGACAGATCTGTGATAGTAACAGAGGAAAAAGCAAAATATTCCGAAAATTTTAATTTCTTGATATACGCAAAGTACTCGTAGATACGTTTTGTTGTTACTCAAATGACGGATCTGTCATAGTAACAGAGGAAAAAGAGAAAAATTCCTAAAATTTTGATTTCTTGACTTACGCAAAGTGCTCGTCGAGACGTTTTGTTGCTACTCAAATGAAAGATCTGTGATAGTAACAGAGGAAAAAGCAAAATATTCCAAAAATTTTAATTTCTTGATTTACGCAAAGTACTCGTAGAGACGTTTTGTTGTTACTCAAATGACAGATCTGTGATAGTAACAGAGGAAAATACAAAATATTCCGAAAATTTTAATTTCTTGATATACGCAAAGTACTCGTAGAAACGTTTTGTTGTTACTCAAATGACAGATCTGTGATAGTAACAGAGGAAAAGGCAAAATATTCCAAAAATTTTAATTTCTTGATTTACGCAAAGTACTCGTAGAGACGTTCTGTTGCTACTCAAATGAAACATCTGTGATAGTAATAGAGTAAAATGGAAAAAATTCCGAAAATTTTGATTTTTCGATTTACGCAAAGTGCTCGTAGAGACGTTTTGTTGTTACTCAAATGACAGATCTGTCATAGTAACAGAGGAAAAAGAGAAAAATTCCTAAAATTTTGATTTCTTGACTTACGCAAAGTGCTCGTAGTGACATTTGGTTGCTACTCAAATGAAAGATCTGTAATAGTAATAGAGTAAAATGGAAAAAAATCCGAAAATTTTAATTTCTTGATTTACGCAAACTACTCATCGAGACGTTTTGTTGGTACTCAAATGACAGATCTGTCATAGTAACAGAGGAAAATGCAAAATATTCCGAAAAATTTAATTTCTTGATTTACGCAAAGTGGTCGTAGAGACATTTTGTTGCTACTCAAATGCCAGATCTGTGATAGTAACAGAAGAAAAAGCAAAATATTCCGAAAATTTTATTTTCTTGATTTACGCAAAGTACTCGCAGAGACGTTTTGTTGTTACTCAAATGACAGATCTGTGATAGTAACAGAGGAAAAAGCAGAATATTCCGAAAATTTTAATTTCTTGATTTACGCAAAGTGCTCGTAGAGACGTTTTGTTGTTACTCAAATGACAGATCTGTCATAGTAACAGAGGAAAAAGAGAAAAATTCCTAAAATTTTGATTTCTTGACTTACGCAAAGTGCTCGTAGAGACGTTTTGTTGCTACTCAAATGAAAGATCTGTGATAGTAACAGAGGAAAAAGCAAAATATTCCAAAAATTTTGATTTCTTGATTTACGCAAAGTACTCGTAGAGACGTTTTGTTGTTACTCAAATGACAGATCTGTGATAGTAACAGAGGAAAATACAAAATATTCCGAAAATTTTAATTTCTTGATATACGCAAAGTACTCGTAGAAACGTTTTGTTGTTACTCAAATGACAGATCTGTCATAGTAACAGAGGAAAAAGAGAAAAATTCCTAAAATTTTGATTTCTTGACTTACGCAAAGTGCTCGTAGAGACGTTTGGTTGCTACTCAAATGAAAGATCTGTGATAGTAATAGAGTAAAATGGAAAAAAATCCGAAAATTTTAATTTCTTGATTTACGCAAACTACTCATCGAGACGTTTTGTTGGTACTCAAATGACAGATCTGTGATAGTAACAGAGGAAAACGCAAAATATTCCGAAAATTTTAATTTCTTGATTTACGCAAAGTGGTCGTAGAGACATTTTGTTGCTACTCAAATGCCAGATCTGTGATAGTAACAGAAGAAAAAGCAAAATATTCCGAAAATTTTATTTTCTTGATTTACGCAAAGTACTCGTAGAGACGTTTTGTTGTTACTCAAATGACAGATCTGTGATAGTAACAGAGGAAAAAGCAAAATATTCCAAAAATTTTAATTTCTTGATTTACGCAAAGTACTCGTAGAGACGTTCTGTTGCTACTCAAATGAAAGATCTGTGATAGTAATAGAGTAAAATGGAAAAAATTCCGAAAATTTTGATTTTTGGATTTACGCAAAGTGCTCGTAGAGACGTTTTGTTGTTACTCAAATGACAGATCTGTCATAGTAACAGAGGAAAAAGAGAAAAATTCCTAAAATTTTGATTTCTTGACTTACGCAAAGTGCTCCTAGAGACGTTTGGTTGCTACTCAAATGAAAGATCTGTGATAGTAATAGAGTAAAATGGAAAAAATTCCGAAAATTTTAATTTCTTGATTTACGCAAAGTACTCATAGAGACGTTTTGGTGGTACTCAAATGACAGATCTGTGATAGTAACAGAGGAAAAAGCAAAATATTCCGAAAATTTTAATTTCTCAATTTACGCAAAGTGCTCGTAGAGACGTTTTGTTGTTACTCAAATGACAGATCTGTGATAGTAACAGAGGAAAAAGCAAAATATTCCAAAAATTTTAATTTCTTGATTTACGCAAAGTACTCGTAGAGACGTTCTGTTGCTACTCAAATGAAAGATCTGTGATAGTAATAGAGTAAAATGGAAAAAATTCCGAAAATTTTGATTTTTCGATTTACGCAAAGTGCTCGTAGAGACGTTTTGTTGTTACTCAAATGACAGATCTGTCATAGTAACAGAGGAAAAAGAGAAAAATTCCTAAAATTTTGATTTCTTGACTTACGCAAAGTGCTCGTAGAGACATTTGGTTGCTACTCAAATGAAAGATCTGTGATAGTAATAGAGTAAAATGGAAAAAATTCCGAAAATTTTAATTTCTTGATTTACGCAAAGTACTCATAGAGACGTTTTGGTGGTACTCAAATGACAGATCTGTGATAGTAACAGAGGAAAAAGCAAAATATTCCGAAAATTTTAATTTCTCAATTTACGCAAAGTGCTCGTAGAGACGTTTTGTTGTCACTCAAATGACAGATCTGTGATATTAACAGAGGAAAATGCAAAATATTCCGAAAATTTTAATTTCTTGATATACGCAAAGTACTCGTAGAGACGTTTTGTTGTTACTCAAATGACAGATCTGTGATAGTAACAGAGGAAAAAGCAAAATATTCCGAAAATTTTAATTTCTTGATATACGCAAAGTACTCGTAGATACGATTTGTTGTTACTCAAATGACAGATCTGTGATAGTAACACAGGAAAAAGCAAAATATTCCAAAAATTTTAATTTCTTGATTTACGCAAAGTGGTCGTAGAGACGTTCTGTTGCTACTCAAATCAAAGATCCGTGATAGTAATAGAGTAAAATGGAAAAAAATCCGAAAATATTGATTTCTCGATTTACACAAAGTGCTCGTAGAGACAGACGTTTTGTTGTTACTCAAATGATAGATCTGTAATAGTAACAGAAGAAAAAGATAAAAATTCCTAAAATTTTGATTTCTTGACTTACGCAAAGTGCTCGTAGAGACGTTTTGTTGCTACTCAAATGAAAGATCTGTGATAGTAATAGAGTAAAATGGAGAAAATTCCGAAAATTTTAATTTCTTGAATTACGCAAAGTACTCATAGAGACGTTTTGTTGGTACTCAAATGACAAATCTGTGATAGTAACAGAGGAAAAAGCAGAATATTAAGAAAATTTTAACTTCTTGATATACGCAAAGTACTCATAGAGACGTTTTGTTGTTACTCAAATGACAGATCTGTGATAGTAACAGAGGAAAAAGCAGAATATTCCGAAAATTTTAATTTCTTGATTTACGCAAAGTGCTCGTAGAGACGTTTTGTTGTCACTCAAATGACAGATCTGTGATATTAACAGAGGAAAATGCAAAATATTCCGAAAATTTTAATTTCTTGATATACGCAAAGTACTCGTAGAGACGTTTTGTTGTTACTCAAATGACAGATCTGTGATAGTAACAGAGGAAAAAGCAAAATATTCCGAAAATTTTAATTTCTTGATATACGCAAAGTACTCGTAGATACGTTTTGTTGTTACTCAAATGACGGATCTGTCATAGTAACAGAGGAAAAAGAGAAAAATTCCTAAAATTTTGATTTCTTGACTTACGCAAAGTGCTCGTCGAGACGTTTTGTTGCTACTCAAATGAAAGATCTGTGATAGTAACAGAGGAAAAAGCAAAATATTCCAAAAATTTTAATTTCTTGATTTACGCAAAGTACTCGTAGAGACGTTTTGTTGTTACTCAAATGACAGATCTGTGATAGTAACAGAGGAAAATACAAAATATTCCGAAAATTTTAATTTCTTGATATACGCAAAGTACTCGTAGAAACGTTTTGTTGTTACTCAAATGACAGATCTGTGATAGTAACAGAGGAAAAGGCAAAATATTCCAAAAATTTTAATTTCTTGATTTACGCAAAGTACTCGTAGAGACGTTCTGTTGCTACTCAAATGAAACATCTGTGATAGTAATAGAGTAAAATGGAAAAAATTCCGAAAATTTTGATTTTTCGATTTACGCAAAGTGCTCGTAGAGACGTTTTGTTGTTACTCAAATGACAGATCTGTCATAGTAACAGAGGAAAAAGAGAAAAATTCCTAAAATTTTGATTTCTTGACTTACGCAAAGTGCTCGTAGTGACATTTGGTTGCTACTCAAATGAAAGATCTGTAATAGTAATAGAGTAAAATGGAAAAAAATCCGAAAATTTTAATTTCTTGATTTACGCAAACTACTCATCGAGACGTTTTGTTGGTACTCAAATGACAGATCTGTCATAGTAACAGAGGAAAATGCAAAATATTCCGAAAAATTTAATTTCTTGATTTACGCAAAGTGGTCGTAGAGACATTTTGTTGCTACTCAAATGCCAGATCTGTGATAGTAACAGAAGAAAAAGCAAAATATTCCGAAAATTTTATTTTCTTGATTTACGCAAAGTACTCGCAGAGACGTTTTGTTGTTACTCAAATGACAGATCTGTGATAGTAACAGAGGAAAAAGCAGAATATTCCGAAAATTTTAATTTCTTGATTTACGCAAAGTGCTCGTAGAGACGTTTTGTTGTTACTCAAATGACAGATCTGTCATAGTAACAGAGGAAAAAGAGAAAAATTCCTAAAATTTTGATTTCTTGACTTACGCAAAGTGCTCGTAGAGACGTTTTGTTGCTACTCAAATGAAAGATCTGTGATAGTAACAGAGGAAAAAGCAAAATATTCCAAAAATTTTGATTTCTTGATTTACGCAAAGTACTCGTAGAGACGTTTTGTTGTTACTCAAATGACAGATCTGTGATAGTAACAGAGGAAAATACAAAATATTCCGAAAATTTTAATTTCTTGATATACGCAAAGTACTCGTAGAAACGTTTTGTTGTTACTCAAATGACAGATCTGTCATAGTAACAGAGGAAAAAGAGAAAAATTCCTAAAATTTTGATTTCTTGACTTACGCAAAGTGCTCGTAGAGACGTTTGGTTGCTACTCAAATGAAAGATCTGTGATAGTAATAGAGTAAAATGGAAAAAAATCCGAAAATTTTAATTTCTTGATTTACGCAAACTACTCATCGAGACGTTTTGTTGGTACTCAAATGACAGATCTGTGATAGTAACAGAGGAAAACGCAAAATATTCCGAAAATTTTAATTTCTTGATTTACGCAAAGTGGTCGTAGAGACATTTTGTTGCTACTCAAATGCCAGATCTGTGATAGTAACAGAAGAAAAAGCAAAATATTCCGAAAATTTTATTTTCTTGATTTACGCAAAGTACTCGTAGAGACGTTTTGTTGTTACTCAAATGACAGATCTGTGATAGTAACAGAGGAAAAAGCAAAATATTCCAAAAATTTTAATTTCTTGATTTACGCAAAGTACTCGTAGAGACGTTCTGTTGCTACTCAAATGAAAGATCTGTGATAGTAATAGAGTAAAATGGAAAAAATTCCGAAAATTTTGATTTTTGGATTTACGCAAAGTGCTCGTAGAGACGTTTTGTTGTTACTCAAATGACAGATCTGTCATAGTAACAGAGGAAAAAGAGAAAAATTCCTAAAATTTTGATTTCTTGACTTACGCAAAGTGCTCCTAGAGACGTTTGGTTGCTACTCAAATGAAAGATCTGTGATAGTAATAGAGTAAAATGGAAAAAATTCCGAAAATTTTAATTTCTTGATTTACGCAAAGTACTCATAGAGACGTTTTGGTGGTACTCAAATGACAGATCTGTGATAGTAACAGAGGAAAAAGCAAAATATTCCGAAAATTTTAATTTCTCAATTTACGCAAAGTGCTCGTAGAGACGTTTTGTTGTTACTCAAATGACAGATCTGTGATAGTAACAGAGGAAAAAGCAAAATATTCCAAAAATTTTGATTTTTCGATTTACGCAAAGTGCTCGTAGAGACGTTTTGTTGTTACTCAAATGACAGATCTGTCATAGTAACAGAGGAAAAAGAGAAAAATTCCTAAAATTTTGATTTCTTGACTTACGCAAAGTGCTCGTAGAGACATTTGGTTGCTACTCAAATGAAAGATCTGTGATAGTAATAGAGTAAAATGGAAAAAATTCCGAAAATTTTAATTTCTTGATTTACGCAAAGTACTCATAGAGACGTTTTGGTGGTACTCAAATGACAGATCTGTGATAGTAACAGAGGAAAAAGCAAAATATTCCGAAAATTTTAATTTCTCAATTTACGCAAAGTGCTCGTAGAGACGTTTTGTTGTCACTCAAATGACAGATCTGTGATATTAACAGAGGAAAATGCAAAATATTCCGAAAATTTTAATTTCTTGATATACGCAAAGTACTCGTAGAGACGTTTTGTTGTTACTCAAATGACAGATCTGTGATAGTAACAGAGGAAAAAGCAAAATATTCCGAAAATTTTAATTTCTTGATATACGCAAAGTACTCGTAGATACGTTTTGTTGTTACTCAAATGACAGATCTGTGATAGTAACAGAGGAAAAAGCAAAATATTCCAAAAATTTTAATTTCTTGATTTACGCAAAGTGGTCGTAGAGACGTTCTGTTGCTACTCAAATCAAAGATCCGTGATAGTAATAGAGTAAAATGGAAAAAAATCCGAAAATATTGATTTCTCGATTTACACAAAGTGCTCGTAGAGACAGACGTTTTGTTGTTACTCAAATGATAGATCTGTAATAGTAACAGAAGAAAAAGATAAAAATTCCTAAAATTTTGATTTCTTGACTTACGCAAAGTGCTCGTAGAGACGTTTTGTTGCTACTCAAATGAAAGATCTGTGATAGTAATAGAGTAAAATGGAGAAAATTCCGAAAATTTTAATTTCTTGAATTACGCAAAGTACTCATAGAGACGTTTTGTTGGTACTCAAATGACAAATCTGTGATAGTAACAGAGGAAAAAGCAGAATATTAAGAAAATTTTAACTTCTTGATATACGCAAAGTACTCATAGAGACGTTTTGTTGTTACTCAAATGACAGATCTGTGATAGTAACAGAGGAAAAAGCAGAATATTCCGAAAATTTTAATTTCTTGATTTACGCAAAGTGCTCGTAGAGACGTTTTGTTGTTACTCAAATGACGGATCTGTCATAGTAACAGAGGAAAAAGAGAAAAATTCCTAAAATTTTGATTTCTTGACTTACGCAAAGTGCTCGTCGAGACGTTTTGTTGCTACTCAAATGAAAGATCTGTGATAGTAACAGAGGAAAAAGCAAAATATTCCAAAAATTTTAATTTCTTGATTTACGCAAAGTACTCGTAGAGACGTTTTGTTGTTACTCAAATGACAGATCTGTGATAGTAACAGAGGAAAATACAAAATATTCCGAAAATTTTAATTTCTTGATATACGCAAAGTACTCGTAGAAACGTTTTGTTGTTACTCAAATGACAGATCTGTGATAGTAACAGAGGAAAAGGCAAAATATTCCAAAAATTTTAATTTCTTGATTTACGCAAAGTACTCGTAGAGACGTTCTGTTGCTACTCAAATGAAACATCTGTGATAGTAATAGAGTAAAATGGAAAAAATTCCGAAAATTTTGATTTTTCGATTTACGCAAAGTGCTCGTAGAGACGTTTTGTTGTTACTCAAATGACAGATCTGTCATAGTAACAGAGGAAAAAGAGAAAAATTCCTAAAATTTTGATTTCTTGACTTACGCAATGTGCTCGTAGTGACATTTGGTTGCTACTCAAATGAAAGATCTGTGATAGTAATAGAGTAAAATGGAAAAAAATCCGAAAATTTTAATTTCTTGATTTACGCAAACTACTCATCGAGACGTTTTGTTGGTACTCAAATGATTTCTTGATTTACGTAAAGTGGTCGTAGAGACATTTTGTTGCTACTCAAATGCCAGATCTGTGATAGTAACAGAAGAAAAAGCAAAATATTCCGAAAATTTTATTTTCTTGATTTACGCAAAGTACTCGGAGAGACGTTTTGTTGTTACTCAAATGACAGATCTGTGATAGTAACAGAGGAAAAAGCAAAATATTCCAAAAATTTTAATTTCTTGATTTACGCAAAGTGGTCGTAGAGACGTTCTGTTGCTACTCAAATCAAAGATCCGTGATAGTAATAGAGTAAAATGGAAAAAAATCCAAAAATATTGATTTCTCGATTTACACAAAGTGCTCGTAGAGACAGACGTTTTGTTGTTACTCAAATGATAGATCTGTAATAGTAACAGAAGAAAAAGATAAAAATTCCTAAAATTTTGATTTCTTGACTTACGCAAAGTGCTCGTAGAGACGTTTTGTTGCTACTCAAATGAAAGATCTGTGATAGTAATAGAGTAAAATGGAGAAAATTCCGAAAATTTTAATTTCTTGAATTACGCAAAGTACTCATAGAGACGTTTTGTTGGTACTCAAATGACAAATCTGTGATAGTAACAGAGGAAAAAGCAGAATATTAAGAAAATTTTAACTTCTTGATATACGCAAAGTACTCATAGAGACGTTTTGTTGTTACTCAAATGACAGATCTGTGATAGTAACAGAGGAAAAAGCAGAATATTCCGAAAATTTTAATTTCTTGATTTACGCAAAGTGCTCGTAGAGACGTTTTGTTGTTACTCAAATGACGGATCTGTCATAGTAACAGAGGAAAAAGAGAAAAATTCCTAAAATTTTGATTTCTTGACTTACGCAAAGTGCTCGTCGAGACGTTTTGTTGCTACTCAAATGAAAGATCTGTGATAGTAACAGAGGAAAAAGCAAAATATTCCAAAAATTTTAATTTCTTGATTTACGCAAAGTACTCGTAGAGACGTTTTGTTGTTACTCAAATGACAGATCTGTGATAGTAACAGAGGAAAATACAAAATATTCCGAAAATTTTAATTTCTTGATATACGCAAAGTACTCGTAGAAACGTTTTGTTGTTACTCAAATGACAGATCTGTGATAGTAACAGAGGAAAAGGCAAAATATTCCAAAAATTTTAATTTCTTGATTTACGCAAAGTACTCGTAGAGACGTTCTGTTGCTACTCAAATGAAACATCTGTGATAGTAATAGAGTAAAATGGAAAAAATTCCGAAAATTTTGATTTTTCGATTTACGCAAAGTGCTCGTAGAGACGTTTTGTTGTTACTCAAATGACAGATCTGTCATAGTAACAGAGGAAAAAGAGAAAAATTCCTAAAATTTTGATTTCTTGACTTACGCAATGTGCTCGTAGTGACATTTGGTTGCTACTCAAATGAAAGATCTGTGATAGTAATAGAGTAAAATGGAAAAAAATCCGAAAATTTTAATTTCTTGATTTACGCAAACTACTCATCGAGACGTTTTGTTGGTACTCAAATGATTTCTTGATTTACGCAAAGTGGTCGTAGAGACATTTTGTTGCTACTCAAATGCCAGATCTGTGATAGTAACAGAAGAAAAAGCAAAATATTCCGAAAATTTTATTTTCTTGATTTACGCAAAGTACTCGTAGAGACGTTTTGTTGTTACTCAAATGACAGATCTGTGATAGTAACAGAGGAAAAAGCAGAATATTCCGAAAATTTTAATTTCTTGATTTACGCAAAGTGCTCGTAGAGACGTTTTGTTGTTACTCAAATGACAGATCTGTCATAGTAACAGAGGAAAAAGAGAAAAATTCCTAAAATTTTGATTTCTTGACTTACGCAAAGTGCTCGTAGAGACGTTTTGTTGCTACTCAAATGAAAGATCTGTGATAGTAACAGAGGAAAAAGCAAAATATTCCAAAAATTTTAATTTCTTGATTTACGCAAAGTACTCGTAGAGACGTTTTGTTGTTACTCAAATGACAGATCTGTGATAGTAACAGAGGAAAATACAAAATATTCCGAAAATTTTAATTTCTTGATATACGCAAAGTACTCGTAGAAACGTTTTGTTGTTACTCAAATGACAGATCTGTGATAGTAACAGAGGAAAAGGCAAAATATTCCAAAAATTTTAATTTCTTGATTTACGCAAAGTACTCGTAGAGACGTTCTGTTGCTACTCAAATGAAACATCTGTGATAGTAATAGAGTAAAATGGAAAAAATTCCGAAAATTTTGATTTTTCGATTTACGCAAAGTGCTCGTAGAGACGTTTTGTTGTTACTCAAATGACAGATCTGTCATAGTAACAGAGGAAAAAGAGAAAAATTCCTAAAATTTTGATTTCTTGACTTACGCAAAGTGCTCGTAGTGACATTTGGTTGCTACTCAAATGAAAGATCTGTGATAGTAATAGAGTAAAATGGAAAAAAATCCGAAAATTTTAATTTCTTGATTTACGCAAACTACTCATCGAGACGTTTTGTTGGTACTCAAATGACAGATCTGTCATAGTAACAGAGGAAAAAGCAAAATATTCCGAAAAATTTAATTTCTTGATTTACGCAAAGTGGTCGTAGAGACATTTTGTTGCTACTCAAATGCCAGATCTGTGATAGTAACAGAAGAAAAAGCAAAATATTCCGAAAATTTTATTTTCTTGATTTACGCAAAGTACTCGTAGAGACGTTTTGTTGTTACTCAAATGACAGATCTGTGATAGTAACAGAGGAAAAAGCAGAATATTCCGAAAATTTTAATTTCTTGATTTACGCAAAGTGCTCGTAGAGACGTTTTGTTGTTACTCAAATGACAGATCTGTCATAGTAACAGAGGAAAAAGAGAAAAATTCCTAAAATTTTGATTTCTTGACTTACGCAAAGTGCTCGTAGAGACGTTTTGTTGCTACTCAAATGAAAGATCTGTGATAGTAACAGAGGAAAAAGCAAAATATTCCAAAAATTTTGATTTCTTGATTTACGCAAAGTACTCGTAGAGACGTTTTGTTGTTACTCAAATGACAGATCTGTGATAGTAACAGAGGAAAATACAAAATATTCCGAAAATTTTAATTTCTTGATATACGCAAAGTACTCGTAGAAACGTTTTGTTGTTACTCAAATGACAGATCTGTCATAGTAACAGAGGAAAAAGAGAAAAATTCCTAAAATTTTGATTTCTTGACTTACGCAAAGTGCTCGTAGAGACGTTTGGTTGCTACTCAAATGAAAGATCTGTGATAGTAATAGAGTAAAATGGAAAAAAATCCGAAAATTTTAATTTCTTGATTTACGCAAACTACTCATCGAGACGTTTTGTTGGTACTCAAATGACAGATCTGTGATAGTAACAGAGGAAAAAGCAAAATATTCCGAAAATTTTAATTTCTTGATTTACGCAAAGTGGTCGTAGAGACATTTTGTTGCTACTCAAATGCCAGATCTGTGATAGTAACAGAAGAAAAAGCAAAATATTCCGAAAATTTTATTTTCTTGATTTACGCAAAGTACTCGTAGAGACGTTTTGTTGTTACTCAAATGACAGATCTGTGATAGTAACAGAGGAAAAAGCAAAATATTCCAAAAATTTTAATTTCTTGATTTACGCAAAGTACTCGTAGAGACGTTCTGTTGCTACTCAAATGAAAGATCTGTGATAGTAATAGAGTAAAATGGAAAAAATTCCGAAAATTTTGATTTTTGGATTTACGCAAAGTGCTCGTAGAGACGTTTTGTTGTTACTCAAATGACAGATCTGTCATAGTAACAGAGGAAAAAGAGAAAAATTCCTAAAATTTTGATTTCTTGACTTACGCAAAGTGCTCGTAGAGACGTTTGGTTTTGGTTTTGTTGTTACTCAAATGAAAGATCTGTGATAGTAATAGAGTAAAATGGAAAAAATTCCGAAAATTTTAATTTCTTGATTTACGCAAAGTACTCATAGAGACGTTTTGGTGGTACTCAAATGACAGATCTGTGATAGTAACAGAGGAAAAAGCAAAATATTCCGAAAATTTTAATTTCTCAATTTACGCAAAGTGCTCGTAGAGACGTTTTGTTGTTACTCAAATGACAGATCTGTGATAGTAACAGAGGAAAAAGCAAAATATTCCAAAAATTTTGATTTTTCGATTTACGCAAAGTGCTCGTAGAGACGTTTTGTTGTTACTCAAATGACAGATCTGTCATAGTAACAGAGGAAAAAGAGAAAAATTCCTAAAATTTTGATTTCTTGACTTACGCAAAGTGCTCGTAGAGACATTTGGTTGCTACTCAAATGAAAGATCTGTGATAGTAATAGAGTAAAATGGAAAAAATTCCGAAAATTTTAATTTCTTGATTTACGCAAAGTACTCATAGAGACGTTTTGGTGGTACTCAAATGACAGATCTGTGATAGTAACAGAGGAAAAAGCAAAATATTCCGAAAATTTTAATTTCTCAATTTACGCAAAGTGCTCGTAGAGACGTTTTGTTGTCACTCAAATGACAGATCTGTGATATTAACAGAGGAAAATGCAAAATATTCCGAAAATTTTAATTTCTTGATATACGCAAAGTACTCGTAGAGACGTTTTGTTGTTACTCAAATGACAGATCTGTGATAGTAACAGAGGAAAAAGCAAAATATTCCGAAAATTTTAATTTCTTGATATACGCAAAGTACTCGTAGATACGTTTTGTTGTTACTCAAATGACAGATCTGTGATAGTAACAGAGGAAAAAGCAAAATATTCCAAAAATTTTAATTTCTTGATTTACGCAAAGTGGTCGTAGAGACGTTCTGTTGCTACTCAAATCAAAGATCCATGATAGTAATAGAGTAAAATGGAAAAAAATCCGAAAATATTGATTTCTCGATTTACACAAAGTGCTCGTAGAGACAGACGTTTTGTTGTTACTCAAATGATAGATCTGTAATAGTAACTGTGATAGTAACAGAGGAAAAAGCAAAATATTCCAAAAATTTTAATTTCTTGATTTACGCAAAGTACTCGTAGAGACGTTTTGTTGTTACTCAAATGACAGATCTGTGATAGTAACAGAGGAAAATACAAAATATTCCGAAAATTTTAATTTCTTGATATACGCAAAGTACTCGTAGAAACGTTTTGTTGTTACTCAAATGACAGATCTGTGATAGTAACAGGAAAAAGCAAAATATTCCAAAAATTTTAATTTCTTGATTTACGCAAAGTACTCGTAGAGACGTTCTGTTGCTACTCAAATGAAAGATCTGTGATAGTAATAGAGTAAAATGGAAAAAATTCCGAAAATTTTGATTTTTCGATTTACGCAAAGTGCTCGTAGAGACGTTTTGTTGTTACTCAAATGACAGATCTGTCATAGTAACAGAGGAAAAAGAGAAAAATTCCTAAAATTTTGATTTCTTGACTTACGCAAAGTGCTCGTAGAGACGTTTGGTTGCTACTCAAATGAAAGATCTGTGATAGTAATAGAGTAAAATGGAAAAAAATCCGAAAATTTTAATTTCTTGATTTACGCAAACTACTCATCGAGACGTTTTGTTGGTACTCAAATGACAGATCTGTGATAGTAACAGAGGAAAAAGCAAAATATTCCGAAAATTTTAATTTCTTGATTTACGCAAAGTGGTCGTAGAGACATTTTGTTGCTACTCAAATGCCAGATCTGTGATAGTAACAGAAGAAAAAGCAAAATATTCCGAAAATTTTATTTTCTTGATTTACGCAAAGTACTCGTAGAGACGTTTTGTTGTTACTCAAATGACAGATCTGTGATAGTAACAGAGGAAAAAGCAAAATATTCCAAAAATTTTAATTTCTTGATTTACGCAAAGTACTCGTAGAGACGTTCTGTTGCTACTCAAATGAAAGATCTGTGATAGTAATAGAGTAAAATGGAAAAAATTCCGAAAATTTTGATTTTTGGATTTACGCAAAGTGCTCGTAGAGACGTTTTGTTGTTACTCAAATGACAGATCTGTCATAGTAACAGAGGAAAAAGAGAAAAATTCCTAAAATTTTGATTTCTTGACTTACGCAAAGTGCTCGTAGAGACGTTTGGTTGCTACTCAAATGAAAGATCTGTGATAGTAATAGAGTAAAATGGAAAAAATTCCGAAAATTTTAATTTCTTGATTTACGCAAAGTACTCATAGAGACGTTTTGGTGGTACTCAAATGACAGATCTGTGATAGTAACAGAGGAAAAAGCAAAATATTCCGAAAATTTTAATTTCTCAATTTACGCAAAGTGCTCGTAGAGACGTTTTGTTGTTACTCAAATGACAGATCTGTGATAGTAACAGAGGAAAAAGCAAAATATTCCAAAAATTTTGATTTTTCGATTTACGCAAAGTGCTCGTAGAGACGTTTTGTTGTTACTCAAATGACAGATCTGTCATAGTAACAGAGGAAAAAGAGAAAAATTCCTAAAATTTTGATTTCTTGACTTACGCAAAGTGCTCGTAGAGACATTTGGTTGCTACTCAAATGAAAGATCTGTGATAGTAATAGAGTAAAATGGAAAAAATTCCGAAAATTTTAATTTCTTGATTTACGCAAAGTACTCATAGAGACGTTTTGGTGGTACTCAAATGACAGATCTGTGATAGTAACAGAGGAAAAAGCAAAATATTCCGAAAATTTTAATTTCTCAATTTACGCAAAGTGCTCGTAGAGACGTTTTGTTGTCACTCAAATGACAGATCTGTGATATTAACAGAGGAAAAAGCAAAATATTCCGAAAATTTTAATTTCTTGATATACGCAAAGTACTCGTAGAGACGTTTTGTTGTTACTCAAATGACAGATCTGTGATAGTAACAGAGGAAAAAGCAAAATATTCCGAAAATTTTAATTTCTTGATATACGCAAAGTACTCGTAGATACGTTTTGTTGTTACTCAAATGACAGATCTGTGATAGTAACAGAGGAAAAAGCAAAATATTCCAAAAATTTTAATTTCTTGATTTACGCAAAGTGGTCGTAGAGACGTTCTGTTGCTACTCAAATCAAAGATCCGTGATAGTAATAGAGTAAAATGGAAAAAAAATCCGAAAATATTGATTTCTCGATTTACACAAAGTGCTCGTAGAGACAGACGTTTTGTTGTTACTCAAATGATAGATCTGTAATAGTAACAGAAGAAAAAGATAAAAATTCCTAAAATTTTGATTTCTTGACTTACGCAAAGTGCTCGTAGAGACGTTTTGTTGCTACTCAAATGAAAGATCTGTGATAGTAATAGAGTAAAATGGAGAAAATTCCGAAAATTTTAATTTCTTGAATTACGCAAAGTACTCATAGAGACGTTTTGTTGGTACTCAAATGACAAATCTGTGATAGTAACAGAGGAAAAAGCAGAATATTAAGAAAATTTTAACTTCTTGATATACGCAAAGTACTCATAGAGACGTTTTGTTGTTACTCAAATGACAGATCTGTGATAGTAACAGAGGAAAAAGCAGAATATTCCGAAAATTTTAATTTCTTGATTTACGCAAAGTGCTCGTAGAGACGTTTTGTTGTTACTCAAATGACGGATCTGTCATAGTAACAGAGGAAAAAGAGAAAAATTCCTAAAATTTTGATTTCTTGACTTACGCAAAGTGCTCGTCGAGACGTTTTGTTGCTACTCAAATGAAAGATCTGTGATAGTAACAGAGGAAAAAGCAAAATATTCCAAAAATTTTAATTTCTTGATTTACGCAAAGTACTCGTAGAGACGTTTTGTTGTTACTCAAATGACAGATCTGTGATAGTAACAGAGGAAAATACAAAATATTCCGAAAATTTTAATTTCTTGATATACGCAAAGTACTCGTAGAAACGTTTTGTTGTTACTCAAATGACAGATCTGTGATAGTAACAGAGGAAAAGGCAAAATATTCCAAAAATTTTAATTTCTTGATTTACGCAAAGTACTCGTAGAGACGTTCTGTTGCTACTCAAATGAAACATCTGTGATAGTAATAGAGTAAAATGGAAAAAATTCCGAAAATTTTGATTTTTCGATTTACGCAAAGTGCTCTTAGAGACGTTTTGTTGTTACTCAAATGGCAGATCTGTCATAGTAACAGAGGAAAAAGGGAAAAATTCCTAAAATTTTGATTTCTTGACTTACGCAAAGTGCTCGTAGAGACGTTTTGTTGCTACTCAAATGAAAGATCTGTGATAGTAACAGAGGAAAAAGCAAAATATTCCAAAAATTTTAATTTCTTGATTTACGCAAAGTACTCGTAGAGACGTTTTGTTGTTACTCAAATGACAGATCTGTGATAGTAACAGAGGAAAATACAAAATATTCCGAAAATTTTAATTTCTTGATATACGCAAAGTACTCGTAGAAACGTTTTGTTGTTACTCAAATGACAGATCTGTGATAGTAACAGGAAAAAGCAAAATATTCCAAAAATTTTAATTTCTTGATTTACGCAAAGTACTCGTAGAGACGTTCTGTTGCTACTCAAATGAAAGATCTGTGATAGTAATAGAGTAAAATGGAAAAAATTCCGAAAATTTTGATTTTTCGATTTACGCAAAGTGCTCGTAGAGACGTTTTGTTGTTACTCAAATGACAGATCTGTCATAGTAACAGAGGAAAAAGAGAAAAATTCCTAAAATTTTGATTTCTTGACTTACGCAAAGTGCTCGTAGAGACGTTTGGTTGCTACTCAAATGAAAGATCTCTGATAGTAATAGAGTAAAATGGAAAAAAATCCGAAAATTTTAATTTCTTGATTTACGCAAACTACTCATCGAGACGTTTTGTTGGTACTCAAATGACAGATCTGTGATAGTAACAGAGGAAAAAGCAAAATATTCAAAAAATTTTAATTTCTTGATTTACGCAAAGTACTCGTAGAGACGTTCTGTTGCTACTCAAATGAAACATCTGTGATAGTAATAGAGTAAAATGGAAAAAAATCCGAAAATTTTAATTTCTTGATTTA
Source organism: Geotrupes spiniger (assembly GCA_959613385.1). NCBI lineage: Eukaryota > Metazoa > Arthropoda > Insecta > Coleoptera > Geotrupidae > Geotrupes > Geotrupes spiniger. Next base: position 487,890 of record CAUIJQ010000006.1, read on the forward strand.
CGCAAACTACTCATCGAGACGTTTTGTTGGTACTCAAATGATTTCTTGATTTACGCAAAGTGGTGGTAGAGACATTTTGTTGCTACTCAAATGCCAGATCTGTGATAGTAACAGAAGAAAAAGCAAAATATTCCGAAAATTTTATTTTCTTGATTTACGCAAAGTACTCGTAGAGACGTTTTGTTGTTACTCAAATGACAGATCTGTGATAGTAACAGAGGAAAAAGCAGAATATTCCGAAAATTTTAATTTCTTGATTTACGCAAAGTGCTCGTAGAGACGTTTTGTTGTTACTCAAATGACAGATCTGTCATAGTAACAGAGGAAAAGGAGAAAAATTCCTAAAATTTTGATTTCTTGACTTACGCAAAGTGCTCGTAGAGACGTTTTGTTGCTACTCAAATGAAAGATCTGTGATAGTAACAGAGGAAAAAGCAGAATATTCCGAAAATTTTAATTTCTTGATTTACGCAAAGTGCTCGTAGAGACGTTTTGTTGTTACTCAAATGACAGATCTGTCATAGTAACAGAGGAAAAAGAGAAAAATTCCTAAAATTTTGATTTCTTGACTTACGCAAAGTGCTCGTAGAGACATTTGGTTGCTACTCAAATGAAAGATCTGTGATAGTAATAGAGTAAAATGGAAAAAATTCCGAAAATTTTAATTTCTTGATTTACGCAAAGTACTCATAGAGACGTTTTGGTGGTACTCAAATGACAGATCTGTGATAGTAACAGAGGAAAAAGCAAAATATTCCGAAAATTTTAATTTCTCAATTTACGCAAAGTGCTCGTAGAGACGTTTTGTTGTCACTCAAATGACAGATCTGTGATATTAACAGAGGAAAATGCAAAGTATTCCGAAAATTTTAATTTCTTGATATACGCAAAGTACTCGTAGAGACGTTTTGTTGTTACTCAAATGACAGATCTGTGATAGTAACAGAGGAAAAAGCAAAATATTCCGAAAATTTTAATTTCTTGATATACGCAAAGTACTCGTAGATACGTTTTGTTGTTACTCAAATGACAGATCTGTGATAGTAACAGAGGAAAAAGCAAAATATTCCAAAAATTTTAATTTCTTGATTTACGCAAAGTGGTCGTAGAGACGTTCTGTTGCTACTCAAATCAAAGATCCATGATAGTAATAGAGTAAAATGGAAAAAAATCCGAAAATATTGATTTCTCGATTTACACAAAGTGCTCGTAGAGACAGACGTTTTGTTGTTACTCAAATGATAGATCTGTAATAGTAACAGAAGAAAAAGATAAAAATTCCTAAAATTTTGATTTCTTGACTTACGCAAAGTGAAAGATCTGTGATAGTAACAGAGGAAAAAGCAAAATATTCCAAAAATTTTAATTTCTTGATTTACGCAAAGTACTCGTAGAGACGTTTTGTTGTTACTCAAATGACAGATCTGTGATAGTAACAGAGGAAAATACAAAATATTCCGAAAATTTTAATTTCTTGATATACGCAAAGTACTCGTAGAAACGTTTTGTTGTTACTCAAATGACAGATCTGTGATAGTAACAGGAAAAAGCAAAATATTCCAAAAATTTTAATTTCTTGATTTACGCAAAGTACTCGTAGAGACGTTCTGTTGCTACTCAAATGAAAGATCTGTGATAGTAATAGAGTAAAATGGAAAAAATTCCGAAAATTTTGATTTTTCGATTTACGCAAAGTGCTCGTAGAGACGTTTTGTTGTTACTCAAATGACAGATCTGTCATAGTAACAGAGGAAAAAGAGAAAAATTCCTAAAATTTTGATTTCTTGACTTACGCAAAGTGCTCGTAGAGACGTTTGGTTGCTACTCAAATGAAAGATCTGTGATAGTAATAGAGTAAAATGGAAAAAAATCCGAAAATTTTAATTTCTTGATTTACGCAAACTACTCATCGAGACGTTTTGTTGGTACTCAAATGACAGATCTGTGATAGTAACAGAGGAAAAAGCAAAATATTCCGAAAATTTTAATTTCTTGATTTACGCAAAGTGGTCGTAGAGACATTTTGTTGCTACTCAAATGCCAGATCTGTGATAGTAACAGAAGAAAAAGCAAAATATTCCGAAAATTTTATTTTCTTGATTTACGCAAAGTACTCGTAGAGACGTTTTGTTGTTACTCAAATGACAGATCTGTGATAGTAACAGAGGAAAAAGCAAAATATTCCAAAAATTTTAATTTCTTGATTTACGCAAAGTACTCGTAGAGACGTTCTGTTGCTACTCAAATGAAAGATCTGTGATAGTAATAGAGTAAAATGGAAAAAATTCCGAAAATTTTGATTTTTGGATTTACGCAAAGTGCTCGTAGAGACGTTTTGTTGTTACTCAAATGACAGATCTGTCATAGTAACAGAGGAAAAAGAGAAAAATTCCTAAAATTTTGATTTCTTGACTTACGCAAAGTGCTCGTAGAGACGTTTGGTTGCTACTCAAATGAAAGATCTGTGATAGTAATAGAGTAAAATGGAAAAAATTCCGAAAATTTTAATTTCTTGATTTACGCAAAGTACTCATAGAGACGTTTTGGTGGTACTCAAATGACAGATCTGTGATAGTAACAGAGGAAAAAGCAAAATATTCCGAAAATTTTAATTTCTCAATTTACGCAAAGTGCTCGTAGAGACGTTTTGTTGTTACTCAAATGACAGATCTGTGATAGTAACAGAGGAAAAAGCAAAATATTCCAAAAATTTTGATTTTTCGATTTACGCAAAGTGCTCGTAGAGACGTTTTGTTGTTACTCAAATGACAGATCTGTCATAGTAACAGAGGAAAAAGAGAAAAATTCCTAAAATTTTGATTTCTTGACTTACGCAAAGTGCTCGTAGAGACATTTGGTTGCTACTCAAATGAAAGATCTGTGATAGTAATAGAGTAAAATGGAAAAAATTCCGAAAATTTTAATTTCTTGATTTACGCAAAGTACTCATAGAGACGTTTTGGTGGTACTCAAATGACAGATCTGTGATAGTAACAGAGGAAAAAGCAAAATATTCCGAAAATTTTAATTTCTCAATTTACGCAAAGTGCTCGTAGAGACGTTTTGTTGTCACTCAAATGACAGATCTGTGATATTAACAGAGGAAAATGCAAAATATTCCGAAAATTTTAATTTCTTGATATACGCAAAGTACTCGTAGAGACGTTTTGTTGTTACTCAAATGACAGATCTGTGATAGTAACAGAGGAAAAAGCAAAATATTCCGAAAATTTTAATTTCTTGATATACGCAAAGTACTCGTAGATACGTTTTGTTGTTACTCAAATGACAGATCTGTGATAGTAACAGAGGAAAAAGCAAAATATTCCAAAAATTTTAATTTCTTGATTTACGCAAAGTGGTCGTAGAGACGTTCTGTTGCTACTCAAATCAAAGATCCATGATAGTAATAGAGTAAAATGGAAAAAAATCCGAAAATATTGATTTCTCGATTTACACAAAGTGCTCGTAGAGACAGACGTTTTGTTGTTACTCAAATGATAGATCTGTAATAGTAACAGAAGAAAAAGATAAAAATTCCTAAAATTTTGATTTCTTGACTTACGCAAAGTGAAAGATCTGTGATAGTAACAGAGGAAAAAGCAAAATATTCCAAAAATTTTAATTTCTTGATTTACGCAAAGTACTCGTAGAGACGTTTTGTTGTTACTCAAATGACAGATCTGTGATAGTAACAGAGGAAAATACAAAATATTCCGAAAATTTTAATTTCTTGATATACGCAAAGTACTCGTAGAAACGTTTTGTTGTTACTCAAATGACAGATCTGTGATAGTAACAGGAAAAAGCAAAATATTCCAAAAATTTTAATTTCTTGATTTACGCAAAGTACTCGTAGAGACGTTCTGTTGCTACTCAAATGAAAGATCTGTGATAGTAATAGAGTAAAATGGAAAAAATTCCGAAAATTTTGATTTTTCGATTTACGCAAAGTGCTCGTAGAGACGTTTTGTTGTTACTCAAATGACAGATCTGTCATAGTAACAGAGGAAAAAGAGAAAAATTCCTAAAATTTTGATTTCTTGACTTACGCAAAGTGCTCGTAGAGACGTTTGGTTGCTACTCAAATGAAAGATCTGTGATAGTAATAGAGTAAAATGGAAAAAAATCCGAAAATTTTAATTTCTTGATTTACGCAAACTACTCATCGAGACGTTTTGTTGGTACTCAAATGACAGATCTGTGATAGTAACAGAGGAAAAAGCAAAATATTCCGAAAATTTTAATTTCTTGATTTACGCAAAGTGGTCGTAGAGACATTTTGTTGCTACTCAAATGCCAGATCTGTGATAGTAACAAAAGAAAAAGCAAAATATTCCGAAAATTTTATTTTCTTGATTTACGCAAAGTACTCGTAGAGACGTTTTGTTGTTACTCAAATGACAGATCTGTGATAGTAACAGAGGAAAAAGCAAAATATTCCAAAAATTTTAATTTCTTGATTTACGCAAAGTACTCGTAGAGACGTTCTGTTGCTACTCAAATGAAAGATCTGTGATAGTAATAGAGTAAAATGGAAAAAATTCCGAAAATTTTGATTTTTGGATTTACGCAAAGTGCTCGTAGAGACGTTTTGTTGTTACTCAAATGACAGATCTGTCATAGTAACAGAGGAAAAAGAGAAAAATTCCTAAAATTTTGATTTCTTGACTTACGCAAAGTGCTCGTAGAGACGTTTGGTTGCTACTCAAATGAAAGATCTGTGATAGTAATAGAGTAAAATGGAAAAAATTCCGAAAATTTTAATTTCTTGATTTACGCAAAGTACTCATAGAGACGTTTTGGTGGTACTCAAATGACAGATCTGTGATAGTAACAGAGGAAAAAGCAAAATATTCCGAAAATTTTAATTTCTCAATTTACGCAAAGTGCTCGTAGAGACGTTTTGTTGTTACTCAAATGACAGATCTGTGATAGTAACAGAGGAAAAAGCAAAATATTCCAAAAATTTTGATTTTTCGATTTACGCAAAGTGCTCGTAGAGACGTTTTGTTGTTACTCAAATGACAGATCTGTCATAGTAACAGAGGAAAAAGAGAAAAATTCCTAAAATTTTGATTTCTTGACTTACGCAAAGTGCTCGTAGAGACATTTGGTTGCTACTCAAATGAAAGATCTGTGATAGTAATAGAGTAAAATGGAAAAAATTCCGAAAATTTTAATTTCTTGATTTACGCAAAGTACTCATAGAGACGTTTTGGTGGTACTCAAATGACAGATCTGTGATAGTAACAGAGGAAAAAGCAAAATATTCCGAAAATTTTAATTTCTCAATTTACGCAAAGTGCTCGTAGAGACGTTTTGTTGTCACTCAAATGACAGATCTGTGATATTAACAGAGGAAAAAGCAAAATATTCCGAAAATTTTAATTTCTTGATATACGCAAAGTACTCGTAGAGACGTTTTGTTGTTACTCAAATGACAGATCTGTGATAGTAACAGAGGAAAAAGCAAAATATTCCGAAAATTTTAATTTCTTGATATACGCAAAGTACTCGTAGATACGTTTTGTTGTTACTCAAATGACAGATCTGTGATAGTAACAGAGGAAAAAGCAAAATATTCCAAAAATTTTAATTTCTTGATTTACGCAAAGTGGTCGTAGAGACGTTCTGTTGCTACTCAAATCAAAGATCCGTGATAGTAATAGAGTAAAATGGAAAAAAAATCCGAAAATATTGATTTCTCGATTTACACAAAGTGCTCGTAGAGACAGACGTTTTGTTGTTACTCAAATGATAGATCTGTAATAGTAACAGAAGAAAAAGATAAAAATTCCTAAAATTTTGATTTCTTGACTTACGCAAAGTGCTCGTAGAGACGTTTTGTTGCTACTCAAATGAAAGATCTGTGATAGTAATAGAGTAAAATGGAGAAAATTCCGAAAATTTTAATTTCTTGAATTACGCAAAGTACTCATAGAGACGTTTTGTTGGTACTCAAATGACAAATCTGTGATAGTAACAGAGGAAAAAGCAGAATATTAAGAAAATTTTAACTTCTTGATATACGCAAAGTACTCATAGAGACGTTTTGTTGTTACTCAAATGACAGATCTGTGATAGTAACAGAGGAAAAAGCAGAATATTCCGAAAATTTTAATTTCTTGATTTACGCAAAGTGCTCGTAGAGACGTTTTGTTGTTACTCAAATGACGGATCTGTCATAGTAACAGAGGAAAAAGAGAAAAATTCCTAAAATTTTGATTTCTTGACTTACGCAAAGTGCTCGTCGAGACGTTTTGTTGCTACTCAAATGAAAGATCTGTGATAGTAACAGAGGAAAAAGCAAAATATTCCAAAAATTTTAATTTCTTGATTTACGCAAAGTACTCGTAGAGACGTTTTGTTGTTACTCAAATGACAGATCTGTGATAGTAACAGAGGAAAATACAAAATATTCCGAAAATTTTAATTTCTTGATATACGCAAAGTACTCGTAGAAACGTTTTGTTGTTACTCAAATGACAGATCTGTGATAGTAACAGAGGAAAAGGCAAAATATTCCAAAAATTTTAATTTCTTGATTTACGCAAAGTACTCGTAGAGACGTTCTGTTGCTACTCAAATGAAACATCTGTGATAGTAATAGAGTAAAATGGAAAAAATTCCGAAAATTTTGATTTTTCGATTTACGCAAAGTGCTCTTAGAGACGTTTTGTTGTTACTCAAATGACAGATCTGTCATAGTAACAGAGGAAAAAGGGAAAAATTCCTAAAATTTTGATTTCTTGACTTACGCAAAGTGCTCGTAGTGACATTTGGTTGCTACTCAAATGAAAGATCTGTGATAGTAACAGAGGAAAAAGCAGAATATTCCGAAAATTTTAATTTCTTGATTTACGCAAAGTGCTCGTAGAGACGTTTTGTTGTTACTCAAATGACAGATCTGTCATAGTAACAGAGGAAAAGGAGAAAAATTCCTAAAATTTTGATTTCTTGACTTACGCAAAGTGCTCGTAGAGACGTTTTGTTGCTACTCAAATGAAAGATCTGTGATAGTAACAGAGGAAAAAGCAAAATATTCCAAAAATTTTAATTTCTTGATTTACGCAAAGTACTCGTAGAGACGTTTTGTTGTTACTCAAATGACAGATCTGTGATAGTAACAGAGGAAAATACAAAATATTCCGAAAATTTTAATTTCTTGATATACGCAAAGTACTCGTAGAAACGTTTTGTTGTTACTCAAATGACAGATCTGTGATAGTAACAGGAAAAAGCAAAATATTCCAAAAATTTTAATTTCTTGATTTACGCAAAGTACTCGTAGAGACGTTCTGTTGCTACTCAAATGAAAGATCTGTGATAGTAATAGAGTAAAATGGAAAAAATTCCGAAAATTTTGATTTTTCGATTTACGCAAAGTGCTCGTAGAGACGTTTTGTTGTTACTCAAATGACAGATCTGTCATAGTAACAGAGGAAAAAGAGAAAAATTCCTAAAATTTTGATTTCTTGACTTACGCAAAGTGCTCGTAGAGACGTTTGGTTGCTACTCAAATGAAAGATCTCTGATAGTAATAGAGTAAAATGGAAAAAAATCCGAAAATTTTAATTTCTTGATTTACGCAAACTACTCATCGAGACGTTTTGTTGGTACTCAAATGACAGATCTGTGATAGTAACAGAGGAAAAAGCAAAATATTCAAAAAATTTTAATTTCTTGATTTACGCAAAGTACTCGTAGAGACGTTCTGTTGCTACTCAAATGAAACATCTGTGATAGTAATAGAGTAAAATGGAAAAAAATCCGAAAATTTTAATTTCTTGATTTACGCAAACTACTCATCGAGACGTTTTGTTGGTACTCAAATGATTTCTTGATTTACGCAAAGTGGTGGTAGAGACATTTTGTTGCTACTCAAATGCCAGATCTGTGATAGTAACAGAAGAAAAAGCAAAATATTCCGAAAATTTTATTTTCTTGATTTACGCAAAGTACTCGTAGAGACGTTTTGTTGTTACTCAAATGACAGATCTGTGATAGTAACAGAGGAAAAAGCAGAATATTCCGAAAATTTTAATTTCTTGATTTACGCAAAGTGCTCGTAGAGACGTTTTGTTGTTACTCAAATGACAGATCTGTCATAGTAACAGAGGAAAAGGAGAAAAATTCCTAAAATTTTGATTTCTTGACTTACGCAAAGTGCTCGTAGAGACGTTTTGTTGCTACTCAAATGAAAGATCTGTGATAGTAACAGAGGAAAAAGCAAAATATTCCAAAAATTTTAATTTCTTGATTTACGCAAAGTACTCGTAGAGACGTTTTGTTGTTACTCAAATGACAGATCTGTGATAGTAACAGAGGAAAATACAAAATATTCCGAAAATTTTAATTTCTTGATATACGCAAAGTACTCGTAGAAACGTTTTGTTGTTACTCAAATGACAGATCTGTGATAGTAACAGGAAAAAGCAAAATATTCCAAAAATTTTAATTTCTTGATTTACGCAAAGTACTCGTAGAGACGTTCTGTTGCTACTCAAATGAAAGATCTGTGATAGTAATAGAGTAAAATGGAAAAAATTCCGAAAATTTTGATTTTTCGATTTACGCAAAGTGCTCGTAGAGACGTTTTGTTGTTACTCAAATGACAGATCTGTCATAGTAACAGAGGAAAAAGAGAAAAATTCCTAAAATTTTGATTTCTTGACTTACGCAAAGTGCTCGTAGAGACGTTTGGTTGCTACTCAAATGAAAGATCTCTGATAGTAATAGAGTAAAATGGAAAAAAATCCGAAAATTTTAATTTCTTGATTTACGCAAACTACTCATCGAGACGTTTTGTTGGTACTCAAATGACAGATCTGTGATAGTAACAGAGGAAAAAGCAAAATATTCAAAAAATTTTAATTTCTTGATTTACGCAAAGTACTCGTAGAGACGTTCTGTTGCTACTCAAATGAAAGATCTGTGATAGTAATAGAGTAAAATGGAAAAAATTCCGAAAATTTTGATTTTTCGATTTACGCAAAGTGCTCGTAGAGACGTTTTGTTGTTACTCAAATGACAGATCTGTCATAGTAACAGAGGAAAAAGAGAAAAATTCCTAAAATTTTGATTTCTTGACTTACGCAAAGTGCTCGTAGAGACGTTTGGTTGCTACTCAAATGAAAGATCTCTGATAGTAATAGAGTAAAATGGAAAAAAATCCGAAAATTTTAATTTCTTGATTTACGCAAACTACTCATCGAGACGTTTTGTTGGTACTCAAATGACAGATCTGTGATAGTAACAGAGGAAAAAGCAAAATATTCAAAAAATTTTAATTTCTTGATTTACGCAAAGTGGTCGTAGAGACATTTTGTTGCTACTCAAATGCCAGATCTGTGATAGTAACAGAAGAAAAAGCAAAATATTCCGAAAATTTTAATTTCTTGATATACGCAAAGTACTCGTAGAAACGTTTTGTTGTTACTCAAATGACAGATCTGTGATAGTAACAGAGGAAAAAGCAAAATATTCCAAAAATTTTAATTTCTTGATTTACGCAAAGTACTCGTAGAGACGTTTTGTTGTTACTCAAATGACAGATCTGTGATAGTAACAGAGGAAAATACAAAATATTCCGAAAATTTTAATTTCTTGATATACGCAAAGTACTCGTAGAAACGTTTTGTTGTTACTCAAATGACAGATCTGTGATAGTAACAGAGGAAAAAGCAAAATATTCCGAAAATTTTAATTTCTTGATATACGCAAAGTACTCATAGAGACGTTTTGTTGTTACTCAAATGACAGATCTGTGATAGTAACAGAGGAAAAAGCAGAATATTCCGAAAATTTTAATTTCTTGATTTACGCAAAGTGCTCGTAGAGACGTTTTGTTGTTACTCAAATGACAGATCAGTCATAGTAACAGAGGAAAAAGAGAAAAATTCCTAAAATTTTGATTTCTTGACTTACGCAAAGTGCTCGTAGAGACGTTTTGTTGCTACTCAAATGAAAGATCTGTGATAGTAACAGAGGAAAAAGCAAAATATTCCAAAAATTTTAATTTCTTGATTTACGCAAAGTACTCGTAGAGACGTTTTGTTGTTACTCAAACGACAGATCTGTGATAGTAACAGAGGAAAATACAAAATATTCCGAAAATTTTAATTTCTTGATATACGCAAAGTACTCGTAGAAACGTTTTGTTGTTACTCAAATGACAGATCTGTGATAGTAACAGAGGAAAAAGCAAAATATTCCGAAAATTTTAATTTCTTGATATACGCAAAGTACTCGTAGATACGTTTTGTTGTTACTCAAATGACAGATCTGTGATAGTAACAGAGGAAAAAGCAAAATATTCCAAAAATTTTAATTTCTTGATTTACGCAAAGTGGTCGTAGAGACGTTCTGTTGCTATTCAAATCAAAGATCCGTGATAGTAATAGAGTAAAATGGAAAAAAATCCGAAAATATTGATTTCTCGATTTACACAAAGTGCTCGTAGAGACAGACGTTTTGTTGTTACTCAAATGATAGATCTGTGATAGTAACAGAGGAAAAAGCAAAATATTCCGAAAATTTTAATTTCTTGATATACGCAAAGTACTCGTGGATACGTTTTGTTGTTACTCAAATGACAGATCTGTGATAGTAACAGAAGAAAAAGCAAAATATTCCGAAAATTTTAATTTCTTGATATACGCAAAGTACTCGTAGAAACGTTTTGTTGTTACTCAAATGACAGATCTGTGATAGCAACAGAGGAAAAAGCAAAATATTCCAAAAATTTTAATTTCTTGATTTACGCAAAGTACTCGTAGAGACGTTTTGTTGTTACTCAAATGACAGATCTGTGATAGTAACAGAGGAAAATACAAAATATTCCGAAAATTTTAATTTCTTGATATACGCAAAGTACTCGTAGAAACGTTTTGTTGTTACTCAAATGACAGATCTGTGATAGTAACAGGAAAAAGCAAAATATTCCAAAAATTTTAATTTCTTGATTTACGCAAAGTACTCGTAGAGACGTTCTGTTGCTACTCAAATGAAAGATCTGTGATAGTAATAGAGTAAAATGGAAAAAATTCCGAAAATTTTGATTTTTCGATTTACGCAAAGTGCTCGTAGAGACGTTTTGTTGTTACTCAAATGACAGATCTGTCATAGTAACAGAGGAAAAAGAGAAAAATTCCTAAAATTTTGATTTCTTGACTTACGCAAAGTGCTCGTAGAGACGTTTGGTTGCTACTCAAATGAAAGATCTGTGATAGTAATAGAGTAAAATGGAAAAAAATCCGAAAATTTTAATTTCTTGATTTACGCAAACTACTCATCGAGACGTTTTGTTGGTACTCAAATGACAGATCTGTGATAGTAACAGAGGAAAAAGCAAAATATTCCGAAAATTTTAATTTCTTGATTTACGCAAAGTGGTCGTAGAGACATTTTGTTGCTACTCAAATGCCAGATCTGTGATAGTAACAAAAGAAAAAGCAAAATATTCCGAAAATTTTATTTTCTTGATTTACGCAAAGTACTCGTAGAGACGTTTTGTTGTTACTCAAATGACAGATCTGTGATAGTAACAGAGGAAAAAGCAAAATATTCCAAAAATTTTAATTTCTTGATTTACGCAAAGTACTCGTAGAGACGTTCTGTTGCTACTCAAATGAAAGATCTGTGATAGTAATAGAGTAAAATGGAAAAAATTCCGAAAATTTTGATTTTTGGATTTACGCAAAGTGCTCGTAGAGACGTTTTGTTGTTACTCAAATGACAGATCTGTCATAGTAACAGAGGAAAAAGAGAAAAATTCCTAAAATTTTGATTTCTTGACTTACGCAAAGTGCTCGTAGAGACGTTTGGTTGCTACTCAAATGAAAGATCTGTGATAGTAATAGAGTAAAATGGAAAAAATTCCGAAAATTTTAATTTCTTGATTTACGCAAAGTACTCATAGAGACGTTTTGGTGGTACTCAAATGACAGATCTGTGATAGTAACAGAGGAAAAAGCAAAATATTCCGAAAATTTTAATTTCTCAATTTACGCAAAGTGCTCGTAGAGACGTTTTGTTGTTACTCAAATGACAGATCTGTGATAGTAACAGAGGAAAAAGCAAAATATTCCAAAAATTTTGATTTTTCGATTTACGCAAAGTGCTCGTAGAGACGTTTTGTTGTTACTCAAATGACAGATCTGTCATAGTAACAGAGGAAAAAGAGAAAAATTCCTAAAATTTTGATTTCTTGACTTACGCAAAGTGCTCGTAGAGACATTTGGTTGCTACTCAAATGAAAGATCTGTGATAGTAATAGAGTAAAATGGAAAAAATTCCGAAAATTTTAATTTCTTGATTTACGCAAAGTACTCATAGAGACGTTTTGGTGGTACTCAAATGACAGATCTGTGATAGTAACAGAGGAAAAAGCAAAATATTCCGAAAATTTTAATTTCTCAATTTACGCAAAGTGCTCGTAGAGACGTTTTGTTGTCACTCAAATGACAGATCTGTGATATTAACAGAGGAAAAAGCAAAATATTCCGAAAATTTTAATTTCTTGATATACGCAAAGTACTCGTAGAGACGTTTTGTTGTTACTCAAATGACAGATCTGTGATAGTAACAGAGGAAAAAGCAAAATATTCCGAAAATTTTAATTTCTTGATATACGCAAAGTACTCGTAGATACGTTTTGTTGTTACTCAAATGACAGATCTGTGATAGTAACAGAGGAAAAAGCAAAATATTCCAAAAATTTTAATTTCTTGATTTACGCAAAGTGGTCGTAGAGACGTTCTGTTGCTACTCAAATCAAAGATCCGTGATAGTAATAGAGTAAAATGGAAAAAAAATCCGAAAATATTGATTTCTCGATTTACACAAAGTGCTCGTAGAGACAGACGTTTTGTTGTTACTCAAATGATAGATCTGTAATAGTAACAGAAGAAAAAGATAAAAATTCCTAAAATTTTGATTTCTTGACTTACGCAAAGTGCTCGTAGAGACGTTTTGTTGCTACTCAAATGAAAGATCTGTGATAGTAATAGAGTAAAATGGAGAAAATTCCGAAAATTTTAATTTCTTGAATTACGCAAAGTACTCATAGAGACGTTTTGTTGGTACTCAAATGACAAATCTGTGATAGTAACAGAGGAAAAAGCAGAATATTAAGAAAATTTTAACTTCTTGATATACGCAAAGTACTCATAGAGACGTTTTGTTGTTACTCAAATGACAGATCTGTGATAGTAACAGAGGAAAAAGCAGAATATTCCGAAAATTTTAATTTCTTGATTTACGCAAAGTGCTCGTAGAGACGTTTTGTTGTTACTCAAATGACGGATCTGTCATAGTAACAGAGGAAAAAGAGAAAAATTCCTAAAATTTTGATTTCTTGACTTACGCAAAGTGCTCGTCGAGACGTTTTGTTGCTACTCAAATGAAAGATCTGTGATAGTAACAGAGGAAAAAGCAAAATATTCCAAAAATTTTAATTTCTTGATTTACGCAAAGTACTCGTAGAGACGTTTTGTTGTTACTCAAATGACAGATCTGTGATAGTAACAGAGGAAAATACAAAATATTCCGAAAATTTTAATTTCTTGATATACGCAAAGTACTCGTAGAAACGTTTTGTTGTTACTCAAATGACAGATCTGTGATAGTAACAGAGGAAAAGGCAAAATATTCCAAAAATTTTAATTTCTTGATTTACGCAAAGTACTCGTAGAGACGTTCTGTTGCTACTCAAATGAAACATCTGTGATAGTAATAGAGTAAAATGGAAAAAATTCCGAAAATTTTGATTTTTCGATTTACGCAAAGTGCTCTTAGAGACGTTTTGTTGTTACTCAAATGACAGATCTGTCATAGTAACAGAGGAAAAAGGGAAAAATTCCTAAAATTTTGATTTCTTGACTTACGCAAAGTGCTCGTAGTGACATTTGGTTGCTACTCAAATGAAAGATCTGTGATAGTAACAGAGGAAAAAGCAGAATATTCCGAAAATTTTAATTTCTTGATTTACGCAAAGTGCTCGTAGAGACGTTTTGTTGTTACTCAAATGACAGATCTGTCATAGTAACAGAGGAAAAGGAGAAAAATTCCTAAAATTTTGATTTCTTGACTTACGCAAAGTGCTCGTAGAGACGTTTTGTTGCTACTCAAATGAAAGATCTGTGATAGTAACAGAGGAAAAAGCAAAATATTCCAAAAATTTTAATTTCTTGATTTACGCAAAGTACTCGTAGAGACGTTTTGTTGTTACTCAAATGACAGATCTGTGATAGTAACAGAGGAAAATACAAAATATTCCGAAAATTTTAATTTCTTGATATACGCAAAGTACTCGTAGAAACGTTTTGTTGTTACTCAAATGACAGATCTGTGATAGTAACAGGAAAAAGCAAAATATTCCAAAAATTTTAATTTCTTGATTTACGCAAAGTACTCGTAGAGACGTTCTGTTGCTACTCAAATGAAAGATCTGTGATAGTAATAGAGTAAAATGGAAAAAATTCCGAAAATTTTGATTTTTCGATTTACGCAAAGTGCTCGTAGAGACGTTTTGTTGTTACTCAAATGACAGATCTGTCATAGTAACAGAGGAAAAAGAGAAAAATTCCTAAAATTTTGATTTCTTGACTTACGCAAAGTGCTCGTAGAGACGTTTGGTTGCTACTCAAATGAAAGATCTCTGATAGTAATAGAGTAAAATGGAAAAAAATCCGAAAATTTTAATTTCTTGATTTACGCAAACTACTCATCGAGACGTTTTGTTGGTACTCAAATGACAGATCTGTGATAGTAACAGAGGAAAAAGCAAAATATTCAAAAAATTTTAATTTCTTGATTTACGCAAAGTACTCGTAGAGACGTTCTGTTGCTACTCAAATGAAACATCTGTGATAGTAATAGAGTAAAATGGAAAAAAATCCGAAAATTTTAATTTCTTGATTTACGCAAACTACTCATCGAGACGTTTTGTTGGTACTCAAATGATTTCTTGATTTACGCAAAGTGGTGGTAGAGACATTTTGTTGCTACTCAAATGCCAGATCTGTGATAGTAACAGAAGAAAAAGCAAAATATTCCGAAAATTTTATTTTCTTGATTTACGCAAAGTACTCGTAGAGACGTTTTGTTGTTACTCAAATGACAGATCTGTGATAGTAACAGAGGAAAAAGCAGAATATTCCGAAAATTTTAATTTCTTGATTTACGCAAAGTGCTCGTAGAGACGTTTTGTTGTTACTCAAATGACAGATCTGTCATAGTAACAGAGGAAAAGGAGAAAAATTCCTAAAATTTTGATTTCTTGACTTACGCAAAGTGCTCGTAGAGACGTTTTGTTGCTACTCAAATGAAAGATCTGTGATAGTAACAGAGGAAAAAGCAAAATATTCCAAAAATTTTAATTTCTTGATTTACGCAAAGTACTCGTAGAGACGTTTTGTTGTTACTCAAATGACAGATCTGTGATAGTAACAGAGGAAAATACAAAATATTCCGAAAATTTTAATTTCTTGATATACGCAAAGTACTCGTAGAAACGTTTTGTTGTTACTCAAATGACAGATCTCTGATAGTAACAGGAAAAAGCAAAATATTCCAAAAATTTTAATTTCTTGATTTACGCAAAGTACTCGTAGAGACGTTCTGTTGCTACTCAAATGAAAGATCTGTGATAGTAATAGAGTAAAATGGAAAAAATTCCGAAAATTTTGATTTTTCGATTTACGCAAAGTGCTCGTAGAGACGTTTTGTTGTTACTCAAATGACAGATCTGTCATAGTAACAGAGGAAAAAGAGAAAAATTCCTAAAATTTTGATTTCTTGACTTACGCAAAGTGCTCGTAGAGACGTTTGGTTGCTACTCAAATGAAAGATCTCTGATAGTAATAGAGTAAAATGGAAAAAAATCCGAAAATTTTAATTTCTTGATTTACGCAAACTACTCATCGAGACGTTTTGTTGGTACTCAAATGACAGATCTGTGATAGTAACAGAGGAAAAAGCAAAATATTCAAAAAATTTTAATTTCTTGATTTACGCAAAGTACTCGTAGAGACGTTCTGTTGCTACTCAAATGAAAGATCTGTGATAGTAATAGAGTAAAATGGAAAAAATTCCGAAAATTTTGATTTTTCGATTTACGCAAAGTGCTCGTAGAGACGTTTTGTTGTTACTCAAATGACAGATCTGTCATAGTAACAGAGGAAAAAGAGAAAAATTCCTAAAATTTTGATTTCTTGACTTACGCAAAGTGCTCGTAGAGACGTTTGGTTGCTACTCAAATGAAAGATCTCTGATAGTAATAGAGTAAAATGGAAAAAAATCCGAAAATTTTAATTTCTTGATTTACGCAAACTACTCATCGAGACGTTTTGTTGGTACTCAAATGACAGATCTGTGATAGTAACAGAGGAAAAAGCAAAATATTCAAAAAATTTTAATTTCTTGATTTACGCAAAGTGGTCGTAGAGACATTTTGTTGCTACTCAAATGCCAGATCTGTGATAGTAACAGAAGAAAAAGCAAAATATTCCGAAAATTTTAATTTCTTGATATACGCAAAGTACTCGTAGAAACGTTTTGTTGTTACTCAAATGACAGATCTGTGATAGTAACAGAGGAAAAAGCAAAATATTCCAAAAATTTTAATTTCTTGATTTACGCAAATTACTCGTAGAGACGTTTTGTTGTTACTCAAATGACAGATCTGTGATAGTAACAGAGGAAAATACAAAATATTCCGAAAATTTTAATTTCTTGATATACGCAAAGTACTCGTAGAAACGTTTTGTTGTTACTCAAATGACAGATCTGTGATAGTAACAGAGGAAAAAGCAAAATATTCCGAAAATTTTAATTTCTTGATATACGCAAAGTACTCATAGAGACGTTTTGTTGTTACTCAAATGACAGATCTGTGATAGTAACAGAGGAAAAAGCAGAATATTCCGAAAATTTTAATTTCTTGATTTACGCAAAGTGCTCGTAGAGACGTTTTGTTGTTACTCAAATGACAGATCAGTCATAGTAACAGAGGAAAAAGAGAAAAATTCCTAAAATTTTGATTTCTTGACTTACGCAAAGTGCTCGTAGAGACGTTTTGTTGCTACTCAAATGAAAGATCTGTGATAGTAACAGAGGAAAAAGCAAAATATTCCAAAAATTTTAATTTCTTGATTTACGCAAAGTACTCGTAGAGACGTTTTGTTGTTACTCAAACGACAGATCTGTGATAGTAACAGAGGAAAATACAAAATATTCCGAAAATTTTAATTTCTTGATATACGCAAAGTACTCGTAGAAACGTTTTGTTGTTACTCAAATGACAGATCTGTGATAGTAACAGAGGAAAAAGCAAAATATTCCGAAAATTTTAATTTCTTGATATACGCAAAGTACTCGTAGATACGTTTTGTTGTTACTCAAATGACAGATCTGTGATAGTAACAGAGGAAAAAGCAAAATATTCCAAAAATTTTAATTTCTTGATTTACGCAAAGTGGTCGTAGAGACGTTCTGTTGCTATTCAAATCAAAGATCCGTGATAGTAATAGAGTAAAATGGAAAAAAATCCGAAAATATTGATTTCTCGATTTACACAAAGTGCTCGTAGAGACAGACGTTTTGTTGTTACTCAAATGATAGATCTGTGATAGTAACAGAGGAAAAAGCAAAATATTCCGAAAATTTTAATTTCTTGATATACGCAAAGTACTCGTGGATACGTTTTGTTGTTACTCAAATGACAGATCTGTGATAGTAACAGAAGAAAAAGCAAAATATTCCGAAAATTTTAATTTCTTGATATACGCAAAGTACTCGTAGAAACGTTTTGTTGTTACTCAAATGACAGATCTGTGATAGCAACAGAGGAAAAAGCAAAATATTCCAAAAATTTTAATTTCTTGATTTACGCAAAGTGGTCGTAGAGACGTTCTGTTGCTACTCAAATCAAAGATACGTGATAGTAATAGAGTAAAATGGAAAAAATTCCGAAAATATTGATTTCTCGATTTACACAAAGTGCTCGTAGAGACAGACGTTTTGTTGTTACTCAAATGATAGATCTGTAATAGTAACAGAAAAAAAAGATAAAAATTCCTAAAATTTTGATTTCTTGACTTACGCAAAGTGCTCGTAGAGACGTTTTGTTGCTACTCAAATGAAAGATATGTGATAGTAATAGAGTAAAATGGAGAAAATTCCGAAAATTTTAATTTCTTGAATTACGCAAAGTACTCATAGAGACGTTTTGTTGTTACTCAAATGACAGATCTGTGATAGTAACAGAGGAAAAAGCAGAATATTCCGAAAATTTTAATTTCTTGATTTACGCAAAGTGCTCGTAGAGACGTTTTGTTGTTACTCAAATGACAGATCTGTCATAGTAACAGAGGAAAAAGAGAAAAATTCCTAAAATTTTGATTTCTTGACTTACGCAAAGTGCTCGTAGAGACGTTTTGTTGCTACTCAAATGAAAGATCTGTGATAGTAACAGAGGAAAAAGCAAAATATTCCAAAAATTTTAATTTCTTGATTTACGCAAAGTACTCGTAGAGACGTTTTGTTGTTACTCAAATGACAGATCTGTGATAGTAACAGAGGAAAATACAAAATATTCCGAAAATTTTAATTTCTTGATATACGCAAAGTACTCGTAGAAACGTTTTGTTGTTACTCAAATGACAGATCTGTGATAGTAACAGACGAAAAAGCAAAATATTCCAAAAATTTTAATTTCTTGATTTACGCAAAGTACTCGTAGAGACGTTCTGTTGCTACTCAAATGAAAGATCTGTGATAGTAATAGAGTAAAATGGAAAAAATTCCGAAAATTTTGATTTTTCGATTTACACAAAGTGCTCGTAGAGACGTTTTGTTGTAACTCAAATGACAGATCTGTCATAGTAACAGAGGAAAAAGAGAAAAATTCCTAAAATTTTGATTTCTTGACTTACGCAAAGTGCTCGTAGAGACGTTTGGTTGCTACTCAAATGAAAGATCTGTGATAGTAATAGAGTAAAATGGAAAAAAATCCGAAAATTTTAATTTCTTGATTTACGCAAACTACTCATCGAGACGTTTTGTTGGTACTCAAATGACAGATCTGTGATAGTAACAGAGGAAAAAGCAAAATATTCCGAAAATTTTAATTTCTTGATTTACGCAAAGTGGTCGTAGAGACATTTTGTTGCTACTCAAATGCCAGATCTGTGATAGTAACAGAAGAAAAAGCAAAATATTCCGAAAATTTTATTTTCTTGATTTACGCAAAGTACTCATAGAGACGTTTTGGTGGTACTCAAATGACAGATCTGTGATAGTAACAGAGGAAAAAGCAAAATATTCCGAAAATTTTAATTTCTCAATTTACGCAAAGTGCTCGTAGAGA
Source organism: Geotrupes spiniger (assembly GCA_959613385.1). Classification (NCBI taxonomy): domain Eukaryota; kingdom Metazoa; phylum Arthropoda; class Insecta; order Coleoptera; family Geotrupidae; genus Geotrupes; species Geotrupes spiniger. Next base: position 507,262 of record CAUIJQ010000006.1, read on the forward strand.
CGTTTTGTTGTCACTCAAATGACAGATCTGTGATATTAACAGAGGAAAATGCAAAATATTCCGAAAATTTTAATTTCTTGATATACGCAAAGTACTCGTAGAGACGTTTTGTTGTTACTCAAATGACAGATCTGTGATAGTAACAGAGGAAAAAGCAAAATATTCCGAAAATTTTAATTTCTTGATATACGCAAAGTACTCGTAGATACGTTTTGTTGTTACTCAAATGACAGATCTGTGATAGTAACAGAGGAAAAAGCAAAATATTCCAAAAATTTTAATTTCTTGATTTACGCAAAGTGGTCGTAGAGACGTTCTGTTGCTACTCAAATCAAAGATCCGTGATAGTAATAGAGTAAAATGGAAAAAAATCCGAAAATATTGATTTCTCGATTTACACAAAGTGCTCGTAGAGACAGACGTTTTGTTGTTACTCAAATGATAGATCTGTAATAGTAACAGAAGAAAAAGATAAAAATTCCTAAAATTTTGATTTCTTGACTTACGCAAAGTGCTCGTAGAGACGTTTTGTTGCTACTCAAATGAAAGATCTGTGATAGTAATAGAGTAAAATGGAGAAAATTCCGAAAATTTTAATTTCTTGAATTACGCAAAGTACTCATAGAGACGTTTTGTTGTTACTCAAATGAGAGATCTGTGATAGTAACAGAGGAAAAAGCAGAATATTCCGAAAATTTTAATTTCTTGATTTACGCAAAGTGCTCGTAGAGACGTTTTGTTGTTACTCAAATGACAGATCTGTCATAGTAACAGAGGAAAAAGAGAAAAATTCCTAAAATTTTGATTTCTTGACTTACGCAAAGTGCTCGTAGAGACGTTTTGTTGCTACTCAAATGAAAGATCTGTGATAGTAACAGAGGAAAATACAAAATATTCCGAAAATTTTAATTTCTTGATATACGCAAAGTACTCGTAGAAACGTTTTGTTGTTACTCAAATGACAGATCTGTGATAGTAACAGACGAAAAAGCAAAATATTCCAAAAATTTTAATTTCTTGATTTACGCAAAGTACTCGTAGAGACGTTCTGTTGCTACTCAAATGAAAGATCTGTGATAGTAATAGAGTAAAATGGAAAAAAATCCGAAAATTTTAATTTCTTGATTTACGCAAACTACTCATCGAGACGTTTTGTTGGTACTCAAATGACAGATCTGTGATAGTAACAGAGGAAAAAGGAAAATATTCCGAAAATTTTAATTTCTTGATTTACGCAAAGTGGTCGTAGAGACATTTTGTTGCTACTCAAATGCCAGATCTGTGATAGTAACAGAAGAAAAAGCAAAATATTCCGAAAATTTTATTTTCTTGATTTACGCAAAGTACTCGTAGAGACGTTTTGTTGTTACTCAAATGACAGATCTGTGATAGTAACAGAGGAAAAAGCAGAATATTCCGAAAATTTTAATTTCTTGATTTACGCAAAGTGCTCGTAGAGACGTTTTGTTGTTACTCAAATGACAGATCTGTCATAGTAACAGAGGAAAAAGAGAAAAATTCCTAAAATTTTGATTTCTTGACTTACGCAAAGTGCTCGTAGAGACGTTTTGTTGCTACTCAAATGAAAGATCTGTGATAGTAACAGAGGAAAAAGCAAAATATTCCAAAAATTTTAATTTCTTGATTTACGCAAAGTACTCGTAGAGACGTTTTGTTGTTACTCAAATGACAGATCTGTGATAGTAACAGAGGAAAATACAAAATATTCCGAAAATTTTAATTTCTTGATTTACGCAAAGTGGTCGTAGAGACATTTTGTTGCTACTCAAATGCCAGATCTGTGATAGTAACAGAAGAAAAAGCAAAATATTCCGAAAATTTTAATTTCTTGATATACGCAAAGTACTCGTAGAAACGTTTTGTTGTTACTCAAATGACAGATCTGTGATAGTAACAGAGGAAAAAGCAAAATATTCCAAAAATTTTAATTTCTTGATTTACGCAAAGTACTCGTAGAGACGTTTTGTTGTTACTCAAATGACAGATCTGTGATAGTAACAGAGGAAAATACAAAATATTCCGAAAATTTTAATTTCTTGATATACGCAAAGTACTCGTAGAAACGTTTTGTTGTTACTCAAATGACAGATCTGTGATAGTAACAGAGGAAAAAGCAGAATATTCCGAAAATTTTAATTTCTTGATTTACGCAAGTGCTCGTAGAGACGTTTTGTTGTTACTCAAATGACAGATCAGTCATAGTAACAGAGGAAAAAGAGAAAAATTCCTAAAATTTTGATTTCTTGACTTACGCAAAGTGCTCGTAGAGACGTTTTGTTGCTACTCAAATGAAAGATTTGTGATAGTAACAGAGGAAAAAGCAAAATATTCCAAAAATTTTAATTTCTTGATTTACGCAAAGTACTCGTAGAGACGTTTTGTTGTTACTCAAATGACAGATCTGTGATAGTAACAGAGGAAAATACAAAATATTCCGAAAATTTTAATTTCTTGATATACGCAAAGTACTCGTAGAAACGTTTTGTTGTTACTCAAATGACAGATCTGTGATAGTAACAGAGGAAAAAGCAAAATATTCCGAAAATTTTAATTTCTTGATATACGCAAAGTACTCGTAGATACGTTTTGTTGTTACTCAAATGACAGATCTGTGATAGTAACAGAGGAAAAAGCAAAATATTCCAAAAATTTTAATTTCTTGATTTACGCAAAGTGGTCGTAGAGACGTTCTGTTGCTACTCAAATCAAAGATCCGTGATAGTAATAGAGTAAAATGGAAAAAAATCCGAAAATATTGATTTCTCGATTTACACAAAGTGCTCGTAGAGACAGACGTTTTGTTTTTACTCAAATGATAGATCTGTGATAGTAACAGAGGAAAAAGCAAAATATTCCGAAAATTTTAATTTCTTGATATACGCAAAGTACTCGTAGATACGTTTTGTTGTTACTCAAATGACAGATCAGTCATAGTAACAGAGGAAAAAGAGAAAAATTCCTAAAATTTTGATTTCTTGACTTACGCAAAGTGCTCGTAGAGACGTTTTGTTGCTACTCAAATGAAAGATTTGTGATAGTAACAGAGGAAAAAGCAAAATATTCCAAAAATTTTAATTTCTTGATTTACGCAAAGTACTCGTAGAGACGTTTTGTTGTTACTCAAATGACAGATCTGTGATAGTAACAGAGGAAAATACAAAATATTCCGAAAATTTTAATTTCTTGATATACGCAAAGTACTCGTAGAAACGTTTTGTTGTTACTCAAATGACAGATCTGTGATAGTAACAGAGGAAAAAGCAAAATATTCCGAAAATTTTAATTTCTTGATATACGCAAAGTACTCGTAGATACGTTTTGTTGTTACTCAAATGACAGATCTGTGATAGTAACAGAGGAAAAAGCAAAATATTCCAAAAATTTTAATTTCTTGATTTACGCAAAGTGGTCGTAGAGACGTTCTGTTGCTACTCAAATCAAAGATCCGTGATAGTAATAGAGTAAAATGGAAAAAAATCCGAAAATATTGATTTCTCGATTTACACAAAGTGCTCGTAGAGACAGACGTTTTGTTTTTACTCAAATGATAGATCTGTGATAGTAACAGAGGAAAAAGCAAAATATTCCGAAAATTTTAATTTCTTGATATACGCAAAGTACTCGTAGATACGTTTTGTTGTTACTCAAATGACAGATGTGTGATAGTAACAGAAGAAAAAGCAAAATATTCCGAAAATTTTAATTTCTTGATATACGCAAAGTACTCGTAGAAACGTTTTGTTGTTACTCAAATGACAGATCTGTGATAGTAACTGAGGAAAAAGCAAAATATTCCAAAAATTTTAATTTCTTGATTTACGCAAAGTGGTCGTAGAGACGTTCTGTTGCTACTCAAATCAAAGATACGTGATAGTAATAGAGTAAAATGGAAAAAATTCCGAAAATATTGATTTCTCGATTTACACAAAGTGCTCGTAGAGACAGACGTTTTGTTGTTACTCAAATGATAGATCTGTAATAGTAACAGAAGAAAAAGATAAAAATTCCTAAAATTTTGATTTCTTGACTTACGCAAAGTGCTCGTAGAGACGTTTTGTTGCTACTCAAATGAAAGATCTGTGATAGTAATAGAGTAAAATGGAGAAAATTCCGAAAATTTTAATTTCTTGAATTACGCAAAGTACTCATAGAGACGTTTTGTTGTTACTCAAATGACAGATCTGTGATAGTAACAGAGGAAAAAGCAGAATATTCCGAAAATTTTAATTTCTTGATTTACGCAAAGTGCTCGTAGAGACGTTTTGTTGTTACTCAAATGACAGATCTGTCATAGTAACAGAGGAAAAAGAGAAAAATTCCTAAAATTTTGATTTCTTGACTTACGCAAAGTGCTCGTAGAGACGTTTTGTTGCTACTCAAATGAAAGATCTGTGATAGTAACAGAGGAAAATACAAAATATTCCGAAAATTTTAATTTCTTGATATACGCAAAGTACTCGTAGAAACGTTTTGTTGTTACTCAAATGACAGATCTGTGATAGTAACAGAGGAAAATACAAAATATTCCGAAAATTTTAATTTCTTGATTTACGCAAAGTGGTCGTAGAGACATTTTGTTGCTACTCAAATGCCAGATCTGTGATAGTAACAGAAGAAAAAGCAAAATATTCCGAAAATTTTAATTTCTTGATATACGCAAAGTACTCGTAGAAACGTTTTGTTGTTACTCAAATGACAGATCTGTGATAGTAACAGAGGAAAAAGCAAAATATTCCAAAAATTTTAATTTCTTGATTTACGCAAAGTACTCGTAGAGACGTTTTGTTGTTACTCAAATGACAGATCTGTGATAGTAACAGAGGAAAATACAAAATATTCCGAAAATTTTAATTTCTTGATATACGCAAAGTACTCGTAGAAACGTTTTGTTGTTACTCAAATGACAGATCTGTGATAGTAACAGAGGAAAAAGCAGAATATTCCGAAAATTTTAATTTCTTGATTTACGCAAAGTGCTCGTAGAGACGTTTTGTTGTTACTCAAATGACAGATCTGTCATAGTAACAGAGGAAAAAGAGAAAAATTCCTAAAATTTTGATTTCTTGACTTACGCAAAGTGCTCGTAGAGACGTTTTGTTGCTACTCAAATGAAAGATCTGTGATAGTAACAGAGGAAAAAGCAAAATATTCCAAAAAATTTAATTTCTTGATTTACGCAAAGTACTCGTAGAGACGTTTTGTTGTTACTCAAATGACAGATCTGTGATAGTAACAGAGGAAAATACAAAATATTCCGAAAATTTTAATTTCTTGATTTACGCAAAGTGGTCGTAGAGACATTTTGTTGCTACTCAAATGCCAGATCTGTGATAGTAACAGAAGAAAAAGCAAAATATTCCGAAAATTTTAATTTCTTGATATACGCAAAGTACTCGTAGAAACGTTTTGTTGTTACTCAAATGACAGATCTGTGATAGTAACAGAGGAAAAAGCAAAATATTCCAAAAATTTTAATTTCTTGATTTACGCAAAGTGGTCGTAGAGACGTTCTGTTGCTACTCAAATCAAAGATCCGTGATAGTAATAGAGTAAAATGGAAAAAAATCCGAAAATATTGATTTCTCGATTTACACAAAGTGCTCGTAGAGACAGACGTTTTGTTGTTACTCAAATGATAGATCTGTGATAGTAACAGAGGAAAAAGCAAAATATTCCGAAAATTTTAATTTCTTGATATACGCAAAGTACTCGTAGATACGTTTTGTTGTTACTCAAATGACAGATGTGTGATAGTAACAGAAGAAAACGCAAAATATTCCGAAAATTTTAATTTCTTGATATACGCAAAGTACTCGTAGAAACGTTTTGTTGTTACTCAAATGACAGATCTGTGATAGTAACAGAGGAAAAAGCAAAATATTCCAAAAATTTTAATTTCTTGATTTACGCAAAGTGGTCGTAGAGACGTTCTGTTGCTACTCAAATCAAAGATACGTGATAGTAATAGAGTAAAATGGAAAAAATTCCGAAAATATTGATTTCTCGATTTACACAAAGTGCTCGTAGAGACAGACGTTTTGTTGTTACTCAAATGATAGATCTGTAATAGTAACAGAAGAAAAAGATAAAAATTCCTAAAATTTTGATTTCTTGACTTACGCAAAGTGCTCGTAGAGACGTTTTGTTGTTACTCAAATGACAGATGTGTGATAGTAACAGAAGAAAAAGCAAAATATTCCGAAAATTTTAATTTCTTGATATACGCAAAGTACTCGTAGAAACGTTTTGTTGTTACTCAAATGACAGATCTGTGATAGTAACAGAGGAAAAAGCAAAATATTCCAAAAATTTTAATTTCTTGATTTACGCAAAGTGGTCGTAGAGACGTTCTGTTGCTACTCAAATCAAAGATACGTGATAGTAATAGAGTAAAATGGAAAAAATTCCGAAAATATTGATTTCTCGATTTACACAAAGTGCTCGTAGAGACAGACGTTTTGTTGTTACTCAAATGATAGATCTGTAATAGTAACAGAAGAAAAAGATAAAAATTCCTAAAATTTTGATTTCTTGACTTACGCAAAGTGCTCGTAGAGACGTTTTGTTGCTACTCAAATGAAAGATCTGTGATAGTAATAGAGTAAAATGGAGAAAATTCCGAAAATTTTAATTTCTTGAATTACGCAAAGTACTCATAGAGACGTTTTGTTGTTACTCAAATGACAGATCTGTGATAGTAACAGAGGAAAAAGCAGAATATTCCGAAAATTTTAATTTCTTGATTTACGCAAAGTGCTCGTAGAGACGTTTTGTTGTTACTCAAATGACAGATCTGTCATAGTAACAGAGGAAAAAGAGAAAAATTCCTAAAATTTTGATTTCTTGACTTACGCAAAGTGCTCGTAGAGACGTTTTGTTGCTACTCAAATGAAAGATCTGTGATAGTAACAGAGGAAAATACAAAATATTCCGAAAATTTTAATTTCTTGATATACGCAAAGTACTCGTAGAAACGTTTTGTTGTTACTCAAATGACAGATCTGTGATAGTAACAGACGAAAAAGCAAAATATTCCAAAAATTTTAATTTCTTGATTTACGCAAAGTACTCGTAGAGACGTTCTGTTGCTACTCAAATGAAAGATCTGTGATAGTAATAGAGTAAAATGGAAAAAAATCCGAAAATTTTAATTTCTTGATTTACGCAAACTACTCATCGAGACGTTTTGTTGGTACTCAAATGACAGATCTGTGATAGTAACAGAGGAAAAAGCAAAATATTCCGAAAATTTTAATTTCTTGATTTACGCAAAGTGGTCGTAGAGACATTTTGTTGCTACTCAAATGCCAGATCTGTGATAGTAACAGAAGAAAAAGCAAAATATTCCGAAAATTTTATTTTCTTGATTTACGCAAAGTACTCGTAGAGACGTTTTGTTGTTACTCAAATGACAGATCTGTGATAGTAACAGAGGAAAAAGCAGAATATTCCGAAAATTTTAATTTCTTGATTTACGCAAAGTGCTCGTAGAGACGTTTTGTTGTTACTCAAATGACAGATCTGTCATAGTAACAGAGGAAAAAGAGAAAAATTCCTAAAATTTTGATTTCTTGACTTACGCAAAGTGCTCGTAGAGACGTTTTGTTGCTACTCAAATGAAAGATCTGTGATAGTAACAGAGGAAAAAGCAAAATATTCCAAAAAATTTAATTTCTTGATTTACGCAAAGTACTCGTAGAGACGTTTTGTTGTTACTCAAATGACAGATCTGTGATAGTAACAGAGGAAAATACAAAATATTCCGAAAATTTTTATTTCTTGATTTACGCAAAGTGGTCGTAGAGACATTTTGTTGCTACTCAAATGCCAGATCTGTGATAGTAACAGAAGAAAAAGCAAAATATTCCGAAAATTTTAATTTCTTGATATACGCAAAGTACTCGTAGAAACGTTTTGTTGTTACTCAAATGACAGATCTGTGATAGTAACAGAGGAAAAAGCAAAATATTCCAAAAATTTTAATTTCTTGATTTACGCAAAGTACTCGTAGAGACGTTTTGTTGTTACTCAAATGACAGATCTGTGATAGTAACAGAGGAAAATACAAAATATTCCGAAAATTTTAATTTCTTGATATACGCAAAGTACTCGTAGAAACGTTTTGTTGTTACTCAAATGACAGATCTGTGATAGTAACAGAGGAAAAAGCAGAATATTCCGAAAATTTTAATTTCTTGATTTACGCAAAGTGCTCGTAGAGACGTTTTGTTGTTACTCAAATGACAGATCAGTCATAGTAACAGAGGAAAAAGAGAAAAATTCCTAAAATTTTGATTTCTTGACTTACGCAAAGTGCTCGTAGAGACGTTTTGTTGCTACTCAAATGAAAGATCTGTGATAGTAACAGAGGAAAAAGCAAAATATTCCAAAAATTTTAATTTCTTGATTTACGCAAAGTACTCGTAGAGACGTTTTGTTGTTACTCAAATGACAGATCTGTGATAGTAACAGAGGAAAAAGCAAAATATTCCGAAAATTTTAATTTCTTGATATACGCAAAGTACTCGTAGATACGTTTTGTTGTTACTCAAATGACAGATCTGTGATAGTAACAGAGGAAAAAGCAAAATATTCCAAAAATTTTAATTTCTTGATTTACGCAAAGTGGTCGTAGAGACGTTCTGTTGCTACTCAAATCAAAGATCCGTGATAGTAATAGAGTAAAATGGAAAAAAATCCGAAAATATTGATTTCTCGATTTACACAAAGTGCTCGTAGAGACAGACGTCTTGTTGTTACTCAAATGATAGATCTGTGATAGTAACAGAGGAAAAAGCAAAATATTCCGAAAATTTTAATTTCTTGATATACGCAAAGTACTCGTAGATACGTTTTGTTGTTACTCAAATGACAGATGTGTGATAGTAACAGAAGAAAAAGCAAAATATTCCGAAAATTTTAATTTCTTGATATACGCAAAGTACTCGTAGAAACGTTTTGTTGTTACTCAAATGACAGATCTGTGATAGTAACAGAGGAAAAAGCAAAATATTCCAAAAATTTTAATTTCTTGATTTACGCAAAGTGGTCGTAGAGACGTTCTGTTGCTACTCAAATCAAAGATACGTGATAGTAATAGAGTAAAATGGAAAAAATTCCGAAAATATTGATTTCTCGATTTACACAAAGTGCTCGTAGAGACAGACGTTTTGTTGTTACTCAAATGATAGATCTGTAATAGTAACAGAAGAAAAAGATAAAAATTCCTAAAATTTTGATTTCTTGACTTACGCAAAGTGCTCGTAGAGACGTTTTGTTGCTACTCAAATGAAAGATCTGTGATAGTAATAGAGTAAAATGGAGAAAATTCCGAAAATTTTAATTTCTTGAATTACGCAAAGTACTCATAGAGACGTTTTGTTGGTACTCAAATGACAAATCTGTGATAGTAACAGAGGAAAAAGCAGAATATTAAGAAAATTTTAACTTCTTGATATACGCAAAGTACTCATAGAGACGTTTTGTTGTTACTCAAATGACAGATCTGTGATAGTAACAGAGGAAAAAGCAGAATATTCCGAAAATTTTAATTTCTTGATTTACGCAAAGTGCTCGTAGAGACGTTTTGTTGTTACTCAAATGACGGATCTGTCATAGTAACAGAGGAAAAAGAGAAAAATTCCTAAAATTTTGATTTCTTGACTTACGCAAAGTGCTCGTCGAGACGTTTTGTTGCTACTCAAATGAAAGATCTGTGATAGTAACAGAGGAAAAAGCAAAATATTCCAAAAATTTTAATTTCTTGATTTACGCAAAGTACTCGTAGAGACGTTTTGTTGTTACTCAAATGACAGATCTGTGATAGTAACAGAGGAAAATACAAAATATTCCGAAAATTTTAATTTCTTGATATACGCAAAGTACTCGTAGAAACGTTTTGTTGTTACTCAAATGACAGATCTGTGATAGTAACAGAGGAAAAGGCAAAATATTCCAAAAATTTTAATTTCTTGATTTACGCAAAGTACTCGTAGAGACGTTCTGTTGCTACTCAAATGAAACATCTGTGATAGTAATAGAGTAAAATGGAAAAAATTCCGAAAATTTTGATTTTTCGATTTACGCAAAGTGCTCGTAGAGACGTTTTGTTGTTACTCAAATGACAGATCTGTCATAGTAACAGAGGAAAAAGAGAAAAATTCCTAAAATTTTGATTTCTTGACTTACGCAAAGTGCTCGTAGTGACATTTGGTTGCTACTCAAATGAAAGATCTGTGATAGTAATAGAGTAAAATGGAAAAAAATCCGAAAATTTTAATTTCTTGATTTACGCAAACTACTCATCGAGACGTTTTGTTGGTACTCAAATGACAGATCTGTGATAGTAACAGAGGAAAAAGCAAAATATTCCGAAAATTTTAATTTCTTGATTTACGCAAAGTGGTCGTAGAGACATTTTGTTGCTACTCAAATGCCAGATCTGTGATAGTAACAGAAGAAAAAGCAAAATATTCCGAAAATTTTATTTTCTTGATTTACGCAAAGTACTCGTAGAGACGTTTTGTTGTTACTCAAATGACAGATCTGTGATAGTAACAGAGGAAAAAGCAAAATATTCCAAAAATTTTAATTTCTTGATTTACGCAAAGTACTCGTAGAGACGTTCTGTTGCTACTCAAATGAAAGATCTGTGATAGTAATAGAGTAAAATGGAAAAAATTCCGAAAATTTTGATTTTTGGATTTACGCAAAGTGCTCGTAGAGACGTTTTGTTGTTACTCAAATGACAGATCTGTCATAGTAACAGAGGAAAAAGAGAAAAATTCCTAAAATTTTGATTTCTTGACTTACGCAAAGTGCTCGTAGAGACGTTTGGTTGCTACTCAAATGAAAGATCTGTGATAGTAATAGAGTAAAATGGAAAAAATTCCGAAAATTTTAATTTCTTGATTTACGCAAAGTACTCATAGAGACGTTTTGGTGGTACTCAAATGACAGATCTGTGATAGTAACAGAGGAAAAAGCAAAATATTCCGAAAATTTTAATTTCTCAATTTACGCAAAGTGCTCGTAGAGACGTTTTGTTGTTACTCAAATGACAGATCTGTGATAGTAACAGAGGAAAAAGCAAAATATTCCAAAAATTTTGATTTTTCGATTTACGCAAAGTGCTCGTAGAGACGTTTTGTTGTTACTCAAATGACAGATCTGTCATAGTAACAGAGGAAAAAGAGAAAAATTCCTAAAATTTTGATTTCTTGACTTACGCAAAGTGCTCGTAGAGACATTTGGTTGCTACTCAAATGAAAGATCTGTGATAGTAATAAAGTAAAATGGAAAAAATTCCGAAAATTTTAATTTCTTGATTTACGCAAAGTACTCATAGAGACGTTTTGGTGGTACTCAAATGACAGATCTGTGATAGTAACAGAGGAAAAAGCAAAATATTCCGAAAATTTTAATTTCTTGATATACGCAAAGTACTCGTGGATACGTTTTGTTGTTACTCAAATGACAGATCTGTGATAGTAACAGAAGAAAAAGCAAAATATTCCGCAAATTTTAATTTCTTGATATACGCAAAGTACTCGTAGAAACGTTTTGTTGTTATTCAAATGACAGATCTGTGATAGCAACAGAGGAAAAAGCAAAATATTCCAAAAATTTTAATTTCTTGATTTACGCAAAGTGGTCGTAGAGACGTTCTGTTGCTACTCAAATCAAAGATACGTGATAGTAATAGAGTAAAATGGAAAAAATTCCGAAAATATTGATTTCTCGATTTACACAAAGTGCTCGTAGAGACAGACGTTTTGTTGTTACTCAAATGATAGATCTGTAATAGTAACAGAAGAAAAAGATAAAAATTCCTAAAATTTTGATTTCTTGACTTACGCAAAGTGCTCGTAGAGACGTTTTGTTGCTACTCAAATGAAAGATCTGTGATAGTAATAGAGTAAAATGGAGAAAATTCCGAAAATTTTAATTTCTTGAATTACGCAAAGTACTCATAGAGACGTTTTGTTGTTACTCAAATGAGAGATCTGTGATAGTAACAGAGGAAAAAGCAGAATATTCCGAAAATTTTAATTTCTTGATTTACGCAAAGTGCTCGTAGAGACGTTTTGTTGTTACTCAAATGACAGATCTGTCATAGTAACAGAGGAAAAAGAGAAAAATTCCTAAAATTTTGATTTCTTGACTTACGCAAAGTGCTCGTAGAGACGTTTTGTTGCTACTCAAATGAAAGATCTGTGATAGTAACAGAGGAAAAAGCAAAATATTCCAAAAATTTTAATTTCTTGATTTACGCAAAGTACTCGTAGAGACGTTTTGTTGTTACTCAAATGACAGATCTGTGATAGTAACAGAGGAAAATACAAAATATTCCGAAAATTTTAATTTCTTGATATACGCAAAGTACTCGTAGAAACGTTTTGTTGTTACTCAAATGACAGATCTGTGATAGTAACAGACGAAAAAGCAAAATATTCCAAAAATTTTAATTTCTTGATTTACGCAAAGTACTCGTAGAGACGTTCTGTTGCTACTCAAATGAAAGATCTGTGATAGTAATAGAGTAAAATGGAAAAAATTCCGAAAATTTTGATTTTTCGATTTACACAAAGTGCTCGTAGAGACGTTTTGTTGTAACTCAAATGACAGATCTGTCATAGTAACAGAGGAAAAAGAGAAAAATTCCTAAAATTTTGATTTCTTGACTTACGCAAAGTGCTCGTAGAGACGTTTGGTTGCTACTCAAATGAAAGATCTGTGATAGTAATAGAGTAAAATGGAAAAAAATCCGAAAATTTTAATTTCTTGATTTACGCAAACTACTCATCGAGACGTTTTGTTGGTACTCAAATGACAGATCTGTGATAGTAACAGAGGAAAAAGCAAAATATTCCGAAAATTTTAATTTCTTGATTTACGCAAAGTGGTCGTAGAGACATTTTGTTGCTACTCAAATGCCAGATCTGTGATAGTAACAGAAGAAAAAGCAAAATATTCCGAAAATTTTATTTTCTTGATTTACGCAAAGTACTCATAGAGACGTTTTGGTGGTACTCAAATGACAGATCTGTGATAGTAACAGAGGAAAAAGCAAAATATTCCGAAAATTTTAATTTCTCAATTTACGCAAAGTGCTCGTAGAGACGTTTTGTTGTCACTCAAATGACAGATCTGTGATATTAACAGAGGAAAATGCAAAATATTCCGAAAATTTTAATTTCTTGATATACGCAAAGTACTCGTAGAGACGTTTTGTTGTTACTCAAATGACAGATCTGTGATAGTAACAGAGGAAAAAGCAAAATATTCCGAAAATTTTAATTTCTTGATATACGCAAAGTACTCGTAGATACGTTTTGTTGTTACTCAAATGACAGATCTGTGATAGTAACAGAGGAAAAAGCAAAATATTCCAAAAATTTTAATTTCTTGATTTACGCAAAGTGGTCGTAGAGACGTTCTGTTGCTACTCAAATCAAAGATCCGTGATAGTAATAGAGTAAAATGGAAAAAAATCCGAAAATATCGATTTCTCGATTTACACAAAGTGCTCGTAGAGACAGACGTTTTGTTGTTACTCAAATGATAGATCTGTAATAGTAACAGAAGAAAAAGATAAAAATTCCTAAAATTTTGATTTCTTGACTTACGCAAAGTGCTCGTAGAGACGTTTTGTTGCTACTCAAATGAAAGATCTGTGATAGTAATAGAGTAAAATGGAGAAAATTCCGAAAATTTTAATTTCTTGAATTACGCAAAGTACTCATAGAGACGTTTTGTTGTTACTCAAATGAGAGATCTGTGATAGTAACAGAGGAAAAAGCAGAATATTCCGAAAATTTTAATTTCTTGATTTACGCAAAGTGCTCGTAGAGACGTTTTGTTGTTACTCAAATGACAGATCTGTCATAGTAACAGAGGAAAAAGAGAAAAATTCCTAAAATTTTGATTTCTTGACTTACGCAAAGTGCTCGTAGAGACGTTTTGTTGCTACTCAAATGAAAGATCTGTGATAGTAACAGAGGAAAATACAAAATATTCCGAAAATTTTAATTTCTTGATATACGCAAAGTACTCGTAGAAACGTTTTGTTGTTACTCAAATGACAGATCTGTGATAGTAACAGACGAAAAAGCAAAATATTCCAAAAATTTTAATTTCTTGATTTACGCAAAGTACTCGTAGAGACGTTCTGTTGCTACTCAAATGAAAGATCTGTGATAGTAATAGAGTAAAATGGAAAAAAATCCGAAAATTTTAATTTCTTGATTTACGCAAACTACTCATCGAGACGTTTTGTTGGTACTCAAATGACAGATCTGTGATAGTAACAGAGGAAAAAGGAAAATATTCCGAAAATTTTAATTTCTTGATTTACGCAAAGTGGTCGTAGAGACATTTTGTTGCTACTCAAATGCCAGATCTGTGATAGTAACAGAAGAAAAAGCAAAATATTCCGAAAATTTTATTTTCTTGATTTACGCAAAGTACTCGTAGAGACGTTTTGTTGTTACTCAAATGACAGATCTGTGATAGTAACAGAGGAAAAAGCAGAATATTCCGAAAATTTTAATTTCTTGATTTACGCAAAGTGCTCGTAGAGACGTTTTGTTGTTACTCAAATGACAGATCTGTCATAGTAACAGAGGAAAAAGAGAAAAATTCCTAAAATTTTGATTTCTTGACTTACGCAAAGTGCTCGTAGAGACGTTTTGTTGCTACTCAAATGAAAGATCTGTGATAGTAACAGAGGAAAAAGCAAAATATTCCAAAAATTTTAATTTCTTGATTTACGCAAAGTACTCGTAGAGACGTTTTGTTGTTACTCAAATGACAGATCTGTGATAGTAACAGAGGAAAATACAAAATATTCCGAAAATTTTAATTTCTTGATTTACGCAAAGTGGTCGTAGAGACATTTTGTTGCTACTCAAATGCCAGATCTGTGATAGTAACAGAAGAAAAAGCAAAATATTCCGAAAATTTTAATTTCTTGATATACGCAAAGTACTCGTAGAAACGTTTTGTTGTTACTCAAATGACAGATCTGTGATAGTAACAGAGGAAAAAGCAAAATATTCCAAAAATTTTAATTTCTTGATTTACGCAAAGTACTCGTAGAGACGTTTTGTTGTTACTCAAATGACAGATCTGTGATAGTAACAGAGGAAAATACAAAATATTCCGAAAATTTTAATTTCTTGATATACGCAAAGTACTCGTAGAAACGTTTTGTTGTTACTCAAATGACAGATCTGTGATAGTAACAGAGGAAAAAGCAGAATATTCCGAAAATTTTAATTTCTTGATTTACGCAAGTGCTCGTAGAGACGTTTTGTTGTTACTCAAATGACAGATCAGTCATAGTAACAGAGGAAAAAGAGAAAAATTCCTAAAATTTTGATTTCTTGACTTACGCAAAGTGCTCGTAGAGACGTTTTGTTGCTACTCAAATGAAAGATCTGTGATAGTAACAGAGGAAAAAGCAAAATATTCCAAAAATTTTAATTTCTTGATTTACGCAAAGTACTCGTAGAGACGTTTTGTTGTTACTCAAATGACAGATCTGTGATAGTAACAGAGGAAAATACAAAATATTCCGAAAATTTTAATTTCTTGATATACGCAAAGTACTCGTAGAAACGTTTTGTTGTTACTCAAATGACAGATCTGTGATAGTAACAGAGGAAAAAGCAAAATATTCCGAAAATTTTAATTTCTTGATATACGCAAAGTACTCGTAGATACGTTTTGTTGTTACTCAAATGACAGATGTGTGATAGTAACAGAAGAAAAAGCAAAATATTCCGAAAATTTTAATTTCTTGATATACGCAAAGTACTCGTAGAAACGTTTTGTTGTTACTCAAATGACAGATCTGTGATAGTAACAGAGGAAAAAGCAAAATATTCCAAAAATTTTAATTTCTTGATTTACGCAAAGTGGTCGTAGAGACGTTCTGTTGCTACTCAAATCAAAGATACGTGATAGTAATAGAGTAAAATGGAAAAAATTCCGAAAATATTGATTTCTCGATTTACACAAAGTGCTCGTAGAGACAGACGTTTTGTTGTTACTCAAATGATAGATCTGTAATAGTAACAGAAGAAAAAGATAAAAATTCCTAAAATTTTGATTTCTTGACTTACGCAAAGTGCTCGTAGAGACGTTTTGTTGCTACTCAAATGAAAGATCTGTGATAGTAATAGAGTAAAATGGAGAAAATTCCGAAAATTTTAATTTCTTGAATTACGCAAAGTACTCATAGAGACGTTTTGTTGTTACTCAAATGACAGATCTGTGATAGTAACAGAGGAAAAAGCAGAATATTCCGAAAATTTTAATTTCTTGATTTACGCAAAGTGCTCGTAGAGACGTTTTGTTGTTACTCAAATGACAGATCTGTCATAGTAACAGAGGAAAAAGAGAAAAATTCCTAAAATTTTGATTTCTTGACTTACGCAAAGTGCTCGTAGAGACGTTTTGTTGCTACTCAAATGAAAGATCTGTGATAGTAACAGAGGAAAATACAAAATATTCCGAAAATTTTAATTTCTTGATATACGCAAAGTACTCGTAGAAACGTTTTGTTGTTACTCAAATGACAGATCTGTGATAGTAACAGACGAAAAAGCAAAATATTCCAAAAATTTTAATTTCTTGATTTACGCAAAGTACTCGTAGAGACGTTCTATTGCTACTCAAATGAAAGATCTGTGATAGTAATAGAGTAAAATGGAAAAAAATCCGAAAATTTTAATTTCTTGATTTACGCAAACTACTCATCGAGACGTTTTGTTGGTACTCAAATGACAGATCTGTGATAGTAACAGAGGAAAAAGCAAAATATTCCGAAAATTTTAATTTCTTGATTTACGCAAAGTGGTCGTAGAGACATTTTGTTGCTACTCAAATGCCAGATCTGTGATAGTAACAGAAGAAAAAGCAAAATATTCTGAAAATTTTATTTTCTTGATTTACGCAAAGTACTCGTAGAGACGTTTTGTTGTTACTCAAATGACAGATCTGTGATAGTAACAGAGGAAAAAGCAGAATATTCCGAAAATTTTAATTTCTTGATTTACGCAAAGTGCTCGTAGAGACGTTTTGTTGTTACTCAAATGACAGATCTGTCATAGTAACAGAGGAAAAAGAGAAAAATTCCTAAAATTTTGATTTCTTGACTTACGCAAAGTGCTCGTAGAGACGTTTTGTTGCTACTCAAATGAAAGATCTGTGATAGTAACAGAGGAAAAAGCAAAATATTCCAAAAAATTTAATTTCTTGATTTACGCAAAGTACTCGTAGAGACGTTTTGTTGTTACTCAAATGACAGATCTGTGATAGTAACAGAGGAAAATACAAAATATTCCGAAAATTTTAATTTCTTGATTTACGCAAAGTGGTCGTAGAGACATTTTGTTGCTACTCAAATGCCAGATCTGTGATAGTAACAGAAGAAAAAGCAAAATATTCCGAAAATTTTAATTTCTTGATATACGCAAAGTACTCGTAGAAACGTTTTGTTGTTACTCAAATGACAGATCTGTGATAGTAACAGAGGAAAAAGCAAAATATTCCAAAAATTTTAATTTCTTGATTTACGCAAAGTACTCGTAGAGACGTTTTGTTGTTACTCAAATGACAGATCTGTGATAGTAACAGAGGAAAATACAAAATATTCCGAAAATTTTAATTTCTTGATATACGCAAAGTACTCGTAGAAACGTTTTGTTGTTACTCAAATGACAGATCTGTGATAGTAACAGAGGAAAAAGCAGAATATTCCGAAAATTTTAATTTCTTGATTTACGCAAAGTGCTCGTAGAGACGTTTTGTTGTTACTCAAATGACAGATCAGTCATAGTAACAGAGGAAAAAGAGAAAAATTCCTAAAATTTTGATTTCTTGACTTACGCAAAGTGCTCGTAGAGACGTTTTGTTGCTACTCAAATAAAAGATCTGTGATAGTAACAGAGGAAAAAGCAAAATATTCCAAAAATTTTAATTTCTTGATTTACGCAAAGTACTCGTAGAGACGTTTTGTTGTTACTCAAATGACAGATCTGTGATAGTAACAGAGGAAAATACAAAATATTCCGAAAATTTTAATTTCTTGATATACGCAAAGTACTCGTAGAAACGTTTTGTTGTTACTCAAATGACAGATCTGTGATAGTAACAGAGGAAAAAGCAAAATATTCCGAAAATTTTAATTTCTTGATATACGCAAAGTACTCGTAGAAACGTTTTGTTGTTACTCAAATGACAGATCTGTGATAGTAACAGAGGAAAAAGCAAAATATTCCAAAAATTTTAATTTCTTGATTTACGCAAAGTGGTCGTAGAGACGTTCTGTTGCTACTCAAATCAAAGATCCGTGATAGTAATAGAGTAAAATGGAAAAAAATCCGAAAATATTGATTTCTCGATTTACACAAAGTGCTCGTAGAGACAGACGTTTTGTTGTTACTCAAATGATAGATCTGTGATAGTAACAGAGGAAAAAGCAAAATATTCCGAAAATTTTAATTTCTTGATATACGCAAAGTACTCGTAGATACGTTTTGTTGTTACTCAAATGACAGATGTGTGATAGTAACAGAAGAAAAAGCAAAATATTCCGAAAATTTTAATTTCTTGATATACGCAAAGTACTCGTAGAAACGTTTTGTTGTTACTCAAATGACAGATCTGTGATAGTAACAGGAAAAAGCAAAATATTCCAAAAATTTTAATTTCTTGATTTACGCAAAGTGGTCGTAGAGACGTTCTGTTGCTACTCAAATCAAAGATACGTGATAGTAATAGAGTAAAATGGAAAAAATTCCGAAAATATTGATTTCTCGATTTACACAAAGTGCTCGTAGAGACAGACGTTTTGTTGTTACTCAAATGATAGATCTGTAATAGTAACAGAAGAAAAAGATAAAAATTCCTAAAATTTTGATTTCTTGACTTACGCAAAGTGCTCGTAGAGACGTTTTGTTGCTACTCAAATGAAAGATCTGTGATAGTAATAGAGTAAAATGGAGAAAATTCCGAAAATTTTAATTTCTTGAATTACGCAAAGTACTCATAGAGACGTTTTGTTGTTACTCAAATGACAGATCTGTGATAGTAACAGAGGAAAAAGCAGAATATTCCGAAAATTTTAATTTCTTGATTTACGCAAAGTGCTCGTAGAGACGTTTTGTTGTTACTCAAATGACAGATCTGTCATAGTAACAGAGGAAAAAGAGAAAAATTCCTAAAATTTTGATTTCTTGACTTACGCAAAGTGCTCGTAGAGACGTTTTGTTGCTACTCAAATGAAAGATCTGTGATAGTAACAGAGGAAAATACAAAATATTCCGAAAATTTTAATTTCTTGATATACGCAAAGTACTCGTAGAAACGTTTTGTTGTTACTCAAATGACAGATCTGTGATAGTAACAGACGAAAAAGCAAAATATTCCAAAAATTTTAATTTCTTGATTTACGCAAAGTACTCGTAGAGACGTTCTATTGCTACTCAAATGAAAGATCTGTGATAGTAATAGAGTAAAATGGAAAAAAATCCGAAAATTTTAATTTCTTGATTTACGCAAACTACTCATCGAGACGTTTTGTTTGTACTCAAATGACAGATCTGTGATAGTAACAGAGGAAAAAGCAAAATATTCCGAAAATTTTAATTTCTTGATTTACGCAAAGTGGTCGTAGAGACATTTTGTTGCTACTCAAATGCCAGATCTGTGATAGTAACAGAAGAAAAAGCAAAATATTCCGAAAATTTTATTTTCTTGATTTACGCAAAGTACTCGTAGAGACGTTTTGTTGTTACTCAAATGACAGATCTGTGATAGTAACAGAGGAAAAAGCAGAATATTCCGAAAATTTTAATTTCTTGATTTACGCAAAGTGCTCGTAGAGACGTTTTGTTGTTACTCAAATGACAGATCTGTCATAGTAACAGAGGAAAAAGAGAAAAATTCCTAAAATTTTGATTTCTTGACTTACGCAAAGTGCTCGTAGAGACGTTTTGTTGCTACTCAAATGAAAGATCTGTGATAGTAACAGAGGAAAAAGCAAAATATTCCAAAAAATTTAATTTCTTGATTTACGCAAAGTACTCGTAGAGACGTTTTGTTGTTACTCAAATGACAGATCTGTGATAGTAACAGAGGAAAATACAAAATATTCCGAAAATTTTAATTTCTTGATTTACGCAAAGTGGTCGTAGAGACATTTTGTTGCTACTCAAATGCCAGATCTGTGATAGTAACAGAAGAAAAAGCAAAATATTCCGAAAATTTTAATTTCTTGATATACGCAAAGTACTCGTAGAAACGTTTTGTTGTTACTCAAATGACAGATCTGTGATAGTAACAGAGGAAAAAGCAAAATATTCCAAAAATTTTAATTTCTTGATTTACGCAAAGTACTCGTAGAGACGTTTTGTTGTTACTCAAATGACAGATCTGTGATAGTAACAGAGGAAAATACAAAATATTCCGAAAATTTTAATTTCTTGATATACGCAAAGTACTCGTAGAAACGTTTTGTTGTTACTCAAATGACAGATCTGTGATAGTAACAGAGGAAAAAGCAGAATATTCCGAAAATTTTAATTTCTTGATTTACGCAAAGTGCTCGTAGAGACGTTTTGTTGTTACTCAAATGACAGATCAGTCATAGTAACAGAGGAAAAAGAGAAAAATTCCTAAAATTTTGATTTCTTGACTTACGCAAAGTGCTCGTAGAGACGTTTTGTTGCTACTCAAATGAAAGATCTGTGATAGTAACAGAGGAAAAAGCAAAATATTCCAAAAATTTTAATTTCTTGATTTACGCAAAGTACTCGTAGAGACGTTTTGTTGTTACTCAAATGACAGATCTGTGATAGTAACAGAGGAAAATACAAAATATTCCGAAAATTTTAATTTCTTGATATACGCAAAGTACTCGTAGAAACGTTTTGTTGTTACTCAAATGACAGATCTGTGATAGTAACAGAGGAAAAAGCAAAATATTCCGAAAATTTTAATTTCTTGATATACGCAAAGTACTCGTAGATACGTTTTGTTGTTACTCAAATGACAGATCTGTGATAGTAACAGAGGAAAAAGCAAAATATTCCAAAAATTTTAATTTCTTGATTTACGCAAAGTGGTCGTAGAGACGTTCTGTTGCTACTCAAATCAAAGATCCGTGATAGTAATAGAGTAAAATGGAAAAAAATCCGAAAATATTGATTTCTCGATTTACACAAAGTGCTCGTAGAGACAGACGTTTTGTTGTTACTCAAATGATAGATCTGTGATAGTAACAGAGGAAAAAGCAAAATATTCCGAAAATTTTAATTTCTTGATTTACGCAAAGTGGTCGTAGAGACATTTTGTTGCTACTCAAATGCCAGATCTGTGATAGTAACAGAAGAAAAACCAAATATTCCGAAAATTTTAATTTCTTGATATACGCAAAGTACTCGTAGAAACGTTTTGTTGTTACTCAAATGACAGATCTGTGATAGTAACAGAGGAAAAAGCAAAATATTCCAAAAATTTTAATTTCTTGATTTACGCAAAGTACTCGTAGAGACGTTTTGTTGTTACTCAAATGACAGATCTGTGATAGTAACAGAGGAAAATACAAAATATTCCGAAAATTTTAATTTCTTGATATACGCAAAGTACTCGTAGAAACGTTTTGTTGTTACTCAAATGACAGATCTGTGATAGTAACAGAGGAAAAAGCAGAATATTCCGAAAATTTTAATTTCTTGATTTACGCAAAGTGCTCGTAGAGACGTTTTGTTGTTACTCAAATGACAGATCAGTCATAGTAACAGAGGAAAAAGAGAAAAATTCCTAAAATTTTGATTTCTTGACTTACGCAAAGTGCTCGTAGAGACGTTTTGTTGCTACTCAAATGAAAGATCTGTGATAGTAACAGAGGAAAAAGCAAAATATTCCAAAAATTTTAATTTCTTGATTTACGCAAAGTACTCGTAGAGACGTTTTGTTGTTACTCAAATGACAGATCTGTGATAGTAACAGAGGAAAATACAAAATATTCCGAAAATTTTAATTTCTTGATATACGCAAAGTACTCGTAGAAACGTTTTGTTGTTACTCAAATGACAGATCTGTGATAGTAACAGAGGAAAAAGCAAAATATTCCGAAAATTTTAATTTCTTGATATACGCAAAGTACTCGTAGATACGTTTTGTTGTTACTCAAATGACAGATCTGTGATAGTAACAGAGGAAAAAGCAAAATATTCCAAAAATTTTAATTTCTTGATTTACGCAAAGTGGTCGTAGAGACGTTCTGTTGCTACTCAAATCAAAGATCCGTGATAGTAATAGAGTAAAATGGAAAAAAATCCGAAAATATTGATTTCTCGATTTACACAAAGTGCTCGTAGAGACAGACGTTTTGTTGTTACTCAAATGATAGATCTGTGATAGTAACAGAGGAAAAAGCAAAATATTCCGAAAATTTTAATTTCTTGATATACGCAAAGTACTCGTAGATACGTTTTGTTGTTACTCAAATGACAGATGTGTGATAGTAACAGAAGAAAAAGCAAAATATTCCGAAAATTTTAATTTCTTGATATACGCAAAGTACTCGTAGAAACGTTTTGTTGTTACTCAAATGACAGATCTGTGATAGTAACAGAGGAAAAAGCAAAATATTCCAAAAATTTTAATTTCTTGATTTACGCAAAGTGGTCGTAGAGACGTTCTGTTGCTACTCAAATCAAAGATACGTGATAGTAATAGAGTAAAATGGAAAAAATTCCGAAAATATTGATTTTTCGATTTACACAAAGTGCTCGTAGAGACAGACGTTTTGTTGTTACTCAAATGATAGATCTGTAATAGTAACAGAAGAAAAAGATAAAAATTCCTAAAATTTTGATTTCTTGACTTACGCAAAGTGCTCGTAGAGACGTTTTGTTGCTACTCAAATGAAAGATCTGTGATAGTAACAGAAGAAAAAGCAAAATATTCCGAAAATTTAATTTCTTGATATACGCAAAGTACTCGTAGAAACGTTTTGTTGTTACTCAAATGACAGATCTGTGATAGTAACAGAGGAAAAAGCAAAATATTCCAAAAATTTTAATTTCTTGATTTACGCAAAGTACTCGTAGAGACGTTTTGTTGTTACTCAAATGACAGATCTGTGATAGTAACAGAGGAAAATACAAAATATTCCGAAAATTTTAATTTCTTGATATACGCAAAGTACTCGTAGAAACGTTTTGTTGTTACTCAAATGACAGATCTGTGATAGTAACAGAGGAAAAAGCAGAATATTCCGAAAATTTTAATTTCTTGATTTACGCAAAGTGCTCGTAGAGACGTTTTGTTGTTACTCAAATGACAGATCAGTCATAGTAACAGAGGAAAAAGAGAAAAATTCCTAAAATTTTGATTTCTTGACTTACGCAAAGTGCTCGTAGAGACGTTTTGTTGCTACTCAAATGAAAGATCTGTGATAGTAACAGAGGAAAAAGCAAAATATTCCAAAAATTTTAATTTCTTGATTTACGCAAAGTACTCGTAGAGACGTTTTGTTGTTACTCAAATGACAGATCTGTGATAGTAACAGAGGAAAATACAAAATATTCCGAAAATTTTAATTTCTTGATATACGCAAAGTACTCGTAGAAACGTTTTGTTGTTACTCAAATGACAGATCTGTGATAGTAACAGAGGAAAAAGCAAAATATTCCGAAAATTTTAATTTCTTGATATACGCAAAGTACTCGTAGATACGTTTTGTTGTTACTCAAATGACAGATCTGTGATAGTAACAGAGGAAAAAGCAAAATATTCCAAAAATTTTAATTTCTTGATTTACGCAAAGTGGTCGTAGAGACGTTCTGTTGCTACTCAAATCAAAGATCCGTGATAGTAATAGAGTAAAATGGAAAAAAATCCGAAAATATTGATTTCTCGATTTACACAAAGTGCTCGTAGAGACAGACGTTTTGTTGTTACTCAAATGATAGATCTGTGATAGTAACAGAGGAAAAAGCAAAATATTCCGAAAATTTTAATTTCTTGATTTACGCAAAGTGGTCGTAGAGACATTTTGTTGCTACTCAAATGCCAGATCTGTGATAGTAACAGAAGAAAAAGCAAAATATTCCGAAAATTTTAATTTCTTGATATACGCAAAGTACTCGTAGAAACGTTTTGTTGTTACTCAAATGACAGATCTGTGATAGTAACAGAGGAAAAAGCAAAATATTCCAAAAATTTTAATTTCTTGATTTACGCAAAGTACTCGTAGAGACGTTTTGTTGTTACTCAAATGACAGATCTGTGATAGTAACAGAGGAAAATACAAAATATTCCGAAAATTTTAATTTCTTGATATACGCAAAGTACTCGTAGAAACGTTTTGTTGTTACTCAAATGACAGATCTGTGATAGTAACAGAGGAAAAAGCAGAATATTCCGAAAATTTTAATTTCTTGATTTACGCAAAGTGCTCGTAGAGACGTTTTGTTGTTACTCAAATGACAGATCAGTCATAGTAACAGAGGAAAAAGAGAAAAATTCCTAAAATTTTGATTTCTTGACTTACGCAAAGTGCTCGTAGAGACGTTTTGTTGCTACTCAAATGAAAGATCTGTGATAGTAACAGAGGAAAAAGCAAAATATTCCAAAAATTTTAATTTCTTGATTTACGCAAAGTACTCGTAGAGACGTTTTGTTGTTACTCAAATGACAGATCTGTGATAGTAACAGAGGAAAATACAAAATATTCCGAAAATTTTAATTTCTTGATATACGCAAAGTACTCGTAGAAACGTTTTGTTGTTACTCAAATGACAGATCTGTGATAGTAACAGAGGAAAAAGCAAAATATTCCGAAAATTTTAATTTCTTGATATACGCAAAGTACTCGTAGATACGTTTTGTTGTTACTCAAATGACAGATCTGTGATAGTAACAGAGGAAAAAGCAAAATATTCCAAAAATTTTAATTTCTTGATTTACGCAAAGTGGTCGTAGAGACGTTCTGTTGCTACTCAAATCAAAGATCCGTGATAGTAATAGAGTAAAATGGAAAAAAATCCGAAAATATTGATTTCTCGATTTACACAAAGTGCTCGTAGAGACAGACGTTTTGTTGTTACTCAAATGATAGATCTGTGATAGTAACAGAGGAAAAAGCAAAATATTCCGAAAATTTTAATTTCTTGATATACGCAAAGTACTCGTAGATACGTTTTGTTGTTACTCAAATGACAGATGTGTGATAGTAACAGAAGAAAAAGCAAAATATTCCGAAAATTTTAATTTCTTGATATACGCAAAGTACTCGTAGAAACGTTTTGTTGTTACTCAAATGACAGATCTGTGATAGTAACAGAGGAAAAAGCAAAATATTCCAAAAATTTTAATTTCTTGATTTACGCAAAGTGGTCGTAGAGACGTTCTGTTGCTACTCAAATCAAAGATACGTGATAGTAATAGAGTAAAATGGAAAAAATTCCGAAAATATTGATTTTTCGATTTACACAAAGTGCTCGTAGAGACAGACGTTTTGTTGTTACTCAAATGATAGATCTGTAATAGTAACAGAAGAAAAAGATAAAAATTCCTAAAATTTTGATTTCTTGACTTACGCAAAGTGCTCGTAGAGACGTTTTGTTGCTACTCAAATGAAAGATCTGTGATAGTAATAGAGTAAAATGGAGAAAATTCCGAAAATTTTAATTTCTTGAATTACGCAAAGTACTCATAGAGACGTTTTGTTGGTACTCAAATGACAAATCTGTGATAGTAACAGAGGAAAAAGCAGAATATTAAGAAAATTTTAACTTCTTGATATACGCAAAGTACTCATAGAGACGTTTTGTTGTTACTCAAATGACAGATCTATGATAGTACCAGAGGAAAAAGCAGAATATTCCGAAAATTTTAATTTCTTGATTTACGCAAAGTGCTCGTAGAGACGTTTTGTTGTTACTCAAATGACGGATCTGTCATAGTAACAGAGGAAAAAGAGAAAAATTCCTAAAATTTTGATTTCTTGACTTACGCAAAGTGCTCGTCGAGACGTTTTGTTGCTACTCAAATGAAAGATCTGTGATAGTAACAGAGGAAAAAGCAAAATATTCCAAAAATTTTAATTTCTTGATTTACGCAAAGTACTCGTAGAGACGTTTTGTTGTTACTCAAATGACAGATCTGTGATAGTAACAGAGGAAAATACAAAATATTCCGAAAATTTTAATTTCTTGATATACGCAAAGTACTCGTAGAAACGTTTTGTTGTTACTCAAATGACAGATCTGTGATAGTAACAGAGGAAAAGGCAAAATATTCCAAAAATTTTAATTTCTTGATTTACGCAAAGTACTCGTAGAGACGTTCTGTTGCTACTCAAATGAAACATCTGTGATAGTAATAGAGTAAAATGGAAAAAATTCCGAAAATTTTGATTTTTCGATTTACGCAAAGTGCTCGTAGAGACGTTTTGTTGTTACTCAAATGACAGATCTGTCATAGTAACAGAGGAAAAAGAGAAAAATTCCTAAAATTTTGATTTCTTGACTTACGCAAAGTGCTCGTAGTGACATTTGGTTGCTACTCAAATGAAAGATCTGTGATAGTAATAGAGAAAAATGGAAAAAAATCCGAAAATTTTAATTTCTTGATTTATGCAAACTACTCATCGAGACGTTTTGTTGGTACTCAAATGACACATCTGTCATAGTAACAGAGGAAAAAGCAAAATATTCCGAAAAATTTAATTTCTTGATTTACGCAAAGTGGTCGTAGAGACATTTTGTTGCTACTCAAATGCCAGATCTGTGATAGTAACAGAAGAAAAAGCAAAATATTCCGAAAATTTTATTTTCTTGATTTACGCAAAGTACTCGTAGAGACGTTTTGTTGTTACTCAAATGACAGATCTGTGATAGTAACAGAGGAAAAAGCAGAATATTCCGAAAATTTTAATTTCTTGATTTACGCAAACTGCTCGTAGAGACGTTTTGTTGTTACTCAAATGACAGATCTGTCATAGTAACAGAGGAAAAAGAGAAAAATTCCTAAAATTTTGATTTCTTGACTTACGCAAAGTGCTCGTAGAGACGTTTTGTTGCTACTCAAATGAAAGATCTGTGATAGTAACAGAGGAAAAAGCAAAATATTCCAAAAATTTTGATTTCTTGATTTACGCAAAGTACTCGTAGAGACGTTTTGTTGTTACTCAAATGACAGATCTGTGATAGTAACAGAGGAAAATACAAAATATTCCGAAAATTTTAATTTCTTGATATACGCAAAGTACTCGTAGAAACGTTTTGTTGTTACTCAAATGACAGATCTGTCATAGTAACAGAGGAAAAAGAGAAAAATTCCTAAAATTTTGATTTCTTGACTTACGCAAAGTGCTCGTAGAGACGTTTGGTTGCTACTCAAATGAAAGATCTGTGATAGTAATAGAGTAAAATGGAAAAAAATCCGAAAATTTTAATTTCTTGATTTACGCAAACTACTCATCGAGACGTTTTGTTGGTACTCAAATGACAGATCTGTGATAGTAACAGAGGAAAAAGCAAAATATTCCGAAAATTTTAATTTCTTGATTTACGCAAAGTGGTCGTAGAGACATTTTGTTGCTACTCAAATGCCAGATCTGTGATAGTAACAGAAGAAAAAGCAAAATATTCCGAAAATTTTATTTTCTTGATTTACGCAAAGTACTCGTAGAGACGTTTTGTTGTTACTCAAATGACAGATCTGTGATAGTAACAGAGGAAAAAGCAAAATATTCCAAAAATTTTAATTTCTTGATTTACGCAAAGTACTCGTAGAGACGTTCTGTTGCTACTCAAATGAAAGATCTGTGATAGTAATAGAGTAAAATGGAAAAAATTCCGAAAATTTTGATTTTTGGATTTACGCAAAGTGCTCGTAGAGACGTTTTGTTGTTACTCAAATGACAGATCTGTCATAGTAACAGAGGAAAAAGAGAAAAATTCCTAAAATTTTGATTTCTTGACTTACGCAAAGTGCTCGTAGAGACGTTTGGTTGCTACTCAAATGAAAGATCTGTGATAGTAATAGAGTAAAATGGAAAAAATTCCCAAAATTTTAATTTCTTGATTTACGCAAAGTACTCATAGAGACGTTTTGGTGGTACTCAAATGACAGATCTGTGATAGTAACAGAGGAAAAAGCAAAATATTCCGAAAATTTTAATTTCTCAATTTACGCAAAGTGCTCGTAGAGACGTTTTGTTGTTACTCAAATGACAGATCTGTGATAGTAACAGAGGAAAAAGCAGAATATTCCAAAAATTTTGATTTTTCGATTTACGCAAAGTGCTCGTAGAGACGTTTTGTTGTTACTCAAATGACAGATCTGTCATAGTAACAGAGGAAAAAGAGAAAAATTCCTAAAATTTTGATTTCTTGACTTACGCAAAGTGCTCGTAGAGACATTTGGTTGCTACTCAAATGAAAGATCTGTGATAGTAATAGAGTAAAATGGAAAAAATTCCGAAAATTTTAATTTTTTGATTTACGCAAAGTACTCATAGAGACGTTTTGGTGGTACTCAAATGACAGATCTGTGATAGTAACAGAGGAAAAAGCAAAATATTCCGAAAATTTTAATTTCTCAATTTACGCAAAGTGCTCGTAGAGACGTTTTGTTGTCACTCAAATGACAGATCTGTGATATTAACAGAGGAAAATGCAAAATATTCCGAAAATTTTAATTTCTTGATATACGCAAAGTACTCGTAGAGACGTTTTGTTGTTACTCAAATGACAGATCTGTGATAGTAACAGAGGAAAAAGCAAAATATTCCGAAAATTTTAATTTCTTGATTTACGCAAAGTGGTCGTAGAGACGTTCTGTTGCTACTCAAATCAAAGATCCGTGATAGTAATAGAGTAAAATGGAAAAAAATCCGAAAATATTGATTTCTCGATTTACACAAAGTGCTCGTAGAGACAGACGTTTTGTTGTTACTCAAATGATAGATCTGTAATAGTAACAGAAGAAAAAGATAAAAATTCCTAAAATTTTGATTTCTTGACTTACGCAAAGTGCTCGTAGAGACGTTTTGTTGCTACTCAAATGAAAGATCTGTGATAGTAATAGAGTAAAATGGAGAAAATTCCGAAAATTTTAATTTCTTGAATTACGCAAAGTACTCATAGAGACGTTTTGTTGGTACTCAAATGACAAATCTGTGATAGTAACAGAGGAAAAAGCAGAATATTAAGAAAATTTTAACTTCTTGATATACGCAAAGTACTCATAGAGACGTTTTGTTGTTACTCAAATGACAGATCTGTGATAGTAACAGAGGAAAAAGCAGAATATTCCGAAAATTTTAATTTCTTGATTTACGCAAAGTGCTCGTAGAGACGTTTTGTTGTTACTCAAATGACGGATCTGTCATAGTAACAGAGGAAAAAGCAAAATATTCCAAAAATTTTAATTTCTTGATTTACGCAAAGTACTCGTAGAGACGTTCTGTTGCTACTCAAATGAAAGATCTGTGATAGTAATAGAGTAAAATGGAAAAAATTCCGAAAATTTTGATTTTTGGATTTACGCAAAGTGCTCGTAGAGACGTTTTGTTGTTACTCAAATGACAGATCTGTCATAGTAACAGAGGAAAAAGAGAAAAATTCCTAAAATTTTGATTTCTTGACTTACGCAAAGTGCTCGTAGAGACGTTTGGTTGCTACTCAAATGAAAGATCTGTGATAGTAATAGAGTAAAATGGAAAAAATTCCCAAAATTTTAATTTCTTGATTTACGCAAAGTACTCATAGAGACGTTTTGGTGGTACTCAAATGACAGATCTGTGATAGTAACAGAGGAAAAAGCAAAATATTCCGAAAATTTTAATTTCTCAATTTACGCAAAGTGCTCGTAGAGACGTTTTGTTGTTACTCAAATGACAGATCTGTGATAGTAACAGAGGAAAAAGCAAAATATTCCAAAAATTTTGATTTTTCGATTTACGCAAAGTGCTCGTAGAGACGTTTTGTTGTTACTCAAATGACAGATCTGTCATAGTAACAGAGGAAAAAGAGAAAAATTCCTAAAATTTTGATTTCTTGACTTACGCAAAGTGCTCGTAGAGACATTTGGTTGCTACTCAAATGAAAGATCTGTGATAGTAATAGAGTAAAATGGAAAAAATTCCGAAAATTTTAATTTCTTGATTTACGCAAAGTACTCATAGAGACGTTTTGGTGGTACTCAAATGACAGATCTGTGATAGTAACAGAGGAAAAAGCAAAATATTCCGAAAATTTTAATTTCTCAATTTACGCAAAGTGCTCGTAGAGACGTTTTGTTGTCACTCAAATGACAGATCTGTGATATTAACAGAGGAAAATGCAAAATATTCCGAAAATTTTAATTTCTTGATATACGCAAAGTACTCGTAGAGACGTTTTGTTGTTACTCAAATGACAGATCTGTGATAGTAACAGAGGAAAAAGCAAAATATTCCGAAAATTTTAATTTCTTGATATACGCAAAGTACTCGTAGATACGTTTTGTTGTTACTCAAATGACAGATCTGTGATAGTAACAGAGGAAAAAGCAAAATATTCCAAAAATTTTAATTTCTTGATTTACGCAAAGTGGTCGTAGAGACGTTCTGTTGCTACTCAAATCAAAGATCCGTGATAGTAATAGAGTAAAATGGAAAAAAATCCGAAAATATTGATTTCTCGATTTACACAAAGTGCTCGTAGAGACAGACGTTTTGTTGTTACTCAAATGATAGATCTGTAATAGTAACAGAAGAAAAAGATAAAAATTCCTAAAATTTTGATTTCTTGACTTACGCAAAGTGCTCGTAGAGACGTTTTGTTGCTACTCAAATGAAAGATCTGTGATAGTAATAGAGTAAAATGGAGAAAATTCCGAAAATTTTAATTTCTTGAATTACGCAAAGTACTCATAGAGACGTTTTGTTGGTACTCAAATGACAAATCTGTGATAGTAACAGAGGAAAAAGCAGAATATTAAGAAAATTTTAACTTCTTGATATACGCAAAGTACTCATAGAGACGTTTTGTTGTTACTCAAATGACAGATCTGTGATAGTAACAGAGGAAAAAGCAGAATATTCCGAAAATTTTAATTTCTTGATTTACGCAAAGTGCTCGTAGAGACGTTTTGTTGTTACTCAAATGACGGATCTGTCATAGTAACAGAGGAAAAAGAGAAAAATTCCTAAAATTTTGATTTCTTGCCTTACGCAAAGTGCTCGTCGAGACGTTTTGTTGCTACTCAAATGAAAGATCTGTGATAGTAACAGAGGAAAAAGCAAAATATTCCAAAAATTTTAATTTCTTGATTTACGCAAAGTACTCGTAGAGACGTTTTGTTGTTACTCAAATGACAGATCTGTGATAGTAACAGAGGAAAATACAAAATATTCCGAAAATTTTAATTTCTTGATATACGCAAAGTACTCGTAGAAACGTTTTGTTGTTACTCAAATGACAGATCTGTGATAGTAACAGAGGAAAAGGCAAAATATTCCAAAAATTTTAATTTCTTGATTTACGCAAAGTACTCGTAGAGACGTTCTGTTGCTACTCAAATGAAACATCTGTGATAGTAATAGAGTAAAATGGAAAAAATTCCGAAAATTTTGATTTTTCGATTTACGCAAAGTGCTCGTAGAGACGTTTTGTTGTTACTCAAATGACAGATCTGTCATAGTAACAGAGGAAAAAGAGAAAAACTCCTAAAATTTTGATTTCTTGACTTACGCAAAGTGCTCGTAGTGACATTTGGTTGCTACTCAAATGAAAGATCTGTGATAGTAATAGAGTAAAATGGAAAAAAATCCGAAAATTTTAATTTCTTGATTTACGCAAACTACTCATCGAGACGTTTTGTTGGTACTCAAATGATTTCTTGATTTACGCAAAGTGGTCGTAGAGACATTTTGTTGCTACTCAAATGCCAGATCTGTGATAGTAACAGAAGAAAAAGCAAAATATTCCGAAAATTTTATTTTCTTGATTTACGCAAAGTACTCGTAGAGACGTTTTGTTGTTACTCAAATGACAGATCTGTGATAGTAACAGAGGAAAAAGCAGAATATTCCGAAAATTTTAATTTCTTGATTTACGCAAAGTGCTCGTAGAGACGTTTTGTTGTTACTCAAATGACAGATCTGTCATAGTAACAGAGGAAAAAGAGAAAAATTCCTAAAATTTTGATTTCTTGACTTACGCAAAGTGCTCGTAGAGACGTTTTGTTGCTACTCAAATGAAAGATCTGTGATAGTAACAGAGGAAAAAGCAAAATATTCCAAAAATTTTAATTTCTTGATTTACGCAAAGTACTCGTAGAGACGTTTTGTTGTTACTCAAATGACAGATCTGTGATAGTAACAGAGGAAAATACAAAATATTCCGAAAATTTTAATTTCTTGATATACTCAAAGTACTCGTAGAAACGTTTTGTTGTTACTCAAATGACAGATCTGTGATAGTAACAGGAAAAAGCAAAATATTCCAAAAATTTTAATTTCTTGATTTACGCAAAGTACTCGTAGAGACGTTCTGTTGCTACTCAAATGAAAGATCTGTGATAGTAATAGAGTAAAATGGAAAAAATTCCGAAAATTTTGATTTTTCGATTTACGCAAAGTGCTCGTAGAGACGTTTTGTTGTTACTCAAATGACAGATCTGTCATAGTAACAGAGGAAAAAGAGAAAAATTCCTAAAATTTTGATTTCTTGACTTACGCAAAGTGCTCGTAGAGACGTTTGGTTGCTACTCAAATGAAAGATCTCTGATAGTAATAGAGTAAAATGGAAAAAAATCCGAAAATTTTAATTTCTTGATTTACGCAAACTACTCATCGAGACGTTTTGTTGGTACTCAAATGACAGATCTGTGATAGTAACAGAGGAAAAAGCAAAATATTCAAAAAATTTTAATTTCTTGATTTACGCAAAGTGGTCGTAGAGACATTTTGTTGCTACTCAAATGCCAGATCTGTGATAGTAACAGAAGAAAAAGCAAAATATTCCGAAAATTTTAATTTCTTGATATACGCAAAGTACTCGTAGAAACGTTTTGTTGTTACTCAAATGACAGATCTGTGATAGTAACAGAGGAAAAAGCAAAATATTCCAAAAATTTTAATTTCTTGATTTACGCAAAGTACTCGTAGAGACGTTTTGTTGTTACTCAAATGACAGATCTGTGATAGTAACAGAGGAAAATACAAAATATTCCGAAAATTTTAATTTCTTGATATACGCAAAGTACTCGTAGAAACGTTTTGTTGTTACTCAAATGACAGATCTGTGATAGTAACAGAGGAAAAAGCAAAATATTCCGAAAATTTTAATTTCTTGATATACGCAAAGTACTCATAGAGACGTTTTGTTGTTACTCAAATGACAGATCTGTGATAGTAACAGAGGAAAAAGCAGAATATTCCGAAAATTTTAATTTCTTGATTTACGCAAAGTGCTCGTAGAGACGTTTTGTTGTTACTCAAATGACAGATCAGTCATAGTAACAGAGGAAAAAGAGAAAAATTCCTAAAATTTTGATTTCTTGACTTACGCAAAGTGCTCGTAGAGACGTTTTGTTGCTACTCAAATGAAAGATCTGTGATAGTAACAGAGGAAAAAGCAAAATATTCCAAAAATTTTAATTTCTTGATTTACGCAAAGTACTCGTAGAGACGTTTTGTTGTTACTCAAATGACAGATCTGTGATAGTAACAGAGGAAAATACAAAATATTCCGAAAATTTTAATTTCTTGATATACGCAAAGTACTCGTAGAAACGTTTTGTTGTTACTCAAATGACAGATCTGTGATAGTAACAGAGGAAAAAGCAAAATATTCCGAAAATTTTAATTTCTTGATATACGCAAAGTACTCGTAGATACGTTTTGTTGTTACTCAAATGACAGATCTGTGATAGTAACAGAGGAAAAAGCAAAATATTCCAAAAATTTTAATTTCTTGATTTACGCAAAGTGGTCGTAGAGACGTTCTGTTGCTACTCAAATCAAAGATCCGTGATAGTAATAGAGTAAAATGGAAAAAAATCCGAAAATATTGATTTCTCGATTTACACAAAGTGCTCGTAGAGACAGACGTTTTGTTGTTACTCAAATGATAGATCTGTGATAGTAACAGAGGAAAAAGCAAAATATTCCGAAAATTTTAATTTCTTGATATACGCAAAGTACTCGTAGATACGTTTTGTTGTTACTCAAATGACAGATCTGTGATAGTAACAGAAGAAAAAGCAAAATATTCCGAAAATTTTAATTTCTTGATATACGCAAAGTACTCGTAGAAACGTTTTGTTGTTACTCAAATGACAGATCTGTGATAGCAACAGAGGAAAAAGCAAAATATTCCAAAAATTTTAATTTCTTGATTTACGCAAAGTGGTCGTAGAGACGTTCTGTTGCTACTCAAATCAAAGATACGTGATAGTAATAGAGTAAAATGGAAAAAATTCCGAAAATATTGATTTCTCGATTTACACAAAGTGCTCGTAGAGACAGACGTTTTGTTGTTACTCAAATGATAGATATGTAATAGTAACAGAAGAAAAAGATAAAAATTCCTAAAATTTTGATTTCTTGACTTACGCAAAGTGCTCGTAGAGACGTTTTGTTGCTACTCAAATGAAAGATCTGTGATAGTAATAGAGTAAAATGGAGAAAATTCCGAAAATTTTAATTTCTTGAATTACGCAAAGTACTCATAGAGACGTTTTGTTGTTACTCAAATGACAGATCTGTGATAGTAACAGAGGAAAAAGCAGAATATTCCGAAAATTTTAATTTCTTGATTTACGCAAAGTGCTCGTAGAGACGTTTTGTTGTTACTCAAATGACAGATCAGTCATAGTAACAGAGGAAAAAGAGAAAAATTCCTAAAATTTTGATTTCTTGACTTACGCAAAGTGCTCGTAGAGACGTTTTGTTGCTACTCAAATGAAAGATCTGTGATAGTAACAGAGGAAAAATCAAAATATTCCAAAAATTTTAATTTCTTGATTTACGCAAAGTACTGGTAGAGACGTTTTGTTGTTACTCAAATGACAGATCTGTGATAGTAACAGAGGAAAATACAAAATATTCCGAAAATTTTAATTTCTTGATATACGCAAAGTACTCGTAGAAACGTTTTGTTGTTACTCAAATGACAGATCTGTGATAGTAACAGAGGAAAAAGCAAAATATTCCGAAAATTTTAATTTCTTGATATACGCAAAGTACTCGTAGATACGTTTTGTTGTTACTCAAATGACAGATCTGTGATAGTAACAGAGGAAAAAGCAAAATATTCCAAAAATTTTAATTTCTTGATTTACGCAAAGTGGTCGTAGAGACGTTCTGTTGCTACTCAAATCAAAGATCCGTGATAGTAATAGAGTAAAATGGAAAAAAATCCGAAAATATTGATTTCTCGATTTACACAAAGTGCTCGTAGAGACAGACGTTTTGTTGTTACTCAAATGATAGATCTGTGATAGTAACAGAGGAAAAAGCAAAATATTCCGAAAATTTTAATTTCTTGATATACGCAAAGTACTCGTAGATACGTTTTGTTGTTACTCAAATGACAGATCTGTGATAGTAACAGAAGAAAAAGCAAAATATTCCGAAAATTTTAATTTCTTGATATACGCAAAGTTCTCGTAGAAACGTTTTGTTGTTACTCAAATGACAGATCTGTGATAGCAACAGAGGAAAAAGCAAAATATTCCAAAAATTTTAATTTCTTGATTTACGCAAAGTGGTCGTAGAGACGTTCTGTTGCTACTCAAATCAAAGATACGTGATAGTAATAGAGTAAAATGGAAAAAATTCCGAAAATATTGATTTCTCGATTTACACAAAGTGCTCGTAGAGACAGACGTTTTGTTGTTACTCAAATGATAGATATGTAATAGTAACAGAAGAAAAAGATAAAAATTCCTAAAATTTTGATTTCTTGACTTACGCAAAGTGCTCGTAGAGACGTTTTGTTGCTACTCAAATGAAAGATCTGTGATAGTAATAGAGTAAAATGGAGAAAATTCCGAAAATTTTAATTTCTTGAATTACGCAAAGTACTCATAGAGACGTTTTGTTGTTACTCAAATGACAGATCTGTGATAGTAACAGAGGAAAAAGCAGAATATTCCGAAAATTTTAATTTCTTGATTTACGCAAAGTGCTCGTAGAGACGTTTTGTTGTTACTCAAATGACAGATCTGTCATAGTAACAGAGGAAAAAGAGAAAAATTCCTAAAATTTTGATTTCTTGACTTACGCAAAGTGCTCGTAGAGACGTTTTGTTGCTACTCAAATGAAAGATCTGTGATAGTAACAGAGGAAAAAGCAAAATATTCCAAAAATTTTAATTTCTTGATTTACGCAAAGTACTCGTAGAGACGTTTTGTTGTTACTCAAATGACAGATCTGTGATAGTAACAGAGGAAAATACAAAATATTCCGAAAATTTTAATTTCTTGATATACGCAAAGTACTCGTAGAAACGTTTTGTTGTTACTCAAATGACAGATCTGTGATAGTAACAGACGAAAAAGCAAAATATTCCAAAAATTTTAATTTCTTGATTTACGCAAAGTACTCGTAGAGACGTTCTGTTGCTACTCAAATGAAAGATCTGTGATAGTAATAGAGTAAAATGGAAAAAATTCCGAAAATTTTGATTTTTCGATTTACGCAAAGTGCTCGTAGAGACGTTTTGTTGTAACTCAAATGACAGATCTGTCATAGTAACAGAGGAAAAAGAGAAAAATTCCTAAAATTTTGATTTCTTGACTTACGCAAAGTGCTCGTAGAGACGTTTGGTTGCTACTCAAATGAAAGATCTGTGATAGTAATAGAGTAAAATGGAAAAAAATCCGAAAATTTTAATTTCTTGATTTACGCAAACTACTCATCGAGACGTTTTGTTGGTACTCAAATGACAGATCTGTGATAGTAACAGAGGAAAAAGCAAAATATTCCGAAAATTTTAATTTCTTGATTTACGCAAAGTGGTCGTAGAGACATTTTGTTGCTACTCAAATGCCAGATCTGTGATAGTAACAGAAGAAAAAGCAAAATATTCCGAAAATTTTATTTTCTTGATTTACGCAAAGTACTCATCGAGACGTTTTGGTGGTACTCAAATGACAGATCTGTGATAGTAACAGAGGAAAAAGCAAAATATTCCGAAAATTTTAATTTCTCAATTTACGCAAAGTGCTCGTAGAGACGTTTTGTTGTCACTCAAATGACAGATCTGTGATATTAACAGAGGAAAATGCAAAATATTCCGAAAATTTTAATTTCTTGATATACGCAAAGTACTCGTAGAGACGTTTTGTTGTTACTCAAATGACAGATCTGTGATAGTAACAGAGGAAAAAGCAAAATATTCCGAAAATTTTAATTTCTTGATATACGCAAAGTACTCGTAGATACGTTTTGTTGTTACTCAAATGACAGATCTGTGATAGTAACAGAGGAAAAAGCAAAATATTCCAAAAATTTTAATTTCTTGATTTACGCAAAGTGGTCGTAGAGACGTTCTGTTGCTACTCAAATCAAAGATCCGTGATAGTAATAGAGTAAAATGGAAAAAAATCCGAAAATATTGATTTCTCGATTTACACAAAGTGCTCGTAGAGACAGACGTTTTGTTGTTACTCAAATGATAGATCTGTGATAGTAACAGAGGAAAAAGCAAAATATTCCGAAAATTTTAATTTCTTGATATACGCAAAGTACTCGTAGATACGTTTTGTTGTTACTCAAATGACAGATCTGTGATAGTAACAGAAGAAAAAGCAAAATATTCCGAAAATTTTAATTTCTTGATATACGCAAAGTTCTCGTAGAAACGTTTTGTTGTTACTCAAATGACAGATCTGTGATAGCAACAGAGGAAAAAGCAAAATATTCCAAAAATTTTAATTTCTTGATTTACGCAAAGTGGTCGTAGAGACGTTCTGTTGCTACTCAAATCAAAGATACGTGATAGTAATAGAGTAAAATGGAAAAAATTCCGAAAATATTGATTTCTCGATTTACACAAAGTGCTCGTAGAGACAGACGTTTTGTTGTTACTCAAATGATAGATATGTAATAGTAACAGAAGAAAAAGATAAAAATTCCTAAAATTTTGATTTCTTGACTTACGCAAAGTGCTCGTAGAGACGTTTTGTTGCTACTCAAATGAAAGATCTGTGATAGTAATAGAGTAAAATGGAGAAAATTCCGAAAATTTTAATTTCTTGAATTACGCAAAGTACTCATAGAGACGTTTTGTTGTTACTCAAATGACAGATCTGTGATAGTAACAGAGGAAAAAGCAGAATATTCCGAAAATTTTAATTTCTTGATTTACGCAAAGTGCTCGTAGAGACGTTTTGTTGTTACTCAAATGACAGATCTGTCATAGTAACAGAGGAAAAAGAGAAAAATTCCTAAAATTTTGATTTCTTGACTTACGCAAAGTGCTCGTAGAGACGTTTTGTTGCTACTCAAATGAAAGATCTGTGATAGTAACAGAGGAAAAAGCAAAATATTCCAAAAATTTTAATTTCTTGATTTACGCAAAGTACTCGTAGAGACGTTTTGTTGTTACTCAAATGACAGATCTGTGATAGTAACAGAGGAAAATACAAAATATTCCGAAAATTTTAATTTCTTGATATACGCAAAGTACTCGTAGAAACGTTTTGTTGTTACTCAAATGACAGATCTGTGATAGTAACAGACGAAAAAGCAAAATATTCCAAAAATTTTAATTTCTTGATTTACGCAAAGTACTCGTAGAGACGTTCTGTTGCTACTCAAATGAAAGATCTGTGATAGTAATAGAGTAAAATGGAAAAAATTCCGAAAATTTTGATTTTTCGATTTACGCAAAGTGCTCGTAGAGACGTTTTGTTGTAACTCAAATGACAGATCTGTCATAGTAACAGAGGAAAAAGAGAAAAATTCCTAAAATTTTGATTTCTTGACTTACGCAAAGTGCTCGTAGAGACGTTTGGTTGCTACTCAAATGAAAGATCTGTGATAGTAATAGAGTAAAATGGAAAAAAATCCGAAAATTTTAATTTCTTGATTTACGCAAACTACTCATCGAGACGTTTTGTTGGTACTCAAATGACAGATCTGTGATAGTAACAGAGGAAAAAGCAAAATATTCCGAAAATTTTAATTTCTTGATTTACGCAAAGTGGTCGTAGAGACATTTTGTTGCTACTCAAATGCCAGATCTGTGATAGTAACAGAAGAAAAAGCAAAATATTCCGAAAATTTTATTTTCTTGATTTACGCAAAGTACTCATCGAGACGTTTTGGTGGTACTCAAATGACAGATCTGTGATAGTAACAGAGGAAAAAGCAAAATATTCCGAAAATTTTAATTTCTCAATTTACGCAAAGTGCTCGTAGAGACGTTTTGTTGTCACTCAAATGACAGATCTGTGATATTAACAGAGGAAAATGCAAAATATTCCGAAAATTTTAATTTCTTGATATACGCAAAGTACTCGTAGAGACGTTTTGTTGTTACTCAAATGACAGATCTGTGATAGTAACAGAGGAAAAAGCAAAATATTCCGAAAATTTTAATTTCTTGATATACGCAAAGTACTCGTAGATACGTTTTGTTGTTACTCAAATGACAGATCTGTGATAGTAACAGAGGAAAAAGCAAAATATTCCAAAAATTTTAATTTCTTGATTTACGCAAAGTGGTCGTAGAGACGTTCTGTTGCTACTCAAATCAAAGATCCGTGATAGTAATAGAGTAAAATGGAAAAAAATCCGAAAATATTGATTTCTCGATTTACACAAAGTGCTCGTAGAGACAGACGTTTTGTTGTTACTCAAATGATAGATCTGTAATAGTAACAGAAGAAAAAGATAAAAATTCCTAAAATTTTGATTTCTTGACTTACGCAAAGTGCTCGTAGAGACGTTTTGTTGCTACTCAAATGAAAGATCTGTGATAGTAATAGAGTAAAATGGAGAAAATTCCGAAAATTTTAATTTCTTGAATTACGCAAAGTACTCATAGAGACGTTTTGTTGGTACTCAAATGACAAATCTGTGATAGTAACAGAGGAAAAAGCAGAATATTAAGAAAATTTTAACTTCTTGATATACGCAAAGTACTCATAGAGACGTTTTGTTGTTACTCAAATGACAGATCTGTGATAGTAACAGAGGAAAAAGCAGAATATTCCGAAAATTTTAATTTCTTGATTTACGCAAAGTGCTCGTAGAGACGTTTTGTTGTTACTCAAATGACGGATCTGTCATAGTAACAGAGGAAAAAGAGAAAAATTCCTAAAATTTTGATTTCTTGCCTTACGCAAAGTGCTCGTCGAGACGTTTTGTTGCTACTCAAATGAAAGATCTGTGATAGTAACAGAGGAAAAAGCAAAATATTCCAAAAATTTTAATTTCTTGATTTACGCAAAGTACTCGTAGAGACGTTTTGTTGTTACTCAAATGACAGATCTGTGATAGTAACAGAGGAAAATACAAAATATTCCGAAAATTTTAATTTCTTGATATACGCAAAGTACTCGTAGAAACGTTTTGTTGTTACTCAAATGACAGATCTGTGATAGTAACAGAGGAAAAGGCAAAATATTCCAAAAATTTTAATTTCTTGATTTACGCAAAGTACTCGTAGAGACGTTCTGTTGCTACTCAAATGAAACATCTGTGATAGTAATAGAGTAAAATGGAAAAAATTCCGAAAATTTTGATTTTTCGATTTACGCAAAGTGCTCGTAGAGACGTTTTGTTGTTACTCAAATGACAGATCTGTCATAGTAACAGAGGAAAAAGAGAAAAATTCCTAAAATTTTGATTTCTTGACTTACGCAAAGTGCTCGTAGTGACATTTGGTTGCTACTCAAATGAAAGATCTGTGATAGTAATAGAGTAAAATGGAAAAAAATCCGAAAATTTTAATTTCTTGATTTACGCAAACTACTCATCGAGACGTTTTGTTGGTACTCAAATGATTTCTTGATTTACGCAAAGTGGTCGTAGAGACATTTTGTTGCTACTCAAATGCCAGATCTGTGATAGTAACAGAAGAAAAAGCAAAATATTCCGAAAATTTTATTTTCTTGATTTACGCAAAGTACTCGTAGAGACGTTTTGTTGTTACTCAAATGACAGATCTGTGATAGTAACAGAGGAAAAAGCAGAATATTCCGAAAATTTTAATTTCTTGATTTACGCAAAGTGCTCGTAGAGACGTTTTGTTGTTACTCAAATGACAGATCTGTCATAGTAACAGAGGAAAAAGAGAAAAATTCCTAAAATTTTGATTTCTTGACTTACGCAAAGTGCTCGTAGAGACGTTTTGTTGCTACTCAAATGAAAGATCTGTGATAGTAACAGAGGAAAAAGCAAAATATTCCAAAAATTTTAATTTCTTGATTTACGCAAAGTACTCGTAGAGACGTTTTGTTGTTACTCAAATGACAGATCTGTGATAGTAACAGAGGAAAATACAAAATATTCCGAAAATTTTAATTTCTTGATATACTCAAAGTACTCGTAGAAACGTTTTGTTGTTACTCAAATGACAGATCTGTGATAGTAACAGGAAAAAGCAAAATATTCCAAAAATTTTAATTTCTTGATTTACGCAAAGTACTCGTAGAGACGTTCTGTTGCTACTCAAATGAAAGATCTGTGATAGTAATAGAGTAAAATGGAAAAAATTCCGAAAATTTTGATTTTTCGATTTACGCAAAGTGCTCGTAGAGACGTTTTGTTGTTACTCAAATGACAGATCTGTCATAGTAACAGAGGAAAAAGAGAAAAATTCCTAAAATTTTGATTTCTTGACTTACGCAAAGTGCTCGTAGAGACGTTTGGTTGCTACTCAAATGAAAGATCTCTGATAGTAATAGAGTAAAATGGAAAAAAATCCGAAAATTTTAATTTCTTGATTTACGCAAACTACTCATCGAGACGTTTTGTTGGTACTCAAATGACAGATCTGTGATAGTAACAGAGGAAAAAGCAAAATATTCAAAAAATTTTAATTTCTTGATTTACGCAAAGTGGTCGTAGAGACATTTTGTTGCTACTCAAATGCCAGATCTGTGATAGTAACAGAAGAAAAAGCAAAATATTCCGAAAATTTTAATTTCTTGATATACGCAAAGTACTCGTAGAAACGTTTTGTTGTTACTCAAATGACAGATCTGTGATAGTAACAGAGGAAAAAGCAAAATATTCCAAAAATTTTAATTTCTTGATTTACGCAAAGTACTCGTAGAGACGTTTTGTTGTTACTCAAATGACAGATCTGTGATAGTAACAGAGGAAAATACAAAATATTCCGAAAATTTTAATTTCTTGATATACGCAAAGTACTCGTAGAAACGTTTTGTTGTTACTCAAATGACAGATCTGTGATAGTAACAGAGGAAAAAGCAAAATATTCCGAAAATTTTAATTTCTTGATATACGCAAAGTACTCATAGAGACGTTTTGTTGTTACTCAAATGACAGATCTGTGATAGTAACAGAGGAAAAAGCAGAATATTCCGAAAATTTTAATTTCTTGATTTACGCAAAGTGCTCGTAGAGACGTTTTGTTGTTACTCAAATGACAGATCAGTCATAGTAACAGAGGAAAAAGAGAAAAATTCCTAAAATTTTGATTTCTTGACTTACGCAAAGTGCTCGTAGAGACGTTTTGTTGCTACTCAAATGAAAGATCTGTGATAGTAACAGAGGAAAAAGCAAAATATTCCAAAAATTTTAATTTCTTGATTTACGCAAAGTACTCGTAGAGACGTTTTGTTGTTACTCAAATGACAGATCTGTGATAGTAACAGAGGAAAATACAAAATATTCCGAAAATTTTAATTTCTTGATATACGCAAAGTACTCGTAGAAACGTTTTGTTGTTACTCAAATGACAGATCTGTGATAGTAACAGAGGAAAAAGCAAAATATTCCGAAAATTTTAATTTCTTGATA
The DNA here is from genome assembly GCA_959613385.1 of Geotrupes spiniger. Classification (NCBI taxonomy): domain Eukaryota; kingdom Metazoa; phylum Arthropoda; class Insecta; order Coleoptera; family Geotrupidae; genus Geotrupes; species Geotrupes spiniger. The sequence goes on from CAUIJQ010000006.1 coordinate 550,301, forward strand.
TACGCAAAGTACTCGTAGATACGTTTTGTTGTTACTCAAATGACAGATCTGTGATAGTAACAGAGGAAAAAGCAAAATATTCCAAAAATTTTAATTTCTTGATTTACGCAAAGTGGTCGTAGAGACGTTCTGTTGCTACTCAAATCAAAGATCCGTGATAGTAATAGAGTAAAATGGAAAAAAATCCGAAAATATTGATTTCTCGATTTACACAAAGTGCTCGTAGAGACAGACGTTTTGTTGTTACTCAAATGATAGATCTGTGATAGTAACAGAGGAAAAAGCAAAATATTCCGAAAATTTTAATTTCTTGATATACGCAAAGTACTCGTAGATACGTTTTGTTGTTACTCAAATGACAGATCTGTGATAGTAACAGAAGAAAAAGCAAAATATTCCGAAAATTTTAATTTCTTGATATACGCAAAGTACTCGTAGAAACGTTTTGTTGTTACTCAAATGACAGATCTGTGATAGCAACAGAGGAAAAAGCAAAATATTCCAAAAATTTTAATTTCTTGATTTACGCAAAGTGGTCGTAGAGACGTTCTGTTGCTACTCAAATCAAAGATACGTGATAGTAATAGAGTAAAATGGAAAAAATTCCGAAAATATTGATTTCTCGATTTACACAAAGTGCTCGTAGAGACAGACGTTTTGTTGTTACTCAAATGATAGATATGTAATAGTAACAGAAGAAAAAGATAAAAATTCCTAAAATTTTGATTTCTTGACTTACGCAAAGTGCTCGTAGAGACGTTTTGTTGCTACTCAAATGAAAGATCTGTGATAGTAATAGAGTAAAATGGAGAAAATTCCGAAAATTTTAATTTCTTGAATTACGCAAAGTACTCATAGAGACGTTTTGTTGTTACTCAAATGACAGATCTGTGATAGTAACAGAGGAAAAAGCAGAATATTCCGAAAATTTTAATTTCTTGATTTACGCAAAGTGCTCGTAGAGACGTTTTGTTGTTACTCAAATGACAGATCAGTCATAGTAACAGAGGAAAAAGAGAAAAATTCCTAAAATTTTGATTTCTTGACTTACGCAAAGTGCTCGTAGAGACGTTTTGTTGCTACTCAAATGAAAGATCTGTGATAGTAACAGAGGAAAAAGCAAAATATTCCAAAAATTTTAATTTCTTGATTTACGCAAAGTACTGGTAGAGACGTTTTGTTGTTACTCAAATGACAGATCTGTGATAGTAACAGAGGAAAATACAAAATATTCCGAAAATTTTAATTTCTTGATATACGCAAAGTACTCGTAGAAACGTTTTGTTGTTACTCAAATGACAGATCTGTGATAGTAACAGAGGAAAAAGCAAAATATTCCGAAAATTTTAATTTCTTGATATACGCAAAGTACTCGTAGATACGTTTTGTTGTTACTCAAATGACAGATCTGTGATAGTAACAGAGGAAAAAGCAAAATATTCCAAAAATTTTAATTTCTTGATTTACGCAAAGTGGTCGTAGAGACGTTCTGTTGCTACTCAAATCAAAGATCCGTGATAGTAATAGAGTAAAATGGAAAAAAATCCGAAAATATTGATTTCTCGATTTACACAAAGTGCTCGTAGAGACAGACGTTTTGTTGTTACTCAAATGATAGATCTGTGATAGTAACAGAGGAAAAAGCAAAATATTCCGAAAATTTTAATTTCTTGATATACGCAAAGTACTCGTAGATACGTTTTGTTGTTACTCAAATGACAGATCTGTGATAGTAACAGAAGAAAAAGCAAAATATTCCGAAAATTTTAATTTCTTGATATACGCAAAGTTCTCGTAGAAACGTTTTGTTGTTACTCAAATGACAGATCTGTGATAGCAACAGAGGAAAAAGCAAAATATTCCAAAAATTTTAATTTCTTGATTTACGCAAAGTGGTCGTAGAGACGTTCTGTTGCTACTCAAATCAAAGATACGTGATAGTAATAGAGTAAAATGGAAAAAATTCCGAAAATATTGATTTCTCGATTTACACAAAGTGCTCGTAGAGACAGACGTTTTGTTGTTACTCAAATGATAGATATGTAATAGTAACAGAAGAAAAAGATAAAAATTCCTAAAATTTTGATTTCTTGACTTACGCAAAGTGCTCGTAGAGACGTTTTGTTGCTACTCAAATGAAAGATCTGTGATAGTAATAGAGTAAAATGGAGAAAATTCCGAAAATTTTAATTTCTTGAATTACGCAAAGTACTCATAGAGACGTTTTGTTGTTACTCAAATGACAGATCTGTGATAGTAACAGAGGAAAAAGCAGAATATTCCGAAAATTTTAATTTCTTGATTTACGCAAAGTGCTCGTAGAGACGTTTTGTTGTTACTCAAATGACAGATCTGTCATAGTAACAGAGGAAAAAGAGAAAAATTCCTAAAATTTTGATTTCTTGACTTACGCAAAGTGCTCGTAGAGACGTTTTGTTGCTACTCAAATGAAAGATCTGTGATAGTAACAGAGGAAAAAGCAAAATATTCCAAAAATTTTAATTTCTTGATTTACGCAAAGTACTCGTAGAGACGTTTTGTTGTTACTCAAATGACAGATCTGTGATAGTAACAGAGGAAAATACAAAATATTCCGAAAATTTTAATTTCTTGATATACGCAAAGTACTCGTAGAAACGTTTTGTTGTTACTCAAATGACAGATCTGTGATAGTAACAGACGAAAAAGCAAAATATTCCAAAAATTTTAATTTCTTGATTTACGCAAAGTACTCGTAGAGACGTTCTGTTGCTACTCAAATGAAAGATCTGTGATAGTAATAGAGTAAAATGGAAAAAATTCCGAAAATTTTGATTTTTCGATTTACGCAAAGTGCTCGTAGAGACGTTTTGTTGTAACTCAAATGACAGATCTGTCATAGTAACAGAGGAAAAAGAGAAAAATTCCTAAAATTTTGATTTCTTGACTTACGCAAAGTGCTCGTAGAGACGTTTGGTTGCTACTCAAATGAAAGATCTGTGATAGTAATAGAGTAAAATGGAAAAAAATCCGAAAATTTTAATTTCTTGATTTACGCAAACTACTCATCGAGACGTTTTGTTGGTACTCAAATGACAGATCTGTGATAGTAACAGAGGAAAAAGCAAAATATTCCGAAAATTTTAATTTCTTGATTTACGCAAAGTGGTCGTAGAGACATTTTGTTGCTACTCAAATGCCAGATCTGTGATAGTAACAGAAGAAAAAGCAAAATATTCCGAAAATTTTATTTTCTTGATTTACGCAAAGTACTCATAGAGACGTTTTGGTGGTACTCAAATGACAGATCGGTGATAGTAACAGAGGAAAAATCAAAATTTTCCGAAAATTTTAATTTCTCAATTTACGCAAAGTGCTCGTAGAGACGTTTTGTTGTCACTCAAATGACAGATCTGTGATATTAACAGAGGAAAATGCAAAATATTCCGAAAATTTTAATTTCTTGATATACGCAAAGTACTCGTAGAGACGTTTTGTTGTTACTCAAATGACAGATCTGTGATAGTAACAGAGGAAAAAGCAAAATATTCCGAAAATTTTAATTTCTTGATATACGCAAAGTACTCGTAGATACGTTTTGTTGTTACTCAAATGACAGATCTGTGATAGTAACAGAGGAAAAAGCAAAATATTCCAAAAATTTTAATTTCTTGATTTACGCAAAGTGGTCGTAGAGACGTTCTGTTGCTACTCAAATCAAAGATCCGTGATAGTAATAGAGTAAAATGGAAAAAAATCCGAAAATATTGATTTCTCGATTAACACAAAGTGCTCGTAGAGACAGACGTTTTGTTGTTACTCAAATGATAGATCTGTAATAGTAACAGAAGAAAAAGATAAAAATTCCTAAAATTTTGATTTCTTGACTTACGCAAAGTGCTCGTAGAGACGTTTTGTTGCTACTCAAATGAAAGATCTGTGATAGTAATAGAGTAAAATGGAGAAAATTCCGAAAATTTTAATTTCTTGAATTACGCAAAGTACTCATAGAGACGTTTTGTTGTTACTCAAATGAGAGATCTGTGATAGTAACAGAGGAAAAAGCAGAATATTCCGAAAATTTTAATTTCTTGATTTACGCAAAGTGCTCGTAGAGACGTTTTGTTGTTACTCAAATGACAGATCTGTCATAGTAACAGAGGAAAAAGAGAAAAATTCCTAAAATTTTGATTTCTTGACTTACGCAAAGTGCTCGTAGAGACGTTTTGTTGCTACTCAAATGAAAGATCTGTGATAGTAACAGAGGAAAATACAAAATATTCCGAAAATTTTAATTTCTTGATATACGCAAAGTACTCGTAGAAACGTTTTGTTGTTACTCAAATGACAGATCTGTGATAGTAACAGACGAAAAAGCAAAATATTCCAAAAATTTTAATTTCTTGATTTACGCAAAGTACTCGTAGAGACGTTCTGTTGCTACTCAAATGAAAGATCTGTGATAGTAATAGAGTAAAATGGAAAAAAATCCGAAAATTTTAATTTCTTGATTTACGCAAACTACTCATCGAGACGTTTTGTTGGTACTCAAATGACAGATCTGTGATAGTAACAGAGGAAAAAGCATAATATTCCGAAAATTTTAATTTCTTGATTTACGCAAAGTGGTCGTAGAGACATTTTGTTGCTACTCAAATGCCAGATCTGTGATAGTAACAGAAGAAAAAGCAAAATATTCCGAAAATTTTATTTTCTTGATTTACGCAAAGTACTCGTAGAGACGTTTTGTTGTTACTCAAATGACAGATCTGTGATAGTAACAGAGGAAAAAGCAGAATATTCCGAAAATTTTAATTTCTTGATTTACGCAAAGTGCTCGTAGAGACGTTTTGTTGTTACTCAAATGACAGATCTGTCATAGTAACAGAGGAAAAAGAGAAAAATTCCTAAAATTTTGATTTCTTGACTTACGCAAAGTGCTCGTAGAGACGTTTTGTTGCTACTCAAATGAAAGATCTGTGATAGTAACAGAGGAAAAAGCAAAATATTCCAAAAATTTTAATTTCTTGATTTACGCAAAGTACTCGTAGAGACGTTTTGTTGTTACTCAAATGACAGATCTGTGATAGTAACAGAGGAAAATACAAAATATTCCGAAAATTTTAATTTCTTGATTTACGCAAAGTGGTCGTAGAGACATTTTGTTGCTACTCAAATGCCAGATCTGTGATAGTAACAGAAGAAAAAGCAAAATATTCCGAAAATTTTAATTTCTTGATATACGCAAAGTACTCGTAGAAACGTTTTGTTGTTACTCAAATGACAGATCTGTGATAGTAACAGAGGAAAAAGCAAAATATTCCAAAAATTTTAATTTCTTGATTTACGCAAAGTACTCGTAGAGACGTTTTGTTGTTACTCAAATGACAGATCTGTGATAGTAACAGAGGAAAATACAAAATATTCCGAAAATTTTAATTTCTTGATATACGCAAAGTACTCGTAGAAACGTTTTGTTGTTACTCAAATGACAGATCTGTGATAGTAACAGAGGAAAAAGCAGAATATTCCGAAAATTTTAATTTCTTGATTTACGCAAAGTGCTCGTAGAGACGTTTTGTTGTTACTCAAATGACAGATCAGTCATAGTAACAGAGGAAAAAGAGAAAAATTCCTAAAATTTTGATTTCTTGACTTACGCAAAGTGCTCGTAGAGACGTTTTGTTGCTACTCAAATGAAAGATCTGTGATAGTAACAGAGGAAAAAGCAAAATATTCCAAAAATTTTAATTTCTTGATTTACGCAAAGTACTCGTAGAGACGTTTTGTTGTTACTCAAATGACAGATCTGTCATAGTAACAGAGGAAAATACAAAATATTCCGAAAATTTTAATTTCTTGATATACGCAAAGTACTCGTAGAAACGTTTTGTTGTTACTCAAATGACAGATCTGTGATAGTAACAGAGGAAAAAGCAAAATATTCCGAAAATTTTAATTTCTTGATATACGCAAAGTACTCGTAGATACGTTTTGTTGTTACTCAAATGACAGATCTGTGATAGTAACAGAGGAAAAAGCAAAATATTCCAAAAATTTTAATTTCTTGATTTACGCAAAGTGGTCGTAGAGACGTTCTGTTGCTACTCAAATCAAAGATCCGTGATAGTAATAGAGTAAAATGGAAAAAAATCCGAAAATATTGATTTCTCGATTTACACAAAGTGCTCGTAGAGACAGACGTTTTGTTGTTACTCAAATGATAGATCTGTGATAGTAACAGAGGAAAAAGCAAAATATTCCGAAAATTTTAATTTCTTGATATACGCAAAGTACTCGTAGATACGTTTTGTTGTTACTCAAATGACAGATGTGTGATAGTAACAGAAGAAAAAGCAAAATATTCCGAAAATTTTAATTTCTTGATATACGCAAAGTACTCGTAGAAACGTTTTGTTGTTACTCAAATGACAGATCTGTGATAGTAACAGAGGAAAAAGGAAAATATTCCAAAAATTTTAATTTCTTGATTTACGCAAAGTGGTCGTAGAGACGTTCTGTTGCTACTCAAATCAAAGATACGTGATAGTAATAGAGTAAAATGGAAAAAATTCCGAAAATATTGATTTCTCGATTTACACAAAGTGCTCGTAGAGACAGACGTTTTGTTGTTACTCAAATGATAGATCTGTAATAGTAACAGAAGAAAAAGATAAAAATTCCTAAAATTTTGATTTCTTGACTTACGCAAAGTGCTCGTAGAGACATTTTGTTGCTACTCAAATGAAAGATCTGTGATAGTAATAGAGTAAAATGGAGAAAATTCCGAAAATTTTAATTTCTTGAATTACGCAAAGTACTCATAGAGACGTTTTGTTGTTACTCAAATGACAGATCTGTGATAGTAACAGAGGAAAAAGCAGAATATTCCGAAAATTTTAATTTCTTGATTTACGCAAACTACTCATCGAGACGTTTTGTTGGTACTCAAATGACAGATCTGTGATAGTAACAGAGGAAAAAGCAAAATATTCCGAAAATTTTAATTTCTTGATTTACGCAAAGTGGTCGTAGAGACATTTTGTTGCTACTCAAATGCCAGATCTGTGATAGTAACAGAAGAAAAAGCAAAATATTCCGAAAATTTTATTTTCTTGATTTACGCAAAGTGCTCGTAGAGACGTTTTGTTGCTACTCAAATGAAAGATCTGTGATAGTAACAGAGGAAAAAGCAAAATATTCCAAAAATTTTAATTTCTTGATTTACGCAAAGTACTCGTAGAGACGTTTTGTTGTTACTCAAATGACAGATCTGTGATAGTAACAGAGGAAAATACAAAATATTCCGAAAATTTTAATTTCTTGATATACGCAAAGTACTCGTAGAAACGTTTTGTTGTTACTCAAATGACAGATCTGTGATAGTAACAGGAAAAAGCAAAATATTCCAAAAATTTTAATTTCTTGATTTACGCAAAGTACTCGTAGAGACGTTCTGTTGCTACTCAAATGAAAGATCTGTGATAGTAATAGAGTAAAATGGAAAAAATTCCGAAAATTTTGATTTTTCGATTTACGCAAAGTGCTCGTAGAGACGTTTTGTTGTTACTCAAATGACAGATCTGTCATAGTAACAGAGGAAAAAGAGAAAAATTCCTAAAATTTTGATTTCTTGACTTACGCAAAGTGCTCGTAGAGACGTTTGGTTGCTACTCAAATGAAAGATCTCTGATAGTAATAGAGTAAAAGGAAAAAAATCCGAAAATTTTAATTTCTTGATTTACGCAAACTACTCATCGAGACGTTTTGTTGGTACTCAAATGACAGATCTGTGATAGTAACAGAGGAAAAAGCAAAATATTCAAAAAATTTTAATTTCTTGATTTACGCAAAGTGGTCGTAGAGACATTTTGTTGCTACTCAAATGCCAGATCTGTGATAGTAACAGAAGAAAAAGCAAAATATTCCGAAAATTTTAATTTCTTGATATACGCAAAGTACTCGTAGAAACGTTTTGTTGTTACTCAAATGACAGATCTGTGATAGTAACAGAGGAAAAAGCAAAATATTCCAAAAATTTTAATTTCTTGATTTACGCAAAGTACTCGTAGAGACGTTTTGTTGTTACTCAAATGACAGATCTGTGATAGTAACAGAGGAAAATACAAAATATTCCGAAAATTTTAATTTCTTGATATACGCAAAGTACTCGTAGAGACGTTTTGTTGTTACTCAAATGACAGATCTGTGATAGTAACAGAGGAAAATACAAAATATTCCGAAAATTTTAATTTCTTGATATACGCAAAGTACTCGTAGAAACGTTTTGTTGTTACTCAAATGACAGATCTGTGATAGTAACAGAGGAAAAAGCAGAATATTCCGAAAATTTTAATTTCTTGATTTACGCAAAGTGCTCGTAGAGACGTTTTGTTGTTACTCAAATGACAGATCAGTCATAGTAACAGAGGAAAAAGAGAAAAATTCCTAAAATTTTGATTTCTTGACTTACGCAAAGTGCTCGTAGAGACGTTTTGTTGCTACTCAAATGAAAGATCTGTGATAGTAACAGAGGAAAAAGCAAAATATTCCAAAAATTTTAATTTCTTGATTTACGCAAAGTACTCGTAGAGACGTTTTGTTGTTACTCAAATGACAGATCTGTGATAGTAACAGAGGAAAATACAAAATATTCCGAAAATTTTAATTTCTTGATATACGCAAAGTACTCGTAGAAACGTTTTGTTGTTACTCAAATGACAGATCTGTGATAGTAACAGAGGAAAATACAAAATATTCCGAAAATTTTAATTTCTTGATATACGCAAAGTACTCGTAGAGACGTTTTGTTGTTACTCAAATGACAGATCTGTGATAGTAACAGAGGAAAAAGCAGAATATTCCGAAAATTGTAATTTCTTGATTTACGCAAAGTGCTCGTAGAGACGTTTTGTTGTTACTCAAATGACAGATCTGTCATAGTAACAGAGGAAAAAGAGAAAAATTCCTAAAATTTTGATTTCTTGACTTACGCAAAGTGCTCGTAGAGACGTTTTGTTGCTACTCAAATGAAAGATCTGTGATAGTAACAGAGGAAAAAGCAAAATATTCCAAAAATTTTAATTTCTTGATTTACGCAAAGTACTCGTAGAGACGTTTTGTTGTTACTCAAATGACAGATCTGTGATAGTAACAGAGGAAAATACAAAATATTCCGAAAATTTTAATTTCTTGATTTACGCAAAGTGGTCGTAGAGACATTTTGTTGCTACTCAAATGCCAGGATCTGTGATAGTAACAGAAGAAAAAGCAAAATATTCCGAAAATTTTAATTTCTTGATATACGCAAAGTACTCGTAGAAACGTTTTGTTGTTACTCAAATGACAGATCTGTGATAGTAACAGAGGAAAAAGCAAAATATTCCAAAAATTTTAATTTCTTGATTTACGCAAAGTACTCGTAGAGACGTTTTGTTGTTACTCAAATGACAGATCTGTGATAGTAACAGAGGAAAATACAAAATATTCCGAAAATTTTAATTTCTTGATATACGCAAAGTACTCGTAGAAACGTTTTGTTGTTACTCAAATGACAGATCTGTGATAGTAACAGAGGAAAAAGCAGAATATTCCGAAAATTTTAATTTCTTGATTTACGCAAAGTGCTCGTAGAGACGTTTTGTTGTTACTCAAATGACAGATCAGTCATAGTAACAGAGGAAAAAGAGAAAAATTCCTAAAATTTTGATTTCTTGACTTACGCAAAGTGCTCGTAGAGACGTTTTGTTGCTACTCAAATGAAAGATCTGTGATAGTAACAGAGGAAAAAGCAAAATATTCCAAAAATTTTAATTTCTTGATTTACGCAAAGTACTCGTAGAGACGTTTTGTTGTTACTCAAATGACAGATCTGTGATAGTAACAGAGGAAAATACAAAATATTCCGAAAATTTTAATTTCTTGATATACGCAAAGTACTCGTAGAAACGTTTTGTTGTTACTCAAATGACAGATCTGTGATAGTAACAGAGGAAAAAGCAAAATATTCCGAAAATTTTAATTTCTTGATATACGCAAAGTACTCGTAGATACGTTTTGTTGTTACTCAAATGACAGATCTGTGATAGTAACAGAGGAAAAAGCAAAATATTCCAAAAATTTTAATTTCTTGATTTACGCAAAGTGGTCGTAGAGACGTTCTGTTGCTACTCAAATCAAAGATCCGTGATAGTAATAGAGTAAAATGGAAAAAAATCCGAAAATATTGATTTCTCGATTTACACAAAGTGCTCGTAGAGACAGACGTTTTGTTGTTACTCAAATGATAGATCTGTGATAGTAACAGAGGAAAAAGCAAAATATTCCGAAAATTTTAATTTCTTGATATACGCAAAGTACTCGTAGATACGTTTTGTTGTTACTCAAATGACAGATGTGTGATAGTAACAGAAGAAAAAGCAAAATATTCCGAAAATTTTAATTTCTTGATATACGCAAAGTACTCGTAGAAACGTTTTGTTGTTACTCAAATGACAGATCTGTGATAGTAACAGAGGAAAAAGGAAAATATTCCAAAAATTTTAATTTCTTGATTTACGCAAAGTGGTCGTAGAGACGTTCTGTTGCTACTCAAATCAAAGATACGTGATAGTAATAGAGTAAAATGGAAAAAATTCCGAAAATATTGATTTCTCGATTTACACAAAGTGCTCGTAGAGACAGACGTTTTGTTGTTACTCAAATGATAGATCTGTAATAGTAACAGAAGAAAAAGATAAAAATTCCTAAAATTTTGATTTCTTGACTTACGCAAAGTGCTCGTAGAGACGTTTTGTTGCTACTCAAATGAAAGATCTGTGATAGTAATAGAGTAAAATGGAGAAAATTCCGAAAATTTTAATTTCTTGAATTACGCAAAGTACTCATAGAGACGTTTTGTTGTTACTCAAATGACAGATCTGTGATAGTAACAGAGGAAAAAGCAGAATATTCCGAAAATTTTAATTTCTTGATTTACGCAAACTACTCATCGAGACGTTTTGTTGGTACTCAAATGACAGATCTGTGATAGTAACAGAGGAAAAAGCAAAATATTCCGAAAATTTTAATTTCTTGATTTACGCAAAGTGGTCGTAGAGACATTTTGTTGCTACTCAAATGCCAGATCTGTGATAGTAACAGAAGAAAAAGCAAAATATTCCGAAAATTTTATTTTCTTGATTTACGCAAAGTGCTCGTAGAGACGTTTTGTTGCTACTCAAATGAAAGATCTGTGATAGTAACAGAGGAAAAAGCAAAATATTCCAAAAATTTTAATTTCTTGTTTTACGCAAAGTACTCGTAGAGACGTTTTGTTGTTACTCAAATGACAGATCTGTGATAGTAACAGAGGAAAATACAAAATATTCCGAAAATTTTAATTTCTTGATATACGCAAAGTACTCGTAGAAACGTTTTGTTGTTACTCAAATGACAGATCTGTGATAGTAACAGGAAAAAGCAAAATATTCCAAAAATTTTAATTTCTTGATTTACGCAAAGTACTCGTAGAGACGTTCTGTTGCTACTCAAATGAAAGATCTGTGATAGTAATAGAGTAAAATGGAAAAAATTCCGAAAATTTTGATTTTTCGATTTACGCAAAGTGCTCGTAGAGACGTTTTGTTGTTACTCAAATGACAGATCTGTCATAGTAACAGAGGAAAAAGAGAAAAATTCCTAAAATTTTGATTTCTTGACTTACGCAAAGTGCTCGTAGAGACGTTTGGTTGCTACTCAAATGAAAGATCTCTGATAGTAATAGAGTAAAAGGAAAAAAATCCGAAAATTTTAATTTCTTGATTTACGCAAACTACTCATCGAGACGTTTTGTTGGTACTCAAATGACAGATCTGTGATAGTAACAGAGGAAAAAGCAAAATATTCAAAAAATTTTAATTTCTTGATTTACGCAAAGTGGTCGTAGAGACATTTTGTTGCTACTCAAATGCCAGATCTGTGATAGTAACAGAAGAAAAAGCAAAATATTCCGAAAATTTTAATTTCTTGATATACGCAAAGTACTCGTAGAAACGTTTTGTTGTTACTCAAATGACAGATCTGTGATAGTAACAGAGGAAAAAGCAAAATATTCCAAAAATTTTAATTTCTTGATTTACGCAAAGTACTCGTAGAGACGTTTTGTTGTTACTCAAATGACAGATCTGTGATAGTAACAGAGGAAAATACAAAATATTCCGAAAATTTTAATTTCTTGATATACGCAAAGTACTCGTAGAGACGTTTTGTTGTTACTCAAATGACAGATCTGTGATAGTAACAGAGGAAAAAGCAGAATATTCCGAAAATTTTAATTTCTTGATTTACGCAAAGTGCTCGTAGAGACGTTTTGTTGTTACTCAAATGACAGATCAGTCATAGTAACAGAGGAAAAAGAGAAAAATTCCTAAAATTTTGATTTCTTGACTTACGCAAAGTGCTCGTAGAGACGTTTTGTTGCTACTCAAATGAAAGATCTGTGATAGTAACAGAGGAAAAAGCAAAATATTCCAAAAATTTTAATTTCTTGATTTACGCAAAGTACTCGTAGAGACGTTTTGTTGTTACTCAAATGACAGATCTGTGATAGTAACAGAGGAAAATACAAAATATTCCGAAAATTTTAATTTCTTGATATACGCAAAGTACTCGTAGAAACGTTTTGTTGTTACTCAAATGACAGATCTGTGATAGTAACAGAGGAAAAAGCAAAATATTCCGAAAATTTTAATTTCTTGATATACGCAAAGTACTCGTAGATACGTTTTGTTGTTACTCAAATGACAGATCTGTGATAGTAACAGAGGAAAAAGCAAAATATTCCAAAAATTTTAATTTCTTGATTTACGCAAAGTGGTCGTAGAGACGTTCTGTTGCTACTCAAATCAAAGATCCGTGATAGTAATAGAGTAAAATGGAAAAAAATCCGAAAATATTGATTTCTCGATTTACACAAAGTGCTCGTAGAGACAGACGTTTTGTTGTTACTCAAATGATAGATCTGTGATAGTAACAGAGGAAAAAGCAAAATATTCCGAAAATTTTAATTTCTTGATATACGCAAAGTACTCGTAGATACGTTTTGTTGTTACTCAAATGACAGATGTGTGATAGTAACAGAAGAAAAAGCAAAATATTCCGAAAATTTTAATTTCTTGATATACGCAAAGTACTCGTAGAAACGTTTTGTTGTTACTCAAATGACAGATCTGTGATAGTAACAGAGGAAAAAGGAAAATATTCCAAAAATTTTAATTTCTTGATTTACGCAAAGTGGTCGTAGAGACGTTCTGTTGCTACTCAAATCAAAGATACGTGATAGTAATAGAGTAAAATGGAAAAAATTCCGAAAATATTGATTTCTCGATTTACACAAAGTGCTCGTAGAGACAGACGTTTTGTTGTTACTCAAATGATAGATCTGTAATAGTAACAGAAGAAAAAGATAAAAATTCCTAAAATTTTGATTTCTTGACTTACGCAAAGTGCTCGTAGAGACGTTTTGTTGCTACTCAAATGAAAGATCTGTGATAGTAATAGAGTAAAATGGAGAAAATTCCGAAAATTTTAATTTCTTGAATTACGCAAAGTACTCATAGAGACGTTTTGTTGTTACTCAAATGACAGATCTGTGATAGTAACAGAGGAAAAAGCAGAATATTCCGAAAATTTTAATTTCTTGATTTACTCAAACTACTCATCGAGACGTTTTGTTGGTACTCAAATGACAGATCTGTGATAGTAACAGAGGAAAAAGCAAAATATTCCGAAAATTTTAATTTCTTGATTTACGCAAAGTGGTCGTAGAGACATTTTGTTGCTACTCAAATGCCAGATCTGTGATAGTAACAGAAGAAAAAGCAAAATATTCCGAAAATTTTATTTTCTTGATTTACGCAAAGTGCTCGTAGAGACGTTTTGTTGCTACTCAAATGAAAGATCTGTGATAGTAACAGAGGAAAAAGCAAAATATTCCAAAAATTTTAATTTCTTGATTTACGCAAAGTACTCGTAGAGACGTTTTGTTGTTACTCAAATGACAGATCTGTGATAGTAACAGAGGAAAATACAAAATATTCCGAAAATTTTAATTTCTTGATATACGCAAAGTACTCGTAGAAACGTTTTGTTGTTACTCAAATGACAGATCTGTGATAGTAACAGGAAAAAGCAAAATATTCCAAAAATTTTAATTTCTTGATTTACGCAAAGTACTCGTAGAGACGTTCTGTTGCTACTCAAATGAAAGATCTGTGATAGTAATAGAGTAAAATGGAAAAAATTCCGAAAATTTTGATTTTTCGATTTACGCAAAGTGCTCGTAGAGTCGTTTTGTTGTTACTCAAATGACAGATCTGTCATAGTAACAGAGGAAAAAGAGAAAAATTCCTAAAATTTTGATTTCTTGACTTACGCAAAGTGCTCGTAGAGACGTTTGGTTGCTACTCAAATGAAAGATCTCTGATAGTAATAGAGTAAAATGGAAAAAAATCCGAAAATTTTAATTTCTTGATTTACGCAAACTACTCATCGAGACGTTTTGTTGGTACTCAAATGACAGATCTGTGATAGTAACAGAGGAAAAAGCAAAATATTCAAAAAATTTTAATTTCTTGATTTACGCAAAGTGGTCGTAGAGACATTTTGTTGCTACTCAAATGCCAGATCTGTGATAGTAACAGAAGAAAAAGCAAAATATTCCGAAAATTTTAATTTCTTGATATACGCAAAGTACTCGTAGAAACGTTTTGTTGTTACTCAAATGACAGATCTGTGATAGTAACAGAGGAAAAAGCAAAATATTCCAAAAATTTTAATTTCTTGATTTACGCAAAGTACTCGTAGAGACGTTTTGTTGTTACTCAAATGACAGATCTGTGATAGTAACAGAGGAAAATACAAAATATTCCGAAAATTTTAATTTCTTGATATACGCAAAGTACTCGTAGAAACGTTTTGTTGTTACTCAAATGACAGATCTGTGATAGTAACAGAGGAAAAAGCAAAATATTCCGAAAATTTTAATTTCTTGATATACGCAAAGTACTCATAGAGACGTTTTGTTGTTACTCAAATGACAGATCTGTGATAGTAACAGAGGAAAAAGCAGAATATTCCGAAAATTTTAATTTCTTGATTTACGCAAAGTGCTCGTAGAGACGTTTTGTTGTTACTCAAATGGCAGATCAGTCATAGTAACAGAGGAAAAAGAGAAAAATTCCTAAAATTTTGATTTCTTGACTTACGCAAAGTGCTCGTAGAGACGTTTTGTTGCTACTCAAATGAAAGATCTGTGATAGTAACAGAGGAAAAAGCAAAATATTCCAAAAATTTTAATTTCTTGATTTACGCAAAGTACTCGTAGAGACGTTTTGTTGTTACTCAAATGACAGATCTGTGATAGTAACAGAGGAAAATACAAAATATTCCGAAAATTTTAATTTCTTGATATACGCAAAGTACTCGTAGAAGCGTTTTGTTGTTACTCAAATGACAGATCTGTGATAGTAACAGAGGAAAAAGCAAAATATTCCGAAAATTTTAATTTCTTGATATACGCAAAGTACTCGTAGATACGTTTTGTTGTTACTCAAATGACAGATCTGTGATAGTAACAGAGGAAAAAGCAAAATATTCCAAAAATTTTAATTTCTTGATTTACGCAAAGTGGTCGTAGAGACGTTCTGTTGCTACTCAAATCAAAGATCCGTGATAGTAATAGAGTAAAATGGAAAAAAATCCGAAAATATTGATTTCTCGATTTACACAAAGTGCTCGTAGAGACAGACGTTTTGTTGTTACTCAAATGATAGATCTGTGATAGTAACAGAGGAAAAAGCAAAATATTCCGAAAATTTTAATTTCTTGATATACGCAAAGTACTCGTGGATACGTTTTGTTGTTACTCAAATGACAGATCTGTGATAGTAACAGAAGAAAAAGCAAAATATTCCGAAAATTTTAATTTCTTGATATACGCAAAGTACTCGTAGAAACGTTTTGTTGTTACTCAAATGACAGATCTGTGATAGCAACAGAGGAAAAAGCAAAATATTCCAAACATTTTAATTTCTTGATTTACGCAAAGTGGTCGTAGAGACGTTCTGTTGCTACTCAAATCAAAGATACGTGATAGTAATAGAGTAAAATGGAAAAAATTCCGAAAATATTGATTTCTCGATTTACACAAAGTGCTCGTAGAGACAGACGTTTTGTTGTTACTCAAATGATAGATCTGTAATAGTAACAGAAGAAAAAGATAAAAATTCCTAAAATTTTGATTTCTTGACTTACGCAAAGTGCTCGTAGAGACGTTTTGTTGCTACTCAAATGAAAGATCTGTGATAGTAATAGAGTAAAATGGAGAAAATTCCGAAAATTTTAATTTCTTGAATTACGCAAAGTACTCATAGAGACGTTTTGTTGTTACTCAAATGACAGATCTGTGATAGTAACAGAGGAAAAAGGAGAATATTCCGAAAATTTTAATTTCTTGATTTACGCAAAGTGCTCGTAGAGACGTTTTGTTGTTACTCAAATGACAGATCTGTCATAGTAACAGAGGAAAAAGAGAAAAATTCCTAAAATTTTGATTTCTTGACTTACGCAAAGTGCTCGTAGAGACGTTTTGTTGCTACTCAAATGAAAGATCTGTGATAGTAACAGAGGAAAAAGCAAAATATTCCAAAAATTTTAATTTCTTGATTTACGCAAAGTACTCGTAGAGACGTTTTGTTGTTACTCAAATGACAGACCTGTGATAGTAACAGAGGAAAATACAAAATATTCCGAAAATTTTAATTTCTTGATATACGCAAAGTACTCGTAGAAACGTTTTGTTGTTACTCAAATGACAGATCTGTGATAGTAACAGACGAAAAAGCAAAATATTCCAAAAATTTTAATTTCTTGATTTACGCAAAGTACTCGTAGAGACGTTCTGTTGCTACTCAAATGAAAGATCTGTGATAGTAATAGAGTAAAATGGAAAAAATTCCGAAAATTTTGATTTTTCGATTTACGCAAAGTGCTCGTAGAGACGTTTTGTTGTAACTCAAATGACAGATCTGTCATAGTAACAGAGGAAAAAGAGAAAAATTCCTAAAATTTTGATTTCTTGACTTACGCAAAGTGCTCGTAGAGACGTTTGGTTGCTACTCAAATGAAAGATCTGTGATAGTAATAGAGTAAAATGGAAAAAAATCCGAAAATTTTAATTTCTTGATTTACGCAAACTACTCATCGAGACGTCTTGTTGGTACTCAAATGACAGATCTGTGATAGTAACAGAGGAAAAAGCAAAATATTCCGAAAATTTTAATTTCTTGAATTACGCAAAGTACTCATAGAGACGTTTTGTTGTTACTCAAATGAGAGATCTGTGATAGTAACAGAGGAAAAAGCAGAATATTCCGAAAATTTTAATTTCTTGATTTACGCAAAGTGCTCGTAGAGACGTTTTGTTGTTACTCAAATGACAGATCTGTCATAGTAACAGAGGAAAAAGAGAAAAATTCCTAAAATTTTGATTTCTTGACTTACGCAAAGTGCTCGTAGAGACGTTCTGTTGCTACTCAAATGAAAGATCTGTGATAGTAATAGAGTAAAATGGAAAAAAATCCGAAAATTTTAATTTCTTGATTTACGCAAACTACTCATCGAGACGTTTTGTTGGTACTCAAATGACAGATCTGTGATAGTAACAGAGGAAAAAGCAAAATATTCCGAAAATTTTAATTTCTTGATTTACGCAAAGTGGTCGTAGAGACATTTTGTTGCTACTCAAATGCCAGATCTGTGATAGTAACAGAAGAAAAAGCAAAATATTCCGAAAATTTTATTTTCTTGATTTACGCAAAGTACTCGTAGAGACGTTTTGTTGTTACTCAAATGACAGATCTGTGATAGTAACAGAGGAAAAACCAGAATATTCCGAAAATTTTAATTTCTTGATTTACGCAAAGTGCTCGTAGAGACGTTTTGTTGTTACTCAAATGACAGATCTGTCATAGTAACAGAGGAAAAAGAGAAAAATTCCTAAAATTTTGATTTCTTGACTTACGCAAAGTGCTCGTAGAGACGTTTTGTTGCTACTCAAATGAAAGATCTGTGATAGTAACAGAGGAAAAAGCAAAATATTCCAAAAATTTTAATTTCTTGATTTACGCAAAGTACTCGTAGAGACGTTTTGTTGTTACTCAAATGACAGATCTGTGATAGTAACAGAGGAAAATACAAAATATTCCGAAAATTTTAATTTCTTGATTTACGCAAAGTGGTCGTAGAGACATTTTGTTGCAACTCAAATGCCAGATCTGTGATAGTAACAGAAGAAAAAGCAAAATATTCCGAAAATTTTAATTTCTTGATATACGCAAAGTACTCGTAGAAACGTTTTGTTGTTACTCAAATGACAGATCTGTGATAGTAACAGAGGAAAAAGCAAAATATTCCAAAAATTTTAATTTCTTGATTTACGCAAAGTACTCGTAGAGACGTTTTGTTGTTACTCAAATGACAGATCTGTGATAGTAACAGAGGAAAATACAAAATATTCCGAAAATTTTAATTTCTTGATATACGCAAAGTACTCGTAGAAACGTTTTGTTGTTACTCAAATGACAGATCTGTGATAGTAACAGAGGAAAAAGCAGAATATTCCGAAAATTTTAATTTCTTGATTTACGCAAGTGCTCGTAGAGACGTTTTGTTGTTACTCAAATGACAGATCAGTCATAGTTACAGAGGAAAAAGAGAAAAATTCCTAAAATTTTGATTTCTTGACTTACGCAAAGTGCTCGTAGAGACGTTTTGTTGCTACTCAAATGAAAGATCTGTGATAGTAACAGAGGAAAAAGCAAAATATTCCAAAAATTTTAATTTCTTGATTTACGCAAAGTACTCGTAGAGACGTTTTGTTGTTACTCAAATGACAGATCTGTGATAGTAACAGAGGAAAATACAAAATATTCCGAAAATTTTAATTTCTTGATATACGCAAAGTACTCGTAGAAACGTTTTGTTGTTACTCAAATGACAGATCTGTGATAGTAACAGAGGAAAAAGCAAAATATTCCGAAAATTTTAATTTCTTGATATACGCAAAGTACTCGTAGATACGTTTTGTTGTTACTCAAATGACAGATCTGTGATAGTAACAGAGGAAAAAGCAAAATATTCCAAAAATTTTAATTTCTTGATTTACGCAAAGTGGTCGTAGAGACGTTCTGTTGCTACTCAAATCAAAGATCCGTGATAGTAATAGAGTAAAATGGAAAAAAATCCGAAAATATTGATTTCTCGATTTACACAAAGTGCTCGTAGAGACAGACGTTTTGTTGTTACTCAAATGATAGATCTGTGATAGTAACAGAGGAAAAAGCAAAATATTCCGAAAATTTTAATTTCTTGATATACGCAAAGTACTCGTAGATACGTTTTGTTGTTACTCAAATGACAGATGTGTGATAGTAACAGAAGAAAAAGCAAAATATTCCGAAAATTTTAATTTCTTGATATACGCAAAGTACTCGTAGAAACGTTTTGTTGTTACTCAAATGACAGATCTGTGATAGTAACAGAGGAAAAAGCAAAATATTCCAAAAATTTTAATTTCTTGATTTACGCAAAGTGGTGGTAGAGACGTTCTGTTGCTACTCAAATCAAAGATACGTGATAGTAATAGAGTAAAATGGAAAAAATTCCGAAAATATTGATTTCTCGATTTACACAAAGTGCTCGTAGAGACAGACGTTTTGTTGTTACTGAAATGATAGATCTGTAATAGTAACAGAAGAAAAAGATAAAAATTCCTAAAATTTTGATTTCTTGACTTACGCAAAGTGCTCGTAGAGACGTTTTGTTGCTACTCAAATGAAAGATCTGTGATAGTAATAGAGTAAAATGGAGAAAATTCCGAAAATTTTAATTTCTTGAATTACGCAAAGTACTCATAGAGACGTTTTGTTGTTACTCAAATGACAGATCTGTGATAGTAACAGAGGAAAAAGCAGAATATTCCGAAAATTTTAATTTCTTGATTTACGCAAAGTGCTCGTAGAGACGTTTTGTTGTTACTCAAATGACAGATCTGTCATAGTAACAGAGGAAAAAGAGAAAAATTCCTAAAATTTTGATTTCTTGACTTACGCAAAGTGCTCGTAGAGACGTTTTGTTGCTACTCAAATGAAAGATCTGTGATAGTAACAGAGGAAAATACAAAATATTCCGAAAATTTTAATTTCTTGATATACGCAAAGTACTCGTAGAAACGTTTTGTTGTTACTCAAATGACAGATCTGTGATAGTAACAGACGAAAAAGCAAAATATTCCAAAAATTTTAATTTCTTGATTTACGCAAAGTACTCGTAGAGACGTTCTGTTGCTACTCAAATGAAAGATCTGTGATAGTAATAGAGTAAAATGGAAAAAAATCCGAAAATTTTAATTTCTTGATTTACGCAAACTACTCATCGAGACGTTTTGTTGGTACCCAAATGACAGATCTGTGATAGTAACAGAGGAAAAAGCAAAATATTCCGAAAATTTTAATTTCTTGATTTACGCAAAGTGGTCGTAGAGACATTTTGTTGCTACTCAAATGCCAGATCTGTGATAGTAACAGAAGAAAAAGCAAAATATTCCGAAAATTTTATTTTCTTGATTTACGCAAAGTACTCGTAGAGACGTTTTGTTGTTACTCAAATGACAGATCTGTGATAGTAACAGAGGAAAAAGCAGAATATTCCGAAAATTTTAATTTCTTGATTTACGCAAAGTGCTCGTAGAGACGTTTTGTTGTTACTCAAATGACAGATCTGTCATAGTAACAGAGGAAAAAGAGAAAAATTCCTAAAATTTTGATTTCTTGACTTACGCAAAGTGCTCGTAGAGACGTTTTGTTGCTACTCAAATGAAAGATCTGTGATAGTAACAGAGGAAAAAGCAAAATATTCCAAAAATTTTAATTTCTTGATTTACGCAAAGTACTCGTAGAGACGTTTTGTTGTTACTCAAATGACAGATCTGTGATAGTAACAGAGGAAAATACAAAATATTCCGAAAATATTAATTTCTTGATTTACGCAAAGTGGTCGTAGAGACATTTTGTTGCTACTCAAATGCCAGATCTGTGATAGTAACAGAAGAAAAAGCAAAATATTCCGAAAATTTTAATTTCTTGATATACGCAAAGTACTCGTAGAAACGTTTTGTTGTTACTCAAATGACAGATCTGTGATAGTAACAGAGGAAAAAGCAAAATATTCCAAAAATTTTAATTTCTTGATTTACGCAAAGTACTCGTAGAGACGTTTTGTTGTTACTCAAATGACAGATCTGTGATAGTAACAGAGGAAAATACAAAATATTCCGAAAATTTTAATTTCTTGATATACGCAAAGTACTCGTAGAAACGTTTTGTTGTTACTCAAATGACAGATCTGTGATAGTAACAGAGGAAAAAGCAGAATATTCCGAAAATTTTAATTTCTTGATTTACGCAAAGTGCTCGTAGAGACGTTTTGTTGTTACTCAAATGACAGATCAGTCATAGTAACAGAGGAAAAAGAGAAAAATTCCTAAAATTTTGATTTCTTGACTTACGCAAAGTGCTCGTAGAGACGTTTTGTTGCTACTCAAATGAAAGATCTGTGATAGTAACAGAGGAAAAAGCAAAATATTCCAAAAATTTTAATTTCTTGATTTACGCAAAGTACTCGTAGAGACGTTTTGTTGTTACTCAAATGACAGATCTGTGATAGTAACAGAGGAAAATACAAAATATTCCGAAAATTTTAATTTCTTGATATACGCAAAGTACTCGTAGAAACGTTTTGTTGTTACTCAAATGACAGATCTGTGATAGTAACAGAGGAAAAAGCAAAATATTCCGAAAATTTTAATTTCTTGATATACGCAAAGTACTCGTAGATACGTTTTGTTGTTACTCAAATGACAGATCTGTGATAGTAACAGAGGAAAAAGCAAAATATTCCAAAAATTTTAATTTCTTGATTTACGCAAAGTGGTCGTAGAGACGTTCTGTTGCTACTCAAATCAAAGATCCGTGATAGTAATAGAGTAAAATGGAAAAAAATCCGAAAATATTGATTTCTCGATTTACACAAAGTGCTCGTAGAGACAGACGTTTTGTTGTTACTCAAATGATAGATCTGTGATAGTAACAGAGGAAAAAGCAAAATATTCCGAAAATTTTAATTTCTTGATATACGCAAAGTACTCGTAGATACGTTTTGTTGTTACTCAAATGACAGATGTGTGATAGTAACAGAAGAAAAAGCAAAATATTCCGAAAATTTTAATTTCTTGATATACGCAAAGTACTCGTAGAAACGTTTTGTTGTTACTCAAATGACAGATCTGTGATAGTAACAGAGGAAAAAGCAAAATATTCCAAAAATTTTAATTTCTTGATTTACGCAAAGTGGTCGTAGAGACGTTCTGTTGCTACTCAAATCAAAGATACGTGATAGTAATAGAGTAAAATGGAAAAAATTCCGAAAATATTGATTTCTCGATTTACACAAAGTGCTCGTAGAGACAGACGTTTTGTTGTTACTCAAATGATAGATCTGTAATAGTAACAGAAGAAAAAGATAAAAATTCCTAAAATTTTGATTTCTTGACTTACGCAAAGTGCTCGTAGAGACGTTTTGTTGCTACTCAAATGAAAGATCTGTGATAGTAATAGAGTAAAATGGAGAAAATTCCGAAAATTTTAATTTCTTGAATTACGCAAAGTACTCATAGAGACGTTTTGTTGTTACTCAAATGACAGATCTGTGATAGTAACAGAGGAAAAAGCAGAATATTCCGAAAATTTTAATTTCTTGATTTACGCAAACTACTCATCGAGACGTTTTGTTGGTACTCAAATGACAGATCTGTGATAGTAACAGAGGAAAAAGCAAAATATTCCGAAAATTTTAATTTCTTGATTTACGCAAAGTGGTCGTAGAGACATTTTGTTGCTACTCAAATGCCAGATCTGTGATAGTAACAGAAGAAAAAGCAAAATATTCCGAAAATTTTATTTTCTTGATTTACGCAAAGTACTCGTAGAGACGTTTTGTTGTTACTCAAATGACAGATCTGTGATAGTAACAGAGGAAAAAGCAAAATATTCCAAAAATTTTAATTTCTTGATTTACGCAAAGTACTCGTAGAGGCGTTCTGTTGCTACTCAAATGAAAGATCTGTGATAGTAATAGAGTAAAATGGAAAAAATTCCGAAAATTTTGATTTTTCGATTTACGCAAAGTGCTCGTAGAGACGTTTTGTTGTTACTCAAATGACAGATCTGTCATAGTAACAGAGGAAAAAGAGAAAAATTCCTAAAATTTTGATTTCTTGACTTACGCAAAGTGCTCGTAGAGACGTTTGGTTGCTACTCAAATGAAAGATCTGTGATAGTAATAGAGTAAAATGGAAAAAATTCCGAAAATTTTAATTTCTTGATTTACGCAAACTACTCATCGAGACGTTTTGTTGGTACTCAAATGACAGATCTGTGATAGTAACAGAGGAAAAAGCAAAATATTCCGAAAATTTTAATTTCTTGATTTACGCAAAGTGGTCGTAGAGACATTTTGTTGCTACTCAAATGCCAGATCTGTGATAGTAACAGAAGAAAAAGCAAAATATTCCGAAAATTTTAATTTCTTGATATACGCAAAGTACTCGTAGAAACGTTTTGTTGTTACTCAAATGACAGATCTGTGATAGTAACAGAGGAAAAAGCAAAATATTCCAAAAATTTTAATTTCTTGATTTACGCAAAGTACTCGTAGAGACGTTTTGTTGTTACTCAAATGACAGATCTGTGATAGTAACAGAGGAAAATACAAAATATTCCGAAAATTTTAATTTCTTGATATACGCAAAGTACTCGTAGAAACGTTTTGTTGTTACTCAAATGACAGATCTGTGATAGTAACAGAGGAAAAAGCAAAATATTCCGAAAATTTTAATTTTTTGATATACGCAAAGTACTCGTAGATACGTTTTGTTGTTACTCAAATGACAGATCTGTGATAGTAACAGAGGAAAAAGCAAAATATTCCAAAAATTTTAATTTCTTGATTTACGCAAAGTACTCGTAGAGACGTTCTGTTGCTACTCAAATGAAAGATCTGTGATAGTAATAGAGTAAAATGGAAAAAAATCCGAAAATTTTAATTTCTTGATTTACGCAAACTACTCATCGAGACGTTTTGTTGGTACCCAAATGACAGATCTGTGATAGTAACAGAGGAAAAAGCAAAATATTCCGAAAATTTTAATTTCTTGATTTACGCAAAGTGGTCGTAGAGACATTTTGTTGCTACTCAAATGCCAGATCTGTGATAGTAACAGAAGAAAAAGCAAAATATTCCGAAAATTTTATTTTCTTGATTTACGCAAAGTACTCGTAGAGACGTTTTGTTGTTACTCAAATGACAGATCTGTGATAGTAACAGAGGAAAAAGCAGAATATTCCGAAAATTTTAATTTCTTGATTTACGCAAAGTGCTCGTAGAGACGTTTTGTTGTTACTCAAATGACAGATCTGTCATAGTAACAGAGGAAAAAGAGAAAAATTCCTAAAATTTTGATTTCTTGACTTACTCAAAGTGCTCGTAGAGACGTTTTGTTGCTACTCAAATGAAAGATCTGTGATAGTAACAGAGGAAAAAGCAAAATATTCCAAAAATTTTAATTTCTTGATTTACGCAAAGTACTCGTAGAGACGTTTTGTTGTTACTCAAATGACAGATCTGTGATAGTAACAGAGGAAAATACAAAATATTCCGAAAATATTAATTTCTTGATTTACGCAAAGTGGTCGTAGAGACATTTTGTTGCTACTCAAATGCCAGATCTGTGATAGTAACAGAAGAAAAAGCAAAATATTCCGAAAATTTTAATTTCTTGATATACGCAAAGTACTCGTAGAAACGTTTTGTTGTTACTCAAATGACAGATCTGTGATAGTAACAGAGGAAAAAGCAAAATATTCCAAAAATTTTAATTTCTTGATTTACGCAAAGTACTCGTAGAGACGTTTTGTTGTTACTCAAATGACAGATCTGTGATAGTAACAGAGGAAAATACAAAATATTCCGAAAATTTTAATTTCTTGATATACGCAAAGTACTCGTAGAAACGTTTTGTTGTTACTCAAATGACAGATCTGTGATAGTAACAGAGGAAAAAGCAGAATATTCCGAAAATTTTAATTTCTTGATTTACGCAAAGTGCTCGTAGAGACGTTTTGTTGTTACTCAAATGACAGATCAGTCATAGTAACAGAGGAAAAAGAGAAAAATTCCTAAAATTTTGATTTCTTGACTTACGCAAAGTGCTCGTAGAGACGTTTTGTTGCTACTCAAATGAAAGATCTGTGATAGTAACAGAGGAAAAAGCAAAATATTCCAAAAATTTTAATTTCTTGATTTACGCAAAGTACTCGTAGAGACGTTTTGTTGTTACTCAAATGACAGATCTGTGATAGTAACAGAGGAAAATACAAAATATTCCGAAAATTTTAATTTCTTGATATACGCAAAGTACTCGTAGAAACGTTTTGTTGTTACTCAAATGACAGATCTGTGATAGTAACAGAGGAAAAAGCAAAATATTCCGAAAATTTTAATTTCTTGATATACGCAAAGTACTCGTAGATACGTTTTGTTGTTACTCAAATGACAGATCTGTGATAGTAACAGAGGAAAAAGCAAAATATTCCAAAAATTTTAATTTCTTGATTTACGCAAAGTGGTCGTAGAGACGTTCTGTTGCTACTCAAATCAAAGATCCGTGATAGTAATAGAGTAAAATGGAAAAAAATCCGAAAATATTGATTTCTCGATTTACACAAAGTGCTCGTAGAGACAGACGTTTTGTTGTTACTCAAATGATAGATCTGTGATAGTAACAGAGGAAAAAGCAAAATATTCCGAAAATTTTAATTTCTTGATATACGCAAAGTACTCGTAGATACGTTTTGTTGTTACTCAAATGACAGATGTGTGATAGTAACAGAAGAAAAAGCAAAATATTCCGAAAATTTTAATTTCTTGATATACGCAAAGTACTCGTAGAAACGTTTTGTTGTTACTCAAATGACAGATCTGTGATAGTAACAGAGGAAAAAGCAAAATATTCCAAAAATTTTAATTTCTTGATTTACGCAAAGTGGTCGTAGAGACGTTCTGTTGCTACTCAAATCAAAGATACGTGATAGTAATAGAGTAAAATGGAAAAAATTCCGAAAATATTGATTTCTCGATTTACACAAAGTGCTCGTAGAGACAGACGTTTTGTTGTTACTCAAATGATAGATCTGTAATAGTAACAGAAGAAAAAGATAAAAATTCCTAAAATTTTGATTTCTTGACTTACGCAAAGTGCTCGTAGAGACGTTTTGTTGCTACTCAAATGAAAGATCTGTGATAGTAATAGAGTAAAATGGAGAAAATTCCGAAAATTTTAATTTCTTGAATTACGCAAAGTACTCATAGAGACGTTTTGTTGTTACTCAAATGACAGATCTGTGATAGTAACAGAGGAAAAAGCAGAATATTCCGAAAATTTTAATTTCTTGATTTACGCAAACTACTCATCGAGACGTTTTGTTGGTACTCAAATGACAGATCTGTGATAGTAACAGAGGAAAAAGCAAAATATTCCGAAAATTTTAATTTCTTGATTTACGCAAAGTGGTCGTAGAGACATTTTGTTGCTACTCAAATGCCAGATCTGTGATAGTAACAGAAGAAAAAGCAAAATATTCCGAAAATTTTATTTTCTTGATTTACGCAAAGTACTCGTAGAGACGTTTTGTTGTTACTCAAATGACAGATCTGTGATAGTAACAGAGGAAAAAGCAAAATATTCCAAAAATTTTAATTTCTTGATTTACGCAAAGTACTCGTAGAGGCGTTCTGTTGCTACTCAAATGAAAGATCTGTGATAGTAATAGAGTAAAATGGAAAAAATTCCGAAAATTTTGATTTTTCGATTTACGCAAAGTGCTCGTAGAGACGTTTTGTTGTTACTCAAATGACAGATCTGTCATAGTAACAGAGGAAAAAGAGAAAAATTCCTAAAATTTTGATTTCTTGACTTACGCAAAGTGCTCGTAGAGACGTTTGGTTGCTACTCAAATGAAAGATCTGTGATAGTAATAGAGTAAAATGGAAAAAATTCCGAAAATTTTAATTTCTTGATTTACGCAAACTACTCATCGAGACGTTTTGTTGGTACTCAAATGACAGATCTGTGATAGTAACAGAGGAAAAAGCAAAATATTCCGAAAATTTTAATTTCTTGATTTACGCAAAGTGGTCGTAGAGACATTTTGTTGCTACTCAAATGCCAGATCTGTGATAGTAACAGAAGAAAAAGCAAAATATTCCGAAAATTTTAATTTCTTGATATACGCAAAGTACTCGTAGAAACGTTTTGTTGTTACTCAAATGACAGATCTGTGATAGTAACAGAGGAAAAAGCAAAATATTCCAAAAATTTTAATTTCTTGATTTACGCAAAGTACTCGTAGAGACGTTTTGTTGTTACTCAAATGACAGATCTGTGATAGTAACAGAGGAAAATACAAAATATTCCGAAAATTTTAATTTCTTGATATACGCAAAGTACTCGTAGAAACGTTTTGTTGTTACTCAAATGACAGATCTGTGATAGTAACAGAGGAAAAAGCAAAATATTCCGAAAATTTTAATTTTTTGATATACGCAAAGTACTCGTAGATACGTTTTGTTGTTACTCAAATGACAGATCTGTGATAGTAACAGAGGAAAAAGCAAAATATTCCAAAAATTTTAATTTCTTGATTTACGCAAAGTACTCGTAGAGACGTTCTGTTGCTACTCAAATGAAAGATCTGTGATAGTAATAGAGTAAAATGGAAAAAAATCCGAAAATTTTAATTTCTTGATTTACGCAAACTACTCATCGAGACGTTTTGTTGGTACCCAAATGACAGATCTGTGATAGTAACAGAGGAAAAAGCAAAATATTCCGAAAATTTTAATTTCTTGATTTACGCAAAGTGGTCGTAGAGACATTTTGTTGCTACTCAAATGCCAGATCTGTGATAGTAACAGAAGAAAAAGCAAAATATTCCGAAAATTTTATTTTCTTGATTTACGCAAAGTACTCGTAGAGACGTTTTGTTGTTACTCAAATGACAGATCTGTGATAGTAACAGAGGAAAAAGCAGAATATTCCGAAAATTTTAATTTCTTGATTTACGCAAAGTGCTCGTAGAGACGTTTTGTTGTTACTCAAATGACAGATCTGTCATAGTAACAGAGGAAAAAGAGAAAAATTCCTAAAATTTTGATTTCTTGACTTACGCAAAGTGCTCGTAGAGACGTTTTGTTGCTACTCAAATGAAAGATCTGTGATAGTAACAGAGGAAAAAGCAAAATATTCCAAAAATTTTAATTTCTTGATTTACGCAAAGTACTCGTAGAGACGTTTTGTTGTTACTCAAATGACAGATCTGTGATAGTAACAGAGGAAAATACAAAATATTCCGAAAATATTAATTTCTTGATTTACGCAAAGTGGTCGTAGAGACATTTTGTTGCTACTCAAATGCCAGATCTGTGATAGTAACAGAAGAAAAAGCAAAATATTCCGAAAATTTTAATTTCTTGATATACGCAAAGTACTCGTAGAAACGTTTTGTTGTTACTCAAATGACAGATCTGTGATAGTAACAGAGGAAAAAGCAAAATATTCCAAAAATTTTAATTTCTTGATTTACGCAAAGTACTCGTAGAGACGTTTTGTTGTTACTCAAATGACAGATCTGTGATAGTAACAGAGGAAAATACAAAATATTCCGAAAATTTTAATTTCTTGATATACGCAAAGTACTCGTAGAAACGTTTTGTTGTTACTCAAATGACAGATCTGTGATAGTAACAGAGGAAAAAGCAGAATATTCCGAAAATTTTAATTTCTTGATTTACGCAAAGTGCTCGTAGAGACGTTTTGTTGTTACTCAAATGACAGATCAGTCATAGTAACAGAGGAAAAAGAGAAAAATTCCTAAAATTTTGATTTCTTGACTTACGCAAAGTGCTCGTAGAGACGTTTTGTTGCTACTCAAATGAAAGATCTGTGATAGTAACAGAGGAAAAAGCAAAATATTCCAAAAATTTTAATTTCTTGATTTACGCAAAGTACTCGTAGAGACGTTTTGTTGTTACTCAAATGACAGATCTGTGATAGTAACAGAGGAAAATACAAAATATTCCGAAAATTTTAATTTCTTGATATACGCAAAGTACTCGTAGAAACGTTTTGTTGTTACTCAAATGACAGATCTGTGATAGTAACAGAGGAAAAAGCAAAATATTCCGAAAATTTTAATTTCTTGATATACGCAAAGTACTCGTAGATACGTTTTGTTGTTACTCAAATGACAGATCTGTGATAGTAACAGAGGAAAAAGCAAAATATTCCAAAAATTTTAATTTCTTGATTTACGCAAAGTGGTCGTAGAGACGTTCTGTTGCTACTCAAATCAAAGATCCGTGATAGTAATAGAGTAAAATGGAAAAAAATCCGAAAATATTGATTTCTCGATTTACACAAAGTGCTCGTAGAGACAGACGTTTTGTTGTTACTCAAATGATAGATCTGTGATAGTAACAGAGGAAAAAGCAAAATATTCCGAAAATTTTAATTTCTTGATATACGCAAAGTACTCGTAGATACGTTTTGTTGTTACTCAAATGACAGATGTGTGATAGTAACAGAAGAAAAAGCAAAATATTCCGAAAATTTTAATTTCTTGATATACGCAAAGTACTCGTAGAAACGTTTTGTTGTTACTCAAATGACAGATCTGTGATAGTAACAGAGGAAAAAGCAAAATATTCCAAAAATTTTAATTTCTTGATTTACGCAAAGTGGTCGTAGAGACGTTCTGTTGCTACTCAAATCAAAGATACGTGATAGTAATAGAGTAAAATGGAAAAAATTCCGAAAATATTGATTTCTCGATTTACACAAAGTGCTCGTAGAGACAGACGTTTTGTTGTTACTCAAATGATAGATCTGTAATAGTAACAGAAGAAAAAGATAAAAATTCCTAAAATTTTGATTTCTTGACTTACGCAAAGTGCTCGTAGAGACGTTTTGTTGCTACTCAAATGAAAGATCTGTGATAGTAATAGAGTAAAATGGAGAAAATTCCGAAAATTTTAATTTCTTGAATTACGCAAAGTACTCATAGAGACGTTTTGTTGTTACTCAAATGACAGATCTGTGATAGTAACAGAGGAAAAAGCAGAATATTCCGAAAATTTTAATTTCTTGATTTACGCAAACTACTCATCGAGACGTTTTGTTGGTACTCAAATGACAGATCTGTGATAGTAACAGAGGAAAAAGCAAAATATTCCGAAAATTTTAATTTCTTGATTTACGCAAAGTGGTCGTAGAGACATTTTGTTGCTACTCAAATGCCAGATCTGTGATAGTAACAGAAGAAAAAGCAAAATATTCCGAAAATTTTATTTTCTTGATTTACGCAAAGTACTCGTAGAGACGTTTTGTTGTTACTCAAATGACAGATCTGTGATAGTAACAGAGGAAAAAGCAAAATATTCCAAAAATTTTAATTTCTTGATTTACGCAAAGTACTCGTAGAGGCGTTCTGTTGCTACTCAAATGAAAGATCTGTGATAGTAATAGAGTAAAATGGAAAAAATTCCGAAAATTTTGATTTTTCGATTTACGCAAAGTGCTCGTAGAGACGTTTTGTTGTTACTCAAATGACAGATCTGTCATAGTAACAGAGGAAAAAGAGAAAAATTCCTAAAATTTTGATTTCTTGACTTACGCAAAGTGCTCGTAGAGACGTTTGGTTGCTACTCAAATGAAAGATCTGTGATAGTAATAGAGTAAAATGGAAAAAATTCCGAAAATTTTAATTTCTTGATTTACGCAAACTACTCATCGAGACGTTTTGTTGGTACTCAAATGACAGATCTGTGATAGTAACAGAGGAAAAAGCAAAATATTCCGAAAATTTTAATTTCTTGATTTACGCAAAGTGGTCGTAGAGACATTTTGTTGCTACTCAAATGCCAGATCTGTGATAGTAACAGAAGAAAAAGCAAAATATTCCGAAAATTTTAATTTCTTGATATACGCAAAGTACTCGTAGAAACGTTTTGTTGTTACTCAAATGACAGATCTGTGATAGTAACAGAGGAAAAAGCAAAATATTCCAAAAATTTTAATTTCTTGATTTACGCAAAGTACTCGTAGAGACGTTTTGTTGTTACTCAAATGACAGATCTGTGATAGTAACAGAGGAAAATACAAAATATTCCGAAAATTTTAATTTCTTGATATACGCAAAGTACTCGTAGAAACGTTTTGTTGTTACTCAAATGACAGATCTGTGATAGTAACAGAGGAAAAAGCAAAATATTCCGAAAATTTTAATTTTTTGATATACGCAAAGTACTCGTAGATACGTTTTGTTGTTACTCAAATGACAGATCTGTGATAGTAACAGAGGAAAAAGCAAAATATTCCAAAAATTTTAATTTCTTGATTTACGCAAAGTGGTCGTAGAGACGTTCTGTTGCTACTCAAATCAAAGATCCGTGATAGTAATAGAGTAAAATGGAAAAAAATCCGAAAATATTGATTTCTCGATTTACACAAAGTGCTCGTAGAGACAGACGTTTTGTTGTTACTCAAATGATAGATCTGTGATAGTAACAGAGGAAAAAGCAAAATATTCCGAAAATTTTAATTTCTTGATATACGCAAAGTACTCGTAGATACGTTTTGTTGTTACTCAAATGACAGATCTGTGATAGTAACAGAAGAAAAAGCAAAATATTCCGAAAATTTTAATTTCTTGATATACGCAAAGTACTCGTAGAAACGTTTTGTTGTTACTCAAATTACAGATCTGTGATAGTAACAGAGGAAAAAGCAAAATATTCCAAAAATTTTAATTTCTTGATTTACGCAAAGTGGTCGTAGAGACGTTCTGTTGCTACTCAAATCAAAGATACGTGATAGTAATAGAGTAAAATGGAAAAAATTCCGAAAATATTGATTTCTCGATTTACACAAAGTGCTCGTAGAGACAGACGTTTTGTTGTTACTCAAATGATAGATCTGTAATAGTAACAGAAGAAAAAGATAAAAATTCCTAAAATTTTGATTTCTTGACTTACGCAAAGTGCTCGTAGAGACGTTTTGTTGCTACTCAAATGAAAGATCTGTGATAGTAATAGAGTAAAATGGAGAAAATTCCGAAAATTTTAATTTCTTGAATTACGCAAAGTACTCATAGAGACGTTTTGTTGTTACTCAAATGACAGATCTGTGATAGTAACAGAGGAAAAAGCAGAATATTCCGAAAATTTTAATTTCTTGATTTACGCAAAGTGCTCGTAGAGACGTTTTGTTGTTACTCAAATGACAGATCTGTCATAGTAACAGAGGAAAAAGAGAAAAATTCCTAAAATTTTGATTTCTTGACTTACGCAAAGTGCTCGTAGAGACGTTTTGTTGCTACTCAAATGAAAGATCTGTGATAGTAACAGAGGAAAAAGCAAAATATTCCAAAAATTTTAATTTCTTGATTTACGCAAAGTACTCGTAGAGACGTTTTGTTGTTACTCAAATGACAGATCTGTGATAGTAACAGAGGAAAATACAAAATATTCCGAAAATTTTAATTTCTTGATATACGCAAAGTACTCGTAGAAACGTTTTGTTGTTACTCAAATGAAAGATCTGTGATAGTAATAGAGTAAAATGGAAAAAATTCCGAAAATTTGGATTTTTCGATTTACGCAAAGTGCTCGTAGAGACGTTTTGTTGTTACTCAAATGACAGATCTGTCATAGTAACAGAGGAAAAAGCAAAATATTCCAAAAATTTTAATTTCTTGATTTACGCAAAGTGGTCGTAGAGACATTTTGTTGCTACTCAAATGCCAGATCTGTGATAGTAACAGAAGAAAAAGCAAAATATTCCGAAAATTTTATTTTCTTGATTTACGCAAAGTACTCGTAGAGACGTTTTGTTGTTACTCAAATGACAGATCTGTGATAGTAACAGAGGAAAAAGCAAAATATTCCAAAAATTTTAATTTCTTGATTTACGCAAAGTACTCGTAGAGACGTTCTGTTGCTACTCAAATGAAAGATCTGTGATAGTAATAGAGTAAAATGGAAAAAATTCCGAAAATTTTGATTTTTCGATTTACGCAAAGTGCTCGTAGATACGTTTTGTTGTTACTCAAATGACAGATCTGTCATAGTAACAGAGGAAAAAGAGAAAAATTCCTAAAATTTTGATTTCTTGACTTACGCAAAGTGCTCGTAGAGACGTTTGGTTGCTACTCAAATGAAAGATCTGTGATAGTAATAGAGTAAAATGGAAAAAATTCCGAAAATTTTAATTTCTTGATTTACGCAAAGTACTCATAGAGACGTTTTGGTGGTACTCAAATGACAGATCTGTGATAGTAACAGAGGAAAAAGTAAAATATTCCGAAAATTTTAATTTCTCAATTTACGCAAAGTGCTCGTAGAGACGTTTTGTTGTTACTCAAATGACAGATCTGTGATAGTAACAGAAGAAAAAGCAAAATATTCCGAAAATTTTATTTTCTTGATTTACGCAAAGTACTCGTAGAGACGTTTTGTTGTTACTCAAATGACAGATCTGTGATAGTAACAGAGGAAAAAGCAAAATATTCCAAAAATTTTAATTTCTTGATTTACGCAAAGTACTCGTAGAGACGTTCTGTTGCTACTCAAATGAAAGATCTGTGATAGTAATAGAGTAAAATGGAAAAAATTCCGAAAATTTTGATTTTTCGATTTACGCAAAGTGCTCGTAGAGACGTTTTGTTGTTACTCAAATGACAGATCTGTCATAGTAACAGAGGAAAAAGAGAAAAATTCCTAAAATTTTGATTTCTTGACTTACGCAAAGTGCTCGTAGAGACATTTGGTTGCTACTCAAATGAAAGATCTGTGATAGTAATAGAGTAAAATGGAAAAAATTCCGAAAATTTTAATTTCTTGATTTACGCAAAGTACTCATAGAGACGTTTTGGTGGTACTCAAATGACAGATCTGTGATAGTAACAGAGGAAAAAGCAAAATATTCCGAAAATTTTAATTTCTCAATTTACGCAAAGTGCTCGTAGAGACGTTTTGTTGTCACTCAAATGACAGATCTGTGATAGTAACAGAAGAAAAAGCAAAATATTCCGAAAATTTTATTTTCTTGATTTACGCAAAGTACTCGTAGAGACGTTTTGTTGTTACTCAAATGACAGATCTGTGATAGTAACAGAGGAAAAAGCAAAATATTCCAAAAATTTTAATTTCTTGATTTACGCAAAGTACTCGTAGAGACGTTCTGTTGCTACTCAAATGAAAGATCTGTGATAGTAATAGAGTAAAATGGAAAAAATTCCGAAAATTTTGATTTTTCGATTTACGCAAAGTGCTCGTAGAGACGTTTTGTTGTTACTCAAATGACAGATCTGTCATAGTAACAGAGGAAAAAGAGAAAAATTCCTAAAATTTTGATTTCTTGACTTACGCAAAGTGCTCGTAGAGACGTTTGGTTGCTACTCAAATGAAAGATCTGTGATAGTAATAGAGTAAAATGGAATTTACTTTATTTACGATTTACGCAAAGTGCTCGTAGAGACGTTTTGTTGTTACTCAAATGACAGATCTGTCATAGTAACAGAGGAAAAAGAGAAAAATTCCTAAAATTTTGATTTCTTGACTTACGCAAAGTGCTCGTAGAGACATTTGGTTGCTACTCAAATGAAAGATCTGTGATAGTAATAGAGTAAAATGGAAAAAATTCCGAAAATTTTAATTTCTTGATTTACGCAAAGTACTCATAGAGACGTTTTGGTGGTACTCAAATGACAGATCTGTGATAGTAACAGAGGAAAAAGCAAAATATTCCGAAAATTTTAATTTCTCAATTTACGCAAAGTGCTCGTAGAGACGTTTTGTTGTCACTCAAATGACAGATCTGTGATAGTAACAGAAGAAAAAGCAAAATATTCCGAAAATTTTATTTTCTTAATTTACGCAAAGTACTCGTAGAGACGTTTTGTTGTTACTCAAATGACAGATCTGTGATAGTAACAGAGGAAAAAGCAAAATATTCCAAAAATTTTAATTTCTTGATTTACGCAAAGTACTCGTAGAGACGTTCTGTTGCTACTCAAATGAAAGATCTGTGATAGTAATAGAGTAAAATGGAAAAAATTCCGAAAATTTTGATTTTTCGATTTGCGCAAAGTGCTCGTAGAGACGTTTTGTTGTTACTCAAATGACAGATCTGTCATAGTAACAGAGGAAAAAGAGAAAAATTCCTAAAATTTTGATTTCTTGACTTACGCAAAGTGCTCGTAGAGACGTTCTGTTGCTACTCAAATGAAAGATCTGTGATAGTAATAGAGTAAAATGGAAAAAATTCCGAAAATTTTGATTTTTCGATTTACGCAAAGTGCTCGTAGAGACGTTTTGTTGTTACTCAAATGACAGATCTGTCATAGTAACAGAGGAAAAAGAGAAAAATTCCTAAAATTTTGATTTCTTGACTTACGCAAAGTGCTCGTAGAGACATTTGGTTGCTACTCAAATGAAAGATCTGTGATAGTAATAGAGTAAAATGGAAAAAATTCCGAAAATTTTAATTTCTTGATTTACGCAAAGTACTCATAGAGACGTTTTGGTGGTACTCAAATGACAGATCTGTGATAGTAACAGAGGAAAAAGCAAAATATTCCGAAAATTTTAATTTCTCAATTTACGCAAAGTGCTCGTAGAGACGTTTTGTTGTCACTCAAATGACAGATCTGTGATAGTAACAGAAGAAAAAGCAAAATATTCCGAAAATTTTATTTTCTTAATTTACGCAAAGTACTCGTAGAGACGTTTTGTTGTTACTCAAATGACAGATCTGTGATAGTAACAGAGGAAAAAGCAAAATATTCCAAAAATTTTAATTTCTTGATTTACGCAAAGTACTCGTAGAGACGTTCTGTTGCTACTCAAATGAAAGATCTGTGATAGTAATAGAGTAAAATGGAAAAAATTCCGAAAATTTTGATTTTTCGATTTACGCAAAGTGCTCGTAGAGACGTTTTGTTGTTACTCAAATGACAGATCTGTCATAGTAACAGAGGAAAAAGAGAAAAATTCCTAAAATTTTGATTTCTTGACTTACGCAAAGTGCTCGTAGAGACGTTTGGTTGCTACTCAAATGAAAGATCTGTGATAGTAATAGAGTAAAATGGAAAAAATTCCGAAAATTTTAATTTCTTGATTTACGCAAAGTACTCATAGAGACGTTTTGGTGGTACTCAAATGACAGATCTGTGATAGTAACAGAGGAAAAAGTAAAATATTCCGAAAATTTTAATTTCTCAATTTACGCAAAGTGCTCGTAGAGACGTTTTGTTGTTACTCAAATGACAGATCTGTGATAGTAACAGAAGAAAAAGCAAAATATTCCGAAAATTTTATTTTCTTGATTTACGCAAAGTACTCGTAGAGACGTTTTGTTGTTACTCAAATGACAGATCTGTGATATTAACAGAGGAAAATGCAAAATATTCCGAAAATTTTAATTTCTTGATATACGCAAAGTACTCGTAGAGACGTTTTGTTGTTACTCAAATGACAGATCTGTGATAGTAACAGAGGAAAAAGCAAAATATTCCGAAAATTTTAATTTCTTGATATACGCAAAGTACTCGTAGATACGTTTTGTTGTCACTCAAATGACAGATCTGTGATATTAACAGAGGAAAATGCAAAATATTCCGAAAATTTTAATTTCTTGATATACGCAAAGTACTCGTAGAGACGTTTTGTTGTTACTCAAATGACAGATCTGTGATAGTAACAGAGGAAAAAGCAAAATATTCCGAAAATTTTAATTTCTTGATATACGCAAAGTACTCGTAGATACGTTTTGTTGTTACTCAAATGACAGATCTGTGATAGTAACAGAGGAAAAAGCAAAATATTCCAAAAATTTTAATTTCTTGATTTACGCAAAGTGGTCGTAGAGACGTTCTGTTGCTACTCAAATCAAAGATCCGTGATAGTAATAGAGTAAAATGGAAAAAAATCCGAAAATATTGATTTCTCGATTTACACAAAGTGCTCGTAGAGACAGACGTTTTGTTGTTACTCAAATGATAGATCTGTAATAGTAACAGAAGAAAAAGATAAATATTCCTAAAATTTTGATTTGTTGACTTACGCAAAGTGCTCGTAGAGACGTTTTGTTGCTACTCAAATGAAAGATCTGTGATAGTAATAGAGTAAAATGGAGAAAATTCCGAAAATTTTAATTTCTTGAATTACGCAAAGTACTCATAGAGACGTTTTGTTGGTACTCAAATGACAAATCTGTGATAGTAACAGAGGAAAAAGCAGAATATTAAGAAAATTTTAACTTCTTGATATACGCAAAGTACTCATAGAGACGTTTTGTTGTTATTCAAATGACAGATCTGTGATAGTAACAGAGGAAAAAGCAGAATATTCCGAAAATTTTAATTTCTTGATTTACGCAAAGTGCTCGTAGAGACGTTTTGTTGTTACTCAAATGACGGATCTGTCATAGTAACAGAGGAAAAAGAGAAAAATTCCTAAAATTTTGATTTCTTGACTTACGCAAAGTGCTCGTCGAGACGTTTTGTTGCTACTCAAATGAAAGATCTGTGATAGTAACAGAGGAAAAAGCAAAATATTCCAAAAATTTTAATTTCTTGATTTACGCAAAGTACTCGTAGAGAAGTTTTGTTGTTACTCAAATGACAGATCTGTGATAGTAACAGAGGAAAATACAAAATATTCCGAAAATTTTAATTTCTTGATATACGCAAAGTACTCGTAGAAACGTTTTGTTGTTACTCAAATGACAGATCTGTGATAGTAACAGAGGAAAAGGCAAAATATTCCAAAAATTTTAATTTCTTGATTTACGCAAAGTACTCGTAGAGACGTTCTGTTGCTACTCAAATGAAACATCTGTGATAGTAATAGAGTAAAATGGAAAAAATTCCGAAAATTTTGATTTTTCGATTTACGCAAAGTGCTCGTAGAGACGTTTTGTTGTTACTCAAATGACAGATCTGTCATAGTAACAGAGGAAAAAGAGAAAAATTCCTAAAATTTTGATTTCTTGACTTACGCAAAGTGCTCGTAGTGACATTTGGTTGCTACTCAAATGAAAGATCTGTGATAGTAATAGAGTAAAATGGAAAAAAATCCGAAAATTTTAATTTCTTGATTTACGCAAACTACTCATCGAGACGTTTTGTTGGTACTCAAATGATTTCTTGATTTACGCAAAGTGGTCGTAGAGACATTTTGTTGCTACTCAAATGCCAGATCTGTGATAGTAACAGAAGAAAGAGCAAAATATTCCGAAAATTTTATTTTCTTGATTTACGCAAAGTACTCGTAGAGACGTTTTGTTGTTACTCAAATGACAGATCTGTGATAGTAACAGAGGAAAAAGCAGAATATTCCGAAAATTTTAATTTCTTGATTTACGCAAAGTACTCGTAGAGACGTTTTGTTGTTACTCAAATGACAGATCTGTGATAGTAACAGAGGAAAATACAAAATATTCCGAAAATTTTAATTTCTTGATATACGCAAAGTACTCGTAGAAACGTTTTGTTGTTACTCAAATGACAGATCTGTGATAGTAACAGGAAAAAGCAAAATATTCCAAAAATTTTAATTTCTTGATTTACGCAAAGTACTCGTAGAGACGTTCTGTTGCTACTCAAATGAAAGATCTGTGATAGTAATAGAGTAAAATGGAAAAACTTCCGAAAATTTTGATTTTTCGATTTACGCAAAGTGCTCGTAGAGACGTTTTGTTGTTACTCAAATGACAGATCTGTCATAGTAACAGAGGAAAAAGAGAAAAATTCCTAAAATTTTGATTTCTTGACTTACGCAAAGTGCTCGTAGAGACGTTTGGTTGCTACTCAAATGAAAGATCTCTGATAGTAATAGAGTAAAATGGAAAAAAATCCGAAAATTTTAATTTCTTGATTTACGCAAACTACTCATCGAGACGTTTTGTTGGTACTCAAATGACAGATCTGTGATAGTAACAGAGGAAAAAGCAAAATATTCAAAAAATTTTAATTTCTTGATTTACGCAAAGTGGTCGTAGAGACATTTTGTTGCTACTCAAATGCCAGATCTGTGATAGTAACAGAAGAAAAAGCAAAATATTCCGAAAATTTTAATTTCTTGATATACGCAAAGTACTCGTAGAAACGTTTTGTTGTTACTCAAATGACAGATCTGTGATAGTAACAGAGGAAAAAGCAAAATATTCCAAAAATTTTAATTTCTTGATTTACGCAAAGTACTCGTAGAGACGTTTTGTTGTTACTCAAATGACAGATCTGTGATAGTAACAGAGGAAAATACAAAATATTCCGAAAATTTTAATTTCTTGATATACGCAAAGTACTCGTAGAAACGTTTTGTTGTTACTCAAATGACAGATCTGTGATAGTAACAGAGGAAAAAGCAAAATATTCCGAAAATTTTAATTTCTTGATATACGCAAAGTACTCATAGAGACGTTTTGTTGTTACTCAAATGACAGATCTGTGATAGTAACAGAGGAAAAAGCAGAATATTCCGAAAATTTTAATTTCTTGATTTACGCAAAGTGCTCGTAGAGACGTTTTGTTGTTACTCAAATGACAGATCAGTCATAGTAACAGAGGAAAAAGAGAAAAATTCCTAAAATTTTGATTTCTTGACTTACGCAAAGTGCTCGTAGAGACGTTTTGTTGCTACTCAAATGAAAGATCTGTGATAGTAACAGAGGAAAAAGCAAAATATTCCAAAAATTTTAATTTCTTGATTTACGCAAAGTACTCGTAGAGACGTTTTGTTGTTACTCAAATGACAGATCTGTGATAGTAACAGAGGAAAATACAAAATATTCCGAAAATTTTAATTTCTTGATATACGCAAAGTACTCGTAGAAACGTTTTGTTGTTACTCAAATGACAGATCTGTGATAGTAACAAAGGAAAAAGCAAAATATTCCGAAAATTTTAATTTCTTGATATACGCAAAGTACTCGTAGATACGTTTTGTTGTTACTCAAATGACAGATCTGTGATAGTAACAGAGGAAAAAGCAAAATATTCCAAAAATTTTAATTTCTTGATTTACGCAAAGTGGTCGTAGAGACGTTCTGTTGCTACTCAAATCAAAGATCCGTGATAGTAATAGAGTAAAATGGAAAAAAATCCGAAAATATTGATTTCTCGATTTACACAAAGTGCTCGTAGAGACAGACGTTTTGTTGTTACTCAAATGATAGATCTGTGATAGTAACAGAGGAAAAAGCAAAATATTCCGAATATTTTAATTTCTTGATATACGCAAAGTACTCGTAGATACGTTTTGTTGTTACTCAAATGACAGATCTGTGATAGTAACAGAAGAAAAAGCAAAATATTCCGAAAATTTTAATTTCTTGATATACGCAAAGTACTCGTAGAAACGTTTTGTTGTTACTCAAATGACAGATCTGTGATAGCAACAGAGGAAAAAGCAAAATATTCCAAAAATTTTAATTTCTTGATTTACGCAAAGTGG
Organism: Geotrupes spiniger; assembly: GCA_959613385.1. Taxonomy (NCBI): domain Eukaryota; kingdom Metazoa; phylum Arthropoda; class Insecta; order Coleoptera; family Geotrupidae; genus Geotrupes; species Geotrupes spiniger. The sequence goes on from CAUIJQ010000006.1 coordinate 591,005, forward strand.
TCGTAGAGACGTTCTGTTGCTACTCAAATCAAAGATACGTGATAGTAATAGAGTAAAATGGAAAAAATTCCGAAAATATTGATTTCTCGATTTACACAAAGTGCTCGTAGAGACAGACGTTTTGTTGTTACTCAAATGATAGATCTGTAATAGTAACAGAAGAAAAAGATAAAAATTCCTAAAATTTTGATTTCTTGACTTACGCAAAGTGCTCGTAGAGACGTTTTGTTGCTACTCAAATGAAAGATCTGTGATAGTAATAGAGTAAAATGGAGATAATTACGAAAATTTTAATTTCTTGAATTACGCAAAGTACTCATAGAGACGTTTTGTTGTTACTCAAATGACAGGTCTGTGATAGTAACAGAGGAAAAAGCAGAATATTCCGAAAATTTTAATTTCTTGATTTACGCAAAGTGCTCGTAGAGACGTTTTGTTGTTACTCAAATGACAGATCTGTCATAGTAACAGAGGAAAAAGAGAAAAATTCCTAAAATTTTGATTTCTTGACTTACGCAAAGTGCTCGTAGAGACGTTTTGTTGCTACTCAAATGAAAGATCTGTGATAGTAACAGAGGAAAAAGCAAAATATTCCAAAAATTTTAATTTCTTGATTTACGCAAAGTACTCGTAGAGACGTTTTGTTGTTACTCAAATGACAGATCTGTGATAGTAACAGAGGAAAATACAAAATATTCCGAAAATTTTAATTTCTTGATATACGCAAAGTACTCGTAGAAACGTTTTGTTGTTACTCAAATGACAGATCTGTGATAGTAACAGACGAAAAAGCAAAATATTCCAAAAATTTTAATTTCTTGATTTACGCAAAGTACTCGTAGAGACGTTCTGTTGCTACTCAAATGAAAGATCTGTGATAGTAATAGAGTAAAATGGAAAAAATTCCGAAAATTTTGATTTTTCGATTTACGCAAAGTGCTCGTAGAGACGTTTTGTTGTAACTCAAATGACAGATCTGTCATAGTAACAGAGGAAAAAGAGAAAAAATTCCTAAAATTTTGATTTCTTGACTTACGCAAAGTGCTCGTAGAGACGTTTGGTTGCTACTCAAATGAAAGATCTGTGATAGTAATAGAGTAAAATGGAAAAAAATCCGAAAATTTTAATTTCTTGATTTACGCAAACTACTCATCGAGACGTTTTGTTGGTACTCAAATGACAGATCTGTGATAGTAACAGAGGAAAAAGCAAAATATTCCGAAAATTTTAATTTCTTGATTTACGCAAAGTGGTCGTAGAGACATTTTGTTGCTACTCAAATGCCAGATCTGTGATAGTAACAGAAGAAAAAGCAAAATATTCCGAAAATTTTATTTTCTTGATTTACGCAAAGTACTCATAGAGACGTTTTGGTGGTACTCAAATGACAGATCTGTGATAGTAACAGAGGAAAAAGCAAAATATTCCGAAAATTTTAATTTCTTGATATACGCAAAGTACTCGTAGAGACGTTCTGTTGCTACTCAAATGAAACATCTGTGATAGTAATAGAGTAAAATGGAAAAAATTCCGAAAATTTTGATTTTTCGATTTACGCAAAGTGCTCGTAGAGACGTTTTGTTGTTACTCAAATGACAGATCTGTCATAGTAACAGAGGAAAAAGAGAAAAATTCCTAAAATTTTGATTTCTTTACTTACGCAAAGTGCTCGTAGTGACATTTGGTTGCTACTCAAATGAAAGATCTGTGATAGTAATAGAGTAAAATGGAAAAAAATCCGAAAATTTTAATTTCTTGATTTACGCAAACTACTCATCGAGACGTTTTGTTGGTACTCAAATGATTTCTTGATTTACGCAAAGTGGTCGTAGAGACATTTTGTTGCTACTCAAATGCCAGATCTGTGATAGTAACAGAAGAAAAAGCAAAATATTCCGAAAATTTTATTTTCTTGATTTACGCAAAGTACTCGTAGAGACGTTTTGTTGTTACTCAAATGACAGATCTGTGATAGTAACAGAGGAAAAAGCAGAATATTCCGAAAATTTTAATTTCTTGATTTACGCAAAGTACTCGTAGAGACGTTTTGTTGTTACTCAAATGACAGATCTGTGATAGTAACAGAGGAAAATACAAAATATTCCGAAAATTTTAATTTCTTGATATACGCAAAGTACTCGTAGAAACGTTTTGTTGTTACTCAAATGACAGATCTGTGATAGTAACAGGAAAAAGCAAAATATTCCAAAAATTTTAATTTCTTGATTTACGCAAAGTACTCGTAGAGACGTTCTGTTGCTACTCAAATGAAAGATCTGTGATAGTAATAGAGTAAAATGGAAAAACTTCCGAAAATTTTGATTTTTCGATTTACGCAAAGTGCTCGTAGAGACGTTTTGTTGTTACTCAAATGACAGATCTGTTATAGTAACAGAGGAAAAAGAGAAAAATTCCTAAAATTTTGATTTCTTGACTTACGCAAAGTGCTCGTAGAGACGTTTGGTTGCTACTCAAATGAAAGATCTCTGATAGTAATAGAGTAAAATGGAAAAAAATCCGAAAATTTTAATTTCTTGATTTACGCAAACTACTCATCGAGACGTTTTGTTGGTACTCAAATGACAGATCTGTGATAGTAACAGAGGAAAAAGCAAAATATTCAAAAAATTTTAATTTCTTGATTTACGCAAAGTGGTCGTAGAGACATTTTGTTGCTACTCAAATGCCAGATCTGTGATAGTAACAGAAGAAAAAGCAAAATATTCCGAAAATTTTAATTTCTTGATATACGCAAAGTACTCGTAGAAACGTTTTGTTGTTACTCAAATGACAGATCTGTGATAGTAACAGAGGAAAAAGCAAAATATTCCAAAAATTTTAATTTCTTGATTTACGCAAAGTACTCGTAGAGACGTTTTGTTGTTACTCAAATGACAGATCTGTGATAGTAACAGAGGAAAATACAAAATATTCCGAAAATTTTAATTTCTTGATATACGCAAAGTACTCGTAGAAACGTTTTGTTGTTACTCAAATGACAGATCTGTGATAGTAACAGAGGAAAAAGCAAAATATTCCGAAAATTTTAATTTCTTGATATACGCAAAGTACTCATAGAGACGTTTTGTTGTTACTCAAATGACAGATCTGTGATAGTAACAGAGGAAAAAGCAGAATATTCCGAAAATTTTAATTTCTTGATTTACGCAAAGTGCTCGTAGAGACGTTTTGTTGTTACTCAAATGACAGATCAGTCATAGTAACAGAGGAAAAAGAGAAAAATTCCTAAAATTTTGATTTCTTGACTTACGCAAAGTGCTCGTAGAGACGTTTTGTTGCTACTCAAATGAAAGATCTGTGATAGTAACAGAGGAAAAAGCAAAATATTCCAAAAATTTTAATTTCTTGATTTACGCAAAGTACTCGTAGAGACGTTTTGTTGTTACTCAAATGACAGATCTGTGATAGTAACAGAGGAAAATACAAAATATTCCGAAAATTTTAATTTCTTGATATACGCAAAGTACTCGTAGAAACGTTTTGTTGTTACTCAAATGACAGATCTGTGATAGTAACAAAGGAAAAAGCAAAATATTCCGAAAATTTTAATTTCTTGATATACGCAAAGTACTCGTAGATACGTTTTGTTGTTACTCAAATGACAGATCTGTGATAGTAACAGAGGAAAAAGCAAAATATTCCAAAAATTTTAATTTCTTGATTTACGCAAAGTGGTCGTAGAGACGTTCTGTTGCTACTCAAATCAAAGATCCGTGATAGTAATAGAGTAAAATGGAAAAAAAATCCGAAAATATTGATTTCTCGATTTACACAAAGTGCTCGTAGAGACAGACGTTTTGTTGTTACTCAAATGATAGATCTGTGATAGTAACAGAGGAAAAAGCAAAATATTCCGAAAATTTTAATTTCTTGATATACGCAAAGTACTCGTAGATACGTTTTGTTGTTACTCAAATGACAGATCTGTGATAGTAACAGAAGAAAAAGCAAAATATTCCGAAAATTTTAATTTCTTGATATACGCAAAGTACTCGTAGAAACGTTTTGTTGTTACTCAAATGACAGATCTGTGATAGCAACAGAGGAAAAAGCAAAATATTCCAAAAATTTTAATTTCTTGATTTACGCAAAGTGGTCGTAGAGACGTTCTGTTGCTACTCAAATCAAAGATACGTGATAGTAATAGAGTAAAATGGAAAAAATTCCGAAAATATTGATTTCTCGATTTACACAAAGTGCTCGTAGAGACAGACGTTTTGTTGTTACTCAAATGATAGATCTGTAATAGTAACAGAAGAAAAAGATAAAAATTCCTAAAATTTTGATTTCTTGACTTACGCAAAGTGCTCGTAGAGACGTTTTGTTGCTACTCAAATGAAAGATCTGTGATAGTAATAGAGTAAAATGGAGATAATTCCGAAAATTTTAATTTCTTGAATTACGCAAAGTACTCATAGAGACGTTTTGTTGTTACTCAAATGACAGATCTGTGATAGTAACAGAGGAAAAAGCAGAATATTCCGAAAATTTTAATTTCTTGATTTACGCAAAGTGCTCGTAGAGACGTTTTGTTGTTACTCAAATGACAGATCTGTCATAGTAACAGAGGAAAAAGAGAAAAATTCCTAAAATTTTGATTTCTTGACTTACGCAAAGTGCTCGTAGAGACGTTTTGTTGCTACTCAAATGAAAGATCTGTGATAGTAACAGAGGAAAAAGCAAAATATTCCAAAAATTTTAATTTCTTGATTTACGCAAAGTACTCGTAGAGACGTTTTGTTGTTACTCAAATGACAGATCTGTGATAGTAACAGAGGAAAATACAAAATATTCCGAAAATTTTAATTTCTTGATATACGCAAAGTACTCGTAGAAACGTTTTGTTGTTACTCAAATGACAGATCTGTGATAGTAACAGACGAAAAAGCAAAATATTCCAAAAATTTTAATTTCTTGATTTACGCAAAGTACTCGTAGAGACGTTCTGTTGCTACTCAAATGAAAGATCTGTGATAGTAATAGAGTAAAATGGAAAAAATTCCGAAAATTTTGATTTTTCGATTTACGCAAAGTGCTCGTAGAGACGTTTTGTTGTAACTCAAATGACAGATCTGTCATAGTAACAGAGGAAAAAGAGAAAAATTCCTAAAATTTTGATTTCTTGACTTACGCAAAGTGCTCGTAGAGACGTTTGGTTGCTACTCAAATGAAAGATCTGTGATAGTAATAGAGTAAAATGGAAAAAAATCCGAAAATTTTAATTTCTTGATTTACGCAAACTACTCATCGAGACGTTTTGTTGGTACTCAAATGACAGATCTGTGATAGTAACAGAGGAAAAAGCAAAATATTCCGAAAATTTTAATTTCTTGACTTACGCAAAGTGCTCGTAGAGACGTTTTGTTGCTACTCAAATGAAAGATCTGTGATAGTAATAGAGTAAAATGGAGAAAATTCCGAAAATTTTAATTTCTTGAATTACGCAAAGTACTCATAGAGACGTTTTGTTGTTACTCAAATGACAGATCTGTGATAGTAACAGAGGAAAAAGCAGAATATTCCGAAAATTTTAATTTCTTGATTTACGCAAAGTGCTCGTAGAGACGTTTTGTTGTTACTCAAATGACAGATCTGTCATAGTAACAGAGGAAAAAGAGAAAAATTCCTAAAATTTTGATTTCTTGACTTACGCAAAGTGCTCGTAGAGACGTTTTGTTGCTACTCAAATGAAAGATCTGTGATAGTAACAGAGGAAAATACAAAATATTCCGAAAATTTTAATTTCTTGATATACGCAAAGTACTCGTAGAAACGTTTTGTTGTTACTCAAATGACAGATCTGTGATAGTAACAGACGAAAAAGCAAAATATTCCAAAAATTTTAATTTCTTGATTTACGCAAAGTACTCGTAGAGACGTTCTGTTGCTACTCAAATGAAAGATCTGTGATAGTAATAGAGTAAAATGGAAAAAAATCCGAAAATTTTAATTTCTTGATTTACGCAAACTACTCATCGAGACGTTTTGTTGGTACTCAAATGACAGATCTGTGATAGTAACAGAGGAAAAAGCAAAATATTCCGAAAATTTTAATTTCTTGACTTACGCAAAGTGCTCGTAGAGACGTTTTGTTGCTACTCAAATGAAAGATCTGTGATAGTAATAGAGTAAAATGGAAAAAAATCCGAAAATTTTAATTTCTTGATTTACGCAAACTACTCATCGAGACGTTTTGTTGGTACTCAAATGATTTCTTGATTTACGCAAAGTGGTCGTAGAGACATTTTGTTGCTACTCAAATGCCAGATCTGTGATAGTAACAGAAGAAAAAGCAAAATATTCCGAAAATTTTATTTTCTTGATTTACGCAAAGTACTCGTAGAGACGTTTTGTTGTTACTCAAATGACAGATCTGTGATAGTAACAGAGGAAAAAGCAGAATATTCCGAAAATTTTAATTTCTTGATTTACGCAAAGTACTCGTAGAGACGTTTTGTTGTTACTCAAATGACAGATCTGTGATAGTAACAGAGGAAAATACAAAATATTCCGAAAATTTTAATTTCTTGATATACGCAAAGTACTCGTAGAAACGTTTTGTTGTTACTCAAATGACAGATCTGTGATAGTAACAGGAAAAAGCAAAATATTCCAAAAATTTTAATTTCTTGATTTACGCAAAGTACTCGTAGAGACGTTCTGTTGCTACTCAAATGAAAGATCTGTGATAGTAATAGAGTAAAATGGAAAAACTTCCGAAAATTTTGATTTTTCGATTTACGCAAAGTGCTCGTAGAGACGTTTTGTTGTTACTCAAATGACAGATCTGTCATAGTAACAGAGGAAAAAGAGAAAAATTCCTAAAATTTTGATTTCTTGACTTACGCAAAGTGCTCGTAGAGACGTTTGGTTGCTACTCAAATGAAAGATCTCTGATAGTAATAGAGTAAAATGGAAAAAAATCCGAAAATTTTAATTTCTTGATTTACGCAAACTACTCATCGAGACGTTTTGTTGGTACTCAAATGACAGATCTGTGATAGTAACAGAGGAAAAAGCAAAATATTCAAAAAATTTTAATTTCTTGATTTACGCAAAGTGGTCGTAGAGACATTTTGTTGCTACTCAAATGCCAGATCTGTGATAGTAACAGAAGAAAAAGCAAAATATTCCGAAAATTTTAATTTCTTGATATACGCAAAGTACTCGTAGAAACGTTTTGTTGTTACTCAAATGACAGATCTGTGATAGTAACAGAGGAAAAAGCAAAATATTCCAAAAATTTTAATTTCTTGATTTACGCAAAGTACTCGTAGAGACGTTTTGTTGTTACTCAAATGACAGATCTGTGATAGTAACAGAGGAAAATACAAAATATTCCGAAAATTTTAATTTCTTGATATACGCAAAGTACTCGTAGAAACGTTTTGTTGTTACTCAAATGACAGATCTGTGATAGTAACAGAGGAAAAAGCAAAATATTCCGAAAATTTTAATTTCTTGATATACGCAAAGTACTCATAGAGACGTTTTGTTGTTACTCAAATGACAGATCTGTGATAGTAACAGAGGAAAAAGCAGAATATTCCGAAAATTTTAATTTCTTGATTTACGCAAAGTGCTCGTAGAGACGTTTTGTTGTTACTCAAATGACAGATCAGTCATAGTAACAGAGGAAAAAGAGAAAAATTCCTAAAATTTTGATTTCTTGACTTACGCAAAGTGCTCGTAGAGACGTTTTGTTGCTACTCAAATGAAAGATCTGTGATAGTAACAGAGGAAAAAGCAAAATATTCCAAAAATTTTAATTTCTTGATTTACGCAAAGTACTCGTAGAGACGTTTTGTTGTTACTCAAATGACAGATCTGTGATAGTAACAGAGGAAAATACAAAATATTCCGAAAATTTTAATTTCTTGATATACGCAAAGTACTCGTAGAAACGTTTTGTTGTTACTCAAATGACAGATCTGTGATAGTAACAAAGGAAAAAGCAAAATATTCCGAAAATTTTAATTTCTTGATATACGCAAAGTACTCGTAGATACGTTTTGTTGTTACTCAAATGACAGATCTGTGATAGTAACAGAGGAAAAAGCAAAATATTCCAAAAATTTTAATTTCTTGATTTACGCAAAGTGGTCGTAGAGACGTTCTGTTGCTACTCAAATCAAAGATCCGTGATAGTAATAGAGTAAAATGGAAAAAAAATCCGAAAATATTGATTTCTCGATTTACACAAAGTGCTCGTAGAGACAGACGTTTTGTTGTTACTCAAATGATAGATCTGTGATAGTAACAGAGGAAAAAGCAAAATATTCCGAAAATTTTAATTTCTTGATATACGCAAAGTACTCGTAGATACGTTTTGTTGTTACTCAAATGACAGATCTGTGATAGTAACAGAAGAAAAAGCAAAATATTCCGAAAATTTTAATTTCTTGATATACGCAAAGTACTCGTAGAAACGTTTTGTTGTTACTCAAATGACAGATCTGTGATAGCAACAGAGGAAAAAGCAAAATATTCCAAAAATTTTAATTTCTTGATTTACGCAAAGTGGTCGTAGAGACGTTCTGTTGCTACTCAAATCAAAGATACGTGATAGTAATAGAGTAAAATGGAAAAAATTCCGAAAATATTGATTTCTCGATTTACACAAAGTGCTCGTAGAGACAGACGTTTTGTTGTTACTCAAATGATAGATCTGTAATAGTAACAGAAGAAAAAGATAAAAATTCCTAAAATTTTGATTTCTTGACTTACGCAAAGTGCTCGTAGAGACGTTTTGTTGCTACTCAAATGAAAGATCTGTGATAGTAATAGAGTAAAATGGAGATAATTCCGAAAATTTTAATTTCTTGAATTACGCAAAGTACTCATAGAGACGTTTTGTTGTTACTCAAATGACAGATCTGTGATAGTAACAGAGGAAAAAGCAGAATATTCCGAAAATTTTAATTTCTTGATTTACGCAAAGTGCTCGTAGAGACGTTTTGTTGTTACTCAAATGACAGATCTGTCATAGTAACAGAGGAAAAAGAGAAAAATTCCTAAAATTTTGATTTCTTGACTTACGCAAAGTGCTCGTAGAGACGTTTTGTTGCTACTCAAATGAAAGATCTGTGATAGTAACAGAGGAAAAAGCAAAATATTCCAAAAATTTTAATTTCTTGATTTACGCAAAGTACTCGTAGAGACGTTTTGTTGTTACTCAAATGACAGATCTGTGATAGTAACAGAGGAAAATACAAAATATTCCGAAAATTTTAATTTCTTGATATACGCAAAGTACTCGTAGAAACGTTTTGTTGTTACTCAAATGACAGATCTGTGATAGTAACAGACGAAAAAGCAAAATATTCCAAAAATTTTAATTTCTTGATTTACGCAAAGTACTCGTAGAGACGTTCTGTTGCTACTCAAATGAAAGATCTGTGATAGTAATAGAGTAAAATGGAAAAAATTCCGAAAATTTTGATTTTTCGATTTACGCAAAGTGCTCGTAGAGACGTTTTGTTGTAACTCAAATGACAGATCTGTCATAGTAACAGAGGAAAAAGAGAAAAATTCCTAAAATTTTGATTTCTTGACTTACGCAAAGTGCTCGTAGAGACGTTTGGTTGCTACTCAAATGAAAGATCTGTGATAGTAATAGAGTAAAATGGAAAAAAATCCGAAAATTTTAATTTCTTGATTTACGCAAACTACTCATCGAGACGTTTTGTTGGTACTCAAATGACAGATCTGTGATAGTAACAGAGGAAAAAGCAAAATATTCCGAAAATTTTAATTTCTTGACTTACGCAAAGTGCTCGTAGAGACGTTTTGTTGCTACTCAAATGAAAGATCTGTGATAGTAATAGAGTAAAATGGAGAAAATTCCGAAAATTTTAATTTCTTGAATTACGCAAAGTACTCATAGAGACGTTTTGTTGTTACTCAAATGACAGATCTGTGATAGTAACAGAGGAAAAAGCAGAATATTCCGAAAATTTTAATTTCTTGATTTACGCAAAGTGCTCGTAGAGACGTTTTGTTGTTACTCAAATGACAGATCTGTCATAGTAACAGAGGAAAAAGAGAAAAATTCCTAAAATTTTGATTTCTTGACTTACGCAAAGTGCTCGTAGAGACGTTTTGTTGCTACTCAAATGAAAGATCTGTGATAGTAACAGAGGAAAATACAAAATATTCCGAAAATTTTAATTTCTTGATATACGCAAAGTACTCGTAGAAACGTTTTGTTGTTACTCAAATGACAGATCTGTGATAGTAACAGACGAAAAAGCAAAATATTCCAAAAATTTTAATTTCTTGATTTACGCAAAGTACTCGTAGAGACGTTCTGTTGCTACTCAAATGAAAGATCTGTGATAGTAATAGAGTAAAATGGAAAAAAATCCGAAAATTTTAATTTCTTGATTTACGCAAACTACTCATCGAGACGTTTTGTTGGTACTCAAATGACAGATCTGTGATAGTAACAGAGGAAAAAGCAAAATATTCCGAAAATTTTAATTTCTTGACTTACGCAAAGTGCTCGTAGAGACGTTTTGTTGCTACTCAAATGAAAGATCTGTGATAGTAATAGAGTAAAATGGAGAAAATTCCGAAAATTTTAATTTCTTGAATTACGCAAAGTACTCATAGAGACGTTTTGTTGTTACTCAAATGACAGATCTGTGATAGTAACAGAGGAAAAAGCAGAATATTCCGAAAATTTTAATTTCTTGATTTACGCAAAGTGCTCGTAGAGACGTTTTGTTGTTACTCAAATGACAGATCTGTCATAGTAACAGAGGAAAAAGAGAAAAATTCCTAAAATTTTGATTTCTTGACTTACGCAAAGTGCTCGTAGAGACGTTTTGTTGCTACTCAAATGAAAGATCTGTGATAGTAACAGAGGAAAATACAAAATATTCCGAAAATTTTAATTTCTTGATATACGCAAAGTACTCGTAGAAACGTTTTGTTGTTACTCAAATGACAGATCTGTGATAGTAACAGACGAAAAAGCAAAATATTCCAAAAATTTTAATTTCTTGATTTACGCAAAGTACTCGTAGAGACGTTCTGTTGCTACTCAAATGAAAGATCTGTGATAGTAATAGAGTAAAATGGAAAAAAATCCGAAAATTTTAATTTCTTGATTTACGCAAACTACTCATCGAGACGTTTTGTTGGTACTCAAATGACAGATCTGTGATAGTAACAGACGAAAAAGCAAAATATTCCAAAAATTTTAATTTCTTGATTTACGCAAAGTACTCGTAGAGACGTTCTGTTGCTACTCAAATGAAAGATCTGTGATAGTAATAGAGTAAAATGGAAAAAAATCCGAAAATTTTAATTTCTTGATTTACGCAAACTACTCATCGAGACGTTTTGTTGGTACTCAAATGACAGATCTGTGATAGTAACAGAAGAAAAAGCAAAATATTCCGAAAATTTTATTTTCTTGATTTACGCAAAGTACTCGTAGAGACGTTTTGTTGTTACTCAAATGACAGATCTGTGATAGTAACAGAGGAAAAAGCAGAATATTCCGAAAATTTTAATTTCTTGATTTACGCAAAGTGCTCGTAGAGACGTTTTGTTGTTACTCAAATGACAGATCTGTCATAGTAACAGAGGAAAAAGAGAAAAATTCCTAAAATTTTGATTTCTTGACTTACGCAAAGTGCTCGTAGAGACGTTTTGTTGCTACTCAAATGAAAGATCTGTGATAGTAACAGAGGAAAAAGCAAAATATTCCAAAAATTTTAATTTCTTGATTTACGCAAAGTACTCGTAGAGACGTTTTGTTGTTACTCAAATGACAGATCTGTGATAGTAACAGAGGAAAATACAAAATATTCCGAAAATTTTAATTTCTTGATTTACGCAAAGTGGTCTTAGAGACATTTTGTTGCTACTCAAATGCCAGATCTGTGATAGTAACAGAAGAAAAAGCAAAATATTCCGAAAATTTTAATTTCTTGATATACGCAAAGTACTCGTAGAAACGTTTTGTTGTTACTCAAATGACAGATCTGTGATAGTAACAGAGGAAAAAGCAAAATATTCCAAAAATTTTAATTTCTTGATTTACGCAAAGTACTCGTAGAGACGTTTTGTTGTTACTCAAATGACAGATCTGTGATAGTAACAGAGGAAAATACAAAATATTCCGAAAATTTTAATTTCTTGATATACGCAAAGTACTCGTAGAAACGTTTTGTTGTTACTCAAATGACAGATCTGTGATAGTAACAGAGGAAAAAGCAGAATATTCCGAAAATTTTAATTTCTTGATTTACGCAAAGTGCTCGTAGAGACGTTTTGTTGTTACTCAAATGACAGATCAGTCATAGTAACAGAGAAAAAGAGAAAAATTCCTAAAATTTTGATTTCTTGACTTACGCAAAGTGCTCGTAGAGACGTTTTGTTGCTACTCAAATGAAAGATCTGTGATAGTAACAGAGGAAAAAGCAAAATATTCCAAAAATTTTAATTTCTTGATTTACGCAAAGTACTCGTAGAGACGTTTTGTTGTTACTCAAATGACAGATCTGTGATAGTAACAGAGGAAAATACAAAATATTCCGAAAATTTTAATTTCTTGATATACGCAAAGTACTCGTAGAAACGTTTTGTTGTTACTCAAATGACAGATCTGTGATAGTAACAGAGGAAAAAGCAAAATATTCCGAAAATTTTAATTTCTTGATATACGCAAAGTACTCGTAGATACGTTTTGTTGTTACTCAAATGACAGATCTGTGATAGTAACAGAGGAAAAAGCAAAATATTCCAAAAATTTTAATTTCTTGATTTACGCAAAGTGGTCGTAGAGACGTTCTGTTGCTACTCAAATCAAAGATCCGTGATAGTAATAGAGTAAAATGGAAAAAAATCCGAAAATATTGATTTCTCGATTTACACAAAGTGCTCGTAGAGACAGACGTTTTGTTGTTACTCAAATGATAGATCTGTGATAGTAACAGAGGAAAAAGCAAAATATTCCGAAAATTTTAATTTCTTGATATACGCAAAGTACTCGTAGATACGTTTTGTTGTTACTCAAATGAGAGATGTGTGATAGTAACAGAAGAAAAAGCAAAATATTCCGAAAATTTTAATTTCTTGATATACGCAAAGTACTCGTAGAAACGTTTTGTTGTTACTCAAATGACAGATCTGTGATAGTAACAGAGGAAAAAGCAAAATATTCCAAAAATTTTAATTTCTTGATTTACGCAAAGTGGTCGTAGAGACGTTCTGTTGCTACTCAAATCAAAGATACGTGATAGTAATAGAGTAAAATGGAAAAAATTCCGAAAATATTGATTTCTCGATTTACACAAAGTGCTCGTAGAGACAGACGTTTTGTTGTTACTCAAATGATAGATCTGTAATAGTAACAGAAGAAAAAGATAAAAATTCCTAAAATTTTGATTTCTTGACTTACGCAAAGTGCTCGTAGAGACGTTTTGTTGCTACTCAAATGAAAGATCTGTGATAGTAATAGAGTAAAATGGAGAAAATTCCGAAAATTTTAATTTCTTGAATTACGCAAAGTACTCATAGAGACGTTTTGTTGTTACTCAAATGACAGATCTGTGATAGTAACAGAGGAAAAAGCAGAATATTCCGAAAATTTTAATTTCTTGATATACGCAAACTACTCATCGAGACGTTTTGTTGGTACTCAAATGACAGATCTGTGATAGTAACAGAGGAAAAAGCAAAATATTCCGAAAATTTTAATTTCTTGATTTACGCAAAGTGGTCGTAGAGACATTTTGTTGCTACTCAAATGCCAGATCTGTGATAGTAACAGAAGAAAAAGCAAAATATTCCGAAAATTTTATTTTCTTGATTTACGCAAAGTACTCGTAGAGACGTTTTGTTGTTACTCAAATGACAGATCTGTGATAGTAACAGAGGAAAAAGCAAAATATTCCAAAAATTTTAATTTCTTGATTTACGCAAAGTACTCGTAGAGGCGTTCTGTTGCTACTCAAATGAAAGATCTGTGATAGTAATAGAGTAAAATGGAAAAAATTCCGAAAATTTTGATTTTTCGATTTACGCAAAGTGCTCGTAGAGACGTTTTGTTGTTACTCAAATGACAGATCTGTCATAGTAACAGAGGAAAAAGAGAAAAATTCCTAAAATTTTGATTTCTTGACTTACGCAAAGTGCTCGTAGAGACGTTTGGTTGCTACTCAAATGAAAGATCTGTGATAGTAATAGAGTAAAATGGAAAAAATTCCGAAAATTTTAATTTCTTGATTTACGCAAACTACTCATCGAGACGTTTTGTTGGTACTCAAATGACAGATCTGTGATAGTAACAGAGGAAAAAGCAAAATATTCCGAAAATTTTAATTTCTTGATTTACGCAAAGTGGTCCTAGAGACATTTTGTTGCTACTCAAATGCCAGATCTGTGATAGTAACAGAAGAAAAAGCAAAATATTCCGAAAATTTTAATTTCTTGATATACGCAAAGTACTCGTAGAAACGTTTTGTTGTTACTCAAATGACAGATCTGTGATAGTAACAGAGGAAAAAGCAAAATATTCCAAAAATTTTAATTTCTTGATTTACGCAAAGTACTCGTAGAGACGTTTTGTTGTTACTCAAATGACAGATCTGTGATAGTAACAGAGGAAAATACAAAATATTCCGAAAATTTTAATTTCTTGATATACGCAAAGTACTCATAGAGACGTTTTGTTGTTACTCAAATGACAGATCAGTCATAGTAACAGAGGAAAAAGAGAAAAATTCCTAAAATTTTGATTTCTTGACTTACGCAAAGTGCTCGTAGAGACGTTTTCTTGCTACTCAAATGAAAGATCTGTGATAGTAACAGAGGAAAAAGCAAAATATTCCAAAAATTTTAATTTCTTGATTTACGCAAAGTACTCGTAGAGACGTTTTGTTGTTACTCAAATGACAGATCTGTGATAGTAACAGAGGAAAATACAAAATATTCCGAAAATTTTAATTTCTTGATATACGCAAAGTACTCGTAGAAACGTTTTGTTGTTACTCAAATGACAGATCTGTGATAGTAACAGAGGAAAAAGCAAAATATTCCGAAAATTTTAATTTCTTGATATACGCAAAGTACTCGTAGATACGTTTTGTTGTTACTCAAATGACAGATCTGTGATAGTAACAGAGGAAAAAGCAAAATATTCCAAAAATTTTAATTTCTTGATTTACGCAAAGTGGTCGTAGAGACGTTCTGTTGCTACTCAAATCAAAGATCCGTGATAGTAATAGAGTAAAATGGAAAAAAATCCGAAAATATTGATTTCTCGATTTACACAAAGTGCTCGTAGAGACAGACTTTTGTTGTTACTCAAATGATAGATCTGTGATAGTAACAGAGGAAAAAGCAAAATATTCCGAAAATTTTAATTTCTTGATATACGCAAAGTACTCGTAGATACGTTTTGTTGTTACTCAAATGACAGATCTGTGATAGTAACAGAGGAAAAAGCAAAATATTCCAAAAATTTTAATTTCTTGATTTACGCAAAGTGGTCGTAGAGACGTTCTGTTGCTACTCAAATCAAAGATACGTGATAGTAATAGAGTAAAATGGAAAAAATTCCGAAAATATTGATTTCTCGATTTACACAAAGTGCTCGTAGAGACAGACGTTTTGTTGTTACTCAAATGATAGATCTGTAATAGTAACAGAAGAAAAGGATAAAAATTCCTAAAATTTTGATTTCTTGACTTAGGCAAAGTGCTTGTAGAGACGTTTTGTTGCTACTCAAATGAAAGATCTGTGATAGTAATAGAGTAAAATGGAGAAAATTCCGAAAATTTTAATTTCTTGAATTACGCAAAGTACTCATAGAGACGTTTTGTTGTTACTCAAATGACAGATCTGTGATAGTAACAGAGGAAAAAGCAGAATATTCCGAAAATTTTAATTTCTTGATTTACGCAAAGTGCTCGTAGAGACGTTTTGTTGTTACTCAAATGACAGATCTGTCATAGTAACAGAGGAAAAAGAGAAAAATTCCTAAAATTTTGATTTCTTGACTTACGCAAAGTGCTCGTAGAGACGTTTTGTTGCTACTCAAATGAAAGATCTGTGATAGTAACAGAGGAAAAAGCAAAATATTCCAAAAATTTTAATTTCTTGATTTACGCAAAGTACTCGTAGAGACGTTTTGTTGTTACTCAAATGACAGATCTGTGATAGTAACAGAGGAAAATACAAAATATTCCGAAAATTTTAATTTCTTGATATACGCAAAGTACTCGTAGAAACGTTTTGTTGTTACTCAAATGAAAGATCTGTGATAGTAATAGAGTAAAATGGAAAAAATTCCGAAAATTTGGATTTTTCGATTTACGCAAAGTGCTCGTAGAGACGTTTTGTTGTTACTCAATTGACAGATCTGTCATAGTAACAGAGGAAAAAGAGAAAAATTCCTAAAATTTTGATTTCTTGACTTACGTAAAGTGCTCGTAGAGACGTTTGGTTGCTACTCAAATGAAAGATCTGTGATACTAATAGAGTAAAATGGAAAAAAATCCGAAAATTTTAATTTCTTGATTTACGCAAACTACTCATCGAGACGTTTTGTTGGTACTCAAATGACAGATCTGTGATAGTAACAGAGGAAAAAGCAAAATATTCCAAAAATTTTAATTTCTTAATTTACGCAAAGTGGTCGTAGAGACATTTTGTTGCTACTCAAATGCCAGATCTGTGATAGTAACAGAAGAAAAAGCAAAATATTCCGAAAATTTTATTTTCTTGATTTACGCAAAGTACTCGTAGAGACGTTTTGTTGTTACTCAAATGACAGATCTGTGATAGTAACAGAGGAAAAAGCAAAATATTCCAAAAATTTTAATTTCTTGATTTACGCAAAGTACTCGTAGAGACGTTCTGTTGCTACTCAAATGAAAGATCTGTGATAGTAATAGAGTAAAATGGAAAAAATTCCGAAAATTTTGATTTTTCGATTTACGCAAAGTGCTCGTAGAGACGTTTTGTTGTTACTCAAATGACAGATCTATCATAGTAACAGAGGAAAAAGAGAAAAATTCCTAAAATTTTGATTTCTTGACTTACGCAAAGTGCTCGTAGAGACGTTTGGTTGCTACTCAAATGAAAGATCTGTGATAGTAATAGAGTAAAATGGAAAAAATTCCGAAAATTTTAATTTCTTGATTTACGCAAAGTACTCATAGAGACGTTTTGGTGGTACTCAAATGACAGATCTGTGATAGTAACAGAGGAAATAGCAAAATATTCCGAAAATTTTAATTTCTCAATTTACGCAAAGTGCTCGTAGAGACGTTTTGTTGTTACTCAAATGACAGATCTGTGATAGTAACAGAGGAAAAAGCAAAATATTCCAAAAATTTTAATTTCTTGATTTACGCAAAGTACTCGTAGAGACGTTCTGTTGCTACTCAAATGAAAGATCTGTGATAGTAATAGAGTAAAATGGAAAAAATTCCGAAAATTTTGATTTTTCGATTTACGCAAAGTGCTCGTAGAGACGTTTTGTTGTTACTCAAATGACAGATCTGTCATAGTAACAGAGGAAAAAGAGAAAAAATTCCTAAAATTTTGATTTCTTGACTTACGCAAAGTGCTCGTAGAGACGTTTGGTTGCTACTCAAATGAAAGATCTGTGATAGTAATAGAGTAAAATGGAAAAAAATCCGAAAATTTTAATTTCTTGATTTACGCAAACTACTCATCGAGACGTTTTGTTGGTACTCAAATGACAGATCTGTGATAGTAACAGAGGAAAAAGCAAAATATTCCGAAAATTTTAATTTCTTGATTTACGCAAAGTGGTCGTAGAGACATTTTGTTGCTACTCAAATGCCAGATCTGTGATAGTAACAGAAGAAAAAGCAAAATATTCCGAAAATTTTATTTTCTTGATTTACGCAAAGTACTCATAGAGACGTTTTGGTGGTACTCAAATGACAGATCTGTGATAGTAACAGAGGAAAAAGCAAAATATTCCGAAAATTTTAATTTCTTGATATACGCAAAGTACTCGTAGAGACGTTCTGTTGCTACTCAAATGAAACATCTGTGATAGTAATAGAGTAAAATGGAAAAAATTCCGAAAATTTTGATTTTTCGATTTACGCAAAGTGCTCGTAGAGACGTTTTGTTGTTACTCAAATGACAGATCTGTCATAGTAACAGAGGAAAAAGAGAAAAATTCCTAAAATTTTGATTTCTTGACTTACGCAAAGTGCTCGTAGTGACATTTGGTTGCTACTCAAATGAAAGATCTGTGATAGTAATAGAGTAAAATGGAAAAAAATCCGAAAATTTTAATTTCTTGATTTACGCAAACTACTCATCGAGACGTTTTGTTGGTACTCAAATGATTTCTTGATTTACGCAAAGTGGTCGTAGAGACATTTTGTTGCTACTCAAATGCCAGATCTGTGATAGTAACAGAAGAAAAAGCAAAATATTCCGAAAATTTTATTTTCTTGATTTACGCAAAGTACTCGTAGAGACGTTTTGTTGTTACTCAAATGACAGATCTGTGATAGTAACACAGGAAAATACAAAATATTCCGAAAATTTTAATTTCTTGATATACGCAAAGTACTCGTAGAAACGTTTTGTTGTTACTCAAATGACAGATCTGTGATAGTAACAGGAAAAAGCAAAATATTCCAAAAATTTTAATTTCTTGATTTACGCAAAGTACTCGTAGAGACGTTCTGTTGCTACTCAAATGAAAGATCTGTGATAGTAATAGAGTAAAATGGAAAAACTTCCGAAAATTTTGATTTTTCGATTTACGCAAAGTGCTCGTAGAGACGTTTTGTTGTTACTCAAATGACAGATCTGTCATAGTAACAGAGGAAAAAGAGAAAAATTCCTAAAATTTTGATTTCTTGACTTACGCAAAGTGCTCGTAGAGACGTTTGGTTGCTACTCAAATGAAAGATCTCTGATAGTAATAGAGTAAAATGGAAAAAAATCCGAAAATTTTAATTTCTTGATTTACGCAAACTACTCATCGAGACGTTTTGTTGGTACTCAAATGACAGATCTGTGATAGTAACAGAGGAAAAAGCAAAATATTCAAAAAATTTTAATTTCTTGATTTACGCAAAGTGGTCGTAGAGACATTTTGTTGCTACTCAAATGCCAGATCTGTGATAGTAACAGAAGAAAAAGCAAAATATTCCGAAAATTTTAATTTCTTGATATACGCAAAGTACTCGTAGAAACGTTTTGTTGTTACTCAAATGACAGATCTGTGATAGTAACAGAGGAAAAAGCAAAATATTCCAAAAATTTTAATTTCTTGATTTACGCAAAGTACTCGTAGAGACGTTTTGTTGTTACTCAAATGACAGATCTGTGATAGTAACAGAGGAAAATACAAAATATTCCGAAAATTTTAATTTCTTGATATACGCAAAGTACTCGTAGAAACGTTTTGTTGTTACTCAAATGACAGATCTGTGATAGTAACAGAGGAAAAAGCAAAATATTCCGAAAATTTTAATTTCTTGATATACGCAAAGTACTCATAGAGACGTTTTGTTGTTACTCAAATGACAGATCTGTGATAGTAACAGAGGAAAAAGCAGAATATTCCGAAAATTTTAATTTCTTGATTTACGCAAAGTGCTCGTAGAGACGTTTTGTTGTTACTCAAATGACAGATCAGTCATAGTAACAGAGGAAAAAGAGAAAAATTCCTAAAATTTTGATTTCTTGACTTACGCAAAGTGCTCGTAGAGACGTTTTGTTGCTACTCAAATGAAAGATCTGTGATAGTAACAGAGGAAAAAGCAAAATATTCCAAAAATTTTAATTTCTTGATTTACGCAAAGTACTCGTAGAGACGTTTTGTTGTTACTCAAATGACAGATCTGTGATAGTAACAGAGGAAAATACAAAATATTCCGAAAATTTTAATTTCTTGATATACGCAAAGTACTCGTAGAAACGTTTTGTTGTTACTCAAATGACAGATCTGTGATAGTAACAAAGGAAAAAGCAAAATATTCCGAAAATTTTAATTTCTTGATATACGCAAAGTACTCGTAGATACGTTTTGTTGTTACTCAAATGACAGATCTGTGATAGTAACAGAGGAAAAAGCAAAATATTCCAAAAATTTTAATTTCTTGATTTACGCAAAGTGGTCGTAGAGACGTTCTGTTGCTACTCAAATCAAAGATCCGTGATAGTAATAGAGTAAAATGGAAAAAAATCCGAAAATATTGATTTCTCGATTTACACAAAGTGCTCGTAGAGACAGACGTTTTGTTGTTACTCAAATGATAGATCTGTGATAGTAACAGAGGAAAAAGCAAAATATTCCGAAAATTTTAATTTCTTGATATACGCAAAGTACTCGTAGATACGTTTTGTTGTTACTCAAATGACAGATCTGTGATAGTAACAGAAGAAAAAGCAAAATATTCCGAAAATTTTAATTTCTTGATATACGCAAAGTACTCGTAGAAACGTTTTGTTGTTACTCAAATGACAGATCTGTGATAGCAACAGAGGAAAAAGCAAAATATTCCAAAAATTTTAATTTCTTGATTTACGCAAAGTGGTCGTAGAGACGTTCTGTTGCTACTCAAATCAAAGATACGTGATAGTAATAGAGTAAAATGGAAAAAATTCCGAAAATATTGATTTCTCGATTTACACAAAGTGCTCGTAGAGACAGACGTTTTGTTGTTACTCAAATGATAGATCTGTAATAGTAACAGAAGAAAAAGATAAAAATTCCTAAAATTTTGATTTCTTGACTTACGCAAAGTGCTCGTAGAGACGTTTTGTTGCTACTCAAATGAAAGATCTGTGATAGTAATAGAGTAAAATGGAGATAATTCCGAAAATTTTAATTTCTTGAATTACGCAAAGTACTCATAGAGACGTTTTGTTGTTACTCAAATGACAGATCTGTGATAGTAACAGAGGAAAAAGCAGAATATTCCGAAAATTTTAATTTCTTGATTTACGCAAAGTGCTCGTAGAGACGTTTTGTTGTTACTCAAATGACAGATCTGTCATAGTAACAGAGGAAAAAGAGAAAAATTCCTAAAATTTTGATTTCTTGACTTACGCAAAGTGCTCGTAGAGACGTTTTGTTGCTACTCAAATGAAAGATCTGTGATAGTAACAGAGGAAAAAGCAAAATATTCCAAAAATTTTAATTTCTTGATTTACGCAAAGTACTCGTAGAGACCTTTTGTTGTTACTCAAATGACAGATCTGTGATAGTAACAGAGGAAAATACAAAATATTCCGAAAATTTTAATTTCTTGATATACGCAAAGTACTCGTAGAAACGTTTTGTTGTTACTCAAATGACAGATCTGTGATAGTAACAGACGAAAAAGCAAAATATTCCAAAAATTTTAATTTCTTGATTTACGCAAAGTACTCGTAGAGACGTTCTGTTGCTACTCAAATGAAAGATCTGTGATAGTACCAGAGGAAAATACAAAATATTCCGAAAATTTTAATTTCTTGATATACGCAAAGTACTCGTAGAAACGTTTTGTTGTTACTCAAATGACAGATCTGTGATAGTAACAGAGGAAAAAGCAGAATATTCCGAAAATTTTAATTTCTTGATTTACGCAAAGTGCTCGTAGAGACGTTTTGTTGTTACTCAAATGACAGATCAGTCATAGTAACAGAGGAAAAAGAGAAAAATTCCTAAAATTTTGATTTCTTGACTTACGCAAAGTGCTCGTAGAGACGTTTTGTTGCTACTCAAATGAAAGATCTGTGATAGTAACAGAGGAAAAAGCAAAATATTCCAAAAATTTTAATTTCTTGATTTACGCAAAGTACTCGTAGAGACGTTTTGTTGTTACTCAAATGACAGATCTGTGATAGTAACAGAGGAAAATACAAAATATTCCGAAAATTTTAATTTCTTGATATACGCAAAGTACTCGTAGAAACGTTTTGTTGTTACTCAAATGACAGATCTGTGATAGTAACAGAGGAAAAAGCAAAATATTCCGAAAATTTTAATTTCTTGATATACGCAAAGTACTCGTAGATACGTTTTGTTGTTACTCAAATGACAGATCTGTGATAGTAACAGAGGAAAAAGCAAAATATTCCAAAAATTTTAATTTCTTGATTTACGCAAAGTGGTCGTAGAGACGTTCTGTTGCTACTCAAATCAAAGATCCGTGATAGTAATAGAGTAAAATGGAAAAAAATCCGAAAATATTGATTTCTCGATTTACACAAAGTGCTCGTAGAGACAGACGTTTTGTTGTTACTCAAATGATAGATCTGTGATAGTAACAGAGGAAAAAGCAAAATATTCCGAAAATTTTAATTTCTTGATATACGCAAAGTACTCGTAGATACGTTTTGTTGTTACTCAAATGAGAGATGTGTGATAGTAACAGAAGAAAAAGCAAAATATTCCGAAAATTTTAATTTCTTGATATACGCAAAGTACTCGTAGAAACGTTTTGTTGTTACTCAAATGACAGATCTGTGATAGTAACAGAGGAAAAAGCAAAATATTCCAAAAATTTTAATTTCTTGATTTACGCAAAGTGGTCGTAGAGACGTTCTGTTGCTACTCAAATCAAAGATACGTGATAGTAATAGAGTAAAATGGAAAAAATTCCGAAAATATTGATTTCTCGATTTACACAAAGTGCTCGTAGAGACAGACGTTTTGTTGTTACTCAAATGATAGATCTGTAATAGTAACAGAAGAAAAAGATAAAAATTCCTAAAATTTTGATTTCTTGACTTACGCAAAGTGCTCGTAGTGACATTTGGTTGCTACTCAAATGAAAGATCTGTGATAGTAATAGAGTAAAATGGAAAAAAATCCGAAAATTTTAATTTCTTGATTTACGCAAACTACTCATCGAGACGTTTTGTTGGTACTCAAATGATTTCTTGATTTACGCAAAGTGGTCGTAGAGACATTTTGTTGCTACTCAAATGCCAGATCTGTGATAGTAACAGAAGAAAAAGCAAAATATTCCGAAAATTTTATTTTCTTGATTTACGCAAAGTACTCGTAGAGACGTTTTGTTGTTACTCAAATGACAGATCTGTGATAGTAACACAGGAAAATACAAAATATTCCGAAAATTTTAATTTCTTGATATACGCAAAGTACTCGTAGAAACGTTTTGTTGTTACTCAAATGACAGATCTGTGATAGTAACAGGAAAAAGCAAAATATTCCAAAAATTTTAATTTCTTGATTTACGCAAAGTACTCGTAGAGACGTTCTGTTGCTACTCAAATGAAAGATCTGTGATAGTAATAGAGTAAAATGGAAAAACTTCCGAAAATTTTGATTTTTCGATTTACGCAAAGTGCTCGTAGAGACGTTTTGTTGTTACTCAAATGACAGATCTGTCATAGTAACAGAGGAAAAAGAGAAAAATTCCTAAAATTTTGATTTCTTGACTTACGCAAAGTGCTCGTAGAGACGTTTGGTTGCTACTCAAATGAAAGATCTCTGATAGTAATAGAGTAAAATGGAAAAAAATCCGAAAATTTTAATTTCTTGATTTACGCAAACTACTCATCGAGACGTTTTGTTGGTACTCAAATGACAGATCTGTGATAGTAACAGAGGAAAAAGCAAAATATTCAAAAAATTTTAATTTCTTGATTTACGCAAAGTGGTCGTAGAGACATTTTGTTGCTACTCAAATGCCAGATCTGTGATAGTAACAGAAGAAAAAGCAAAATATTCCGAAAATTTTAATTTCTTGATATACGCAAAGTACTCGTAGAAACGTTTTGTTGTTACTCAAATGACAGATCTGTGATAGTAACAGAGGAAAAAGCAAAATATTCCAAAAATTTTAATTTCTTGATTTACGCAAAGTACTCGTAGAGACGTTTTGTTGTTACTCAAATGACAGATCTGTGATAGTAACAGAGGAAAATACAAAATATTCCGAAAATTTTAATTTCTTGATATACGCAAAGTACTCGTAGAAACGTTTTGTTGTTACTCAAATGACAGATCTGTGATAGTAACAGAGGAAAAAGCAAAATATTCCGAAAATTTTAATTTCTTGATATACGCAAAGTACTCATAGAGACGTTTTGTTGTTACTCAAATGACAGATCTGTGATAGTAACAGAGGAAAAAGCAGAATATTCCGAAAATTTTAATTTCTTGATTTACGCAAAGTGCTCGTAGAGACGTTTTGTTGTTACTCAAATGACAGATCAGTCATAGTAACAGAGGAAAAAGAGAAAAATTCCTAAAATTTTGATTTCTTGACTTACGCAAAGTGCTCGTAGAGACGTTTTGTTGCTACTCAAATGAAAGATCTGTGATAGTAACAGAGGAAAAAGCAAAATATTCCAAAAATTTTAATTTCTTGATTTACGCAAAGTACTCGTAGAGACGTTTTGTTGTTACTCAAATGACAGATCTGTGATAGTAACAGAGGAAAATACAAAATATTCCGAAAATTTTAATTTCTTGATATACGCAAAGTACTCGTAGAAACGTTTTGTTGTTACTCAAATGACAGATCTGTGATAGTAACAAAGGAAAAAGCAAAATATTCCGAAAATTTTAATTTCTTGATATACGCAAAGTACTCGTAGATACGTTTTGTTGTTACTCAAATGACAGATCTGTGATAGTAACAGAGGAAAAAGCAAAATATTCCAAAAATTTTAATTTCTTGATTTACGCAAAGTGGTCGTAGAGACGTTCTGTTGCTACTCAAATCAAAGATCCGTGATAGTAATAGAGTAAAATGGAAAAAAATCCGAAAATATTGATTTCTCGATTTACACAAAGTGCTCGTAGAGACAGACGTTTTGTTGTTACTCAAATGATAGATCTGTGATAGTAACAGAGGAAAAAGCAAAATATTCCGAAAATTTTAATTTCTTGATATACGCAAAGTACTCGTAGATACGTTTTGTTGTTACTCAAATGACAGATCTGTGATAGTAACAGAAGAAAAAGCAAAATATTCCGAAAATTTTAATTTCTTGATATACGCAAAGTACTCGTAGAAACGTTTTGTTGTTACTCAAATGACAGATCTGTGATAGCAACAGAGGAAAAAGCAAAATATTCCAAAAATTTTAATTTCTTGATTTACGCAAAGTGGTCGTAGAGACGTTCTGTTGCTACTCAAATCAAAGATACGTGATAGTAATAGAGTAAAATGGAAAAAATTCCGAAAATATTGATTTCTCGATTTACACAAAGTGCTCGTAGAGACAGACGTTTTGTTGTTACTCAAATGATAGATCTGTAATAGTAACAGAAGAAAAAGATAAAAATTCCTAAAATTTTGATTTCTTGACTTACGCAAAGTGCTCGTAGAGACGTTTTGTTGCTACTCAAATGAAAGATCTGTGATAGTAATAGAGTAAAATGGAGATAATTCCGAAAATTTTAATTTCTTGAATTACGCAAAGTACTCATAGAGACGTTTTGTTGTTACTCAAATGACAGATCTGTGATAGTAACAGAGGAAAAAGCAGAATATTCCGAAAATTTTAATTTCTTGATTTACGCAAAGTGCTCGTAGAGACGTTTTGTTGTTACTCAAATGACAGATCTGTCATAGTAACAGAGGAAAAAGAGAAAAATTCCTAAAATTTTGATTTCTTGACTTACGCAAAGTGCTCGTAGAGACGTTTTGTTGCTACTCAAATGAAAGATCTGTGATAGTAACAGAGGAAAAAGCAAAATATTCCAAAAATTTTAATTTCTTGATTTACGCAAAGTACTCGTAGAGACCTTTTGTTGTTACTCAAATGACAGATCTGTGATAGTAACAGAGGAAAATACAAAATATTCCGAAAATTTTAATTTCTTGATATACGCAAAGTACTCGTAGAAACGTTTTGTTGTTACTCAAATGACAGATCTGTGATAGTAACAGACGAAAAAGCAAAATATTCCAAAAATTTTAATTTCTTGATTTACGCAAAGTACTCGTAGAGACGTTCTGTTGCTACTCAAATGAAAGATCTGTGATAGTACCAGAGGAAAATACAAAATATTCCGAAAATTTTAATTTCTTGATATACGCAAAGTACTCGTAGAAACGTTTTGTTGTTACTCAAATGACAGATCTGTGATAGTAACAGAGGAAAAAGCAGAATATTCCGAAAATTTTAATTTCTTGATTTACGCAAAGTGCTCGTAGAGACGTTTTGTTGTTACTCAAATGACAGATCAGTCATAGTAACAGAGGAAAAAGAGAAAAATTCCTAAAATTTTGATTTCTTGACTTACGCAAAGTGCTCGTAGAGACGTTTTGTTGCTACTCAAATGAAAGATCTGTGATAGTAACAGAGGAAAAAGCAAAATATTCCAAAAATTTTAATTTCTTGATTTACGCAAAGTACTCGTAGAGACGTTTTGTTGTTACTCAAATGACAGATCTGTGATAGTAACAGAGGAAAATACAAAATATTCCGAAAATTTTAATTTCTTGATATACGCAAAGTACTCGTAGAAACGTTTTGTTGTTACTCAAATGACAGATCTGTGATAGTAACAGAGGAAAAAGCAAAATATTCCGAAAATTTTAATTTCTTGATATACGCAAAGTACTCGTAGATACGTTTTGTTGTTACTCAAATGACAGATCTGTGATAGTAACAGAGGAAAAAGCAAAATATTCCAAAAATTTTAATTTCTTGATTTACGCAAAGTGGTCGTAGAGACGTTCTGTTGCTACTCAAATCAAAGATCCGTGATAGTAATAGAGTAAAATGGAAAAAAATCCGAAAATATTGATTTCTCGATTTACACAAAGTGCTCGTAGAGACAGACGTTTTGTTGTTACTCAAATGATAGATCTGTGATAGTAACAGAGGAAAAAGCAAAATATTCCGAAAATTTTAATTTCTTGATATACGCAAAGTACTCGTAGATACGTTTTGTTGTTACTCAAATGAGAGATGTGTGATAGTAACAGAAGAAAAAGCAAAATATTCCGAAAATTTTAATTTCTTGATATACGCAAAGTACTCGTAGAAACGTTTTGTTGTTACTCAAATGACAGATCTGTGATAGTAACAGAGGAAAAAGCAAAATATTCCAAAAATTTTAATTTCTTGATTTACGCAAAGTGGTCGTAGAGACGTTCTGTTGCTACTCAAATCAAAGATACGTGATAGTAATAGAGTAAAATGGAAAAAATTCCGAAAATATTGATTTCTCGATTTACACAAAGTGCTCGTAGAGACAGACGTTTTGTTGTTACTCAAATGATAGATCTGTAATAGTAACAGAAGAAAAAGATAAAAATTCCTAAAATTTTGATTTCTTGACTTACGCAAAGTGCTCGTAGAGACGTTTTGTTGCTACTCAAATGAAAGATCTGTGATAGTAATAGAGTAAAATGGAGAAAATTCCGAAAATTTTAATTTCTTGAATTACGCAAAGTACTCATAGAGACGTTTTGTTGTTACTCAAATGACAGATCTGTGATAGTAACAGAGGAAAAAGCAGAATATTCCGAAAATTTTAATTTCTTGATATACGCAAACTACTCATCGAGACGTTTTGTTGGTACTCAAATGACAGATCTGTGATAGTAACAGAGGAAAAAGCAAAATATTCCGAAAATTTTAATTTCTTGATTTACGCAAAGTGGTCGTAGAGACATTTTGTTGCTACTCAAATGCCAGATCTGTGATAGTAACAGAAGAAAAAGCAAAATATTCCGAAAATTTTATTTTCTTGATTTACGCATAGTACTCGTAGAGACGTTTTGTTGTTACTCAAATGACAGATCTGTGATAGTAACAGAGGAAAAAGCAAAATATTCCAAAAATTTTAATTTCTTGATTTACGCAAAGTACTCGTAGAGGCGTTCTGTTGCTACTCAAATGAAAGATCTGTGATAGTAATAGAGTAAAATGGAAAAAATTCCTAAAATTTTGATTTTTCGATTTACGCAAAGTGCTCGTAGAGACGTTTTGTTGTTACTCAAATGACAGATCTGTCATAGTAACAGAGGAAAAAGAGAAAAATTCCTAAAATTTTGATTTCTTGACTTACGCAAAGTGCTCGTAGAGACGTTTGGTTGCTACTCAAATGAAAGATCTGTGATAGTAATAGAGTAAAATGGAAAAAATTCCGAAAATTTTAATTTCTTGATTTACGCAAACTACTCATCGAGACGTTTTGTTGGTACTCAAATGACAGATCTGTGATAGTAACAGAGGAAAAAGCAAAATATTCCGAAAATTTTAATTTCTTGATTTACGCAAAGTGGTCCTAGAGACATTTTGTTGCTACTCAAATGCCAGATCTGTGATAGTAACAGAAGAAAAAGCAAAATATTCCGAAAATTTTAATTTCTTGATATACGCAAAGTACTCGTAGAAACGTTTTGTTGTTACTCAAATGACAGATCTGTGATAGTAACAGAGGAAAAAGCAAAATATTCCAAAAATTTTAATTTCTTGATTTACGCAAAGTACTCGTAGAGACGTTTTGTTGTTACTCAAATGACAGATCTGTGATAGTAACAGAGGAAAATACAAAATATTCCGAAAATTTTAATTTCTTGATATACGCAAAGTACTCGTAGAAACGTTTTGTTGTTACTCAAATGACAGATCTGTGATAGTAACAGAGGAAAAAGCAAAATATTCCGAAAATTTTAATTTCTTGATATACGCAAAGTACTCGTAGATACGTTTTGTTGTTACTCAAATGACAGATCTGTGATAGTAACAGAGGAAAAAGCAAAATATTCCAAAAATTTTAATTTCTTGATTTACGCAAAGTGGTCGTAGAGACGTTCTGTTGCTACTCAAATCAAAGATCCGTGATAGTAATAGAGTAAAATGGAAAAAAATCCGAAAATATTGATTTCTCGATTTACACAAAGTGCTCGTAGAGACAGACTTTTGTTGTTACTCAAATGATAGATCTGTGATAGTAACAGAGGAAAAAGCAAAATATTCCGAAAATTTTAATTTCTTGATATACGCAAAGTACTCGTAGATACGTTTTGTTGTTACTCAAATGACAGATCTGTGATAGTAACAGAAGAAAAAGCAAAATATTCCGAAAATTTTAATTTCTTGATATACGCAAAGTACTCGTAGAAACGTTTTGTTGTTACTCAAATGACAGATCTGTGATAGTAACAGAGGAAAAAGCAAAATATTCCAAAAATTTTAATTTCTTGATTTACGAAAAGTGGTCGTAGAGACGTTCTGTTGCTACTCAAATCAAAGATACGTGATAGTAATAGAGTAAAATGGAAAAAATTCCGAAAATATTGATTTCTCGATTTACACAAAGTGCTCGTAGAGACAGACGTTTTGTTGTTACTCAAATGATAGATCTGTAATAGTAACAGAAGAAAAGGATA
This sequence comes from Geotrupes spiniger, assembly GCA_959613385.1. Classification (NCBI taxonomy): domain Eukaryota; kingdom Metazoa; phylum Arthropoda; class Insecta; order Coleoptera; family Geotrupidae; genus Geotrupes; species Geotrupes spiniger. The sequence continues at coordinate 620,365 of CAUIJQ010000006.1, forward strand.
AAAATTCCTAAAATTTTGATTTCTTGACTTACGCAAAGTGCTTGTAGAGACGTTTTGTTGCTACTCAAATGAAAGATCTGTGATAGTAATAGAGTAAAATGGAGAAAATTCCGAAAATTTTAATTTCTTGAATTACGCAAAGTACTCATAGAGACGTTTTGTTGTTACTCAAATGACAGATCTGTGATAGTAACAGAGGAAAAAGCAGAATATTCCGAAAATTTTAATTTCTTGATTTACGCAAAGTGCTCGTAGAGACGTTTTGTTGTTACTCAAATGACAGATCTGTCATAGTAACAGAGGAAAAAGAGAAAAATTCCTAAAATTTTGATGTCTTGACTTACGCAAAGTTCTCGTAGAGACGTTTTGTTGCTACTCAAATGAAAGATCTGTGATAGTAACAGAGGAAAAAGCAAAATATTCCAAAAATTTTAATTTCTTGATTTACGCAAAGTACTCGTAGAGACGTTTTGTTGTTACTCAAATGACAGATCTGTGATAGTAACAGAGGAAAATACAAAATATTCCGAAAATTTTAATTTCTTGATATACGCAAAGTACTCGTAGAAACGTTTTGTTGTTACTCAAATGAAAGATCTGTGATAGTAATAGAGTAAAATGGAAAAAATTCCGAAAATTTGGATTTTTCGATTTACGCAAAGTGCTCGTAGAGACGTTTTGTTGTTACTCAAATGACAGATCTGTCATAGTAACAGAGGAAAAAGAGAAAAATTCCTAAAATTTTGATTTCTTGACTTACGTAAAGTGCTCGTAGAGACGTTTGGTTGCTACTCAAATGAAAGATCTGTGATAGTAATAGAGTAAAATGGAAAAAAATCCGAAAATTTTAATTTCTTGATTTACGCAAACTACTCATCGAGACGTTTTGTTGGTACTCAAATGACAGATCTGTGATAGTAACAGAGGAAAAAGCAAAATATTCCAAAAATTTTAATTTCTTGATTTACGCAAAGTGGTCGTAGAGACATTTTGTTGCTACTCAAATGCCAGATCTGTGATAGTAACAGAAGAAAAAGCAAAATATTCCGAAAATTTTATTTTCTTGATTTACGCAAAGTACTCGTAGAGACGTTTTGTTGTTACTCAAATGACAGATCTGTGATAGTAACAGAGGAAAAAGCAAAATATTCCAAAAATTTTAATTTCTTGATTTACGCAAAGTACTCGTAGAGACGTTTTGTTGTTACTCAAATGACAGATCTGTGATAGTAACAGAGGAAAATACAAAATATTCCGAAAATTTTAATTTCTTGATATACGCAAAGTACTCGTAGAAACGTTTTGTTGTTACTCAAATGACAGATCTGTGATAGTAACAGAGGAAAAAGCAAAATATTCCGAAAATTTTAATTTCTTGATATACGCAAAGTACTCATAGAGACGTTTTGTTGTTACTCAAATGACAGATCTGTGATAGTAACAGAGGAAAAAGCAGAATATTCCGAAAATTTTAATTTCTTGATTTACGCAAAGTGCTCGTAGAGACGTTTTGTTGTTACTCAAATGACAGATCAGTCATAGTAACAGAGGAAAAAGAGAAAAATTCCTAAAATTTTGATTTCTTGACTTACGCAAAGTGCTCGTAGAGACGTTTTGTTGCTACTCAAATGAAAGATCTGTGATAGTAACAGAGGAAAAAGCAAAATATTCCAAAAATTTTAATTTCTTGATTTACGCAAAGTACTCGTAGAGACGTTTTGTTGTTACTCAAATGACAGATCTGTGATAGTAACAGAGGAAAATACAAAATATTCCGAAAATTTTAATTTCTTGATATACGCAAAGTACTCGTAGAAACGTTTTGTTGTTACTCTAATGACAGATCTGTGATAGTAACAAAGGAAAAAGCAAAATATTCCGAAAATTTTAATTTCTTGATATACGCAAAGTACTCGTAGATACGTTTTGTTGTTACTCAAATGACAGATCTGTGATAGTAACAGAGGAAAAAGCAAAATATTCCAAAAATTTTAATTTCTTGATTTACGCAAAGTGGTCGTAGAGACGTTCTGTTGCTACTCAAATCAAAGATCCGTGATAGTAATAGAGTAAAATGGAAAAAAATCCGAAAATATTGATTTCTCGATTTACACAAAGTGCTCGTAGAGACAGACGTTTTGTTGTTACTCAAATGATAGATCTGTGATAGTAACAGAGGAAAAAGCAAAATATTCCGAAAATTTTAATTTCTTGATATACGCAAAGTACTCGTAGATACGTTTTGTTGTTACTCAAATGACAGATCTGTGATAGTAACAGAAGAAAAAGCAAAATATTCCGAAAATTTTAATTTCTTGATATACGCAAAGTACTCGTAGAAACGTTTTGTTGTTACTCAAATGACAGATCTGTGATAGCAACAGAGGAAAAAGCAAAATATTCCAAAAATTTTAATTTCTTGATTTACGCAAAGTGGTCGTAGAGACGTTCTGTTGCTACTCAAATCAAAGATACGTGATAGTAATAGAGTAAAATGGAAAAAATTCCGAAAATATTGATTTCTCGATTTACACAAAGTGCTCGTAGAGACAGACGTTTTGTTGTTACTCAAATGATAGATCTGTAATAGTAACAGAAGAAAAAGATAAAAATTCCTAAAATTTTGATTTCTTGACTTACGCAAAGTGCTCGTAGAGACGTTTTGTTGCTACTCAAATGAAAGATCTGTGATAGTAATAGAGTAAAATGGAGATAATTCCGAAAATTTTAATTTCTTGAATTACGCAAAGTACTCATAGAGACGTTTTGTTGTTACTCAAATGACAGATCTGTGATAGTAACAGAGGAAAAAGCAGAATATTCCGAAAATTTTAATTTCTTGATTTACGCAAAGTGCTCGTAGAGACGTTTTGTTGTTACTCAAATGACAGATCTGTCATAGTAACAGAGGAAAAAGAGAAAAATTCCTAAAATTTTGATTTCTTGACTTACGCAAAGTGCTCGTAGAGACGTTTTGTTGCTACTCAAATGAAAGATCTGTGATAGTAACAGAGGAAAAAGCAAAATATTCCAAAAATTTTAATTTCTTGATTTACGCAAAGTACTCGTAGAGACGTTTTGTTGTTACTCAAATGACAGATCTGTGATAGTAACAGAGGAAAATACAAAATATTCCGAAAATTTTAATTTCTTGATATACGCAAAGTACTCGTAGAAACGTTTTGTTGTTACTCAAATGACAGATCTGTGATAGTAACAGACGAAAAAGCAAAATATTCCAAAAATTTTAATTTCTTGATTTACGCAAAGTACTCGTAGAGACGTTCTGTTGCTACTCAAATGAAAGATCTGTGATAGTAACAGAGGAAAATACAAAATATTCCGAAAATTTTAATTTCTTGATATACGCAAAGTACTCGTAGAAACGTTTTGTTGTTACTCAAATGACAGATCTGTGATAGTAACAGAGGAAAAAGCAGAATATTCCGAAAATTTTAATTTCTTGATTTACGCAAAGTGCTCGTAGAGACGTTTTGTAGTTACTCAAATGACAGATCAGTCATAGTAACAGAGGAAAAAGAGAAAAATTCCTAAAATTTTGATTTCTTGACTTACGCAAAGTGCTCGTAGAGACGTTTTGTTGCTACTCAAATGAAAGATCTGTGATAGTAACAGAGGAAAAAGCAAAATATTCCAAAAATTTTAATTTCTTGATTTACGCAAAGTACTCGTAGAGACGTTTTGTTGTTACTCAAATGACAGATCTGTGATAGTAACAGAGGAAAATACAAAATATTCCGAAAATTTTAATTTCTTGATATACGCAAAGTACTCGTAGAAACGTTTTGTTGTTACTCAAATGACAGATCTGTGATAGTAACAGAGGAAAAAGCAAAATATTCCGAAAATTTTAATTTCTTGATATACGCAAAGTACTCGTAGATACGTTTTGTTGTTACTCAAATGACAGATCTGTGATAGTAACAGAGGAAAAAGCAAAATATTCCAAAAATTTTAATTTCTTGATTTACGCAAAGTGGTCGTAGAGACGTTCTGTTGCTACTCAAATCAAAGATCCGTGATAGTAATAGAGTAAAATGGAAAAAAATCCGAAAATATTGATTTCTCGATTTACACAAAGTGCTCGTAGAGACAGACGTTTTGTTGTTACTCAAATGATAGATCTGTGATAGTAACAGAGGAAAAAGCAAAATATTCCGAAAATTTTAATTTCTTGATATACGCAAAGTACTCGTAGATACGTTTTGTTGTTACTCAAATGAGAGATGTGTGATAGTAACAGAAGAAAAAGCAAAATATTCCGAAAATTTTAATTTCTTGATATACGCAAAGTACTCGTAGAAACGTTTTGTTGTTACTCAAATGACAGATCTGTGATAGTAACAGAGGAAAAAGCAAAATATTCCAAAAATTTTAATTTCTTGATTTACGCAAAGTGGTCGTAGAGACGTTCTGTTGCTACTCAAATCAAAGATACGTGATAGTAATAGAGTAAAATGGAAAAAATTCCGAAAATATTGATTTCTCGATTTACACAAAGTGCTCGTAGAGACAGACGTTTTGTTGTTACTCAAATGATAGATCTGTAATAGTAACAGAAGAAAAAGATAAAAATTCCTAAAATTTTGATTTCTTGACTTACGCAAAGTGCTCGTAGAGACGTTTTGTTGCTACTCAAATGAAAGATCTGTGATAGTAATAGAGTAAAATGGAGAAAATTCCGAAAATTTTAATTTCTTGAATTACGCAAAGTACTCATAGAGACGTTTTGTTGTTACTCAAATGACAGATCTGTGATAGTAACAGAGGAAAAAGCAGAATATTCCGAAAATTTTAATTTCTTGATATACGCAAACTACTCATCGAGACGTTTTGTTGGTACTCAAATGACAGATCTGTGATAGTAACAGAGGAAAAAGCAAAATATTCCGAAAATTTTAATTTCTTGATTTACGCAAAGTGGTCGTAGAGACATTTTGTTGCTACTCAAATGCCAGATCTGTGATAGTAACAGAAGAAAAAGCAAAATATTCCGAAAATTTTATTTTCTTGATTTACGCATAGTACTCGTAGAGACGTTTTGTTGTTACTCAAATGACAGATCTGTGATAGTAACAGAGGAAAAAGCAAAATATTCCAAAAATTTTAATTTCTTGATTTACGCAAAGTACTCGTAGAGGCGTTCTGTTGCTACTCAAATGAAAGATCTGTGATAGTAATAGAGTAAAATGGAAAAAATTCCTAAAATTTTGATTTTTCGATTTACGCAAAGTGCTCGTAGAGACGTTTTGTTGTTACTCAAATGACAGATCTGTCATAGTAACAGAGGAAAAAGAGAAAAATTCCTAAAATTTTGATTTCTTGACTTACGCAAAGTGCTCGTAGAGACGTTTGGTTGCTACTCAAATGAAAGATCTGTGATAGTAATAGAGTAAAATGGAAAAAATTCCGAAAATTTTAATTTCTTGATTTACGCAAACTACTCATCGAGACGTTTTGTTGGTACTCAAATGACAGATCTGTGATAGTAACAGAGGAAAAAGCAAAATATTCCGAAAATTTTAATTTCTTGATTTACGCAAAGTGGTCCTAGAGACATTTTGTTGCTACTCAAATGCCAGATCTGTGATAGTAACAGAAGAAAAAGCAAAATATTCCGAAAATTTTAATTTCTTGATATACGCAAAGTACTCGTAGAAACGTTTTGTTGTTACTCAAATGACAGATCTGTGATAGTAACAGAGGAAAAAGCAAAATATTCCAAAAATTTTAATTTCTTGATTTACGCAAAGTACTCGTAGAGACGTTTTGTTGTTACTCAAATGACAGATCTGTGATAGTAACAGAGGAAAATACAAAATATTCCGAAAATTTTAATTTCTTGATATACGCAAAGTACTCGTAGAAACGTTTTGTTGTTACTCAAATGACAGATCTGTGATAGTAACAGAGGAAAAAGCAAAATATTCCGAAAATTTTAATTTCTTGATATACGCAAAGTACTCGTAGATACGTTTTGTTGTTACTCAAATGACAGATCTGTGATAGTAACAGAGGAAAAAGCAAAATATTCAAAAAATTTTAATTTCTTGATTTACGCAAAGTGGTCGTAGAGACGTTCTGTTGCTACTCAAATCAAAGATCCGTGATAGTAATAGAGTAAAATGGAAAAAAATCCGAAAATATTGATTTCTCGATTTACACAAAGTGCTCGTAGAGACAGACTTTTGTTGTTACTCAAATGATAGATCTGTGATAGTAACAGAGGAAAAAGCAAAATATTCCGAAAATTTTAATTTCTTGATATACGCAAAGTACTCGTAGATACGTTTTGTTGTTACTCAAATGACAGATCTGTGATAGTAACAGAAGAAAAAGCAAAATATTCCGAAAATTTTAATTTCTTGATATACGCAAAGTACTCGTAGAAACGTTTTGTTGTTACTCAAATGACAGATCTGTGATAGTAACAGAGGAAAAAGCAAAATATTCCAAAAATTTTAATTTCTTGATTTACGCAAAGTGGTCGTAGAGACGTTCTGTTGCTACTCAAATCAAAGATACGTGATAGTAATAGAGTAAAATGGAAAAAATTCCGAAAATATTGATTTCTCGATTTACACAAAGTGCTCGTAGAGACAGACGTTTTGTTGTTACTCAAATGATAGATCTGTAATAGTAACAGAAGAAAAAGATAAAAATTCCTAAAATTTTGATTTCTTGACTTACGCAAAGTGCTCGTAGAGACGTTTTGTTGCTACTCAAATGAAAGATCTGTGATAGTAATAGAGTAAAATGGAGAAAATTCCGAAAATTTTAATTTCTTGAATTACGCAAAGTACTCATAGAGACGTTTTGTTGTTACTCAAATGACAGATCTGTGATAGTAACAGAGGAAAAAGCAGAATATTCCGAAAATTTTAATTTCTTGATATACGCAAACTACTCATCGAGACGTTTTGTTGGTACTCAAATGACAGATCTGTGATAGTAACAGAGGAAAAAGCAAAATATTCCGAAAATTTTAATTTCTTGATTTACGCAAAGTGGTCGTAGAGACATTTTGTTGCTACTCAAATGCCAGATCTGTGATAGTAACAGAAGAAAAAGCAAAATATTCCGAAAATTTTATTTTCTTGATTTACGCATAGTACTCGTAGAGACGTTTTGTTGTTACTCAAATGACAGATCTGTGATAGTAACAGAGGAAAAAGCAAAATATTCCAAAAATTTTAATTTCTTGATTTACGCAAAGTACTCGTAGAGGCGTTCTGTTGCTACTCAAATGAAAGATCTGTGATAGTAATAGAGTAAAATGGAAAAAATTCCTAAAATTTTGATTTTTCGATTTACGCAAAGTGCTCGTAGAGACGTTTTGTTGTTACTCAAATGACAGATCTGTCATAGTAACAGAGGAAAAAGAGAAAAATTCCTAAAATTTTGATTTCTTGACTTACGCAAAGTGCTCGTAGAGACGTTTGGTTGCTACTCAAATGAAAGATCTGTGATAGTAATAGAGTAAAATGGAAAAAATTCCGAAAATTTTAATTTCTTGATTTACGCAAACTACTCATCGAGACGTTTTGTTGGTACTCAAATGACAGATCTGTGATAGTAACAGAGGAAAAAGCAAAATATTCCGAAAATTTTAATTTCTTGATTTACGCAAAGTGGTCCTAGAGACATTTTGTTGCTACTCAAATGCCAGATCTGTGATAGTAACAGAAGAAAAAGCAAAATATTCCGAAAATTTTAATTTCTTGATATACGCAAAGTACTCGTAGAAACGTTTTGTTGTTACTCAAATGACAGATCTGTGATAGTAACAGAGGAAAAAGCAAAATATTCCAAAAATTTTAATTTCTTGATTTACGCAAAGTACTCGTAGAGACGTTTTGTTGTTACTCAAATGACAGATCTGTGATAGTAACAGAGGAAAATACAAAATATTCCGAAAATTTTAATTTCTTTATATACGCAAAGTACTCGTAGAAACGTTTTGTTGTTACTCAAATGACAGATCTGTGATAGTAACAGAGGAAAAAGCAAAATATTCCGAAAATTTTAATTTCTTGATATACGCAAAGTACTCGTAGATACGTTTTGTTGTTACTCAAATGACAGATCTGTGATAGTAACAGAGGAAAAAGCAAAATATTCCAAAAATTTTAATTTCTTGATTTACGCAAAGTGGTCGTAGAGACGTTCTGTTGCTACTCAAATCAAAGATCCGTGATAGTAATAGAGTAAAATGGAAAAAAATCCGAAAATATTGATTTCTCGATTTACACAAAGTGCTCGTAGAGACAGACTTTTGTTGTTACTCAAATGATAGATCTGTGATAGTAACAGAGGAAAAAGCAAAATATTCCGAAAATTTTAATTTCTTGATATACGCAAAGTACTCGTAGATACGTTTTGTTGTTACTCAAATGACAGATCTGTGATAGTAACAGAAGAAAAAGCAAAATATTCCGAAAATTTTAATTTCTTGATATACGCAAAGTACTCGTAGAAACGTTTTGTTGTTACTCAAATGACAGATCTGTGATAGTAACAGAGGAAAAAGCAAAATATTCCAAAAATTTTAATTTCTTGATTTACGCAAAGTGGTCGTAGAGACGTTCTGTTGCTACTCAAATCAAAGATACGTGATAGTAATAGAGTAAAATGGAAAAAATTCCGAAAATATTGATTTCTCGATTTACACAAAGTGCTCGTAGAGACAGACGTTTTGTTGTTACTCAAATGATAGATCTGTAATAGTAACAGAAGAAAAGGATAAAAATTCCTAAAATTTTGATTTCTTGACTTACGCAAAGTGCTTGTAGAGACGTTTTGTTGCTACTCAAATGAAAGATCTGTGATAGTAATAGAGTAAAATGGAGAAAATTCCGAAAATTTTAATTTCTTGAATTACGCAAAGTACTCATAGAGACGTTTTGTTGTTACTCAAATGACAGATCTGTGATAGTAACAGAGGAAAAAGCAGAATATTCCGAAAATTTTAATTTCTTGATTTACGCAAAGTGCTCGTAGAGACGTTTTGTTGTTACTCAAATGACAGATCTGTCATAGTAACAGAGGAAAAAGAGAAAAATTCCTAAAATTTTGATTTCTTGACTTACGCAAAGTGCTCGTAGAGACGTTTTGTTGCTACTCAAATGAAAGATCTGTGATAGTAACAGAGGAAAAAGCAAAATATTCCAAAAATTTTAATTTCTTGATTTACGCAAAGTACTCGTAGAGACGTTTTGTTGTTACTCAAATGACAGATCTGTGATAGTAACAGAGGAAAATACAAAATATTCCGAAAATTTTAATTTCTTGATATACGCAAAGTACTCGTAGAAACGTTTTGTTGTTACTCAAATGAAAGATCTGTGATAGTAATAGAGTAAAATGGAAAAAATTCCGAAAATTTGGATTTTTCGATTTACGCAAAGTGCTCGTAGAGACGTTTTGTTGTTACTCAAATGACAGATCTGTCATAGTAACAGAGGAAAAAGAGAAAAATTCCTAAAATTTTGATTTCTTGACTTACGTAAAGTGCTCGTAGAGACGTTTGGTTGCTACTCAAATGAAAGATCTGTGATAGTAATAGAGTAAAATGGAAAAAAATCCGAAAATTTTAATTTCTTGATTTACGCAAACTACTCATCGAGACGTTTTGTTGGTACTCAAATGACAGATCTGTGATAGTAACAGAGGAAAAAGCAAAATATTCCAAAAATTTTAATTTCTTGATTTACGCAAAGTGGTCGTAGAGACATTTTGTTGCTACTCAAATGCCAGATCTGTGATAGTAACAGAAGAAAAAGCAAAATATTCCGAAAATTTTATTTTCTTGATTTACGCAAAGTACTCGTAGAGACGTTTTGTTGTTACTCAAATGACAGATCTGTGATAGTAACAGAGGAAAAAGCAAAATATTCCAAAAATTTTAATTTCTTGATTTACGCAAAGTACTCGTAGAGACGTTCTGTTGCTACTCAAATGAAAGATCTGTGATAGTAATAGAGTAAAATGGAAAAAATTCCGAAAATTTTGATTTTTCGATTTACGCAAAGTGCTCGTAGAGACGTTTTGTTGTTACTCAAATGACAGATCTATCATAGTAACAGAGGAAAAAGAGAAAAATTCCTAAAATTTTGATTTCTTGACTTACGCAAAGTGCTCGTAGAGACGTTTGGTTGCTACTCAAATGAAAGATCTGTGATAGTAATAGAGTAAAATGGAAAAAATTCCGAAAATTTTAATTTCTTGATTTACGCAAAGTACTCATAGAGACGTTTTGGTGGTACTCAAATGACAGATCTGTGATAGTAACAGAGGAAAAAGCAAAATATTCCGAAAATTTTAATTTCTCAATTTACGCAAAGTGCTCGTAGAGACGTTTTGTTGTTACTCAAATGACAGATCTGTGATAGTAACAGAGGAAAAAGCAAAATATTCCAAAAATTTTAATTTCTTGATTTACGCAAAGTACTCGTAGAGACGTTCTGTTGCTACTCAAATGAAAGATCTGTGATAGTAATAGAGTAAAATGGAAAAAATTCCGAAAATTTTGATTTTTCGATTTACGCAAAGTGCTCGTAGAGACGTTTTGTTGTTACTCAAATGACAGATCTGTCATAGTAACAGAGGAAAAAGAGAAAAATTCCTAAAATTTTGATTTCTTGACTTACGCAAAGTGCTCGTAGAGACATTTGGTTGCTACTCAAATGAAAGATCTGTGATAGTAATAGAGTAAAATGGCAAAAATTCCGAAAATTTTAATTTCTTGATTTACGCAAAGTACTCATAGAGACGTTTTGGTGGTACTAAAATGACAGATCTGTGATAGTAACAGAGGAAAAAGCAAAATATTCCGAAAATTTTAATTTCTCAATTTACGCAAAGTGCTCGTAGAGACGTTTTGTTGTCACTCAAATGACAGATCTGTGATAGTAACAGAGGAAAATGCAAAATATTCCGAAAATTTTAATTTCTTGATATACGCAAAGTACTCGTAGAGACGTTTTGTTGTTACTCAAATGACAGATCTGTGATAGTAACAGAGGAAAAAGCAAAATATTCCGAAAATTTTAATTTCTTGATATACGCAAAGTACTCGTAGATACGTTTTGTTGTTACTCAAATGACAGATCTGTGATAGTAACAGAGGAAAAAGCAAAATATTCCAAAAATTTTAATTTCTTGATTTACGCAAAGTGGTCGTAGAGACGTTCTGTTGCTACTCAAATCAAAGATCCGTGATAGTAATAGAGTAAAATGGAAAAAATTCCGAAAATATTGATTTCTCGATTTACACAAAGTGCTCGTAGAGACAGACGTTTTGTTGTTACTCAAATGATAGATCTGTAATAGTAACAGAAGAAAAAGATAAAAATTCCTAAAATTTTGATTTCTTGACTTACGCAAAGTGCTCGTAGAGACGTTTTGTTGCTACTCAAATGAAAGATCTGTGATAGTAATAGAGTAAAATGGAGAAAATTCCGAAAATTTTAATTTCTTGAATTACGCAAAGTACTCATAGAGACGTTTTGTTTTTACTCAAATGACAGATCTGTGATAGTAACAGAGGAAAAAGCAGAATATTCCGAAAATTTTAATTTCTTGATTTACGCAAAGTGCTCGTAGAGACGTTTTGTTGTTACTCAAATGACAGATCTGTCATAGTAACAGAGGAAAAAGAGAAAAATTCCTAAAATTTTGATTTCTTGACTTACGCAAAGTGCTCGTAGAGACGTTTTGTTGCTACTCAAATGAAAGATCTGTGATAGTAACAGAGGAAAAAGCAAAATATTCCAAAAATTTTAATTTCTTGATTTACGCAAAGTACTCGTAGAGACGTTTTGTTGTTACTCAAATGACAGATCTGTGATAGTAACAGAGGAAAATACAAAATATTCCGAAAATTTTAATTTCTTGATATACGCAAAGTACTCGTAGAAACGTTTTGTTGTTACTCAAATGAAAGATCTGTGATAGTAATAGAGTAAAATGGAAAAAATTCCGAAAATTTGGATTTTTCGATTTACGCAAAGTGCTCGTAGAGACGTTTTGTTGTTACTCAAATGACAGATCTGTGATAGTAACAGAGGAAAAAGCAAAATATTCCAAAAATTTTAATTTCTTGATTTACGCAAAGTACTCGTAGAGACGTTCTGTTGCTACTCAAATGAAAGATCTGTGATAGTAATAGAGTAAAATGGAAAAAATTCCGAAAATTTTGATTTTTCGATTTACGCAAAGTGCTCGTAGAGACGTTTTGTTGTTACTCAAATGACAGATCTGTCATAGTAACAGAGGAAAAAGAGAAAAATTCCTAAAATTTTGATTTCTTGACTTACGCAAAGTGCTCGTAGAGACATTTGGTTGCTACTCAAATGAAAGATCTGTGATAGTAATAGAGTAAAATGGCAAAAATTCCGAAAATTTTAATTTCTTGATTTACGCAAAGTACTCATAGAGACGTTTTGGTGGTACTAAAATGACAGATCTGTGATAGTAACAGAGGAAAAAGCAAAATATTCCGAAAATTTTAATTTCTCAATTTACGCAAAGTGCTCGTAGAGACGTTTTGTTGTCACTCAAATGACAGATCTGTGATAGTAACAGAGGAAAATGCAAAATATTCCGAAAATTTTAATTTCTTGATATACGCAAAGTACTCGTAGAGACGTTTTGTTGTTACTCAAATGACAGATCTGTGATAGTAACAGAGGAAAAAGCAAAATATTCCGAAAATTTTAATTTCTTGATATACGCAAAGTACTCGTAGATACGTTTTGTTGTTACTCAAATGACAGATCTGTGATAGTAACAGAGGAAAAAGCAAAATATTCCAAAAATTTTAATTTCTTGATTTACGCAAAGTGGTCGTAGAGACGTTCTGTTGCTACTCAAATCAAAGATCCGTGATAGTAATAGAGTAAAATGGAAAAAATTCCGAAAATATTGATTTCTCGATTTACACAAAGTGCTCGTAGAGACAGACGTTTTGTTGTTACTCAAATGATAGATCTGTAATAGTAACAGAAGAAAAAGATAAAAATTCCTAAAATTTTGATTTCTTGACTTACGCAAAGTGCTCGTAGAGACGTTTTGTTGCTACTCAAATGAAAGATCTGTGATAGTAATAGAGTAAAATGGAGAAAATTCCGAAAATTTTAATTTCTTGAATTACGCAAAGTACTCATAGAGACGTTTTGTTTTTACTCAAATGACAGATCTGTGATAGTAACAGAGGAAAAAGCAGAATATTCCGAAAATTTTAATTTCTTGATTTACGCAAAGTGCTCGTAGAGACGTTTTGTTGTTACTCAAATGACAGATCTGTCATAGTAACAGAGGAAAAAGAGAAAAATTCCTAAAATTTTGATTTCTTGACTTACGCAAAGTGCTCGTAGAGACGTTTTGTTGCTACTCAAATGAAAGATCTGTGATAGTAACAGAGGAAAAAGCAAAATATTCCAAAAATTTTAATTTCTTGATTTACGCAAAGTACTCGTAGAGACGTTTTGTTGTTACTCAAATGACAGATCTGTGATAGTAACAGAGGAAAATACAAAATATTCCGAAAATTTTAATTTCTTGATATACGCAAAGTACTCGTAGAAACGTTTTGTTGTTACTCAAATGAAAGATCTGTGATAGTAATAGAGTAAAATGGAAAAAATTCCGAAAATTTGGATTTTTCGATTTACGCAAAGTGCTCGTAGAGACGTTTTGTTGTTACTCAAATGACAGATCTGTCATAGTAACAGAGGAAAAAGAGAAAAATTCCTAAAATTTTGATTTCTTGACTTACGTAAAGTGCTCGTAGAGACGTTTGGTTGCTACTCAAATGAAAGATCTGTGATAGTAATAGAGTAAAATGGAAAAAAATCCGAAAATTTTAATTTCTTGATTTACGCAAACTACTCATCGAGACGTTTTGTTGGTACTCAAATGACAGATCTGTGATAGTAACAGAGGAAAAAGCAAAATATTCCAAAAATTTTAATTTCTTGATTTACGCAAAGTGGTCGTAGAGACATTTTGTTGCTACTCAAATGCCAGATCTGTGATAGTAACAGAAGAAAAAGCAAAATATTCCGAAAATTTTATTTTCTTGATTTACGCAAAGTACTCGTAGAGACGTTTTGTTGTTACTCAAATGACAGATCTGTGATAGTAACAGAGGAAAAAGCAAAATATTCCAAAAATTTTAATTTCTTGATTTACGCAAAGTACTCGTAGAGACGTTCTGTTGCTACTCAAATGAAAGATCTGTGATAGTAATAGAGTAAAATGGAAAAAATTCCGAAAATTTTGATTTTTCGATTTACGCAAAGTGCTCGTAGAGACGTTTTGTTGTTACTCAAATGACAGATCTGTCATAGTAACAGAGGAAAAAGAGAAAAATTCCTAAAATTTTGATTTCTTGACTTACGCAAAGTGCTCGTAGAGACGTTTGGTTGCTACTCAAATGAAAGATCTGTGATAGTAATAGAGTAAAATGGAAAAAAATCCGAAAATTTTAATTTCTTGATTTACGCAAAGTACTCATAGAGACGTTTTGGTGGTACTCAAATGACAGATCTGTGATAGTAACAGAGGAAAAAGCAAAATATTCCGAAAATTTTAATTTCTCAATTTACGCAAAGTGCTCGTAGAGACGTTTTGTTGTTACTCAAATGACAGATCTGTGATAGTAACAGAGGAAAAAGCAAAATATTCCAAAAATTTTAATTTCTTGATTTACGCAAAGTACTCGTAGAGACGTTCTGTTGCTACTCAAATGAAAGATCTGTGATAGTAATAGAGTAAAATGGAAAAAATTCCGAAAATTTTGATTTTTCGATTTACGCAAAGTGCTCGTAGAGACGTTTTGTTGTTACTCAAATGACAGATCTGTCATAGTAACAGAGGAAAAAGAGAAAAATTCCTAAAATTTTGATTTCTTGACTTACGTAAAGTGCTCGTAGAGACGTTTGGTTGCTACTCAAATGAAAGATCTGTGATAGTAATAGAGTAAAATGGAAAAAAATCCGAAAATTTTAATTTCTTGATTTACGCAAACTACTCATCGAGACGTTTTGTTGGTACTCAAATGACAGATCTGTGATAGTAACAGAGGAAAAAGCAAAATATTCCAAAAATTTTAATTTCTTGATTTACGCAAAGTGGTCGTAGAGACGTTCTGTTGCTACTCAAATCAAAGATGCGTGATAGTAATAGAGTAAAATGGAAAAAATTCCGAAAATATTGATTTCTCGATTTACACAAAGTGCTCGTAGAGACAGACGTTTTGTTGTTACTCAAATGATAGATCTGTAATAGTAACAGAAGAAAAAGATAAAAATTCCTAAAATTTTGATTTCTTGACTTACGCAAAGTGCTCGTAGAGACGTTTTGTTGCTACTCAAATGAAAGATCTGTGATAGTAATAGAGTAAAATGGAGAAAATTCCGAAAATTTTAATTTCTTGAATTACGCAAAGTACTCATAGAGACGTTTTGTTGTTACTCAAATGACAGATCTGTGATAGTAACAGAGGAAAAAGCAGAATATTCCGAAAATTTTAATTTCTTGATTTACGCAAAGTGCTCGTAGAGACGTTTTGTTGTTACTCAAATGACAGATCTGTCATAGTAACAGAGGAAAAAGAGAAAAATTCCTAAAATTTTGATTTCTTGACTTACGCAAAGTGCTCGTAGAGACGTTTTGTTGCTACTCAAATGAAAGATCTGTGGTAGTAACAGAGGAAAAAGCAAAATATTCCAAAAATTTTAATTTCTTGATTTACGCAAAGTACTCGTAGAGACGTTTTGTTGTTACTCAAATGACAGATCTGTGATAGTAACAGAGGAAAATACAAAATATTCCGAAAATTTTAATTTCTTGATATACGCAAAGTACTCGTAGAAACGTTTTGTTGTTACTCAAATGAAAGATCTGTGATAGTAATAGAGTAAAATGGAAAAAATTCCGAAAATTTGGATTTTTCGATTTACGCAAAGTGCTCGTAGAGACGTTTTGTTGTTACTCAAATGACAGATCTGTCATAGTAACAGAGGAAAAAGAGAAAAATTCATAAAATTTTGATTTCTTGACTTACGTAAAGTGCTCGTAGAGACGTTTGGTTGCTACTCAAATGAAAGATCTGTGATAGTAATAGAGTAAAATGGAAAAAAATCCGAAAATTTTAATTTCTTGATTTACGCAAACTACTCATCGAGACGTTTTGTTGGTACTCAAATGACAGATCTGTGATAGTAACAGAGGAAAAAGCAAAATATTCCAAAAATTTTAATTTCTTGATTTACGCAAAGTGGTCGTAGAGACATTTTGTTGCTACTCAAATGCCGGATCTGTGATAGTAACAGAAGAAAAAGCAAAATATTCCGAAAATTTTATTTTCTTGATTTACGCAAAGTACTCGTAGAGACGTTTTGTTGTTACTCAAATGACAGATCTGTGATAGTAACAGAGGAAAAAGCAAAATATTCCAAAAATTTTAATTTCTTGATTTACGCAAAGTGGTCGTAGAGACGTTCTGTTGCTACTCAAATCAAAGATACGTGATAGTAATAGAGTAAAATGGAAAAAATTCCGAAAATATTGATTTCTCGATTTACACAAAGTGCTCGTAGAGACAGACGTTTTGTTGTTACTCAAATGATAGATCTGTAATAGTAACAGAAGAAAAGGATAAAAATTCCTAAAATTTTGATTTCTTGACTTACGCAAAGTGCTTGTAGAGACGTTTTGTTGCTACTCAAATGAAAGATCTGTGATATTAATAGAGTAAAATGGAGAAAATTCCGAAAATTTTAATTTCTTGAATTACGCAAAGTACTCATAGAGACGTTTTGTTGTTACTCAAATGACAGATCTGTGATAGTAACAGAGGAAAAAGCAGAATATTCCGAAAATTTTAATTTCTTGATTTACGCAAAGTGCTCGTAGAGACGTTTTGTTGTTACTCAAATGACAGATCTGTCATAGTAACAGAGGAAAAAGAGAAAAATTCCTAAAATTTTGATTTCTTGACTTACGCAAAGTGCTCGTAGAGACGTTTTGTTGCTACTCAAATGAAAGATCTGTGATAGTAACAGAGGAAAAAGCAAAATATTCCAAAAATTTTAATTTCTTGATTTACGCAAAGTACAAGTAGAGACGTTTTGTTGTTACTCAAATGACAGATCTGTGATAGTAACAGAGGAAAATACAAAATATTCCGAAAATTTTAATTTCTTGATATACGCAAAGTACTCGTAGAAACGTTTTGTTGTTACTCAAATGAAAGATCTGTGATAGTAATAGAGTAAAATGGAAAAAATTCCGAAAATTTGGATTTTTCGATTTACGCAAAGTGCTCGTAGAGACGTTTTGTTGTTACTCAAATGACAGATCTGTCATAGTAACAGAGGAAAAAGAGAAAAATTCCTAAAATTTTGATTTCTTGACTTACGTAAAGTGCTCGTAGAGACGTTTGGTTGCTACTCAAATGAAAGATCTGTGATAGTAATAGAGTAAAATGGAAAAAAATCCGAAAATTTTAATTTCTTGATTTACGCAAACTACTCATCGAGACGTTTTGTTGGTACTCAAATGACAGATCTGTGATAGTAACAGAAGAAAAAGCAAAATATTCCGAAAATTTTATTTTCTTGATTTACGCAAAGTACTCGTAGAGACGTTTTGTTGTTACTCAAATGACAGATCTGTGATAGTAACAGTGGAAAAAGCAAAATATTCCAAAAATTTTAATTTCTTGATTTACGCAAAGTACTCGTAGAGACGTTCTGTTGCTACTCAAATGAAAGATCTGTGATAGTAATAGAGTAAAATGGAAAAAATTCCGAAAATTTTGATTTTTCGATTTACGCAAAGTGCTCGTAGAGACGTTTTGTTGTTACTCAAATGACAGATCTATCATAGTAACAGAGGAAAAAGAGAAAAATTCCTAAAATTTTGATTTCTTGACTTACGCAAAGTGCTCGTAGAGACGTTTGGTTGCTACTCAAATGAAAGATCTGTGATAGTAATAGAGTAAAATGGAAAAAATTCCGAAAATTTTAATTTCTTGATTTACGCAAAGTACTCATAGAGACGTTTTGGTGGTACTCAAATGACAGATCTGTGATAGTAACAGAGGAAAAAGCAAAATATTCCGAAAATTTTAATTTCTCAATTTACGCAAAGTGCTCGTAGAGACGTTTTGTTGTTACTCAAATGACAGATCTGTGATAGTAACAGAGGAAAAAGCAAAATATTCCAAAAATTTTAATTTCTTGATTTACGCAAAGTACTCGTAGAGACGTTCTGTTGCTACTCAAATGAAAGATCTGTGATAGTAATAGAGTAAAATGGAAAAAATTCCGAAAATTTTGATTTTTCGATTTACGCAAAGTGCTCGTAGAGACGTTTTGTTGTTACTCAAATGACAGATCTGTCATAGTAACAGAGGAAAAAGAGAAAAATTCCTAAAATTTTGATTTCTTGACTTACGCAAAGTGCTCGTAGAGACATTTGGTTGCTACTCAAATGAAAGATCTGTGATAGTAATAGAGTAAAATGGCAAAAATTCCGAAAATTTTAATTTCTTGATTTACGCAAAGTACTCATAGAGACGTTTTGGTGGTACTCAAATGACAGATCTGTGATAGTAACAGAGGAAAAAGCAAAATATTCCGAAAATTTTAATTTCTCAATTTACGCAAAGTGCTCGTAGAGACGTTTTGTTGTCACTCAAATGACAGATCTGTGATAGTAACAGAGGAAAATGCAAAATATTCCGAAAATTTTAATTTCTTGATATACGCAAAGTACTCGTAGATACGTTTTGTTGTTACTCAAATGACAGATCTGTGATAGTAACAGAGGAAAAAGCAAAATATTCCAAAAATTTTAATTTCTTGATTTACGCAAAGTGGTCGTAGAGACGTTCTGTTGCTACTCAAATCAAAGATCCGTGATAGTAATAGAGTAAAATGGAAAAAAATCCGAAAATATTGATTTCTCGATTTACACAAAGTGCTCGTAGAGACAGACGTTTTGTTGTTACTCAAATGATAGATCTGTGATAGTAACAGAGGAAAAAGCAAAATATTCCGAAAATTTTAATTTCTTGATATACGCAAAGTACTCGTAGATACGTTTTGTTGTTACTCAAATGACAGATCTGTGATAGTAACAGAAGAAAAAGCAAAATATTCCGAAAATTTTAATTTCTTGATATACGCAAAGTACTCGTAGAAACGTTTTGTTGTTACTCAAATGACAGATCTGTGATAGTAACAGAGGAAAAAGCAAAATATTCCAAAAATTTTAATTTCTTGATTTACGCAAAGTGGTCGTAGAGACGTTCTGTTGCTACTCAAATCAAAGATACGTGATAGTAATAGAGTAAAATGGAAAAAATTCCGAAAATATTGATTTCTCGATTTACACAAAGTGCTCGTAGAGACAGACGTTTTGTTGTTACTCAAGTAACAGAAGAAAAAAATAAAAATTCCTAAAATTTTGATTTCTTGACTTACGCAAAGTGCTCGTAGAGACGTTTTGTTGCTACTCAAATGAAAGATCTGTGATAGTAATAGAGTAAAATGGAGAAAATTCCGAAAATTTTAATTTCTTGAATTACGCAAAGTACTCATAGAGACGTTTTGTTATTACTCAAATGACAGATCTGTGATAGTAACAGAGGAAAAAGCAGAATATTCCGAAAATTTTAATTTCTTGATTTACGCAAAGTGCTCGTAGAGACGTTTTGTTGTTACTCAAATGACAGATCTGTCATAGTAACAGAGGAAAAAGAGAAAAATTCCTAAAATTTTGATTTCTTGACTTACGCAAAGTGCTCGTAGAGACGTTTTGTTGCTACTCAAATGAAAGATCTGTGATAGTAACAGAGGAAAAAGCAAAATATTCCAAAAATTTTAATTTCTTGATTTACGCAAAGTACTCGTAGAGACGTTTTGTTGTTACTCAAATGACAGATCTGTGATAGTAACAGAGGAAAATACAAAATATTCCGAAAATTTTAATTTCTTGATATACGCAAAGTACTCGTAGAAACGTTTTGTTGTTACTCAAATGACAGATCTGTGATAGTAACAGAGGAAAAAGCAGAATATTAAGAAAATTTTAACTTCTTGATATACGCAAAGTACTCATAGAGACGTTTTGTTGTTACTCAAATGACAGATCTGTGATAGTAACAGAGGAAAAAGCAGAATATTCCGAAAATTTTAATTTCTTGATTTACGCAAAGTGCTCGTAGAGACGTTTTGTTGTTACTCAAATGACAGATCTGTCATAGCAACAGAGGAAAAAGAGAAAAATTCCTAAAATTTTGATTTCTTGACTTACGCAAAGTGCTCGTAGAGACGTTTTGTTGCTACTCAAATGAAAGA
Source organism: Geotrupes spiniger (assembly GCA_959613385.1). Classification (NCBI taxonomy): domain Eukaryota; kingdom Metazoa; phylum Arthropoda; class Insecta; order Coleoptera; family Geotrupidae; genus Geotrupes; species Geotrupes spiniger. Next base: position 640,758 of record CAUIJQ010000006.1, read on the forward strand.
TCTGTGATAGTAACAGAGGAAAAAGCAAAATATTCCAAAAATTTTAATTTCTTGATTTACGCAAAGTACTCGTAGAGACGTTTTGTTGTTACTCAAATGACAGATCTGTGATAGTAACAGAGGAAAATCCAAATATTCCGAAAATTTTAATTTCTTGATATACGCAAAGTACTCGTAGAAACGATTTGTTGTTACTCAAATGACAGATCTGTGATAGTAACAGAGGAAAAAGCAAAATATTCCAAAAATTTTAATTTCTTGATTTACGCAAAGTGCTCGTAGAGACGTTTGGTTGCTACTCAAATGAAAGATCTGTGATAGTAATAGAGTAAAATGGAAAAAATTCCGAAAATTTTAATTTCTTGATTTACGCAAAGTACTCATAGAGACGTTTTGGTGGTACTCAAATGACAGATCTGTGATAGTAACAGAGGAAAAAGCAAAATATTCCGAAAATTTTAATTTCTCAATTTACGCAAAGTGCTCGTAGAGACGTTTTGTTGTTACTCAAATGACAGATCTGTGATAGTAACAGAGGAAAAAGCAAAATATTCCGAAAATTTTAATTTCTTGATATACGCAAAGTGCTCGTAGAGACGTTTTGTTGTTACTCAAATGACAGATCTGTGATAGTAACAGAGGAAAAAGCAAAATATTCCGAAAATTTTGATTTCTTGACTTACGCAAAGTGCTCGTAGAGACGTTTGGTTGCTACTCAAATGAAAGATCTGTGATAGTAATAGAGTAAAATGGAAAAAATTCCGAAAATTTTAATTTCGTGATTTACGCAAAGTACTCATAGAGACGTTTTGGTGGTACTCAAATGACAGATCTGTGATAGTAACAGAGGAAAAAGCAAAATATTCCGAAAATTTTAATTTCTCAATTTACGCAAAGTGCTCGTAGAGACGTTTTGTTGTTACTCAAATGACAGATCTGTGATAGTAACAGAGGAAAAAGCAAAATATTCCGAAAATTTTAATTTCTTGATATACGCAAAGTACTCGTAGAGACGTTTTGTTGTTACTCAAATGACAGATCTGTGATAGTAACAGAGGAAAAAGCAAAATATTCCGAAAATTTTAATTTCTTGATATACGCAAAGTACTCGTAGAAACGTTTTGTTATTACTCAAATGACAGATCTGTCATAGTAACAGAGGAAAAAAAGAAAAATTCCTAAAATTTTGATTTCTTGACTTACGCAAAGTGCTCGTAGAGACGTTTTGTTGCTACTCAAATGAAATATCTGTGATAGTAACAGAGGAAAAAGCAAAATATTCCAAAAATTTTAATTTCTTGATTTACGCAAAGTACTCGTAGAGACGTTTTGTTGTTACTCAAATGACAGATCTGTGATAGTAACAGAGGAAAATACAAAATATTCCGAAAATTTTAATTTCTTGATATACGCAAAGTACTCGTAGAAACGTTTTGTTGTTACTCAAATGGCAGATCTGTGATAGTAACAGAGGAAAAAGCAAAATATTCCAAAAATTTTAATTTCTTGATTTACGCAAAGTACTCGTAGAGACGTTCTGTTGCTACTCAAATGAAAGATCTGTGATAGTAATAGAGTAAAATGGAAAAAATTCCGAAAATTTAATTTTTCGATTTACGCAAAGTGCTCGTAGAGACGTTTTGTTGTTACTCAAATGACAGATCTGTCATAGTAACAGAGGAAAAAGAGAAAAATTCCTAAAATTTTGATTTCTTGACTTACGCAAAGTGCTCGTAGAGACGTTTGGTTGCTACTCAAATGAAAGATCTGTGATAGTAATAGAGTAAAATGGAAAAAAAACCGAAAATTTTAATTTCTTGATTTACGCAAACTACTCATCGAGACGTTTTGTTGGTACTCAAATGACAGATCTGTGATAGTAACAGAGGAAAAAGCAAAATATTCCGAAAATTTAAATTTCTTGATTTACGCAAAGTGGTCGTAGAGACATTTTGTTGCTACTCAAATGCCAGATCTGTGATAGTAACAGAAGAAAAAGCAAAATATTCCGAAAATTTTATTTTCTTGATTTACGCAAAGTACTCGTAGAGACGTTTTGTTGTTACTCAAATGACAGATCTGTGATAGTAACGGAGGAAAAAGCAAAATATTCCAAAAATTTTAATTTCTTGATTTACGCAAAGTACTCGTAGAGACGTTCTGTTGCTACTCAAATGAAAGATATGTGATAGTAATAGAGTAAAATGGAAAAAATTCCGAAAATTTTGATTTTTCGATTTACGCAAAGTGCTCGTAGAGACGTTTTGGTGGTACTCAAATGACAGATCTGTGATAGTAACAGAGGAAAAAGCAAAATATTCCGAAAATTTTAATTTCTCAATTTACGCAAAGTGCTCGTAGAGACGTTTTGTTGTTACTCAAATGACAGATCTGTCATAGTAACAGAGGAAAAAAAGAAAAATTCCTAAAATTTTGATTTCTTGACTTACGCAAAGTGCTCGTAGAGACGTTTTGTTGCTACTCAAATGAAATATCTGTGATAGTAACAGAGGAAAAAGCAAAATATTCCAAAAATTTTAATTTCTTGATTTACGCAAAGTACTCGTAGAGACGTTTTGTTGTTACTCAAATGACAGATCTGTGATAGTAACAGAGGAAAATACAAAATATTCCGAAAATTTTAATTTCTTGATATACGCAAAGTACTCGTAGAAACGTTTTGTTGTTACTCAAATGGCAGATCTGTGATAGTAACAGAGGAAAAAGCAAAATATTCCAAAAATTTTAATTTCTTGATTTACGCAAAGTACTCGTAGGGACGTTCTGTTGCTACTCAAATGAAAGATCTGTGATAGTAATAGAGTAAAATGGAAAAAATTCCGAAAATTTAATTTTTCGATTTACGCAAAGTGCTCGTAGAGACGTTTTGTTGTTACTCAAATGACAGATCTGTCATAGTAACAGAGGAAAAAGAGAAAAATTCCTAAAATTTTGATTTCTTGACTTACGCAAAGTGCTCGTAGAGACGTTTGGTTGCTACTCAAATGAAAGATCTGTGATAGTAATAGAGTAAAATGGAAAAAAAAACGAAAATTTTAATTTCTTGATTTACGCAAAGTGGTCGTAGAGACATTTTGTTGCTACTCAAATGCCAGATCTGTGATAGTAACAGAAGAAAAAGCAAAATATTCCGAAAATTTTATTTTCTTGATTTACGCAAAGTACTCGTAGAGACGTTTTGTTGTTACTCAAATGACAGATCTGTGATAGTAACGGAGGAAAAAGCAAAATATTCCAAAAATTTTAATTTCTTGATTTACGCAAAGTACTCGTAGAGACGTTCTGTTGCTACTCAAATGAAAGATCTGTGATAGTAATAGAGTAAAATGGAAAAAATTCCGAAAATTTTGATTTTTCGATTTACGCAAAGTGCTCGTAGAGACGTTTTGTTGTTACTCAAATGACAGATCTGTCATAGTAACAGAGGAAAAAGAGAAAAATTCCTAAAATTTTGATTTCTTGACTTACGCAAAGTGCTCGTAGAGACGTTTGGTTGCTACTCAAATGAAAGATCTGTGATAGTAATAGAGTAAAATGGAAAAAATTCCGAAAATTTTAATTTCTTGATTTACGCAAAGTACTCATAGAGACGTTTTGGTGGTACTCAAATGACAGATCTGTGATAGTAACAGAGGAAAAAGCAAAATATTCCGAAAATTTTAATTTCTCAATTTACGCAAAGTGCTCGTAGAGACGTTTTGTTGTTACTCAAATGACAGATCTGTGATAGTAACAGAGGAAAAAGCAAAATATTCCAAAAATTTTAATTTCTTGATTTACGCAAAGTACTCGTAGAGACGTTTTGTTGTTACTCAAATGACAGATCTGTGATAGTAACAGAGGAAAAAGCAAAATATTCCGAAAATTTTAATTTCTTGATATACGCAAAGTACTCGTAGAAACGTTTTGTTGTTACTCAAATCACAGATCTGTGATAGTAACAGAGGAAAAAGCAAAATATTCCAAAAATTTTAATTTCTTGATTTACGCAAAGTGGTCGTAGAGACGTTCTGTTGCTACTCAAATCAAAGATCCGTGATAGTAATAGAGTAAAATGGAAAAAATTCCGAAAATATTGATTTCTCGATTTACACAATGTGCTCGTAGAGACAGACGTTTTGTTGTTACTCAAATGATAGATCTGTAATAGTAACAGAAGAAAAAGATAAAAATTCCTAAAATTTTGATTTCTTGACTTACGCAAAGTGCTCGTAGAGACGTTTTGTTGCTACTCAAATGAAAGATCTGTGATAGTAATAGAGTAAAATGGAGAAAATTCCGAAAATTTTAATTTCTTGAATTACGCAAAGTACTCATAGAGACGTTTTGTTGGTACTCAAATGACAGATCTGTGATAGTAACAGAGGAAAAAGCAGAATATTAAGAAAATTTTAACTTCTTGATATACGCAAAGTACTCATAGAGACGTTTTGTTGTTACTCAAATGACAGATCTGTGATAGTAACAGAGGAAAAAGCAGAATATTCCGAAAATTTTAATTTCTTGATTTACGCAAAGTGCTCGTAGAGACGTTTTGTTGTTACTCAAATGAGAGATCTGTCATAGCAACAGAGGAAAAAGAGAAAAATTCCTAAAATTTTGATTTCTTGACTTACGCAAAGTGCTCGTAGAGACGTTTTGTTGCTACTCAAATGAAAGATCTGTGATAGTAACAGAGGAAAAAGCAAAATATTCCAAAAATTTTAATTTCTTGATTTACGCAAAGTACTCGTAGAGACGTTTTGTTGTTACTCAAATGACAGATCTGTGATAGAAACAGAGGAAAATACAAAATATTCCGAAAATTTTAATTTCTTGATATACGCAAAGTACTCGTAGAAACGATTTGTTGTTACTCAAATGACAGATCTGTGATAGTAACAGAGGAAAAAGCAAAATATTCAAAAAATTTTAATTTCTTGATTTACGCAAAGTACTCGTAGAGACGTTCTGTTGCTACTCAAATGAAAGATCTGTGATAGTAATAGAGTAAAATGGAAAAAATTCTGAAAATTTTGATTTTTCGATTTACGCAAAGTGCTCGTAGAGACGTTTTGTTGTTACTCAAATGACAGATCTGTCATAGTAACAGAGGAAAAAGAGAAAAATTTCTAAAATTTTGATTTCTTGACTTACGCAAAGTGCTCGTAGAGACGTTTGGTTGCTACTCAAATGAAAGATCTGTGATAGTAATAGAGTAAAATGGAAAAAAATCCGAAAATTTTAATTTCTTGATTTACGCAAAGTACTCGTAGAGACGTTTTGTTGTTACTCAAATGACAGATCTGTGATAGTAACAGAGGAAAATACAAAATATTCCGAAAATTTTAATTTCTTGATATACGCAAAGTACTCGTAGAAACGTTTTGTTGTTACTCAAATGACAGATCTGTGATAGTAACAGAGGAAAAAGCAAAATATTCCAAAAATTTTAATTTCTTGATTTACGCAAAGTGCTCGTAGAGACGTTTGGTTGCTACTCAAATGAAAGATCTGTGATAGTAATAGAGTAAAATGGAAAAAATTCCGAAAATTTTAATTTCTTGATTTACGCAAAGTACTCATAGAGACGTTTTGGTGGTACTCAAATGACAGATCTGTGATAGTAACAGAGGAAAAAGCAAAATATTCCGAAAATTTTAATTTCTCAATTTACGCAAAGTGCTCGTAGAGACGTTTTGTTGTTACTCAAATGACAGATCTGTGATAGTAACAGAGGAAAAAGCAAAATATTCCGAAAATTTTAATTTCTTGATATACGCAAAGTGCTCGTAGAGACGTTTTGTTGTTACTCAAATGACAGATCTGTGATAGTAACAGAGGAAAAAGCAAAATATTCCGAAAATTTTGATTTCTTGACTTACGCAAAGTGCTCGTAGAGACGTTTGGTTGCTACTCAAATGAAAGATCTGTGATAGTAATAGAGTAAAATGGAAAAAATTCCGAAAATTTTAATTTCTTGATTTACGCAAAGTACTCATAGAGACGTTTTGGTGGTACTCAAATGACAGATCTGTGATAGTAACAGAGGAAAAAGCAAAATATTCCGAAAATTTTAATTTCTCAATTTACGCAAAGTGCTCGTAGAGACGTTTTGTTGTTACTCAAATGACAGATCTGTGATAGTAACAGAGGAAAAAGCAAAATATTCCGAAAATTTTAATTTCTTGATATACGCAAAGTACTCGTAGAGACGTTTTGTTGTTACTCAAATGACAGATCTGTGATAGTAACAGAGGAAAAAGCAAAATATTCCGAAAATTTTAATTTCTTGATATACGCAAAGTACTCGTAGAAACGTTTTGTTATTACTCAAATGACAGATCTGTCATAGTAACAGAGGAAAAAAAGAAAAATTCCTAAAATTTTGATTTCTTGACTTACGCAAAGTGCTCGTAGAGACGTTTTGTTGCTACTCAAATGAAATATCTGTGATAGTAACAGAGGAAAAAGCAAAATATTCCAAAAATTTTAATTTCTTGATTTACGCAAAGTACTCGTAGAGACGTTTTGTTGTTACTCAAATGACAGATCTGTGATAGTAACAGAGGAAAATACAAAATATTCCAAAAATTTTAATTTCTTGATATACGCAAAGTACTCGTAGAAACGTTTTGTTGTTACTCAAATGGCAGATCTGTGATAGTAACAGAGGAAAAAGCAAAATATTCCAAAAATTTTAATTTCTTGATTTACGCAAAGTACTCGTAGAGACGTTCTGGTGCTACTCAAATGAAAGATCTGTGATAGTAATAGAGTAAAATGGAAAAAATTCCGAAAATTTAATTTTTCGATTTACGCAAAGTGCTCGTAGAGACGTTTTGTTGTTACTCAAATGACAGATCTGTCATAGTAACAGAGGAAAAAGAGAAAAATTCCTAAAATTTTGATTTCTTGACTTACGCAAAGTGCTCGTAGAGACGTTTGGTTGCTACTCAAATGAAAGATCTGTGATAGTAATAGAGTACAATAGAAAAAAATCCGAAAATTTTAATTTCTTGATTTACGCAAACTACTCATCGAGACGTTTTGTTGGTACTCAAATGACAGATCTGTGATAGTAACAGAGGAAAAAGCAAAATATTCCGAAAATTTAAATTTCTTGATTTACGCAAAGTGGTCGTAGAGACATTTTGTTGCTACTCAAATGCCAGATCTGTGATAGTAACAGAAGAAAAAGCAAAATATTCCGATAATTTTATTTTCTTGATTTACGCAAAGTACTCGTAGAGACGTTTTGTTGTTACTCAAATGACAGATCTGTGATAGTAACGGAGGAAAAAGCAAAATATTCCAAAAATTTTAATTTCTTGATTTACGCAAAGTACTCGTAGAGACGTTCTGTTGCTACTCAAATGAAAGATCTGTGATAGTAATAGAGTAAAATGGAAAAAATTCCGAAAATTTTGATTTTTCGATTTACGCAAAGTGCTCGTAGAGACGTTTTGTTGTTACTCAAATGACAGATCTGTCATAGTAACAGAGGAAAAAGAGAAAAATTCCTAAAATTTTGATTTCTTGACTTACGCAAAGTGCTCGTAGAGACGTTTGGTTGCTACTCAAATGAAAGATCTGTGATAGTAATAGAGTAAAATGGAAAAAATTCCGAAAATTTTAATTTCTTGATTTACGCAAAGTACTCATAGAGACGTTTTGGTGGTACTCAAATGACAGATCTGTGATAGTAACAGAGGAAAAAGCAAAATATTCCGAAAATTTTAATTTCTCAATTTACGCAAAGTGCTCGTAGAGGCGTTTTGTTGTTACTCAAATGACAGATCTGTGATAGTAACAGAGGAAAAAGCAAAATATTCCAAAAATTTTAATTTCTTGATTTACGCAAAGTGGTCGTAGAGACGTTCTGTTGCTACTCAAATCAAAGATCCGTGATAGTAATAGAGTAAAATGGAAAAAATTCCGAAAATATTGATTTCTCGATTTACACAATGTGCTCGTAGAGACAGACGTTTTGTTGTTACTCAAATGATAGATCTGTAATAGTAACAGAAGAAAAAGATAAAAATTCCTAAAATTTTGATTTCTTGACTTACGCAAAGTGCTCGTAGAGACGTTTTGTTGCTACTCAAATGAAAGATCTGTGATAGTTATAGAGTAAAATGGAGAAAATTCCGAAAATTTTAATTTCTTGATTTACGCAAAGTACTCATAGAGACGTTTTGGTGGTACTCAAATGACAGATCTGTGATAGTAACAGAGGAAAAAGCAAAATATTCCGAAAATTTTAATTTCTCAATTTACGCAAAGTGCTCGTAGAGACGTTTTGTTGTTACTCAAATGACAGATCTGTGATAGTAACAGAGGAAAAAGCAAAATATTCCAAAAATTTTAATTTCTTGATTTACGCAAAGTACTCGTAGAGACGTTCTGTTGCTACTCAAATGAAAGATCTGTGATAGTAATAGAGTAAAATGGAAAAAATTCGGAAAATTTTGATTTTTCGATTTACGCAAAGTGCTCGTAGAGACGTTTTGTTGTTACTCAAATGACAGATCTGTCATAGTAACAGAGGAAAAAGAGAAAAATTCCTAAAATTTTGATTTCTTGACTTACGCAAAGTGCTCGTAGAGACATTTGGTTGCTACTCAAATGAAAGATCTGTGATAGTAATAGAGTAAAATGGAAAAAATTCCGAAAATTTTAATTTCTTGATTTACGCAAAGTACTCATAGAGACGTTTTGGTGGTACTCAAATGACAGATCTGTGATAGTAACAGAGGAAAAAGCAAAATATTCCGAAAATTTTAATTTCTCAATTTACGCAAAGTGCTCGTAGAGACGTTTTGTTGTCACTCAAATGACAGATCTGTGATAGTAACAGAGGAAAATGCAAAATATTCCGAAAATTTTAATTTCTTGATATACGCAAAAGTACTCGTAGAGACGTTTTGTTGTTACTCAAATGACAGATCTGTGATAGTAACAGAGGAAAAAGCAAAATATTCCGAAAATTTTAATTTCTTGATATACGCAAAGTACTCGTAGATACGTTTTGTTGTTACTCAAATGACAGATCTGTCATAGTAACAGAGGAAAAAGAGAAAAATTCCTAAAATTTTGATTTCTTGACTTACGCAAAGTGCTCGTAGAGACGTTTTGTTGCCACTCAAATGAAATATCTGTGATAGTAACAGAGGAAAAAGCAAAATATTCCAAAAATTTTAATTTCTTGATTTACGCAAAGTACTCGTAGAGACGTTTTGTTGTTACTCAAATGACAGATCTGTGATAGTAACAGAGGAAAATACAAAATATTCCGAAAATTTTAATTTCTTGATATACGCAAAGTACTCGTAGAAACGTTTTGTTGTTACTCAAATGGCAGATCTGTGATTGTAACAGAGGAAAAAGCAAAATATTCCAAAAATTTTAATTTCTTGATTTACGCAAAGTACTCGTAGAGACGTTCTGTTGCTACTCAAATGAAAGATCTGTGATAGTAATAGAGTAAAATGGAAAAAATTATGAAAATTTAATTTTTCGATTTACGCAAAGTGCTCGTAGAGACGTTTTGTTGTTACTCAAATGACAGATCTGTCATAGTAACAGAGGAAAAAGAGAAAAATTCCTAAAATTTTGATTTCTTGACTTACGCAAAGTGCTCGTAGAGACGTTTGGTTGCTACTCAAATGAAAGATCTGTGATAGTAATAGAGTAAAATGGAAAAAAATCCGAAAATTTTAATTTCTTGATTTACGCAAACTACTCATCGAGACGTTTTGTTGGTACTCAAATGACAGATCTGTGATAGTAACAGAGGAAAAAGCAAAATATTCCGAAAATTTAAATTTCTTGATTTACGCAAAGTGGTCGTAGAGACATTTTGTTGCTACTCAAATGCCAGATCTGTGATAGTAACAGAAGAAAAAGCAAAATATTCCGAAAATTTTATTTTCTTAATTTACGCAAAGTACTCGTAGAGACGTTTTGTTGTTACTCAAATGACAGATCTGTGATAGTAACAGAGGAAAAAGCAAAATATTCCAAAAATTTTAATTTCTTGATTTACGCAAAGTACTCGTAGAGACGTTCTGTTGCTACTCAAATGAAAGATCTGTGATAGTAATAGAGTAAAATGGAAAAAATTCCGAAAATTTTGATTTTTCGATTTACGCAAAGTGCTCGTAGAGACGTTTTGTTGTTACTCAAATGACAGATCTGTCATAGTAACAGAGGAAAAAGAGAAAAATTCCTAAAATTTTGATTTCTTGACTTACGCAAAGTGCTCGTAGAGACGTTTGGTTGCTACTCAAATGAAAGATCTGTGATAGTAATAGAGTAAAATGGAAAAAAATCCGAAAATTTTAATTTCTTGATTTACGCAAAGTACTCGTAGAGACGTTTTGTTGTTACTCAAATGACAGATCTGTGATAGTAACAGAGGAAAATACAAAATATTCCGAAAATTTTAATTTCTTGATATACGCAAAGTACTCGTAGAAACGTTTTGTTGTTACTCAAATGACAGATCTGTGATAGTAACAGAGGAAAAAGCAAAATATTCCAAAAATTTTAATTTCTTGATTTACGCAAAGTGCTCGTAGAGACGTTTGGTTGCTACTCAAATGAAAGATCTGTGATAGTAATAGAGTAAAATGGAAAAAATTCCGAAAATTTTAATTTCTTGATTTACGCAAAGTACTCATAGAGACGTTTTGGTGGTACTCAAATGACAGATCTGTGATAGTAACAGAGGAAAAAGCAAAATATTCCGAAAATTTTAATTTCTCAATTTACGCAAAGTGCTCGTAGAGACGTTTTGTTGTTACTCAAATGACAGATCTGTGATAGTAACAGAGGAAAAAGCAAAATATTCCGAAAATTTTAATTTCTTGATATACGCAAAGTACTCGTAGAGACGTTTTGTTGTTACTCAAATGACAGATCTGTGATAGTAACAGAGGAAAAAGCAAAATATTCCGAAAATTTTAATTTCTTGATATACGCAAAGTACTCGTAGAGACGTTTTGTTGTTACTCAAATGACAGATCTGTGATAGTAACAGAGGAAAAAGCAAAATATTCCGAAAATTTTAATTTCTTGATATACGCAAAGTACTCGTAGAAACGTTTTGTTGTTACTCAAATGACAGATCTGTCATAGTAACAGAGGAAAACGAGAAAAATTCCTAAAATTTTGATTTCTTGACTTACGCAAAGTGCTCGTAGAGACGTTTTGTTGCTACTCAAATGAAATATCTGTGATAGTAACAGAGGAAAAAGCAAAATATTCCAAAAATTTTAATTTCTTGATTTACGCAAAGTACTCGTAGAGACGTTTTGTTGTTACTCAAATGACAGATCTGTGATAGTAACAGAGGAAAATACAAAATATTCCGAAAATTTTAATTTCTTGATATACGCAAAGTACTCGTAGAAACGTTTTGTTGTTACTCAAATGGCAGATCTGTGATAGTAACAGAGGAAAAAGCAAAATATTCCAAAAATTTTAATTTCTTGATTTACGCAAAGTACTCGTAGAGACGTTCTGTTGCTACTCAAATGAAAGATCTGTGATAGTAATAGAGTAAAATGGAAAAAATTCCGAAAATTTAATTTTTCGATTTACGCAAAGTGCTCGTAGAGACGTTTTGTTGTTACTCAAATGACAGATCTGTCATAGTAACAGAGGAAAAAGAGAAAAATTCCTAAAATTTTGATTTCTTGACTTACGCAAAGTGCTCGTAGAGACGTTTTGTTGTTACTCAAATGACAGATCTGTGATAGTAACAGAGGAAAAAGCAAAATATTCCGAAAATTTTGATTTCTTGACTTACGCAAAGTGCTCGTAGAGACGTTTGGTTGCTACTCAAATGAAAGATCTGTGATAGTAATAGAGTAAAATGGAAAAAATTCCGAAAATTTTAATTTCTTGATTTACGCAAAGTACTCATAGAGACGTTTTGGTGGTACTCAAATGACAGATCTGTGATAGTAACAGAGGAAAAAGCAAAATATTCCGAAAATTTTAATTTCTCAATTTACGCAAAGTGCTCGTAGAGACGTTTTGTTGTTACTCAAATGACAGATCTGTGATAGTAACAGAGGAAAAAGCAAAATATTCCGAAAATTTTAATTTCTTGATATACGCAAAGTACTCGTAGAGACGTTTTGTTGTTACTCAAATGACAGATCTGTGATAGTAACAGAGGAAAAAGCAAAATATTCCGAAAATTTTAATTTCTTGATATACGCAAAGTACTCGTAGAAACGTTTTGTTATTACTCAAATGACAGATCTGTCATAGTAACAGAAGAAAAAAAGAAAAATTCCTAAAATTTTGATTTCTTGACTTACGCAAAGTGCTCGTAGAGACATTTTGTTGCTACTCAAATGAAATATCTGTGATAGTAACAGAGGAAAAAGCAAAATATTCCAAAAATTTTAATTTCTTGATTTACGCAAAGTACTCGTAGAGACGTTTTGTTGTTACTCAAATGACAGATCTGTGATAGTAACAGAGGAAAATACAAAATATTCCGAAAATTTTAATTTCTTGATATACGCAAAGTACTCGTAGAAACGTTTTGTTGTTACTCAAATGGCAGATCTGTGATAGTAACAGAGGAAAAAGCAAAATATTCCAAAAATTTTAATTTCTTGATTTACGCAAAGTACTCGTAGAGACGTTCTGTTGCTACTCAAATGAAAGATCTGTGATAGTAATAGAGTAAAATGGAAAAAATTCCGAAAATTTAATTTTTCGATTTACGCAAAGTGCTCGTAGAGACGTTTTGTTGTTACTCAAATGACAGATCTGTCATAGTAACAGAGGAAAAAGAGAAAAATTCCTAAAATTTTGATTTCTTGATATACGCAAAGTACTCGTAGAAACGTTTTGTTATTACTCAAATGACAGATCTGTCATAGTAACAGAGGAAAAAAAGAAAAATTCCTAAAATTTTGATTTCTTGACTTACGCAAAGTGCTCGTAGAGACATTTTGTTGCTACTCAAATGAAATATCTGTGATAGTAACAGAGGAAAAAGCAAAATATTCCAAAAATTTTAATTTCTTGATTTACGCAAAGTACTCGTAGAGACGTTTTGTTGTTACTCAAATGACAGATCTGTGATAGTAACAGAGGAAAATACAAAATATTCCGAAAATTTTAATTTCTTGATATACGCAAAGTACTCGTAGAAACGTTTTGTTGTTACTCAAATGGCAGATCTGTGATAGTAACAGAGGAAAAAGCAAAATATTCCAAAAATTTTAATTTCTTGATTTACGCAAAGTACTCGTAGAGACGTTCTGTTGCTACTCAAATGAAAGATCTGTGATAGTAATAGAGTAAAATGGAAAAAATTCCGAAAATTTAATTTTTCGATTTACGCAAAGTGCTCGTAGAGACGTTTTGTTGTTACTCAAATGACAGATCTGTCATAGTAACAGAGGAAAAAGAGAAAAATTCCTAAAATTTTGATTTCTTGACTTACGCAAAGTTCTCGTAGAGACGTTTGGTTGCTACTCAAATGAAAGATCTGTGATAGTAATAGAGTAAAATGGAAAAAAAACCGAAAATTTTAATTTCTTGATTTACGCAAACTACTCATCGAGACGTTTTGTTGGTACTCAAATGACAGATCTGTGATAGTAACAGAGGAAAAAGCAAAATATTCCGAAAATTTAAATTTCTTGATTTACGCAAAGTGGTCGTAGAGACATTTTGTTGCTACTCAAATGCCAGATCTGTGATAGTAACAGAAGAAAAAGCAAAATATTCCGAAAATTTTATTTTCTTGATTTACGCAAAGTACTCGTAGAGACGTTTTGTTGTTACTCAAATGACAGATCTGTGATAGTAACGGAGGAAAAAGCAAAATATTCCAAAAATTTTAATTTCTTGATTTACGCAAAGTACTCGTAGAGACGTTCTGTTGCTACTCAAATGAAAGATCTGTGATAGTAATAGAGTAAAATGGAAAAAATTCCGAAAATTTTGATTTTTCGATTTACGCAAAGTGCTCGTAGAGACGTTTTGGTGGTACTCAAATGACAGATCTGTGATAGTAACAGAGGAAAAAGCAAAATATTCCGAAAATTTTAATTTCTCAATTTACGCAAAGTGCTCGTAGAGACGTTTTGTTGTTACTCAAATGACAGATCTGTGATAGTAACACAGGAAAAAGCAAAATATTCCGAAAATTTTAATTTCTTGATATACGCAAAGTACTCGTAGAGACGTTTTGTTGTTACTCAAATGACAGATCTGTGATAGTAACAGAGGAAAAAGCAAAATATTCCGAAAATTTTAATTTCTTGATATACGCAAAGTACTCGTAGAAACGTTTTGTTATTACTCAAATGACAGATCTGTCATAGTAACAGAGGAAAAAAAGAAAAATTCCTAAAATTTTGATTTCTTGACTTACGCAAAGTGCTCGTAGAGACGTTTTGTTGCTACTCAAATGAAATATCTGTGATAGTAACAGAGGAAAAAGCAAAATATTCCAAAAATTTTAATTTCTTGATTTACGCAAAGTACTCGTAGAGACGTTTTGTTGTTACTCAAATGACAGATCTGTGATAGTAACAGAGGAAAATACAAAATATTCCGAAAATTTTAATTTCTTGATATACGCAAAGTACTCGTAGAAACGTTTTGTTGTTACTCAAATGGCAGATCTGTGATAGTAACAGAGGAAAAAGCAAAATATTCCAAAAATTTTAATTTCTTGATTTACGCAAAGTACTCGTAGAGACGTTCTGTTGCTACTCAAATGAAAGATCTGTGATAGTAATAGAGTAAAATGGAAAAAATTCCGAAAATTTTGATTTTTCGATTTACGCAAAGTGCTCGTAGAGACGTTTTGTTGTTACTCAAATGACAGATCTGTGATAGTAATAGAGTAAAATGGAGAAAATTCCGAAAATTTTAATTTCTTGAATTACGCAAAGTACTCATAGAGACGTTTTGTTGGTACTCAAATGACAGATCTGTGATAGTAACAGAGGAAAAAGCCGAATATTAAGAAAATTTTAACTTCTTGATATACGCAAAGTACTCATAGAGACGTTTTGTTGTTACTCAAATGACAGATCTGTGATAGTAACAGAGGAAAAAGCAGAATATTCCGAAAATTTTAATTTCTTGATTTACGCAAAGTGCTCGTAGAGACGTTTTGTTGTTACTCAAATGAGAGATCTGTCATAGCAACAGAGGAAAAAGAGAAAAATTCCTAAAATTTTGATTTCTTGACTTACGCAAAGTGCTCGTAGAGACGTTTTGTTGCTACTCAAATGAAAGATCTGTGATAGTAACAGAGGAAAAAGCAAAATATTCCAAAAATTTTAATTTCTTGATTTACGCAAAGTACTCGTAGAGACGTTTTGTTGTTACTCAAATGACAGATCTGTGATAGAAACAGAGGAAAATACAAAATATTCCGAAAATTTTAATTTCTTGATATACGCAAAGTACTCGTAGAAACGATTTGTTGTTACTCAAATGACAGATCTGTGATAGTAACAGAGGAAAAAGCAAAATATTCCAAAAATTTTAATTTCTTGATTTACGCAAAGTACTCGTAGAGACGTTCTGTTGCTACTCAAATGAAAGATCTGTGATAGTAATAGAGTAAAATGGAAAAAATTCTGAAAATTTTGATTTTTCGATTTACGCAAAGTGCTCGTAGAGACGTTTTGTTGTTACTCAAATGACAGATCTGTCATAGTAACAGAGGAAAAAGAGAAAAATTCCTAAAATTTTGATTTCTTGACTTACGCAAAGTGCTCGTAGAGACGTTTGGTTGCTACTCAAATGAAAGATCTGTGATAGTAATAGAGTAAAATGGAAAAAAATCCGAAAATTTTAATTTCTTGATTTACGCAAAGTACTCGTAGAGACGTTTTGTTGTTACTCAAATGACAGATCTGTGATAGTAACAGAGGAAAATACAAAATATTCCGAAAATTTTAATTTCTTGATATACGCAAAGTACTCGTAGAAACGTTTTGTTGTTACTCAAATGACAGATCTGTGATAGTAACAGAGGAAAAAGCAAAATATTCCAAAAATTTTAATTTCTTGATTTACGCAAAGTGCTCGTAGAGACGTTTGGTTGCTACTCAAATGAAAGATCTGTCATAGTAACAGAGGAAAAAGAGAAAAATTCCTAAAATTTTGATTTCTTGACTTACGCAAAGTGCTCGTAGAGACGTTTGGTTGCTACTCAAATGAAAGATCTGTGATAGTAATAGAGTAAAATGGAAAAAAATCCGAAAATTTTAATTTCTTGATTTACGCAAAGTACTCGTAGAGACGTTTTGTTGTTACTCAAATGACAGATCTGTGATAGTAACAGAGGAAAATACAAAATATTCCGAAAATTTTAATTTCTTGATATACGCAAAGTACTCGTAGAAACGTTTTGTTGTTACTCAAATGACAGATCTGTGATAGTAACAGAGGAAAAAGCAAAATATTCCAAAAATTTTAATTTCTTGATTTACGCAAAGTGCTCGTAGAGACGTTTGGTTGCTACTCAAATGAAAGATCTGTGATAGTAATAGAGTAAAATGGAAAAAATTCCGAAAATTTTAATTTCTTGATTTACGCAAAGTACTCATAGAGACGTTTTGGTGGTACTCAAATGACAGATCTGTGATAGTAACAGAGGAAAAAGCAAAATATTCCGAAAATTTTAATTTCTCAATTTACGCAAAGTGCTCGTAGAGACGTTTTGTTGTTACTCAAATGACAGATCTGTGATAGTAACAGAGGAAAAAGCAAAATATTCCGAAAATTTTAATTTCTTGATATACGCAAAGTGCTCGTAGAGACGTTTTGTTGTTACTCAAATGACAGATCTGTGATAGTAACAGAGGAAAAAGCAAAATATTCCGAAAATTTTGATTTCTTGACTTACGCAAAGTGCTCGTAGAGACGTTTGGTTGCTACTCAAATGAAAGATCTGTGATAGTAATAGAGTAAAATGGAAAAAATTCCGAAAATTTTAATTTCTTGATTTACGCAAAGTACTCATAGAGACGTTTTGGTGGTACTCAAATGACAGATCTGTGATAGTAACAGAGGAAAAAGCAAAATATTCCGAAAATTTTAATTTCTCAATTTACGCAAAGTGCTCGTAGAGACGTTTTGTTGTTACTCAAATGACAGATCTGTGATAGTAACAGAGGAAAAAGCAAAATATTCCGAAAATTTTAATTTCTTGATATACGCAAAGTACTCGTAGAGACGTTTTGTTGTTACTCAAATGACAGATCTGTGATAGTAACAGAGGAAAAAGCAAAATATTCCGAAAATTTTAATTTCTTGATATACGCAAAGTACTCGTAGAAACGTTTTGTTATTACTCAAATGACAGATCTGTCATAGTAACAGAGGAAAAAAAGAAAAATTCCTAAAATTTTGATTTCTTGACTTACGCAAAGTGCTCGTAGAGACGTTCTGTTGCTACTCAAATGAAAGATCTGTGATAGTAATAGAGTAAAATGGAAAAAATTCCGAAAATTTAATTTTTCGATTTACGCAAAGTGCTCGTAGAGACGTTTTGTTGTTACTCAAATGACAGATCTGTCATAGTAACAGAGGAAAAAGAGAAAAATTCCTAAAATTTTGATTTCTTGACTTACGCAAAGTGCTCGTAGAGACGTTTGGTTGCTACTCAAATGAAAGATCTGTGATAGTAATAGAGTACAATGGAAAAAAATCCGAAAATTTTAATTTCTTGATTTACGCAAACTACTCATCGAGACGTTTTGTTGGTACTCAAATGACAGATCTGTGATAGTAACAGAGGAAAAAGCAAAATATTCCGAAAATTTAAATTTCTTGATTTACGCAAAGTGGTCGTAGAGACATTTTGTTGCTACTCAAATGCCAGATCTGTGATAGTAACAGAAGAAAAAGCAAAATATTCCGAAAATTTTATTTTGTTGATTTACGCAAAGTACTCGTAGAGACGTTTTGTTGTTACTCAAATGACAGATCTGTGATAGTAACGGAGGAAAAAGCAAAATATTCCAAAAATTTTAATTTCTTGATTTACGCAAAGTACTCGTAGAGACGTTCTGTTGCTACTCAAATGAAAGATCTGTGATAGTAATAGAGTAAAATGGAAAAAATTCCGAAAATTTTGATTTTTCGATTTACGCAAAGTGCTCGTAGAGACGTTTTGTTGTTACTCAAATGACAGATCTGTCATAGTAACAGAGGAAAAAGAGAAAAATTCCTAAAATTTTGATTTCTTGACTTACGCAAAGTGCTCGTAGAGACGTTTGGTTGCTACTCAAATGAAAGATCTGTGATAGTAATAGAGTAAAATGGAAAAAATTCCGAAAATTTTAATTTCTTGATTTACGCAAAGTACTCATAGAGACGTTTTGGTGGTACTCAAATGACAGATCTGTGATAGTAACAGAGGAAAAAGCAAAATATTCCGAAAATTTTAATTTCTCAATTTACGCAAAGTGCTCGTAGAGGCGTTTTGTTGTTACTCAAATGACAGATCTGTGATAGTAACAGAGGAAAAAGCAAAATATTCCAAAAATTTTAATTTCTTGATTTACGCAAAGTGGTCGTAGAGACGTTCTGTTGCTACTCAAATCAAAGATCCGTGATAGTAATAGAGTAAAATGGAAAAAATTCCGAAAATATTGATTTCTCGATTTACACAATGTGCTCGTAGAGACAGACGTTTTGTTGTTACTCAAATGATAGATCTGTAATAGTAACAGAAGAAAAAGATAAAAATTCCTAAAATTTTGATTTCTTGACTTACGCAAAGTGCTCGTAGAGACGTTTTGTTGCTACTCAAATGAAAGATCTGTGATAGTTATAGAGTAAAATGGAGAAAATTCCGAAAATTTTAATTTCTTGATTTACGCAAAGTACTCATAGAGACGTTTTGGTGGTACTCAAATGACAGATCTGTGATAGTAACAGAGGAAAAAGCAAAATATTCCGAAAATTTTTATTTCTCAATTTACGCAAAGTGCTCGTAGAGACGTTTTGTTGTTACTCAAATGAAAGATCTGTGATAGTAATAGAGTAAAATGGAAAAAATTCCGAAAATTTTGATTTTTCGATTTACGCAAAGTGCTCGTAGAGACGTTTTGTTGTTACTCAAATGACAGATCTGTCATAGTAACAGAGGAAAAAGAGAAAAATTCCTAAAATTTTGATTTCTTGACTTACGCAAAGTGCTCGTAGAGACATTTGGTTGCTACTCAAATGAAAGATCTGTGATAGTAATAGAGTAAAATGGAAAAAATTCCGAAAATTTTAATTTCTTGATTTACGCAAAGTACTCATAGAGACGTTTTGGTGGTACTCAAATGACAGATCTGTGATAGTAACAGAGGAAAAAGCAAAATATTCCGAAAATTTTAATTTCTCAATTTACGCAAAGTGCTCGTAGAGACGTTTTGTTGTCACTCAAATGACAGATCTGTGATAGTAACAGAGGAAAATGCAAAATATTCCGAAAATTTTAATTTCTTGATATACGCAAAGTACTCGTAGAGACGTTTTGTTGTTACTCAAATGACAGATCTGTGATAGTAACAGAGGAAAAAGCAAAATATTCCGAAAATTTTAATTTCTTGATATACGCAAAGTACTCGTAGATACGTTTTGTTGTTACTCAAATGACAGATCTGTCATAGTAACAGAGGAAAAAGAGAAAAATTCCTAAAATTTTGATTTCTTGACTTACGCAAAGTGCTCGTAGAGACGTTTTGTTGCTACTCAAATGAAATATCTGTGATAGTAACAGAGGAAAAAGCAAAATATTCCAAAAATTTTAATTTCTTGATTTACGCAAAGTACTCGTAGAGACGTTTTGTTGTTACTCAAATGACAGATCTGTGATAGTAACAGAGGAAAATACAAAATATTCCGAAAATTTTAATTTCTTGATATACGCAAAGTACTCGTAGAAACGTTTTGTTGTTACTCAAATGGCAGATCTGTGATTGTAACAGAGGAAAAAGCAAAATATTCCAAAAATTTTAATTTCTTGATTTACGCAAAGTACTCGTAGAGACGTTCTGTTGCTACTCAAATGAAAGATCTGTGATAGTAATAGAGTAAAATGGAAAAAATTATGAAAATTTAATTTTTCGATTTACGCAAAGTGCTCGTAGAGACGTTTTGTTGTTACTCAAATGACAGATCTGTCATAGTAACAGAGGAAAAAGAGAAAAATTCCTAAAATTTTGATTTCTTGACTTACGCAAAGTGCTCGTAGAGACGTTTGGTTGCTACTCAAATGAAAGATCTGTGATAGTAATAGAGTAAAATGGAAAAAAATCCGAAAATTTTAATTTCTTGATTTACGCAAACTACTCATCGAGACGTTTTGTTGGTACTCAAATGACAGATCTGTGATAGTAACAGAGGAAAAAGCAAAATATTCCGAAAATTTAAATTTCTTGATTTACGCAAAGTGGTCGTAGAGACATTTTGTTGCTACTCAAATGCCAGATCTGTGATAGTAACAGAAGAAAAAGCAAAATATTCCGAAAATTTTATTTTCTTAATTTACGCAAAGTACTCGTAGAGACGTTTTGTTGTTACTCAAATGACAGATCTGTGATAGTAACAGAGGAAAAAGCAAAATATTCCAAAAATTTTAATTTCTTGATTTACGCAAAGTACTCGTAGAGACGTTCTGTTGCTACTCAAATGAAAGATCTGTGATAGTAATAGAGTAAAATGGAAAAAATTTCGAAAATTTTGATTTTTCGATTTACGCAAAGTGCTCGTAGAGACGTTTTGTTGTTACTCAAATGACAGATCTGTCATAGTAACAGAGGAAAAAGAGAAAAATTCCTAAAATTTTGATTTCTTGACTTACGCAAAGTGCTCGTAGAGACGTTTGGTTGCTACTCAAATGAAAGATCTGTGATAGTAATAGAGTAAAATGGAAAAAAATCCGAAAATTTTAATTTCTTGATTTACGCAAAGTACTCGTAGAGACGTTTTGTTGTTACTCAAATGACAGATCTGTGATAGTAACAGAGGAAAATACAAAATATTCCGAAAATTTTAATTTCTTGATATACGCAAAGTACTCGTAGAAACGTTTTGTTGTTACTCAAATGACAGATCTGTGATAGTAACAGAGGAAAAAGCAAAATATTCCAAAAATTTTAATTTCTTGATTTACGCAAAGTGCTCGTAGAGACGTTTGGTTGCTACTCAAATGAAAGATCTGTGATAGTAATAGAGTAAAATGGAAAAAATTCCGAAAATTTTAATTTCTTGATTTACGCAAAGTACTCATAGAGACGTTTTGGTGGTACTCAAATGACAGATCTGTGATAGTAACAGAGGAAAAAGCAATATATTCCGAAAATTTTAATTTCTCAATTTACGCAAAGTGCTCGTAGAGACGTTTTGTTGTTACTCAAATGACAGATCTGTGATAGTAACAGAGGAAAAAGCAAAATATTCCGAAAATTTTAATTTCTTGATATACGCAAAGTGCTCGTAGAGACGTTTTGTTGTTACTCAAATGACAGATCTGTGATAGTAACAGAGGAAAAAGCAAAATATTCCGAAAATTTTAATTTCTTGATATACGCAAAGTACTCGTAGAGACGTTTTGTTGTTACTCAAATGACAGATCTGTGATAGTAACAGAGGAAAAAGCAAAATATTCCGAAAATTTTAATTTCTTGATATACGCAAAGTACTCGTAGAAACGTTTTGTTGTTACTCAAATGACAGATCTGTCATAGTAACAGAGGAAAACGAGAAAAATTCCTAAAATTTTGATTTCTTGACTTACGCAAAGTGCTCGTAGAGACGTTTTGTTGCTACTCAAATGAAATATCTGTGATAGTAACAGAGGAAAAAGCAAAATATTCCAAAAATTTTAATTTCTTGATTTACGCAAAGTACTCGTAGAGACGTTTTGTTGTTACTCAAATGACAGATCTGTGATAGTAACAGAGGAAAATACAAAATATTCCGAAAATTTTAATTTCTTGATATACGCAAAGTACTCGTAGAAACGTTTTGTTGTTACTCAAATGGCAGATCTGTGATAGTAACAGAGGAAAAAGCAAAATATTCCAAAAATTTTAATTTCTTGATTTACGCAAAGTACTCGTAGAGACGTTCTGTTGCTACTCAAATGAAAGATCTGTGATAGTAATAGAGTAAAATGGAAAAAATTCCGAAAATTTAATTTTTCGATTTACGCAAAGTGCTCGTAGAGACGTTTTGTTGTTACTCAAATGACAGATCTGTCATAGTAACAGAGGAAAAAGAGAAAAATTCCTAAAATTTTGATTTCTTGACTTACGCAAAGTGCTCGTAGAGACGTTTGGTTGCTACTCAAATGAAAGATCTGTGATAGTAATAGAGTAAAATGGAAAAAAATCCGAAAATTTTAATTTCTTGATTTACGCAAACTACTCATCGAGACGTTTTGTTGGTACTCAAATGACAGATCTGTGATAGTAACAGAGGAAAAAGCAAAATATTCCGAAAATTTAAATTTCTTGATTTACGCAAAGTGGTCGTAGAGACATTTTGTTGCTACTCAAATGCCAGATCTGTGATAGTAACAGAAGAAAAAGCAAAATATTCCGAAAATTTTATTTTCTTGATTTACGCAAAATACTCGTAGAGACGTTTTGTTGTTACTCAAATGACAGATCTGTGATAGTAACAGAGGAAAAAGCAAAATATTCCAAAAATTTTAATTTCTTGATTTACGCAAAGTACTCGTAGAGACGTTCTGTTGCTACTCAAATGAAAGATCTGTGATAGTAATAGAGTAAAATGGAAAAAATTCCGAAAATTTTGATTTTTCGATTTACGCAAAGTGCTCGTAGAGACGTTTTGTTGTTACTCAAATGACAGATCTGTCATAGTAACAGAGGAAAAAGAGAAAAATTCCTAAAATTTTGATTTCTTGACTTACGCAAAGTGCTCGTAGAGACGTTTGGTTGCTACTCAAATGAAAGATCTGTGATAGTAATAGAGTAAAATGGAAAAGATTCCGAAAATTTTAATTTCTTGATTTACGCAAAGTACTCATATAGACGTTTTGGTGGTACTCAAATGACAGATCTGTGATAGTAACAGAGGAAAAAGCAAAATATTCCGAAAATTTTAATTTCTCAATTTACGCAAAGTGCTCGTAGAGACGTTTTGTTGTTACTCAAATGACAGATCTGTGATAGTAACAGAGGAAAAAGCAAAATATTCCAAAAATTTTAATTTCTTGATTTACGCAAAGTACTCGTAGAGACGTTCTGTTGCTACTCAAATGAAAGATCTGTGATAGTAATAGAGTAAAATGGAAAAAATTCCGAAAATTTTGATTTTTCGATTTACGCAAAGTGCTCGTAGAGACGTTTTGTTGTTACTCAAATGACAGATCTGTCATAGTAACAGAGGAAAAAGAGAAAAATTCCTAAAATTTTGATTTCTTGACTTACGCAAAGTGCTCGTAGAGACATTTGGTTGCTACTCAAATGAAAGATCTGTGATAGTAATAGAGTAAAATGGAAAAATTCCGAAAATTTTAATTTCTTGATTTACGCAAAGTACTCATAGAGACGTTTTGGTGGTACTCAAATGACAGATCTGTGATAGTAACAGAGGAAAAAGCAAAATATTCCGAAAATTTTAATTTCTCAATTTACGCAAAGTGCTCGTAGAGACGTTTTGTTGTCACTCAAATGACAGATCTGTGATAGTAACAGAGGAAAATGCAAAATATTCCGAAAATTTTAATTTCTTGATATACGCAAAGTACTCGTAGAGACGTTTTGTTGTTACTCAAATGACAGATCTGTGATAGTAACAGAGGAAAAAGCAAAATATTCCGAAAATTTTAATTTCTTGATATACGCAAAGTACTCGTAGATACGTTTTGTTGTTACTCAAATGAGAGATCTGTCATAGTAACAGAGGAAAAAGAGAAAAATTCCTAAAATTTTGATTTCTTGACTTACGCAAAGTGCTCGTAGAGACGTTTTGTTGCTACTCAAATGAAATATCTGTGATAGTAACAGAGGAAAAAGCAAAATATTCCAAAAATTTTAATTTCTTGATTTACGCAAAGTACTCGTAGAGACGTTTTGTTGTTACTCAAATGACAGATGTGATAGTAACAGAGGAAAATACAAAATATTCCGAAAATTTTAATTTCTTGATATACGCAAAGTACTCGTAGAAACGTTTTGTTGTTACTCAAATGGCAGATCTGTGATAGTAACAGAGGAAAAAGCAAAATATTCCAAAAATTTTAATTTCTTGATTTACGCAAAGTACTCGTAGAGACGTTCTGTTGCTATCTGTGATAGTAACAGAGGAAAGAGCAAAATATTCCAAAAATTTTAATTTCTTGATTTACGCAAAGTACTCGTAGAGACGTTTTGTTGTTACTCAAATGACAGATCTGTGATAGTAACAGAGGAAAAAGCAAAATATTCCAAAAATTTTAATTTCTTGATTTACGCAAAGTACTCGTAGAGACGTTCTGTTGCTACTCAAGTGAAAGATCTGTGATAGTAATAGAGTAAAATGGAAAAAATTCCGAAAATTTTGATTTTTCGATTTACGCAAAGTGCTCGTAGAGACGTTTTGTTGTTACTCAAATGACAGATCTGTCATAGTAACAGAGGAAAAAGAGAAAAATTCCTAAAATTTTGATTTCTTGACTTACGCAAAGTGCTCGTAGAGACGTTTGGTTGCTACTCAAATGAAAGATCTGTGATAGTAATAGAGTAAAATGGAAAAAATTCCGAAAATTTTAATTTCTTGATTTACGCAAAGTACTCATAGAGACGTTTTGGTGGTACTCAAATGACAGATCTGTGATAGTAACAGAGGAAAAAGCAAAATATTCCAAAAATTTTAATTTCTTGATTTACGCAAAGTGGTCGTAGACACGTTCTGTTGCTATCTGTGATAGTAACAGAGGAAAAAGCAAAATATTCCAAAAATTTTAATTTCTTGATTTACGCAAAGTACTCGTAGAGACGTTCTGTTGCTACTCAAATGAAAGATCTGTGATAGTAATAGAGTAAAATGGAAAAAATTCCGAAAATTTTGATTTTTCGATTTACGCAAAGTGCTCGTAGAGACGTTTTGTTGTTACTCAAATGACAGATCTGTCATAGTAACAGAGGAAAAAGAGAAAAATTCCTCAAATTTTGATTTCTTGACTTACGCAAAGTGCTCGTAGAGACGTTTGGTTGCTACTCAAATGAAAGATCTGTGATAGTAATAGAGTAAAATGGAAAAAATTCCGAAAATTTTAATTTCTTGATTTACGCAAAGTACTCATAGAGACGTTTTGGTGGTACTCAAATGACAGATCTGTGATAGTAACAGAGGAAAAAGCAAAATATTCCGAAAATTTTAATTTCTCAGTTTACGCAAAGTGCTCGTAGAGACGTTTTCTTGTTACTCAAATGACAGATCTGTGATAGTAACAGAGGAAAAAGCAAAATATTCCAAAAATTTTAATTTCTTGATTTACGCAAAGTACTCGTAGAGACGTTCTGTTGCTACTCAAATGAAAGATCTGTGATAGTAATAGAGTAAAATGGAAAAAATTCCGAAAATTTTGATTTTTCGATTTACGCAAAGTGCTCGTAGAGACGTTTTGTTGTTACTCAAATGACAGATCTGTCATAGTAACAGAGGAAAAAGAGAAAAATTCCTAAAATTTTGATTTCTTGACTTACGCAAAGTGCTCGTAGAGACATTTGGTTGCTACTCAAATTAAAGATCTGTGATAGTAATAGAGTAAAATGGAAAAAATTCCGAAAATTTTAATTTCTTGATTTACGCAAAGTACTCATAGAGACGTTTTGGTGGTACTCAAATGACAGATCTGTGATAGTAACAGAGGAAAAAGCAAAATATTCCGAAAATTTTAATTTCTCAATTTACGCAAAGTGCTCGTAGAGACGTTTTGTTGTCACTCAAATGACAGATCTGTGATAGTAACAGAGGAAAATGCAAAATATTCCGAAAATTTTAATTTCTTGATATACGCACAGTACTCGTAGAGACGTTTTGTTGTTACTCAAATGACAGATCTGTGATAGTAACAGAGGAAAAAGCAAAATATTCCGAAAATTTTAATTTCTTGATATACGCAAAGTACTCGTAGATACGTTTTGTTGTTACTCAAATGACAGATCTGTGATAGTAACAGAGGAAAAAGCAAAATATTCCAAAAATTTTAATTTCTTGATTTACGCAAAGTGGTCGTAGAGACGTTCTGTTGCTACTCAAATCAAAGATCCGTGATAGTAATAGAGTAAAATGGAAAAAAATCCGAAAATATTGATTTCTCGATTTACACAAAGTGCTCGTAGAGACAGACGTTTTGTTGTTACTCAAATGATAGATCTGTAATAGTAACAAAAGAAAAAGATAAAAATTCCTAAAATTTTGATTTCTTGACTTACGCAATGTGCTCCTAGAGACGTTTTGTTGCTACTCAAATGAAAGATCTGTGATAGTAATAGAGTAAAATGGAGAAAATTCCGAAAATTTTAATTTCTTGAATTACGCAAAGTACTCATAGAGACGTTTTGTTGTTACTCAAATGACAGATCTGTGATAGTAACAGAGGAAAAAGCAGAATATTCCGAAAATTTTTTTTTCTTGATTTACGCAAAGTGCTCGTAGAGACGTTTTGTTGTTACTCAAATGACAGATCTGTGATAGTAACAGAGGAAAAAGAGAAAAATTCCTAAAATTTTGATTTCTTGACTTACGCAATGTGCTCGTCGAGACGTTTTGTTCCTACTCAAATGAAAGATCTGTGATAGTAACAGAGGAAAAAGCAAAATATTCCAAAAATTTTAATTTCTTGATTTACGCAAAGTACTCGTAGAGACGTTTTGTTGTTACTCAAATGACAGATCTGTGATAGTAACAGAGGAAAATACAAAATATTCCGAAAATTTTAATTTCTTGATATACGCAAAGTACTCGTAGGAACGTTTTGTTGTTACTCAAATGACAGATCTGTGATAGTAACAGAGGAAAAGGCAAAATATTCCAAAAATTTTAATTTCTTGATTTACGCAAAGTACTCGTAGAGACGTTCTGTTGCTACTCAAATGAAACATCTGTGATAGTAATAGAGTAAAATGGAAAAAATTCCGAAAATTTTGATTTTTCGATTTACGCAAAGTGCTCGTAGAGACGTTTTGTTGTTACTCAAATGACAGATCTGTCATAGTAACAGAGGAAAAGAGAAAAATTCCTAAAATTTTGATTTCTTGACTTACGCAAAGTGCTCGTAGAGACGTTTGGTTGCTACTCAAATGAAAGATCTGTGATAGTAATAGAGTAAAATGGAAAAAAATCCGAAAATTTTAATTTCTTGATTTACGCAAACTACTCATCGAGACGTTTTGTTGGTACTCAAATGACAGATCTGTGATAGTAACAGAGGAAAAAGCAAAATATTTCGAAAATTTTAATTTCTTGATTTACGCAAAGTGGTCGTAGAGACATTTTGTTGCTACTCAAATGCCAGATCTGTGATAGTAACAGAAGAAAAAGCAAAATATTCCGAAAATTTTATTTTCTTGATTTACGCAAAGTGCTCGTAGAGACGTTTTGTTGTTACTCAAATGACAGATCTGTGATAGTAACAGAGGAAAAAGCAAAATATTCCAAAAATTTTAATTTCTTGATTTACGCAAAGTACTCGTAGAGACGTTCTGTTGCTACTCAAATGAAAGATCTGTGATAGTAATAGAGTAAAATGGAAAAAATTCCGAAAATTTTGATTTTTCGATTTACGCAAAGTGCTCGTAGAGACGTTTTGTTGTTACTCAAATGACAGATCTGTCATAGTAACAGAGGAAAAAGAGAAAAATTCCTAAAATTTTGATTTCTTGACTTACGCAAAGTGCTCGTAGAGACGTTTGGTTGCTACTCAAATGAAAGATCTGTGATAGTAATAGAGTAAAATGGAAAAAAATCCGAAAATTTTAATTTCTTGATTTACGCAAAGTACTCGTAGAGACGTTTTGTTGTTACTCAAATGACAGATCTGTGATAGTAACAGAGGAAAATACAAAATATTCCGAAAATTTTAATTTCTTGATATACGCAAAGTACTCGTAGAAACGTTTTGTTGTTACTCAAATGACAGATCTGTGATAGTAACAGAGGAAAAAGCAAAATATTCCGAAAATTTTAATTTCTTGATATACGCAAAGTACTCGTAGAGACGTTTTGTTGTTACTCAAATGACAGATCTGTGATAGTAACAGAGGAAAAAGCAAAATATTCCGAAAATTTTAATTTCTTGATATACGCAAAGTACTCGTAGAAACGTTTTGTTGTTACTCAAATCACAGATCTGTGATAGTAACAGAGGAAAAAGCAAAATATTCCAAAAATTTTAATTTCTTGATTTACGCAAAGTGGTCGTAGAGACGTTCTGTTGCTACTCAAATCAAAGATCCGTGATAGTAAAAGAGTAAAATGGAAAAAATTCCGAAAATATTGATTTCTCGATTTACACAATGTGCTCGTAGAGACAGACGTTTTGTTGTTACTCAAATGATAGATCTGTAATAGTAACAGAAGAAAAAGATAAAAATTCCTAAAATTTTGATTTCTTGACTTACGCAAAGTGCTCGTAGAGACGTTTTGTTGCTACTCAAATGAAAGATCTGTGATAGTAATAGAGTAAAATGGAGAAAATTCCGAAAATTTTAATTTCTTGAATTACGCAAAGTACTCATAGAGACGTTTTGTTGGTACTCAAATGACAGATCTGTGATAGTAACAGAGGAAAAAGCAGAATATTAAGAAAATTTTAACTTCTTGATATACGCAAAGTACTCATAGAGACGTTTTGTTGTTACTCAAATGACAGATCTGTGATAGTAACAGAGGAAAAAGAAGAATATTCCGAAAATTTTAATTTCTTGATTTACGCAAAGTGCTCGTAGAGACGTTTTGTTGTTACTCAAATGACAGATCTGTCATAGTAACAGAGGAAAAAGAGAAAAATTCCTAAAATTTTGATTTCTTGACTTACGCAAAGTGCTCGTAGAGACGTTTTGTTGCTACTCAAATGAAAGATCTGTGATAGTAACAGAGGAAAAAGCAAAATATTCCAAAAATTTTAATTTCTTGATTTACGCAAAGTACTCGTAGAGACGTTTTGTTGTTACTCAAATGACAGATCTGTGATAGTAACAGAGGAAAATACAAAATATTCCGAAAATTTTAATTTCTTGATATACGCAAAGTACTCGTAGAAACGTTTTGTTGTTACTCAAATGACAGATCTGTGATAGTAACAGAGGAAAAAGCAAAATATTCCAAAAATTTTAATTTCTTGATTTACGCAAAGTACTCGTAGAGACGTTCTGTTGCTACTCAAATGAAAGGTCTGTGATAGTAATAGAGTAAAATGGAAAAAAATCCGAAAATTTTGATTTTTCGATTTACGCAAAGTGCTCGTAGAGACGTTTTGTTGTTACTCAAATGACAGATCTGTCATAGTAACAGAGGAAAAAGAGAAAAATTCCTAAAATTTTGATTTCTTGACTTACGCAAAGTGCTCGTAGAGACGTTTGGTTGCTACTCAAATGAAAGATCTGTGATAGTAATAGAGTAAAATGGAAAAAAATCCGAAAATTTTAATTTCTTGATTTACGCAAAGTACTCGTAGAGACGTTTTGTTGTTACTCAAATGACAGATCTGTGATAGTAACAGAGGAAAATACAAAATATTCCGAAAATTTTAATTTCTTGATATACGCAAAGTACTCGTAGAAACGTTTTGTTGTTACTCAAATGACAGATCTGTGATAGTAACAGAGGAAAAAGCAAAATATTCCAAAAATTTTAATTTCTTGATTTACGCAAAGTGCTCGTAGAGACGTTTGGTTGCTACTCAAATGAAAGATCTGTGATAGTAATAGAGTAAAATGGAAAAAATTCCGAAAATTTTAATTTCTTGATTTACGCAAAGTACTCATAGAGACGTTTTGGTGGTACTCAAATGACAGATCTGTGATAGTAACAGAGGAAAAAGCAAAATATTCCGAAAATTTTAATTTCTCAATTTACGCAAAGAGCTCGTAGAGACGTTTTGTTGTTACTCAAATGACAGATCTGTGATAGTAACAGAGGAAAAAGCAAAAAATTCCTAAAATTTTGATTTCTTGACTTACGCAAAGTGCTCGTAGAGACGTTTTGTTGCTACTCAAATGAAAGATCTGTGATAGTAATAGAGTAAAATGGAGAAAATTCCGAAAATTTTAATTTCTTGAATTACGCAAAGTACTCATAGAGACGTTTTGTTGGTACTCAAATGACAAATCTGTGATAGTAACAGAGGAAAAAGCAGAATATTAAGAAAATTTTAACTTCTTGATATACGCAAAGTACTCATAGAGACGTTTTGTTGTTACTCAAATGACAGATCTGTGATAGTAACAGAGGAAAAAGCAGAATATTCCGAAAATTTTAATTTCTTGATTTACGCAAAGTGCTCGTAGAGACGTTTTGTTGTTACTCAAATGACAGATCTGTGATAGTAACAGAGGAAAAAGAGAAAAATTCCTAAAATTTTGATTTCTTGACTTACGCAAAGTGCTCGTCGAGACGTTTTGTTGCTACTCAAATGAAAGATCTGTGATAGTAACAGAGGAAAATACAAAATATTCCGAAAATTTTAATTTCTTGATATACGCAAAGTACTCGTAGAAACGTTTTGTTGTTACTCAAATCACAGATCTGTGATAGTAACAGAGGAAAAAGCAAAATATTCCAAAAATTTTAATTTCTTGATTTACGCAAAGTGGTCGTAGAGACGTTCTGTTGCTACTCAAATCAAAGATCCGTGATAGTAATAGAGTAAAATGGAAAAATTCCGAAAATATTGATTTCTCGATTTACACAATGTGCTCGTAGAGACAGACGTTTTGTTGTTACTCAAATGATAGATCTGTAATAGTAACAGAAGAAAAAGATAAAAATTCCTAAAATTTTGATTTCTTGACTTACGCAAAGTGCTCGTAGAGACGTTTTGTTGCTACTCAAATGAAAGATCTGTGATAGTAATAGAGTAAAATGGAGAAAATTCCGAAAATTTTAATTTCTTGAATTACGCAAAGTACTCATAGAGACGTTTTGTTGGTACTCAAATGACAGATCTGTGATAGTAACAGAGGAAAAAGCCGAATATTAAGAAAATTTTAACTTCTTGATATACGCAAAGTACTCATAGAGACGTTTTGTTGTTACTCAAATGGCAGATCTGTGATAGTAACAGAGGAAAAAGCAGAATATTCCGAAAATTTTAATTTCTTGATTTACGCAAAGTGCTCGTAGAGACGTTTTGTTGTTACTCAAATGAGAGATCTGTCATAGCAACAGAGGAAAAAGAGAAAAATTCCTAAAATTTTGATTTCTTGACTTACGCAAAGTGCTCGTAGAGACGTTTTGTTGCTACTCAAATGAAAGATCTGTGATAGTAACAGAGGAAAAAGCAAAATATTCCAAAAATTTTAATTTCTTGATTTACGCAAAGTACTCGTAGAGACGTTTTGTTGTTACTCAAATGACAGATCTGTGATAGAAACAGAGGAAAATACAAAATATTCCGAAAATTTTAATTTCTTGATATACGCAAAGTACTCGTAGAAACGATTTGTTGTTACTCAAATGACAGATCTGTGATAGTAACAGAGGAAAAAGCAAAATATTCCAAAAATTTTAATTTCTTGATTTACGCAAAGTACTCGTAGAGACGTTCTGTTGCTACTCAAATGAAAGATCTGTGATAGTAATAGAGTAAAATGGAAAAAATTCTGAAAATTTTGATTTTTCGATTTACGCAAAGTGCTCGTAGAGACGTTTTGTTGTTACTCAAATGACAGATCTGTCATAGTAACAGAGGAAAAAGAGAAAAATTCCTAAAATTTTGATTTCTTGACTTACGCAAAGTGCTCGTAGAGACGTTTGGTTGCTACTCAAATGAAAGATCTGTGATAGTAATAGAGTAAAATGGAAAAAAATCCGAAAATTTTAATTTCTTGATTTACGCAAAGTACTCGTAGAGACGTTTTGTTGTTACTCAAATGACAGATCTGTGATAGTAACAGAGGAAAATACAAAATATTCCGAAAATTTTAATTTCTTGATATACGCAAAGTACTCGTAGAAACGTTTTGTTGTTACTCAAATGACAGATCTGTGATAGTAACAGAGGAAAAAGCAAAATATTCCAAAAATTTTAATTTCTTGATTTACGCAAAGTGCTCGTAGAGACGTTTGGTTGCTACTCAAATGAAAGATCTGTCATAGTAACAGAGGAAAAAGAGAAAAATTCCTAAAATTTTGATTTCTTGACTTACGCAAAGTGCTCGTAGAGACGTTTGGTTGCTACTCAAATGAAAGATCTGTGATAGTAATAGAGTAAAATGGAAAAAATCCGAAAATTTTAATTTCTTGATTTACGCAAAGTACTCGTAGAGACGTTTTGTTGTTACTCAAATGACAGATCTGTGATAGTAACAGAGGAAAATACAAAATATTCCGAAAATTTTAATTTCTTGATATACGCAAAGTACTCGTAGAAACGTTTTGTTGTTACTCAAATGACAGATCTGTGATAGTAACAGAGGAAAAAGCAAAATATTCCAAAAATTTTAATTTCTTGATTTACGCAAAGTGCTCGTAGAGACGTTTGGTTGCTACTCAAATGAAAGATCTGTGATAGTAATAGAGTAAAATGGAAAAAATTCCGAAAATTTTAATTTCTTGATTTACGCAAAGTACTCATAGAGACGTTTTGGTGGTACTCAAATGACAGATCTGTGATAGTAACAGAGGAAAAAGCAAAATATTCCGAAAATTTTAATTTCTCAATTTACGCAAAGTGCTCGTAGAGACGTTTTGTTGTTACTCAAATGACAGATCTGTGATAGTAACAGAGGAAAAAGCAAAATATTCCGAAAATTTTAATTTCTTGATATACGCAAAGTGCTCGTAGAGACGTTTTGTTGTTACTCAAATGACAGATCTGTGATAGTAACAGAGGAAAAAGCAAAATATTCCGAAAATTTTGATTTCTTGACTTACGCAAAGTGCTCGTAGAGACGTTTGGTTGCTACTCAAATGAAAGATCTGTGATAGTAATAGAGTAAAATGGAAAAAATTCCGAAAATTTTAATTTCTTGATTTACGCAAAGTACTCATAGAGACGTTTTGGTGGTACTCAAATGACAGATCTGTGATAGTAACAGAGGAAAAAGCAAAATATTCCGAAAATTTTAATTTCTCAATTTACGCAAAGTGCTCGTAGAGACGTTTTGTTGTTACTCAAATGACAGATCTGTGATAGTAACAGAGGAAAAAGCAAAATATTCCGAAAATTTTAATTTCTTGATATACGCAAAGTACTCGTAGAGACGTTTTGTTGTTACTCAAATGACAGATCTGTGATAGTAACAGAGGAAAAAGCAAAATATTCCGAAAATTTTAATTTCTTGATATACGCAAAGTACTCGTAGAAACGTTTTGTTATTACTCAAATGACAGATCTGTCATAGTAACAGAGGAAAAAAAGAAAAATTCCTAAAATTTTGATTTCTTGACTTACGCAAAGTGCTCGTAGAGACGTTCTGTTGCTACTCAAATGAAAGATCTGTGATAGTAATAGAGTAAAATGGAAAAAATTCCGAAAATTTAATTTTTCGATTTACGCAAAGTGCTCGTAGAGACGTTTTGTTGTTACTCAAATGACAGATCTGTCATAGTAACAGAGGAAAAAGAGAAAAATTCCTAAAATTTTGATTTCTTGACTTACGCAAAGTGCTCGTAGAGACGTTTGGTTGCTACTGAAATGAAAGATCTGTGATAGTAATAGAGTACAATGGAAAAAAATCCGAAAATTTTAATTTCTTGATTTACGCAAACTACTCATCGAGACGTTTTGTTGGTACTCAAATGACAGATCTGTGATAGTAACAGAGGAAAAAGCAAAATATTCCGAAAATTTAAATTTCTTGATTTACGCAAAGTGGTCGTAGAGACATTTTGTTGCTACTCAAATGCCAGATCTGTGATAGTAACAGAAGAAAAAGCAAAATATTCCGAAAATTTTATTTTGTTGATTTACGCAAAGTACTCGTAGAGACGTTTTGTTGTTACTCAAATGACAGATCTGTGATAGTAACGGAGGAAAAAGCAAAATATTCCAAAAATTTTAATTTCTTGATTTACGCAAAGTACTCGTAGAGACGTTCTGTTGCTACTCAAATGAAAGATCTGTGATAGTAATAGAGTAAAATGGAAAAAATTCCGAAAATTTTGATTTTTCGATTTACGCAAAGTGCTCGTAGAGACGTTTTGTTGTTACTCAAATGACAGATCTGTCATAGTAACAGAGGAAAAAGAGAAAAATTCCTAAAATTTTGATTTCTTGACTTACGCAAAGTGCTCGTAGAGACGTTTGGTTGCTACTCAAATGAAAGATCTGTGATAGTAATAGAGTAAAATGGAAAAAATTCCGAAAATTTTAATTTCTTGATTTACGCAAAGTACTCATAGAGACGTTTTGGTGGTACTCAAATGACAGATCTGTGATAGTAACAGAGGAAAAAGCAAAATATTCCGAAAATTTTAATTTCTCAATTTACGCAAAGTGCTCGTAGAGGCGTTTTGTTGTTACTCAAATGACAGATCTGTGATAGTAACAGAGGAAAAAGCAAAATATTCCAAAAATTTTAATTTCTTGATTTACGCAAAGTGGTCGTAGAGACGTTCTGTTGCTACTCAAATCAAAGATCCGTGATAGTAATAGAGTAAAATGGAAAAAATTCCGAAAATATTGATTTCTCGATTTACACAATGTGCTCGTAGAGACAGACGTTTTGTTGTTACTCAAATGATAGATCTGTAATAGTAACAGAAGAAAAAGATAAAAATTCCTAAAATTTTGATTTCTTGACTTACGCAAAGTGCTCGTAGAGACGTTTTGTTGCTACTCAAATGAAAGATCTGTGATAGTTATAGAGTAAAATGGAGAAAATTCCGAAAATTTTAATTTCTTGATTTACGCAAAGTACTCATAGAGACGTTTTGGTGGTACTCAAATGACAGATCTGTGATAGTAACAGAGGAAAAAGCAAAATATTCCGAAAATTTTTATTTCTCAATTTACGCAAAGTGCTCGTAGAGACGTTTTGTTGTTACTCAAATGAAAGATCTGTGATAGTAATAGAGTAAAATGGAAAAAATTCCGAAAATTTTGATTTTTCGATTTACGCAAAGTGCTCGTAGAGACGTTTTGTTGTTACTCAAATGACAGATCTGTCATAGTAACAGAGGAAAAAGAGAAAAATTCCTAAAATTTTGATTTCTTGACTTACGCAAAGTGCTCGTAGAGACATTTGGTTGCTACTCAAATGAAAGATCTGTGATAGTAATAGAGTAAAATGGAAAAAATTCCGAAAATTTTAATTTCTTGATTTACGCAAAGTACTCATAGAGACGTTTTGGTGGTACTCAAATGACAGATCTGTGATAGTAACAGAGGAAAAAGCAAAATATTCCGAAAATTTTAATTTCTCAATTTACGCAAAGTGCTCGTAGAGACGTTTTGTTGTCACTCAAATGACAGATCTGTGATAGTAACAGAGGAAAATGCAAAATATTCCGAAAATTTTAATTTCTTGATATACGCAAAGTACTCGTAGAGACGTTTTGTTGTTACTCAAATGACAGATCTGTGATAGTAACAGAGGAAAAAGCAAAATATTCCGAAAATTTTAATTTCTTGATATACGCAAAGTACTCGTAGATACGTTTTGTTGTTACTCAAATGACAGATCTGTCATAGTAACAGAGGAAAAAGAGAAAAATTCCTAAAATTTTGATTTCTTGACTTACGCAAAGTGCTCGTAGAGACGTTTTGTTGCTACTCAAATGAAATATCTGTGATAGTAACAGAGGAAAAAGCAAAATATTCCAAAAATTTTAATTTCTTGATTTACGCAAAGTACTCGTAGAGACGTTTTGTTGTTACTCAAATGACAGATCTGTGATAGTAACAGAGGAAAATACAAAATATTCCGAAAATTTTAATTTCTTGATATACGCAAAGTACTCGTAGAAACGTTTTGTTGTTACTCAAATGGCAGATCTGTGATTGTAACAGAGGAAAAAGCAAAATATTCCAAAAATTTTAATTTCTTGATTTACGCAAAGTACTCGTAGAGACGTTCTGTTGCTACTCAAATGAAAGATCTGTGATAGTAATAGAGTAAAATGGAAAAAATTCCGAAAATTTTGATTTTTCGATTTACGCAAAGTGCTCGTAGAGACGTTTTGTTGTTACTCAAATGACAGATCTGTCATAGTAACAGAGGAAAAAGAGAAAAATTCCTAAAATTTTGATTTCTTGACTTACGCAAAGTGCTCGTAGAGACGTTTGGTTGCTACTCAAATGAAAGATCTGTGATAGTAATAGAGTAAAATGGAAAAAAATCCGAAAATTTTAATTTCTTGATTTACGCAAAGTACTCGTAGAGACGTTTTGTTGTTACTCAAATGACAGATCTGTGATAGTAACAGAGGAAAATACAAAATATTCCGAAAATTTTAATTTCTTGATATACGCAAAGTACTCGTAGAAACGTTTTGTTGTTACTCAAATGACAGATCTGTGATAGTAACAGAGGAAAAAGCAAAATATTCCAAAAATTTTAATTTCTTGATTTACGCAAAGTGCTCGTAGAGACGTTTGGTTGCTACTCAAATGAAAGATCTGTGATAGTAATAGAGTAAAATGGAAAAAATTCCGAAAATTTTAATTTCTTGATTTACGCAAAGTACTCATAGAGACGTTTTGGTGGTACTCAAATGACAGATCTGTGATAGTAACAGAGGAAAAAGCAATATATTCCGAAAATTTTAATTTCTCAATTTACGCAAAGTGCTCGTAGAGACGTTTTGTTGTTACTCAAATGACAGATCTGTGATAGTAACAGAGGAAAAAGCAAAATATTCCGAAAATTTTAATTTCTTGATATACGCAAAGTGCTCGTAGAGACGTTTTGTTGTTACTCAAATGACAGATCTGTGATAGTAACAGAGGAAAAAGCAAAATATTCCGAAAATTTTAATTTCTTGATATACGCAAAGTACTCGTAGAGACGTTTTGTTGTTACTCAAATGACAGATCTGTGATAGTAACAGAGGAAAAAGCAAAATATTCCGAAAATTTTAATTTCTTGATATACGCAAAGTACTCGTAGAAACGTTTTGTTGTTACTCAAATGACAGATCTGTCATAGTAACAGAGGAAAACGAGAAAAATTCCTAAAATTTTGATTTCTTGACTTACGCAAAGTGCTCGTAGAGACGTTTTGTTGCTACTCAAATGAAATATCTGTGATAGTAACAGAGGAAAAAGCAAAATATTCCAAAAATTTTAATTTCTTGATTTACGCAAAGTACTCGTAGAGACGTTTTGTTGTTACTCAAATGACAGATCTGTGATAGTAACAGAGGAAAATACAAAATATTCCGAAAATTTTAATTTCTTGATATACGCAAAGTACTCGTAGAAACGTTTTGTTGTTACTCAAATGGCAGATCTGTGATAGTAACAGAGGAAAAAGCAAAATATTCCAAAAATTTTAATTTCTTGATTTACGCAAAGTACTCGTAGAGACGTTCTGTTGCTACTCAAATGAAAGATCTGTGATAGTAATAGAGTAAAATGGAAAAAATTCCGAAAATTTAATTTTTCGATTTACGCAAAGTGCTCGTAGAGACGTTTTGTTGTTACTCAAATGACAGATCTGTCATAGTAACAGAGGAAAAAGAGAAAAATTCCTAAAATTTTGATTTCTTGACTTACGCAAAGTGCTCGTAGAGACGTTTGGTTGCTACTGAAATGAAAGATCTGTGATAGTAATAGAGTACAATGGAAAAAAATCCGAAAATTTTAATTTCTTGATTTACGCAAACTACTCATCGAGACGTTTTGTTGGTACTCAAATGACAGATCTGTGATAGTAACAGAGGAAAAAGCAAAATATTCCGAAAATTTAAATTTCTTGATTTACGCAAAGTGGTCGTAGAGACATTTTGTTGCTACTCAAATGCCAGATCTGTGATAGTAACAGAAGAAAAAGCAAAATATTCCGAAAATTTTATTTTGTTGATTTACGCAAAGTACTCGTAGAGACGTTTTGTTGTTACTCAAATGACAGATCTGTGATAGTAACGGAGGAAAAAGCAAAATATTCCAAAAATTTTAATTTCTTGATTTACGCAAAGTACTCGTAGAGACGTTCTGTTGCTACTCAAATGAAAGATCTGTGATAGTAATAGAGTAAAATGGAAAAAATTCCGAAAATTTTGATTTTTCGATTTACGCAAAGTGCTCGTAGAGACGTTTTGTTGTTACTCAAATGACAGATCTGTCATAGTAACAGAGGAAAAAGAGAAAAATTCCTAAAATTTTGATTTCTTGACTTACGCAAAGTGCTCGTAGAGACGTTTGGTTGCTACTCAAATGAAAGATCTGTGATAGTAATAGAGTAAAATGGAAAAAATTCCGAAAATTTTAATTTCTTGATTTACGCAAAGTACTCATAGAGACGTTTTGGTGGTACTCAAATGACAGATCTGTGATAGTAACAGAGGAAAAAGCAAAATATTCCGAAAATTTTAATTTCTCAATTTACGCAAAGTGCTCGTAGAGGCGTTTTGTTGTTACTCAAATGACAGATCTGTGATAGTAACAGAGGAAAAAGCAAAATATTCCAAAAATTTTAATTTCTTGATTTACGCAAAGTGGTCGTAGAGACGTTCTGTTGCTACTCAAATCAAAGATCCGTGATAGTAATAGAGTAAAATGGAAAAAATTCCGAAAATATTGATTTCTCGATTTACACAATGTGCTCGTAGAGACAGACGTTTTGTTGTTACTCAAATGATAGATCTGTAATAGTAACAGAAGAAAAAGATAAAAATTCCTAAAATTTTGATTTCTTGACTTACGCAAAGTGCTCGTAGAGACGTTTTGTTGCTACTCAAATGAAAGATCTGTGATAGTTATAGAGTAAAATGGAGAAAATTCCGAAAATTTTAATTTCTTGATTTACGCAAAGTACTCATAGAGACGTTTTGGTGGTACTCAAATGACAGATCTGTGATAGTAACAGAGGAAAAAGCAAAATATTCCGAAAATTTTTATTTCTCAATTTACGCAAAGTGCTCGTAGAGACGTTTTGTTGTTACTCAAATGAAAGATCTGTGATAGTAATAGAGTAAAATGGAAAAAATTCCGAAAATTTTGATTTTTCGATTTACGCAAAGTGCTCGTAGAGACGTTTTGTTGTTACTCAAATGACAGATCTGTCATAGTAACAGAGGAAAAAGAGAAAAATTCCTAAAATTTTGATTTCTTGACTTACGCAAAGTGCTCGTAGAGACATTTGGTTGCTACTCAAATGAAAGATCTGTGATAGTAATAGAGTAAAATGGAAAAAATTCCGAAAATTTTAATTTCTTGATTTACGCAAAGTACTCATAGAGACGTTTTGGTGGTACTCAAATGACAGATCTGTGATAGTAACAGAGGAAAAAGCAAAATATTCCGAAAATTTTAATTTCTCAATTTACGCAAAGTGCTCGTAGAGACGTTTTGTTGTCACTCAAATGACAGATCTGTGATAGTAACAGAGGAAAATGCAAAATATTCCGAAAATTTTAATTTCTTGATATACGCAAAGTACTCGTAGAGACGTTTTGTTGTTACTCAAATGACAGATCTGTGATAGTAACAGAGGAAAAAGCAAAATATTCCGAAAATTTTAATTTCTTGATATACGCAAAGTACTCGTAGATACGTTTTGTTGTTACTCAAATGACAGATCTGTCATAGTAACAGAGGAAAAAGAGAAAAATTCCTAAAATTTTGATTTCTTGACTTACGCAAAGTGCTCGTAGAGACGTTTTGTTGCTACTCAAATGAAATATCTGTGATAGTAACAGAGGAAAAAGCAAAATATTCCAAAAATTTTAATTTCTTGATTTACGCAAAGTACTCGTAGAGACGTTTTGTTGTTACTCAAATGACAGATCTGTGATAGTAACAGAGGAAAATACAAAATATTCCGAAAATTTTAATTTCTTGATATACGCAAAGTACTCGTAGAAACGTTTTGTTGTTACTCAAATGGCAGATCTGTGATTGTAACAGAGGAAAAAGCAAAATATTCCAAAAATTTTAATTTCTTGATTTACGCAAAGTACTCGTAGAGACGTTCTGTTGCTACTCAAATGAAAGATCTGTGATAGTAATAGAGTAAAATGGAAAAAATTCCGAAAATTTTGATTTTTCGATTTACGCAAAGTGCTCGTAGAGACGTTTTGTTGTTACTCAAATGACAGATCTGTCATAGTAACAGAGGAAAAAGAGAAAAATTCCTAAAATTTTGATTTCTTGACTTACGCAAAGTGCTCGTAGAGACGTTTGGTTGCTACTCAAATGAAAGATCTGTGATAGTAATAGAGTAAAATGGAAAAAAATCCGAAAATTTTAATTTCTTGATTTACGCAAAGTACTCGTAGAGACGTTTTGTTGTTACTCAAATGACAGATCTGTGATAGTAACAGAGGAAAATACAAAATATTCCGAAAATTTTAATTTCTTGATATACGCAAAGTACTCGTAGAAACGTTTTGTTGTTACTCAAATGACAGATCTGTGATAGTAACAGAGGAAAAAGCAAAATATTCCAAAAATTTTAATTTCTTGATTTACGCAAAGTGCTCGTAGAGACGTTTGGTTGCTACTCAAATGAAAGATCTGTGATAGTAATAGAGTAAAATGGAAAAAATTCCGAAAATTTTAATTTCTTGATTTACGCAAAGTACTCATAGAGACGTTTTGGTGGTACTCAAATGACAGATCTGTGATAGTAACAGAGGAAAAAGCAATATATTCCGAAAATTTTAATTTCTCAATTTACGCAAAGTGCTCGTAGAGACGTTTTGTTGTTACTCAAATGACAGATCTGTGATAGTAACAGAGGAAAAAGCAAAATATTCCGAAAATTTTAATTTCTTGATATACGCAAAGTGCTCGTAGAGACGTTTTGTTGTTACTCAAATGACAGATCTGTGATAGTAACAGAGGAAAAAGCAAAATATTCCGAAAATTTTAATTTCTTGATATACGCAAAGTACTCGTAGAGACGTTTTGTTGTTACTCAAATGACAGATCTGTGATAGTAACAGAGGAAAAAGCAAAATATTCCGAAAATTTTAATTTCTTGATATACGCAAAGTACTCGTAGAAACGTTTTGTTGTTACTCAAATGACAGATCTGTCATAGTAACAGAGGAAAACGAGAAAAATTCCTAAAATTTTGATTTCTTGACTTACGCAAAGTGCTCGTAGAGACGTTTTGTTGCTACTCAAATGAAATATCTGTGATAGTAACAGAGGAAAAAGCAAAATATTCCAAAAATTTTAATTTCTTGATTTACGCAAAGTACTCGTAGAGACGTTTTGTTGTTACTCAAATGACAGATCTGTGATAGTAACAGAGGAAAATACAAAATATTCCGAAAATTTTAATTTCTTGATATACGCAAAGTACTCGTAGAAACGTTTTGTTGTTACTCAAATGGCAGATCTGTGATAGTAACAGAGGAAAAAGCAAAATATTCCAAAAATTTTAATTTCTTGATTTACGCAAAGTACTCGTAGAGACGTTCTGTTGCTACTCAAATGAAAGATCTGTGATAGTAATAGAGTAAAATGGAAAAAATTCCGAAAATTTAATTTTTCGATTTACGCAAAGTGCTCGTAGAGACGTTTTGTTGTTACTCAAATGACAGATCTGTCATAGTAACAGAGGAAAAAGAGAAAAATTCCTAAAATTTTGATTTCTTGACTTACGCAAAGTGCTCGTAGAGACGTTTGGTTGCTACTCAAATGAAAGATCTGTGATAGTAATAGAGTAAAATGGAAAAAAATCCGAAAATTTTAATTTCTTGATTTACGCAAACTACTCATCGAGACGTTTTGTTGGTACTCAAATGACAGATCTGTGATAGTAACAGAGGAAAAAGCAAAATATTCCGAAAATTTAAATTTCTTGATTTACGCAAAGTGGTCGTAGAGACATTTTGTTGCTACTCAAATGCCAGATCTGTGATAGTAACAGAAGAAAAAGCAAAATATTCCGAAAATTTTATTTTCTTGATTTACGCAAAATACTCGTAGAGACGTTTTGTTGTTACTCAAATGACAGATCTGTGATAGTAACAGAGGAAAAAGCAAAATATTCCAAAAATTTTAATTTCTTGATTTACGCAAAGTACTCGTAGAGACGTTCTGTTGCTACTCAAATGAAAGATCTGTGATAGTAATAGAGTAAAATGGAAAAAATTCCGAAAATTTTGATTTTTCGATTTACGCAAAGTGCTCGTAGAGACGTTTTGTTGTTACTCAAATGACAGATCTGTCATAGTAACAGAGGAAAAAGAGAAAAATTCCTAAAATTTTGATTTCTTGACTTACGCAAAGTGCTCGTAGAGACGTTTGGTTGCTACTCAAATGAAAGATCTGTGATAGTAATAGAGTAAAATGGAAAAGATTCCGAAAATTTTAATTTCTTGATTTACGCAAAGTACTCATATAGACGTTTTGGTGGTACTCAAATGACAGATCTGTGATAGTAACAGAGGAAAAAGCAAAATATTCCGAAAATTTTAATTTCTCAATTTACGCAAAGTGCTCGTAGAGACGTTTTGTTGTTACTCAAATGACAGATCTGTGATAGTAACAGAGGAAAAAGCAAAATATTCCAAAAATTTTAATTTCTTGATTTACGCAAAGTACTCGTAGAGACGTTCTGTTGCTACTCAAATGAAAGATCTGTGATAGTAATAGAGTAAAATGGAAAAAATTCCGAAAATTTTGATTTTTCGATTTACGCAAAGTGCTCGTAGAGACGTTTTGTTGTTACTCAAATGACAGATCTGTCATAGTAACAGAGGAAAAAGAGAAAAATTCCTAAAATTTTGATTTCTTGACTTACGCAAAGTGCTCGTAGAGACGTTTGGTTGCTACTCAAATGAAAGATCTGTGATAGTAATAGAGTAAAATGGAAAAGATTCCGAAAATTTTAATTTCTTGATTTACGCAAAGTACTCATATAGACGTTTTGGTGGTACTCAAATGACAGATCTGTGATAGTAACAGAGGAAAAAGCAAAATATTCCGAAAATTTTAATTTCTCAATTTACGCAAAGTGCTCGTAGAGACGTTTTGTTGTTACTCAAATGACAGATCTGTGATAGTAACAGAGGAAAAAGCAAAATATTCCAAAAATTTTAATTTCTTGATTTACGCAAAGTACTCGTAGAGACGTTCTGTTGCTACTCAAATGAAAGATCTGTGATAGTAATAGAGTAAAATGGAAAAAATTCCGAAAATTTTGATTTTTCGATTTACGCAAAGTGCTCGTAGAGACGTTTTGTTGTTACTCAAATGACAGATCTGTCATAGTAACAGAGGAAAAAGAGAAAAATTCCTAAAATTTTGATTTCTTGACTTACGCAAAGTGCTCGTAGAGACATTTGGTTGCTACTCAAATGAAAGATCTGTGATAGTAATAGAGTAAAATGGAAAAATTCCGAAAATTTTAATTTCTTGATTTACGCAAAGTACTCATAGAGACGTTTTGGTGGTACTCAAATGACAGATCTGTGATAGTAACAGAGGAAAAAGCAAAATATTCCGAAAATTTTAATTTCTCAATTTACGCAAAGTGCTCGTAGAGACGTTTTGTTGTCACTCAAATGACAGATCTGTGATAGTAACAGAGGAAAATGCAAAATATTCCGAAAATTTTAATTTCTTGATATACGCAAAGTACTCGTAGAGACGTTTTGTTGTTACTCAAATGACAGATCTGTGATAGTAACAGAGGAAAAAGCAAAATATTCCGAAAATTTTAATTTCTTGATATACGCAAAGTACTCGTAGATACGTTTTGTTGTTACTCAAATGAGAGATCTGTCATAGTAACAGAGGAAAAAGAGAAAAATTCCTAAAATTTTGATTTCTTGACTTACGCAAAGTGCTCGTAGAGACGTTTTGTTGCTACTCAAATGAAAGATCTGTGATAGTTATAGAGTAAAATGGAGAAAATTCCGAAAATTTTAATTTCTTGATTTACGCAAAGTACTCATAGAGACGTTTTGGTGGTACTCAAATGACAGATCTGTGATAGTAACAGAGGAAAAAGCAAAATATTCCGAAAATTTTTATTTCTCAATTTACGCAAAGTGCTCGTAGAGACGTTTTGTTGTTACTCAAATGAAAGATCTGTGATAGTAATAGAGTAAAATGGAAAAAATTCCGAAAATTTTGATTTTTCGATTTACGCAAAGTGCTCGTAGAGACGTTTTGTTGTTACTCAAATGACAGATCTGTCATAGTAACAGAGGAAAAAGAGAAAAATTCCTAAAATTTTGATTTCTTGACTTACGCAAAGTGCTCGTAGAGACATTTGGTTGCTACTCAAATGAAAGATCTGTGATAGTAATAGAGTAAAATGGAAAAAATTCCGAAAATTTTAATTTCTTGATTTACGCAAAGTACTCATAGAGACGTTTTGGTGGTACTCAAATGACAGATCTGTGATAGTAACAGAGGAAAAAGCAAAATATTCCGAAAATTTTAATTTCTCAATTTACGCAAAGTGCTCGTAGAGACGTTTTGTTGTCACTCAAATGACAGATCTGTGATAGTAACAGAGGAAAATGCAAAATATTCCGAAAATTTTAATTTCTTGATATACGCAAAGTACTCGTAGAGACGTT
Organism: Geotrupes spiniger; assembly: GCA_959613385.1. Classification (NCBI taxonomy): domain Eukaryota; kingdom Metazoa; phylum Arthropoda; class Insecta; order Coleoptera; family Geotrupidae; genus Geotrupes; species Geotrupes spiniger. Next base: position 685,650 of record CAUIJQ010000006.1, read on the forward strand.
TTGTTGTTACTCAAATGACAGATCTGTGATAGTAACAGAGGAAAAAGCAAAATATTCCGAAAATTTTAATTTCTTGATATACGCAAAGTACTCGTAGATACGTTTTGTTGTTACTCAAATGACAGATCTGTCATAGTAACAGAGGAAAAAGAGAAAAATTCCTAAAATTTTGATTTCTTGACTTACGCAAAGTGCTCGTAGAGACGTTTTGTTGCTACTCAAATGAAATATCTGTGATAGTAACAGAGGAAAAAGCAAAATATTCCAAAAATTTTAATTTCTTGATTTACGCAAAGTACTCGTAGAGACGTTTTGTTGTTACTCAAATGACAGATCTGTGATAGTAACAGAGGAAAATACAAAATATTCCGAAAATTTTAATTTCTTGATATACGCAAAGTACTCGTAGAAACGTTTTGTTGTTACTCAAATGGCAGATCTGTGATTGTAACAGAGGAAAAAGCAAAATATTCCAAAAATTTTAATTTCTTGATTTACGCAAAGTACTCGTAGAGACGTTCTGTTGCTACTCAAATGAAAGATCTGTGATAGTAATAGAGTAAAATGGAAAAAATTCCGAAAATTTTGATTTTTCGATTTACGCAAAGTGCTCGTAGAGACGTTTTGTTGTTACTCAAATGACAGATCTGTCATAGTAACAGAGGAAAAAGAGAAAAATTCCTAAAATTTTGATTTCTTGACTTACGCAAAGTGCTCGTAGAGACGTTTGGTTGCTACTCAAATGAAAGATCTGTGATAGTAATAGAGTAAAATGGAAAAAAATCCGAAAATTTTAATTTCTTGATTTACGCAAAGTACTCGTAGAGACGTTTTGTTGTTACTCAAATGACAGATCTGTGATAGTAACAGAGGAAAATACAAAATATTCCGAAAATTTTAATTTCTTGATATACGCAAAGTACTCGTAGAAACGTTTTGTTGTTACTCAAATGACAGATCTGTGATAGTAACAGAGGAAAAAGCAAAATATTCCAAAAATTTTAATTTCTTGATTTACGCAAAGTGCTCGTAGAGACGTTTGGTTGCTACTCAAATGAAAGATCTGTGATAGTAATAGAGTAAAATGGAAAAAATTCCGAAAATTTTAATTTCTTGATTTACGCAAAGTACTCATAGAGACGTTTTGGTGGTACTCAAATGACAGATCTGTGATAGTAACAGAGGAAAAAGCAATATATTCCGAAAATTTTAATTTCTCAATTTACGCAAAGTGCTCGTAGAGACGTTTTGTTGTTACTCAAATGACAGATCTGTGATAGTAACAGAGGAAAAAGCAAAATATTCCGAAAATTTTAATTTCTTGATATACGCAAAGTGCTCGTAGAGACGTTTTGTTGTTACTCAAATGACAGATCTGTGATAGTAACAGAGGAAAAAGCAAAATATTCCGAAAATTTTAATTTCTTGATATACGCAAAGTACTCGTAGAGACGTTTTGTTGTTACTCAAATGACAGATCTGTGATAGTAACAGAGGAAAAAGCAAAATATTCCGAAAATTTTAATTTCTTGATATACGCAAAGTACTCGTAGAAACGTTTTGTTGTTACTCAAATGACAGATCTGTCATAGTAACAGAGGAAAACGAGAAAAATTCCTAAAATTTTGATTTCTTGACTTACGCAAAGTGCTCGTAGAGACGTTTTGTTGCTACTCAAATGAAATATCTGTGATAGTAACAGAGGAAAAAGCAAAATATTCCAAAAATTTTAATTTCTTGATTTACGCAAAGTACTCGTAGAGACGTTTTGTTGTTACTCAAATGACAGATCTGTGATAGTAACAGAGGAAAATACAAAATATTCCGAAAATTTTAATTTCTTGATATACGCAAAGTACTCGTAGAAACGTTTTGTTGTTACTCAAATGGCAGATCTGTGATAGTAACAGAGGAAAAAGCAAAATATTCCAAAAATTTTAATTTCTTGATTTACGCAAAGTACTCGTAGAGACGTTCTGTTGCTACTCAAATGAAAGATCTGTGATAGTAATAGAGTAAAATGGAAAAAATTCCGAAAATTTAATTTTTCGATTTACGCAAAGTGCTCGTAGAGACGTTTTGTTGTTACTCAAATGACAGATCTGTCATAGTAACAGAGGAAAAAGAGAAAAATTCCTAAAATTTTGATTTCTTGACTTACGCAAAGTGCTCGTAGAGACGTTTGGTTGCTACTCAAATGAAAGATCTGTGATAGTAATAGAGTAAAATGGAAAAAAATCCGAAAATTTTAATTTCTTGATTTACGCAAACTACTCATCGAGACGTTTTGTTGGTACTCAAATGACAGATCTGTGATAGTAACAGAGGAAAAAGCAAAATATTCCGAAAATTTAAATTTCTTGATTTACGCAAAGTGGTCGTAGAGACATTTTGTTGCTACTCAAATGCCAGATCTGTGATAGTAACAGAAGAAAAAGCAAAATATTCCGAAAATTTTATTTTCTTGATTTACGCAAAATACTCGTAGAGACGTTTTGTTGTTACTCAAATGACAGATCTGTGATAGTAACAGAGGAAAAAGCAAAATATTCCAAAAATTTTAATTTCTTGATTTACGCAAAGTACTCGTAGAGACGTTCTGTTGCTACTCAAATGAAAGATCTGTGATAGTAATAGAGTAAAATGGAAAAAATTCCGAAAATTTTGATTTTTCGATTTACGCAAAGTGCTCGTAGAGACGTTTTGTTGTTACTCAAATGACAGATCTGTCATAGTAACAGAGGAAAAAGAGAAAAATTCCTAAAATTTTGATTTCTTGACTTACGCAAAGTGCTCGTAGAGACGTTTGGTTGCTACTCAAATGAAAGATCTGTGATAGTAATAGAGTAAAATGGAAAAGATTCCGAAAATTTTAATTTCTTGATTTACGCAAAGTACTCATATAGACGTTTTGGTGGTACTCAAATGACAGATCTGTGATAGTAACAGAGGAAAAAGCAAAATATTCCGAAAATTTTAATTTCTCAATTTACGCAAAGTGCTCGTAGAGACGTTTTGTTGTTACTCAAATGACAGATCTGTGATAGTAACAGAGGAAAAAGCAAAATATTCCAAAAATTTTAATTTCTTGATTTACGCAAAGTACTCGTAGAGACGTTCTGTTGCTACTCAAATGAAAGATCTGTGATAGTAATAGAGTAAAATGGAAAAAATTCCGAAAATTTTGATTTTTCGATTTACGCAAAGTGCTCGTAGAGACGTTTTGTTGTTACTCAAATGACAGATCTGTCATAGTAACAGAGGAAAAAGAGAAAAATTCCTAAAATTTTGATTTCTTGACTTACGCAAAGTGCTCGTAGAGACGTTTGGTTGCTACTCAAATGAAAGATCTGTGATAGTAATAGAGTAAAATGGAAAAGATTCCGAAAATTTTAATTTCTTGATTTACGCAAAGTACTCATATAGACGTTTTGGTGGTACTCAAATGACAGATCTGTGATAGTAACAGAGGAAAAAGCAAAATATTCCGAAAATTTTAATTTCTCAATTTACGCAAAGTGCTCGTAGAGACGTTTTGTTGTTACTCAAATGACAGATCTGTGATAGTAACAGAGGAAAAAGCAAAATATTCCAAAAATTTTAATTTCTTGATTTACGCAAAGTACTCGTAGAGACGTTCTGTTGCTACTCAAATGAAAGATCTGTGATAGTAATAGAGTAAAATGGAAAAAATTCCGAAAATTTTGATTTTTCGATTTACGCAAAGTGCTCGTAGAGACGTTTTGTTGTTACTCAAATGACAGATCTGTCATAGTAACAGAGGAAAAAGAGAAAAATTCCTAAAATTTTGATTTCTTGACTTACGCAAAGTGCTCGTAGAGACATTTGGTTGCTACTCAAATGAAAGATCTGTGATAGTAATAGAGTAAAATGGAAAAATTCCGAAAATTTTAATTTCTTGATTTACGCAAAGTACTCATAGAGACGTTTTGGTGGTACTCAAATGACAGATCTGTGATAGTAACAGAGGAAAAAGCAAAATATTCCGAAAATTTTAATTTCTCAATTTACGCAAAGTGCTCGTAGAGACGTTTTGTTGTCACTCAAATGACAGATCTGTGATAGTAACAGAGGAAAATGCAAAATATTCCGAAAATTTTAATTTCTTGATATACGCAAAGTACTCGTAGAGACGTTTTGTTGTTACTCAAATGACAGATCTGTGATAGTAACAGAGGAAAAAGCAAAATATTCCGAAAATTTTAATTTCTTGATATACGCAAAGTACTCGTAGATACGTTTTGTTGTTACTCAAATGAGAGATCTGTCATAGTAACAGAGGAAAAAGAGAAAAATTCCTAAAATTTTGATTTCTTGACTTACGCAAAGTGCTCGTAGAGACGTTTTGTTGCTACTCAAATGAAATATCTGTGATAGTAACAGAGGAAAAAGCAAAATATTCCAAAAATTTTAATTTCTTGATTTACGCAAAGTACTCGTAGAGACGTTTTGTTGTTACTCAAATGACAGATGTGATAGTAACAGAGGAAAATACAAAATATTCCGAAAATTTTAATTTCTTGATATACGCAAAGTACTCGTAGAAACGTTTTGTTGTTACTCAAATGGCAGATCTGTGATAGTAACAGAGGAAAAAGCAAAATATTCCAAAAATTTTAATTTCTTGATTTACGCAAAGTACTCGTAGAGACGTTCTGTTGCTATCTGTGATAGTAACAGAGGAAAGAGCAAAATATTCCAAAAATTTTAATTTCTTGATTTACGCAAAGTACTCGTAGAGACGTTTTGTTGTTACTCAAATGACAGATCTGTGATAGTAACAGAGGAAAAAGCAAAATATTCCAAAAATTTTAATTTCTTGATTTACGCAAAGTACTCGTAGAGACGTTCTGTTGCTACTCAAGTGAAAGATCTGTGATAGTAATAGAGTAAAATGGAAAAAATTCCGAAAATTTTGATTTTTCGATTTACGCAAAGTGCTCGTAGAGACGTTTTGTTGTTACTCAAATGACAGATCTGTCATAGTAACAGAGGAAAAAGAGAAAAATTCCTAAAATTTTGATTTCTTGACTTACGCAAAGTGCTCGTAGAGACGTTTGGTTGCTACTCAAATGAAAGATCTGTGATAGTAATAGAGTAAAATGGAAAAAATTCCGAAAATTTTAATTTCTTGATTTACGCAAAGTACTCATAGAGACGTTTTGGTGGTACTCAAATGACAGATCTGTGATAGTAACAGAGGAAAAAGCAAAATATTCCAAAAATTTTAATTTCTTGATTTACGCAAAGTGGTCGTAGACACGTTCTGTTGCTATCTGTGATAGTAACAGAGGAAAAAGCAAAATATTCCAAAAATTTTAATTTCTTGATTTACGCAAAGTACTCGTAGAGACGTTCTGTTGCTACTCAAATGAAAGATCTGTGATAGTAATAGAGTAAAATGGAAAAAATTCCGAAAATTTTGATTTTTCGATTTACGCAAAGTGCTCGTAGAGACGTTTTGTTGTTACTCAAATGACAGATCTGTCATAGTAACAGAGGAAAAAGAGAAAAATTCCTCAAATTTTGATTTCTTGACTTACGCAAAGTGCTCGTAGAGACGTTTGGTTGCTACTCAAATGAAAGATCTGTGATAGTAATAGAGTAAAATGGAAAAAATTCCGAAAATTTTAATTTCTTGATTTACGCAAAGTACTCATAGAGACGTTTTGGTGGTACTCAAATGACAGATCTGTGATAGTAACAGAGGAAAAAGCAAAATATTCCGAAAATTTTAATTTCTCAGTTTACGCAAAGTGCTCGTAGAGACGTTTTCTTGTTACTCAAATGACAGATCTGTGATAGTAACAGAGGAAAAAGCAAAATATTCCAAAAATTTTAATTTCTTGATTTACGCAAAGTACTCGTAGAGACGTTCTGTTGCTACTCAAATGAAAGATCTGTGATAGTAATAGAGTAAAATGGAAAAAATTCCGAAAATTTTGATTTTTCGATTTACGCAAAGTGCTCGTAGAGACGTTTTGTTGTTACTCAAATGACAGATCTGTCATAGTAACAGAGGAAAAAGAGAAAAATTCCTAAAATTTTGATTTCTTGACTTACGCAAAGTGCTCGTAGAGACATTTGGTTGCTACTCAAATTAAAGATCTGTGATAGTAATAGAGTAAAATGGAAAAAATTCCGAAAATTTTAATTTCTTGATTTACGCAAAGTACTCATAGAGACGTTTTGGTGGTACTCAAATGACAGATCTGTGATAGTAACAGAGGAAAAAGCAAAATATTCCGAAAATTTTAATTTCTCAATTTACGCAAAGTGCTCGTAGAGACGTTTTGTTGTCACTCAAATGACAGATCTGTGATAGTAACAGAGGAAAATGCAAAATATTCCGAAAATTTTAATTTCTTGATATACGCACAGTACTCGTAGAGACGTTTTGTTGTTACTCAAATGACAGATCTGTGATAGTAACAGAGGAAAAAGCAAAATATTCCGAAAATTTTAATTTCTTGATATACGCAAAGTACTCGTAGATACGTTTTGTTGTTACTCAAATGACAGATCTGTGATAGTAACAGAGGAAAAAGCAAAATATTCCAAAAATTTTAATTTCTTGATTTACGCAAAGTGGTCGTAGAGACGTTCTGTTGCTACTCAAATCAAAGATCCGTGATAGTAATAGAGTAAAATGGAAAAAAATCCGAAAATATTGATTTCTCGATTTACACAAAGTGCTCGTAGAGACAGACGTTTTGTTGTTACTCAAATGATAGATCTGTAATAGTAACAAAAGAAAAAGATAAAAATTCCTAAAATTTAGATTTCTTGACTTACGCAATGTGCTCCTAGAGACGTTTTGTTGCTACTCAAATGAAAGATCTGTGATAGTAATAGAGTAAAATGGAGAAAATTCCTAAAATTTAGATTTCTTGACTTACGCAATGTGCTCCTAGAGACGTTTTGTTGCTACTCAAATGAAAGATCTGTGATAGTAATAGAGTAAAATGGAGAAAATTCCGAAAATTTTAATTTCTTGATTTACGCAAAGTGCTCGTAGAGACGTTTTGTTGTTACTCAAATGACAGATCTGTGATAGTAACAGAGGAAAAAGAGAAAAATTCCTAAAATTTTGATTTCTTGACTTACGCAATGTGCTCGTCCAGACGTTTTGTTCCTACTCAAATGAAAGATCTGTGATAGTAACAGAGGAAAAAGCAAAATATTCCAAAAATTTTAATTTCTTGATTTACGCAAAGTACTCGTAGAGACGTTTTGTTGTTACTCAAATGACAGATCTGTGATAGTAACAGAGGAAAATACAAAATATTCCGAAAATTTTAATTTCTTGATATACGCAAAGTACTCGTAGGAACGTTTTGTTGTTACTCAAATGACAGATCTGTGATAGTAACAGAGGAAAAGGCAAAATATTCCAAAAATTTTAATTTCTTGATTTACGCAAAGTACTCGTAGAGACGTTCTGTTGCTACTCAAATGAAACATCTGTGATAGTAATAGAGTAAAATGGAAAAAATTCCGAAAATTTTGATTTTTCGATTTACGCAAAGTGCTCGTAGAGACGTTTTGTTGTTACTCAAATGACAGATCTGTCATAGTAACAGAGGAAAAGAGAAAAATTCCTAAAATTTTGATTTCTTGACTTACGCAAAGTGCTCGTAGAGACGTTTGGTTGCTACTCAAATGAAAGATCTGTGATAGTAATAGAGTAAAATGGAAAAAAATCCGAAAATTTTAATTTCTTGATTTACGCAAACTACTCATCGAGACGTTTTGTTGGTACTCAAATGACAGATCTGTGATAGTAACAGAGGAAAAAGCAAAATATTTCGAAAATTTTAATTTCTTGATTTACGCAAAGTGGTCGTAGAGACATTTTGTTGCTACTCAAATGCCAGATCTGTGATAGTAACAGAAGAAAAAGCAAAATATTCCGAAAATTTTATTTTCTTGATTTACGCAAAGTGCTCGTAGAGACGTTTTGTTGTTACTCAAATGACAGATCTGTGATAGTAACAGAGGAAAAAGCAAAATATTCCAAAAATTTTAATTTCTTGATTTACGCAAAGTACTCGTAGAGACGTTCTGTTGCTACTCAAATGAAAGATCTGTGATAGTAATAGAGTAAAATGGAAAAAATTCCGAAAATTTTGATTTTTCGATTTACGCAAAGTGCTCGTAGAGACGTTTTGTTGTTACTCAAATGACAGATCTGTCATAGTAACAGAGGAAAAAGAGAAAAATTCCTAAAATTTTGATTTCTTGACTTACGCAAAGTGCTCGTAGAGACGTTTGGTTGCTACTCAAATGAAAGATCTGTGATAGTAATAGAGTAAAATGGAAAAAAATCCGAAAATTTTAATTTCTTGATTTACGCAAAGTACTCGTAGAGACGTTTTGTTGTTACTCAAATGACAGATCTGTGATAGTAACAGAGGAAAATACAAAATATTCCGAAAATTTTAATTTCTTGATATACGCAAAGTACTCGTAGAAACGTTTTGTTGTTACTCAAATGACAGATCTGTGATAGTAACAGAGGAAAAAGCAAAATATTCCGAAAATTTTAATTTCTTGATATACGCAAAGTACTCGTAGAGACGTTTTGTTGTTACTCAAATGACAGATCTGTGATAGTAACAGAGGAAAAAGCAAAATATTCCGAAAATTTTAATTTCTTGATATACGCAAAGTACTCGTAGAAACGTTTTGTTGTTACTCAAATCACAGATCTGTGATAGTAACAGAGGAAAAAGCAAAATATTCCAAAAATTTTAATTTCTTGATTTACGCAAAGTGGTCGTAGAGACGTTCTGTTGCTACTCAAATCAAAGATCCGTGATAGTAAAAGAGTAAAATGGAAAAAATTCCGAAAATATTGATTTCTCGATTTACACAATGTGCTCGTAGAGACAGACGTTTTGTTGTTACTCAAATGATAGATCTGTAATAGTAACAGAAGAAAAAGATAAAAATTCCTAAAATTTTGATTTCTTGACTTACGCAAAGTGCTCGTAGAGACGTTTTGTTGCTACTCAAATGAAAGATCTGTGATAGTAATAGAGTAAAATGGAGAAAATTCCGAAAATTTTAATTTCTTGAATTACGCAAAGTACTCATAGAGACGTTTTGTTGGTACTCAAATGACAGATCTGTGATAGTAACAGAGGAAAAAGCAGAATATTAAGAAAATTTTAACTTCTTGATATACGCAAAGTACTCATAGAGACGTTTTGTTGTTACTCAAATGACAGATCTGTGATAGTAACAGAGGAAAAAGAAGAATATTCCGAAAATTTTAATTTCTTGATTTACGCAAAGTGCTCGTAGAGACGTTTTGTTGTTACTCAAATGACAGATCTGTCATAGTAACAGAGGAAAAAGAGAAAAATTCCTAAAATTTTGATTTCTTGACTTACGCAAAGTGCTCGTAGAGACGTTTTGTTGCTACTCAAATGAAAGATCTGTGATAGTAACAGAGGAAAAAGCAAAATATTCCAAAAATTTTAATTTCTTGATTTACGCAAAGTACTCGTAGAGACGTTTTGTTGTTACTCAAATGACAGATCTGTGATAGTAACAGAGGAAAATACAAAATATTCCGAAAATTTTAATTTCTTGATATACGCAAAGTACTCGTAGAAACGTTTTGTTGTTACTCAAATGACAGATCTGTGATAGTAACAGAGGAAAAAGCAAAATATTCCAAAAATTTTAATTTCTTGATTTACGCAAAGTACTCGTAGAGACGTTCTGTTGCTACTCAAATGAAAGGTCTGTGATAGTAATAGAGTAAAATGGAAAAAAATCCGAAAATTTTGATTTTTCGATTTACGCAAAGTGCTCGTAGAGACGTTTTGTTGTTACTCAAATGACAGATCTGTCATAGTAACAGAGGAAAAAGAGAAAAATTCCTAAAATTTTGATTTCTTGACTTACGCAAAGTGCTCGTAGAGACGTTTGGTTGCTACTCAAATGAAAGATCTGTGATAGTAATAGAGTAAAATGGAAAAAAATCCGAAAATTTTAATTTCTTGATTTACGCAAAGTACTCGTAGAGACGTTTTGTTGTTACTCAAATGACAGATCTGTGATAGTAACAGAGGAAAATACAAAATATTCCGAAAATTTTAATTTCTTGATATACGCAAAGTACTCGTAGAAACGTTTTGTTGTTACTCAAATGACAGATCTGTGATAGTAACAGAGGAAAAAGCAAAATATTCCAAAAATTTTAATTTCTTGATTTACGCAAAGTGCTCGTAGAGACGTTTGGTTGCTACTCAAATGAAAGATCTGTGATAGTAATAGAGTAAAATGGAAAAAATTCCGAAAATTTTAATTTCTTGATTTACGCAAAGTACTCATAGAGACGTTTTGGTGGTACTCAAATGACAGATCTGTGATAGTAACAGAGGAAAAAGCAAAATATTCCGAAAATTTTAATTTCTCAATTTACGCAAAGTGCTCGTAGAGACGTTTTGTTGTTACTCAAATGACAGATCTGTGATAGTAACAGAGGAAAAAGCAAAAAATTCCTAAAATTTTGATTTCTTGACTTACGCAAAGTGCTCGTAGAGACGTTTTGTTGCTACTCAAATGAAAGATCTGTGATAGTAATAGAGTAAAATGGAGAAAATTCCGAAAATTTTAATTTCTTGAATTACGCAAAGTACTCATAGAGACGTTTTGTTGGTACTCAAATGACAAATCTGTGATAGTAACAGAGGAAAAAGCAGAATATTAAGAAAATTTTAACTTCTTGATATACGCAAAGTACTCATAGAGACGTTTTGTTGTTACTCAAATGACAGATCTGTGATAGTAACAGAGGAAAAAGCAGAATATTCCGAAAATTTTAATTTCTTGATTTACGCAAAGTGCTCGTAGAGACGTTTTGTTGTTACTCAAATGACAGATCTGTGATAGTAACAGAGGAAAAAGAGAAAAATTCCTAAAATTTTGATTTCTTGACTTACGCAAAGTGCTCGTCGAGACGTTTTGTTGCTACTCAAATGAAAGATCTGTGATAGTAACAGAGGAAAATACAAAATATTCCGAAAATTTTAATTTCTTGATATACGCAAAGTACTCGTAGAAACGTTTTGTTGTTACTCAAATCACAGATCTGTGATAGTAACAGAGGAAAAAGCAAAATATTCCAAAAATTTTAATTTCTTGATTTACGCAAAGTGGTCGTAGAGACGTTCTGTTGCTACTCAAATCAAAGATCCGTGATAGTAAAAGAGTAAAATGGAAAAAATTCCGAAAATATTGATTTCTCGATTTACACAATGTGCTCGTAGAGACAGACGTTTTGTTGTTACTCAAATGATAGATCTGTAATAGTAACAGAAGAAAAAGATAAAAATTCCTAAAATTTTGATTTCTTGACTTACGCAAAGTGCTCGTAGAGACGTTTTGTTGCTACTCAAATGAAAGATCTGTGATAGTAATAGAGTAAAATGGAAAAAATTCCGAAAATTTTAATTTCTTGAATTACGCAAAGTACTCATAGAGACGTTTTGTTGGTACTCAAATGACAGATCTGTGATAGTAACAGAGGAAAAAGCAGAATATTAAGAAAATTTTAACTTCTTGATATACGCAAAGTACTCATAGAGACGTTTTGTTGTTACTCAAATGACAGATCTGTGATAGTAACAGAGGAAAAAGAAGAATATTCCGAAAATTTTAATTTCTTGATTTACGCAATGTGCTCGTAGAGACGTTTTGTTGTTACTCAAATGACAGATCTGTCATAGTAACAGAGGAAAAAGAGAAAAATTCCTAAAATTTTGATTTCTTGACTTACGCAAAGTGCTCGTAGAGACGTTTTGTTGCTACTCAAATGAAAGATCTGTGATAGTAACAGAGGAAAAAGCAAAATATTCCAAAAATTTTAATTTCTTGATTTACGCAAAGTACTCGTAGAGACGTTTTGTTGTTACTCAAATGACAGATCTGTGATAGTAACAGAGGAAAATACAAAATATTCCGAAAATTTTAATTTCTTGATATACGCAAAGTACTCGTAGAAACGTTTTGTTGTTACTCAAATGACAGATCTGTGATAGTAACAGAGGAAAAAGCAAAATATTCCAAAAATTTTAATTTCTTGATTTACGCAAAGTACTCGTAGAGACGTTCTGTTGCTACTCAAATGAAAGATCTGTGATAGTAATAGAGTAAAATGGAAAAAATTCCGAAAATTTTGATTTTTCGATTTACGCAAAGTGCTCGTAGAGACGTTTTGTTGTTACTCAAATGACAGATCTGTCATAGTAACAGAGGAAAAAGAGAAAAATTCCTAAAATTTTGATTTCTTGACTTACGCAAAGTGCTCGTAGAGACGTTTGGTTGCTACTCAAATGAAAGATCTGTGATAGTAATAGAGTAAAATGGAAAAAAATCCGAAAATTTTAATTTCTTGATTTACGCAAAGTACTCGTAGAGACGTTTTGTTGTTACTCAAATGACAGATCTGTGATAGTAACAGAGGAAAATACAAAATATTCCGAAAATTTTAATTTCTTGATATACGCAAAGTACTCGTAGAAACGTTTTGTTGTTACTCAAATGACAGATCTGTGATAGTAACAGAGGAAAAAGCAAAATATTCCAAAAATTTTAATTTCTTGATTTACGCAAAGTGCTCGTAGAGACGTTTGGTTGCTACTCAAATGAAAGATCTGTGATAGTAATAGAGTAAAATGGAAAAAATTCCGAAAATTTTAATTTCTTGATTTACGCAAAGTACTCATAGAGACGTTTTGGTGGTACTCAAATGACAGATCTGTGATAGTAACAGAGGAAAAAGCAAAATATTCCGAAAATTTTAATTTCTCAATTTACGCAAAGTGCTCGTAGAGACGTTTTGTTGTTACTCAAATGACAGATCTGTGATAGTAACAGAGGAAAAAGCAAAATATTCCGAAAATTTTAATTTCTTGATATACGCAAAGTGCTCGTAGAGACGTTTTGTTGTTACTCAAATGACAGATCTGTGATAGTAACAGAGGAAAAAGCAAAATATTCCGAAAATTTTGATTTCTTGACTTACGCAAAGTGCTCGTAGAGACGTTTGGTTGCTACTCAAATGAAAGATCTGTGATAGTAATAGAGTAAAATGGAAAAAATTCCGAAAATTTTAATTTCTTGATTTACGCAAAGTACTCATAGAGACGTTTTGGTGGTACTCAAATGACAGATCTGTGATAGTAACAGAGGAAAAAGCAAAATATTCCGAAAATTTTAATTTCTCAATTTACGCAAAGTGCTCGTAGAGACGTTTTGTTGTTACTCAAATGACAGATCTGTGATAATAACAGAGGAAAAAGCAAAATATTCCGAAAATTTTAATTTCTTGATATACGCAAAGTACTCGTAGAGACGTTTTGTTTTTACTCAAATGACAGATCTGTGATAGTAACAGAGGAAAAAGCAAAATATTCCGAAAATTTTGATTTCTTGACTTACGCAAAGTGCTCGTAGAGACGTTTGGTTGCTACTCAAATGAAAGATCTGTGATAGTAATAGAGTAAAATGGAAAAAAATCCGAAAATTTTAATTTCTTGATTTACGCAAAGTACTCGTAGAGACGTTTTGTTGTTACTCAAATGACAGATCTGTGATAGTAACAGAGGAAAATACAAAATATTCCGAAAATTTTAATTTCTTGATATACGCAAAGTACTCGTAGAAACGTTTTGTTGTTACTCAAATGACAGATCTGTGATAGTAACAGAGGAAAAAGCAAAATATTCCAAAAATTTTAATTTCTTGATTTACGCAAAGTGCTCGTAGAGACGTTTGGTTGCTACTCAAATGAAAGATCTGTGATAGTAATAGAGTAAAATGGAAAAAATTCCGAAAATTTTAATTTCTTGATTTACGCAAAGTACTCATAGAGACGTTTTGGTGGTAGTCAAATGACAGATCTGTGATAGTAACAGAGGAAAAAGCAAAATATTCCGAAAATTTTAATTTCTCAATTTACGCAAAGTGCTCGTAGAGACGTTTTGTTGTTACTCAAATGACAGATCTGTGATAGTAACAGAGGAAAAAGCAAAATATTCCGAAAATTTTAATTTCTTGATATACGCAAAGTGCTCGTAGAGACGTTTTGTTGTTACTCAAATGAAAGATCTGTGATAGTAACAGAGGAAAAAGCAAAATATTCCAAAAATTTTAATTTCTTGACTTACGCAAAGTACTCGTAGAGACGTTTTGTTGTTACTCAAATGACAGATCTGTGATAGTAACAGAGGAAAATACAAAATATTCCGAAAATTTTAATTTCTTGATATACGCAAAGTACTCGTAGAAACGTTTTGTTGTTACTCAAATGACAGATCTGTGATAGTAACAGAGGAAAAAGCAAAATATTCCAAAAATTTTAATTTCTTGATTTACGCAAAGTACTCGTAGAGACGTTCTGTTGCTACTCAAATGAAAGATCTGTGATAGTAATAGAGTAAAATGGAAAAAATTCCGAAAATTTTGATTTTTCGATTTACGCAAAGTGCTCGTAGAGACGTTTTGTTGTTACTCAAATGACAGATCTGTCATAGTAACAGAGGAAAAAGAGAAAAATTCCTAAAATTTTGATTTCTTGACTTACGCAAAGTGCTCGTAGAGACGTTTGGTTGCTACTCAAATGAAAGATCTGTGATAGTAATAGAGTAAAATGGAAAAAAATCCGAAAATTTTAATTTCTTGATTTACGCAAAGTACTCGTAGAGACGTTTTGTTGTTACTCAAATGACAGATCTGTGATAGTAACAGAGGAAAATACAAAATATTCCGAAAATTTTAATTTCTTGATATACGCAAAGTACTCGTAGAAACGTTTTGTTGTTACTCAAATGACAGATCTGTGATAGTAACAGAGGAAAAAGCAAAATATTCCAAAATTTTTAATTTCTTGATTTACGCAAAGTGCTCGTAGAGACGTTTGGTTGCTACTCAAATGAAAGATCTGTGATAGTAATAGAGTAAAATGGAAAAAATTCCGAAAATTTTAATTTCTTGATTTACGCAAAGTACTCATAGAGACGTTTTGGTGGTACTCAAATGACAGATCTGTGATAGTAACAGAGGAAAAAGCAAAATATTCCGAAAATTTTAATTTCTCAATTTACGCAAAGTGCTCGTAGAGACGTTTTGTTGTTACTCAAATGACAGATCTGTGATAGTAACAGAGGAAAAAGCAAAATATTCCGAAAATTTTAATTTCTTGATATACGCAAAGTGCTCGTAGAGACGTTTTGTTGTTACTCAAATGACAGATCTGTGATAGTAACAGAGGAAAAAGCAAAATATTCCGAAAATTTTGATTTCTTGACTTACGCAAAGTGCTCGTAGAGACGTTTGGTTGCTACTCAAATGAAAGATCTGTGATAGTAATAGAGTAAAATGGAAAAAATTCCGAAAATTTTAATATCTTGATTTACGCAAAGTACTCATAGAGACGTTTTGGTGGTACTCAAATGACAGATCTGTGATAGTAACAGAGGAAAAAGCAAAATATTCCGAAAATTTTAATTTCTCAATTTACGCAAAGTGCTCGTAGAGACGTTTTGTTGTTACTCAAATGACAGATCTGTGATAATAACAGAGGAAAAAGCAAAATATTCCGAAAATTTTAATTTCTTGATATACGCAAAGTACTCGTAGAGACGTTTTGTTTTTACTCAAATGACAGATTTGGATAGTAACAGAGGAAAAAGCAAAATATTCCGAAAATTTTAATTTCTTGATATACGCAAAGTACTAGTAGAAACGTTTTGTTGTTACTCAAATGACAGATCTGTCATAGTAACAGAGGAAAAAGAGAAAAATTCCTAAAATTTTGATTTCTTGACTTACGCAAAGTGCTCGTAGAGACGTTTTGTTGCTACTCAAATGAAAGATCTGTGATAGTAATAGAGTAAAATGGAGAAAATTCCGAAAATTTTAATTTCTTGAATTACGCAAAGTACTCATAGAGACGTTTTGTTGGTACTCAAATGACAAATCTGTGATAGTAACAGAGGAAAAAGCAGAATATTAAGAAAATTTTAACTTCTTGATATACGCAAAGTACTCATAGAGACGTTTTGTTGTTACTCAAATGACAGATCTGTGATAGTAACAGAGGAAAAAGCAGAATATTCCGAAAATTTTAATTTCTTGATTTACGCAAAGTGCTCGTAGAGACGTTTTGTTGTTACTCAAATGACAGATCTGTGATAGTAACAGAGGAAAAAGAGAAAAATTCCTAAAATTTTGATTTCTTGACTTACGCAAAGTGCTCGTCGAGACGTTTTGTTGCTACTCAAATGAAAGATCTGTGATAGTAACAGAGGAAAATACAAAATATTCCGAAAATTTTAATTTCTTGATATACGCAAAGTACTCGTAGGAACGTTTTGTTGTTACTCAAATGACAGATCTGTGATAGTAACAGAGGAAAAGGCAAAATATTCCTAAAATTTTAATTTCTTGATTTACGCAAAGTACTCGTAGAGACGTTCTGTTGCTACTCAAATGAAAGATCTGTGATAGTAATAGAGTAAAATGGAAAAAAATCCGAAAATTTTAATTTCTTGATTTACGCAAACTACTCATCGAGACGTTTTGTTGGTACTCAAATGACAGATCTGTCATAGTAACAGAGGAAAAAGCAAAATATTCCGAAAATTTTAATTTCTTGATTTACGCAAAGTGGTCGTAGAGACATTTTGTTGCTACTCAAATGCCAGATCTGTGATAGTAACAGAAGAAAAAGCAAAATATTCCGAAAATTTTATTTTCTTGATTTACGCAAAGTACTCGTAGAGACGTTTTGTTGTTACTCAAATGACAGATCTGTGATAGTAACAGAGGAAAAAGCAGAATATTCCGAAAATTTTAATTTCTTGATTTACGCAAAGTGCTCGTAGAGACGTTCTGTTGTTACTCAAATGACAGATCTGTCATAGTAACAGAGGAAAAAGAGAAAAATTCCTAAAATTTTGATTTCTTGACTTACGCAAAGTGCTCGTAGAGACGTTTTGTTGCTACTCAAATGAAAGATCTGTGATAGTAACAGAGGAAAAAGCAAAATATTCCAAAAATTTTAATTTCTTGATTTACGCAAAGTACTCGTAGAGACGTTTTGTTGTTACTCAAATGACAGATTTGTGATAGTAACAGAGGAAAATACAAAATATTCCGAAAATTTTAATTTCTTGATATACGCAAAGAACTCGTAGAAACGTTTTGTTGTTACTCAAATGACAGATCTGTGATAGTAACAGAGGAAAAAGCAAAATATTCCAAAAATTTTAATTTCTTGATTTACGCAAAGTACTCGTAGAGACGTTCTGTTGCTACTCAAATGAAAGATCTGTGATAGTAATAGAGTAAAATGGAAAAAATTCCGAAAATTTTAATTTCTTGATTTACGCAAAGTACTCATAGAGACGTTTTGGTGGTACTCAAATGACAGATCTGTGATAGTAACAGAGGAAAAAGCAAAATATTCCGAAAATTTTAATTTCTCAATTTACGCAAAGTGCTCGTAGAGACGTTTTGTTGTTACTCAAATGACAGATCTGTGATAATAACAGAGGAAAAAGCAAAATATTCCGAAAATTTTAATTTCTTGATATACGCAAAGTACTCGTAGAGACGTTTTGTTGTTACTCAAATGACAGATCTGTGATAGTAACAGAGGAAAAAGCAAAATATTCCGAAAATTTTAATTTCTTGATTTACGCAAAGTACTCGTAGAGACGTTCTGTTGCTACTCAAATGAAAGATCTGTGATAGTAGTAGAGTAAAATGGAAAAAATTCCGAAAATTTTGATTTTTCGATTTACGCAAAGTGCTCGTAGAGACGTTTTGTTGTTACTCAAATGACAGATCTGTCATAGTAACAGAGGAAAAAGAGAAAAATTCCTAAAATTTTGATTTCTTGACTTACGCAAAGTGCTCGTAGAGACGTTTGGTTGCTACTCAAATGAAAGATCTGTGATAGTAATAGAGTAAAATGGAAAAAAATCCGAAAATTTTAATTTCTTGATTTACGCAAACTACTCATCGAGACGTTTTGTTGGTACTCAAATGACAGATCTGTGATAGTAACAGAGGAAAAAGCAAAATATTCCGAAAATTGTAATTTCTTGATTTACGCAAAGTGGTCGTAGAGACATTTTGTTGCTACTCAAATGCCAGATCTGTGATAGTAACAGAAGAAAAAGCAAAATATTCCGAAAATTTTAATTTCTTGATATACGCAAAGTACTCGTAGAAACGTTTTGTTGTTACTCAAATGACAGATCTGTGATAGTAACAGAGGAAAAAGCAAAATATTCCAAAAATTTTAATTTCTTGATTTACGCAAAGTGGTCGTAGAGACGTTCTGTTGCTACTCAAATCAAAGATCCGTGATAGTAATAGAGTAAAATGGAAAAAATTCCGAAAATATTGATTTCTCGATTTACACAAAGTGCTCGTAGAGACAGACGTTTTGTTGTTACTCAAATGATAGATCTGTAATAGTAACAGAAGAAAAAGATAAAAATTCCTAAAATTTTGATTTCTTGACTTACGCAAAGTGCTCGTAGAGACGTTTTGTTGCTACTCAAATGAAAGATCTGTGATAGTAATAGAGTAAAATGGAGAAAATTCCGAAAATTTTAATTTCTTGAATTACGCAAAGTACTCATAGAGACGTTTTGTTGTTACTCAAATGACAGATCTGTGATAGTAACAGAGGAAAAAGCAGAATATTCCGAAAATTTTAATTTCTTGATTTACGCAAAGTGCTCGTAGAGACGTTTTGTTGTTACTCAAATGACAGATCTGTCATAGTAACAGAGGAAAAAGAGAAAAATTCCTAAAATTTTGATTTCTTGACTTACGCAAAGTGCTCGTAGAGACGTTTTGTTGCTACTCAAATGAAAGATCTGTGATAGTAACAGAGGAAAAAGCAAAATATTCCAAAAATTTTAATTTCTTGATTTACGCAAAGTGGTCGTAGAGACGTTCTGTTGCTACTCAAATCAAAGATCCGTGATAGTAATAGAGTAAAATGGAAAAAATCCGAAAATATTGATTTCTCGATTTACACAAAGTGCTCGTAGAGACAGACGTTTTGTTGCTACTCAAATGAAAGATCTGTGATAGTAATAGAGTAAAATGGAGAAAATTCCGAAAATTTTAATTTCTTGAATTACGCAAAGTACTCATAGAGACGTTTTGTTGTTACTCAAATGACAGATCTGTGATAGTAACAGAGGAAAAAGCAGAAAATTCCGAAAATTTTAATTTCTTGAATTACGCAAAGTACTCGTAGAGACGTTTTGTTGTTACTCAAATGACAGATCTGTGATAGTAACAGAGGAAAATACAAAATATTCCGAAAATTTTAATTTCTTGATATACGCAAAGTACTCGTAGAAACGTTTTGTTGTTACTCAAATGACAGATCTGTGATAGTAACAGGGGAAAAAGCAAAATATTCCAAAAATTTTAATTTCTTGATTTACGCAAAGTACTCGTAGAGACGTTCTGTTGCTACTCAAATGAAAGATCTGTGATAGTAGTAGAGTAAAATGGAAAAAATTCCGAAAATTTTGATTTTTCGATTTACGCAAAGTGCTCGTAGAGACGTTTTGTTGTTACTCAAATGACAGATCTGTCATAGTAACAGAGGAAAAAGAGAAAAATTCCTAAAATTTTGATTTCTTGACTTACGCAAAGTGCTCGTAGAGATGTTTGGTTGCTACTCAAATGAAAGATCTGTGATAGTAATAGAGTAAAATGGAAAAAAATCCGAAAATTTTAATTTCTTGATTTACGCAAACTACTCATCGAGACGTTTTGTTGGTACTCAAATGACAGATCTGTGATAGTAACAGAGGAAAAAGCAAAATATTCCGAAAATTTTAATTTCTTGATTTACGCAAAGTGGTCGTAGAGACATTTTGTTGCTACTCAAATGCCAGATCTGTGATAGTAACAGAAGAAAAAGCAAAATATTCCGAAAATTTTATTTTCTTGATTTACGCAAAGTACTCATAGAGACGTTTTGTTGTTACTCAAATGACAGATCTGTGATAGTAACAGAGGAAAAAGCAGAATATTCCGAAAATTTTAATTTCTTGATTTACGCAAAGTGCTCGTAGAGACGTTTTGTTGTTACTCAAATGACAGATCTGTCATAGTAACAGAGGAAAAAGAGAAAAATTCCTAAAATTTTGATTTCTTGACTTACGCAAAGTGCTCGTAGAGATGTTTTGTTGCTACTCAAATGAAAGATCTGTGATAGTAACAGAGGAAAAAGCAAAATATTCCAAAAATTTTTATTTCTTGATTTACGCAAAGTACTCGTAGAGACGTTTTGTTGTTACTCAAATGACAGATCTGTGATAGTAACAGAGGAAAATACAAAATATTCCGAAAATTTTAATTTCTTGATATACGCAAAGTACTCGTAGAAACGTTTTGTTGTTACTCAAATGACAGATCTGTGATAGTAACAGAGGAAAAAGCAAAATATTCCAAAAATTTTAATTTCTTGATTTACGCAAAGTACTCGTAGAGACGTTCTGTTGCTACTCAAATGAAAGATCTGTCATAGTAACAGAGGTAAAAGAGAAAAATTCCTAAAATTTTGATTTCTTGACTTACGCAAAGTGCTCGTAGAGACGTTTGGTTGCTACTCAAATGAAAGATCTGTGATAGTAATAGAGTAAAATGGAAAAAATTCCGAAAATTTTAATTTCTTGATTTACGCAAAGTACTCATAGAGACGTTTTGGTGGTACTCAAATGACAGATCTGTGATAGTAACAGAGGAAAAAGCAAAATATTCCGAAAATTTTAATTTCTCAATTTACGCAAAGTGCTCGTAGAGACGTTTTGTTGTTACTCAAATGACAGATCCGTGATAGTAACAGAGGAAAAAGCAAAATATTCCAAAAATTTTAATTTCTTGATTTACGCAAAGTACTCGTAGAGACGTTCTGTTGCTACTCAAATGAAAGATCTGTGATAGTAATAGAGTAAAATGGAAAAAATTCCGAAAATTTTGATTTTTCGATTTACGCAAAGTGCTCGTAGATACGTTTTGTTGTTACTCAAATGACAGATCTGTCATAGTAACAGAGGAAAAGAGAAAAATTCCTAAAATGTTGATTTCTTGACTTACGCAAAGTGCTCGTAGAGACATTTGATTGCTACTCAAATGAAAGATCTGTGATAGTAATAGAGTAAAATGGAAAAAATTCCGAAAATTTTAATTTCTTGATTTACGCAAAGTACTCATAGAGACGTTTTGGTGGTACTCAAATGACAGATCTGTGATAGTAACAGAGGAAAATGCAAAATATTCCGAAAATTTTAATTTCTTGATATACGCAAAGTACTCGTCGAGACGTTTTGTTGTTACTCAAATGACAGATCTGTGATAGTAACAGAGGAAAAAGCAAAATATTCCGAAAATTTTAATTTCTTGATATACGCAAAGTACTCGTAGATACGTTTTGTTGTTACTCAAATGACAGATCTGTGATAGTAACAGAGGAAAAAGCAAAATATTCCAAAAATTTTAATTTCTTGATTTACGCAAAGTGGTCGTAGAGACGTTCTGTTGCTACTCAAATCAAAGATCCGTGATAGTAATAGAGTAAAATGGAAAAAAATCCGAAAATATTGATTTCTCGATTTACACAAAGTGCTCGTAGAGACAGACGTTTTGTTGTTACTCAAATGATAGATCTGTAATAGTAACAGAAGAAAAAGATAAAAAATCCTAAAATTTTGATTTCTTGACTTACGCAAAGTGCTCGTAGAGACGTTTTGTTGCTACTCAAATGAAAGATCTGTGATAGTAATAGAGTAAAATGGAGAAAATTCCGAAAATTTTAATATCTTGAATTACGCAAAGTACTCATAGAGACGTTTTGTTGGTACTCAAATGACAAATCTGTGATAGTAACAGAGGAAAAAGCAGAATATTAAGAAAATTTTAACTTCTTGATATACGCAAAGTACTCATAGAGACGTTTTGTTGTTACTCAAATGACAGATCTGTGATAGTAACAGAGGAAAAAGCAGAATATTCCGAAAATTTTAATTTCTTGATTTACGCAAAGTGCTCGTAGAGACGTTTTGTTGTTACTCAAATGACAGATCTGTCATAGTAACAGAGGAAAAAGAGAAAAATTCCTAAAATTTTGATTTCTTGACTTACGCAAAGTGTTCGTCGAGACGTTTTGTTGCTACTCAAATGAAAGATCTGTGATAGTAACAGAGGAAAAAGCAAAATATTCCAAAAATTTTAATTTCTTGATTTACGCAAAGTACTCGTAGAGACGTTTTGTTGTTACTCAAATGACAGATCTGTGATAGTAACAGAGGAAAATACAAAATATTCCGAAAATTTTAATTTCTTGATATACGCAAAGTACTCGTAGAAACGTTTTGTTGTTACTCAAATGACAGATCTGTGATAGTAACAGAGGAAAAGGCAAAATATTCCAAAAATTTTAATTTCTTGATTTACGCAAAGTACTCGTAGAGACGTTCTGTTGCTACTCAAATGAAACATCTGTGATAGTAATAGAGTAAAATGGAAAAAATTCCGAAAATTTTGATTTTTCGATTTACGCAAAGTGCTCGTAGGGACGTTTTGTTGTTACTCAAATGACAGATCTGTCATAGTAACAGAGGAAAAAGAGAAAAATTCCTAAAATTTTGATTTCTTGACTTACGCAAAGTGCTCGTAGAGACGTTTGGTTGCTACTCAAATGAAAGATCTGTGATAGTAATAGAGTAAAATGGAAAAAAATCCGAAAATTTTAATTTCTTGATTTACGCAAACTACTCATCGAGACGTTTTGTTGGTACTCAAATGACAGATCTGTCATAGTAACAGAGGAAAAAGCAAAATATTCCGAAAATTTTAATTTCTTGATTTACGCAGTGGTCGTAGAGACATTTTGTTGCTACTCAAATGCCAGATCTGTGATAGTAACAGAAGAAAAAGCAAAATATTCCGAAAATTTTATTTTCTTGATTTACGCAAAGTACTCGTAGAGACGTTTTGTTGTTACTCAAATGACAGATCTGTGATAGTAACAGAGGAAAAAGCAGAATATTCCGAAAATTTTAATTTCTTGATTTACGCAAAGTGCTCTTGGAGACGTTTTGTTGTTACTCAAATGACAGATCTGTCATAGTAACAGAGGAAAAAGAGAAAAATTCCTAAAATTTTGATTTCTTGACTTACGCAAAGTGCTCGTAGAGACGTTTTGTTGCTACTCAAATGAAAGATCTGTGATAGTAACAGAGGAAAAAGCAAAATATTCCAAAAATTTTAATTTCTTGATTTACGCAAAGTACTCGTAGAGACGTTTTGTTGTTACTCAAATGACAGATCTGTGATAGTAACAGAGGAAAATACAAAATATTCCGAAAATTTTAATTTCTTGATATACGCAAAGTACTCGTAGAAACGTTTTGTTGTTACTCAAATGACAGAGCTGTGATAGTAACAGAGGAAAAAGCAAAATATTCCAAAAATTTTAATTTCTTGATTTACGCAAAGTACTCGTAGAGACGTTCTGTTGCTACTCAAATGAAAGATCTGTGATAGTAATAGAGTAAAATGGAAAAAATTCCGAAAATTTTGATTTTTCGATTTACGCAAAGTGCTCGTAGAGACGTTTTGTTGTTACTCAAATGACAGATCTGTCATAGTAACAGAGGAAAAAGAGAAAAATTCCTAAAATTTTGATTTCTTGACTTACGCAAAGTGCTCGTAGAGACGTTTGGTTGCTACTCAAATGAAAGATCTGTGATAGTAATAGAGTAAAATGGAAAAAATCCGAAAATTTTAATTTCTTGATTTACGCAAACTACTCATCGAGACGTTTTGTTGGTACTCAAATGACAGATCTGTGATAGTAACAGAGGAAAAAGCAAAATATTCCGAAAATTTTAATTTCTTGATTTACGCAAAGTGGTCGTAGAGACATTTTGTTGCTACTCAAATGCCAGATCTGTGATAGTAACAGAAGAAAAAGCAAAATATTCCAAAAATTTTAATTTCTTGATATACGCAAAGTACTCGTAGAAACGTTTTGTTGTTACTCAAATGACAGATCTGTGATAGTAACAGAGGAAAAAGCAAAATATTCCAAAAATTTTAATTTCTTGATTTACGCAAAGTGGTCGTAGAGACGTTCTGTTGCTACTCAAATCAAAGATACGTGATAGTAATAGAGTAAATGGAAAAAATTCCGAAAATATTGATTTCTCGATTTACACAAAGTGCTCGTAGTTTTGTTGTTACTCAAATGATAGATCTGTAATAGTAACAGAAGAAAAAGATAAAAAATCCTAAAATTTTGATTTCTTGACTTACGCAAAGTGCTCGTAGAGACGTTTAGTTGCTACTCAAATGAAAGATCTGTGATAGTAATAGAGTAAAATGGAGAAAATTCCGAAAATTTTAATTTCTTGAATTACGCAAAGTACTCATAGATACGTTTTGTTGGTACTCAAATGACAAATCTGTGATAGTAACAGAGGAAAAAGCAGAATATTAAGAAAATTTTAACTTCTTGATATACGCAAAGTACTCATAGAGACGTTTTGTTGTTACTCAAATGACAGATCTGTGATAGTAACAGAGGAAAAAGCAGAATATTCCGAAAATTTTAATTTCTTGATTTACGCAAAGTGCTCGTAGAGACGTTTTGTTGTTACTCAAATGACAGATCTGTCATAGTAACAGAGGAAAAAGAGAAAAATTCCTAAAATTTTGATTTCTTGACTTACGCAAAGTGCTCGTCGAGACGTTTTGTTGCTACTCAAATGAAAGATCTGTGATAGTAACAGAGGAAAAAGCAAAATATTCCAAAAATTTTAATTTCTTGATTTACGCAAAGTACTCGTAGAGACGTTTTGTTGTTACTCAAATGACAGATCTGTGATAGTAACAGAGGAAAATACAAAATATTCCGAAAATTTTAATTTCTTGATATACGCAAAGTACTCGTAGAAACGTTTTGTTGTTACTCAAATGACAGATCTGTGATAGTAACAGAGGAAAAGGCAAAATATTCCAAAAATTTTAATTTCTTGATTTACGCAAAGTACTCGTAGAGACGTTCTGTTGCTACTCAAATGAAACATCTGTGATAGTAATAGAGTAAAATGGAAAAAATTCCGTAAATTTTGATTTTTCGATTTACGCAAAGTGCTCGTAGAGACGTTTTGTTGTTACTCAAATGACAGATCTGTCATAGTAACAGAGGAAAAAGAGAAAAATTCCTAAAATTTTGATTTCTTGACTTACGCAAAGTGCTCGTAGAGACGTTTGGTTGCTACTCAAATGAAAGATCTGTGATAGTAATAGAGTAAAATGGAAAAAAATCCGAAAATTTTAATTTCTTGATTTACGCAAACTACTCATCGAGACGTTTTGTTGGTACTCAAATGACAGATCTGTCATAGTAACAGAGGAAAAAGCAAAATATTCCGAAAATTTTAATTTCTTGATTTACGCAGTGGTCGTAGAGACATTTTGTTGCTACTCAAATGCCAGATCTGTGATAGTAACAGAAGAAAAAGCAAAATATTCCGAAAATTTTATTTTCTTGATTTACGCAAAGTACTCGTAGAGACGTTTTGTTGTTACTCAAATGACAGATCTGTGATAGTAACAGAGGAAAAAGCAGAATATTCCGAAAATTTTAATTTCTTGATTTACGCAAAGTGCTCTTAGAGACGTTTTGTTGTTACTCAAATGACAGATCTGTCATAGTAACAGAGGAAAAAGAGAAAAATTCCTAAAATTTTGATTTCTTGACTTACGCAAAGTGCTCGTAGAGACGTTTTGTTGCTACTCAAATGAAAGATCTGTGATAGTAACAGAGGAAAAAGCAAAATATTCCAAAAATTTTAATTTCTTGATTTACGCAAAGTACTCGTAGAGACGTTTTGTTGTTACTCAAATGACAGATCTGTCATAGTAACAGAGGAAAAAGAGAAAAATTCCTAAAATTTTGATTTCTTGACTTACGCAAAGTGCTCGTAGAGACGTTTTGTTGCTACTCAAATGAAAGATCTGTGATAGTAACAGAGGAAAAAGCAAAATATTCCAAAAATTTTAATTTCTTGATTTACGCAAAGTACTCGTAGAGACGTTTTGTTGTTACTCAAATGACAGATCTGTGATAGTAACAGAGGAAAATACAAAATATTCCGAAAATTTTAATTTCTTGATATACGCAAAGTACTCGTAGAAACGTTTTGTTGTTACTCAAATGACAGAGCTGTGATAGTAACAGAGGAAAAAGCAAAATATTCCAAAAATTTTAATTTCTTGATTCACGCAAAGTACTCGTAGAGACGTTCTGTTGCTACTCAAATGAAAGATCTGTGATAGTAATAGAGTAAAATGGAAAAAATTCCGAAAATTTTGATTTTTCGATTTACGCAAAGTGCTCGTAGAGACGTTTTGTTGTTACTCAAATGACAGATCTGTCATAGTAACAGAGGAAAAAGAGAAAAATTCCTAAAATTTTGATTTCTTGACTTACGCAAAGTGCTCGTAGAGACGTTTGGTTGCTACTCAAATGAAAGATCTGTGATAGTAATAGAGTAAAATGGAAAAAAATCCGAAAATTTTAATTTCTTGATTTACGCAAACTACTCATCGAGACGTTTTGTTGGTACTCAAATGACAGATCTGTGATAGTAACAGAGGAAAAAGCAAAATATTCCGAAAATTTTAATTTCTTGATTTACGCAAAGTGGTCGTAGAGACATTTTGTTGCTACTCAAATGCCAGATCTGTGATAGTAACAGAAGAAAAAGCAAAATATTCCGAAAATTTTATTTTCTTGATTTACGCAAAGTACTCGTAGAGACGTTTTGTTGTTACTCAAATGACAGATCTGTGATAGTAACAGAGGAAAAAGCAAAATATTCCAAAAATTTTAATTTCTTGATTTACGCAAAGTACTCGTAGAGACGTTCTGTTGCTACTCAAATGAAAGATCTGTGATAGTAATAGAGTAAAATGTAAAAAAATTCCGAAAATTTTGATTTTTCGATTTACGCAAAGTGCTCGTAGAGACGTTTTGTTGTTACTCAAATGACAGATCTGTTATAGTAACAGAGGAAAAAGAGAAAAATTCCTAAAATTTTGATTTCTTGACTTACGCAAAGTGCTCGTAGAGACGTTTGGTTGCTACTCAAATGAAAGATCTGTGATAGTAATAGAGTAAAATGGAAAAAAATCCGAAAATTTTAATTTCTTGATTTACGCAAACTACTCATCGAGACGTTTTGTTGGTACTCAAATGACAGATCTGTGATAGTAACAGAGGAAAAAGCAAAATATTCCGAAAATTTTAATTTCTTGATTTACGCAAAGTGGTCGTAGAGACATTTTGTTGCTACTCAAATGCCAGATCTGTGATAGTAACAGAAGAAAAAGCAAAATATTCAGAAAATTTTATTTTCTTGATTTACGCAAAGTACTCGTAGAGACGTTTTGTTGTTACTCAAATGACAGATCTGTGATAGTAACAGAGGAAAAAGCAAAATATTCCAAAAATTTTAATTTCTTGATTTACGCAAAGTGCTCTTAGAGACGTTTTGTTGTTACTCAAATGACAGATCTGTCATAGTAACAGAGGAAAAAGAGAAAAATTCCTAAAATTTTGATTTCTTGACTTACGCAAAGTGCTCGTAGAGACGTTTTGTTGCTACTCAAATGAAAGATCTGTGATAGTAACAGAGGAAAAAGCAAAATATTCCAAAAATTTTAATTTCTTGATTTACGCAAAGTACTCGTAGAGACGTTTTGTTGTTACTCAAATGACAGATCTGTGATAGTAACAGAGGAAAATACAAAATATTCCGAAAATTTTAATTTCTTGATATACGCAAAGTACTCGTAGAAACGTTTTGTTGTTACTCAAATGACAGACCTGTGATAGTAACAGAGGAAAAAGCAAAATATTCCAAAAATTTTAATTTCTTGATTTACGCAAAGTACTCGTAGAGACGTTCTGTTGCTACTCAAATGAAAGATCTGTGATAGTAATAGAGTAAAATGGAAAAAATTCCGAAAATTTTGATTTTTCGATTTACGCAAAGTGCTCGTAGAGACGTTTTGTTGTTACTCAAATGACAGATCTGTCATAGTAACAGAGGAAAAAGAGAAAAATTCCTAAAATTTTGATTTCTTGACTTACGCAAAGTGCTCGTAGAGACGTTTGGTTGCTACTCAAATGAAAGATCTGTGATAGTAATAGAGTAAAATGGAAAAAATCCGAAAATTTTAATTTCTTGATTTACGCAAACTACTCATCGAGACGTTTTGTTGGTACTCAAATGACAGATCTGTGATAGTAAC
Source organism: Geotrupes spiniger (assembly GCA_959613385.1). Lineage (NCBI taxonomy): Eukaryota > Metazoa > Arthropoda > Insecta > Coleoptera > Geotrupidae > Geotrupes > Geotrupes spiniger. The sequence goes on from CAUIJQ010000006.1 coordinate 714,057, forward strand.
AGAGGAAAAAGCAAAATATTCCGAAAATTTTAATTTCTTGATTTACGCAAAGTGGTCGTAGAGACATTTTGTTGCTACTCAAATGCCAGATCTGTGATAGTAACAGAAGAAAAAGCAAAATATTCCAAAAATTTTAATTTCTTGATATACGCAAAGTACTCGTAGAAACGTTTTGTTGTTACTCAAATGACAGATCTGTGATAGTAACAGAGGAAAAAGCAAAATATTCCAAAAATTTTAATTTCTTGATTTACGCAAAGTGGTCGTAGAGACGTTCTGTTGCTACTCAAATCAAAGATACGTGATAGTAATAGAGTAAATGGAAAAAATTCCGAAAATATTGATTTCTCGATTTACACAAAGTGCTCGTAGTTTTGTTGTTACTCAAATGATAGATCTGTAATAGTAACAGAAGAAAAAGATAAAAAATCCTAAAATTTTGATTTCTTGACTTACGCAAAGTGCTCGTAGAGACGTTTAGTTGCTACTCAAATGAAAGATCTGTGATAGTAATAGAGTAAAATGGAGAAAATTCCGAAAATTTTAATTTCTTGAATTACGCAAAGTACTCATAGATACGTTTTGTTGGTACTCAAATGACAAATCTGTGATAGTAACAGAGGAAAAAGCAGAATATTAAGAAAATTTTAACTTCTTGATATACGCAAAGTACTCATAGAGACGTTTTGTTGTTACTCAAATGACAGATCTGTCATAGTAACAGAGGAAAAAGAGAAAAATTCCTAAAATTTTGATTTCTTGACTTACGCAAAGTGCTCGTCGAGACGTTTTGTTGCTACTCAAATGAAAGATCTGTGATAGTAACAGAGGAAAAAGCAAAATATTCCAAAAATTTTAATTTCTTGATTTACGCAAAGTACTCGTAGAGACGTTTTGTTGTTACTCAAATGACAGATCTGTGATAGTAACAGAGGAAAATACAAAATATTCCGAAAATTTTAATTTCTTGATATACGCAAAGTACTCGTAGAAACGTTTTGTTGTTACTCAAATGACAGATCTGTGATAGTAACAGAGGAAAAGGCAAAATATTCCAAAAATTTTAATTTCTTGATTTACGCAAAGTACTCGTAGAGACGTTCTGTTGCTACTCAAATGAAACATCTGTGATAGTAATAGAGTAAAATGGAAAAAATTCCGAAAATTTTGATTTTTCGATTTACGCAAAGTGCTCGTAGAGACGTTTTGTTGTTACTCAAATGACAGATCTGTCATAGTAACAGAGGAAAAAGAGAAAAATTCCTAAAATTTTGATTTCTTGACTTACGCAAAGTGCTCGTCGAGACGTTTTGTTGCTACTCAAATGAAAGATCTGTGATAGTAACAGAGGAAAAAGCAAAATATTCCAAAAATTTTAATTTCTTGATTTACGCAAAGTACTCGTAGAGACGTTTTGTTGTTACTCAAATGACAGATCTGTGATAGTAACAGAGGAAAATACAAAATATTCCGAAAATTTTAATTTCTTGATATACGCAAAGTACTCGTAGAAACGTTTTGTTGTTACTCAAATGACAGACCTGTGATAGTAACAGAGGAAAAAACAAAATATTCCAAAAATTTTAATTTCTTGATTTACGCAAAGTACTCGTAGAGACGTTCTGTTGCTACTCAAATGAAAGATCTGTGATAGTAATAGAGTAAAATGGAAAAATTCCGAAAATTTTGATTTTTCGATTTACGCAAAGTGCTCGTAGAGACGTTTTGTTGTTACTCAAATGACAGATCTGTCATAGTAACAGAGGAAAAAGAGAAAAATTCCTAAAATTTTGATTTCTTGACTTACGCAAAGTGCTCGTAGAGACGTTTGGTTGCTACTCAAATGAAAGATCTGTGATAGTAATAGAGTAAAATGGAAAAAATCCGAAAATTTTAATTTCTTGATTTACGCAAACTACTCATCGAGACGTTTTGTTGGTACTCAAATGACAGATCTGTGATAGTAACAGAGGAAAAAGCAAAATATTCCGAAAATTTTAATTTCTTGATTTACGCAAAGTGGTCGTAGAGACATTTTGTTGCTACTCAAATGCCAGATCTGTGATAGTAACAGAAGAAAAAGCAAAATATTCCAAAAATTTTAATTTCTTGATATACGCAAAGTACTCGTAGAAACGTTTTGTTGTTACTCAAATGACAGATCTGTGATAGTAACAGAGGAAAAAGCAAAATATTCCAAAAATTTTAATTTCTTGATTTACGCAAAGTGGTCGTAGAGACGTTCTGTTGCTACTCAAATCAAAGATACGTGATAGTAATAGAGTAAATGGAAAAAATTCCGAAAATATTGATTTCTCGATTTACACAAAGTGCTCGTAGTTTTGTTGTTACTCAAATGATAGATCTGTAATAGTAACAGAAGAAAAAGATAAAAAATCCTAAAATTTTGATTTCTTGACTTACGCAAAGTGCTCGTAGAGACGTTTAGTTGCTACTCAAATGAAAGATCTGTGATAGTAATAGAGTAAAATGGAGAAAATTCCGAAAATTTTAATTTCTTGAATTACGCAAAGTACTCATAGATACGTTTTGTTGGTACTCAAATGACAAATCTGTGATAGTAACAGAGGAAAAAGCAGAATATTAAGAAAATTTTAACTTCTTGATATACGCAAAGTACTCATAGAGACGTTTTGTTGTTACTCAAATGACAGATCTGTCATAGTAACAGAGGAAAAAGAGAAAAATTCCTAAAATTTTGATTTCTTGACTTACGCAAAGTGCTCGTCGAGACGTTTTGTTGCTACTCAAATGAAAGATCTGTGATAGTAATAGAGGAAAAAGCAAAATATTCCAAAAATTTTAATTTCTTGATTTACGCAAAGTACTCGTAGAGACGTTTTGTTGTTACTCAAATGACAGATCTGTGATAGTAACAGAGGAAAATACAAAATATTCCGAAAATTTTAATTTCTTGATATACGCAAAGTACTCGTAGAAACGTTTTGTTGTTACTCAAATGACAGATCTGTGATAGTAACAGAGGAAAAGGCAAAATATTCCAAAAATTTTAATTTCTTGATTTACGCAAAGTACTCGTAGAGACGTTCTGTTGCTACTCAAATGAAACATCTGTGATAGTAATAGAGTAAAATGGAAAAAATTCCGAAAATTTTGATTTTTCGATTTACGCAAAGTGCTCGTAGAGACGTTTTGTTGTTACTCAAATGACAGATCTGTCATAGTAACAGAGGAAAAAGAGAAAAATTCCTAAAATTTTGATTTCTTGACTTACGCAAAGTGCTCGTCGAGACGTTTTGTTGCTACTCAAATGAAAGATCTGTGATAGTAACAGAGGAAAAAGCAAAATATTCCAAAAATTTTAATTTCTTGATTTACGCAAAGTACTCGTAGAGACGTTTTGTTGTTACTCAAATGACAGATCTGTGATAGTAACAGAGGAAAATACAAAATATTCCGAAAATTTTAATTTCTTGATATACGCAAAGTACTCGTAGAAACGTTTTGTTGTTACTCAAATGACAGATCTGTGATAGTAACAGAGGAAAAGGCAAAATATTCCAAAAATTTTAATTTCTTGATTTACGCAAAGTACTCGTAGAGACGTTCTGTTGCTACTCAAATGAAACATCTGTGATAGTAATAGAGTAAAATGGAAAAAATTCCGAAAATTTTGATTTTTCGATTTACGCAAAGTGCTCGTAGAGACGTTTTGTTGTTACTCAAATGACAGATCTGTCATAGTAACAGAGGAAAAAGAGAAAAATTCCTAAAATTTTGATTTCTTGACTTACGCAAAGTGCTCGTAGAGACGTTTGGTTGCTACTCAAATGAAAGATCTGTGATAGTAATAGAGTAAAATGGAAAAAAATCCGAAAATTTTAATTTCTTGATTTACGCAAACTACTCATCGAGACGTTTTGTTGGTACTCAAATGACAGATCTGTCATAGTAACAGAGGAAAAAGCAAAATATTCCGAAAATTTTAATTTCTTGATTTACGCAGTGGTCGTAGAGACATTTTGTTGCTACTCAAATGCCAGATCTGTGATAGTAACAGAAGAAAAAGCAAAATATTCCGAAAATTTTATTTTCTTGATTTACGCAAAGTACTCGTAGAGACGTTTTGTTGTTACTCAAATGACAGATCTGTGATAGTAACAGAGGAAAAAGCAGAATATTCCGAAAATTTTAATTTCTTGATTTACGCAAAGTGCTCTTAGAGACGTTTTGTTGTTACTCAAATGACAGATCTGTCATAGTAACAGAGGAAAAAGAGAAAAATTCCTAAAATTTTGATTTCTTGACTTACGCAAAGTGCTCGTAGAGACGTTTTGTTGTTACTCAAATGAAAGATCTGTGATAGTAACAGAGGAAAAAGCAAAATATTCCAAAAATTTTAATTTCTTGATTTACGCAAAGTACTCGTAGAGACGTTTTGTTGTTACTCAAATGACAGATCTGTCATAGTAACAGAGGAAAAAGAGAAAAATTCCTAAAATTTTGATTTCTTGACTTACGCAAAGTGCTCGTAGAGACGTTTTGTTGCTACTCAAATGAAAGATCTGTGATAGTAACAGAGGAAAAAGCAAAATATTCCAAAAATTTTAATTTCTTGATTTACGCAAAGTACTCGTAGAGACGTTTTGTTGTTACTCAAATGACAGATCTGTGATAGTAACAGAGGAAAATACAAAATATTCCGAAAATTTTAATTTCTTGATATACGCAAAGTACTCGTAGAAACGTTTTGTTGTTACTCAAATGACAGAGCTGTGATAGTAACAGAGGAAAAAGCAAAATATTCCAAAAATTTTAATTTCTTGATTTACGCAAAGTACTCGTAGAGACGTTCTGTTGCTACTCAAATGAAAGATCTGTGATAGTAATAGAGTAAAATGGAAAAAATTCCGAAAATTTTGATTTTTCGATTTACGCAAAGTGCTCGTAGAGACGTTTTGTTGTTACTCAAATGACAGATCTGTCATAGTAACAGAGGAAAAAGAGAAAAATTCCTAAAATTTTGATTTCTTGACTTACGCAAAGTGCTCGTAGAGACGTTTGGTTGCTACTCAAATGAAAGATCTGTGATAGTAATAGAGTAAAATGGAAAAAAATCCGAAAATTTTAATTTCTTGATTTACGCAAACTACTCATCGAGACGTTTTGTTGGTACTCAAATGACAGATCTGTGATAGTAACAGAGGAAAAAGCAAAATATTCCGAAAATTTTAATTTCTTGATTTACGCAAAGTGGTCGTAGAGACATTTTGTTGCTACTCAAATGCCAGATCTGTGATAGTAACAGAAGAAAAAGCAAAATATTCCGAAAATTTTATTTTCTTGATTTACGCAAAGTACTCGTAGAGACGTTTTGTTGTTACTCAAATGACAGATCTGTGATAGTAACAGAGGAAAAAGCAAAATATTCCAAAAATTTTAATTTCTTGATTTACGCAAAGTACTCGTAGAGACGTTCTGTTGCTACTCAAATGAAAGATCTGTGATAGTAATAGAGTAAAATGTAAAAAAATTCCGAAAATATTGATTTCTCGATTTACACAAAGTGCTCGTAGAGACAGACGTTTTGTTGTTCCTCAAATGATAGATCTGTAATAGTAACAGAAGAAAAAGATAAAAATTCCTAAAATTTTGATTTCTTGACTTACGCAAAGTGCTCGTAGAGACGTTTTGTTGCTACTCAAATGAAAGATCTGTGATAGTAATAGAGTAAAATGGAGAAAATTCCGAAAATTTTAATTTCTTGAATTACGCAAAGTACTCATAGAGACGTTTTGTTGTTACTCAAATGACAGATCTGTGATAGTAACAGAGGAAAAAGAGAAAAATTCCAAAAATTTTAATTTCTTGATTTACGCAAAGTACTCGTAGAGACGTTTTGTTGTTACTCAAATGACAGATCTGTGATAGTAACAGAGGAAAATACAAAATATTCCGAAAATTTTAATTTCTTGATATACGCAAAGTACTCGTAGAAACGTTTTGTTGTTACTCAAATGACAGATCTGTGATAGTAACAGACGAAAAAGCAAAATATTCCAAAAATTTTAATTTCTTGATTTACGCAAAGTGCTCGTAGAGACGTTTTGTTGTTACTCAAATGACAGATCTGTCATAGTAACAGAGGAAAAAGAGAAAAATTCCTAAAATTTTGATTTCTTGACTTACGCAAAGTGCTCGTAGAGACGTTTTGTTGCTACTCAAATGAAAGATCTGTGATAGTAACAGAGGAAAAAGCAAAATATTCCAAAAATTTTAATTTCTTGATTTACGCAAAGTACTCGTAGAGACGTTTTGTTGTTACTCAAATGACAGATCTGTGATAGTAACAGAGGAAAATACAAAATATTCCGAAAATTTTAATTTCTTGATATACGCAAAGTACTCGTAGAAACGTTTTGTTGTTACTCAAATGACAGATCTGTGATAGTAACAGACGAAAAAGCAAAATATTCCAAAAATTTTAATTTCTTGATTTACGCAAAGTACTCGTAGAGACGTTCTGTTGCTACTCAAATGAAAGATCTGTGATAGTAATAGAGTAAAATGGAAAAAATTTCGAAAATTTTGATTTTTCGATTTACGCAAAGTGCTCGTAGAGACGTTTTGTTGTTACTCAAATGACAGATCTGTCATAGTAACAGAGGAAAAAGAGAAAAATTCCCAAAATTTTGATTTCTTGACTTACGCAAAGTGCTCGTAGAGACGTTTGGTTGCTACTCAAATGAAAGATCTGTGATAGTAATAGAGTAAAATGGAAAAAAATCCGAAAATTTTAATTTCTTGATTTACGCAAACTACTCATCGAGACGTTTTGTTGGTACTCAAATGACAGATCTGTGATAGTAACAGAGGAAAAAGCAAAATATTCCGAAAATTTTAATTTCTTGATTTACGCAAAGTGGTCGTAGAGACATTTTGTTGCTACTCAAATGCCAGATCTGTGATAGTAACAGAAGAAAAAGCAAAATATTCCGAAAATTTTATTTTCTTGATTTACGCAAAGTACTCGTAGAGACGTTTTGTTGTTACTCAAATGACAGATCTGTGATAGTAACAGAGGAAAAAGCAAAATATTCCAAAAATTTTAATTTCTTGATTTACGCAAAGTGCTCTTAGAGACGTTTTGTTGTTACTCAAATGACAGATCTGTCATAGTAACAGAGGAAAAAGAGAAAAATTCCTAAAATTTTGATTTCTTGACTTACGCAAAGTGCTCGTAGAGACGTTTTGTTGCTACTCAAATGAAAGATCTGTGATAGTAACAGAGGAAAAAGCAAAATATTCCAAAAATTTTAATTTCTTGATTTACGCAAAGTACTCGTAGAGACGTTTTGTTGTTACTCAAATGACAGATCTGTGATAGTAACAGAGGAAAATACAAAATATTCCGAAAATTTTAATTTCTTGATATACGCAAAGTACTCGTAGAAACGTTTTGTTGTTACTCAAATGACAGAGCTGTGATAGTAACAGAGGAAAAAGCAAAATATTCCAAAAATTTTAATTTCTTGATTTACGCAAAGTACTCGTAGAGACGTTCTGTTGCTACTCAAATGAAAGATCTGTGTTAGTAATAGAGTAAAATGGAAAAAATTCCGAAAATTTTGATTTTTCGATTTACGCAAAGTGCTCGTAGAGACGTTTTGTTGTTACTCAAATGACAGATCTGTCATAGTAACAGAGGAAAAAGAGAAAAATTCCTAAAATTTTGATTTCTTGACTTACGCAAAGTGCTCGTAGAGACGTTTGGTTGCTACTCAAATGAAAGATCTGTGATAGTAATAGAGTAAAATGGAAAAAAATCCGAAAATTTTAATTTCTTGATTTACGCAAACTACTCATCGAGACGTTTTGTTGGTACTCAAATGACAGATCTGTGATAGTAACAGAGGAAAAAGCAAAATATTCCGAAAATTTTAATTTCTTGATTTACGCAAAGTGGTCGTAGAGACATTTTGTTGCTACTCAAATGCCAGATCTGTGATAGTAAGAGAAGAAAAAGCAAAATATTCCGAAAATTTTAATTTCTTGATATACGCAAAGTACTCGTAGAAACGTTTTGTTGTTACTCAAATGACAGATCTGTGACAGTAACAGAGGAAAAAGCAAAATATTCCAAAAATTTTAATTTCTTGATTTACGCAAAGTGGTCGTAGAGACGTTCTGTTGCTACTCAAATCAAAGATACGTGATAGTAATAGAGTAAAATGGAAAAAATTCCGAAAATATTGATTTCTCGATTTACACAAAGTGCTCGTAGAGACAGACGTTTTGTTGTTACCTAAATGATAGATCTGTAATAGTAACAGAAGAAAAAGATAAAAATTCCTAAAATTTTGATTTCTTGACTTACGCAAAGTGCTCGTAGAGACGTTTTGTTGCTACTCAAATGAAAGATCTGTGATAGTAATAGAGTAAAATGGAGAAAATTCCGAAAATTTTAATTTCTTGAATTACGCAAACTACTCATAGAGACGTTTTGTTGTTACTCAAATGACAGATTTGTGATAGTAACAGAGGAAAAAGCAGAATATTCCGAAAATTTTAATTTCTTGATTTACGCAAAGTGCTCGTAGAGACGTTTTGTTGTTACTCAAATGACAGATCTGTCATAGTAACAGAGGAAAAAGAGAAAAATTCCTAAAATTTTGATTTCTTGACTTACGCAAAGTGCTCGTAGAGACGTTTTGTTGCTACTCAAATGAAAGATCTGTGATAGTAACAGAGGAAAAAGCAAAATATTCCAAAAATTTTAATTTCTTGATTTACGCAAAGTACTCGTAGAGACGTTTTGTTGTTACTCAAATGACAGATCTGTGATAGTAACAGAGGAAAATACAAAATATTCCGAAAATTTTAATTTCTTGATTTACGCAAAGTACTCGTAGAAACGTTTTGTTGTTACTCAAATGACAGATCTGTGATAGTAACAGACGAAAAAGCAAAATATTCCAAAAATTTTAATTTCTTGATTTACGCAAAGTACTCGTAGAGACGTTCTGTTGCTACTCAAATGAAAGATCTGTGATAGTAATAGAGTAAAATGGAAAAAATTCCGAAAATTTTGATTTTTCGATTTACGCAAAGTGCTCGTAGAGACGTTTTGTTGTTACTCAAATGACAGATCTGTCATAGTAACAGAGGAAAAAGAGAAAAATTCCTAAAATTTTGATTTCTTGACTTACGCAAAGTGCTCGTAGAGACGTTTGGTTGCTACTCAAATGAAAGATCTGTGATAGTAATAGAGTAAAATGGAAAAAAATTCGAAAATTTTAATTTCTTGATTTACGCAAACTACTCATCGAGACGTTTTGTTGGTACTCAAATGACAGATCTGTGATAGTAACAGAGGAAAAAGCAAAATATTCCAAAAATTTTAATTTCTTGATTTACGCAAAGTACTCGTAGAGACGTTTTGTTGTTACTCAAATGACAGATCTGTGATAGTAACAGAGGAAAATACAAAATATTCCGAAAATTTTAATTTCTTGATATACGCAAAGTACTCGTAGAAACGTTTTGTTGTTACTCAAATGACAGAGCTGTGATAGTAACAGAGGAAAAAGCAAAATATTCCAAAAATTTTAATTTCTTGATTTACGCAAAGTACTCGTAGAGACGTTTTGTTGTTACTCAAATGACAGATCTGTGATAGTAACAGAGGAAAAAGCAAAATATTCCAAAAATTTTAATTTCTTGATTTACGCAAAGTGCTCTTAGAGACGTTTTGTTGTTACTCAAATGACAGATCTGTCATAGTAACAGAGGAAAAAGAGAAAAATTCCTAAAATTTTGATTTCTTGACTTACGCAAAGTGCTCGTAGAGACGTTTTGTTGCTACTCAAATGAAAGATCTGTGATAGTAACAGAGGAAAAAGCAAAATATTCCAAAAATTTTAATTTCTTGATTTACGCAAAGTACTCGTAGAGACGTTTTGTTGTTACTCAAATGACAGATCTGTGATAGTAACAGAGGAAAATACAAAATATTCCGAAAATTTTAATTTCTTGATATACGCAAAGTACTCGTAGAAACGTTTTGTTGTTACTCAAATGACAGAGCTGTGATAGTAACAGAGGAAAAAGCAAAATATTCCAAAAATTTTAATTTCTTGATTTACGCAAAGTACTCGTAGAGACGTTCTGTTGCTACTCAAATGAAAGATCTGTGTTAGTAATAGAGTAAAATGGAAAAAATTCCGAAAATTTTGATTTTTCGATTTACGCAAAGTGCTCGTAGAGACGTTTTGTTGTTACTCAAATGACAGATCTGTCATAGTAACAGAGGAAAAAGAGAAAAATTCCTAAAATTTTGATTTCTTGACTTACGCAAAGTGCTCGTAGAGACGTTTGGTTGCTACTCAAATGAAAGATCTGTGATAGTAATAGAGTAAAATGGAAAAAAATCCGAAAATTTTAATTTCTTGATTTACGCAAACTACTCATCGAGACGTTTTGTTGGTACTCAAATGACAGATCTGTGATAGTAACAGAGGAAAAAGCAAAATATTCCGAAAATTTTAATTTCTTGATTTACGCAAAGTGGTCGTAGAGACATTTTGTTGCTACTCAAATGCCAGATCTGTGATAGTAAGAGAAGAAAAAGCAAAATATTCCGAAAATTTTAATTTCTTGATATACGCAAAGTACTCGTAGAAACGTTTTGTTGTTACTCAAATGACAGATCTGTGACAGTAACAGAGGAAAAAGCAAAATATTCCAAAAATTTTAATTTCTTGATTTACGCAAAGTGCTCTTAGAGACGTTTTGTTGTTACTCAAATGACAGATCTGTCATAGTAACAGAGGAAAAAGAGAAAAATTCCTAAAATTTTGATTTCTTGACTTACGCAAAGTGCTCGTAGAGACGTTTTGTTGCTACTCAAATGAAAGATCTGTGATAGTAACAGAGGAAAAAGCAAAATATTCCAAAAATTTTAATTTCTTGATTTACGCAAAGTACTCGTAGAGACGTTTTGTTGTTACTCAAATGACAGATCTGTGATAGTAACAGAGGAAAATACAAAATATTCCGAAAATTTTAATTTCTTGATATACGCAAAGTACTCGTAGAAACGTTTTGTTGTTACTCAAATGACAGAGCTGTGATAGTAACAGAGGAAAAAGCAAAATATTCCAAAAATTTTAATTTCTTGATTTACGCAAAGTACTCGTAGAGACGTTCTGTTGCTACTCAAATGAAAGATCTGTGTTAGTAATAGAGTAAAATGGAAAAAATTCCGAAAATTTTGATTTTTCGATTTACGCAAAGTGCTCGTAGAGACGTTTTGTTGTTACTCAAATGACAGATCTGTCATAGTAACAGAGGAAAAAGAGAAAAATTCCTAAAATTTTGATTTCTTGACTTACGCAAAGTGCTCGTAGAGACGTTTGGTTGCTACTCAAATGAAAGATCTGTGATAGTAATAGAGTAAAATGGAAAAAAATCCGAAAATTTTAATTTCTTGATTTACGCAAACTACTCATCGAGACGTTTTGTTGGTACTCAAATGACAGATCTGTGATAGTAACAGAGGAAAAAGCAAAATATTCCGAAAATTTTAATTTCTTGATTTACGCAAAGTGGTCGTAGAGACATTTTGTTGCTACTCAAATGCCAGATCTGTGATAGTAAGAGAAGAAAAAGCAAAATATTCCGAAAATTTTAATTTCTTGATATACGCAAAGTACTCGTAGAAACGTTTTGTTGTTACTCAAATGACAGATCTGTGACAGTAACAGAGGAAAAAGCAAAATATTCCAAAAATTTTAATTTCTTGATTTACGCAAAGTGGTCGTAGAGACGTTCTGTTGCTACTCAAATCAAAGATACGTGATAGTAATAGAGTAAAATGGAAAAAATTCCGAAAATATTGATTTCTCGATTTACACAAAGTGCTCGTAGAGACAGACGTTTTGTTGTTACTCAAATGATAGATCTGTAATAGTAACAGAAGAAAAAGATAAAAATTCCTAAAATTTTGATTTCTTGACTTACGCAAAGTGCTCGTAGAGACGTTTTGTTGCTACTCAAATGAAAGATCTGTGATAGTAATAGAGTAAAATGGAGAAAATTCCGAAAATTTTAATTTCTTGAATTACGCAAAGTACTCATAGAGACGTTTTGTTGTTACTCAAATGACAGATCTGTGATAGTAACAGAGGAAAAAGCAGAATATTCCGAAAATTTTAATTTCTTGATTTACGCAAAGTGCTCGTAGAGACGTTTTGTTGTTACTCAAATGACAGATCTGTCATAGTAACAGAGGAAAAAGAGAAAAATTCCTAAAATTTTGATTTCTTGACTTACGCAAAGTGCTCGTAGAGACGTTTTGTTGCTACTCAAATGAAAGATCTGTGATAGTAACAGAGGAAAAAGCAAAATATTCCAAAAATTTTAATTTCTTGATTTACGCAAAGTACTCGTAGAGACGTTTTGTTGTTACTCAAATGACAGATCTGTGATAGTAACAGAGGAAAATACAAAATATTCCGAAAATTTTAATTTCTTGATTTACGCAAAGTACTCGTAGAAACGTTTTGTTGTTACTCAAATGACAGATCTGTGATAGTAACAGACGAAAAAGCAAAATATTCCAAAAATTTTAATTTCTTGATTTACGCAAAGTACTCGTAGAGACGTTCTGTTGCTACTCAAATGAAAGATCTGTGATAGTAATAGAGTAAAATGGAAAAAATTCCGAAAATTTTGATTTTTCGATTTACGCAAAGTGCTCGTAGAGACGTTTTGTTGTTACTCAAATGACAGATCTGTCATAGTAACAGAGGAAAAAGAGAAAAATTCCTAAAATTTTGATTTCTTGACTTACGCAAAGTGCTCGTAGAGACGTTTGGTTGCTACTCAAATGAAAGATCTGTGATAGTAATAGAGTAAAATGGAAAAAAACCCGAAAATTTTAATTTCTTGATTTACGCAAACTACTCATCGAGACGTTTTGTTGGTACTCAAATGACAGATCTGTGATAGTAACAGAGGAAAAAGCAAAATATTCCAAAAATTTTAATTTCTTGATTTACGCAAAGTACTCGTAGAGACGTTTTGTTGTTACTCAAATGACAGATCTGTGATAGTAACAGAGGAAAATACAAAATATTCCGAAAATTTTAATTTCTTGATATACGCAAAGTACTCGTAGAAACGTTTTGTTGTTACTCAAATGACAGAGCTGTGATAGTAACAGAGGAAAAAGCAAAATATTCCAAAAATTTTAATTTCTTGATTTACGCAAAGTACTCGTAGAGACGTTCTGTTGCTACTCAAATGAAAGATCTGTGATAGTAATAGAGTAAAATGGAAAAAATTCCGAAAATTTTGATTTTTCGATTTACGCAAAGTGCTCGTAGAGACGTTTTGTTGTTACTCAAATGACAGATCTGTCATAGTAACAGAGGAAAAAGAGAAAAATTCCTAAAATTTTGATTTCTTGACTTACGCAAAGTGCTCGTAGAGACGTTTGGTTGCTACTCAAATGAAAGATCTGTGATAGTAATAGAGTAAAATGGAAAAAAATCCGAAAATTTTAATTTCTTGATTTACGCAAACTACTCATCGAGACGTTTTGTTGGTACTCAAATGACAGATCTGTGATAGTAACAGAGGAAAAAGCAAAATATTCCGAAAATTTTAATTTCTTGATTTACGCAAAGTGGTCGTAGAGACATTTTGTTGCTACTCAAATGCCAGATCTGTGATAGTAAGAGAAGAAAAAGCAAAATATTCCGAAAATTTTAATTTCTTGATATACGCAAAGTACTCGTAGAAACGTTTTGTTGTTACTCAAATGACAGATCTGTGACAGTAACAGAGGAAAAAGCAAAATATTCCAAAAATTTTAATTTCTTGATTTACGCAAAGTGGTCGTAGAGACGTTCTGTTGCTACTCAAATCAAAGATACGTGATAGTAATAGAGTAAAATGGAAAAAATTCCGAAAATATTGATTTCTCGATTTACACAAAGTGCTCGTAGAGACAGACGTTTTGTTGTTACTCAAATGATAGATCTGTAATAGTAACAGAAGAAAAAGATAAAAATTCCTAAAATTTTGATTTCTTGACTTACGCAAAGTGCTCGTAGAGACGTTTTGTTGCTACTCAAATGAAAGATCTGTGATAGTAATAGAGTAAAATGGAGAAAATTCCGAAAATTTTAATTTCTTGAATTACGCAAAGTACTCATAGAGACGTTTTGTTGTTACTCAAATGACAGATCTGTGATAGTAACAGAGGAAAAAGCAGAATATTCCGAAAATTTTAATTTCTTGATTTACGCAAAGTGCTCGTAGAGACGTTTTGTTGTTACTCAAATGACAGATCTGTCATAGTAACAGAGGAAAAAGAGAAAAATTCCTAAAATTTTGATTTCTTGACTTACGCAAAGTGCTCGTAGAGACGTTTTGTTGCTACTCAAATGAAAGATCTGTGATAGTAACAGAGGAAAAAGCAAAATATTCCAAAAATTTTAATTTCTTGATTTACGCAAAGTACTCGTAGAGACGTTTTGTTGTTACTCAAATGACAGATCTGTGATAGTAACAGAGGAAAATACAAAATATTCCGAAAATTTTAATTTCTTGATTTACGCAAAGTACTCGTAGAAACGTTTTGTTGTTACTCAAATGACAGATCTGTGATAGTAACAGACGAAAAAGCAAAATATTCCAAAAATTTTAATTTCTTGATTTACGCAAAGTACTCGTAGAGACGTTCTGTTGCTACTCAAATGAAAGATCTGTGATAGTAATAGAGTAAAATGGAAAAAATTCCGAAAATTTTGATTTTTCGATTTACGCAAAGTGCTCGTAGAGACGTTTTGTTGTTACTCAAATGACAGATCTGTCATAGTAACAGAGGAAAAAGAGAAAAATTCCTAAAATTTTGATTTCTTGACTTACGCAAAGTGCTCGTAGAGACGTTTGGTTGCTACTCAAATGAAAGATCTGTGATAGTAATAGAGTAAAATGGAAAAAAATCCGAAAATTTTAATTTCTTGATTTACGCAAACTACTCATCGAGACGTTTTGTTGGTACTCAAATGACAGATCTGTGATAGTAACAGAGGAAAAAGCAAAATATTCCGAAAATTTTAATTTCTTGATTTACGCAAAGTGCTCTTAGAGACGTTTTGTTGTTACTCAAATGACAGATCTGTCATAGTAACAGAGGAAAAAGAGAAAAATTCCTAAAATTTTGATTTCTTGACTTACGCAAAGTGCTCGTAGAGACGTTTTGTTGCTACTCAAATGAAAGATCTGTGATAGTAACAGAGGAAAAAGCAAAATATTCCAAAAATTTTAATTTCTTGATTTACGCAAAGTACTCGTAGAGACGTTTTGTTGTTACTCAAATGACAGATCTGTGATAGTAACAGAGGAAAATACAAAATATTCCGAAAATTTTAATTTCTTGATATACGCAAAGTACTCGTAGAAACGTTTTGTTGTTACTCAAATGACAGAGCTGTGATAGTAACAGAGGAAAAAGCAAAATATTCCAAAAATTTTAATTTCTTGATTTACGCAAAGTACTCGTAGAGACGTTCTGTTGCTACTCAAATGAAAGATCTGTGATAGTAATAGAGTAAAATGGAAAAAATTCCGAAAATTTTGATTTTTCGATTTACGCAAAGTGCTCGTAGAGACGTTTTGTTGTTACTCAAATGACAGATCTGTCATAGTAACAGAGGAAAAAGAGAAAAATTCCTAAAATTTTGATTTCTTGACTTACGCAAAGTGCTCGTAGAGACGTTTGGTTGCTACTCAAATGAAAGATCTGTGATAGTAATAGGGTAAAATGGAAAAAAAATCCGAAAATTTTAATTTCTTGATTTACGCAAACTACTCAT
This sequence comes from Geotrupes spiniger, assembly GCA_959613385.1. Taxonomy (NCBI): domain Eukaryota; kingdom Metazoa; phylum Arthropoda; class Insecta; order Coleoptera; family Geotrupidae; genus Geotrupes; species Geotrupes spiniger. The sequence continues at coordinate 729,926 of CAUIJQ010000006.1, forward strand.
CGAGACGTTTTGTTGGTACTCAAATGGCAGATCTGTGATAGTAACAGAGGAAAAAGCAAAATATTCCGAAAATTTTAATTTCTTGATTTACGCAAAGTGGCCGTAGAGACATTTTGTTGCTACTCAAATGCCAGATCTGTGATAGTAAGAGAAGAAAAAGCAAAATATTCCGAAAATTTTAATTTCTTGATATACGCAAAGTACTCGTAGAAACGTTTTGTTGTTACTCAAATGACAGATCTGTGATAGTAACAGAGGAAAAAGCAAAATATTCCAAAAATTTTAATTTCTTGATTTACGCAAAGTGGTCGTAGAGACGTTCTGTTGCTACTCAAATCAAAGATACGTGATAGTAATAGAGTAAAATGGAAAAAATTCCGAAAATATTGATTTCTCGATTTACACAAAGTGCTCGTAGAGACAGACGTTTTGTTGTTACTCAAATGATAGATCTGTAATAGTAACAGAAGAAAAAGATAAAAATTCCTAAAATTTTGATTTCTTGACTTACGCAAAGTGCTCGTAGAGACGTTTTGTTGCTACTCAAATGAAAGATCTGTGATAGTAATAGAGTAAAATGGAGAAAATTCCGAAAATTTTAATTTCTTGAATTACGCAAAGTACTCATAGAGACGTTTTGTTGTTACTCAAATGACAGATCTGTGATAGTAACAGAGGAAAAAGCAGAATATTCCGAAAATTTTAATTTCCTAATTTACGCAAAGTGCTCGTAGAGACGTTTTGTTGTTACTCAAATGACAGATCTGTCATAGTAACAGAGGAAAAAGAGAAAAATTCCTAAAATTTTGATTTCTTGACTTACGCAAAGTGCTCGTAGAGACGTTTTGTTGCTACTCAAATGAAAGATCTGTGATAGTAACAGAGGAAAAAGCAAAATATTCCAAAAATTTTAATTTCTTGATTTACGCAAAGTACTCGTAGAGACGTTTTGTTGTTACTCAAATGACAGATCTGTGATAGTAACAGAGGAAAATACAAAATATTCCGAAAATTTTAATTTCTTGATTTACGCAAAGTACTCGTAGAGACGTTTTGTTGTTACTCAAATGACAGATCTGTGATAGTAACAGAAGAAAAAGCAAAATATTCCAAAAATTTTAATTTCTTGATTTACGCAAAGTACTCGTAGAGACGTTCTGTTGCTACTCAAATGAAAGATCTGTGATAGTAATAGAGTAAAATGTAAAAAAATTTCGAAAATTTTGATTTTTCGATTTACGCAAAGTGCTCGTAGAGACGTTTTGTTGTTACTCAAATGACAGATCTGTCATAGTAACAGAGGAAAAAGAGAAAAATTCCTAAAATTTTGATTTCTTGACTTACGCAAAGTGCTCGTAGAGACGTTTGGTTGCTACTCAAATGAAAGATCTGTGATAGTAATAGAGTAAAATGGAAAAAAATCCGAAAATTTTAATTTCTTGATTTACGCAAACTACTCATCGAGACGTTTTGTTGGTACTCAAATGACAGATCTGTGATAGTAACAGAGGAAAAAGCAAAATATTCCGAAAATTTTAATTTCTTGATTTACGCAAAGTGGTCGTAGAGACATTTTGTTGCTACTCAAATGCCAGATCTGTGATAGTAACAGAAGAAAAAGCAAAATATTCCGAAAATTTTATTTTCTTGATTTACGCAAAGTGCTCGTAGAGACGTTTTGTTGCTACTCAAATGAAAGATCTGTGATAGTAACAGAGGAAAAAGCAAAATATTCCAAAAATTTTAATTTCTTGATTTACGCAAAGTACTCGTAGAGACGTTTTGTTGTTACTCAAATGACAGATCTGTGATAGTAACAGAGGAAAATACAAAATATTCCGAAAATTTTAATTTCTTGATTTACGCAAAGTACTCGTAGAAACGTTTTGTTGTTACTCAAATGACAGATCTGTGATAGTAACAGACGAAAAAGCAAAATATTCCAAAAATTTTAATTTCTTGATTTACGCAAAGTACTCGTAGAGACGTTCTGTTGCTACTCAAATGAAAGATCTGTGATAGTAATAGAGTAAAATGGAAAAAATTCCGAAAATTTTGATTTTTCGATTTACGCAAAGTGCTCGTAGAGACGTTTTGTTGTTACTCAAATGACAGATCTGTCATAGTAACAGAGGAAAAAGAGAAAAATTCCTAAAATTTTGATTTCTTGACTTACGCAAAGTGCTCGTAGAGACGTTTGGTTGCTACTCAAATGAAAGATCTGTGATAGTAATAGGGTAAAATGGAAAAAAAATCCGAAAATTTTAATTTCTTGATTTACGCAAACTACTCATCGAGACGTTTTGTTGGTACTCAAATGGCAGATCTGTGATAGTAACAGAGGAAAAAGCAAAATATTCCGAAAATTTTAATTTCTTGATTTACGCAAAGTGGCCGTAGAGACATTTTGTTGCTACTCAAATGCCAGATCTGTGATAGTAAGAGAAGAAAAAGCAAAATATTCCGAAAATTTTAATTTCTTGATATACGCAAAGTACTCGTAGAAACGTTTTGTTGTTACTCAAATGACAGATCTGTGATAGTAACAGAGGAAAAAGCAAAATATTCCAAAAATTTTAATTTCTTGATTTACGCAAAGTGGTCGTAGAGACGTTCTGTTGCTACTCAAATCAAAGATACGTGATAGTAATAGAGTAAAATGGAAAAAATTCCGAAAATATTGATTTCTCGATTTACACAAAGTGCTCGTAGAGACAGACGTTTTGTTGTTACTCAAATGATAGATCTGTAATAGTAACAGAAGAAAAAGATAAAAATTCCTAAAATTTTGATTTCTTGACTTACGCAAAGTGCTCGTAGAGACGTTTTGTTGCTACTCAAATGAAAGATCTGTGATAGTAATAGAGTAAAATGGAGAAAATTCCGAAAATTTTAATTTCTTGAATTACGCAAACTACTCATAGAGACGTTTTGTTGTTACTCAAATGACAGATCTGTGATAGTAACAGAGGAAAAAGCAGAATATTCCGAAAATTTTAATTTCCTAATTTACGCAAAGTGCTCGTAGAGACGTTTTGTTGTTACTCAAATGACAGATCTGTCATAGTAACAGAGGAAAAAGAGAAAAATTCCTAAAATTTTGATTTCTTGACTTACGCAAAGTGCTCGTAGAGACGTTTTGTTGCTACTCAAATGAAAGATCTGTGATAGTAACAGAGGAAAAAGCAAAATATTCCAAAAATTTTAATTTCTTGATTTACGCAAAGTACTCGTAGAGACGTTTTGTTGTTACTCAAATGACAGATCTGTGATAGTAACAGAGGAAAATACAAAATATTCCGAAAATTTTAATTTCTTGATTTACGCAAAGTACTCGTAGAGACGTTTTGTTGTTACTCAAATGACAGATCTGTGATAGTAACAGAGGAAAAAGCAAAATATTCCAAAAATTTTAATTTCTTGATTTACGCAAAGTACTCGTAGAGACGTTCTGTTGCTACTCAAATGAAAGATCTGTGATAGTAATAGAGTAAAATGTAAAAAAATTTCGAAAATTTTGATTTTTCGATTTACGCAAAGTGCTCGTAGAGACGTTTTGTTGTTACTCAAATGACAGATCTGTCATAGTAACAGAGGAAAAAGAGAAAAATTCCTAAAATTTTGATTTCTTGACTTACGCAAAGTGCTCGTAGAGACGTTTGGTTGCTACTCAAATGAAAGATCTGTGATAGTAATAGAGTAAAATGGAAAAAAATCCGAAAATTTTAATTTCTTGATTTACGCAAACTACTCATCGAGACGTTTTGTTGGTACTCAAATGACAGATCTGTGATAGTAACAGAGGAAAAAGCAAAATATTCCGAAAATTTTAATTTCTTGATTTACGCAAAGTGGTCGTAGAGACATTTTGTTGCTACTCAAATGCCAGATCTGTGATAGTAACAGAAGAAAAAGCAAAATATTCCGAAAATTTTATTTTCTTGATTTACGCAAAGTGCTCGTAGAGACGTTTTGTTGCTACTCAAATGAAAGATCTGTGATAGTAACAGAGGAAAAAGCAAAATATTCCAAAAATTTTAATTTCTTGATTTACGCAAAGTACTCGTAGAGACGTTTTGTTGTTACTCAAATGACAGATCTGTGATAGTAACAGAGGAAAATACAAAATATTCCGAAAATTTTAATTTCTTGATTTACGCAAAGTACTCGTAGAAACGTTTTGTTGTTACTCAAATGACAGATCTGTGATAGTAACAGACGAAAAAGCAAAATATTCCAAAAATTTTAATTTCTTGATTTACGCAAAGTACTCGTAGAGACGTTCTGTTGCTACTCAAATGAAAGATCTGTGATAGTAATAGAGTAAAATGGAAAAAATTCCGAAAATTTTGATTTTTCGATTTACGCAAAGTGCTCGTAGAGACGTTTTGTTGTTACTCAAATGACAGATCTGTCATAGTAACAGAGGAAAAAGAGAAAAATTCCTAAAATTTTGATTTCTTGACTTACGCAAAGTGCTCGTAGAGACGTTTGGTTGCTACTCAAATGAAAGATCTGTGATAGTAATAGAGTAAAATGGAAAAAAATCCGAAAATTTTAATTTCTTGATTTACGCAAACTACTCATCGAGACGTTTTGTTGGTACTCAAATGACAGATCTGTGATAGTAACAGAGGAAAAAGCAAAATATTCCGAAAATTTTAATTTCTTGATTTACGCAAAGTGCTCTTAGAGACGTTTTGTTGTTACTCAAATGACAGATCTGTCATAGTAACAGAGGAAAAAGAGAAAAATTCCTAAAATTTTGATTTCTTGACTTACGCAAAGTGCTCGTAGAGACGTTTTGTTGCTACTCAAATGAAAGATCTGTGATAGTAACAGAGGAAAAAGCAAAATATTCCAAAAATTTTAATTTCTTGATTTACGCAAAGTACTCGTAGAGACGTTTTGTTGTTACTCAAATGACAGATCTGTGATAGTAACAGAGGAAAATACAAAATATTCCGAAAATTTTAATTTCTTGATATACGCAAAGTACTCGTAGAAACGTTTTGTTGTTACTCAAATGACAGAGCTGTGATAGTAACAGAGGAAAAAGCAAAATATTCCAAAAATTTTAATTTCTTGATTTACGCAAAGTACTCGTAGAGACGTTCTGTTGCTACTCAAATGAAAGATCTGTGATAGTAATAGAGTAAAATGGAAAAAATTCCGAAAATTTTGATTTTTCGATTTACGCAAAGTGCTCGTAGAGACGTTTTGTTGTTACTCAAATGACAGATCTGTCATAGTAACAGAGGAAAAAGAGAAAAATTCCTAAAATTTTGATTTCTTGACTTACGCAAAGTGCTCGTAGAGACGTTTGGTTGCTACTCAAATGAAAGATCTGTGATAGGAATAGAGTAAAATGGAAAAAAATCCGAAAATTTTAATTTCTTGATTTACGCAAACTACTCATCGAGACGTTTTGTTGGTACTCAAATGACAGATCTGTGATAGTAACAGAGGAAAAAGCAAAATATTCCGAAAATTTTAATTTCTTGATTTACGCAAAGTGGTCGTAGAGACATTTTGTTGCTACTCAAATGCCAGATCTGTGATAGTAAGAGAAGAAAAAGCAAAATATTCCGAAAATTTTAATTTCTTGATATACGCAAAGTACTCGTAGAAACGTTTTGTTGTTACTCAAATGACAGATCTGTGATAGTAACAGAGGAAAAAGCAAAATATTCCAAAAATTTTAATTTCTTGATTTACGCAAAGTGGTCGTAGAGACGTTCTGTTGCTACTCAAATCAAAGATACGTGATAGTAATAGAGTAAAATGGAAAAAATTCCGAAAATATTGATTTCTCGATTTACACAAAGTGCTCGTAGAGACAGACGTTTTGTTGTTACTCAAATGATAGATCTGTAATAGTAACAGAAGAAAAAGATAAAAATTCCTAAAATTTTGATTTCTTGACTTACGCAAAGTGCTCGTAGAGACGTTTTGTTGCTACTCAAATGAAAGATCTGTGATAGTAATAGAGTAAAATGGAGAAAATTCCGAAAATTTTAATTTCTTGAATTACGCAAAGTACTCATAGAGACGTTTTGTTGTTACTCAAATGACAGATCTGTGATAGTAACAGAGGAAAAAGCAGAATATTCCGAAAATTTTAATTTCCTAATTTACGCAAAGTGCTCGTAGAGACGTTTTGTTGTTACTCAAATGACAGATCTGTCATAGTAACAGAGGAAAAAGAGAAAAATTCCTAAAATTTTGATTTCTTGACTTACGCAAAGTGCTCGTAGAGACGTTTTGTTGCTACTCAAATGAAAGATCTGTGATAGTAACAGAGGAAAAAGCAAAATATTCCAAAAATTTTAATTTCTTGATTTACGCAAAGTACTCGTAGAGACGTTTTGTTGTTACTCAAATGACAGATCTGTGATAGTAACAGAGGAAAATACAAAATATTCCGAAAATTTTAATTTCTTGATTTACGCAAAGTACTCGTAGAGACGTTTTGTTGTTACTCAAATGACAGATCTGTGATAGTAACAGAGGAAAAAGCAAAATATTCCAAAAATTTTAATTTCTTGATTTACGCAAAGTACTCGTAGAGACGTTCTGTTGCTACTCAAATGAAAGATCTGTGATAGTAATAGAGTAAAATGTAAAAAAAATTCGAAAATTTTGATTTTTCGATTTACGCAAAGTGCTCGTAGAGACGTTTTGTTGTTACTCAAATGACAGATCTGTCATAGTAACAGAGGAAAAAGAGAAAAATTCCTAAAATTTTGATTTCTTGACTTACGCAAAGTGCTCGTAGAGACGTTTGGTTGCTACTCAAATGAAAGATCTGTGATAGTAATAGAGTAAAATGGAAAAAAATCCGAAAATTTTAATTTCTTGATTTACGCAAACTACTCATCGAGACGTTTTGTTGGTACTCAAATGACAGATCTGTGATAGTAACAGAGGAAAAAGCAAAATATTCCGAAAATTTTAATTTCTTGATTTACGCAAAGTGGTCGTAGAGACATTTTGTTGCTACTCAAATGCCAGATCTGTGATAGTAACAGAAGAAAAAGCAAAATATTCCGAAAATTTTATTTTCTTGATTTACGCAAAGTGCTCGTAGAGACGTTTTGTTGCTACTCAAATGAAAGATCTGTGATAGTAACAGAGGAAAAAGCAAAATATTCCAAAAATTTTAATTTCTTGATTTACGCAAAGTACTCGTAGAGACGTTTTGTTGTTACTCAAATGACAGATCTGTGATAGTAACAGAGGAAAATACAAAATATTCCGAAAATTTTAATTTCTTGATTTACGCAAAGTACTCGTAGAAACGTTTTGTTGTTACTCAAATGACAGATCTGTGATAGTAACAGACGAAAAAGCAAAATATTCCAAAAATTTTAATTTCTTGATTTACGCAAAGTACTCGTAGAGACGTTCTGTTGCTACTCAAATGAAAGATCTGTGATAGTAATAGAGTAAAATGGAAAAAATTCCGAAAATTTTGATTTTTCGATTTACGCAAAGTGCTCGTAGAGACGTTTTGTTGTTACTCAAATGACAGATCTGTCATAGTAACAGAGGAAAAAGAGAAAAATTCCTAAAATTTTGATTTCTTGACTTACGCAAAGTGCTCGTAGAGACGTTTGGTTGCTACTCAAATGAAAGATCTGTGATAGTAATAGAGTAAAATGGAAAAAAATCCGAAAATTTTAATTTCTTGATTTACGCAAACTACTCATCGAGACGTTTTGTTGGTACTCAAATGACAGATCTGTGATAGTAACAGAGGAAAAAGCAAAATATTCCGAAAATTTTAATTTCTTGATTTACGCAAAGTGCTCTTAGAGACGTTTTGTTGTTACTCAAATGACAGATCTGTCATAGTAACAGAGGAAAAAGAGAAAAATTCCTAAAATTTTGATTTCTTGACTTACGCAAAGTGCTCGTAGAGACGTTTTGTTGCTACTCAAATGAAAGATCTGTGATAGTAACAGAGGAAAAAGCAAAATATTCCAAAAATTTTAATTTCTTGATTTACGCAAAGTACTCGTAGAGACGTTTTGTTGTTACTCAAATGACAGATCTGTGATAGTAACAGAGGAAAATACAAAATATTCCGAAAATTTTAATTTCTTGATATACGCAAAGTACTCGTAGAAACGTTTTGTTGTTACTCAAATGACAGAGCTGTGATAGTAACAGAGGAAAAAGCAAAATATTCCAAAAATTTTAATTTCTTGATTTACGCAAAGTACTCGTAGAGACGTTCTGTTGCTACTCAAATGAAAGATCTGTGATAGTAATAGAGTAAAATGGAAAAAATTCCGAAAATTTTGATTTTTCGATTTACGCAAAGTGCTCGTAGAGACGTTTTGTTGTTACTCAAATGACAGATCTGTCATAGTAACAGAGGAAAAAGAGAAAAATTCCTAAAATTTTGATTTCTTGACTTACGCAAAGTGCTCGTAGAGACGTTTGGTTGCTACTCAAATGAAAGATCTGTGATAGGAATAGAGTAAAATGGAAAAAAATCCGAAAATTTTAATTTCTTGATTTACGCAAACTACTCATCGAGACGTTTTGTTGGTACTCAAATGACAGATCTGTGATAGTAACAGAGGAAAAAGCAAAATATTCCGAAAATTTTAATTTCTTGATTTACGCAAAGTGGTCGTAGAGACATTTTGTTGCTACTCAAATGCCAGATCTGTGATAGTAAGAGAAGAAAAAGCAAAATATTCCGAAAATTTTAATTTCTTGATATACGCAAAGTACTCGTAGAAACGTTTTGTTGTTACTCAAATGACAGATCTGTGATAGTAACAGAGGAAAAAGCAAAATATTCCAAAAATTTTAATTTCTTGATTTACGCAAAGTGGTCGTAGAGACGTTCTGTTGCTACTCAAATCAAAGATACGTGATAGTAATAGAGTAAAATGGAAAAAATTCCGAAAATATTGATTTCTCGATTTACACAAAGTGCTCGTAGAGACAGACGTTTTGTTGTTACTCAAATGATAGATCTGTAATAGTAACAGAAGAAAAAGATAAAAATTCCTAAAATTTTGATTTCTTGACTTACGCAAAGTGCTCGTAGAGACGTTTTGTTGCTACTCAAATGAAAGATCTGTGATAGTAATAGAGTAAAATGGAGAAAATTCCGAAAATTTTAATTTCTTGAATTACGCAAAGTACTCATAGAGACGTTTTGTTGTTACTCAAATGACAGATCTGTGATAGTAACAGAGGAAAAAGCAGAATATTCCGAAAATTTTAATTTCCTAATTTACGCAAAGTGCTCGTAGAGACGTTTTGTTGTTACTCAAATGACAGATCTGTCATAGTAACAGAGGAAAAAGAGAAAAATTCCTAAAATTTTGATTTCTTGACTTACGCAAAGTGCTCGTAGAGACGTTTTGTTGCTACTCAAATGAAAGATCTGTGATAGTAACAGAGGAAAAAGCAAAATATTCCAAAAATTTTAATTTCTTGATTTACGCAAAGTACTCGTAGAGACGTTTTGTTGTTACTCAAATGACAGATCTGTGATAGTAACAGAGGAAAATACAAAATATTCCGAAAATTTTAATTTCTTGATTTACGCAAAGTACTCGTAGAGACGTTTTGTTGTTACTCAAATGACAGATCTGTGATAGTAACAGAGGAAAAAGCAAAATATTCCAAAAATTTTAATTTCTTGATTTACGCAAAGTACTCGTAGAGACGTTCTGTTGCTACTCAAATGAAAGATCTGTGATAGTAATAGAGTAAAATGTAAAAAAATTTCGAAAATTTTGATTTTTCGATTTACGCAAAGTGCTCGTAGAGACGTTTTGTTGTTACTCAAATGACAGATCTGTCATAGTAACAGAGGAAAAAGAGAAAAATTCCTAAAATTTTGATTTCTTGACTTACGCAAAGTGCTCGTAGAGACGTTTGGTTGCTACTCAAATGAAAGATCTGTGATAGTAATAGAGTAAAATGGAAAAAAATCCGAAAATTTTAATTTCTTGATTTACGCAAACTACTCATCGAGACGTTTTGTTGGTACTCAAATGACAGATCTGTGATAGTAACAGAGGAAAAAGCAAAATATTCCGAAAATTTTAATTTCTTGATTTACGCAAAGTGGTCGTAGAGACATTTTGTTGCTACTCAAATGCCAGATCTGTGATAGTAACAGAAGAAAAAGCAAAATATTCCGAAAATTTTATTTTCTTGATTTACGCAAAGTACTCGTAGAGACGTTTTGTTGTTACTCAAATGACAGATCTGTGATAGTAACAGAGGAAAAAGCAAAATATTCCAAAAATTTTAATTTCTTGATTTACGCAAAGTACTCGTAGAGACGTTCTGTTGCTACTCAAATGAAAGATCTGTGATAGTAATAGAGTAAAATGGAAAAAATTCCGAAAATTTTGATTTTTCGATTTACGCAAAGTGCTCGTAGAGACGTTTTGTTGTTACTCAAATGACAGATCTGTCATAGTAACAGAGGAAAAAGAGCAAAATTCCTAAAATTTTGATTTCTTGACTTACGCAAAGTGCTCGTAGAGACGTTTGGTTGCTACTCAAATGAAAGATCTGTGATAGTAATAGAGTAAAATGGAAAACAATCCGAAAATTTTAGTTTCTTGATTTACGCAAACTACTCATCGAGACGTTTTGTTGGTACTCAAATGACAGATCTGTGATAGTAACAGAGGAAAAAGCAAAATATTCCGAAAATTTTAATTTCTTGATTTACGCAAAGTGGTCGTAGAGACATTTTGTTGCTACTCAAATGCCAGATCTGTGATAGTAACAGAAGAAAAAGCAAAATATTCCGAAAATTTTAATTTCTTGATATACGCAAAGTACTCGTAGAAACGTTTTGTTGTTACTCAAATGACAGATCTGTGATAGTAACAGAGGAAAAAGCAAAATATTCCAAAAATTTTAATTTCTTGATTTACGCAAAGTGGTCGTAGAGACGTTCTGTTGCTACTCAAATCAAAGATACGTGATAGTAATAGAGTAAAATGGAAAAAAATTCCGAAAATATTGATTTCTCGATTTACACAAAGTGCTCGTAGAGACAGACGTTTTGTTGTTACTCAAATGATAGATCTGTAATAGTAACAGAAGAAAAAGATAAAAATTCCTAAAATTTTGATTTCTTGACTTACGCAAAGTGCTCGTAGAGACGTTTTGTTGCTACTCAAATGAAAGATCTGTGATAGTAATAGAGTAAAATGGAGAAAATTCCGAAAATTTTAATTTCTTGAATTACGCAAAGTACTCATAGAGACGTTTTGTTGTTACTCAAATGACAGATCTGTGATAGTAACAGAGGAAAAAGCAGAATATTCCGAAAATTTTAATTTCTTGATTTACGCAAAGTGCTCGTAGAGACGTTTTGTTGTTACTCAAATGACAGATCTGTCATAGTAACAGAGGAAAAAGAGAAAAATTCCTAAAATTTTGATTTTTTGACTTACGCAAAGTGCTCGTAGAGACGTTTTGTTGCTACTCAAATGAAAGATCTGTGATAGTAACAGAGGAAAAAGCAAAATATTCCAAAAATTTTAATTTCTTGATTTACGCAAAGTACTCGTAGAGACGTTTTGTTGTTACTCAAATGACAGATCTGTGATAGTAACAGAGGAAAATACAAAATATTCCGAAAATTTTAATTTCTTGATATACGCAAAGTACTCGTAGAAACGTTTTGTTGTTACTCAAATGACAGATCTGTGATAGTAACAGACGAAAAAGCAAAATATTCCAAAAATTTTAATTTCTTGATTTACGCAAAGTACTCGTAGAGACGTTCTGTTGCTACTCAAATGAAAGATCTGTGATAGTAATAGAGTAAAATGGAAAAAATTCCGAAAATTTTGATTTTTCGATTTACGCAAAGTGCTCGTAGAGACGTTTTGTTGTTACTCAAATAACAGATCTGTCATAGTAACAGAGGAAAAAGAGAAAAATTCCTAAAATTTTGATTTCTTGACTTACGCAAAGTGCTCGTAGAGACGTTTGGTTGCTACTCGAATGAAAGATCTGTGATAGTAATAGAGTAAAATGGAAAAAATTCCGAAAATTTTAATTTCTTGATTTACGCAAAGTACTCATAGAGACGTTTTGGTGGTACTCAAATGACAGATCTGTGATGGTAACAGAGGAAAAAGCAAAATATTCCGAAAATTTTAATTTCTCAATTTACGCAAAGTGCTCGTAGAGACGTTTTGTTGTTACTCAAATGACAGATCTGTGATAGTAACAGAGGAAAAAGCAAAATATTCCAAAAATTTTAATTTCTTGATTTACGCAAAGTACTCGTAGAGACGTTCTGTTGCTACTCAAATGAAAGATCTGTGATAGTAACAGAGGAAAAAGCAGAATATTCCGAAAATTTTAATTTCTTGATTTACGCAAAGTGCTCGTAGAGACGTTTTGTTGTTACTCAAATGACAGATCTGTCATAGTAACAGAGGAAAAAGAGAAAAATTCCTAAAATTTTGATTTTTTGACTTACGCAAAGTGCTCGTAGAGACGTTTTGTTGCTACTCAAATGAAAGATCTGTGATAGTAACAGAGGAAAAAGCAAAATATTCCAAAAATTTTAATTTCTTGATTTACGCAAAGTACTCGTAGAGACGTTTTGTTGTTACTCAAATGACAGATCTGTGATAGTAACAGAGGAAAATACAAAATATTCCGAAAATTTTAATTTCTTGATATACGCAAAGTACTCGTAGAAACGTTTTGTTGTTACTCAAATGACAGATCTGTGATAGTAACAGACGAAAAAGCAAAATATTCCAAAAATTTTAATTTCTTGATTTACGCAAAGTACTCGTAGAGACGTTCTGTTGCTACTCAAATGAAAGATCTGTGATAGTAATAGAGTAAAATGGAAAAAATTCCGAAAATTTTGATTTTTCGATTTACGCAAAGTGCTCGTAGAGACGTTTTGTTGTTACTCAAATAACAGATCTGTCATAGTAACAGAGGAAAAAGAGAAAAATTCCTAAAATTTTGATTTCTTGACTTACGCAAAGTGCTCGTAGAGACGTTTGGTTGCTACTCGAATGAAAGATCTGTGATAGTAATAGAGTAAAATGGAAAAAATTCCGAAAATTTTAATTTCTTGATTTACGCAAAGTACTCATAGAGACGTTTTGGTGGTACTCAAATGACAGATCTGTGATGGTAACAGAGGAAAAAGCAAAATATTCCGAAAATTTTAATTTCTCAATTTACGCAAAGTGCTCGTAGAGACGTTTTGTTGTTACTCAAATGACAGATCTGTGATAGTAACAGAGGAAAAAGCAAAATATTCCAAAAATTTTAATTTCTTGATTTACGCAAAGTACTCGTAGAGACGTTCTGTTGCTACTCAAATGAAAGATCTGTGATAGTAATAGAGTAAAATGGAAAAAATTCCGAAAATTTTGATTTTTCGATTTACGCAAAGTGCTCGTAGAGACGTTTTGTTGTTACTCAAATGACAGATCTGTCATAGTAACAGAGGAAAAAGAGAAAAATTCCTAAAATTTTGATTTCTTGACTTACGCAAAGTGCTCGTAGAGACATTTGGTTGCTACTCAAATGAAAGATCTGTGATAGTAATAGAGTAAAATGGAAAAAATTCCGAAAATTTTAATTTCTTGATTTACGCAAAGTACTCATAGAGACGTTTTGGTGGTACTCAAATGACAGATCTGTGATAGTAACAGAGGAAAAAGCAAAATATTCCGAAAATTTTAATTTCTCAATTTACGCAAAGTGCTCGTAGAGACGTTTTGTTGTCACTCAAATGACAGATCTGTGATATTAACAGAGGAAAATGCAAAATATTCCGAAAATTTTAATTTCTTGATATATGCAAAGTACTCGTAGAGACGTTTTGTTGTTACTCAAATGACAGATCTGTGATAGTAACAGAGGAAAAAGCAAAATATTCCGAAAATTTTAATTTCTTGATATACGCAAAGTACTCATAGATACGTTTTGTTGTTACTCAAATGACAGATCTGTGATAGTAACACAGGAAAAAGCAAAATATTCCAAAAATTTTAATTTCTTGATTTACGCAAAGTGGTCGTAGAGACGTTCTGTTGCTACTCAAATCAAAGATCCGTGATAGTAATAGAGTAAAATGGAAAAAAATCCGAAAATATTGATTTCTCGATTTACACAAAGTGCTCGTAGAGACAGACGTTTTGTTGTTACTCAAATGATAGATCTGTAATAGTAACAGAAGAAAAAGATAAAAATTCCTAAAATTTTGATTTCTTGACTTACGCAAAGTGCTCGTAGAGACGTTTTGTTGCTACTCAAATGAAAGATCTGTGATAGTAATAGAGTAAAATGGAGAAAATTCCGAAAATTTTAATTTCTTGAATTACGCAAAGTACTCATAGAGACGTTTTGTTGGTACTCAAATGACAAATCTGTGATAGTAACAGAGGAAAAAGCAGAATATTAAGAAAATTTTAACTTCTTGATATACGCAAAGTACTCATAGAGACGTTTTGTTGTTACTCAAATGACAGATCTGTGATAGTAACAGAGGAAAAAGCAGAATATTCCGAAAATTTTAATTTCTTGATTTACGCAAAGTGCTCGTAGAGACGTTTTGTTGTTACTCAAATGACGGATCTGTCATAGTAACAGAGGAAAAAGAGAAAAATTCCTAAAATTTTGATTTCTTGACTTACGCAAAGTGCTCGTCGAGACGTTTTGTTGCTACTCAAATGAAAGATCTGTGATAGTAACAGAGGAAAAAGCAAAATATTCCAAAAATTTTAATTTCTTGATTTACGCAAAGTACTCGTAGAGACGTTTTGTTGTTACTCAAATGACAGATCTGTGATAGTAACAGAGGAAAAAGCAAAATATTCCAAAAATTTTAATTTCTTGATTTACGCAAAGTACTCGTAGAGACGTTCTGTTGCTACTCAAATGAAAGATCTGTGATAGTAATAGAGTAAAATGGAAAAAATTCCGAAAATTTTGATTTTTCGATTTACGCAAAGTGCTCGTAGAGACGTTTTGTTGTTACTCAAATGACAGATCTGTCATAGTAACAGAGGAAAAAAAGAAAAATTCCTAAAATTTTGATTTCTTGACTTACGCAAAGTGCTCGTAGAGACGTTTGGTTGCTACTCGAATGAAAGATCTGTGATAGTAATAGAGTAAAATGGAAAAAATTCCGAAAATTTTAATTTCTTGATTTACGCAAAGTACTCATAGAGACGTTTTGGTGGTACTCAAATGACAGATCTGTGATAGTAACAGAGGAAAAAGCAAAATATTCCGAAAATTTTAATTTCTCAATTTACGCAAAGTGCTCGTAGAGACGTTTTGTTGTTACTCAAATGACAGATCTGTGATAGTAACAGAGGAAAAAGCAAAATATTCCAAAAATTTTAATTTCTTGATTTACGCAAAGTACTCGTAGAGACGTTCTGTTGCTACTCAAATGAAAGATCTGTGATAGTAATAGTGTAAAATGGAAAAAAATCCGAAAATGTTGATTTTTCGATTTAGGCAAAGTGCTCGTAGAGACGTTTTGTTGTTACTCAAATGACAGATCTGTCATAGTAACAGAGGAAAAAGAGAAAAATTCCTAAAATTTTGATTTCTTGACTTACGCAAAGTGCTCGTAGAGACATTTGGTTGCTACTCAAATGAAAGATCTGTGATAGTAATAGAGTAAAATGAAAAAAATTCCGAAAATTTTAATTTCTTGATTTACGCAAAGTACTCATAGAGACGTTTTGGTGGTACTCAAATGACAGATCTGTGATAGTAACAGAGGAAAAAGCAAAATATTCCGAAAATTTTAATTTCTCAATTTACGCAAAGTGCTCGTAGAGACGTTTTGTTGTCACTCAAATGACAGATCTGTGATATTAACAGAGGGAAATGCAAAATATTCCGAAAATTTTAATTTCTTGATATACGCAAAGTACTCGTAGAGACGTTTTGTTGTTACTCAAATGACAGATCTGTGATAGTAACAGAGGAAAAAGCAAAATATTCCGAAAATTTTAATTTCTTGATATACGCAAAGTACTCGTAGATACGTTTTGTTGTTACTCAAATGACAGATCTGTGATAGTAACACAGGAAAAAGCAAAATATTCCAAAAATTTTAATTTCTTTAAAATGACGGATCTGTCATAGTAACAGAGGAAAAAGAGAAAAATTCCTAAAATTTTGATTTCTTGACTTACGCAAAGTGCTCGTCGAGACGTTTTGTTGCTACTCAAATGAAAGATCTGTGATAGTAACAGAGGAAAAAGCAAAATATTCCAAAAATTTTAATTTCTTGATTTACGCAAAGTACTCGTAGAGACGTTTTGTTGTTACTCAAATGACAGATCTGTGATAGTAACAGAGGAAAAAGCAAAATATTCCAAAAATTTTAATTTCTTGATTTACGCAAAGTACTCGTAGAGACGTTCTGTTGCTACTCAAATGAAAGATCTGTGATAGTAATAGAGTAAAATGGAAAAAATTCCGAAAATTTTGATTTTTCGATTTACGCAAAGTGCTCGTAGAGACGTTTTGTTGTTACTCAAATGACAGATCTGTCATAGTAACAGAGGAAAAAGAGAAAAATTCCTAAAATTTTGATTTCTTGACTTACGCAAAGTGCTCGTAGAGACGTTTGGTTGCTACTCGAATGAAAGATCTGTGATAGTAATAGAGTAAAATGGAAAAAATTCCGAAAATTTTAATTTCTTGATTTACGCAAAGTACTCATAGAGACGTTTTGGTGGTACTCAAATGACAGATCTGTGATAGTAACAGAGGAAAAAGCAAAATATTCCGAAAATTTTAATTTCTCAATTTACGCAAAGTGCTCGTAGAGACGTTTTGTTGTTACTCAAATGACAGATCTGTGATAGTAACAGAGGAAAAAGCAAAATATTCCAAAAATTTTAATTTCTTGATTTACGCAAAGTACTCGTAGAGACGTTCTGTTGCTACTCAAATGAAAGATCTGTGATAGTAATAGAGTAAAATGGAAAAAATTCCGAAAATTTTGATTTTTCGATTTACGCAAAGTGCTCGTAGAGACGTTTTGTTGTTACTCAAATGACAGATCTGTCATAGTAACAGAGGAAAAAGAGAAAAATTCCTAAAATTTTGATTTCTTGACTTACGCAAAGTGCTCGTAGAGACATTTGGTTGCTACTCAAATGAAAGATCTGTGATAGTAATAGAGTAAAATGGAAAAAATTCCGAAAATTTTAATTTCTTGATTTACGCAAAGTACTCATAGAGACGTTTTGGTGGTACTCAAATGACAGATCTGTGATAGTAACAGAGGAAAAAGCAAAATATTCCGAAAATTTTAATTTCTCAATTTACGCAAAGTGCTCGTAGAGACGTTTTGTTGTCACTCAAATGACAGATCTGTGATATTAACAGAGGAAAATGCAAAATATTCCGAAAATTTTAATTTCTTGATATACGCAAAGTACTCGTAGAGACGTTTTGTTGTTACTCAAATGACAGATCTGTGATAGTAACAGAGGAAAAAGCAAAATATTCCGAAAATTTTAATTTCTTGATATACGCAAAGTACTCGTAGATACGTTTTGTTGTTACTCAAATGACAGATCTGTGATAGTAACACAGGAAAAAGCAAAATATTCCAAAAATTTTAATTTCTTGATTTACGCAAAGTGGTCGTAGAGACGTTCTGTTGCTACTCAAATCAAAGATCCGTGATAGTAATAGAGTAAAATGGAAAAAAATCCGAAAATATTGATTTCTCGATTTACACAAAGTGCTCGTAGAGACAGACGTTTTGTTGTTACTCAAATGATAGATCTGTAATAGTAACAGAAGAAAAAGATAAAAATTCCTAAAATTTTGATTTCTTGACTTACGCAAAGTGCTCGTAGAGACGTTTTGTTGCTACTCAAATGAAAGATCTGTGATAGTAATAGAGTAAAATGGAGAAAATTCCGAAAATTTTAATTTCTTGAATTACGCAAAGTACTCATAGAGACGTTTTGTTGGTACTCAAATGACAAATCTGTGATAGTAACAGAGGAAAAAGCAGAATATTAAGAAAATTTTAACTTCTTGATATACGCAAAGTACTCATAGATACGTTTTGTTGTTACTCAAATGACAGATCTGTGATAGTAACAGAGGAAAAAGCAGAATATTCCGAAAATTTTAATTTCTTGATTTACGCAAAGTGCTCGTAGAGACGTTTTGTTGTTACTCAAATGACGGATCTGTCATAGTAACAGAGGAAAAAGAGAAAAATTCCTAAAATTTTGATTTCTTGACTTACGCAAAGTGCTCGTCGAGACGTTTTGTTGCTACTCAAATGAAAGATCTGTGATAGTAACAGAGGAAAAAGCAAAATATTCCAAAAATTTTAATTTCTTGATTTACGCAAAGTACTCGTAGAGACGTTTTGTTGTTACTCAAATGACAGATCTGTGATAGTAACAGAGGAAAATACAAAATATTCCGAAAATTTTAATTTCTTGATATACGCAAAGTACTCGTAGAAACGTTTTGTTGTTACTCAAATGACAGATCTGTGATAGTAACAGAGGAAAAGGCAAAATATTCCAAAAATTTTAATTTCTTGATTTACGCAAAGTACTCGTAGAGACGTTCTGTTGCTACTCAAATGAAACATCTGTGATAGTAATAGAGTAAATTGAAAAAAATTCCGAAAATTTTGATTTTTCGATTTACGCAAAGTGCTCGTAGAGACGTTTTGTTGTTACTCAAATGACAGATCTGTCATAGTAACAGAGGAAAAAGAGAAAAATTCCTAAAATTTTGATTTCTTGACTTACGCAAAGTGCTCGTAGTGACATTTGGTTGCTACTCAAATGAAAGATCTGTGATAGTAATAGAGTAAAATGGAAAAAAATCCGAAAATTTTAATTTCTTGATTTACGCAAACTACTCATCGAGACGTTTTGTTGGTACTCAAATGACAGATCTGTCATAGTAACAGAGGAAAAAGCAAAATATTCCGAAAAATTTAATTTCTTGATTTACGCAAAGTGGTCGTAGAGACATTTTGTTGCTACTCAAATGCCAGATCTGTGATAGTAACAGAAGAAAAAGCAAAATATTCCGAAAATTTTATTTTCTTGATTTACGCAAAGTACTCGTAGAGACGTTTTGTTGTTACTCAAATGACAGATCTGTGATAGTAACAGAGGAAAAAGCAGAATATTCCGAAAATTTTAATTTCTTGATTTACGCAAAGTGCTCGTAGAGACGTTTTGTTGTTACTCAAATGACAGATCTGTCATAGTAACAGAGGAAAAAGAGAAAAATTCCTAAAATTTTGATTTCTTGACTTACGCAAAGTGCTCGTAGAGACGTTTTGTTGCTACTCAAATGAAAGATCTGTGATAGTAACAGAGGAAAAAGCAAAATATTCCAAAAATTTTGATTTCTTGATTTACGCAATGTACTCGTAGAGACGTTTTGTTGTTACTCAAATGACAGATCTGTGATAGTAACAGAGGAAAATACAAAATATTCCGAAAATTTTAATTTCTTGATATACGCAAAGTACTCGTAGAAACGTTTTGTTGTTACTCAAATGACAGATCTGTCATAGTAACAGAGGAAAAAGAGAAAAATTCCTAAAATTTTGATTTCTTGACTTACGCAAAGTGCTCGTAGAGACGTTTGGTTGCTACTCAAATGAAAGATCTGTGATAGTAATAGAGTAAAATGGAAAAAAATCCGAAAATTTTAATTTCTTGATTTACGCAAACTACTCATCGAGACGTTTTGTTGGTACTCAAATGACAGATCTGTGATAGTAACAGAGGAAAAAGCAAAATATTCCGAAAATTTTAATTTCTTGATTTACGCAAAGTGGTCGTAGAGACATTTTGTTGCTACTCAAATGCCAGATCTGTGATAGTAACAGAAGAAAAAGCAAAATATTCCGAAAATTTTATTTTCTTGATTTACGCAAAGTACTCGTAGAGACGTTTTGTTGTTACTCAAATGACAGATCTGTGATAGTAACAGAGGAAAAAGCAGAATATTCCGAAAATTTTAATTTCTTGATTTACGCAAAGTGCTCGTAGAGACGTTTTGTTGTTACTCAAATGACAGATCTGTCATAGTAACAGAGGAAAAAGAGAAAAATTCCTAAAATTTTGATTTCTTGACTTACGCAAAGTGCTCGTAGAGACGTTTTGTTGCTACTCAAATGAAAGATCTGTGATAGTAACAGAGGAAAAAGCAAAATATTCCAAAAATTTTGATTTCTTGATTTACGCAATGTACTCGTAGAGACGTTTTGTTGTTACTCAAATGACAGATCTGTGATAGTAACAGAGGAAAATACAAAATATTCCGAAAATTTTAATTTCTTGATATACGCAAAGTACTCGTAGAAACGTTTTGTTGTTACTCAAATGACAGATCTGTCATAGTAACAGAGGAAAAAGAGAAAAATTCCTAAAATTTTGATTTCTTGACTTACGCAAAGTGCTCGTAGAGACGTTTGGTTGCTACTCAAATGAAAGATCTGTGATAGTAATAGAGGAAAAAGCAAAATATTCCAAAAATTTTAATTTCTTGATTTACGCAAAGTACTCGTAGAGACGTTTTGTTGTTACTCAAATGACAGATCTGTGATAGTAACAGAGGAAAATACAAAATATTCCGAAAATTTTAATTTCTTGATATACGCAAAGTACTCGTAGAAACGTTTTGTTGTTACTCAAATGACAGATCTGTGATAGTAACAGAGGAAAAGGCAAAATATTCCAAAAATTTTAATTTCTTGATTTACGCAAAGTACTCGTAGAGACGTTCTGTTGCTACTCAAATGAAACATCTGTGATAGTAATAGAGTAAATTGGAAAAAATTCCGAAAATTTTGATTTTTCGATTTACGCAAAGTGCTCGTAGAGACGTTTTGTTGTTACTCAAATGACAGATCTGTCATAGTAACAGAGGAAAAAGAGAAAAATTCCTAAAATTTTGATTTCTTGACTTACGCAAAGTGCTCGTAGTGACATTTGGTTGCTACTCAAATGAAAGATCTGTGATAGTAATAGAGTAAAATGGAAAAAAATCCGAAAATTTTAATTTCTTGATTTACGCAAACTACTCATCGAGACGTTTTGTTGGTACTCAAATGACAGATCTGTCATAGTAACAGAGGAAAAAGAGAAAAATTCCTAAAATTTTGATTTCTTGACTTACGCAAAGTGCTCGTAGAGACGTTTTGTTGCTACTCAAATGAAAGATCTGTGATAGTAACAGAGGAAAAAGCAAAATATTCCAAAAATTTTGATTTCTTGATTTACGCAATGTACTCGTAGAGACGTTTTGTTGTTACTCAAATGACAGATCTGTGATAGTAACAGAGGAAAATACAAAATATTCCGAAAATTTTAATTTCTTGATATACGCAAAGTACTCGTAGAAACGTTTTGTTGTTACTCAAATGACAGATCTGTCATAGTAACAGAGGAAAAAGAGAAAAATTCCTAAAATTTTGATTTCTTGACTTACGCAAAGTGCTCGTAGAGACGTTTGGTTGCTACTCAAATGAAAGATCTGTGATAGTAAAAGAGTAAAATGGAAAAAAATCCGAAAATTTTAATTTCTTGATTTACGCAAACTACTCATCGAGACGTTTTGTTGGTACTCAAATGACAGATCTGTGATAGTAACAGAGGAAAAAGCAAAATATTCCGAAAATTTTAATTTCTTGATTTACGCAAAGTGGTCGTAGAGACATTTTGTTGCTACTCAAATGCCAGATCTGTGATAGTAACAGAAGAAAAAGCAAAATATTCCGAAAATTTTATTTTCTTGATTTACGCAAAGTACTCGTAGAGACGTTTTGTTGTTACTCAAATGACAGATCTGTGATAGTAACAGAGGAAAAAGCAAAATATTCCAAAAATTTTAATTTCTTGATTTACACAAAGTACTCGTAGAGACGTTCTGTTGCTACTCAAATGAAAGATCTGTGATAGTAATAGAGTAAAATGGAAAAAATTCCGAAAATTTTGATTTTTCGATTTACGCAAAGTGCTCGTAGAGACGTTTTGTTGTTACTCAAATGACAGATCTGTCATAGTAACAGAGGAAAAAGAGAAAAATTCCTAAAATTTTGATTTCTTGACTTACGCAAAGTGCTCGTAGAGACGTTTGGTTGCTACTCAAATGAAAGATCTGTGATAGTAATAGAGTAAAATGGAAAAAATTCCGAAAATTTTAATTTCTTGATTTACGCAAAGTACTCATAGAGACGTTTTGGTGGTACTCAAATGACAGATCTGTGATAGTAACAGAGGAAAAAGCAAAATATTCCGAAAATTTTAATTTCTCAATTTACGCAAAGTGCTCGTAGAGACGTTTTGTTGTTACTCAAATGACAGATCTGTGATAGTAACAGAGGAAAAAGCAAAATATTCCAAAAATTTTAATTTCTTGATTTACGCAAAGTACTCGTAGAGACGTTCTGTTGCTACTCAAATGAAAGATCTGTGATAGTAATAGAGTAAAATGGAAAAAATTCCGAAAATTTTGATTTTTCGATTTACGCAAAGTGCTCGTAGAGACGTTTTGTTGTTACTCAAATGACAGATCTGTCATAGTAACAGAGGAAAAAGAGAAAAATTCCTAAAATTTTGATTTCTTGACTTACGCAAAGTGCTCGTAGAGACATTTGGTTGCTACTCAAATGAAAGATCTGTGATAGTAATAGAGTAAAATGGAAAAAATTCCGAAAATTTTAATTTCTTGATTTACGCAAAGTACTCATAGAGACGTTTTGGTGGTACTGAAATGACAGATCTGCGATAGTAACAGAGGAAAAAGCAAAATATTCCGAAAATTTTAATTTCTCAATTTACGCAAAGTGCTCGTAGAGACGTTTTGTTGTCACTCAAATGACAGATCTGTGATATTAACAGAGGAAAATGCAAAATATTCCGAAAATTTTAATTTCTTGATATACGCAAAGTACTCGTAGAGACGTTTTGTTGTTACTCAAATGACAGATCTGTGATAGTAACAGAGGAAAAAGCAAAATATTCCGAAAATTTTAATTTCTTGATATACGCAAAGTACTCGTAGATACGTTTTGTTGTTACTCAAATGACAGATCTGTGATAGTAACAGAGGAAAAAGCAAAATATTCCAAAAATTTTAATTTCTTGATTTACGCAAAGTGGTCGTAGAGACGTTCTGTTGCTACTCAAATCAAAGATCCGTGATAGTAATAGAGTAAAATGGAAAAAAAATCTGAAAATATTGATTTCTCGATTTACACAAAGTGCTCGTAGAGACAGACGTTTTGTTGTTACTCAAATGATAGATCTGTAATAGTAACAGAAGAAAAAGATAAAAATTCCTAAAATTTTGATTTCTTGACTTACGCAAAGTGCTCGTAGAGACGTTTTGTTGCTACTCAAATGAAAGATCTGTGATAGTAATAGAGTAAAATGGAGAAAATTCCGAAAATTTTAATTTCTTGAATTACGCAAAGTACTCATAGAGACGTTTTGTTGGTACTCAAATGACAAATCTGTGATAGTAACAGAGGAAAAAGCAGAATATTAAGAAAATTTTAACTTCTTGATATACGCAAAGTACTCATAGAGACGTTTTGTTGTTACTCAAATGACAGATCTGTGATAGTAACAGAGGAAAAAGCAGAATATTCCGAAAATTTTAATTTCTTGATTTACGCAAAGTGCTCGTAGAGACGTTTTGTTGTTACTCAAATGACGGATCTGTCATAGTAACAGAGGAAAAAGAGAAAAATTCCTAAAATTTTGATTTCTTGACTTACGCAAAGTGCTCGTCGAGACGTTTTGTTGCTACTCAAATGAAAGATCTGTGATAGTAACAGAGGAAAAGGCAAAATATTCCAAAATTTTTAATTTCTTGATTTACGCAAAGTACTCGTAGAGACGTTCTGTTGCTACTCAAATGAAACATCTGTGATAGTAATAGAGTAAAATGGAAAAAATTCCGAAAATTTTGATTTTTCGATTTACGCAAAGTGCTCGTAGAGACGTTTTGTTGTTACTCAAATGACAGATCTGTGATAGTAACAGAGGAAAATACAAAATATTCCGAAAATTTTAATTTCTTGATATACGCAAAGTACTCGTAGAAACGTTTTGTTGTTACTCAAATGACAGATCTGTGATAGTAACAGAGGAAAAGGCAAAATATTCCAAAATTTTTAATTTCTTGATTTACGCAAAGTACTCGTAGAGACGTTCTGTTGCTACTCAAATGAAACATCTGTGATAGTAATAGAGTAAAATGGAAAAAATTCCGAAAATTTTGATTTTTCGATTTACGCAAAGTGCTCGTAGAGACGTTTTGTTGTTACTCAAATGACAGATCTGTCATAGTAAGAGAGGAAAAAGAGAAAAATTCCTAAAATTTTGATTTCTTGACTTACGCAAAGTGCTCGTAGTGACATTTCGTTGCTACTCAAATGAAAGATCTGTGATAGTAATAGAGTAAAATGGAAAAAAATCCGAAAATTTTAATTTCTTGATTTACGCAAACTACTCATCGAGACGTTTTGTTGGTACTCAAATGACAGATCTGTCATAGTAACAGAGGAAAAAGCAAAATATTCCGAAAAATTTAATTTCTTGATTTACGCAAAGTGGTCGTAGAGACATTTTGTTGCTACTCAAATGCCAGATCTGTGATAGTAACAGAAGAAAAAGCAAAATATTCCGAAAATTTTATTTTCTTGATTTACGCAAAGTACTCGTAGAGACGTTTTGTTGTTACTCAAATGACAGATCTGTGATAGTAACAGAGGAAAAAGCAGAATATTCCGAAAATTTTAATTTCTTGTTTTACGCAAAGTGCTCGTAGAGACGTTTTGTTGTTACTCAAATGACAGATCTGTCATAGTAACAGAGGAAAAAGAGAAAAATTCCTAAAATTTTGATTTCTTGACTTACGCAAAGTGCTCGTAGAGACGTTTTGTTGCTACTCAAATGAAAGATCTGTGATAGTAACAGAGGAAAAAGCAAAATATTCCAAAAATTTTAATTTCTTGATTTACGCAAAGTACTCGTAGAGACGTTTTGTTGTTACTCAAATGACAGATCTGTGATAGTAACAGAGGAAAATACAAAATATTCCGAAAATTTTTATTTCTTGATATACGCAAAGTACTCGTAGAAACGTTTTGTTGTTACTCAAATGACAGATCTGTCATAGTAACAGAGGAAAAAGAGAAAAATTCCTAAAATTTTGATTTCTTGACTTACGCAAAGTGCTCGTAGAGACGTTTGGTTGCTACTCAAATGAAAGATCTGTGATAGTAATAGAGTAAAATGGAAAAAAATCCGAAAATTTTAATTTCTTGATTTACGAAAACTACTCATCGAGACGTTTTGTTGGTACTCAAATGACAGATCTGTGATAGTAACAGAGGAAAAAGCAAAATATTCCGAAAATTTTAATTTCTTGATTTACGCAAAGTGGTCGTAGAGACATTTTGTTGCTACTCAAATGCCAGATCTGTGATAGTAACAGAAGAAAAAGCAAAATATTCCGAAAATTTTATTTTCTTGATTTACGCAAAGTACTCGTAGAGACGTTTTGTTGTTACTCAAATGACAGATCTGTGATAGTAACAGAGGAAAAAGCAAAATATTCCAAAAATTTTAATTTCTTGATTTACGCAAAGTACTCGTAGAGACGTTCTGTTGCTACTCAAATGAAAGATCTGTGATAGTAATAGAGTAAAATGGAAAAAATTCCGAAAATTTTGATTTTTCGATTTACGCAAAGTGCTCGTAGAGACGTTTTGTTGTTACTCAAATGACAGATCTGTCATAGTAACAGAGGAAAAAGAGAAAAATTCCTAAAATTTTGATTTCTTGACTTACGCAAAGTGCTCGTAGAGACGTTTGGTTGCTACTCAAATGAAAGATCTGTGATAGTAATAGAGTAAAATGGAAAAAATTCCGAAAATTTTAATTTCTTGATTTACGCAAAGTACTCATAGAGACGTTTTGGTGGTACTCAAATGACAGATCTGTGATAGTAACAGAGGAAAAAGCAAAATATTCCGAAAATTTTAATTTCTCAATTTACGCAAAGTGCTCGTAGAGACGTTTTGTTGTTACTCAAATGACAGATCTGTGATAGTAACAGAAGAAAAAGCAAAATATTCCGAAAATTTTATTTTCTTGATTTACGCAAAGTACTCGTAGAGACGTTTTGTTGTTACTCAAATGACAGATCTGTGATAGTAACAGAGGAAAAAGCAAAATATTCCAAAAATTTTAATTTCTTGATTTACGCAAAGTACTCGTAGAGACGTTCTGTTGCTACTCAAATGAAAGATCTGTGATAGTAATAGAGTAAAATGGAAAAAATTCCGAAAATTTTGATTTTTCGATTTACGCAAAGTGCTCGTAGACACGTTTTGTTGTTACTCAAATGACAGATCTGTCATAGTAACAGAGGAAAAAGAGAAAAATTCCTAAAATTTTGATTTCTTGACTTACGCAAAGTGCTCGTAGAGACATTTGGTTGCTACTCAAATGAAAGATCTGTGATAGTAATAGAGTAAAATGGAAAAAATTCCGAAAATTTTAATTTCTTGATTTACGCAAAGTACTCATAGAGACGTTTTGGTGGTACTCAAATGACAGATCTGTGATAGTAACAGAGGAAAAAGCAAAATATTCCGAAAATTTTAATTTCTCAATTTACGCAAAGTGCTCGTAGAGACGTTTTGTTGTCACTCAAATGACAGATCTGTGATATTAATAGAGGAAAATGCAAAATATTCCGAAAATTTTAATTTCTTGATATACGCAAAGTACTCGTAGAGACGTTTTGTTGTTACTCAAATGACAGATCTGTGATAGTAACAGAGGAAAAAGCAAAATATTCCGAAAATTTTAATTTCTTGATATACGCAAAGTACTCGTAGATACGTTTTGTTGTTACTCAAATGACAGATCTGTGATAGTAACAGAGGAAAAAGCAAAATATTCCAAAAATTTTAATTTCTTGATTTACGCAAAGTGGTCGTAGAGACGTTCTGTTGCTACTCAAATCCAAGATCCGTGATAGTAATAGAGTAAAATGGAAAAAAATCCGAAAATATTGATTTCTCGATTTACACAAAGTGCTCGTAGAGACAGACGTTTTGTTGTTACTCAAATGATAGATCTGTAATAGTAACAGAAGAAAAAGATAAAAATTCCTAAAATTTTCATTTCTTGACTTACGCAAAGTGCTCGTAGAGACGTTTTGTTGCTACTCAAATGAAAGATCTGTGATAGTAATAGAGTAAAATGGAGAAAATTCCGAAAATTTTAATTTCTTGAATTACGCAAAGTACTCATAGAGACGTTTTGTTGGTACTCAAATGACAAATCTGTGATAGTAACAGAGGAAAAAGCAGAATATTAAGAAAATTTTAACTTCTTGATATACGCAAAGTACTCATAGAGACGTTTTGTTGTTACTCAAATGACAGATCTGTGATAGTAACAGAGGAAAAAGCAGAATATTCCGAAAATTTTAATTTCTTGATTTACGCAAAGTGCTCGTAGAGACGTTTTGTTGTTACTCAAATGACGGATCTGTCATAGTAACAGAGGAAAAAGAGAAAAATTCCTAAAATTTTGATTTCTTGACTTACGCAAAGTGCTCGTCGAGACGTTTTGTTGCTACTCAAATGAAAGATCTGTGATAGTAACAGAGGAAAAAGCAAAATATTCCAAAAATTTTAATTTCTTGATTTACGCAAAGTACTCGTAGAGACGTTTTGTTGTTACTCAAATGACAGATCTGTGATAGTAACAGAGGAAAATACAAAATATTCCGAAAATTTTAATTTCTTGATATACGCAAAGTACTCGTAGAAACGTTTTGTTGTTACTCAAATGACAGATCTGTGATAGTAACAGAGGAAAAGGCAAAATATTCCAAAAAATTTAATTTCTTGATTTACGCAAAGTACTCGTAGAGACGTTCTGTTGCTACTCAAATGAAACATCTGTGATAGTAATAGAGTAAAATGGAAAAAATTCCGAAAATTTTGATTTTTCGATTTACGCAAAGTGCTCGTAGAGACGTTTTGTTGTTACTCAAATGACAGATCTGTCATAGTAACAGAGGAAAAAGAGAAAAATTCCTAAAATTTTGATTTCTTGACTTACGCAAAGTGCTCGTAGTGACATTTGGTTGCTACTCAAATGAAAGATCTGTGATAGTAATAGAGTAAAATGGAAAAAAATCCGAAAATTTTAATTTCTTGATTTACGCAAACTACTCATCGAGACGTTTTGTTGGTACTCAAATGATTTCTTGATTTACGCAAAGTGGTCGTAGAGACATATTGTTGCTACTCAAATGCCAGATCTGTGATAGTAACAGAAGAAAAAGCAAAATATTCCGAAAATTTTATTTTCTTGATTTACGCAAAGTACTCGTAGAGACGTTTTGTTGTTACTCAAATGACAGATCTGTGATAGTAACAGAGGAAAAAGCAGAATATTCCGAAAATTTTAATTTCTTGATTTACGCAAAGTGCTCGTAGAGACGTTTTGTTGTTACTCAAATGACAGATCTGTCATAGTAACAGAGGAAAAAGAGAAAAATTCCTAAAATTTTGATTTCTTGACTTACGCAAAGTGCTCGTAGAGACGTTTTGTTGCTACTCAAATGAAAGATCTGTGATAGTAACAGAGGAAAAAGCAAAATATTCCAAAAATTTTAATTTCTTGATTTACGCAAAGTACTCGTAGAGACGTTTTGTTGTTACTCAAATGACAGATCTGTGATAGTAACAGAGGAAAATACAAAATATTCCGAAAATTTTAATTTCTTGATATACGCAAAGTACTCGTAGAAACGTTTTGTTGTTACTCAAATGACAGATCTGTGATAGTAACAGGAAAAAGCAAAATATTCCAAAAATTTTAATTTCTTGATTTACGCAAAGTACTCGTAGAGACGTTCTGTTGCTACTCAAATGAAAGATCTGTGATAGTAATAGAGTAAAATGGAAAAAATTCCGAAAATTTTGATTTTTCGATTTACGCAAAGTGCTCGTAGAGACGTTTTGTTGTTACTCAAATGACAGATCTGTCATAGTAACAGAGGAAAAAGAGAAAAATTCCTAAAATTTTGATTTCTTGACTTACGCAAAGTGCTCGTAGAGACGTTTGGTTGCTACTCAAATGAAAGATCTCTGATAGTAATAGAGTAAAATGGAAAAAAATCCGAAAATTTTAATTTCTTGATTTACGCAAACTACTCATCGAGACGTTTTGTTGGTACTCAAATGACAGATCTGTGATAGTAACAGAGGAAAAAGCAAAATATTCAAAAAATTTTAATTTCTTGATTTACGCAAAGTGGTCGTAGAGACATTTTGTTGCTACTCAAATGCCAGATCTGTGATAGTAACAGAAGAAAAAGCAAAATATTCCGAAAATTTTAATTTCTTGATATACGCAAAGTACTCGTAGAAACGTTTTGTTGTTACTCAAATGACAGATCTGTGATAGTAACAGAGGAAAAAGCAAAATATTCCAAAAATTTTAATTTCTTGATTTACGCAAAGTACTCGTAGATACGTTTTGTTGTTACTCAAATGACAGATCTGTGATAGTAACAGAGGAAAATACAAAATATTCCGAAAATTTTAATTTCTTGATACACGCAAAGTACTCGTAGAAACGTTTTGTTGTTACTCAAATGACAGATCTGTGATAGTAACAGAGGAAAAAGCAAAATATTCCGAAAATTTTAATTTCTTGATATACGCAAAGTACTCATAGAGACGTTTTGTTGTTACTCAAATGACAGATCTGTGATAGTAACAGAGGAAAAAGCAGAATATTCCGAAAATTTTAATTTCTTGATTTACGCAAAGTGCTCGTAGAGACGTTTTGTTGTTACTCAAATGACAGATCAGTCATAGTAACAGAGGAAAAAGAGAAAAATTCCTAAAATTTTGATTTCTTGACTTACGAAAGTGCTCGTAGAGACGTTTTGTTGCTACTCAAATGAAAGATCTGTGATAGTAACAGAGGAAAAAGCAAAATATTCCAAAAATTTTAATTTCTTGATTTACGCAAAGTACTCGTAGAGACGTTTTGTTGTTACTCAAATGACAGATCTGTGATAGTAACAGGAAAAAGCAAAATATTCCAAAAATTTTAATTTCTTGATTTACGCAAAGTACTCGTAGAGACGTTCTGTTGCTACTCAAATGAAAGATCTGTGATAGTAATAGAGTAAAATGGAAAAAATTCCGAAAATTTTGATTTTTCGATTTACGCAAAGTGCTCGTAGAGACGTTTTGTTGTTACTCAAATGACAGATCTGTCATAGTAACAGAGGAAAAAGAGAAAAATTCCTAAAATTTTGATTTCTTGACTTACGCAAAGTGCTCGTAGAGACGTTTGGTTGCTACTCAAATGAAAGATCTCTGATAGTAATAGAGTAAAATGGAAAAAAATCCGAAAATTTTAATTTCTTGATTTACGCAAACTACTCATCGAGACGTTTTGTTGGTACTCAAATGACAGATCTGTGATAGTAACAGAGGAAAAAGCAAAATATTCAAAAAATTTTAATTTCTTGATTTACGCAAAGTGGTCGTAGAGACATTTTGTTGCTACTCAAATGCCAGATCTGTGATAGTAACAGAAGAAAAAGCAAAATATTCCGAAAATTTTAATTTCTTGATATACGCAAAGTACTCGTAGAAACGTTTTGTTGTTACTCAAATGACAGATCTGTGATAGTAACAGAGGAAAAAGCAAAATATTCCAAAAATTTTAATTTCTTGATTTACGCAAAGTACTCGTAGATACGTTTTGTTGTTACTCAAATGACAGATCTGTGATAGTAACAGAGGAAAATACAAAATATTCCGAAAATTTTAATTTCTTGATACACGCAAAGTACTCGTAGAAACGTTTTGTTGTTACTCAAATGACAGATCTGTGATAGTAACAGAGGAAAAAGCAAAATATTCCGAAAATTTTAATTTCTTGATATACGCAAAGTACTCATAGAGACGTTTTGTTGTTACTCAAATGACAGATCTGTGATAGTAACAGAGGAAAAAGCAGAATATTCCGAAAATTTTAATTTCTTGATTTACGCAAAGTGCTCGTAGAGACGTTTTGTTGTTACTCAAATGACAGATCAGTCATAGTAACAGAGGAAAAAGAGAAAAATTCCTAAAATTTTGATTTCTTGACTTACGAAAGTGCTCGTAGAGACGTTTTGTTGCTACTCAAATGAAAGATCTGTGATAGTAACAGAGGAAAAAGCAAAATATTCCAAAAATTTTAATTTCTTGATTTACGCAAAGTACTCGTAGAGACGTTTTGTTGTTACTCAAATGACAGATCTGTGATAGTAACAGAGGAAAATACAAAATATTCCGAAAATTTTAATTTCTTGATATACCCAAAGTACTCGTAGAAACGTTTTGTAGTTACTCAAATGACAGATCTGTGATAGTAACAGAGGAAAAAGCAAAATATTCCGAAAATTTTAATTTCTTGATATACGCAAAGTACTCGTAGATACGTTTTGTTGTTACTCAAATGACAGATCTGTGATAGTAACAGAGGAAAAAGCAAAATATTCCAAAAATTTTAATTTCTTGATTTACGCAAAGTGGTCGTAGAGACGTTCTGTTGCTACTCAAATCAAAGATCCGTGATAGTAATAGAGTAAAATGGAAAAAAATTCGAAAATATTGATTTCTCGATTTACACAAAGTGCTCGTAGAGACAGACGTTTTGTTGTTACTCAAATGATAGATCTGTGATAGTAACAGAGGAAAAAGCAAAATATTCCGAAAATTTTAATTTCTTGATATACGCAAAGTACTCGTAGATACGTTTTGTTGTTACTCAAATGACAGATCTGTGATAGTAACAGAAGAAAAAGCAAAATATTCCGAAAATTTTAATTTCTTGATATACGCAAAGTACTCGTAGAAACGTTTTGTTGTTACTCAAATGACAGATCTGTGATAGCAACAGAGGAAAAAGCAAAATATTCCAAAAATTTTAATTTCTTGATTTACGCAAAGTGGTCGTAGAGACGTTCTGTTGCTACTCAAATCAAAGATACGTGATAGTAATAGAGTAAAATGGAAAAAATTCCGAAAATATTGATTTCTCGATTTACACAAAGTGCTCGTAGAGAC
Organism: Geotrupes spiniger; assembly: GCA_959613385.1. Lineage (NCBI taxonomy): Eukaryota > Metazoa > Arthropoda > Insecta > Coleoptera > Geotrupidae > Geotrupes > Geotrupes spiniger. Next base: position 762,123 of record CAUIJQ010000006.1, read on the forward strand.
AGACGTTCTGTTGCTACTCAAATGAAAGATCTGTGATAGTAATAGAGTAAAATGGAAAAAATTCCGAAAATTTTGATTTTTCGATTTACGCAAAGTGCTCGTAGAGACGTTTTGTTGTAACTCAAATGACAGATCTGTGATAGTAACAGAGGAAAAAGCAAAATATTCCAAAAATTTTAATTTCTTGATTTACGCAAAGTACTCGTAGAGACGTTCTGTTGCTACTCAAATGAAAGATCTGTGATAGTAATAGAGTAAAATGGAAAAAATTCCGAAAATTTTGATTTTTCGATTTACGCAAAGTGCTCGTAGAGACGTTTTGTTGTTACTCAAATGACAGATCTGTCATAGTAACAGAGGAAAAAGAGAAAAATTCCTAAAATTTTGATTTCTTGACTTACGCAAAGTGCTCGTAGAGACGTTTGGTTGCTACTCAAATGAAAGATCTGTGATAGTAATAGAGTAAAATGGAAAAAATTCCGAAAATTTTAATTTCTTGATTTACGCAAAGTACTCATAGAGACGTTTTGGTGGTACTCAAATGACAGATCTGTGATAGTAACAGAGGAAAAAGCAAAATATTCCGAAAATTTTAATTTCTCAATTTACGCAAAGTGCTCGTAGAGACGTTTTGTTGTTACTCAAATGACAGATCTGTGATAGTAACAGAAGAAAAAGCAAAATATTCCGAAAATTTTATTTTCTTGATTTACGCAAAGTACTCGTAGAGACGTTTTGTTGTTACTCAAATGACAGATCTGTGATAGTAACAGAGGAAAAAGCAAAATATTCCAAAAATTTTAATTTCTTGATTTACGCAAAGTACTCGTAGAGACGTTTTGTTGTTACTCAAATGACAGATCTGTGATAGTAATAGAGTAAAAAGCAAAATATTCCAAAAATTTTAATTTCTTGATTTACGCAAAGTGGTCGTAGAGACGTTCTGTTGCTACTCAAATCCAAGATCCGTGATAGTAATAGAGTAAAATGGAAAAAAATCCGAAAATATTGATTTCTCGATTTACACAAAGTGCTCGTAGAGACAGACGTTTTGTTGTTACTCAAATGATAGATCTGTAATAGTAACAGAAGAAAAAGATAAAAATTCCTAAAATTTTCATTTCTTGACTTACGCAAAGTGCTCGTAGAGACGTTTTGTTGCTACTCAAATGAAAGATCTGTGATAGTAATAGAGTAAAATGGAGAAAATTCCGAAAATTTTAATTTCTTGAATTACGCAAAGTACTCATAGAGACGTTTTGTTGGTACTCAAATGACAAATCTGTGATAGTAACAGAGGAAAAAGCAGAATATTAAGAAAATTTTAACTTCTTGATATACGCAAAGTACTCATAGAGACGTTTTGTTGTTACTCAAATGACAGATCTGTGATAGTAACAGAGGAAAAAGCAGAATATTCCGAAAATTTTAATTTCTTGATTTACGCAAAGTGCTCGTAGAGACGTTTTGTTGTTACTCAAATGACGGATCTGTCATAGTAACAGAGGAAAAAGAGAAAAATTCCTAAAATTTTGATTTCTTGACTTACGCAAAGTGCTCGTCGAGACGTTTTGTTGCTACTCAAATGAAAGATCTGTGATAGTAACAGAGGAAAAAGCAAAATATTCCAAAAATTTTAATTTCTTGATTTACGCAAAGTACTCGTAGAGACGTTTTGTTGTTACTCAAATGACAGATCTGTGATAGTAACAGAGGAAAATACAAAATATTCCGAAAATTTTAATTTCTTGATATACGCAAAGTACTCGTAGAAACGTTTTGTTGTTACTCAAATGACAGATCTGTGATAGTAACAGAGGAAAAGGCAAAATATTCCAAAAAATTTAATTTCTTGATTTACGCAAAGTACTCGTAGAGACGTTCTGTTGCTACTCAAATGAAACATCTGTGATAGTAATAGAGTAAAATGGAAAAAATTCCGAAAATTTTGATTTTTCGATTTACGCAAAGTGCTCGTAGAGACGTTTTGTTGTTACTCAAATGACAGATCTGTCATAGTAACAGAGGAAAAAGAGAAAAATTCCTAAAATTTTGATTTCTTGACTTACGCAAAGTGCTCGTAGTGACATTTGGTTGCTACTCAAATGAAAGATCTGTGATAGTAATAGAGTAAAATGGAAAAAAATCCGAAAATTTTAATTTCTTGATTTACGCAAACTACTCATCGAGACGTTTTGTTGGTACTCAAATGATTTCTTGATTTACGCAAAGTGGTCGTAGAGACATATTGTTGCTACTCAAATGCCAGATCTGTGATAGTAACAGAAGAAAAAGCAAAATATTCCGAAAATTTTATTTTCTTGATTTACGCAAAGTACTCGTAGAGACGTTTTGTTGTTACTCAAATGACAGATCTGTGATAGTAACAGAGGAAAAAGCAGAATATTCCGAAAATTTTAATTTCTTGATTTACGCAAAGTGCTCGTAGAGACGTTTTGTTGTTACTCAAATGACAGATCTGTCATAGTAACAGAGGAAAAAGAGAAAAATTCCTAAAATTTTGATTTCTTGACTTACGCAAAGTGCTCGTAGAGACGTTTTGTTGCTACTCAAATGAAAGATCTGTGATAGTAACAGAGGAAAAAGCAAAATATTCCAAAAATTTTAATTTCTTGATTTACGCAAAGTACTCGTAGAGACGTTTTGTTGTTACTCAAATGACAGATCTGTGATAGTAACAGAGGAAAATACAAAATATTCCGAAAATTTTAATTTCTTGATATACGCAAAGTACTCGTAGAAACGTTTTGTTGTTACTCAAATGACAGATCTGTGATAGTAACAGGAAAAAGCAAAATATTCCAAAAATTTTAATTTCTTGATTTACGCAAAGTACTCGTAGAGACGTTCTGTTGCTACTCAAATGAAAGATCTGTGATAGTAATAGAGTAAAATGGAAAAAATTCCGAAAATTTTGATTTTTCGATTTACGCAAAGTGCTCGTAGAGACGTTTTGTTGTTACTCAAATGACAGATCTGTCATAGTAACAGAGGAAAAAGAGAAAAATTCCTAAAATTTTGATTTCTTGACTTACGCAAAGTGCTCGTAGAGACGTTTGGTTGCTACTCAAATGAAAGATCTCTGATAGTAATAGAGTAAAATGGAAAAAAATCCGAAAATTTTAATTTCTTGATTTACGCAAACTACTCATCGAGACGTTTTGTTGGTACTCAAATGACAGATCTGTGATAGTAACAGAGGAAAAAGCAAAATATTCAAAAAATTTTAATTTCTTGATTTACGCAAAGTGGTCGTAGAGACATTTTGTTGCTACTCAAATGCCAGATCTGTGATAGTAACAGAAGAAAAAGCAAAATATTCCGAAAATTTTAATTTCTTGATATACGCAAAGTACTCGTAGAAACGTTTTGTTGTTACTCAAATGACAGATCTGTGATAGTAACAGAGGAAAAAGCAAAATATTCCAAAAATTTTAATTTCTTGATTTACGCAAAGTACTCGTAGATACGTTTTGTTGTTACTCAAATGACAGATCTGTGATAGTAACAGAGGAAAATACAAAATATTCCGAAAATTTTAATTTCTTGATACACGCAAAGTACTCGTAGAAACGTTTTGTTGTTACTCAAATGACAGATCTGTGATAGTAACAGAGGAAAAAGCAAAATATTCCGAAAATTTTAATTTCTTGATATACGCAAAGTACTCATAGAGACGTTTTGTTGTTACTCAAATGACAGATCTGTGATAGTAACAGAGGAAAAAGCAGAATATTCCGAAAATTTTAATTTCTTGATTTACGCAAAGTGCTCGTAGAGACGTTTTGTTGTTACTCAAATGACAGATCAGTCATAGTAACAGAGGAAAAAGAGAAAAATTCCTAAAATTTTGATTTCTTGACTTACGAAAGTGCTCGTAGAGACGTTTTGTTGCTACTCAAATGAAAGATCTGTGATAGTAACAGAGGAAAAAGCAAAATATTCCAAAAATTTTAATTTCTTGATTTACGCAAAGTACTCGTAGAGACGTTTTGTTGTTACTCAAATGACAGATCTGTGATAGTAACAGAGGAAAATACAAAATATTCCGAAAATTTTAATTTCTTGATATACGCAAAGTACTCGTAGAAACGTTTTGTAGTTACTCAAATGACAGATCTGTGATAGTAACAGAGGAAAAAGCAAAATATTCCGAAAATTTTAATTTCTTGATATACGCAAAGTACTCGTAGATACGTTTTGTTGTTACTCAAATGACAGATCTGTGATAGTAACAGAGGAAAAAGCAAAATATTCCAAAAATTTTAATTTCTTGATTTACGCAAAGTGGTCGTAGAGACGTTCTGTTGCTACTCAAATCAAAGATCCGTGATAGTAATAGAGTAAAATGGAAAAAAATTCGAAAATATTGATTTCTCGATTTACACAAAGTGCTCGTAGAGACAGACGTTTTGTTGTTACTCAAATGATAGATCTGTGATAGTAACAGAGGAAAAAGCAAAATATTCCGAAAATTTTAATTTCTTGATATACGCAAAGTACTCGTAGATACGTTTTGTTGTTACTCAAATGACAGATCTGTGATAGTAACAGAAGAAAAAGCAAAATATTCCGAAAATTTTAATTTCTTGATATACGCAAAGTACTCGTAGAAACGTTTTGTTGTTACTCAAATGACAGATCTGTGATAGCAACAGAGGAAAAAGCAAAATATTCCAAAAATTTTAATTTCTTGATTTACGCAAAGTGGTCGTAGAGACGTTCTGTTGCTACTCAAATCAAAGATACGTGATAGTAATAGAGTAAAATGGAAAAAATTCCGAAAATATTGATTTCTCGATTTACACAAAGTGCTCGTAGAGACAGACGTTCTGTTGCTACTCAAATGAAAGATCTGTGATAGTAATAGAGTAAAATGGAAAAAATTCCGAAAATTTTGATTTTTCGATTTACGCAAAGTGCTCGTAGAGACGTTTTGTTGTAACTCAAATGACAGATCTGTCATAGTAACAGAGGAAAAAGAGAAAAATTCCTAAAATTTTGATTTCTTGACTTACGCAAAGTGCTCGTAGAGACGTTTGGTTGCTACTCAAATGAAAGATCTGTGATAGTAATAGAGTAAAATGGAAAAAAATCCGAAAATTTTAATTTCTTGATTTACGCAAACTACTCATCGAGACGTTTTGTTGGTACTCAAATGACAGATCTGTGATAGTAACAGAGGAAAAAGCAAAATATTCCGAAAATTTTAATTTCTTGATTTACGCAAAGTGGTCGTAGAGAGATTTTGTTGATACTCAAATGCCAGATCTGTGATAGTAACAGAAGAAAAAGCAAAATATTCCGAAAATTTTATTTTCTTGATTTACGCAAAGTACTCATAGAGACGTTTTGGTGGTACTCAAATGACAGATCTGTGATAGTAACAGAGGAAAAAGCAAAATATTCCGAAAATTTTAATTTCTCAATTTACGCAAAGTGCTCGTAGAGACGTTTTGTTGTCACTCAAATGACAGATCTGTGATATTAACAGAGGAAAATGCAAAATATTCCGAAAATTTTAATTTCTTGATATACGCAAAGTACTCGTAGAGACGTTTTGTTGTTACTCAAATGACAGATCTGTGATAGTAACAGAGGAAAAAGCAAAATATTCCGAAAATTTTAATTTCTTGATATACGCAAAGTACTCGTAGATACGTTTTGTTGTTACTCAAATGACAGATCTGTGATAGTAACAGAGGAAAAAGCAAAATATTCCAAAAATTTTAATTTCTTGATTTACGCAAAGTGGTCGTAGAGACGTTCTGTTGCTACTCAAATCAAAGATCCGTGATAGTAATAGAGTAAAATGGAAAAAAATCCGAAAATATTGATTTCTCGATTTACACAAAGTGCTCGTAGAGACAGACGTTTTGTTGTTACTCAAATGATAGATCTGTAATAGTAACAGAAGAAAAAGATAAAAATTCCTAAAATTTTGATTTCTTGACTTACGCAAAGTGCTCGTAGAGACGTTTTGTTCCTACTCAAATGAAAGATCTGTGATAGTAATAGAGTAAAATGGAGAAAATTCCGAAAATTTTAAATTCTTGAATTACGCAAAGTACTCATAGAGACGTTTTGTTGTTACTCAAATGACAGATCTGTGATAGTAACAGAGGAAAAAGCAGAATATTCCGAAAATTTTAATTTCTTGATTTACGCAAAGTGCTCGTAGAGACGTTTTGTTGTTACTCAAATGACAGATCTGTCATAGTAACAGAGGAAAAAGAGAAAAATTCCTAAAATTTTGATTTCTTGACTTACGCAAAGTGCTCGTAGAGACGTTTTGTTGCTACTCAAATGAAAGATCTGTGATAGTAACAGAGGAAAATACAAAATATTCCGAAAATTTTAATTTCTTGATATACGCAAAGTACTCGTAGAAACGTTTTGTTGTTACTCAAATGACAGATCTGTGATAGTAACAGACGAAAAAGCAAAATATTCCAAAAATTTTAATTTCTTGATTTACGCAAAGTACTCGTAGAGACGTTCTGTTGCTACTCAAATGAAAGATCTGTGATAGTAATAGAGTAAAATGGAAAAAAATCCGAAAATTTTAATTTCTTGATTTACGCAAACTACTCATCGAGACGTTTTGTTGGTACTCAAATGACAGATCTGTGATAGTAACAGAGGAAAAAGCAAAATATTCCGAAAATTTTTATTTCTTGATTTACGCAAAGTGGTCGTAGAGACATTTTGTTGCTACTCAAATGCCAGATCTGTGATAGTAACAGAAGAAAAAGCAAAATATTCCGAAAATTTTATTTTCTTGATTTACGCAAAGTACTCGTAGAGACGTTTTGTTGTTACTCAAATGACAGATCTGTGATAGTAACAGAGGAAAAAGCAGAATATTCCGAAAATTTTAATTTCTTGATTTACGCAAAGTGCTCGTAGAGACGTTTTGTTGTTACTCAAATGACAGATCTGTCATAGTAACAGAGGAAAAAGAGAAAAATTCCTAAAATTTTGATTTCTTGACTTACGCAAAGTGCTCGTAGAGACGTTTTGTTGCTACTCAAATGAAAGATCTGTGATAGTAACAGAGGAAAATACAAAATATTCCGAAAATTTTAATTTCTTGATTTACGCAAAGTGGTCGTAGAGACATTTTGTTGCTACTCAAATGCCAGATCTGTGATAGTAACAGAAGAAAAAGCAAAATATTCCGAAAATTTTAATTTCTTGATATACGCAAAGTACTCGTAGAAACGTTTTGTTGTTACTCAAATGACAGATCTGTGATAGTAACAGAGGAAAAAGCAAAATATTCCAAAAATTTTAATTCCTTGATTTACGCAAAGTACTCGTAGAGACGTTTTGTTGTTACTCAAATGACAGATCTGTGATAGTAACAGAGGAAAATACAAAATATTCCGAAAATTTTAATTTCTTGATATACGCAAAGTACTCGTAGAAACGTTTTGTTGTTACTCAAATGACAGATCTGTGATAGTAACAGAGGAAAAAGCAGAATATTCCGAAAATTTTAATTTCTTGATTTACGCAAAGTGCTCGTAGAGACGTTTTGTTGTTACTCAAATGACAGATCAGTCATAGTAACAGAGAAAAAAGAGAAAAATTCCTAAAATTTTGATTTCTTGACTTACGCAAAGTGCTCGTAGAGACGTTTTGTTGCTACTCAAATGAAAGATCTGTGATAGTAACAGAGGAAAAAGCAAAATATTCCGAAAATTTTAATTTCTTGATATACGCAAAGTACTCGTAGAAACGTTTTGTTGTTACTCAAATGACAGATCTGTGATAGTAACAGAGGAAAAAGCAAAATATTCCAAAAATTTTAATTTCTTGATTTACGCAAAGTACTCGTAGAGACGTTTTGTTGTTACTCAAATGACAGATCTGTGATAGTAACAGAGGAAAATACAAAATATTCCGAAAATTTTAATTTCTTGATATACGCAAAGTACTCGTAGAAACGTTTTGTTGTTACTCAAATGACAGATCTGTGATAGTAACAGAGGAAAAAGCAGAATATTCCGAAAATTTTAATTTCTTGATTTACGCAAAGTGCTCGTAGAGACGTTTTGTTGTTACTCAAATGACAGATCAGTCATAGTAACAGAGGAAAAAGAGAAAAAATCCTAAAATTTTGATTTCTTGACTTACGCAAAGTGCTCGTAGAGACGTTTTGTTGCTACTCAAATGAAAGATCTGTGATAGTAACAGAGGAAAAAGCAAAATATTCCAAAAATTTTAATTTCTTGATTTACGCAAAGTACTCGTAGAGACGTTTTGTTGTTACTCAAATGACAGATCTGTGATAGTAACAGAGGAAAATACAAAATATTCCGAAAATTTTAATTTCTTGATATACGCAAAGTACTCGTAGAAACGTTTTGTTGTTACTCAAATGACAGATCTGTGATAGTAACAGAGGAAAAAGCAAAATATTCCGAAAATTTTAATTTCTAGATATACGCAAAGTACTCGTAGATACGTTTTGTTGTTACTCAAATGACAGATCTGTGATAGTAACAGAGGAAAAAGCAAAATATTCCAAAAATTTTAATTTCTTGATTTACGCAAAGTGGTCGTAGAGACGTTCTGTTGCTACTCAAATCAAAGATCCGTGATAGTAATAGAGTAAAATGGAAAAAAATCCGAAAATATTGATTTCTCGATTTACACAAAGTGCTCGTAGAGACAGACGTTTTGTTGTTACTCAAATGATAGATCTGTGATAGTAACAGAGGAAAAAGCAAAATATTCCGAAAATTTTAATTTCTTGATATACGCAAAGTACTCGTAGATACGTTTTGTTGTTACTCAAATGACAGATGTGTGATAGTAACAGAAGAAAAAGCAAAATATTCCGAAAATTTTAATTTCTTGATATACGCAAAGTACTCGTAGAAACGTTTTGTTGTTACTCAAATGACAGATCTGTGATAGTAACAGAGGAAAAAGCAAAATATTCCAAAAATTTTAATTTCTTGATTTACGCAAAGTGGTCGTAGAGACGTTCTGTTGCTACTCAAATCAAAGATACGTGATAGTAATAGAGTAAAATGGAAAAAATTCCGAAAATATTGATTTCTCGATTTACACAAAGTGCTCGTAGAGACAGACGTTTTGTTGTTACTCAAATGATAGATCTGTAATAGTAACAGAAGAAAAAGATAAAAATTCCTAAAATTTTGATTTCTTGACTTACGCAAAGTGCTCGTAGAGACGTTTTGTTGCTACTCAAATGAAAGATCTGTGATAGTAATAGAGTAAAATGGAGAAAATTCCGAAAATTTTAATTTCTTGAATTACGCAAAGTACTCATAGAGACGTTTTGTTGTTACTCAAATGACAGATCTGTGATAGTAACAGAGGAAAAAGCAGAATATTCCGAAAATTTTAATTTCTTGATTTACGCAAACTAATTTTATTTTCTTGATTTACGCAAAGTACTCGTAGAGACGTTTTGTTGTTACTCAAATGACAGATCTGTGATAGTAACAGAGGAAAAAGCAAAATATTCCAAAAATTTTAATTTCTTGATTTACGCAAAGTACTCGTAGAGGCGTTCTGTTGCTACTCAAATGAAAGATCTGTGATAGTAATAGAGTAAAATGGAAAAAATTCCGAAAATTTTGATTTTTCGATTTACGCAAAGTGCTCGTAGAGACGTTTTGTTGTTACTCAAATGACAGATCTGTCATAGTAACAGAGGAAAAAGAGAAAAATTCCTAAAATTTTGATTTCTTGACTTACGCAAAGTGCTCGTAGAGACGTTTGGTTGCTACTCAAATGAAAGATCTGTGATAGTAATAGAGTAAAATGGAAAAAATTCCGAAAATTTTAATTTCTTGATTTACGCAAACTACTCATCGAGACGTTTTGTTGGTACTCAAATGACAGATCTGTGATAGTAACAGAGGAAAAAGCAAAATATTCCGAAAATTTTAATTTCTTGATTTACGCAAAGTGGTCGTAGAGACATTTAGTTGCTACTCAAATGCCAGATCTATGATAGTAACAGAAGAAAAAGCAAAATATTCCGAAAATTTTAATTTCTTGATATACGCAAAGTACTCGTAGAAACGTTTTGTTGTTACTCAAATGACAGATCTGTGATAGTAACAGAGGAAAAAGCAAAATATTCCAAAAATTTTAATTTCTTGATTTACGCAAAGTACTCGTAGAGACGTTTTGTTGTTACTCAAATGACAGATCTGTGATAGTAACAGAGGAAAATACAAAATATTCCGAAAATTTTAATTTCTTGATATACGCAAAGTACTCATAGAGACGTTTTGTTGTTACTCAAATGACAGATCTGTGATAGTAACAGAGGAAAAAGCAGAATATTCCGAAAATTTTAATTTCTTGATTTACGCAAAGTGCTCGTAGAGACGTTTTGTTGTTACTCAAATGACAGATCAGTCATAGTAACAGAGGAAAAAGAGAAAAATTCCTAAAATTTTGATTTCTTGACTTACGCAAAGTGCTCGTAGAGACGTTTTGTTGCTACTCAAATGAAAGATCTGTGATAGTAACAGAAGAAAAAGCAAAATATTCCAAAAATTTTAATTTCTTGATTTACGCAAAGTACTCGTAGAGACGTTTTGTTGTTACTCAAATGACAGATCTGTGATAGTAACAGAGGAAAATACAAAATATTCCGAAAATTTTAATTTCTTGATATACGCAAAGTACTCGTAGAAACGTTTTGTTGTTACTCAAATGACAGATCTGTGATAGTAACAGAGGAAAAAGCAAAATATTCCGAAAATTTTAATTTCTTGATATAAGCAAAGTACTCGTAGATACGTTTTGTTGTTACTCAAATGACAGATCTGTGATAGTAACAGAGGAAAAAGCAAAATATTCCTAAAATTTTAATTTCTTGATTTACGCAAAGTGGTCGTAGAGACGTTCTGTTGCTACTCAAATCAAAGATCCGTGATAGTAATAGAGTAAAATGGAAAAAAATCCGAAAATATTGATTTCTCGATTTACACAAAGTGCTCGTAGAGACAGACGTTTTGTTGTTACTCAAATGATAGATCTGTGATAGTAACAGAGGAAAAAGCAAAATATTCCGAAAATTTTAATTTCTTGATATACGCAAAGTACTCGTAGATACGTTTTGTTGTTACTCAAATGACAGATCTGTGATAGTAACAGAAGAAAAAGCAAAATATTCCGAAAATTTTAATTTCTTGATATACGCAAAGTACTCGTAGAAACGTTTTGTTGTTACTCAAATGACAGATCTGTGATAGTAACAGAGGAAAAAGCAAAATATTCCAAAAATTTTAATTTCTTGATTTACGCAAAGTGGTCGTAGAGACGTTCTGTTGCTACTCAAATCAAAGATACGTGATAGTAATAGAGTAAAATGGAAAAAATTCCGAAAATATTGATTTCTCGATTTACACAAAGTGCTGGTAGAGACAGACGTTTTGTTGTTACTCAAATGATAGATCTGTAATAGTAACAGAAGAAAAAGATAAAAATTCCTAAAATTTTGATTTCTTGACTTACGCAAAGTGCTCGTAGAGACGTTTTGTTGCTACTCAAATGAAAGATCTGTGATAGTAATAGAGTAAAATGGAGAAAATTCCGAAAATTTTAATTTCTTGAATTACGCAAAGTACTCATAGAGACGTTTTGTTGTTACTCAAATGACAGATCTGTGATAGTAACAGAGGAAAAAGCAGAATATTCCGAAAATTTTAATTTCTTGATTTACGCAAAGTGCTCGTAGAGACGTTTTGTTGTTACTCAAATGACAGATCTGTCATAGTAACAGAGGAAAAAGAGAAAAATTCCTAAAATTTTGATTTCTTGACTTACGCAAAGTGCTCGTAGAGACGTTTTGTTGCTACTCAAATGAAAGATCTGTGATAGTAACAGAGGAAAAAGCAAAATATTCCAAAAATTTTAATTTCTTGATTTACGCAAAGTACTCGTAGAGACGTTTTGTTGTTACTCAAATGACAGATCTGTGATAGTAACAGAGGAAAATACAAAATATTCCGAAAATTTTAATTTCTTGATATACGCAAAGTACTCGTAGAAACGTTTTGTTGTTACTCAAATGAAAGATCTGTGATAGTAATAGAGTAAAATGGAAAAAATTCCGAAAATTTGGATTTTTCGATTTACGCTAAGTGCTCGTAGAGACGTTTTGTTGTTACTCAAATGACAGATCTGTCATAGTAACAGAGGAAAAAGAGAAAAATTCCTAAAATTTTGATTTCTTGACTTACGTAAAGTGCTCGTAGAGACGTTTGGTTGCTACTCAAATGAAAGATCTGTGATAGTAATAGAGTAAAATGGAAAAAAATCCGAAAATTTTAATTTCTTGATTTACGCAAACTACTCATCGAGACGTTTTGTTGGTACTCAAATGACAGATCTGTGATAGTAACAGAGGAAAAAGCAAAATATTCCAAAAATTTTAATTTCTTGATTTACGCAAAGTGGTCGTAGAGACATTTTGTTGCTACTCAAATGCCAGATCTGTGATAGTAACAGAAGAAAAAGCAAAATATTCCGAAAATTTTATTTTCTTGATTTACGCAAAGTACTCGTAGAGACGTTTTGTTGTTACTCAAATGACAGATCTGTGATAGTAACAGGAAAAAGCAAAATATTCCAAAAATTTTAATTTCTTGATTTACGCAAAGTACTCGTAGAGACGTTCTGTTGCTACTCAAATGAAAGATCTGTGATAGTAATAGAGTAAAATGGAAAAAATTCCGAAAATTTTAATTTCTTGATTTACGCAAAGTACTCATAGAGACGTTTTGGTGGTACTCAAATGACAGATCTGTGATAGTAACAGAGGAAAAAGCAAAATATTCCGAAACTTTTAATTTCTCAATTTACGCAAAGTGCTCGTAGAGACGTTTTGTTGTTACTCAAATGACAGATCTGTGATAGTAACAGAAGAAAAAGCAAAATATTCCGAAAATTTTATTTTCTTGATTTACGCAAAGTACTCGTAGAGACGTTTTGTTGTTACTCAAATGACAGATCTGTGATAGTAACAGAGGAATAAGCAAAATATTCCAAAAATTTTAATTTCTTGATTTACGCAAAGTACTCGTAGAGACGTTCTGTTGCTACTCAAATGAAAGATCTGTGATAGTAATAGAGTAAAATGGAAAAAATTCCGAAAATTTTGATTTTTCGATTTACGCAAAGTGCTCGTAGAGACGTTTTGTTGTTACTCAAATGACAGATCTGTGATAGTAACAGAGGAAAAAGCAAAATATTCCGAAAATTTTAATTTCTCAATTTACGCAAAGTGCTCGTAGAGACGTTTTGTTGTCACTCAAATGACAGATCTGTGATATTAACAGAGGAAAATGCAAAATATTCCGAAAATTTTAATTTCTTGATATACGCAAAGTACTCGTAGAGACGTTTTGTTGTTACTCAAATGACAGATCTGTGATAGTAACAGAGGAAAAAGCAAAATATTCCGAAAATTTTAATTTCTTGATATACGCAAAGTACTCGTAGATACGTTTTGTTGTTACTCAAATGACAGATCTGTGATAGTAACAGAGGAAAAAGCAAAATATTCCAAAAATTTTAATTTCTTGATTTACGCAAAGTGGTCGTAGAGACGTTCTGTTGCTACTCAAATCAAAGATCCGTGATAGTAATAGAGTAAAATGGAAAAAAATCCGAAAATATTGATTTCTCGATTTACACAAAGTGCTCGTAGAGACAGACGTTTTGTTGTTACTCAAATGATAGATCTGTAATAGTAACAGAAGAAAAAGATAAAAATTCCTAAAATTATGATTTCTTGACTTACGCAAAGTGCTCGTAGAGACGTTTTGTTGCTACTCAAATGAAAGATCTGTGATAGTAATAGAGTAAAATGGAGAAAATTCCGAAAATTTTAATTTCTTGAATTACGCAAAGTACTCATAGAGACGTTTTGTTGGTACTCAAATGACAAATCTGTGATAGTAACAGAGGAAAAAGCAGAATATTAAGAAAATTTTAACTTCTTGATATACGCAAAGTACTCATAGAGACGTTTTGTTGTTACTCAAATGACAGATCTGTGATAGTAACAGAGGAAAAAGCAGAATATTCCGAAAATTTTAATTTCTTGATTTACGCAATGTGCTCGTAGAGACGTTTTGTTGTTACTCAAATGACGGATCTGTCATAGTAACAGAGGAAAAAGAGAAAAATTCCTAAAATTTTGATTTCTTGACTTACGCAAAGTGCTCGTCGAGACGTTTTGTTGCTACTCAAATGAAAGATCTGTGATAGTAACAGAGGAAAAAGCAAAATATTCCAAAAATTTTAATTTCTTGATTTACGCAAAGTACTCGTAGAGACGTTTTGTTGTTACTCAAATGACAGATCTGTGATAGTAACAGAGGAAATACAAAATATTCCGAAAATTTTAATTTCTTTATATACGCAAAGTACTCGTAGAAACGTTTTGTTGTTACTCAAATGACAGATCTGTGATAGTAACAGAGGAAAAGGCAAAATATTCCAAAAATTTTAATTTCTTGATTTACGCAAAGTACTCGTAGAGACGTTCTGTTGCTACTCAAATGAAACATCTGTGATAGTAATAGAGTAAAATGGAAAAAATTCCGAAAATTTTGATTTTTCGATTTACGCAAAGTGCTCGTAGAGACGTTTTGTTGTTACTCAAATGACAGATCTGTCATAGTAACAGAGGAAAAAGAGAAAAATTCCTAAAATTTTGATTTCTTGACTTACGCAAAGTGCTCGTAGTGACATTTGGTTGCTACTCAAATGAAAGATCTGTGATAGTAATAGAGTAAAATGGAAAAAAATCCGAAAATTTTAATTTCTTGATTTACGCAAACTACTCATCGAGACGTTTTGTTGGTACTCAAATGATTTCTTGATTTACGCAAAGTGGTCGTAGAGACATTTTGTTGCTACTCAAATGCCAGATCTGTGATAGTAACAGAAGAAAAAGCAAAATATTCCGAAAATTTTATTTTCTTGATTTACGCAAAGTACTCGTAGAGACGTTTTGTTGTTACTCAAATGACAGATCTGTGATAGTAACAGAGGAAAAAGCAGAATATTCCGAAAATTTTAATTTCTTGATTTACGCAAAGTGCTCGTAGAGACGTTTTGTTGTTACTCAAATGACAGATCTGTCATAGTAACAGAGGAAAAAGAGAAAAATTCCTAAAATTTTGATTTCTTGACTTACGCAAAGTGCTCGTAAAGACGTTTTGTTGCTACTCAAATGAAAGATCTGTGATAGTAACAGAGGAAAAAGCAAAATATTCCAAAAATTTTAATTTCTTGATTTACGCAAAGTACTCGTAGAGACGTTTTGTTGTTACTCAAATGACAGATCTGTGATAGTAACAGAGGAAAATACAAAATATTCCGAAAATTTTAATTTCTTGATATACGCAAAGTACTCGTAGAAACGTTTTGTTGTTACTCAAATGACAGATCTGTGATAGTAACAGGAAAAAGCAAAATATTCCAAAAATTTTAATTTCTTGATTTACGCAAAGTACTCGTAGAGACGTTCTGTTGCTACTCAAATGAAAGATCTGTGATAGTAATAGAGTAAAATGGAAAAAATTCCGAAAATTTTGATTTTTCGATTTACGCAAAGTGCTCGTAGAGACGTTTTGTTGTTACTCAAATGACAGATCTGTCATAGTAACAGAGGAAAAAGAGAAAAATTCCTAAAATTTTGATTTCTTGACTTGCGCAAAGTGCTCGTAGAGACGTTTGGTTGCTACTCAAATGAAAGATCTCTGATAGTAATAGAGTAAAATGGAAAAAAATCCGAAAATTTTAATTTCTTGATTTACGCAAACTACTCATCGAGACGTTTTGTTGGTACTCAAATGACAGATCTGTGATAGTAACAGAGGAAAAAGCAAAATATTCAAAAAATTTTAATTTCTGATTTACGCAAAGTGGTCGTAGAGACATTTTGTTGCTACTCAAATGCCAGATCTGTGATAGTAACAGAAGAAAAAGCAAAATATTCCGAAAATTTTAATTTCTTGATATACGCAAAGTACTCGTAGAAACGTTTTGTTGTTACTCAAATGACAGATCTGTGATAGTAACAGAGGAAAAAGCAAAATATTCCAAAAATTTTAATTTCTTGATTTACGCAAAGTACTCGTAGAGACGTTTTGTTGTTACTCAAATGACAGATCTGTGATAGTAACAGAGGAAAATACAAAATATTCCGAAAATTTTAATTTCTTGATATACGCAAAGTACTCGTAGAAACGTTTTGTTGTTACTCAAATGACAGATCTGTGATAGTAACAGAGGAAAAAGCAAAATATTCCGAAAATTTTAATTTCTTGATATACGCAAAGTACTCATAGAGACGTTTTGTTGTTACTCAAATGACAGATCTGTGATAGTAACAGAGGAAAAAGCAGAATATTCCGAAAATTTTAATTTCTTGATTTACGCAAAGTGCTCGTAGAGACGTTTTGTTGTTACTCAAATGACAGATCAGTCATAGTAACAGAGGAAAAAGAGAAAAATTCCTAAAATTTTGATTTCTTGACTTACGCAAAGTGCTCGTAGAGACGTTTTGTTGCTACTCAAATGAAAGATCTGTGATAGTAACAGAGGAAAAAGCAAAATATTCCAAAAATTTTAATTTCTTGATTTACGCAAAGTGGTCGTAGAGACGTTCTGTTGCTACTCAAATCAAAGATCCGTGATAGTAATAGAGTAAAATGGAAAAAAATCCGAAAATATTGATTTCTCGATTTACACAAAGTGCTCGTAGAGACAGACGTTTTGTTGTTACTCAAATGATAGATCTGTGATAGTAACAGAGGAAAAAGCAAAATATTCCGAAAATTTTAATTTCTTGATATACGCAAAGTACTCGTAGATACGTTTTGTTGTTACTCAAATGACAGATCTGTGATAGTAACAGAAGAAAAAGCAAAATATTCCGAAAATTTTAATTTCTTGATATACGCAAAGTACTCATAGAAACGTTTTGTTGTTACTCAAATGACAGATCTGTGATAGCAACAGAGGAAAAAGCAAAATATTCCAAAAATTTTAATTTCTTGATTTACGCAAAGTGGTCGTAGAGACGTTCTGTTGCTACTCAAATCAAAGATACGTGATAGTAATAGAGTAAAATGGAAAAAATTCCGAAAATATTGATTTCTCGATTTACACAAAGTGCTCGTAGAGACAGACGTTTTGTTGTTACTCAAATGATAGATCTGTAATAGTAACAGAAGAAAAAGATAAAATTTCCTAAAATTTTGATTTCTTGACTTACGCAAAGTGCTCGTAGAGACGTTTTGTTGCTACTCAAATGAAAGATCCGTGATAGTAATAGAGTAAAATGGAGAAAATTCCGAAAATTTTAATTTCTTGAATTACGCAAAGTACTCATAGAGACGTTTTGTTGTTACTCAAATGACAGATCTGTGATAGTAACAGAGGAAAAAGCAGAATATTCCGAAAATTTTAATTTCTTGATTTACGCAAAGTGCTCGTAGAGACGTTTTGTTGTTACTCAAATGACAGATCTGTCATAGTAACAGAGGAAAAAGAGAAAAATTCCTAAAATTTTGATTTCTTGACTTGCGCAAAGTGCTCGTAGAGACGTTTGGTTGCTACTCAAATGAAAGATCTCTGATAGTAATAGAGTAAAATGGAAAAAAATCCGAAAATTTTAATTTCTTGATTTACGCAAACTACTCATCGAGACGTTTTGTTGGTACTCAAATGACAGATCTGTGATAGTAACAGAGGAAAAAGCAAAATATTCAAAAAATTTTAATTTCTGATTTACGCAAAGTGGTCGTAGAGACATTTTGTTGCTACTCAAATGCCAGATCTGTGATAGTAACAGAAGAAAAAGCAAAATATTCCGAAAATTTTAATTTCTTGATATACGCAAAGTACTCGTAGAAACGTTTTGTTGTTACTCAAATGACAGATCTGTGATAGTAACAGAGGAAAAAGCAAAATATTCCAAAAATTTTAATTTCTTGATTTACGCAAAGTACTCGTAGAGACGTTTTGTTGTTACTCAAATGACAGATCTGTGATAGTAACAGAGGAAAATACAAAATATTCCGAAAATTTTAATTTCTTGATATACGCAAAGTACTCGTAGAAACGTTTTGTTGTTACTCAAATGACAGATCTGTGATAGTAACAGAGGAAAAAGCAAAATATTCCGAAAATTTTAATTTCTTGATATACGCAAAGTACTCATAGAGACGTTTTGTTGTTACTCAAATGACAGATCTGTGATAGTAACAGAGGAAAAAGCAGAATATTCCGAAAATTTTAATTTCTTGATTTACGCAAAGTGCTCGTAGAGACGTTTTGTTGTTACTCAAATGACAGATCAGTCATAGTAACAGAGGAAAAAGAGAAAAATTCCTAAAATTTTGATTTCTTGACTTACGCAAAGTGCTCGTAGAGACGTTTTGTTGCTACTCAAATGAAAGATCTGTGATAGTAACAGAGGAAAAAGCAAAATATTCCAAAAATTTTAATTTCTTGATTTACGCAAAGTGGTCGTAGAGACGTTCTGTTGCTACTCAAATCAAAGATCCGTGATAGTAATAGAGTAAAATGGAAAAAAATCCGAAAATATTGATTTCTCGATTTACACAAAGTGCTCGTAGAGACAGACGTTTTGTTGTTACTCAAATGATAGATCTGTGATAGTAACAGAGGAAAAAGCAAAATATTCCGAAAATTTTAATTTCTTGATATACGCAAAGTACTCGTAGATACGTTTTGTTGTTACTCAAATGACAGATCTGTGATAGTAACAGAAGAAAAAGCAAAATATTCCGAAAATTTTAATTTCTTGATATACGCAAAGTACTCATAGAAACGTTTTGTTGTTACTCAAATGACAGATCTGTGATAGCAACAGAGGAAAAAGCAAAATATTCCAAAAATTTTAATTTCTTGATTTACGCAAAGTGGTCGTAGAGACGTTCTGTTGCTACTCAAATCAAAGATACGTGATAGTAATAGAGTAAAATGGAAAAAATTCCGAAAATATTGATTTCTCGATTTACACAAAGTGCTCGTAGAGACAGACGTTTTGTTGTTACTCAAATGATAGATCTGTAATAGTAACAGAAGAAAAAGATAAAATTTCCTAAAATTTTGATTTCTTGACTTACGCAAAGTGCTCGTAGAGACGTTTTGTTGCTACTCAAATGAAAGATCCGTGATAGTAATAGAGTAAAATGGAGAAAATTCCGAAAATTTTAATTTCTTGAATTACGCAAAGTACTCATAGAGACGTTTTGTTGTTACTCAAATGACAGATCTGTGATAGTAACAGAGGAAAAAGCAGAATATTCCGAAAATTTTAATTTCTTGATTTACGCAAAGTGCTCGTAGAGACGTTTTGTTGTTACTCAAATGACAGATCTGTCATAGTAACAGAGGAAAAAGAGAAAAATTCCTAAAATTTTGATTTCTTGACTTACGCAAAGTGCTCGTAGAGACGTTTTGTTGCTACTCAAATGAAAGATCTGTGATAGTAACAGAGGAAAAAGCAAAATATTCCAAAAATTTTAATTTCTTGATTTACGCAAAGTACTCGTAGAGACGTTTTGTTGTTACTCAAATGACAGATCTGTGATAGTAACAGAGGAAAATACAAAATATTCCGAAAATTTTAATTTCTTGATATACGCAAAGTACTCGTAGAAACGTTTTGTTGTTACTCAAATGACAGATCTGTGATAGTAACAGACGAAAAAGCAAAATATTCCAAAAATTTTAATTTCTTGATTTACGCAAAGTACTCGTAGAGACGTTCTGTTGCTACTCAAATGAAAGATCTGTGATAGTAATAGAGTAAAATGGAAAAAATTCCGAAAATTTTGATTTTTCGATTTACGCAAAGTGCTCGTAGAGACGTTTTGTTGTAACTCAAATGACAGATCTGTCATAGTAACAGAGGAAAAAGAGAAAAATTCCTAAAATTTTGATTTCTTGACTTACGCAAAGTGCTCGTAGAGACGTTTGGTTGCTACTCAAATGAAAGGTCTGTGATAGTAATAGAGTAAAATGGAAAAAAATCCGAAAATTTTAATTTCTTGATTTACGCAAACTACTCATCGAGACGTTTTGTTGGTACTCAAATGACAGATCTGTGATAGTAACAGAGGAAAAAGCAAAATATTCCGAAAATTTTAATTTCTTGATTTACGCAAAGTGGTCGTAGAGACATTTTGTTGCTACTCAAATGCCAGATCTGTGATAGTAACAGAAGAAAAAGCAAAATATTCCGAAAATTTTATTTTCTTGATTTACGCAAAGTACTCATAGAGACGTTTTGGTGGTACTCAAATGACAGATCTGTGATAGTAACAGAGGAAAAAGCAAAATATTCCGAAAATTTTAATTTCTCAATTTACGCAAAGTGCTCGTAGAGACGTTTTGTTGTCACTCAAATGACAGATCTGTGATATTAACAGAGGAAAATGCAAAATATTCCGAAAATTTTAATTTCTTGATATACGCAAAGTACTCGTAGAGACGTTTTGTTGTTACTCAAATGACAGATCTGTGATAGTAACAGAGGAAAAAGCAAAATATTCCGAAAATTTTAATTTCTTGATATACGCAAAGTACTCGTAGATACGTTTTGTTGTTACTCAAATGACAGATCTGTGATAGTAACAGAGGAAAAAGCAAAATATTCCAAAAATTTTAATTTCTTGATTTACGCAAAGTGGTCGTAGAGACGTTCTGTTGCTACTCAAATCAAAGATCCGTGATAGTAATAGAGTAAAATGGAAAAAAACCGAAAATATTGATTTCTCGATTTACACAAAGTGCTCGTAGAGACAGACGTTTTGTTGTTACTCAAATGATAGATCTGTAATAGTAACAGAAGAAAAAGATAAAAATTCCTAAAATTTTGATTTCTTGACTTACGCAAAGTGCTCGTAGAGACGTTTTGTTGCTACTCAAATGAAAGATCTGTGATAGTAATAGAGTAAAATGGAGAAAATTCCGAAAATTTTAATTTCTTGAATTACGCAAAGTACTCATAGAGACGTTTTGTTGTTACTCAAATGACAGATCTGTGATAGTAACAGAGGAAAAAGCAGAATATTCCGAAAATTTTAATTTCTTGATTTACGCAAAGTGCTCGTAGAGACGTTTTGTTGTTACTCAAATGACAGATCTGTCATAGTAACAGAGGAAAAAGAGAAAAATTCCTAAAATTTTGATTTCTTGACTTACGCAAAGTGCTCGTAGAGACGTTTTGTTGCTACTCAAATGAAAGATCTGTGATAGTAACAGAGGAAAATACAAAATATTCCGAAAATTTTAATTTCTTGATATACGCAAAGTACTCGTAGAAACGTTTTGTTGTTACTCAAATGACAGATCTGTGATAGTAACAGACGAAAAAGCAAAATATTCCAAAAATTTTAATTTCTTGATTTACGCAAAGTACTCGTAGAGACGTTCTGTTGCTACTCAAATGAAAGATCTGTGATAGTAATAGAGTAAAATGGAAAAAAATCCGAAAATTTTAATTTCTTGATTTACGCAAACTACTCATCGAGACGTTTTGTTGGTACTCAAATGACAGATCTGTGATAGTAACAGAGGAAAAAGCAAAATATTCCGAAAATTTTAATTTCTTGATTTACGCAAAGTGGTCGTAGAGACATTTGGTTGCTACTCAAATGCCAGATCTGTGATAGTAACAGAAGAAAAAGCAAAATATTCCGAAAATTTTATTTTCTTGATTTACGCAAAGTACTCGTAGAGACGTTTTGTTGTTACTCAAATGACAGATCTGTGATAGTAACAGAGGAAAAAGCAGAATATTCCGAAAATTTTAATTTCTTGATTTACGCAAAGTGCTCGTAGAGACGTTTTGTTGTTACTCAAATGACAGATCTGTCATAGTAACAGAGGAAAAAGAGAAAAATTCCTAAAATTTTGATTTCTTGACTTACGCAAAGTGCTCGTAGAGACGTTTTGTTGCTACTCAAATGAAAGATCTGTGATAGTAACAGAGGAAAAAGCAAAATATTCCAAAAATTTTAATTTCTTGATTTACGCAAAGTACTCGTAGAGACGTTTTGTTGTTACTCAAATGACAGATCTGTGATAGTAACAGAGGAAAATACAAAATATTCCGAAAATTTTAATTTCTTGATTTACGCAAAGTGGTCGTAGAGACATTTTGTTGCTACTCAAATGCCAGATCTGTGATAGTAACAGAAGAAAAAGCAAAATATTCCGAAAATTTTAATTTCTTGATATACGCAAAGTACTCGTAGAAACGTTTTGTTGTTACTCAAATGACAGATCTGTGATAGTAACAGAGGAAAAAGCAAAATATTCCAAAAATTTTAATTTCTTGATTTACGCAAAGTACTGGTAGAGACGTTTTGTTGTTACTCAAATGACAGATCTGTGATAGTAACAGAGGAAAATACAAAATATTCCGAAAATTTTAATTTCTTGATATACGCAAAGTACTCATAGAGACGTTTTGTTGTTACTCAAATGACAGATCTGTGATAGTAACAGAGGAAAAAGCAGAATATTCCGAAAATTTTAATTTCTTGATTTACGCAAAGTGCTCGTAGAGACGTTTTGTTGTTACTCAAATGACAGATCAGTCATAGTAACAGAGGAAAAAGAGAAAAATTCCTAAAATTTTGATTTCTTGACTTACGCAAAGTGCTCGTAGAGACGTTTTGTTGCTACTCAAATGAAAGATCTGTGATAGTAACAGAGGAAAAAGCAAAATATTCCAAAAATTTTAATTTCTTGATTTACGCAAAGTACTCGTAGAGACGTTTTGTTGTTACTCAAATGACAGATCTGTGATAGTAACAGAGGAAAATACAAAATATTCCGAAAATTTTAATTTCTTGATATACGCAAAGTACTCGTAGAAACGTTTTGTTGTTACTCAAATGACAGATCTGTGATAGTAACAGAGGAAAAAGCAAAATATTCCGAAAATTTTAATTTCTTGATATACGCAAAGTACTCGTAGATACGTTTTGTTGTTACTCAAATGACAGATCTGTGATAGTAACAGAGGAAAAAGCAAAATATTCCAAAAATTTTAATTTCTTGATTTACGCAAAGTGGTCGTAGAGACGTTCTGTTGCTACTCAAATCAAAGATCCGTGATAGTAATAGAGTAAAATGGAAAAAAATCCGAAAATATTGATTTCTCGATTTACACAAAGTGCTCGTAGAGACAGACGTTTTGTTGTTACTCAAATGATAGATCTGTGATAGTAACAGAGGAAAAAGCAAAATATTCCGAAAATTTTAATTTCTTGATATACGCAAAGTACTCGTAGAGACGTTTTGTTGTTACTCAAATGACAGATCTGTGATAGTAACAGAGGAAAATACAAAATATTCCGAAAATTTTAATTTCTTGATATACGCAAAGTACTCGTAGAAACGTTTTGTTGTTACTCAAATGAAAGATCTGTGATAGTAATAGAGTAAAATGGAAAAAATTCCGAAAATTTGGATTTTTCGATTTACGCAAAGTGCTCGTAGAGACGTTTTGTTGTTACTCAAATGACAGATCTGTCATAGTAACAGAGGAAAAAGAGAAAAATTCCTAAAATTTTGATTTCTTGACTTACGTAAAGTGCTCGTAGAGACGTTTGGTTGCTACTCAAATGAAAGATCTGTGATAGTAATAGAGTAAAATGGAAAAAAATCCGAAAATTTTAATTGCTTGATTTACGCAAACTACTCATCGAGACGTTTTGTTGGTACTCAAATGACAGATCTGTGATAGTAACAGAGGAAAAAGCAAAATATTCCAAAAATTTTAATTTCTTGATTTACGCAAAGTGGTCGTAGAGACATTTTGTTGCTACTCAAATGCCAGATCTGTGATAGTAACAGAAGAAAAAGCAAAATATTCCGAAAATTTTATTTTCTTGATTTACGCAAAGTACTCGTAGAGACGTTTTGTTGTTACTCAAATGACAGATCTGTGATAGTAACAGAGGAAAAAGCAAAATATTCCAAAAATTTTAATTTCTTGATTTACGCAAAGTACTCGTAGAGACGTTCTGTTGCTACTCAAATGAAAGATCTGTGATAGTAATAGAGTAAAATGGAAAAAATTCCGAAAATTTTGATTTTTCGATTTACGCAAAGTGCTCGTAGAGACGTTTTGTTGTTACTCAAATGACAGATCTGTCATAGTAACAGAGGAAAAAGAGAAAAATTCCTAAAATTTTGATTTCTTGACTTACGCAAAGTGCTCGTAGAGACGTTTGGTTGCTACTCAAATGAAAGATCTGTGATAGTAATAGAGTAAAATGGAAAAAATTCCGAAAATTTTAATTTCTTGATTTACGCAAAGTACTCATAGAGACGTTTTGGTGGTACTCAAATGACAGATCTGTGATAGTAACAGAGGAAAAAGCAAAATATTCCGAAAATTTTAATTTCTCAATTTACGCAAAGTGCTCGTAGAGACGTTTTGTTGTTACTCAAATGACAGATCTGTGATAGTAACAGAGGAAAAAGCAAAATATTCCAAAAATTTTAATTTCTTGATTTACGCAAAGTACTCGTAGAGACGTTCTGTTGCTACTCAAATGAAAGATCTGTGATAGTAATAGAGTAAAATGGAAAAAATTCCGAAAATTTTGATTTTTCGATTTACGCAAAGTGCTCGTAGAGACGTTTTGTTGTTACTCAAATGACAGATCTGTCATAGTAACAGAGGAAAAAGAGAAAAACTCCTAAAATTTTGATTTCTTGACTTACGCAAAGTGCTCGTAGAGACATTTGGTTGCTACTCAAATGAAAGATCTGTGATAGTAATAGAGTAAAATGGCAAAAATTCCGAAAATTTTAATTTCTTGATTTACGCAAAGTACTCATAGAGACGTTTTGGTGGTACTCAAATGACAGATCTGTGATAGTAACAGAGGAAAAAGCAAAATATTCCGAAAATTTTAATTTCTCAATTTACGCAAAGTGCTCGTAGAGACGTTTTGTTGTCACTCAAATGACAGATCTGTGATAGTAACAGAGGAAAATGCAAAATATTCCGAAAATTTTAATTTCTTGATATACGCAAAGTACTCGTAGATACGTTTTGTTGTTACTCAAATGACAGATCTGTGATAGTAACAGAGGAAAAAGCAAAATATTCCAAAAATTTTAATTTCTTGATTTACGCAAAGTGGTCGTAGAGACGTTCTGTTGCTACTCAAATCAAAGATCCGTGATAGTAATAGAGTAAAATGGAAAAAAATCCGAAAATATTGATTTCTCGATTTACACAAAGTGCTCGTAGAGACAGACGTTTTGTTGTTACTCAAATGATAGATCTGTGATAGTAACAGAGGAAAAAGCAAAATATTCCGAAAATTTTAATTTCTTGATATACGCAAAGTACTCGTAGATACGTTTTGTTGTAACTCAAATGACAGATCTGTGATAGTAACAGAAGAAAAAGCAAAATATTCCGAAAATTTTAATTTCTTGATATACGCAAAGTACTCGTAGAAACGTTTTGTTGTTACTCAAATGACAGATCTGTGATAGTAACAGAGGAAAAAGCAAAATATTCCAAAAATTTTAATTTCTTGATTTACGCAAAGTGGTCGTAGAGACGTTCTGTTGCTACTCAAATCAAAGATACGTGATAGTAATAGAGTAAAATGGCAAAAATTCCGAAAATATTGATTTCTCGATTTACACAAAGTGCTCGTAGAGACAGACGTTTTGTTGTTACTCAAATGATAGATCTGTAATAGTAACAGAAGAAAAAGATAAAAATTCCTAAAATTTTGATTTCTTGACTTACGCAAAGTGCTCGTAGAGACGTTTTGTTGCTACTCAAATGAAAGATCTGTGATAGTAATAGAGTAAAATGGAGAAAATTCCGAAAATTTTAATTTCTTGAATTACGCAAAGTACTCATAGAGACGTTTTGTTGTTACTCAAATGACAGATCTGTGATAGTAACAGAGGAAAAAGCAGAATATTCCGAAAATTTTAATTTCTTGATTTACGCAAAGTGCTCGTAGAGACGTTTTGTTGTTACTCAAATGATAGATCTGTCATAGTAACAGAGGAAAAAGAGAAAAATTCCTAAAATTTTGATTTCTTGACTTACGCAAAGTGCTCGTAGAGACGTTTTGTTGCTACTCAAATGAAAGATCTGTGATAGTAACAGAGGAAAAAGCAAAATATTCCAAAAATTTTAATTTCTTGATTTACGCAAAGTACTCGTAGAGACGTTTTGTTGTTACTCAAATGACAGATCTGTGATAGTAACAGAGGAAAATACAAAATATTCCGAAAATTTTAATTTCTTGATATACGCAAAGTACTCGTAGAAACGTTTTGTTGTTACTCAAATGAAAGATCTGTGATAGTAATAGAGTAAAACGGAAAAAATTCCGAAAATTTGGATTTTTCGATTTACGCAAAGTGCTCGTAGAGACGTTTTGTTATTACTCAAATGACAGATCTGTCATAGTAACAGAGGAAAAAGAGAAAAATTCCTAAAATTTTGATTTCTTGACTTACGTAAAGTGCTCGTAGAGACGTTTGGTTGCTACTCAAATGAAAGATCTGTGATAGTAATAGAGTAAAATGGAAAAAAATCCGAAAATTTTAATTTCTTGATTTACGCAAACTACTCATCGAGACGTTTTGTTGGTACTCAAATGACAGATCTGTGATAGTAACAGAGGAAAAAGCAAAATATTCCAAAAATTTTAATTTCTTGATTTACGCAAAGTGGTCGTAGAGACATTTTGTTGCTACTCAAATGCCAGATCTGTGATAGTAACAGAAGAAAAAGCAAAATATTCCGAAAATTTTATTTTCTTGATTTACGCAAAGTACTCGTAGAGACGTTTTGTTGTTACTCAAATGACAGATCTGTGATAGTAACAGAGGAAAAAGCAAAATATTCCAAAAATTTTAATTTCTTGATTTACGCAAAGTACTCGTAGAGACGTTCTGTTGCTACTCAAATGAAAGATCTGTGATAGTAATAGAGTAAAATGGAAAAAATTCCGAAAATTTTGATTTTTCGATTTACGCAAAGTGCTCGTAGAGACGTTTTGTTGTTACTCAAATGACAGATCTGTCATAGTAACAGAGGAAAAAGAGAAAAATTCCTAAAATTTTGATTTCTTGACTTACGCAAAGTGCTCGTAGCGACGTTTGGTTGCTACTCAAATGAAAGATCTGTGATAGTAATAGAGTAAAATGGAAAAAATTCCGAAAATTTTAATTTCTTGATTTACGCAAAGTACTCATAGAGACGTTTTGGTGGTACTCAAATGACAGATCTGTGATAGTAACAGAGGAAAAAGCAAAATATTCCGAAAATTTTAATTTCTCAATTTACGCAAAGTGCTCGTAGAGACGTTTTGTTGTTACTCAAATGACAGATCTGTGATAGTAACAGAGGAAAAAGCAAAATATTCCAAAAATTTTAATTTCTTGATTTACGCAAAGTACTCGTAGAGACGTTCTGTTGCTACTCAAATGAAAGATCTGTGATAGTAATAGAGTAAAATGGAAAAAATTCCGAAAATTTTGATTTTTCGATTTACGCAAAGTGCTCGTAGAGACGTTTTGTTGTTACTCAAATGACAGATCTGTCATAGTAACAGAGGAAAAAGAGAAAAATTCCTAAAATTTTGATTTCTTGACTTACGCAAAGTGCTCGTAGAGACATTTGGTTGCTACTCAAATGAAAGATCTGTGATAGTAATAGAGTAAAATGGCAAAAATTCCGAAAATTTTAATTTCTTGATTTACGCAAAGTACTCATAGAGACGTTTTGGTGGTACTCAAATGACAGATCTGTGATAGTAACAGAGGAAAAAGCAAAATATTCCGAAAATTTTAATTTCTCAATTTACGCAAAGTGCTCGTAGAGACGTTTTGTTGTCACTCAAATGACAGATCTGTGATAGTAACAGAGGAAAATGCAAAATATTCCGAAAATTTTAATTTCTTGATATACGCAAAGTACTCGTAGAGACGTTTTGTTGTTACTCAAATGACAGATCTGTGATAGTAACAGAGGAAAAAGCAAAATATTCCGAAAATTTTAATTTCTTGATATACGCAAAGTACTCGTAGATACGTTTTGTTGTTACTCAAATGACAGATCTGTGATAGTAACAAAGGAAAAAGCAAAATATTCCAAAAATTTTAATTTCTTGATTTACGCAAAGTGGTCGTAGAGACGTTCTGTTGCTACTCAAATCAAAGATCCGTGATAGTAATAGAGTAAAATGGAAAAAAATCCGAAAATATTGATTTCTCGATTTACATAAAGTGCTCGTAGAGACAGACGTTTTGTTGTTACTCAAATGATAGATCTGTGATAGTAACAGAGGAAAAAGCAAAATATTCCGAAAATTTTAATTTCTTGATATACGCAAAGTACTCGTAGATACGTTTTGTTGTTACTCAAATGACAGATGTGTGATAGTAACAGAAGAAAAAGCAAAATATTCCGAAAATTTTAATTTCTTGATATACGCAAAGTACTCGTAGAAACGTTTTGTTGTTACTCAAATGACAGATCTGTGATAGTAACAGAGGAAAAAGCAAAATATTCCAAAAATTTTAATTTCTTGATTTACGCAAAGTGGTCGTAGAGACGTTCTGTTGCTACTCAAATCAAAGATACGTGATAGTAATAGAGTAAAATGGAAAAAATTCCGAAAATATTAATTTCTCGATTTACACAAAGTGCTCGTAGAGACAGACGTTTTGTTGTTACTCAAATGATAGATATGTAATAGTAACAGAAGAAAAAGATAAAAATTCCTAAAATTTTGATTTCTTGACTTACGCAAAGTGCTCGTAGAGACGTTTTGTTGCTACTCAAATGAAAGATCTGTGATAGTAATAGAGTAAAATGGAGAAAATTCCGAAAATTTTAATTTCTTGAATTACGCAAAGTACTCATAGAGACGTTTTGTTGTTACTCAAATGACAGATCTGTGATAGTAACAGAGGAAAAAGCAGAATATTCCGAAAATTTTAATTTCTTGATTTACGCAAACTACTCATCGAGACGTTTTGTTGGTACTCAAATGACAGATCTGTGATAGTAACAGAGGAAAAAGCAAAATATTCCGAAAATTTTAATTTCTTGATTTACGCAAAGTGGTCGTAGAGACATTTTGTTGCTACTCAAATGCCAGATCTGTGATAGTAACAGAAGAAAAAGCAAAATATTCCGAAAATTTTATTTTCTTGATTTACGCAAAGTACTCGTAGAGACGTTTTGTTGTTACTCAAATGACAGATCTGTGATAGTAACAGAGGAAAAAGCAAAATATTCCAAAAATTTTAATTTCTTGATTTACGCAAAGTACTCGTAGAGGCGTTCTGTTGCTACTCAAATGAAAGATCTGTGATAGTAATAGAGTAAAATGGAAAAAATTCCGAAAATTTTGATTTTTCGATTTACGCAAAGTGCTCGTAGAGACGTTTTGTTGTTACTCAAATGACAGATCTGTCATAGTAACAGAGGAAAAAGAGAAAAATTCCTAAAATTTTGATTTCTTGACTTACGCAAAGTGCTCGTAGAGACGTTTGGTTGCTACTCAAATGAAAGATCTGTGATAGTAATAGAGTAAAATGGAAAAAATTCCGAAAATTTTAATTTCTTGATTTACGCAAACTACTCATCGAGACGTTTTGTTGGTACTCAAATGACAGATCTGTGATAGTGACAGAGGAAAAAGCAAAATATTCCGAAAATTTTAATTTCTTGATTTACGCAAAGTGGTCGTAGAGACATTTTGTTGCTACTCAAATGCCAGATCTGTGATAGTAACAGAAGAAAAAGCAAAATATTCCGAAAATTTTAATTTCTTGATATACGCAAAGTACTCGTAGAAACGTTTTGTTGTTACTCAAATGACAGATCTGTGATAGTAACAGAGGAAAAAGCAAAATATTCCAAAAATTTTAATTTCTTGATTTACGCAAAGTACTCGTAGAGACGTTTTGTTGTTACTCAAATGACAGATCTGTGATAGTAACAGAGGAAAATACAAAATATTCCGAAAATTTTAATTTCTTGATATACGCAAAGTACTCGTAGAAACGTTTTGTTGTTACTCAAATGACAGATCTGTGATAGTAACAGAGGAAAAAGCAAAATATTCCGAAAATTTTAATTTCTTGATATACGCAAAGTACTCATAGAGACGTTTTGTTGTTACTCAAATGACAGATCTGTGATAGTAACAGAGGAAAAAGTAGAATATTCCGAAAATTTTAATTTCTTGATTTACGCAAAGTGCTCGTAGAGACGTTTTGTTGTTACTCAAATGACAGATCAGTCATAGTAACAGAGGAAAAAGAGAAAAATTCCTAAAATTTTGATTTCTTGACTTACGCAAAGTGCTCGTAGAGACGTTTTGTTGCTACTCAAATGAAAGATCTGTGATAGTAACAGAGGAAAAAGCAAAATATTCCAAAAATTTTAATTTCTTGATTTACGCAAAGTACTCGTAGAGACGTTTTGTTGTTACTCAAATGACAGATCTGTGATAGTAACAGAGGAAAATACAAAATATTCCGCAAATTTTAATTTCTTGATATACGCAAAGTACTCGTAGAAACGTTTTGTTGTTACTCAAATGACAGATCTGTGATAGTAACAGAGGAAAAAGCAAAATATTCCGAAAATTTTAATTTCTTGATATACGCAAAGTACTCGTAGATACGTTTTGTTGTTACTCAAATGACAGATCTGTGATAGTAACAGAGGAAAAAGCAAAATATTCCAAAAATTTTAATTTCTTGATTTACGCAAAGTGGCCGTAGAGACGTTCTGTTGCTACTCAAATCAAAGATCCGTGATAGTAATAGAGTAAAATGGAAAAAAATCCGAAAATATTGATTTCTCGATTTACACAAAGTGCTCGTAGAGACAGACGTTTTGTTGTTACTCAAATGATAGATCTGTGATAGTAACAGAGGAAAAAGCAAAATATTCCGAAAATTTTAATTTCTTGATATACGCAAAGTACTCGTAGATACGTTTTGTTGTTACTCAAATGACAGATCTGTGATAGTAACAGAAGAAAAAGCAAAATATTCCGAAAATTTTAATTTCTTGATATACGCAAAGTACTCGTAGAAACGTTTTGTTCTTACTCAAATGACAGATCTGTGATAGTAACAGAGGAAAAAGCAAAATATTCCAAAAATTTTAATTTCTTGATTTACGCAAAGTGGTCGTAGAGACGTTCTGTTGCTACTCAAATCAAAGATACGTGATAGTAATAGAGTAAAATGGAAAAAATTCCGAAAATATTGATTTCTCGATTTACACAAAGTGCTCGTAGAGACAGACGTTTTGTTGTTACTCAAATGATAGATCTGTAATAGTAACAGAAGAAAAAGATAAAAATTCCTAAAATTTTGATTTCTTGACTTACGCAAAGTGCTCGTAGAGACGTTTTGTTGCTACTCAAATGAAAGATCTGTGATAGTAATAGAGTAAAATGGAGAAAATTCCGAAAATTTTAATTTCTTGAATTACGCAAAGTACTCATAGAGACGTTTTGTTGTTACTCAAATGACAGATCTGTGATAGTAACAGAGGAAAATGCAGAATATTCCGAAAATTTTAATTTCTTGATTTACGCAAAGTGCTCGTAGAGACGTTTTGTTGTTACTCAAATGACAGATCTGTCATAGTAACAGAGGAAAAAGAGAAAAATTCCTAAAATTTTGATTTCTTGACTTACGCAAAGTGCTCGTAGAGACGTTTTGTTGCTACTCAAATGAAAGATCTGTGATAGTAACAGAGGAAAAAGCAAAATATTCCAAAAATTTTAATTTCTTGATTTACGCAAAGTACTCGTAGAGACGTTTTGTTGTTACTCAAATGACAGATCTGTGATAGTAACAGAGGAAAATACAAAATATTCCGAAAATTTTAATTTCTTGATATACGCAAAGTACTCGTAGAAACGTTTTGTTGTTACTCAAATGAAAGATCTGTGATAGTAATAGAGTAAAATGGAAAAAATTCCGAAAATTTGGATTTTTCGATTTACGCAAAGTGCTCGTAGAGACGTTTTGTTGTTACTCAAATGACAGATTTGTCATAGTAACAGAGGAAAAAGAGAAAAATTCCTAAAATTTTGATTTCTTGACTTACGTAAAGTGCTCGTAGAGACGTTTGGTTGCTACTCAAATGAAAGATCTGTGATAGTAATAGAGTAAAATGGAAAAAAATCCGAAAATTTTAATTTCTTGATTTACGCAAACTACTCATCGAGACGTTTTGTTGGTACTCAAATGACAGATCTGTGATAGTAACAGAGGAAAAAGCAAAATATTCCAAAAATTTTAATTTCTTGATTTACGCAAAGTGGTCGTAGAGACATTTTGTTGCTACTCAAATGCCAGATCTGTGATAGTAACAGAAGAAAAAGCAAAATATTCCGAAAATTTTATTTTCTTGATTTACGCAAAGTACTCGTAGAGACGTTTTGTTGTTACTCAAATGACAGATCTGTGATAGTAACAGAGGAAAAAGCAAAATATTCCAAAAATTTTAATTTCTTGATTTACGCAAAGTACTCGTAGAGACGTTTTGTTGTTACTCAAATGACAGATCTGTCATAGTAACAGAGGAAAAAGAGAAAAATTCCTAAAATTTTGATTTCTTGACTTACGCAAAGTGCTCGTAGAGACGTTTGGTTGCTACTCAAATGAAAGATCTGTGATAGTAATAGAGTAAAATGGAAAAAATTCCGAAAATTTTAATTTCTTGATTTACGCAAAGTACTCATAGAGACGTTTTGGTGGTACTCAAATGACAGATCTGTGATAGTAACAGAGGAAAATGCAAAATATTCCGAAAATTTTAATTTCTTGATATACGCAAAGTACTCGTAGAGACGTTTTGTTGTTACTCAAATGACAGATCTGTGATAGTAACAGAGGAAAAAGCAAAATATTCCGAAAATTTTAATTTCTTGATATACGCAAAGTACTCGTAGATACGTTTTGTTGTTACTCAAATGACAGATCTGTGATAGTAACAGAGGAAAAAGCAAAATATTCCAAAAATTTTAATTTCTTGATTTACGCAAAGTGGCCGTAGAGACGTTCTGTTGCTACTCAAATCAAAGATCCGTGATAGTAATAGAGTAAAATGGAAAAAAATCCGAAAATATTGATTTCTCGATTTACACAAAGTGCTCGTAGAGACAGACGTTTTGTTGTTACTCAAATGATAGATCTGTAATAGTAACAGAAGAAAAAGATAAAAATTCCTAAAATTTTGATTTCTTGACTTACGCAAAGTGCTCGTAGAGACGTTTTGTTGCTACTCAAATGAAAGATCTGTGATAGTAATAGAATAAAATGGAGAAAATTCCGAAAATTTTAATTTCTTGAATTACGCAAAGTACTCATAGAGACGTTTTGTTGGTACTCAAATGACAAATCTGTGATAGTAACAGAGGAAAAAGCAGAATATTAAGAACATTTTAACTTCTTGATATACGCAAAGTACTCATAGAGACGTTTTGTTGTTACTCAAATGACAGATCTGTGATAGTAACAGAGGAAAAAGCAGAATATTCCGAAAATTTTAATTTCTTGATTTACGCAAAGTGCTCGTAGAGACGTTTTGTTGTTACACAAATGACAGATCTGTCATAGTAACAGAGGAAAAAGAGAAAAATTCCTAAAATTTTGATTTCTTGACTTACGCAAATGCTCGTCGAGACGTTTTGTTGCTACTCAAATGAAAGATCTGTGATAGTAACAGAGGAAAAAGCAAAATATTCCAAAAATTTTAATTTCTTGATTTACGCAAAGTACTCGTGGAGACGTTTTGTTGTTACTCAAATGACAGATCTGTCATAGTAACAGAGGAAAAAGAGAAAAATTCCTAAAATTTTAATTTCTTGACTTACGCAAAGTGCTCGTAGAGACGTTTTGTTGCTACTCAAATGAAAGATCTGTGATAGTAACAGAGGAAAAAGCAAAATATTCCAAAAATTTTAATTTCTTGATTTACGCAAAGTACTCGTAGAGACGTTTTGTTGTTACTCAAATGACAGATCTGTGATAGTAACAGAGGAAAATACAAAATATTCCGAAAATTTTAATTTCTTGATATACGCAAAGTACTCGTAGAAACGTTTTGTTGTTACTCAAATGACAGATCTGTGATAGTAACAGAGGAAAAAGCAAAATATTCCAAAAATTTTAATTTCTTGATTTACGCAAAGTACTCGTAAAGACGTTCTGTTGCTACTCAAATGAAACATCTGTGATAGTAATAGAGTAAAATGGAAAAAATTCCGAAAATTTTGATTTTTCGATTTACGCAAAGTGCTCGTAGAGACGTTTTGTTGTTACTCAAATGACAGATCTGTCATAGTAACAGAGGAAAAAGAGAAAGATTCCTAAAATTTTGATTTCTTGACTTACGCAAAGTGCTCGTAGAGACGTTTGGTTGCTACTCAAATGAAAGATCTGTGATAGTAATAGAGTAAAATGGAAAAAATTCCGAAAATTTTAATTTCTTGATTTACGCAAAGTACTCATAGAGACGTTTTGGTGGTACTCAAATGACAGATCTGTGATAGTAACAGAGGAAAATGCAAAATATTCCGAAAATTTTAATTTCTTGATATACGCAAAGTACTCGTAGAGACGTTTTGTTGTTACTCAAATGACAGATCTGTGATAGTAACAGAGGAAAAAGCAAAATATTCCGAAAATTTTAATTTCTTGATATACGCAAAGTACTCGTAGATACGTTTTGTTGTTACTCAAATGACAGATCTGTGATAGTAACAGAGGAAAAAGCAAAATATTCAAAAAATTTTAATTTCTTGATTTACGCAAAGTGGCCGTAGAGACGTTCTGTTGCTACTCAAATCAAAGATCCGTGATAGTAATAGAGTAAAATGGAAAAAAATCCGAAAATATTGATTTCTCGATTTACACAAAGTGCTCGTAGAGACAGACGTTTTGTTGTTACTCAAATGATAGATCTGTAATAGTAACAGAAGAAAAAGATAAAAATTCCTAAAATTTTGATTTCTTGACTTACGCAAAGTGCTCGTAGAGACGTTTTGTTGCTACTCAAATGAAAGATCTGTGATAGTAATAGAATAAAATGGAGAAAATTCCGAAAATTTTAATTTCTTGAATTACGCAAAGTACTCATAGAGACGTTTTGTTGGTACTCAAATGACAAATCTGTGATAGTAACAGAGGAAAAAGCAGAATATTAAGAACATTTTAACTTCTTGATATACGCAAAGTACTCATAGAGACGTTTTGTTGTTACTCAAATGACAGATCTGTGATAGTAACAGAGGAAAAAGCAGAATATTCCGAAAATTTTAATTTCTTGATTTACGCAAAGTGCTCGTAGAGACGTTTTGTTGTTACACAAATGACAGATCTGTCATAGTAACAGAGGAAAAAGAGAAAAATTCCTAAAATTTTGATTTCTTGACTTACGCAAATGCTCGTCGAGACGTTTTGTTGCTACTCAAATGAAAGATCTGTGATAGTAACAGAGGAAAAAGCAAAATATTCCAAAAATTTTAATTTCTTGATTTACGCAAAGTACTCGTAGAGACGTTTTGTTGTTACTCAAATGATAGATCTGTGATAGTAACAGAGGAAAATACAAAATATTCCGAAAATTTTAATTTCTTGATATACGCAAAGTACTCATAGAAACGTTTTGTTGTTACTCAAATGACAGATCTGTGATAGTAACAGAGGAAAAAGCAAAATATTCCAAAAATTTTAATTTCTTGATTTACGCAAAGTACTCGTAGAGACGTTCTGTTGCTACTCAAATGAAAGATCTGTGATAGTAATAGAGTAAAATGGAAAAAATTCCGAAAATTTTGATTTTTCGATTTACGCAAAGTGCTCGTAGAGACGTTTTGTTGTTACTCAAATGACAGATCTGTCATAGTAACAGAGGAAAAAGAGAAAAATTCCTAAAATTTTGATTTCTTGACTTACGCAAAGTGCTCGTAGAGACGTTTGGTTGCTACTCAAATGAAAGATCTGTGATAGTAATAGAGTAAAATGGAAAAAAATCCGAAAATTTTGATTTTTCGATTTACGCAAAGTGCTCGTAGAGACGTTTTGTTGTTACTCAAATGACAGATCTGTCATAGTAACAGAGGAAAAAGAGAAAAATTCCTAAAATTTTGATTTCTTGACTTACGCAAAGTGCTCGTAGAGACGTTTGGTTGCTACTCAAATGAAAGATCTGTGATAGTAATAGAGTAAAATGGAAAAAATTCCGAAAATTTTAATTTCTTGATTTACGCAAACTACTCATCGAGACGTTTTGTTGGTACTCAAATGACAGATCTGTGATAGTAACAGAGGAAAAAGCAAAATATTCCGAAAATTTTAATTTCTTGATTTACGCAAAGTGGTCGTAGAGACATTTTGTTGCTACTCAAATGCCAGATCTGTGATAGTAACAGAAGAAAAAGCAAAAGATTCCGAAAATTTTATTTTCTTGATTTACGCAAAGTACTCGTAGAGACGTTTTGTTGTTACTCAAATGACAGATCTGTGATAGTAACAGAGGAAAAAGCAAAATATTCCAAAAATTTTAATTTCTTGATTTACGCAAAGTACTCGTAGAGACGTTCTGTTGCTACTCAAATGAAAGATTTGTGATAGTAATAGAGTAAAATGGAAAAAATTCCGAAAATTTTGATTTTTCGATTTACGCAAAGTGCTCGTAGAGACGTTTTGTTGTTACTCAAATGACAGATCTGTCATAGTAACAGAGGAAAAAGAGAAAAATTCCTAAAATTTTGATTTCTTGACTTACGCAAAGTGCTCGTAGAGACGTTTGGTTGCTACTCAAATGAAAGATCTGTGATAGTAATAGAGTAAAATGGAAAAAATTCCGAAAATTTTAATTTCTTGATTTACGCAAAGTACTCATAGAGACGTTTTGGTGGTACTCAAATGACAGATCTGTGATAGTAACAGAGGAAAAAGCAAAATATTCCGAAAATTTTAATTTCTCAATTTACGCAAAGTGCTCGTAGAGACGTTTTGTTGTTACTCAAATGACAGATCTGTGATAGTAACAGAGGAAAAAGCAAAATATTCCAAAAATTTTAATTTCTTTATTTACGCAAAGTACTCGTAGAGACGTTCTGTTGCTACTCAAATGAAAGATCTGTGATAGTAATAGAGTAAAATGGAAAAAATTCCGAAAATTTTGATTTTTCGATTTACGCAAAGTGCTCGTAGAGACGTTTTTTTGTTACTCAAATGACAGATCTGTCATAGTAACAGAGGAAAAAGAGAAAAATTCATAAAATTTTGATTTCTTGACTTACGCAAAGTGCTCGTAGAGACATTTGGTTGCTACTCAAATGAAAGATCTGTGATAGTAATAGAGTAAAATGGAAAAAATTCCGAAAATTTTAATTTCTTGATTTACGCAAAGTACTCATAGAGACGTTTTGGTGGTACTCAAATGACAGATCTGTGATAGTAACAGAGGTAAAAGCAAAATATTCCGAAAATTTTAATTTCTCAATTTACGCAAAGTGCTCGTAGAGACGTTTTGTTGTCACTCAAATGACAGATCTGTGATAGTAACAGAGGAAAATGCAAAATATTCCGAAAATTTTAATTTCTTGATATACGCAAAGTACTCGTAGAGACGTTTTGTTGTTACTCAAATGACAGATCTGTCATAGTAACAGAGGAAAAAGAGAAAAATTCCTAAAATTTTGATTTCTTGACTTACGCAAAGTGCTCGTAGAGACGTTTTGTTGCTACTCAAATGAAAGATCTGTGATAGTAACAGAGGAAAAAGCAAAATATTCCAAAAATTTTAATTTCTTGATTTACGCAAAGTACTCGTAGAGACGTTTTGTTGTTACTCAAATGACAGATCTGTGATAGTAACAGAGGAAAATACAAAATATTCCGAAAATTTTAATTTCTTGATATACGCAAAGTACTCGTAGAAACGTTTTGTTGTTACTCAAATGACAGATCTGTGATAGTAACAGAGGAAAAAGCAAAATATTCCAAAAATTTTAATTTCTTGATTTACGCAAAGTACTCGTAGAGACGTTCTGTTGCTACTCAAATGAAACATCTGTGATAGTAATAGAGTAAAATGGAAAAAATTCCGAAAATTTTGATTTTTCGATTTACGCAAAGTGCTCGTAGAGACGTTTTGTTGTTACTCAAATGACAGATCTGTCATAGTAACAGAGGAAAAAGACAAAAATTCCTAAAATTTTGATTTCTTGACTTACGCAAAGTGCTCGTAGAGACGTTTGGTTGCTACTCAAATGAAAGATCTGTGATAGTAATAGAGTAAAATGGAAAAAATTCCGAAAATTTTAATTTCTTGATTTACGCAAAGTACTCATAGAGACGTTTTGGTGGTACTCAAATGATAGATCTGTGATAGTAACAGAGGAAAATGCAAAATATTCCGAAAATTTTAATTTCTTGATATACGCAAAGTACTCGTAGAGACGTTTTGTTGTTACTCAAATGACAGATCTGTGATAGTAACAGAGGAAAAAGCAAAATATTCCGAAAATTTTAATTTCTTGATATACGCAAAGTACTCGTAG
The DNA here is from genome assembly GCA_959613385.1 of Geotrupes spiniger. NCBI lineage: Eukaryota > Metazoa > Arthropoda > Insecta > Coleoptera > Geotrupidae > Geotrupes > Geotrupes spiniger. The sequence goes on from CAUIJQ010000006.1 coordinate 800,816, forward strand.
ATACGTTTTGTTGTTACTCAAATGACAGATCTGTGATAGTAACAGAGGAAAAAGCAAAATATTCCAAAAATTTTAATTTCTTGATTTACGCAAAGTGGCCGTAGAGACGTTCTGTTGCTACTCAAATCAAAGATCCGTGATAGTAATAGAGTAAAATGGAAAAAAATCCGAAAATATTGATTTCTCGATTTACACAAAGTGCTCGTAGAGACAGACGTTTTGTTGTTACTCAAATGATAGATCTGTAATAGTAACAGAAGAAAAAGATAAAAATTCCTAAAATTTTGATTTCTTGACTTACGCAAAGTGCTCGTAGAGACGTTTTGTTGCTACTCAAATGAAAGATCTGTGATAGTAATAGAATAAAATGGAGAAAATTCCGAAAATTTTAATTTCTTGAATTACGCAAAGTACTCATAGAGACGTTTTGTTGGTACTCAAATGACAAATCTGTGATAGTAACAGAGGAAAAAGCAGAATATTAAGAACATTTTAACTTCTTGATATACGCAAAGTACTCATAGAGACGTTTTGTTGTTACTCAAATGACAGATCTGTGATAGTAACAGAGGAAAAAGCAGAATATTCCGAAAATTTTAATTTCTTGATTTACGCAAAGTGCTCGTAGAGACGTTTTGTTGTTACACAAATGACAGATCTGTCATAGTAACAGAGGAAAAAGAGAAAAATTCCTAAAATTTTGATTTCTTGACTTACGCAAATGCTCGTCGAGACGTTTTGTTGCTACTCAAATGAAAGATCTGTGATAGTAACAGAGGAAAAAGCAAAATATTCCAAAAATTTTAATTTCTTGATTTACGCAAAGTACTCGTGGAGACGTTTTGTTGTTACTCAAATGACAGATCTGTGATAGTAACAGAGGAAAATACAAAATATTCCGAAAATTTTAATTTCTTGATATACGCAAAGTACTCGTAGAAACGTTTTGTTGTTACTCAAATGACAGATCTGTGATAGTAACAGAGGAAAAGGCAAAATATTCCAAAAATTTTAATTTCTTGATTTACGCAAAGTACTCGTAGAGACGTTCTGTTGCTACTCAAATGAAACATCTGTGATAGTAATAGAGTAAAATGGAAAAAATTCCGAAAATTTTGATTTTTCGATTTACGCAAAGTGCTCGTAGAGACGTTTTGTTGTTACTCAAATGACAGATCTGTCATAGTAACAGAGGAAAAAGAGAAAAATTCCTAAAATTTTGATTTCTTGACTTACGCAAAGTGCTCGTAGAGACGTTTGGTTGCTACTCAAATGAAAGATCTGTGATAGTAATAGAGTAAAATGGAAAAAAATCCGAAAATTTTAATTTCTTGATTTACGCAAACTACTCATCGAGACGTTTTGTTGGTACTCAAATGACAGATCTGTCATAGTAACAGAGGAAAAAGCAAAATATTCCGAAAATTTTAATTTCTTGATTTACGCAAAGTGGTCGTAGAGACATTTTGTTGCTACTCAAATGCCAGATCTGTGATAGTAACAGAAGAAAAAGCAAAATATTCCGAAAATTTTATTTTCTTGATTTACGCAAAGTACTCGTAGAGACGTTTTGTTGTTACTCAAATGACAGATCTGTGATAGTAACAGAGGAAAAAGCAGAATATTCCGAAAATTTTAATTTCTTGATTTACGCAAAGTGCTCGTAGAGACGTTTTGTTGTTACTCAAATGACAGATCTGTCATAGTAACAGAGGAAAAAGAGAAAAATTCCTAAAATTTTGATTTCTTGACTTACGCAAAGTGCTCGTAGAGACGTTTTGTTGCTACTCAAATGAAAGATCTGTGATAGTAACAGAGGAAAAAGCAAAATATTCCAAAAATTTTAATTTCTTGATTTACGCAAAGTACTCGTAGAGACGTTTTGTTGTTACTCAAATGACAGATCTGTGATAGTAACAGAGGAAAATACAAAATATTCCGAAAATTTTAATTTCTTGATTTACGCAAAGTGGTCGTAGAGACATTTTGTTGCTACTCAAATGCCAGATCTGTGATAGTAACAGAAGAAAAAGCAAAATATTCCGAAAATTTTATTTTCTTGATTTACGCAAAGTACTCGTAGAGACGTTTTGTTGTTACTCAAATGACAGATCTGTGATAGTAACAGAGGAAAAAGCAGAATATTCCGAAAATTTTAATTTCTTGATTTACGCAAAGTGCTCGTAGAGACGTTTTGTTGTTACTCAAATGACAGATCTGTCATAGTAACAGAGGAAAAAGAGAAAAATTCCTAAAATTTTGATTTCTTGACTTACGCAAAGTGCTCGTAGAGACGTTTTGTTGCTACTCAAATGAAAGATCTGTGATAGTAACAGAGGAAAAAAAAAATATTCCAAAAATTTTAATTTCTTGATTTACGCAAAGTACTCGTAGAGACGTTTTGTTGTTACTCAAATGATAGATCTGTGATAGTAACAGAGGAAAATACAAAATATTCCGAAAATTTTAATTTCTTGATATACGCAAAGTACTCGTAGAAACGTTTTGTTGTTACTCAAATGACAGATCTGTGATAGTAACAGAGGAAAAAGCAAAATATTCCAAAAATTTTAATTTCTTGATTTACGCAAAGTACTCGTAGAGACGTTCTGTTGCTACTCAAATGAAAGATCTGTGATAGTAATAGAGTAAAATGGAAAAAATTCCGAAAATTTTGATTTTTCGATTTACGCAAAGTGCTCGTAGAGACGTTTTGTTGTTACTCAAATGACAGATCTGTCATAGTAACAGAGGAAAAAGAGAAAAATTCCTAAAATTTTGATTTCTTGACTTACGCAAAGTGCTCGTAGAGACGTTTGGTTGCTACTCAAATGAAAGATCTGTGATAGTAATAGAGTAAAATGGAAAAAAATCCGAAAATTTTAATTTCTTGATTTACGCAAACTACTCATCGAGACGTTTTGTTGGAACTCAAATGACAGATCTGTGATAGTAACAGAGGAAAAAGCAAAATATTCCGAAAATTTTAATTTCTTGATTTACGCAAAGTGGTCGTAGAGACATTTTGTTGCTACGCAAATGCCAGATCTGTGATAGTAACAGAAGAAAAAGCAAAATATTCCGAAAATTTTATTTTCTTGATTTACGCAAAGTACTCGTAGAGACGTTTTGTTGTTACTCAAATGACAGATCTGTGATAGTAACAGAGGAAAAAGCAAAATATTCCAAAAATTTTAATTTCTTGATTTACGCAAAGTACTCGTAGAGACGTTCTGTTGCTACTCAAATGAAAGATCTGTGATAGTAATAGAGTAAAATGGAAAAATCCGAAAATTTTGATTTTTCGATTTACGCAAAGTGCTCGTAGAGACGTTTTGTTGTTACTCAAATGACAGATCTGTCATAATAACAGAGGAAAAAGAGAAAAATTCCTAAAATTTTGATTTCTTGACTTACGCAAAGTGCTCGTAGAGACGTTTGGTTGCTACTCAAATGAAAGATCTGTGATAGTAATAGAGTAAAATGGAAAAAATTCCGAAAATTTTAATTTCTTGATTTACGCAAAGTACTCATAGAGACGTTTTGGTGGTACTCAAATGACAGATCTGTGATAGTAACAGAGGAAAAAGCAAAATATTCCGAAAATTTTAATTTCTCAATTTACGCAAAGTGCTCGTAGAGACGTTTTGTTGTTACTCAAATGACAGATCTGTGATAGTAACAGAGGAAAAAGCAAAATATTCCAAAAATTTTAATTTCTTTATTTACGCAAAGTACTCGTAGAGACGTTCTGTTGCTACTCAAATGAAAGATCTGTGATAGTAATAGAGTAAAATGGAAAAAATTCCGAAAATTTTGATTTTTCGATTTACGCAAAGTGCTCGTAGAGACGTTTTGTTGTTACTCAAATGACAGATCTGTCATAGTAACAGAGGAAAAAGAGAAAAATTCATAAAATTTTGATTTCTTGACTTACGCAAAGTGCTCGTAGAGACATTTGGTTGCTACTCAAATGAAAGATCTGTGATAGTAATAGAGTAAAATGGAAAAAATTCCGAAAATTTTAATTTCTTGATTTACGCAAAGTACTCATAGAGACGTTTTGGTGGTACTCAAATGACAGATCTGTGATAGTAACAGAGGTAAAAGCAAAATATTCCGAAAATTTTAATTTCTCAATTTACGCAAAGTGCTCGTAGAGACGTTTTGTTGTCACTCAAATGACAGATCTGTGATAGTAACAGAGGAAAATGCAAAATATTCCGAAAATTTTAATTTCTTGATATACGCAAAGTACTCGTAGAGACGTTTTGTTGTTACTCAAATGACAGATCTGTCATAGTAACAGAGGAAAAAGAGAAAAATTCCTAAAATTTTGATTTCTTGACTTACGCAAAGTGCTCGTAGAGACGTTTTGTTGCTACTCAAATGAAAGATCTGTGATAGTAACAGAGGAAAAAGCAAAATATTCCAAAAATTTTAATTTCTTGATTTACGCAAAGTACTCGTAGAGACGTTTTGTTGTTACTCAAATGACAGATCTGTGATAGTAACAGAGGAAAATACAAAATATTCCGAAAATTTTAATTTCTTGATATACGCAAAGTACTCGTAGAAACGTTTTGTTGTTACTCAAATGACAGATCTGTGATAGTAACAGAGGAAAAAGCAAAATATTCCAAAAATTTTAATTTCTTGATTTACGCAAAGTACTCGTAGAGACGTTCTGTTGCTACTCAAATGAAAGATCTGTGATAGTAATAGAGTAAAATGGAAAAAATTCCGAAAATTTTGATTTTTCGATTTACGCAAAGTGCTCGTAGAGACGTTTTGTTGTTACTCAAATGACAGATCTGTCATAGTAACAGAGGAAAAAGAGAAAAATTCCTAAAATTTTGATTTCTTGACTTACGCAAAGTGCTCGTAGAGACGTTTGGTTGCTACTCAAATGAAAGATCTGTGATAGTAATAGAGTAAAATGGAAAAAAATCCGAAAATTTTAATTTCTTGATTTACGCAAACTACTCATCGAGACGTTTTGTTGGTACTCAAATGACAGATCTGTGATAGTAACAGAGGAAAAAGCAAAATATTCCGAAAATTTTAATTTCTTGATTTACGCAAAGTGGTCGTAGAGACATTTTGTTGCTACTCAAATGCCAGATCTGTGATAGTAACAGAAGAAAAAGCAAAATATTCCGAAAATTTTATTTTCTTGATTTACGCAAAGTACTCGTAGAGACGTTTTGTTGTTACTCAAATGACAGATCTGTGATAGTAACAGAGGAAAAAGCAAAATATTCCAAAAATTTTAATTTCTTGATTTACGCAAAGTACTCGTAGAGACGTTCTGTTGCTACTCAAATGAAAGATCTGTGATAGTAATAGAGTAAAATGGAAAAAATTCCGAAAATTTTGATTTTTCGATTTACGCAAAGTGCTCGTAGAGCCGTTTTGTTGTTACTCAAATGACAGATCTGTCATAGTAACAGAGGAAAAAGAGAAAAATTCCTAAAATTTTGATTTCTTGACTTACGCAAAGTGCTCGTAGAGACGTTTGGTTGCTACTCAAATGAAAGATCTGTGATAGTAATAGAGTAAAATGGAAAAAATTCCGAAAATTTTAATTTCTTGATTTATGCAAAGTACTCATAGAGACGTTTTGGTGGTACTCAAATGACAGATCTGTGATAGTAACAGAGGAAAAAGCAAAATATTCCAAAAATTTTAATTTCTTGATTTACGCAAAGTACTCGTAGAGACGTTCTGTTGCTACTCAAATGAAAGATCTGTGATAGTAATAGAGTAAAATGGAAAAAATTCCGAAAATTTTGATTTTTCGATTTACGCAAAGTGCTCGTAGAGCCGTTTTGTTGTTACTCAAATGACAGATCTGTCATAGTAACAGAGGAAAAAGAGAAAAATTCCTAAAATTTTGATTTCTTGACTTACGCAAAGTGCTCGTAGAGACGTTTGGTTGCTACTCAAATGAAAGATCTGTGATAGTAATAGAGTAAAATGGAAAAAATTCCGAAAATTTTAATTTCTTGATTTACGCAAAGTACTCATAGAGACGTTTTGGTGGTACTCAAATGACAGATCTGTGATAGTAACAGAGGAAAAAGCAAAATATTCCGAAAATTTTAATTTCTCAATTTACGCAAAGTGCTCGTAGAGACGTTTTGTTGTTACTCAAATGACAGATCTGTGATAGTAACAGAGGAAAAAGCAAAATATTCCAAAAATTTTAATTTCTTTATTTACGCAAAGTACTCGTAGAGACGTTCTGTTGCTACTCAAATGAAAGATCTGTGATAGTAATAGAGTAAAATGGAAAAAATTCCGAAAATTTAGATTTTTCGATTTACGCAAAGTGCTCGTAGAGACGTTTTGTTGTTACTCAAATGACAGATCTGTCATAGTAACAGAGGAAAAAGAGAAAAATTCCTAAAATTTTGATTTCTTGACTTACGCAAAGTGCTCGTAGAGACATTTGGTTGCTACTCAAATGAAAGATCTGTGATAGTAATAGAGTAAAATGGAAAAAATTCCGAAAATTTTAATTTCTTGATTTACGCAAAGTACTCATAGAGACGTTTTGGTGGTACTCAAATGACAGATCTGTGATAGTAACAGAGGAAAAAGCAAAATATTCCGAAAATTTTAATTTCTCAATTTACGCAAAGTGCTCGTAGAGACGTTTTGTTGTCACACAAATGACAGATCTGTGATAGTAACAGAGGAAAATGCAAAATATTCCGAAAATTTTAATTTCTTGATATACGCAAAGTACTCGTAGAGACGTTTTGTTGTTACTCAAATGACAGATCTGTCATAGTAACAGAGGAAAAAGAGAAAAATTCCTAAAATTTTGATTTCTTGACTTACGCAAAGTGCTCGTAGAGACGTTTTGTTGCTACTCAAATGAAAGATCTGTGATAGTAACAGAGGAAAAAGCAAAATATTCCAAAAATTTTAATTTCTTGATTTACGCAAAGTACTCGTAGAGACGTTTTGTTGTTACTCAAATGACAGATCTGTGATAGTAACAGAGGAAAATACAAAATATTCCGAAAATTTTAATTTCTTGATATACGCAAAGTGCTCGTAGAGACGTTTTGTTGTTACTCAAATGACAGATCTGTCATAGTAACAGAGGAAAAAGAGAAAAATTCCTAAAATTTTGATTTCTTGACTTACGCAAAGTGCTCGTAGAGACGTTTGGTTGCTACTCAAATGAAAGATCTGTGATAGTAATAGAGTAAAATGGAAAAAAATCCGAAAATTTTAATTTCTTGATTTACGCAAACTACTCATCGAGACGTTTTGTTGGTACTCAAATGACAGATCTGTGATAGTAACAGAGGAAAAAGCAAAATATTCCGAAAATTTTAATTTCTTGATTTACGCAAAGTGCTCGTAGAGACATTTTGTTGCTACTCAAATGCCAGATCTGTGATAGTAACAGAAGAAAAAGCAAAATATTCCGAAAATTTTATTTTCTTGATTTACGCAAAGTACTCGTAGAGACGTTTTGTTGTTACTCAAATGACAGATCTGTGATAGTAACAGAGGAAAAAGCAAAATATTCCAAAAATTTTAATTTCTTGATTTACGCAAAGTACTCGTAGAGACGTTCTGTTGCTACTCAAATGAAAGATCTGTGATAGTAATAGAGTAAAATGGAAAAAATTCCGAAAATTTTGATTTTTCGATTTACGCAAAGTGCTCGTAGAGACGTTTTGTTGTTACTCAAATGACAGATCTGTCATAGTAACAGAGGAAAAAGAGAAAAATTCCTAAAATTTTGATTTCTTGACTTACGCAAAGTGCTCGTAGAGACGTTTGGTTGCTACTCAAATGAAAGATCTGTGATAGTAATAGAGTAAAATGGAAAAAATTCCGAAAATTTTAATTTCTTGATTTACGAAAAGTACTCATAGAGACGTTTTGGTGGTACTCAAATAACAGATCTGTGATAGTAACAGAGGAAAAAGCAAAATATTCCGAAAATTTTAATTTCTCAATTTACGCAAAGTGCTCGTAGAGACGTTTTGTTGTTACTCAAATGACAGATCTGTGATAGTAACAGAGGAAAAAGCAAAATATTCCAAAAATTTTAATTTCTTGATTTACGCAAAGTACTCGTAGAGACGTTCTGTTGCTACTCAAATGAAAGATCTGTGATAGTAATAGAGTAAAATGGAAAAAATTCCGAAAATTTTGATTTTTCGATTTACGCAAAGTGCTCGTAGAGACGTTTTGTTGTTACTCAAATGACAGATCTGTCATAGTAACAGAGGAAAAAGAGAAAAATTCCTAAAATTTTGATTTCTTGACTTACGCAAAGTGCTCGTAGAGACATTTGGTTTCTACTCAAATGAAAGATCTGTGATAGTAATAGAGTAAAATGGAAAAAATTCCGAAAATTTTAATTTCTTGATTTACGCAAAGTACTCATAGAGACGTTTTGGTGGTACTCAAATGACAGATCTGTGATAGTAACAGAGGAAAAAGCAAAATATTCCGAAAATTTTAATTTCTCAATTTACGCAAAGTGCTCGTAGAGACGTTTTGTTGTCACTCAAATGACAGATCTGTGATAGTAACAGAGGAAAATGCAAAATATTCCGAAAATTTTAATTTCTTGATATACGCAAAGTACTCGTAGAGACGTTTTGTTGTTACTCAAATGACAGATCTGTGATAGTAATAGAGTAAAATGGAAAAAATTCCGAAAATTTTGATTTTTCGATTTACGCAAAGTGCTCGTAGAGACGTTTTGTTGTTACTCAAATGACAGATCTGTCATAGTAACAGAGGAAAAAGAGAAAAATTCCTAAAATTTTGATTTCTTGACTTACGCAAAGTGCTCGTAGAGACGTTTGGTTGCTACTCAAATGAAAGATCTGTGATAGTAATAGAGTAAAATGGAAAAAATACCGAAAATTTTAATTTCTTGATTTACGCAAAGAACTCATAGAGACGTTTTGGTGGTACTCAAATGACAGATCTGTGATAGTAACAGAGGAAAAAGCAAAATATTCCGAAAATTTTAATTTCTCAATTTACGCAAAGTGCTCGTAGAGACGTTTTGTTGTTACTCAAATGACAGATCTGTGATAGTAACAGAGGAAAAAGCAAAATATTCCAAAAATTTTAATTTCTTTATTTACGCAAAGTACTCGTAGAGACGTTCTGTTGCTACTCAAATGAAAGATCTGTGATAGTAATAGAGTAAAATGGAAAAAATTCCGAAAATTTTGATTTTTCGATTTACGTAAAGTGCTCGTAGAGCCGTTTTGTTGTTACTCAAATGACAGATCTGTGATAGTAACAGAGGAAAAAGCAAAATATTCCAAAAATTTTAATTTCTTTATTTACGCAAAGTACTCGTAGAGACGTTCTGTTGCTACTCAAATGAAAGATCTGTGATAGTAATAGAGTAAAATGGAAAAAATTCCGAAAATTTAGATTTTTCGATTTACGCAAAGTGCTCGTAGAGACGTTTTGTTGTTACTCAAATGACAGATCTGTCATAGTAACAGAGGAAAAAGAGAAAAATTCCTAAAATTTTGATTTCTTGACTTACGCAAAGTGCTCGTAGAGACATTTGGTTGCTACTCAAATGAAAGATCTGTGATAGTAATAGAGTAAAATGGAAAAAATTCCGAAAATTTTAATTTCTTGATTTACGCAAAGTACTCATAGAGACGTTTTGGTGGTACTCAAATGACAGATCTGTGATAGTAACAGAGGAAAAAGCAAAATATTCCGAAAATTTTAATTTCTCAATTTACGCAAAGTGCTCGTAGAGACGTTTTGTTGTCACACAAATGACAGATCTGTGATAGTAACAGAGGAAAATGCAAAATATTCCGAAAATTTTAATTTCTTGATATACGCAAAGTACTCGTAGAGACGTTTTGTTGTTACTCAAATGACAGATCTGTCATAGTAACAGAGGAAAAAGAGAAAAATTCCTAAAATTTTGATTTCTTGACTTACGCAAAGTGCTCGTAGAGACGTTTTGTTGCTACTCAAATGAAAGATCTGTGATAGTAACAGAGGAAAAAGCAAAATATTCCAAAAATTTTAATTTCTTGATTTACGCAAAGTACTCGTAGAGACGTTTTGTTGTTACTCAAATGACAGATCTGTGATAGTAACAGAGGAAAATACAAAATATTCCGAAAATTTTAATTTCTTGATATACGCAAAGTGCTCGTAGAGACGTTTTGTTGTTACTCAAATGACAGATCTGTCATAGTAACAGAGGAAAAAGAGAAAAATTCCTAAAATTTTGATTTCTTGACTTACGCAAAGTGCTCGTAGAGACGTTTGGTTGCTACTCAAATGAAAGATCTGTGATAGTAATAGAGTAAAATGGAAAAAAATCCGAAAATTTTAATTTCTTGATTTACGCAAACTACTCATCGAGACGTTTTGTTGGTACTCAAATGACAGATCTGTGATAGTAACAGAGGAAAAAGCAAAATATTCCGAAAATTTTAATTTCTTGATTTACGCAAAGTGCTCGTAGAGACATTTTGTTGCTACTCAAATGCCAGATCTGTGATAGTAACAGAAGAAAAAGCAAAATATTCCGAAAATTTTATTTTCTTGATTTACGCAAAGTACTCGTAGAGACGTTTTGTTGTTACTCAAATGACAGATCTGTGATAGTAACAGAGGAAAAAGCAAAATATTCCAAAAATTTTAATTTCTTGATTTACGCAAAGTACTCGTAGAGACGTTCTGTTGCTACTCAAATGAAAGATCTGTGATAGTAATAGAGTAAAATGGAAAAAATTCCGAAAATTTTGATTTTTCGATTTACGCAAAGTGCTCGTAGAGACGTTTTGTTGTTACTCAAATGACAGATCTGTCATAGTAACAGAGGAAAAAGAGAAAAATTCCTAAAATTTTGATTTCTTGACTTACGCAAAGTGCTCGTAGAGACGTTTGGTTGCTACTCAAATGAAAGATCTGTGATAGTAATAGAGTAAAATGGAAAAAATTCCGAAAATTTTAATTTCTTGATTTACGAAAAGTACTCATAGAGACGTTTTGGTGGTACTCAAATGACAGATCTGTGATAGTAACAGAGGAAAAAGCAAAATATTCCGAAAATTTTAATTTCTCAATTTACGCAAAGTGCTCGTAGAGACGTTTTGTTGTTACTCAAATGACAGATCTGTGATAGTAACAGAGGAAAAAGCAAAATATTCCAAAAATTTTAATTTCTTGATTTACGCAAAGTACTCGTAGAGACGTTCTGTTGCTACTCAAATGAAAGATCTGTGATAGTAATAGAGTAAAATGGAAAAAATTCCGAAAATTTTGATTTTTCGATTTACGCAAAGTGCTCGTAGAGACGTTTTGTTGTTACTCAAATGACAGATCTGTCATAGTAACAGAGGAAAAAGAGAAAAATTCCTAAAATTTTGATTTCTTGACTTACGCAAAGTGCTCGTAGAGACATTTGGTTTCTACTCAAATGAAAGATCTGTGATAGTAATAGAGTAAAATGGAAAAAATTCCGAAAATTTTAATTTCTTGATTTACGCAAAGTACTCATAGAGACGTTTTGGTGGTACTCAAATGACAGATCTGTGATAGTAACAGAGGAAAAAGCAAAATATTCCGAAAATTTTAATTTCTCAATTTACGCAAAGTGCTCGTAGAGACGTTTTGTTGTCACTCAAATGACAGATCTGTGATAGTAACAGAGGAAAATGCAAAATATTCCGAAAATTTTAATTTCTTGATATACGCAAAGTACTCGTAGAGACGTTTTGTTGTTACTCAAATGACAGATCTGTGATAGTAATAGAGTAAAATGGAAAAAATTCCGAAAATTTTGATTTTTCGATTTACGCAAAGTGCTCGTAGAGACGTTTTGTTGTTACTCAAATGACAGATCTGTCATAGTAACAGAGGAAAAAGAGAAAAATTCCTAAAATTTTGATTTCTTGACTTACGCAAAGTGCTCGTAGAGACGTTTGGTTGCTACTCAAATGAAAGATCTGTGATAGTAATAGAGTAAAATGGAAAAAATACCGAAAATTTTAATTTCTTGATTTACGCAAAGAACTCATAGAGACGTTTTGGTGGTACTCAAATGACAGATCTGTGATAGTAACAGAGGAAAAAGCAAAATATTCCGAAAATTTTAATTTCTCAATTTACGCAAAGTGCTCGTAGAGACGTTTTGTTGTTACTCAAATGACAGATCTGTGATAGTAACAGAGGAAAAAGCAAAATATTCCAAAAATTTTAATTTCTTTATTTACGCAAAGTACTCGTAGAGACGTTCTGTTGCTACTCAAATGAAAGATCTGTGATAGTAATAGAGTAAAATGGAAAAAATTCCGAAAATTTTGATTTTTCGATTTACGTAAAGTGCTCGTAGAGCCGTTTTGTTGTTACTCAAATGACAGATCTGTCATAGTAACAGAGGAAAAAGAGAAAAATTCCTAAAATTTTGATTTCTTGACTTACGCAAAGTGCTCGTAGAGACATTTGGTTGCTACTCAAATGAAAGATCTGTGATAGTAATAGAGTAAAATGGAAAAAATTCCGAAAATTTTAATTTCTTGATTTACGCAAAGTACTCATAGAGACGTTTTGGTGGTACTCAAATGACAGATCTGTGATATTAACAGAGGAAAAAGCAAAATATTCCGAAAATTTTAATTTCTCAATTTACGCAAAGTGCTCGTAGAGACGTTTTGTTGTCACTCAAATGACAGATCTGTGATAGTAACAGAGGAAAATGCAAAATATTCCGAAAATTTTAATTTCTCAATTTACGCAAAGTGCTCGTAGAGACGTTTTGTTGTCACTCAAATGACAGATCTGTGATAGTAACAGAGGAAAATGCAAAATATTCCGAAAATTTTAATTTCTTGATATACGCAAAGTACTCGTAGAGACGTTTTGTTGTTACTCAAATGACAGATCTGTGATAGTAACAGAGGGAAAGGCAAAATATTCCAAAAATTTTAATTTCTTGATTTACGCAAAGTACTCGTAGAGACGTTCTGTTGCTACTCAAATGAAACATCTGTGATAGTAATAGAGTAAAATGGAAAAAATTCCGAAAACTTTGATTTTTCGATTTACGCAAAGTGCTCGTAGAGACGTTTTGTTGTTACTCAAATGACAGATCTGTCATAGTAACAGAGGAAAAAGAGAAAAATTCCTAAAATTTTGATTTCTTGACTTACGCAAAGTGCTCGTAGAGACGTTTGGTTGCTACTCAAATGAAAGATCTGTGATAGTAATAGAGTAAAATGGAAAAAAATCCGAAAATTTTAATTTCTTGATTTACGCAAACTACTCATCGAGACGTTTTGTTGGTACTCAAATGACAGATCTGTCATAGTAACAGAGGAAAAAGCAAAATATTCCGAAAATTTTAATTTCTTGATTTACGCAAAGTGGTCGTAGAGACATTTTGTTGCTACTCAAATGCCAGATCTGTGATAGTAACAGAAGAAAAAGCAAAATATTCCGAAAGTTTTATTTTCTTGATTTACGCAAAGTACTCGTAGAGACGTTTTGTTGTTACTCAAATGACAGATCTGTGATAGTAACAGAGGAAAAAGCAAAATATTCCAAAAATTTTAATTTCTTGATTTACGCAAAGTACTCGTAGAGACGTTCTGTTGCTACTCAAATGAAAGATCTGTGATAGTAATAGAGTAAAATGGAAAAAATTCCGAAAATTTTAATTTCTTGATTTACGCAAAGTACTCATAGAGACGTTTTGATGGTACTCAAATGACAGATCTGTGATAGTAACAGAGGAAAAAGCAAAATATTCCGAAAATTTTAATTTCTCAATTTACGCACAGTGCTCGTAGAGACGTTTTGTTGTTACTCAAATGACAGATTTGTGATAGTAACAGAGGAAAATACAAAATATTCCGAAAATTTTAATTTCTTGATATACGCAAAGTACTCGTAGAAACGTTTTGTTGTTACTCAAATGACAGATCTGTGATAGTAACAGAGGAAAAGCCAAAATATTCCAAAAATTTTAATTTCTTGATTTACGCAAAGTACTCGTAGAGACGTTCTGTTGCTACTCAAATGAAAGATCTGTGATAGTAATAGAGTAAAATGGAAAAAATTCCGAAAATTTTGATTTTTCGATTTACGCAAAGTGCTCGTAGAGACGTTTTGTTGTTACTCAAATGACAGATCTGTCATAGTAACAGAGGAAAAAGAGAAAAATTCCTAAAATTTTGATTTCTTGACTTACGCAAAGTGCTCGTAGAGACGTTTGGTTGCTACTCAAATGAAAGATCTGTGATAGTAATAGAGTAAAATGGAAAAAAATCCGAAAATTTTAATTTCTTGATTTACGCAAACTACTCATAGAGACGTTCTGTTGGTACTCAAATGACAGATCTGTGATAGTAACAGAGGAAAAAGCAAATTATTCCGAAAATTTTAATTTGTTGATTTACGCAAAGTACTCGTAGAGACTTTTTGTTGTTACTCAAATGACAGATCTGTGATAGTAACAGAGGAAAAAGCAAAATATTCCAAAAATTTTAATTTCTTGATTTACGCAAAGTACTCGTAGAGACGTTCTGTTGCTACTCAAATGAAAGATCTGTGATAGTAATAGAGTAAAATGGAAAAAATTCCGAAAATTTTGATTTTTCGATTTACGCAAAGTGCTCGTAGAGACGTTTTGTTGTTACTCAAATGACAGATCTGTCATAGTAACAGAGGAAAAAGAGAATAATTCCGAAAATTTTAATTTCTTGATTTACGCAAAGTACTCATAGAGACGTTTTGGTGGTACTCAAATGACAGATCTGTGATAGTAACAGAGGAAAAAGCAAAATATTCCGAAAATTTTAATTTCTCAATTTACGCAAAGTGCTCGTAGAGACGTTTTGTTGTTACTCAAATGACAGATCTGTGATAGTAACAGAGGAAAAAGGAAATATTCCGAAAATTGTAATTTCTTGATATACGCAAAGTACTCGTAGAGACGTTTTGTTGTTACTCAAATGACAGATCTGTGATAGTAACAGAGGAAAAAGCAAAATATTCCGAAAATTTTAATTTCTTGATATACGCAAAGTACTCGTAGAAACGTTTTGTTGTTACTCAAATGACAGATCTGTGATAGTAACAGAGGAAAAAGCAAAATATTCCAAAAATTTTAATTTCTTGATTTACGCAGTGGTCGTAGAGACGTTCTGTTGCTACTCAAATCAAAGATCCGTGATAGTAATAGAGTAAAATGGAAAAAATTCCGAAAATATTGATTTCTCGATTTACACAAAGTGCTCGTAGAGACAGACGTTTTGTTGTTACTCAAATGATAGATCTGTAATAGTAACAGAAGAAAAAGATAAAAATTCCTAAAATTTTGATTTCTTGACTTACGCAAAGTGCTCGTAGAGACGTTTTGTTGCTACTCAAATGAAAGATCTGTGATAGTAATAGAGTAAAATGGAGAAAATTCCGAAAATTTTAATTTCTTGAATTACGCAAAGTACTCATAGAGACGTTTTGTTGGTACTCAAATGACAGATCTGTGATAGTAACAGAGGAAAAAGCAGAATATTCCGAAAATTTTAATTTCTTGATTTACGCAAAGTGCTCGTAGAGACGTTTTGTTGTTACTCAAATGACAGATCTGTCATAGTAACAGAGGAAAAAGAGAAAAATTCCTAAAATTTTGATTTCTTGACTTACGCAACGTGCTCGTCGAGACGTTTTGTTGCTACTCAAATGAAAGATCTGTGATAGTAACAGAGGAAAAAGCAAAATATTCCAAAAATTTTAATTTCTTGATTTACGCAAAGTACTCGTAGAGACGTTTTGTTGTTACTCAAATGACAGATCTGTGATAGTAACAGAGGAAAATACAAAATATTCCGAAAATTTTAATTTCTTGATATACGCAAAGTACTCGTAGAAACGTTTTGTTGTTACTCAAATGACAGATCTGTGATAGTAACAGAGGAAAAGGCAAAATATTCCAAAAATTTTAATTTCTTGATTTACGCAAAGTACTCGTAGAGACGTTCTGTTGCTACTCAAATGAAACATCTGTGATAGTAATAGAGTAAAATGGAAAAAATTCCGAAAATTTTGATTTTTCGATTTACGCAAAGTGCTCGTAGAGACGTTTTGTTGTTACTCAAATGACAGATCTGTCATAGTAACAGAGGAAAAAGAGAAAAATTCCTAAAATTTTGATTTCTTGACTTACGCAAAGTGCTCGTAGAGACGTTTGGTTGCTACTCAAATGAAAGATCTGTGATAGTAATAGAGTAAAATGGAAAAAAATCCGAAAATTTTAATTTCTTGATTTACGCAAACTACTCATAGAGACGTTCTGTTGGTACTCAAATGACAGATCTGTGATAGTAACAGAGGAAAAAGCAAATTATTCCGAAAATTTTAATTTCTTGATTTACGCAAAGTACTCGTAGAGACTTTTTGTTGTTACTCAAATGACAGATCTGTGATAGTAACAGAGGAAAAAGCAAAATATTCCAAAAATTTTAATTTCTTGATTTACGCAAAGTACTCGTAGAGACGTTCTGTTGCTACTCAAATGAAAGATCTGTGATAGTAATAGAGTAAAATGGAAAAAATTCCGAAAATTTTGATTTTTCGATTTACGCAAAGTGCTCGTAGAGACGTTTTGTTGTTACTCAAATGACAGATCTGTCATAGTAACAGAGGAAAAAGAGAATAATTCCGAAAATTTTAATTTCTTGATTTACGCAAAGTACTCATAGAGACGTTTTGGTGGTACTCAAATGACAGATCTGTGATAGTAACAGAGGAAAAAGCAAAATATTCCGAAAATTTTAATTTCTCAATTTACGCAAAGTGCTCGTAGAGACGTTTTGTTGTTACTCAAATGACAGATCTGTGATAGTAACAGAGGAAAAAGCAAAATATTCCGAAAATTTTAATTTCTTGATATACGCAAAGTACTCGTAGAAACGTTTTGTTGTTACTCAAATGACAGATCTGTGATAGTAACAGAGGAAAAAGCAAAATATTCGAAAAATTTTAATTTCTTGATTTACGCAGTGGTCGTAGAGACGTTCTGTTGCTACTCAAATCAAAGATCCGTGATAGTAATATAGTAAAATGGAAAAAATTCCGAAAATATTGATTTCTCGATTTACACAAAGTCCTCGTAGAGACAGACGTTTTGTTGTTACTCAAATGATAGATCTGTAATAGTAACAGAAGAAAAAGATAAAAATTCCTAAAATTTTGATTTCTTGACTTACGCAAAGTGCTCGTAGAGACGTTTTGTTGCTACTCAAATGAAAGATCTGTGATAGTAATAGAGTAAAATGGAGAAAATTCCGAAAATTTTAATTTCTTGAATTACGCAAAGTACTCATAGAGACGTTTTGTTGGTACTCAAATGACAGATCTGTGATAGTAACAGAGGAAAAAGCAGAATATTCCGAAAATTTTAATTTCTTGATTTACGCAAAGTGCTCGTAGAGACGTTTTGTTGTTACTCAAATGACAGATCTGTCATAGTAACAGAGGAAAAAGAGAAAAATTCCTAAAATTTTGATTTCTTGACTTACGCAACGTGCTCGTCGAGACGTTTTGTTGCTACTCAAATGAAAGATCTGTGATAGTAACAGAGGAAAAAGCAAAATATTCCAAAAATTTTAATTTCTTGATTTACGCAAAGTACTCGTAGAGACGTTTTGTTGTTACTCAAATGACAGATCTGTGATAGTAACAGAGGAAAATACAAAATATTCCGAAAATTTTAATTTCTTGATATACGCAAAGTACTCGTAGAAACGTTTTGTTGTTACTCAAATGACAGATATGTGATAGTAACAGAGGAAAAGGCAAAATATTCCAAAAATTTTAATTTCTTGATTTACGCTAAGTACTCGTAGAGACGTTCTGTTGCTACTCAAATGAAACATCTGTGATAGTAATAGAGTAAAATGGAAAAAATTCCGAAAATTTTGATTTTTCGATTTACGCAAAGTGCTCGTAGAGACGTTTTGTTGTTACTCAAATGACAGATCTGTCATAGTAACAGAGGAAAAAGAGAAAAATTCCTAAAATTTTGATTTCTTGACTTACGCAAAGTGCTCGTAGAGACGTTTGGTTGCTACTCAAATGAAAGATCTGTGATAGTAATAGAGTAAAATGGAAAAAAATCCGAAAATTGTAATTTCTTGATTTACGCAAACTACTCATCGAGACGTTTTGTTGGTACTCAAATGACAGATCTGTCATAGTAACAGAGGAAAAAGCAAAATATTCCGAAAATTTTAATTTCTTGATTTACGCAAAGTGGTCGTAGAGACATTTTGTTGCTACTCAAATGCCAGATCTGTGATAGTAACAGAAGAAAAAGCAAAATATTCCGAAAATTTTATTTTCTTGATTTACGCAAAGTACTCGTAGAGACGTTTTGTTGTTACTCAAATGACAGATCTGTGATAGTAACAGAGGAAAAAGCAAAATATTCCAAAAATTTTAATTTCTTGATTTACGCAAAGTACTCGTAGAGACGTTCTGTTGCTACTCAAATGAAAGATCTGTGATAGTAATAGAGTAAAATGGAAAAAATTCCGAAAATTTTGATTTTTCGATTTACGCAAAGTGCTCGTAGAGACGTTTTGTTGTTACTCAAATGACAGATCTGTCATAGTAACAGAGGAAAAAGAGAAAAATTCCTAAAATTTTAATTTCTTGACTTACGCAAAGTGCTCGTAGAGACGTTTGGTTGCTACTCAAATGAAAGATCTGTGATAGTAATAGAGTAAAATGGAAAAAATTCCGAAAATTTTAATTTCTTGATTTACGCAAAGTACTCATAGAGACGTTTTGATGGTACTCAAATGACAGATCTGTGATAGTAACAGAGGAAAAAGCAAAATATTCCGAAAATTTTAATTTCTCAATTTACGCACAGTGCTCGTAGAGACGTTTTGTTGTTACTCAAATGACAGATTTGTGATAGTAACAGAGGAAAATACAAAATATTCCGAAAATTTTAATTTCTTGATATACGCAAAGTACTCGTAGAAACGTTTTGTTGTTACTCAAATGACAGATCTGTGATAGTAACAGAGGAAAAGGCAAAATATTCCAAAAATTTTAATTTCTTGATTTACGCAAAGTACTCGTAGAGACGTTCTGTTGCTACTCAAATGATAGATCTGTGATAGTAATAGAGTAAAATGGAAAAAATTCCGAAAATTTTGATTTTTCGATTTACGCAAAGTGCTCGTAGAGACGTTTTGTTGTTACTCAAATGACAGATCTGTCATAGTAACAGAGGAAAAAGAGAAAAATTCCTAAAATTTTGATTTCTTGACTTACGCAAAGTGCTCGTAGAGACGTTTGGTTGCTACTTAAATGAAAGATCTGTGATAGTAATAGAGTAAAATGGAAAAAAATCCGAAAAATTTAATTTCTTGATTTACGCAAACTACTCATAGAGACGTTCTGTTGGTACTCAAATGACAGATCTGTGATAGTAACAGAGGAAAAAGCAAATTATTCCGAAAATTTTAATTTCTTGATTTACGCAAAGTACTCGTAGAGACGTTTTGTTGTTACTCAAATGACAGATCTGTGATAGTAACAGAGGAAAAAGCAAAATATTCCAAAAATTTTAATTTCTTGATTTACGCAAAGTACTCGTAGAGACGTTCTGTTGCTACTCAAATGAAAGATCTGTGATAGTAATAGAGTAAAATGGAAAAAATTCCGAAAATTTTGATTTTTCGATTTACGCAAAGTGCTCGTAGAGACGTTTTGTTGTTACTCAAATGACAGATCTGTCATAGTAACAGAGGAAAAAGAGAATAATTCCGAAAATTTTAATTTCTTGATTTACGCAAAGTACTCATAGAGACGTTTTGATGGTACTCAAATGACAGATCTGTGATAGTAACAGAGGAAAAAGCAAAATATTCCGAAAATTTTAATTTCTCAATTTACGCACAGTGCTCGTAGAGACGTTTTGTTGTTACTCAAATGACAGATTTGTGATAGTAACAGAGGAAAATACAAAATATTCCGAAAATTTTAATTTCTTGATATACGCAAAGTACTCGTAGAAACGTTTTGTTGTTACTCAAATGACAGATCTGTGATAGTAACAGAGGAAAAGGCAAAATATTCCAAAAATTTTAATTTCTTGATTTACGCAAAGTACTCGTAGAGACGTTCTGTTGCTACTCAAATGATAGATCTGTGATAGTAATAGAGTAAAATGGAAAAAATTCCGAAAATTTTGATTTTTCGATTTACGCAAAGTGCTCGTAGAGACGTTTTGTTGTTACTCAAATGACAGATCTGTCATAGTAACAGAGGAAAAAGAGAAAAATTCCTAAAATTTTGATTTCTTGACTTACGCAAAGTGCTCGTAGAGACGTTTGGTTGCTACTCAAATGAAAGATCTGTGATAGTAATAGAGTAAAATGGAAAAAAATCCGAAAAATTTAATTTCTTGATTTACGCAAACTACTCATAGAGACGTTCTGTTGGTACTCAAATGACAGATCTGTGATAGTAACAGAGGAAAAAGAAAATTATTCCGAAAATTTTAATTTCTTGATTTACGCAAAGTACTCGTAGAGACGTTTTGTTGTTACTCAAATGACAGATCTGTGATAGTAACAGAGGAAAAAGCAAAATATTCCAAAAATTTTAATTTCTTGATTTACGCAAAGTACTCGTAGAGACGTTCTGTTGCTACTCAAATGAAAGATCTGTGATAGTAATAGAGTAAAATGGAAAAAATTCCGAAAATTTTGATTTTTCGATTTACGCAAAGTGCTCGTAGAGACGTTTTGTTGTTACTCAAATGACAGATCTGTCATAGTAACAGAGGAAAAAGAGAATAATTCCGAAAATTTTAATTTCTTGATTTACGCAAAGTACTCATAGAGACGTTTTGGTGGTACTCAAATGACAGATCTGTGATAGTAACAGAGGAAAAGCAAAATATTCCGAAAATTTTAATTTCTCAATTTACGCAAAGTGCTCGTAGAGACGTTTTGTTGTTACTCAAATGACAGATCTGTGATAGTAACAGAGGAAAAAGCAAAATATTCCGAAAATTTTAATTTCTTGATATACGCAAAGTACTCGTAGAGACGTTTTGTTGTTACTCAAATGACAGATCTGTGATAGTAACAGAGGAAAAAGCAAAATATTCCGAAAATTTTAATTTCTTGATATACGCAAAGTACTCGTAGAAACGTTTTGTTGTTACTCAAATGACAGATCTGTGATAGTAACAGAGGAAAAAGCAAAATATTCCAAAAATTTTAATTTCTTGATTTACGCAGTGGTCGTAGAGACGTTCTGTTGCTACTCAAATCAAAGATCCGTGATAGTAATAGAGTAAAATGGAAAAAATTCCGAAAATTTTAATTTCTTGAATTACGCAAAGTACTCATAGAGACGTTTTGTTGGTACTCAAATGACAGATCTGTGATAGTAACAGAGGAAAAAGCAGAATATTAAGAAAATTTTAATGATAGTAACAGAGAAAAAGGCAAAATATTCCAAAAATTTTAATTTCTTGATTTACGCAAAGTACTCGTAGAGACGTTCTGTTGCTACTCAAATGAAAGATCTGTGATAGTAATAGAGTAAAATGGAAAAAATTCCGAAAATTTTGATTTTTCGATTTATGCAAAGTGCTCGTAGAGACGTTTTGTTGTTACTCAAGTGACAGATCTGTCATAGTAACAGAGGAAAAAGAGAAAAATTCCTAAAATTTTGATTTCTTGACTTACGCAAAGTGCTCGTAGAGACGTTTGGTTGCTACTCAAATGAAAGATCTGTGATAGTAATAGAGTAAAATGGAAAAAAATCCGAAAATTTTTATTTCTTGATTTACGCAAACTACTCATAGAGACGTTCTGTTGGTACTCAAATGACAGATCTGTGATAGTAACATAGGAAAAAGCAAAATATTCCGAAAATTTTAATTTCTTGGTTTACGCAAAGTACTCGTAGAGACGTTTTGTTGTTACTCAAATGACAGATCTGTGATAGTAACAGAGGAAAAAGCAAAATATTCCAAAAATTTTAATTTCTTGATTTACGCAAAGTACTCGTAGAGACGTTCTGTTGCTACTCAAATGAAAGATCTGTGATAGTAATAGAGTAAAATGGAAAAAATTCCGAAAATTTTGATTTTTCGATTTATGCAAAGTGCTCGTAGAGACGTTTTGTTGTTACTCAAGTGACAGATCTGTCATAGTAACAGAGGAAAAAGAGAAAAATTCCTAAAATTTTGATTTCTTGACTTACGCAAAGTGCTCGTAGAGACGTTTGGTTGCTACTCAAATGAAAGATCTGTGATAGTAATAGAGTAAAATGGAAAAAAATCCGAAAATTTTAATTTCTTGATTTACGCAAACTACTCATAGAGACGTTCTGTTGGTACTCAAATGACAGATCTGTGATAGTAACAGAGGGAAAAGCAAAATATTCCGAAAATTTTAATTTCTTGATTTACGCAAAGTACTCGTAGAGACGTTTTGTTGTTACTCAAATGACAGATCTGTGATAGTAACAGAGGAAAAAGCAAAATATTCCAAAAATGTTAATTTCTTGATTTACGCAAAGTACTCGTAGAGACGTTCTGTTGCTACTAAAATGAAAGATCTGTGATAGTAATAGAGTAAAATGGAAAAAATTCCGAAAATTTTGATTTTTCGATTTACGCAAAGTGCTCGTAGAGACGTTTTGTTGTTACTCAAATGACAGATCTGTCATAGTAACAGAGGAAAAAGAGAAAAATTCCTAAAATTTTGATTTCTTGACTTACGCAAAGTGCTCGTAGAGACGTTTGGTTGCTACTCAAATGAAAGATCTGTGATAGTAATAGAGTAAAATGGAAAAAATTCCGAAAATTTTAATTTCTTGATTTACGCAAAGTACTCATAGAGACGTTTTGGTGGTACTCAAATGACAGATCTGTGATATTAATAGAGTAAAATGGAAAAAATTCCGAAAATTTTGATTTTTCGATTTACGCAAAGTGCTCGTAGAGACGTTTTGTTGTTACTCAAATGACAGATCTGTCATAGTAACAGAGGAAAAAGAGAAAAATTCCTAAAATTTTGATTTCTTGACTTACGCAAAGTGCTCGTAGAGACGTTTGGTTGCTACTCAAATGAAAGATCTGTGATAGTAATAGAGTAAAATGGAAAAAAATCCGAAAATTTTATTTTCTTGATTTACGCAAACTACTCATAGAGACGTTCTGTTGGTACTCAAATGACAGATCTGTGATAGTAACAGAGGAAAAAGCAAAATAATCCGAAAATTTTAATTTCTTGATTTACGCAAAGTGCTCGTAGAGACGTTTTGTTGTTACTCAAATGACAGATCTGTCATAGTAACAGAGGAAAAAAGAAAAATTCTTAAAATTTTGATTTCTTGACTTACGCAAAGTGCTCGTAGAGACGTTTGGTTGCTACTCAAATGAAAGATCTGTGATAGTAATAGAGTAAAATGGAGAAAATTCCGAAAATTTTAATTTCTTGAATTACGCAAAGTACTCATAGAGACGTTTTGTTGGTACTCAAATGACAGATCTGTGATAGTAACAGAGGAAAAAGCAGAATATTAAGAAAATTTTAATGATAGTAACAGAGAAAAAGGCAAAATATTCCAAAAATTTTAATTTCTTGATTTACGCAAAGTACTCGTAGAGACGTTCTGTTGCTACTCAAACGAAAGATCTGTGATAGTAATAGAGTAAAATGGAAAAAATTCCGAAAATTTTGATTTTTCGATTTATGCAAAGTGCTCGTAGAGACGTTTTGTTGTTACTCAAGTGACAGATCTGTCATAGTAACAGAGGAAAAAGAGAAAAATTCCTAACATTTTGATTTCTTGACTTACGCAAAGTGCTCGTAGAGACGTTTGGTTGCTACTCAAATGAAAGATCTGTGATAGTAATAGAGTAAAATGGAAAAAAATCCGAAAATTTTAATTTCTTGATTTACGCAAACTACTCATAGAGACGTTCTGTTGGTACTCAAATGACAGATCTGTGATAGTAACAGAGGAAAAAGCAAAATATTCCGAAAATTTTAATTTCTTGATTTACGCAAAGTACTCGTAGAGACGTTTTGTTGTTACTCAAATGACAGATCTGTGATAGTAACAGAGGAAAAAGCAAAATATTCCAAAAATTTTAATTTCTTGATTTACGCAAAGTACTCGTAGAGACGTTCTGTTGCTACTAAAATGAAAGATCTGTGATAGTAATAGAGTAAAATGGAAAAAATTCCGAAAATTTTGATTTTTCGATTTACGCAAAGTGCTCGTAGAGACGTTTTGTTGTTACTCAAATGACAGATCTGTCATAGTAACAGAGGAAAAAGAGAAAAATTCCTAAAATTTTGATTTCTTGACTTACGCAAAGTGCTCGTAGAGACGTTTGGTTGCTACTCAAATGAAAGATCTGTGATAGTAATAGAGTAAAATGGAAAAAATTCCGAAAATTTTAATTTCTTGATTTACGCAAAGTACTCATAGAGACGTTTTGGTGGTACTCAAATGACAGATCTGTGATATTAATAGAGTAAAATGGAAAAAATTCCGAAAATTTTGATTTTTCGATTTACGCAAAGTGCTCGTAGAGACGTTTTGTTGTTACTCAAATGACAGATCTGTCATAGTAACAGAGGAAAAAGAGAAAAATTCCTAAAATTTTGATTTCTTGACTTACGCAAAGTGCTCGTAGAGACGTTTGGTTGCTACTCAAATGAAAGATCTGTGATAGTAATAGAGTAAAATGGAAAAAAATCCGAAAATTTTTATTTCTTGATTTACGCAAACTACTCATAGAGACGTTCTGTTGGTACTCAAATGACAGATCTGTGATAGTAACATAGGAAAAAGCAAAATATTCCGAAAATTTTAATTTCTTGGTTTACGCAAAGTACTCGTAGAGACGTTTTGTTGTTACTCAAATGACAGATCTGTGATAGTAACAGAGGAAAAAGCAAAATATTCCAAAAATTTTAATTTCTTGATTTACGCAAAGTACTCGTAGAGACGTTCTGTTGCTACTCAAATGAAAGATCTGTGATAGTAATAGAGTAAAATGGAAAAAATTCCGAAAATTTTGATTTTTCGATTTATGCAAAGTGCTCGTAGAGACGTTTTGTTGTTACTCAAGTGACAGATCTGTCATAGTAACAGAGGAAAAAGAGAAAAATTCCTAAAATTTTGATTTCTTGACTTACGCAAAGTGCTCGTAGAGACGTTTGGTTGCTACTCAAATGAAAGATCTGTGATAGTAATAGAGTAAAATGGAAAAAAATCCGAAAATTTTAATTTCTTGATTTACGCAAACTACTCATAGAGACGTTCTGTTGGTACTCAAATGACAGATCTGTGATAGTAACAGAGGGAAAAGCAAAATATTCCGAAAATTTTAATTTCTTGATTTACGCAAAGTACTCGTAGAGACGTTTTGTTGTTACTCAAATGACAGATCTGTGATAGTAACAGAGGAAAAAGCAAAATATTCCAAAAATGTTAATTTCTTGATTTACGCAAAGTACTCGTAGAGACGTTCTGTTGCTACTAAAATGAAAGATCTGTGATAGTAATAGAGTAAAATGGAAAAAATTCCGAAAATTTTGATTTTTCGATTTACGCAAAGTGCTCGTAGAGACGTTTTGTTGTTACTCAAATGACAGATCTGTCATAGTAACAGAGGAAAAAGAGAAAAATTCCTAAAATTTTGATTTCTTGACTTACGCAAAGTGCTCGTAGAGACGTTTGGTTGCTACTCAAATGAAAGATCTGTGATAGTAATAGAGTAAAATGGAAAAAATTCCGAAAATTTTAATTTCTTGATTTACGCAAAGTACTCATAGAGACGTTTTGGTGGTACTCAAATGACAGATCTGTGATATTAATAGAGTAAAATGGAAAAAATTCCGAAAATTTTGATTTTTCGATTTACGCAAAGTGCTCGTAGAGACGTTTTGTTGTTACTCAAATGACAGATCTGTCATAGTAACAGAGGAAAAAGAGAAAAATTCCTAAAATTTTGATTTCTTGACTTACGCAAAGTGCTCGTAGAGACGTTTGGTTGCTACTCAAATGAAAGATCTGTGATAGTAATAGAGTAAAATGGAAAAAAATCCGAAAATTTTATTTTCTTGATTTACGCAAACTACTCATAGAGACGTTCTGTTGGTACTCAAATGACAGATCTGTGATAGTAACAGAGGAAAAAGCAAAATAATCCGAAAATTTTAATTTCTTGATTTACGCAAAGTGCTCGTAGAGACGTTTTGTTGTTACTCAAATGACAGATCTGTCATAGTAACAGAGGAAAAAGAGAAAAATTCTTAAAATTTTGATTTCTTGACTTACGCAAAGTGCTCGTAGAGACGTTTGGTTGCTACTCAAATGAAAGATCTGTGATAGTAATAGAGTAAAATGGAGAAAATTCCGAAAATTTTAATTTCTTGAATTACGCAAAGTACTCATAGAGACGTTTTGTTGGTACTCAAATGACAGATCTGTGATAGTAACAGAGGAAAAAGCAGAATATTAAGAAAATTTTAATGATAGTAACAGAGAAAAAGGCAAAATATTCCAAAAATTTTAATTTCTTGATTTACGCAAAGTACTCGTAGAGACGTTCTGTTGCTACTCAAACGAAAGATCTGTGATAGTAATAGAGTAAAATGGAAAAAATTCCGAAAATTTTGATTTTTCGATTTATGCAAAGTGCTCGTAGAGACGTTTTGTTGTTACTCAAGTGACAGATCTGTCATAGTAACAGAGGAAAAAGAGAAAAATTCCTAAAATTTTGATTTCTTGACTTACGCAAAGTGCTCGTAGAGACGTTTGGTTGCTACTCAAATGAAAGATCTGTGATAGTAATAGAGTAAAATGGAAAAAAATCCGAAAATTTTAATTTCTTGATTTACGCAAACTACTCATAGAGACGTTCTGTTGGTACTCAAATGACAGATCTGTGATAGTAACAGAGGAAAAAGCAAAATATTCCGAAAATTTTAATTTCTTGATTTACGCAAAGTACTCGTAGAGACGTTTTGTTGTTACTCAAATGACAGATCTGTGATAGTAACAGAGGAAAAAGCAAAATATTCCAAAAATTTTAATTTCTTGATTTACGCAAAGTACTCGTAGAGACGTTCTGTTGCTACTAAAATGAAAGATCTGTGATAGTAATAGAGTAAAATGGAAAAAATTCCGAAAATTTTGATTTTTCGATTTACGCAAAGTGCTCGTAGAGACGTTTTGTTGTTACTCAAATGACAGATCTGTCATAGTAACAGAGGAAAAAGAGAAAAATTCCTAAAATTTTGATTTCTTGACTTACGCAAAGTGCTCGTAGAGACGTTTGGTTGCTACTCAAATGAAAGATCTGTGATAGTAATAGAGTAAAATGGAAAAAATTCCGAAAATTTTAATTTCTTGATTTACGCAAAGTACTCATAGAGACGTTTTGGTGGTACTCAAATGACAGATCTGTGATATTAATAGAGTAAAATGGAAAAAATTCCGAAAATTTTGATTTTTCGATTTACGCAAAGTGCTCGTAGAGACGTTTTGTTGTTACTCAAATGACAGATCTGTCATAGTAACAGAGGAAAAAGAGAAAAATTCCTAAAATTTTGATTTCTTGACTTACGCAAAGTGCTCGTAGAGACGTTTGGTTGCTACTCAAATGAAAGATCTGTGATAGTAATAGAGTAAAATGGAAAAAAATCCGAAAATTTTATTTTCTTGATTTACGCAAACTACTCATAGAGACGTTCTGTTGGTACTCAAATGACAGATCTGTGATAGTAACAGAGGAAAAAGCAAAATATTCCGAAAATTTTAATTTCTTGATTTACGCAAAGTGCTCGTAGAGACGTTTTGTTGTTACTCAAATGACAGATCTGTCATAGTAACAGAGGAAAAAGAGAAAAATTCCTAAAATTTTGATTTCTTGACTTACGCAAAGTGCTCGTAGAGACGTTTGGTTGCTACTCAAATGAAAGATCTGTGATAGTAATAGAGTAAAATGGAGAAAATTCCGAAAATTTTAATTTCTTGAATTACGCAAAGTACTCATAGAGACGTTTTGTTGGTACTCAAATGACAGATCTGTGATAGTAACAGAGGAAAAAGCAGAATATTAAGAAAATTTTAATGATAGTAACAGAGAAAAAGGCAAAATATTCCAAAAATTTTAATTTCTTGATTTACGCAAAGTACTCGTAGAAACGTTCTGTTGCTACTCAAATGAAAGATCTGTGATAGTAATAGAGTAAAATGGAAAAAATTCCGAAAATTTTGATTTTTCGATTTATGCAAAGTGCTCGTAGAGACGTTTTGTTGTTACTCAAGTGACAGATCTGTCATAGTAACAGTGGAAAAAGAGAAAAATTCCTAAAATTTTGATTTCTTGACTTACGCTAAGTGCTCGTAGAGACGTTTGGTTGCTACTCAAATGAAAGATCTGTGATAGTAATAGAGTAAAATGGAAAAAAATCCGAAAATTTTAATTTCTTGATTTACGCAAACTACTCATAGAGACGTTCTGTTGGTACTCAAATGACAGATCTGTGATAGTAACAGAGGAAAAAGCAAAATATTCCGAAAATTTTAATTTCTTGATTTACGCAAAGTACTCGTAGAGACGTTTTGTTGTTACTCAAATGACAGATCTGTGATAGTAACAGAGGAAAAAGCAAAATATTCCAAAAATTTTAATTTCTTGATTTACGCAAAGTACTCGTAGAGACGTTCTGTTGCTACTCAAATGAAAGATCTGTGATAGTAATAGAGTAAAATGGAAAAAATTCCGAAAATTTTGATTTTTCGATTTACGCAAAGTGCACGTAGAGACGTTTTGTTGTTACTCAAATGACAGATCTGTCATAGTAACAGAGGAAAAAGAGAAAAATTCCTAAAATTTTGATTTCTTGACTTACGCAAAGTGCTCGTAGAGACGTTTGGTTGCTACTCAAATGAAAGATCTGTGATAGTAATAGAGTAAAATGGAAAAAATTCCGAAAATTTTAATTTCTTGATTTACGCAAAGTACTCATAGAGACGTTTTGGTGGTACTCAAATGACAGATCTGTGATATTAATAGAGTAAAATGGAAAAAATTCCGAAAATTTTGATTTTTCGATTTACGCAAAGTGCTCGTAGAGACGTTTTGTTGTTACTCAAATGACAGATCTGTCATAGTAACAGAAGAAAAAGATAAAAATTCCTAAAATTTTGATTTCTTGACTTACGCAAAGTGCTCGTAGAGACGTTTTGTTGCTACTCAAATGAAAGATCTGTGATAGTAATAGAGTAAAATGGAGAAAATTCCGAAAATTTTAATTTCTTGAATTACGCAAAGTACTCGTAGAGACGTTCTGTTGCTACTCAAATGAAAGATCTGTGATAGTAATAGAGTAAAATGGAAAAAATTCCGAAAATTTTGATTTTTCGATTTATGCAAAGTGCTCGTAGAGACGTTTTGTTGTTACTCAAGTGACAGATCTGTCATAGTAACAGAGGAAAAAGAGAAAAATTCCTAAAATTTTGATTTCTTGACTTACGCAAAGTGCTCGTAGAGACGTTTGGTTGCTACTCAAATGAAAGATCTGTGATAGAAATAGAGTAAAATGGAAAAAAATCCGAAAATTTTAATTTTTTGATTTACGCAAACTACTCATAGAGACGTTCTGTTGGTACTCAAATGACAGATCTGTGATAGTAACAGAGGAAAAAGCAAAATATTCCGAAAATTTTAATTTCTTGATTTACGCAAAGTACTCGTAGAGACGTTTTGTTGTTACTCAAATGACAGATCTGTGATAGTAACAGAGGAAAAAGCAAAATATTCCAAAAATTTTAATTTCTTGATTTACGCAAAGTACTCGTAGAGACGTTCTGTTGCTACTCAAATGAAAGATCTGTGATAGTAATAGAGTAAAATGGAAAAAATTCCGAAAATTTTGATTTTTCGATTTATGCAAAGTGCTCGTAGAGACGTTTTGTTGTTACTCAAGTGACAGATCTGTCATAGTAACAAAGGAAAAAGAGAAAAATTCCTAAAATTTTGATTTCTTGACTTACGCAAAGTGCTCGTAGAGACGTTTGGTTGCTACTCAAATGAAAGATCTGTGATAGTAATAGAGTAAAATGGAAAAAAATCCGAAAATTTTAATTTCTTGATTTACGCAAACTACTCATAGAGACGTTCTGTTGGTACTCAAATGACAGATCTGTGATAGTAACAGAGGAAAAAGCAAAATATTCCGAAAATTTTAATTTCTTGATTTACGCAAAGTACTCGTAGAGACGTTTTGTTGTTACTCAAATGACAGATCTGTGATAGTAACAGAGGAAAAAGCAAAATATTCCAAAAATTTTAATTTCTTGATTTACGCAAAGTACTCGTAGACACGTTCTGTTGCTACTAAAATGAAAGATCTGTGATAGTAATAGAGTAAAATGGAAAAAATTCCGAAAATTTTGATTTTTCGATTTACGCAAAGTGCTCGTAGAGACGTTTTGTTGTTACTCAAATGACAGATCTGTCATAGTAACAGAGGAAAAAGAGAAAAATTCCTAAAATTTTGATTTCTTGACTTACGCAAAGTGCTCGTAGAGACGTTTGGTTGCTACTCATATGAAAGATCTGTGATAGTAATAGAGTAAAATGGAAAAAATTCCGAAAATTTTAATTTCTTGATATACGCAAAGTACTCATAGAGACGTTTTGGTGGTACTCAAATGACAGATCTGTGATATTAATAGAGTAAAATGGAAAAAATTCCGAAAATTTTGATTTTTCGATTTACGCAAAGTGCTCGTAGAGACGTTTTGTTGTTACTCAAATGACAGATCTGTCATAGTAACAGAAGAAAAAGATAAAAATTCCTAAAATTTTGATTTCTTGACTTACGCAAAGTGCTCGTAGAGACGTTTTGTTGCTACTCAAATGAAAGATCTGTGATAGTAATAGAGTAAAATGGAGAAAATTCCGAAAATTTTAATTTCTTGAATTACGCAAACTACTCATAGAGACGTTCTGTTGGTACTCAAATGACAGATCTGTGATAGTAACAGAGGAAAAAGCAAAATATTCCGAAAATTTTAATTTCTTGATTTACGCAAAGTACTCGTAGAGACGTTTTGTTGTTACTCAAATGACAGATCTGTGATAGTAACAGAGGAAAAAGCAAAATATTCCAAAAATTTTAATTTCTTGATTTACGCAAAGTACTCGTAGAGACGTTCTGTTGCTACTCAAATGAAAGATCTGTGATAGTAATAGAGTAAAATGGAAAAAATTCCGAAAATTTTGATTTTTCGATTTATGCAAAGTGCTCGTAGAGACGTTTTGTTGTTACTCAAGTGACAGATCTGTCATAGTAACAAAGGAAAAAGAGAAAAATTCCTAAAATTTTGATTTCTTGACTTACGCAAAGTGCTCGTAGAGACGTTTGGTTGCTACTCAAATGAAAGATCTGTGATAGTAATAGAGTAAAATGGAAAAAAATCCGAAAATTTTAATTTCTTGATTTACGCAAACTACTCATAGAGACGTTCTGTTGGTACTCAAATGACAGATCTGTGATAGTAACAGAGGAAAAAGCAAAATATTCCGAAAATTTTAATTTCTTGATTTACGCAAAGTACTCGTAGAGACGTTTTGTTGTTACTCAAATGACAGATCTGTGATAGTAACAGAGGAAAAAGCAAAATATTCCAAAAATGTTAATTTCTTGATTTACGCAAAGTACTCGTAGACACGTTCTGTTGCTACTAAAATGAAAGATCTGTGATAGTAATAGAGTAAAATGGAAAAAATTCCGAAAATTTTGATTTTTCGATTTACGCAAAGTGCTCGTAGAGACGTTTTGTTGTTACTCAAATGACAGATCTGTCATAGTAACAGAGGAAAAAGAGAAAAATTCCTAAAATTTTGATTTCTTGACTTACGCAAAGTGCTCGTAGAGACGTTTGGTTGCTACTCAAATGAAAGATCTGTGATAGTAATAGAGTAAAATGGAAAAAATTCCGAAAATTTTAATTTCTTGATTTACGCAAAGTACTCATAGAGACGTTTTGGTGGTACTCAAATGACAGATCTGTGATATTAATAGAGTAAAATGGAAAAAATTCCGAAAATTTTGATTTTTCGATTTACGCAAAGTGCTCGTAGAGACGTTTTGTTGTTACTCAAATGACAGATCTGTCATAGTAACAGAGGAAAAAGAGAAAAATTCCTAAAATTTTGATTTCTTGACTTACGCAAAGTGCTCGTAGAGACGTTTGGTTGCTACTCAAATGAAAGATCTGTGATAGTAATAGAGTAAAATGGAAAAAAATCCGAAAATTTTATTTTCTTGATTTACGCAAAGTACTCATAGAGACGTTTTGGTGGTACTCAAATGACAGATCTGTGATAGTAACAGAGGAAAAAGCAAAATATTCCGAAAATTTTAATTTCTCAATTTACGCAAAGTGCTCGTAGAGACGTTTTGTTGTTACTCAAATGACAGATCTGTGATAGTAACAGAGGAAAAAGCAAAATATTCCGAAAATTTTAATTTCTTGATTTACGCAAAGTACTCGTAGAGACGTTTTGTTGTTACTCAAATGACAGATCTGTCATAGTAACAGAGGAAAAAGAGAAAAATTCCTAAAATTTTGATTTCTTGACTTACGCAAAGTGCTCGTAGAGACGTTTGGTTGCTACTCAAATGAAAGATCTGTGATAGTAATAGAGTAAAATGGAAAAAATTCCGAAAATTTTAATTTCTTGATTTACGCAAAGTACTCATAGAGACGTTTTGGTGGTACTCAAATGACAGATCTGTGATATTAATAGAGTAAAATGGAAAAAATTCCGAAAATTTTGATTTTTCGATTTACGCAAAGTGCTCGTAGAGACGTTTTGTTGTTACTCAAATGACAGATCTGTCATAGTAACAGAGGAAAAAGAGAAAAATTCCTAAAATTTTGATTTCTTGACTTACGCAAAGTGCTCGTAGAGACGTTTGGTTACTACTCAAATGAAAGATCTGTGATAGTAATAGAGTAAAATGGAAAAAAATCCGAAAATTTTATTTTCTTGATTTACGCAAACTACTCATAGAGACGTTCTGTTGGTACTCAAATGACAGATCTGTGATAGTAACAGAGGAAAAAGCAAAATATTCCGAAAATTTTAATTTCTTGATTTACGCAAAGTACTCGTAGAGACGTTTTGTTGTTACTCAAATGACAGATCTGTGATAGTACCAGAGAAAAAGGCAAAATATTCCAAAAATTTTAATTTCTTGATTTACGCAAAGTACTCGTAGAGACGTTCTGTTGCTACTCAAATGAAAGATCTGTGATAGTAATAGAGTAAAATGGAAAAAATTCCGAAAATTTTGATTTTTCGATTTACGGAAAGTGCTCGTAGAGACGTTTTGTTGTTACTCAAATGACAGATCTGTCATATTAACAGAGGAAAAAGAGAAAAATTCCTAAAATTTTGATTTCTTGACTTACGCAAAGTGGTCGTAGAGACGTTCTGTTGCTACTCAAATCAAAGATCCGTGATAGTAATAGAGTAAAATGGAAAAAATTCCGAAAATATTGATTTCTCGATTTACACAAAGAGCTCGTAGAGACAGACGTTTTGTTGTTACTCAAATGATAGATCTGTAATAGTAACAGAAGAAAAAGATAAAAATTCCTAAAATTTTGATTTCTTGACTTACGCAAAGTGCTCGTAGAGACGTTTTGTTGCTACTCAAATGAAGGATCTGTGATAGTAATAGAGTAAAATGGAGAAAATTCCGAAAATTTTAATTTCTTGAATTACGCAAAGTACTCATAGAGACGTTTTGTTGGTACTCAAATGACAGATCTGTGATAGTAACAGAGGAAAAAGCAGTATATTAAGAAAATTTTAACTTCTTGATATACGCAAAGTACTCATAGAGACGTTTTGTTGTTACTCAAATGACAGATCTGTGATAGTAACAGAGGAAAAAGCAGAATATTCCGAAAATTTTAATTTCTTGATTTAAGCAAAGTGCTCGTAGAGACGTTTTGTTGTTACTCAAATGACAGATCTGTCATAGTAACAGAGGAAAAAGAGAAAAATTCCTAAAATTTTGATTTCTTGACTTACGCCAAGTGCTCGTAGAGACGTTTTGTTGCTACTCAAATGAAAGATCTGTGATAGTAATAGAGTAAAATGGAAAAAAATCCGAAAATTTTAATTTCTTGATTTACGCAAACTACTCATAGAGACGTTCTGTTGGTACTCAAATGACAGATCTGTGATAGTAACAGAGGAAAAAGCAAAATATTCCGAAAATTTTAATTTCTTGATTTACGCAAAGTACTCGTAGAGACGTTTTGTTGTTAATCAAATGACAGATCTGTGATAGTAACAGAGGAAAAAGCAAAATATTCCAAAAATTTTAATTTCTTGATTTACGCAAAGTACTCGTAGAGACGTTCTGTTGCTACTCAAATGAAAGATCTGTGATAGTAATAGAGTAAAATGGAAAAAATTCCGAAAATTTTGATTTTTCGATTTACGCAAAGTGCTCGTAGAGACGTTTTGTTGTTACTCAAATGACAGATCTGTCATAGTAACAGAGGAAAAAGAGAAAAATTCCTAAAATTTTGATTTCTTGACTTACGCAAAGTGCTCGTAGAGACGCTTGGTTGCTACTCAAATGAAAGATCTGTGATAGTAATAGAGTAAAATGGAAAAAATTCCGAAAATTTTAATTTCTTGATTTACGCAAAGTACTCATAGAGACGTTTTGGTGGTACTCAAATGACAGATCTGTGATAGTAATAGAGTAAAATGAAAAAAATTCCGAAAATTTTGATTTTTCGATTTACGCAAAGTGCTCGTAGAGACGCTTTGTTGTTACTCAAATGACAGATCTGTCATAGTAACAGAGGAAAAAGAGAAAAATTCCTAAAATTTTGATTTCTTGACTTACGCAAAGTGCTCGTAGAGACGTTTGGTTGCTACTCAAATGAAAGATCTGTGATAGTAATAGAGTAAAATGGAAAAAAATCCGAAAATTTTAATTTCTTGATTTACGCAAACTACTCATAGAGACGTTCTGTTGGTACTCAAATGACAGATCTGTGATAGTAACAGAGGAAAAAGCAAAAAAATCCGAAAATTGTAATTTCTTGATTTACGCAAAGTACTCGTAGAGACGTTTTGTTGTTACTCAAATGGCAGATCTGTGATAGTAACAGAGGAAAAAGCAAAATATTCCAAAAATTTTAATTTCTTGATTTACGCAAAGTACTCGTAGAGACGTTCTGTTGCTACTCAAATGAAAGATCTGTGATAGTAATAGAGTAAAATGGAAAAAATTCCGAAAATTTTAATTTCTTGATTTACGCAAACTACTCATCGAGACGTTTTGTTGGTACTCAAATGACAGATATGTCATAGTAACAGAGGAAAAAGCAAAATATTCCGAAAATTTTAATTTCTTGATTTACGCAAAGTGGTCGTAGAGACGTTCTGTTGCTACTCAAATCAAAGATCCGTGATAGTAATAGAGTAAAATGGAAAAAATTCCGAAAATATTGATTTCTCGATTTACACAAAGTGCTCGTAGAGACAGACGTTTTGTTGTTACTCAAATGATAGATCTGTAATAGTAACAGAAGAAAAAGATAAAAATTCCTAAAATTTTGATTTCTTGACTTACGCAAAGTGCTCGTAGAGACGTTTTGTTGCTACTCAAATGAAAGATCTGTGATAGTAATAGAGTAAAATGGAGAAAATTCCGAAAATTTTAATTTCTTGAATTACGCAAAGTACTCATAGAGACGTTTTGTTGGTACTCAAATGACAGATCTGTGATAGTAACAGAGGAAAAAGCAGTATATTAAGAAAATTTTAACTTCTTGATATACGCAAAGTACTCATAGAGACGTTTTGTTGTAACTCAAATGACAGATCTGTGATAGTAACAGAGGAAAAAGCAGAATATTCCGAAAATTTTAATTTCTTGATTTAAGCAAAGTACTCATAGAGACGTTTTGGTGGTACTCAAATGACAGATCTGTGATAGTAACAGAGGAAAAAGCAAAATATTCCGAAAATTTTAATTTCTCAATTTACGCATAGTGCTCGTAGAGACGTTTTGTTGTTACTCAAATGAAAGATCTGTGATAGTAATAGAGTAAAATGGAAAAAATTCCGAAAATTTTGATTTTTCGATTTACGCAAAGTGCTCGTAGAGACGTTTTGTTGTTACTCAAATGACAGATTTGTCATAGTAACAGAGGAAAAAGAGAAAAATTCCTAAAATTTTGATTTCTTGACTTACGCAAAGTGCTCGTAGAGACGTTTGGTTGCTACTCAAATGAAAGATCTGTGATAGTAATAGAGTAAAATGGAAAAAATTCCGAAAATTTTAATTTCTTGATTTACGCAAAGTACTCATAGAAATGTTTTGGTGGTACTCAAATGACAGATCTGTGATAGTAATAGAGTAAAATGGAAAAAATTCCGAAAATTTTAATTTCTTGATTTACGCAAAGTACTCATAGAGACGTTTTGGTGGTACTCAAATGACAGATCTGTGATAGTAACAGAGGAAAAAGCAAAATACCGAAAATTTTAATTTCTCAATTTACGCAAAGTGCTCGTAGAGACGTTTTGTTGTTACTCAAATGACAGATCTGTGATATTAACAGAGGAAAAAGCAAAATATTCCGAAAATTTTAATTTCTTGATATACGCAAAGTACTCGTAGAGACGTTTTGTTGGTACTCAAATGACAGATCTGTGATAGTAACAGAGGAAAAAGCAGTATATTAAGAAAATTTTAACTTCTTGATATACGCAAAGTACTCATAGAGACGTTTTGTTGTTACTCAAATGACAGATCTGTGATAGTAACAGAGGAAAAAGCAGAATATTCCGAAAATTTTAATTTCTTGATTTAAGCAAAGTGCTCGTAGAGACGTTTTGTTGTTACTCAAATGACAGATCTGTCATAGTAACAGAGGAAAAAGAGAAAAATTCCTAAAATTTTGATTTCTTGACTTACGCAAAGTGCTCGTAGAGACGTTTGGTTGCTACTCAAATGAAAGATCTGTGATAGTAATAGAGTAAAATGGAAAAAATTCCGAAAATTTTAATTTCTTGATTTACGCAAAGTACTCATAGAGACGTTTTGGTGGTACTCAAATGACAGATCTGTGATAGTAACAGAGGAAAAAGCAAAATATTCCGAAAATTTTAATTTCTCAATTTACGCAAAGTGCTCGTAGAGACGTTTTGTTGTTACTCAAATGAAAGATCTGTGATAGTAATAGAGTAAAATGGAAAAAATTCCGAAAATTTTGATTTTTCGATTTACGCAAAGTGCTCGTAGAGACGTTTTGTTGTTACTCAAATGACAGATCTGTCATAGTAACAGAGGAAAAAGAGAAAAATTCCTAAAATTTTGATTTCTTGACTTACGCAAAGTGCTCGTAGAGACGTTTGGTTGCTACTCAAATGAAAGATCTGTGATAGTAATAGAGTAAAATGGAAAAAATTCCGAAAATTTTAATTTCTTGATTTACGCAAAGTACTCATAGAAATGTTTTGGTGGTACTCAAATGACAGATCTGTGATAGTAATAGAGTAAAATGGAAAAAATTCCGAAAATTTTGATTTTTCGATTTACGCAAAGTGCTCGTAGAGACGTTTTGTTGTTACTCAAATGACAGATCTGTCATAGTAACAGAGGAAAAAGAGAAAAATTCCTAAAATTTTGATTTCTTGACTTACGCAAAGTGCTCGTAGAGACGTTTGGTTGCTACTCAAATGAAAGATCTGTGATAGTAATAGAGTAAAATGGAAAAAATTCCGAAAATTTTAATTTCTTGATTTACGCAAAGTACTCATAGAGACGTTTTGGTGGTACTCAAATGACAGATCTGTGATAGTAACAGAGGAAAAAGCAAAATACCGAAAATTTTAATTTCTCAATTTACGCAAAGTGCTCGTAGAGACGTTTTGTTGTTACTCAAATGACAGATCTGTGATATTAACAGAGGAAAAAGCAAAATATTCCGAAAATTTTAATTTCTTGATATACGCAAAGTACTCGTAGAGACGTTTTGTTGTTACTCAAATGACAGATCTGTGATAGTAACAGAGGAAAAAGCAAAATATTCCAAAAATTTTAATTTCTTGATTTACGCAAAGTGGTCGTAGAGACGTTCTGTTGCTACTCAAATCAAAGATCCGTGATAGTAATAGAGTAAAATGGAAAAAAATCCGAAAATTTTAATTTCTTGATTTACGCAAACTACTCATAGAGACGTTCTGTTGGTACTCAAATGACAGATCTGTGATAGTAACAGAGGAAAAAGCAAAATATTCCGAAAATTTTAATTTCTTGATTTACGCAAAGTACTCGTAGAGACGTTTTGTTGTTACTCAAATGACAGATCTGCGATAGTAACAGAGGAAAAAGCAAAATATTCCAAAAATTATAATTTCTTGATTTACGCAAAGTACTCGTAGAGACGTTCTGTTGCTACTCAAATGAAAGATCTGTGATAGTAATAGAGTAAAATGGAAAAAAATCCGAAAATTTTGATTTTTCGATTTACGCAAAGTGCTAGTAGAGACGTTTTGTTGTTACTCAAATGACAGATCTGTCATAGTAACAGAGGAAAAAGAGAAAAATTCCTAAAATTTTGATTTCTTGACTTACGCAAAGTGCTCGTAGAGACGTTTGGTTGCTATTCAAATGAAAGATCTGTGATAGTAATAGAGTAAAATGGAAAAAATTCCGAAAACTTTAATTTCTTGAT
Source organism: Geotrupes spiniger (assembly GCA_959613385.1). Classification (NCBI taxonomy): domain Eukaryota; kingdom Metazoa; phylum Arthropoda; class Insecta; order Coleoptera; family Geotrupidae; genus Geotrupes; species Geotrupes spiniger. The sequence goes on from CAUIJQ010000006.1 coordinate 839,660, forward strand.
TTACGCAAAGTACTCATAGAGACGTTTTGGTGGTACTCAAATGACAGATCTGTGATAGTAACAGAGGAAAAAGCAAAATATTCCGAAAATTTTAATTTCTCAATTTACGCAAAGTGCTCGTAGAGACGTTTTGTTGTTACTCAAATGACAGATCGGTGATAGTAACAGAGGAAAAAGCAAAATATTCCGAAAATTTTAATTTCTTGATATACGCAAAGTACTCGTAGAGACGTTTTGTTGTTACTCAAATGACAGATCTGTGATAGTAACAGAGGAAAAAGCAAAATATTCCGAAAATTTTAATTTCTTGATATACGCAAAGTACTCGTAGAGACGTTTTGTTGTTACTCAAATGACAGATCTGTGATAGTAACAGAGGAAAAAGCAAAATATTCCAAAAATTTTAATTTCTTGATTTACGCAAAGTACTCGTAGAGACGTTCTGTTGCTACTCAAATGAAAGATCTGTGATAGTAATAGAGTAATATGGAAAAAATTCCGAGAATTTTGATTTTTCGATTTACGCAAAGTGCTCGTAGAGACGTTTTGTTGTTACTCAAATGACAGATCTGTCATAGTAACAGAGGAAAAAGAGAAAAATTCCTAAAATTTTGATTTCTTGACTTACGCAAAGTGCTCGTAGAGACGTTTGGTTGCTACTCAAATGAAAGATCTGTGATAGTAATAGAGTAACATGGAAAAAATTCCGAAAATTTTAATTTCTTGATTTACGCAAAGTACTCATAGAGACGTTTTGGTGGTACTCAAATGACAGATCTGTGATAGTAACAGAGGAAAAAGCAAAATATTCCGAAAATTTTAATTTCTCAATTTACGCAAAGTGCTCGTAGAGACGTTTTGTTGTTACTCAAATGAAAGATCTGTGATAGTAATAGAGTAAAATGGAAAAAATTCCGAAAATTTTGATTTTTCGATTTACGCAAAGTGCTCGTAGAGACGTTTTGTTGTTACTCAAATGACAGATCTGTCATAGTAACAGAGGAAAAAGAGAAAAATTCCTAAAATTTTGATTTCTTGACTTACGCAAAGTGCTCGTAGAGACGTTTGGTTGCTACTCAAATGAAAGATCTGTGATAGTAATAGAGTAAAATGGAAAAAATTCCGAAAATTTTAATTTCTTGATTTACGCAAAGTACTCATAGAGATGTTTTGGTGGTACTGAAATGACAGATCTGTGATTGTAATAGAGTAAAATGGAAAAAATTCCGAAAATTTTGATTTTTCGATTTACGCAAAGTGCTCGTAGAGACGTTTTGTTGTTACTCAAATGACAGATATGTCATAGTAACAGAGGAAAAAGAGAAAAATTCCTAAAATTTTGATTTCTTGACTTACGCAAAGTGCTCGTAGAGACGTTTGGTTGCTACTCAAATGAAAGATCTGTGATAGTAATAGAGTAAAATGGAAAAAATTCCGAAAATTTTAATTTCTTGATTTACGCAAAGTACTCATAGAGACGTTTTGGTGGTACTCAAATGACAGATCTGTGATAGTAACAGAGGAAAAAGCAAAATACCGAAAATTTTAATTTCTCAATTTACGCAAAGTGCTCGTAGAGACGTTTTGTTGTTACTCAAATGACAGATCTGTGATATTAACAGAGGAAAAAGCAAAATATTCCGAAAATTTTAATTTCTTGATATACGCAAAGTGGTCGTAGAGACGTTCTGTTGCTACTCAAATCAAAGATCCGTGATAGTAATAGAGTAAAATGGAAAAAATTCCGAAAATATTGATTTCTCGATTTACACAAAGTGCTCGTAGAGACAGACGTTTTGTTGTTACTCAAATGATAGATCTGTAATAGTAACAGAAGAAAAAGATAAAAATTCCTAAAATTTTGATTTCTTGACTTACGCAAAGTGCTCGTATAGACGTTTTGTTGCTACTCAAATGAAAGATCTGTGATAGTAATAGAGTAAAATGGAGAAAATTCCGAAAATTTTAATTTATTGAATTACACAAAGTACTGATAAAGACGTTTTGTTGGTACTCAAATGACAGATCTGTGATAGTAACAGAGGAAAAAGCAGTATATTAAGAAAATTTTAACTTCTTGATATACGCAAAGTACTCATAGAGACGTTTTGTTGTTACTCAAATGACAGATCTGTGATAGTAACAGAGGAAAAAGCAGAATATTCCGAAAATTTTAATTTCTTGATTTAAGCAAAGTGCTCGTAGAGACGTTTTGTTGTTACTCAAATGACAGATCTGTCATAGTAACAGAGGAAAAAGAGAAAAATTCTTAAAATTTTGATTTCTTGACTTACGCAAAGTGCTCGTAGAGACGTTTTGTTGCTACTCAAATGAAAGATCTGTGATAGTAATAGAGTAAAATGGAAAAAAATCCGAAAATTTTAATTTCTTGATTTACGCAAACTACTCATAGAGACGTTCTGTTGGTACTCAAATGACAGATCTGTGATAGTAACAGAGGAAAAAGCAAAATATTCCGAAAATTTTAATTTTTTGATTTACGCAAAGTACTCGTAGAGACGTTTTGTTGTTACTCAAATGACAGATCTGCGATAGTAACAGAGGAAAAAGCAAAATATTCCAAAAATTATAATTTCTTGATTTACGCAAAGTACTCGTAGAGACGTTCTGTTGCTACTCAAATGAAAGATCTGTGATAGTAATAGAGTAAAATGGAAAAAAATCCGAAAATTTTGATTTTTCGATTTACGCAAAGTGCTCGTAGAGACGTTTTGTTGTTACTCAAATGACAGATCTGTCATAGTAACAGAGGAAAAAGAGAAAAATTCCTAAAATTTTGATTTCTTGACTTACGCAAAGTGCTCGTAGAGACGTTTGGTTGCTACTCAAATGAAAGATCTGTGATAGTAATAGAGTAAAATGGAAAAAATTCCGAAAATTTTAATTTCTTGATTTACGCAAAGTACTCATAGAGACGTTTTGGTGGTACTCAAATGACAGATCTGTGATAGTAACAGAGGAAAAAGCAAAATATTCCGAAAATTTTAATTTCTCAATTTACGCAAAGTGCTCGTAGAGACGTTTTGTTGTTACTCAAATGACAGATCGGTGATAGTAACAGAGGAAAAAGCAAAATATTCCGAAAATTTTAATTTCTTGATATACGCAAAGTACTCGTAGAGACGTTTTGTTGTTACTCAAATGACAGATCTGTGATAGTAACAGAGAAAAAAGCAAAATATTCCGAAAATTTTAATTTCTTGATATACGCAAAGTACTCGTAGAAACGTTTTGTTGTTACTCAAATGACAGATCTGTGATAGTAACAGAGGAAAAAGCAAAATATTCCAAAAATTTTAATTTCTTGATTTACACAAAGTGGTCGTAGAGACGTTCTGTTGCTACTCAAATCAAAGATCCGTGATAGTAATAGAGTAAAATGGAAAAAATTCCGAAAATATTGATTTCTCGATTTACACAAAGTGCTCGTAGAGACAGACGTTTTGTTGTTACTCAAATGATAGATCTGTAATAGTAACAGAAGAAAAAGATAAAAATTCCTAAAATTTTGATTTCTTGACTTACGCAAAGTGCTCGTAGAGACGTTTTGTTGCTACTCAAATGATAGATCTGTGATAGTAATAGAGTAAAATGGAGAAAATTCCGAAAATTTTAATTTCTTGATTTACGCAAAGTACTCATAGAGACGTTTTGTTGTAACTCAAATGACAGATCTGTGATAGTAACAGAGGAAAAAGCAGAATATTCCGAAAATTTTAATTTCTTGATTTAAGCAAAGTGCTCGTAGAGACGTTTTGTTGTTACTCAAATGACAGATCTGTCATAGTAACAGAGGAAAAAGAGAAAAATTCCTAAAATTTTGATTTCTTGACTTACGCAAAGTGCTCGTAGAGACGTTTTGTTGCTACTCAAATCAAAGATCTGTGATAGTAATAGAGTAAAATGGAAAAAATTCCGAAAATATTGATTTCTCGATTTACACAAAGTGCTCGTAGAGACAGACGTTTTGTTGTTACTCAAATGATAGATCTGTAATAGTAACAGAAGAAAAAGAGAAAAATTCCTAAAATTTTGATTTCTTGACTTACGCAAAGTGCTCGTAGAGACGTTTGGTTGCTACTCAAATGAAAGATCTGTGATAGTAATAGAGTAAAATGGAAAAAATTCCGAAAATTTTAATTTCTTGATTTACGCAAAGTACTCATAGAAATGTTTTGGTGGTACTCAAATGACAGATCTGTGATAGTAATAGAGTAAAATGGAAAAAATTCCGAAAATTTTGATTTTTCGATTTACGCAAAGTGCTCGTAGAGACGTTTTGTTGTTACTCAAATGACAGATCTGTCATAGTAACAGAGGAAAAAGAGAAAAATTCCTAAAATTTTGATTTCTTGACTTACGCAAAGTGCTCGTAGAGACGTTTGGTTGCTACTCAAATGAAAGATCTGTGATAGTAATAGAGTAAAATGGAAAAAATTCCGAAAATTTTAATTTCTTGATTTACGCAAAGTGGTCGTAGAGACGTTCTGTTGCTACTCAAATCAAAGATCCGTGATAGTAATAGAGTAAAATGGAAAAAATTCCGAAAATATTGATTTCTCGATTTACACAAAGTGCTCGTAGAGACAGACGTTTTGTTGTTACTCAAATGATAGATCTGTAATAGTAACAGAAGAAAAAGATAAAAATTCCTAAAATTTTGATTTCTTGACTTACGCAAAGTGCTCGTAGAGACGTTTTGTTGCTACTCAAATGAAAGATCTGTGATAGTAATAGAGTAAAATGGAGAAAATTCCGAAAATTTTAATTTCTTGAATTACTCAAAGTACTGATAAAGACGTTTTGTTGGTACTCAAATGACAGATCTGTGATAGTAACAGAGGAAAAAGCAGTATATTAAGAAAATTTTAACTTCTTGATATACGCAAAGTACTCATAGAGACGTTTTGTTGTTACTCAAATGACAGATCTGTGATAGTAACAGAGGAAAAAGCAGAATATTCCGAAAATTTTAATTTCTTGATTTAAGCAAAGTGCTCGTAGAGACGTTTTGTTGTTACTCAAATGACAGATCTGTCATAGTAACAGAGGAAAAAGAGAAAAATTCCTAAAATTTTGATTTCTTGACTTACGCAAAGTGCTCGTAGAGACGTTTTGTTGCTACTCAAATGAAAGATCTGTGATAGTAATAGAGTAAAATGGAAAAAAATCCGAAAATTTTAATTTCTTGATTTACGCAAACTACTCATAGAGACGTTCTGTTGGTACTCAAATGACAGATCTGTGATAGTAACAGAGGAAAAAGCAAAATATTCCGAAAATTTTAATTTCTTGATTTACGCAAAGTACTCGTAGAGACGTTTTGTTGTTACTCAAATGACAGATCTGCGATAGTAACAGAGGAAAAAGCAAAATATTCCAAAAATTATAATTTCTTGATTTATGCAAAGTACTCGTAGAGACGTTCTGTTGCTACTCAAATGAAAGATCTGTGATAGTAATAGAGTAAAATGGAAAAAAATCCGAAAATTTTAATTTTTCGATTTACGCAAAGTGCTCGTAGAGACGTTTTGTTGTTACTCAAATGACAGATCTGTCATAGTAACAGAGGAAAAAGAGAAAAATTCCTAAAATTTTGATTTCTTGACTTACGCAAAGTGCTCGTAGAGACGTTTGGTTGCTACTCAAATGAAAGATCTGTGATAGTAATAGAGTAAAATGGAAAAAATTCCGAAAATTTTAATTTCTTGATTTACGCAAAGTACTCATAGAGACGTTTTGGTGGTACTCAAATGACAGATCTGTGATAGTAACAGAGGAAAAAGCAAAATATTCCGAAAATTTTAATTTCTCAATTTACGCAAAGTGCTCGTAGAGACGTTTTGTTGTTACTCAAATGACAGATCGGTGATAGTAACAGAGGAAAAAGCAAAATATTCCGAAAATTTTAATTTCTTGATATACGCAAAGTACTCGTAGAGACGTTTTGTTGTTACTCAAATGACAGATCTGTGATAGTAACAGAGGAAAAAGCAAAATATTCCGAAAATTTTAATTTCTTGATATACGCAAAGTACTCGTAGAGACGTTTTGTTGTTACTCAAATGACAGATCTGTGATAGTAACAGAGGAAAAAGCAAAATATTCCAAAAATTTTAATTTCTTGATTTACGCAAAGTGCTCGTAGAGACGTTTTGTTGTTACTCAAATGACAGATCTGTCATAGTAACAGAGGAAAAAGAGAAAAATTCCTAAAATTTTGATTTCTTGACTTACGCAAAGTGCTCGTAGAGACGTTTGGTTGCTACTCAAATGAAAGATCTGTGATAGTAATAGAGTAAAATGGAAAAAATTCCGAAAATTTTAATTTCTTGATTTACGCAAAGTGGTCGTAGAGACGTTCTGTTGCTACTCAAATCAAAGATCCGTGATAGTAATAGAGTAAAATGGAAAAAATTCCGAAAATATTGATTTCTCGATTTACACAAAGTGCTCGTAGAGACAGACGTTTTGTTGTTACTCAAATGATAGATCTGTAATAGTAACAGAAGAAAAAGATAAAAATTCCTAAAATTTGGATTTCTTGACTTACGCAAAGTGCTCGTAGAGACGTTTTGTTGCTACTCAAATGAAAGATCTGTGATAGTAATAGAGTAAAATGGAGAAAATTCCGAAAATTTTAATTTCTTGAATTACTCAAAGTACTGATAAAGACGTTTTGTTGGTACTCAAATGACAGATCTGTGATAGTAACAGAGGAAAAAGCAGTATATTAAGAAAATTTTAACTTCTTGATATACGCAAAGTACTCATAGAGACGTTTTGTTGTTACTCAAATGACAGATCTGTGATAGTAACAGAGGAAAAAGCAGAATATTCCGAAAATTTTAATTTCTTGATTTAAGCAAAGTGCTCGTAGAGACGTTTTGTTGTTACTCAAATGACAGATCTGTCATAGTAACAGAGGAAAAAGAGAAAAATTCCTAAAATTTTGATTTCTTGACTTACGCAAAGTGCTCGTAGAGACGTTTTGTTGCTACTCAAATGAAAGATCTGTGATAGTAATAGAGTAAAATGGAAAAAAATCCGAAAATTTTAATTTCTTGATTTACGCAAACTACTCATAGAGACGTTCTGTTGGTACTCAAATGACAGATCTGTGATAGTAACAGAGGAAAAAGCAAAATATTCCGAAAATTTTAATTTCTTGATTTACGCAAAGTACTCGTAGAGACGTTTTGTTGTTACTCAAATGACAGATCTGCGATAGTAACAGAGGAAAAAGCAAAATATTCCAAAAATTATAATTTCTTGATTTATGCAAAGTACTCGTAGAGACGTTCTGTTGCTACTCAAATGAAAGATCTGTGATAGTAATAGAGTAAAATGGAAAAAAATCCGAAAATTTTAATTTTTCGATTTACGCAAAGTGCTCGTAGAGACGTTTTGTTGTTACTCAAATGACAGATCTGTCATAGTAACAGAGGAAAAAGAGAAAAATTCCTAAAATTTTGATTTCTTGACTTACGCAAAGTGCTCGTAGAGACGTTTGGTTGCTACTCAAATGAAAGATCTGTGATAGTAATAGAGTAAAATGGAAAAAATTCCGAAAATTTTAATTTCTTGATTTACGCAAAGTACTCATAGAGACGTTTTGGTGGTACTCAAATGACAGATCTGTGATAGTAACAGAGGAAAAAGCAAAATATTCCGAAAATTTTAATTTCTCAATTTACGCAAAGTGCTCGTAGAGACGTTTTGTTGTTACTCAAATGACAGATCGGTGATAGTAACAGAGGAAAAAGCAAAATATTCCGAAAATTTTAATTTCTTGATATACGCAAAGTACTCGTAGAGACGTTTTGTTGTTACTCAAATGACAGATCTGTGATAGTAACAGAGGAAAAAGCAAAATATTCCGAAAATTTTAATTTCTTGATATACGCAAAGTACTCGTAGAGACGTTTTGTTGTTACTCAAATGACAGATCTGTGATAGTAACAGAGGAAAAAGCAAAATATTCCAAAAATTTTAATTTCTTGATTTACGCAAAGTACTCGTAGAGACGTTCTGTTGCTACTCAAATGAAAGATCTGTGATAGTAATAGAGTAATATGGAAAAAATTCCGAGAATTTTGATTTTTCGATTTACGCAAAGTGCTCGTAGAGACGTTTTGTTGTTACTCAAATGACAGATCTGTCATAGTAACAGAGGAAAAAGAGAAAAATTCCTAAAATTTTGATTTCTTGACTTACGCAAAGTGCTCGTAGAGACGTTTGGTTGCTACTCAAATGAAAGATCTGTGATAGTAATAGAGTAACATGGAAAAAATTCCGAAAATTTTAATTTCTTGATTTACGCAAAGTACTCATAGAGACGTTTTGGTGGTACTCAAATGACAGATCTGTGATAGTAACAGAGGAAAAAGCAAAATATTCCGAAAATTTTAATTTCTCAATTTACGCAAAGTGCTCGTAGAGACGTTTTGTTGTTACTCAAATGAAAGATCTGTGATAGTAATAGAGTAAAATGGAAAAAATTCCGAAAATTTTGATTTTTCGATTTACGCAAAGTGCTCGTAGAGACGTTTTGTTGTTACTCAAATGACAGATCTGTCATAGTAACAGAGGAAAAAGAGAAAAATTCCTAAAATTTTGATTTCTTGACTTACGCAAAGTGCTCGTAGAGACGTTTGGTTGCTACTCAAATGAAAGATCTGTGATAGTAATAGAGTAAAATGGAAAAAATTCCGAAAATTTTAATTTCTTGATTTACGCAAAGTACTCATAGAGATGTTTTGGTGGTACTGAAATGACAGATCTGTGATTGTAATAGAGTAAAATGGAAAAAATTCCGAAAATTTTGATTTTTCGATTTACGCAAAGTGCTCGTAGAGACGTTTTGTTGTTACTCAAATGACAGATATGTCATAGTAACAGAGGAAAAAGAGAAAAATTCCTAAAATTTTGATTTCTTGACTTACGCAAAGTGCTCGTAGAGACGTTTGGTTGCTACTCAAATGAAAGATCTGTGATAGTAATAGAGTAAAATGGAAAAAATTCCGAAAATTTTAATTTCTTGATTTACGCAAAGTACTCATAGAGACGTTTTGGTGGTACTCAAATGACAGATCTGTGATAGTAACAGAGGAAAAAGCAAAATACCGAAAATTTTAATTTCTCAATTTACGCAAAGTGCTCGTAGAGACGTTTTGTTGTTACTCAAATGACAGATCTGTGATATTAACAGAGGAAAAAGCAAAATATTCCGAAAATTTTAATTTCTTGATATACGCAAAGTGGTCGTAGAGACGTTCTGTTGCTACTCAAATCAAAGATCCGTGATAGTAATAGAGTAAAATGGAAAAAATTCCGAAAATATTGATTTCTCGATTTACACAAAGTGCTCGTAGAGACAGACGTTTTGTTGTTACTCAAATGATAGATCTGTAATAGTAACAGAAGAAAAAGATAAAAATTCCTAAAATTTTGATTTCTTGACTTACGCAAAGTGCTCGTATAGACGTTTTGTTGCTACTCAAATGAAAGATCTGTGATAGTAATAGAGTAAAATGGAGAAAATTCCGAAAATTTTAATTTCTTGAATTACACAAAGTACTGATAAAGACGTTTTGTTGGTACTCAAATGACAGATCTGTGATAGTAACAGAGGAAAAAGCAGTATATTAAGAAAATTTTAACTTCTTGATATACGCAAAGTACTCATAGAGACGTTTTGTTGTTACTCAAATGACAGATCTGTGATAGTAACAGAGGAAAAAGCAGAATATTCCGAAAATTTTAATTTCTTGATTTAAGCAAAGTGCTCGTAGAGACGTTTTGTTGTTACTCAAATGACAGATCTGTCATAGTAACAGAGGAAAAAGAGAAAAATTCTTAAAATTTTGATTTCTTGACTTACGCAAAGTGCTCGTAGAGACGTTTTGTTGCTACTCAAATGAAAGATCTGTGATAGTAATAGAGTAAAATGGAAAAAAATCCGAAAATTTTAATTTCTTGATTTACGCAAACTACTCATAGAGACGTTCTGTTGGTACTCAAATGACAGATCTGTGATAGTAACAGAGGAAAAAGCAAAATATTCCGAAAATTTTAATTTTTTGATTTACGCAAAGTACTCGTAGAGACGTTTTGTTGTTACTCAAATGACAGATCTGCGATAGTAACAGAGGAAAAAGCAAAATATTCCAAAAATTATAATTTCTTGATTTACGCAAAGTACTCGTAGAGACGTTCTGTTGCTACTCAAATGAAAGATCTGTGATAGTAATAGAGTAAAATGGAAAAAAATCCGAAAATTTTGATTTTTCGATTTACGCAAAGTGCTCGTAGAGACGTTTTGTTGTTACTCAAATGACAGATCTGTCATAGTAACAGAGGAAAAAGAGAAAAATTCCTAAAATTTTGATTTCTTGACTTACGCAAAGTGCTCGTAGAGACGTTTGGTTGCTACTCAAATGAAAGATCTGTGATAGTAATAGAGTAAAATGGAAAAAATTCCGAAAATTTTAATTTCTTGATTTACGCAAAGTACTCATAGAGACGTTTTGGTGGTACTCAAATGACAGATCTGTGATAGTAACAGAGGAAAAAGCAAAATATTCCGAAAATTTTAATTTCTCAATTTACGCAAAGTGCTCGTAGAGACGTTTTGTTGTTACTCAAATGACAGATCGGTGATAGTAACAGAGGAAAAAGCAAAATATTCCGAAAATTTTAATTTCTTGATATACGCAAAGTACTCGTAGAGACGTTTTGTTGTTACTCAAATGACAGATCTGTGATAGTAACAGAGAAAAAAGCAAAATATTCCGAAAATTTTAATTTCTTGATATACGCAAAGTACTCGTAGAAACGTTTTGTTGTTACTCAAATGACAGATCTGTGATAGTAACAGAGGAAAAAGCAAAATATTCCAAAAATTTTAATTTCTTGATTTACACAAAGTGGTCGTAGAGACGTTCTGTTGCTACTCAAATCAAAGATCCGTGATAGTAATAGAGTAAAATGGAAAAAATTCCGAAAATATTGATTTCTCGATTTACACAAAGTGCTCGTAGAGACAGACGTTTTGTTGTTACTCAAATGATAGATCTGTAATAGTAACAGAAGAAAAAGATAAAAATTCCTAAAATTTTGATTTCTTGACTTACGCAAAGTGCTCGTAGAGACGTTTTGTTGCTACTCAAATGATAGATCTGTGATAGTAATAGAGTAAAATGGAGAAAATTCCGAAAATTTTAATTTCTTGATTTACGCAAAGTACTCATAGAGACGTTTTGTTGTAACTCAAATGACAGATCTGTGATAGTAACAGAGGAAAAAGCAGAATATTCCGAAAATTTTAATTTCTTGATTTAAGCAAAGTGCTCGTAGAGACGTTTTGTTGTTACTCAAATGACAGATCTGTCATAGTAACAGAGGAAAAAGAGAAAAATTCCTAAAATTTTGATTTCTTGACTTACGCAAAGTGCTCGTAGAGACGTTTTGTTGCTACTCAAATCAAAGATCTGTGATAGTAATAGAGTAAAATGGAAAAAATTCCGAAAATATTGATTTCTCGATTTACACAAAGTGCTCGTAGAGACAGACGTTTTGTTGTTACTCAAATGATAGATCTGTAATAGTAACAGAAGAAAAAGAGAAAAATTCCTAAAATTTTGATTTCTTGACTTACGCAAAGTGCTCGTAGAGACGTTTGGTTGCTACTCAAATGAAAGATCTGTGATAGTAATAGAGTAAAATGGAAAAAATTCCGAAAATTTTAATTTCTTGATTTACGCAAAGTACTCATAGAAATGTTTTGGTGGTACTCAAATGACAGATCTGTGATAGTAATAGAGTAAAATGGAAAAAATTCCGAAAATTTTGATTTTTCGATTTACGCAAAGTGCTCGTAGAGACGTTTTGTTGTTACTCAAATGACAGATCTGTCATAGTAACAGAGGAAAAAGAGAAAAATTCCTAAAATTTTGATTTCTTGACTTACGCAAAGTGCTCGTAGAGACGTTTGGTTGCTACTCAAATGAAAGATCTGTGATAGTAATAGAGTAAAATGGAAAAAATTCCGAAAATTTTAATTTCTTGATTTACGCAAAGTGGTCGTAGAGACGTTCTGTTGCTACTCAAATCAAAGATCCGTGATAGTAATAGAGTAAAATGGAAAAAATTCCGAAAATATTGATTTCTCGATTTACACAAAGTGCTCGTAGAGACAGACGTTTTGTTGTTACTCAAATGATAGATCTGTAATAGTAACAGAAGAAAAAGATAAAAATTCCTAAAATTTTGATTTCTTGACTTACGCAAAGTGCTTGTAGAGACGTTTTGTTGCTACTCAAATGAAAGATCTGTGATAGTAATAGAGTAAAATGGAGAAAATTCCGAAAATTTTAATTTCTTGAATTACTCAAAGTACTGATAAAGACGTTTTGTTGGTACTCAAATGACAGATCTGTGATAGTAACAGAGGAAAAAGCAGTATATTAAGAAAATTTTAACTTCTTGATATACGCAAAGTACTCATAGAGACGTTTTGTTGTTACTCAAATGACAGATCTGTGATAGTAACAGAGGAAAAAGCAGAATATTCCGAAAATTTTAATTTCTTGATTTAAGCAAAGTGCTCGTAGAGACGTTTTGTTGTTACTCAAATGACAGATCTGTCATAGTAACAGAGGAAAAAGAGAAAAATTCCTAAAATTTTGATTTCTTGACTTACGCAAAGTGCTCGTAGAGACGTTTTGTTGCTACTCAAATGAAAGATCTGTGATAGTAATAGAGTAAAATGGAAAAAAATCCGAAAATTTTAATTTCTTGATTTACGCAAACTACTCATAGAGACGTTCTGTTGGTACTCAAATGACAGATCTGTGATAGTAACAGAGGAAAAAGCAAAATATTCCGAAAATTTTAATTTCTTGATTTACGCAAAGTACTCGTAGAGACGTTTTGTTGTTACTCAAATGACAGATCTGCGATAGTAACAGAGGAAAAAGCAAAATATTCCAAAAATTATAATTTCTTGATTTATGCAAAGTACTCGTAGAGACGTTCTGTTGCTACTCAAATGAAAGATCTGTGATAGTAATAGAGTAAAATGGAAAAAAATCCGAAAATTTTAATTTTTCGATTTACGCAAAGTGCTCGTAGAGACGTTTTGTTGTTACTCAAATGACAGATCTGTCATAGTAACAGAGGAAAAAGAGAAAAATTCCTAAAATTTTGATTTCTTGACTTACGCAAAGTGCTCGTAGAGACGTTTGGTTGCTACTCAAATGAAAGATCTGTGATAGTAATAGAGTAAAATGGAAAAAATTCCGAAAATTTTAATTTCTTGATTTACGCAAAGTACTCATAGAGACGTTTTGGTGGTACTCAAATGACAGATCTGTGATAGTAACAGAGGAAAAAGCAAAATATTCCGAAAATTTTAATTTCTCAATTTACGCAAAGTGCTCGTAGAGACGTTTTGTTGTTACTCAAATGACAGATCGGTGATAGTAACAGAGGAAAAAGCAAAATATTCCGAAAATTTTAATTTCTTGATATACGCAAAGTACTCGTAGAGATGTTTTGTTGTTACTCAAATGACAGATCTGTGATAGTAACAGAGGAAAAAGCAAAATATTCCGAAAATTTTAATTTCTTGATATACGCAAAGTACTCGTAGAAACGTTTTGTTGTTACTCAAATGACAGATCTGTGATAGTAACAGAGGAAAAAGCAAAATATTCCAAAAATTTTAATTTCTTGATTTACGCAAAGTGGTCGTAGAGACGTTCTGTTGCTACTCAAATCAAAGATCCGTGATAGTAATAGAGTAAAATGGAAAAAATTCCGAAAATATTGATTTCTCGATTTACACAAAGTGCTCGTAGAGACAGACGTTTTGTTGTTACTCAAATGATAGATCTGTAATAGTAACAGAAGAAAAAGATAAAAATTCCTAAAATTTTGATTTCTTGACTTACGCAAAGTGCTCGTAGAGACGTTTTGTTGCTACTCAAATGAAAGATCTGTGATAGTAATAGAGTAAAATGGAGAAAATTCCGAAAATTTTAATTTCTTGAATTACGCAAAGTACTCATAGAGACGTTTTGTTGGTACTCAAATGACAGATCTGTGATAGTAACAGAGGAAAAAGCAGTATATTAAGAAAATTTTAACTTCTTGATATACGCAAAGTACTCATAGAGACGTTTTGTTGTAACTCAAATGACAGATCTGTGATAGTAACAGAGGAAAAAGCAGAATATTCCGAAAATTTTATTTTCTTGATTTAAGCAAAGTACTCATAGAGACGTTTTGGTGGTACTCAAATGACAGATCTGTGATAGTAACAGAGGAAAAAGCAAAATATTCCGAAAATTTTAATTTCTCAATTTACGCAAAGTGCTCGTAGAGACGTTTTGTTGTTACTCAAATGAAAGATCTGTGATAGTAATAGAGTAAAATGGAAAAAATTCCGAAAATTTTGATTTTTCGATTTACGCAAAGTGCTCGTAGAGACGTTTTGTTGTTACTCAAATGACAGATCTGTCATAGTAACAGAGGAAAAAGAGAAAAATTCCTAAAATTTTGATTTCTTGACTTACGCAAAGTGCTCGTAGAGACGTTTGGTTGCTACTCAAATGAAAGTTCTGTGATAGTAATAGAGTAAAATGGAAAAAAATCCGAAAATTTTAATTTCTTGATTTACGCAAACTACTCATAGAGACGTTCTGTTGGTACTCAAATGACAGATCTGTGATAGTAACAGAGGAAAAAGCAAAATATTCCGAAAATTTATTTTCTTGATTTACGCAAAGTACTCGTAGAGACGGTTTGTTGTTACTCAAATGACAGATCTGTGATAGTAACAGAGGAAAAAGCAAAATATTCCAAAAATTTTAATTTCTTGATTTACGCAAAGTACTCGTAGAGACGTTCTGTTGCTACTCAAATGAAAGATCTGTGATAGTAATAGAGTAATATGGAAAAAATTCCGAGAATTTTGATTTTTCGATTTACGCAAAGTGCTCGTAGAGACGTTTTGTTGTTACTCAAATGACAGATCTGTCATAGTAACAGAGGAAAAAGAGAAAAATTCCTAAAATTTTGATTTCTTGACTTACGCAAAGTGCTCGTAGAGACGTTTGGTTGCTACTCAAATGAAAGATCTGTGATAGTAATAGAGTAACATGGAAAAAATTCCGAAAATTTTAATTTCTTGATTTACGCAAAGTACTCATAGAGACGTTTTGGTGGTACTCAAATGACAGATCTGTGATAGTAACAGAGGAAAAAGCAAAATATTCCGAAAATTTTAATTTCTCAATTTACGCAAAGTGCTCGTAGAGACGTTTTGTTGTTACTCAAATGAAAGATCTGTGATAGTAATAGAGTAAAATGGAAAAAATTCCGAAAATTTTGATTTTTCGATTTACGCAAAGTGCTCGTAGAGACGTTTTGTTGTTACTCAAATGACAGATCTGTCATAGTAACAGAGGAAAAAGAGAAAAATTCCTAAAATTTTGATTTCTTGACTTACGCAAAGTGCTCGTAGAGACGTTTGGTTGCTACTCAAATGAAAGATCTGTGATAGTAATAGAGTAAAATGGAAAAAATTCCGAAAATTTTAATTTCTTGATTTACGCAAAGTACTCATAGAGATGTTTTGGTGGTACTGAAATGACAGATCTGTGATTGTAATAGAGTAAAATGGAAAAAATTCCGAAAATTTTGATTTTTCGATTTACGCAAAGTGCTCGTAGAGACGTTTTGTTGTTACTCAAATGACAGATATGTCATAGTAACAGAGGAAAAAGAGAAAAATTCCTAAAATTTTGATTTCTTGACTTACGCAAAGTGCTCGTAGAGACGTTTGGTTGCTACTCAAATGAAAGATCTGTGATAGTAATAGAGTAAAATGGAAAAAATTCCGAAAATTTTAATTTCTTGATTTACGCAAAGTACTCATAGAGACGTTTTGGTGGTACTCAAATGACAGATCTGTGATAGTAACAGAGGAAAAAGCAAAATACCGAAAATTTTAATTTCTCAATTTACGCAAAGTGCTCGTAGAGACGTTTTGTTGTTACTCAAATGACAGATCTGTGATATTAACAGAGGAAAAAGCAAAATATTCCGAAAATTTTAATTTCTTGATATACGCAAAGTGGTCGTAGAGACGTTCTGTTGCTACTCAAATCAAAGATCCGTGATAGTAATAGAGTAAAATGGAAAAAATTCCGAAAATATTGATTTCTCGATTTACACAAAGTGCTCGTAGAGACAGACGTTTTGTTGTTACTCAAATGATAGATCTGTAATAGTAACAGAAGAAAAAGATAAAAATTCCTAAAATTTTGATTTCTTGACTTACGCAAAGTGCTCGTATAGACGTTTTGTTGCTACTCAAATGAAAGATCTGTGATAGTAATAGAGTAAAATGGAGAAAATTCCGAAAATTTTAATTTCTTGAATTACACAAAGTACTGATAAAGACGTTTTGTTGGTACTCAAATGACAGATCTGTGATAGTAACAGAGGAAAAAGCAGTATATTAAGAAAATTTTAACTTCTTGATATACGCAAAGTACTCATAGAGACGTTTTGTTGTTACTCAAATGACAGATCTGTGATAGTAACAGAGGAAAAAGCAGAATATTCCGAAAATTTTAATTTCTTGATTTAAGCAAAGTGCTCGTAGAGACGTTTTGTTGTTACTCAAATGACAGATCTGTCATAGTAACAGAGGAAAAAGAGAAAAATTCCTAAAATTTTGATTTCTTGACTTACGCAAAGTGCTCGTAGAGACGTTTTGTTGCTACTCAAATGAAAGATCTGTGATAGTAATAGAGTAAAATGGAAAAAAATCCGAAAATTTTAATTTCTTGATTTACGCAAACTACTCATAGAGACGTTCTGTTGGTACTCAAATGACAGATCTGTGATAGTAACAGAGGAAAAAGCAAAATATTCCGAAAATTTTAATTTCTTGATTTACGCAAAGTACTCGTAGAGACGTTTTGTTGTTACTCAAATGACAGATCTGCGATAGTAACAGAGGAAAAAGCAAAATATTCCAAAAATTATAATTTCTTGATTTATGCAAAGTACTCGTAGAGACGTTCTGTTGCTACTCAAATGAAAGATCTGTGATAGTAATAGAGTAAAATGGAAAAAAATCCGAAAATTTTAATTTTTCGATTTACGCAAAGTGCTCGTAGAGACGTTTTGTTGTTACTCAAATGACAGATCTGTCATAGTAACAGAGGAAAAAGAGAAAAATTCCTAAAATTTTGATTTCTTGACTTACGCAAAGTGCTCGTAGAGACGTTTGGTTGCTACTCAAATGAAAGATCTGTGATAGTAATAGAGTAAAATGGAAAAAATTCCGAAAATTTTAATTTCTTGATTTACGCAAAGTACTCATAGAGACGTTTTGGTGGTACTCAAATGACAGATCTGTGATAGTAACAGAGGAAAAAGCAAAATATTCCGAAAATTTTAATTTCTCAATTTACGCAAAGTGCTCGTAGAGACGTTTTGTTGTTACTCAAATGACAGATCGGTGATAGTAACAGAGGAAAAAGCAAAATATTCCGAAAATTTTAATTTCTTGATATACGCAAAGTACTCGTAGAGATGTTTTGTTGTTACTCAAATGACAGATCTGTGATAGTAACAGAGGAAAAAGCAAAATATTCCGAAAATTTTAATTTCTTGATATACGCAAAGTACTCGTAGAAACGTTTTGTTGTTACTCAAATGACAGATCTGTGATAGTAACAGAGGAAAAAGCAAAATATTCCAAAAATTTTAATTTCTTGATTTACGCAAAGTGGTCGTAGAGACGTTCTGTTGCTACTCAAATCAAAGATCCGTGATAGTAATAGAGTAAAATGGAAAAAATTCCGAAAATATTGATTTCTCGATTTACACAAAGTGCTCGTAGAGACAGACGTTTTGTTGTTACTCAAATGATAGATCTGTAATAGTAACAGAAGAAAAAGATAAAAATTCCTAAAATTTTGATTTCTTGACTTACGCAAAGTGCTCGTAGAGACGTTTTGTTGCTACTCAAATGAAAGATCTGTGATAGTAATAGAGTAAAATGGAGAAAATTCCGAAAATTTTAATTTCTTGAATTACGCAAAGTACTCATAGAGACGTTTTGTTGGTACTCAAATGACAGATCTGTGATAGTAACAGAGGAAAAAGCAGTATATTAAGAAAATTTTAACTTCTTGATATACGCAAAGTACTCATAGAGACGTTTTGTTGTAACTCAAATGACAGATCTGTGATAGTAACAGAGGAAAAAGCAGAATATTCCGAAAATTTTATTTTCTTGATTTAAGCAAAGTACTCATAGAGACGTTTTGGTGGTACTCAAATGACAGATCTGTGATAGTAACAGAGGAAAAAGCAAAATATTCCGAAAATTTTAATTTCTCAATTTACGCAAAGTGCTCGTAGAGACGTTTTGTTGTTACTCAAATGAAAGATCTGTGATAGTAATAGAGTAAAATGGAAAAAATTCCGAAAATTTTGATTTTTCGATTTACGCAAAGTGCTCGTAGAGACGTTTTGTTGTTACTCAAATGACAGATCTGTCATAGTAACAGAGGAAAAAGAGAAAAATTCCTAAAATTTTGATTTCTTGACTTACGCAAAGTGCTCGTAGAGACGTTTGGTTGCTACTCAAATGAAAGTTCTGTGATAGTAATAGAGTAAAATGGAAAAAAATCCGAAAATTTTAATTTCTTGATTTACGCAAACTACTCATAGAGACGTTCTGTTGGTACTCAAATGACAGATCTGTGATAGTAACAGAGGAAAAAGCAAAATATTCCGAAAATTTATTTTCTTGATTTACGCAAAGTACTCGTAGAGACGGTTTGTTGTTACTCAAATGACAGATCTGTGATAGTAACAGAGGAAAAAGCAAAATATTCCAAAAATTTTAATTTCTTGATTTACGCAAAGTACTCGTAGAGACGTTCTGTTGCTACTCAAATGAAAGATCTGTGATAGTAATAGAGTAATATGGAAAAAATTCCGAGAATTTTGATTTTTCGATTTACGCAAAGTGCTCGTAGAGACGTTTTGTTGTTACTCAAATGACAGATCTGTCATAGTAACAGAGGAAAAAGAGAAAAATTCCTAAAATTTTGATTTCTTGACTTACGCAAAGTGCTCGTAGAGACGTTTGGTTGCTACTCAAATGAAAGATCTGTGATAGTAATAGAGTAACATGGAAAAAATTCCGAAAATTTTAATTTCTTGATTTACGCAAAGTACTCATAGAGACGTTTTGGTGGTACTCAAATGACAGATCTGTGATAGTAACAGAGGAAAAAGCAAAATATTCCGAAAATTTTAATTTCTCAATTTACGCAAAGTGCTCGTAGAGACGTTTTGTTGTTACTCAAATGAAAGATCTGTGATAGTAATAGAGTAAAATGGAAAAAATTCCGAAAATTTTGATTTTTCGATTTACGCAAAGTGCTCGTAGAGACGTTTTGTTGTTACTCAAATGACAGATCTGTCATAGTAACAGAGGAAAAAGAGAAAAATTCCTAAAATTTTGATTTCTTGACTTACGCAAAGTGCTCGTAGAGACGTTTGGTTGCTACTCAAATGAAAGATCTGTGATAGTAATAGAGTAAAATGGAAAAAATTCCGAAAATTTTAATTTCTTGATTTACGCAAAGTACTCATAGAGATGTTTTGGTGGTACTGAAATGACAGATCTGTGATTGTAATAGAGTAAAATGGAAAAAATTCCGAAAATTTTGATTTTTCGATTTACGCAAAGTGCTCGTAGAGACGTTTTGTTGTTACTCAAATGACAGATATGTCATAGTAACAGAGGAAAAAGAGAAAAATTCCTAAAATTTTGATTTCTTGACTTACGCAAAGTGCTCGTAGAGACGTTTGGTTGCTACTCAAATGAAAGATCTGTGATAGTAATAGAGTAAAATGGAAAAAATTCCGAAAATTTTAATTTCTTGATTTACGCAAAGTACTCATAGAGACGTTTTGGTGGTACTCAAATGACAGATCTGTGATAGTAACAGAGGAAAAAGCAAAATACCGAAAATTTTAATTTCTCAATTTACGCAAAGTGCTCGTAGAGACGTTTTGTTGTTACTCAAATGACAGATCTGTGATATTAACAGAGGAAAAAGCAAAATATTCCGAAAATTTTAATTTCTTGATATACGCAAAGTGGTCGTAGAGACGTTCTGTTGCTACTCAAATCAAAGATCCGTGATAGTAATAGAGTAAAATGGAAAAAATTCCGAAAATATTGATTTCTCGATTTACACAAAGTGCTCGTAGAGACAGACGTTTTGTTGTTACTCAAATGATAGATCTGTAATAGTAACAGAAGAAAAAGATAAAAATTCCTAAAATTTTGATTTCTTGACTTACGCAAAGTGCTCGTATAGACGTTTTGTTGCTACTCAAATGAAAGATCTGTGATAGTAATAGAGTAAAATGGAGAAAATTCCGAAAATTTTAATTTCTTGAATTACACAAAGTACTGATAAAGACGTTTTGTTGGTACTCAAATGACAGATCTGTGATAGTAACAGAGGAAAAAGCAGTATATTAAGAAAATTTTAACTTCTTGATATACGCAAAGTACTCATAGAGACGTTTTGTTGTTACTCAAATGACAGATCTGTGATAGTAACAGAGGAAAAAGCAGAATATTCCGAAAATTTTAATTTCTTGATTTAAGCAAAGTGCTCGTAGAGACGTTTTGTTGTTACTCAAATGACAGATCTGTCATAGTAACAGAGGAAAAAGAGAAAAATTCTTAAAATTTTGATTTCTTGACTTACGCAAAGTGCTCGTAGAGACGTTTTGTTGCTACTCAAATGAAAGATCTGTGATAGTAATAGAGTAAAATGGAAAAAAATCCGAAAATTTTAATTTCTTGATTTACGCAAACTACTCATAGAGACGTTCTGTTGGTACTCAAATGACAGATCTGTGATAGTAACAGAGGAAAAAGCAAAATATTCCGAAAATTTTAATTTTTTGATTTACGCAAAGTACTCGTAGAGACGTTTTGTTGTTACTCAAATGACAGATCTGCGATAGTAACAGAGGAAAAAGCAAAATATTCCAAAAATTATAATTTCTTGATTTACGCAAAGTACTCGTAGAGACGTTCTGTTGCTACTCAAATGAAAGATCTGTGATAGTAATAGAGTAAAATGGAAAAAAATCCGAAAATTTTGATTTTTCGATTAACGCAAAGTGCTCGTAGAGACGTTTTGTTGTTACTCAAATGACAGATCTGTCATAGTAACAGAGGAAAAAGAGAAAAATTCCTAAAATTTTGATTTCTTGACTTACGCAAAGTGCTCGTAGAGACGTTTGGTTGCTACTCAAATGAAAGATCTGTGATAGTAATAGAGTAAAATGGAAAAAATTCCGAAAATTTTAATTTCTTGATTTACGCAAAGTACTCATAGAGACGTTTTGGTGGTACTCAAATGACAGATCTGTGATAGTAACAGAGGAAAAAGCAAAATATTCCGAAAATTTTAATTTCTTGATATACGCAAAGTACTCGTAGAAACGTTTTGTTGTTACTCAAATGACAGATCTGTGATAGTAACAGAGGAAAAAGCAAAATATTCCAAAAATTTTAATTTCTTGATTTACGCAAAGTGGTCGTAGAGACGTTCTGTTGCTACTCAAATCAAAGATCCGTGATAGTAATAGAGTAAAATGGAAAAAATTCCGAAAATATTGATTTCTCGATTTACACAAAGTGCTCGTAGAGACAGACGTTTTGTTGTTACTCAAATGATAGATCTGTAATAGTAACAGAAGAAAAAGATAAAAATTCCTAAAATTTTGATTTCTTGACTTACGCAAAGTGCTCGTAGAGACGTTTTGTTGCTACTCAAATGATAGATCTGTGATAGTAATAGAGTAAAATGGAGAAAATTCCGAAAATTTTAATTTCTTGATTTACGCAAAGTACTCATAGAGACGTTTTGTTGTAACTCAAATGACAGATCTGTGATAGTAACAGAGGAAAAAGCAGAATATTCCGAAAATTTTAATTTCTTGATTTAAGCAAAGTGCTCGTAGAGACGTTTTGTTGTTACTCAAATGACAGATCTGTCATAGTAACAGAGGAAAAAGAGAAAAATTCCTAAAATTTTGATTTCTTGACTTACGCAAAGTGCTCGTAGAGACGTTTTGTTGCTACTCAAATCAAAGATCTGTGATAGTAATAGAGTAAAATGGAAAAAATTCCGAAAATATTGATTTCTCGATTTACACAAAGTGCTCGTAGAGACAGACGTTTTGTTGTTACTCAAATGATAGATCTGTAATAGTAACAGAAGAAAAAGAGAAAAATTCCTAAAATTTTGATTTCTTGACTTACGCAAAGTGCTCGTAGAGACGTTTGGTTGCTACTCAAATGAAAGATCTGTGATAGTAATAGAGTAAAATGGAAAAAATTCCGAAAATTTTAATTTCTTGATTTACGCAAAGTACTCATAGAAATGTTTTGGTGGTACTCAAATGACAGATCTGTGATAGTAATAGAGTAAAATGGAAAAAATTCCGAAAATTTTGATTTTTCGATTTACGCAAAGTGCTCGTAGAGACGTTTTGTTGTTACTCAAATGACAGATCTGTCATAGTAACAGAGGAAAAAGAGAAAAATTCCTAAAATTTTGATTTCTTGACTTACGCAAAGTGCTCGTAGAGACGTTTGGTTGCTACTCAAATGAAAGATCTGTGATAGTAATAGAGTAAAATGGAAAAAATTCCGAAAATTTTAATTTCTTGATTTACGCAAAGTGGTCGTAGAGACGTTCTGTTGCTACTCAAATCAAAGATCCGTGATAGTAATAGAGTAAAATGGAAAAAATTCCGAAAATATTGATTTCTCGATTTACACAAAGTGCTCGTAGAGACAGACGTTTTGTTGTTACTCAAATGATAGATCTGTAATAGTAACAGAAGAAAAAGATAAAAATTCCTAAAATTTTGATTTCTTGACTTACGCAAAGTGCTCGTAGAGACGTTTTGTTGCTACTCAAATGAAAGATCTGTGATAGTAATAGAGTAAAATGGAGAAAATTCCGAAAATTTTAATTTCTTGAATTACTCAAAGTACTGATAAAGACGTTTTGTTGGTACTCAAATGACAGATCTGTGATAGTAACAGAGGAAAAAGCAGTATATTAAGAAAATTTTAACTTCTTGATATACGCAAAGTACTCATAGAGACGTTTTGTTGTTACTCAAATGACAGATCTGTGATAGTAACAGAGGAAAAAGCAGAATATTCCGAAAATTTTAATTTCTTGATTTAAGCAAAGTGCTCGTAGAGACGTTTTGTTGTTACTCAAATGACAGATCTGTCATAGTAACAGAGGAAAAAGAGAAAAATTCCTAAAATTTTGATTTCTTGACTTACGCAAAGTGCTCGTAGAGACGTTTTGTTGCTACTCAAATGAAAGATCTGTGATAGTAATAGAGTAAAATGGAAAAAAATCCGAAAATTTTAATTTCTTGATTTACGCAAACTACTCATAGAGACGTTCTGTTGGTACTCAAATGACAGATCTGTGATAGTAACAGAGGAAAAAGCAAAATATTCCGAAAATTTTAATTTCTTGATTTACGCAAAGTACTCGTAGAGACGTTTTGTTGTTACTCAAATGACAGATCTGCGATAGTAACAGAGGAAAAAGCAAAATATTCCAAAAATTATAATTTCTTGATTTATGCAAAGTACTCGTAGAGACGTTCTGTTGCTACTCAAATGAAAGATCTGTGATAGTAATAGAGTAAAATGGAAAAAAATCCGAAAATTTTAATTTTTCGATTTACGCAAAGTGCTCGTAGAGACGTTTTGTTGTTACTCAAATGACAGATCTGTCATAGTAACAGAAGAAAAAGAGAAAAATTCCTAAAATTTTGATTTCTTGACTTACGCAAAGTGCTCGTAGAGACGTTTGGTTGCTACTCAAATGAAAGATCTGTGATAGTAATAGAGTAAAATGGAAAAAATTCCGAAAATTTTAATTTCTTGATTTACGCAAAGTACTCATAGAGACGTTTTGGTGGTACTCAAATGACAGATCTGTGATAGTAACAGAGGAAAAAGCAAAATATTCCGAAAATTTTAATTTCTCAATTTACGCAAAGTGCTCGTAGAGACGTTTTGTTGTTACTCAAATGACAGATCGGTGATAGTAACAGAGGAAAAAGCAAAATATTCCGAAAATTTTAATTTCTTGATATACGCAAAGTACTCGTAGAGATGTTTTGTTGTTACTCAAATGACAGATCTGTGATAGTAACAGAGGAAAAAGCAAAATATTCCG
The DNA here is from genome assembly GCA_959613385.1 of Geotrupes spiniger. NCBI lineage: Eukaryota > Metazoa > Arthropoda > Insecta > Coleoptera > Geotrupidae > Geotrupes > Geotrupes spiniger. The sequence continues at coordinate 864,031 of CAUIJQ010000006.1, forward strand.
AAAATTTTAATTTCTTGATATACGCAAAGTACTCGTAGAAACGTTTTGTTGTTACTCAAATGACAGATCTGTGATAGTAACAGAGGAAAAAGCAAAATATTCCAAAAATTTTAATTTCTTGATTTACGCAAAGTGGTCGTAGAGACGTTCTGTTGCTACTCAAATCAAAGATCCGTGATAGTAATAGAGTAAAATGGAAAAAATTCCGAAAATATTGATTTCTCGATTTACACAAAGTGCTCGTAGAGACAGACGTTTTGTTGTTACTCAAATGATAGATCTGTAATAGTAACAGAAGAAAAAGATAAAAATTCCTAAAATTTTGATTTCTTGACTTACGCAAAGTGCTCGTAGAGACGTTTTGTTGCTACTCAAATGAAAGATCTGTGATAGTAATAGAGTAAAATGGAGAAAATTCCGAAAATTTTAATTTCTTGAATTACGCAAAGTACTCATAGAGACGTTTTGTTGGTACTCAAATGACAGATCTGTGATAGTAACAGAGGAAAAAGCAGTATATTAAGAAAATTTTAACTTCTTGATATACGCAAAGTACTCATAGAGACGTTTTGTTGTAACTCAAATGACAGATCTGTGATAGTAACAGAGGAAAAAGCAGAATATTCCGAAAATTTTAATTTCTTGATTTAAGCAAAGTACTCATAGAGACGTTTTGGTGGTACTCAAATGACAGATCTGTGATAGTAACAGAGGAAAAAGCAAAATATTCCGAAAATTTTAATTTCTCAATTTACGCAAAGTGCTCGTAGAGACGTTTTGTTGTTACTCAAATGAAAGATCTGTGATAGTAATAGAGTAAAATGGAAAAAATTCCGAAAATTTTGATTTTTCGATTTACGCAAAGTGCTCGTAGAGACGTTTTGTTGTTACTCAAATGACAGATCTGTCATAGTAACAGAGGAAAAAGAGAAAAATTCCTAAAATTTTGATTTCTTGACTTACGCAAAGTGCTCGTAGAGACGTTTGGTTGCTACTCAAATGAAAGTTCTGTGATAGTAATAGAGTAAAATGGAAAAAAATCCGAAAATTTTAATTTCTTGATTTACGCAAACTACTCATAGAGACGTTCTGTTGGTACTCAAATGACAGATCTGTGATAGTAACAGAGGAAAAAGCAAAATATTCCGAAAATTTATTTTCTTGATTTACGCAAAGTACTCGTAGAGACGTTTTGTTGTTACTCAAATGACAGATCTGTGATAGTAACAGAGGAAAAAGCAAAATATTCCAAAAATTTTAATTTCTTGATTTACGCAAAGTACTCGTAGAGACGTTCTGTTGCTACTCAAATGAAAGATCTGTGATAGTAATAGAGTAATATGGAAAAAATTCCGAGAATTTTGATTTTTCGATTTACGCAAAGTGCTCGTAGAGACGTTTTGTTGTTACTCAAATGACAGATCTGTCATAGTAACAGAGGAAAAAGAGAAAAATTCCTAAAATTTTGATTTCTTGACTTACGCAAAGTGCTCGTAGAGACGTTTGGTTGCTACTCAAATGAAAGATCTGTGATAGTAATAGAGTAACATGGAAAAAATTCCGAAAATTTTAATTTCTTGATTTACGCAAAGTACTCATAGAGACGTTTTGGTGGTACTCAAATGACAGATCTGTGATAGTAACAGAGGAAAAAGCAAAATATTCCGAAAATTTTAATTTCTCAATTTACGCAAAGTGCTCGTAGAGACGTTTTGTTGTTACTCAAATGAAAGATCTGTGATAGTAATAGAGTAAAATGGAAAAAATTCCGAAAATTTTGATTTTTCGATTTACGCAAAGTGCTCGTAGAGACGTTTTGTTGTTACTCAAATGACAGATCTGTCATAGTAACAGAGGAAAAAGAGAAAAATTCCTAAAATTTTGATTTCTTGACTTACGCAAAGTGCTCGTAGAGACGTTTGGTTGCTACTCAAATGAAAGATCTGTGATAGTAATAGAGTAAAATGGAAAAAATTCCGAAAATTTTAATTTCTTGATTTACGCAAAGTACTCATAGAGATGTTTTGGTGGTACTGAAATGACAGATCTGTGATTGTAATAGAGTAAAACGGAAAAAATTCCGAAAATTTTGATTTTTCGATTTACGCAAAGTGCTCGTAGAGACGTTTTGTTGTTACTCAAATGACAGATATGTCATAGTAACAGAGGAAAAAGAGAAAAATTCCTAAAATTTTGATTTCTTGACTTACGCAAAGTGCTCGTAGAGACGTTTGGTTGCTACTCAAATGAAAGATCTGTGATAGTAATAGAGTAAAATGGAAAAAATTCCGAAAATTTTAATTTCTTGATTTACGCAAAGTACTCATAGAGACGTTTTGGTGGTACTCAAATGACAGATCTGTGATAGTAACAGAGGAAAAAGCAAAATACCGAAAATTTTAATTTCTCAATTTACGCAAAGTGCTCGTAGAGACGTTTTGTTGTTACTCAAATGACAGATCTGTGATATTAACAGAGGAAAAAGCAAAATATTCCGAAAATTTTAATTTCTTGATATACGCAAAGTGGTCGTAGAGACGTTCTGTTGCTACTCAAATCAAAGATCCGTGATAGTAATAGAGTAAAATGGAAAAAATTCCGAAAATATTGATTTCTCGATTTACACAAAGTGCTCGTAGAGACAGACGTTTTGTTGTTACTCAAATGATAGATCTGTAATAGTAACAGAAGAAAAAGATAAAAATTCCTAAAATTTTGATTTCTTGACTTACGCAAAGTGCTCGTATAGACGTTTTGTTGCTACTCAAATGAAAGATCTGTGATAGTAATAGAGTAAAATGGAGAAAATTCCGAAAATTTTAATTTCTTGAATTACACAAAGTACTGATAAAGACGTTTTGTTGGTACTCAAATGACAGATCTGTGATAGTAACAGAGGAAAAAGCAGTATATTAAGAAAATTTTAACTTCTTGATATACGCAAAGTACTCATAGAGACGTTTTGTTGTTACTCAAATGACAGATCTGTGATAGTAACAGAGGAAAAAGCAGAATATTCCGAAAATTTTAATTTCTTGATTTAAGCAAAGTGCTCGTAGAGACGTTTTGTTGTTACTCAAATGACAGATCTGTCATAGTAACAGAGGAAAAAGAGAAAAATTCTTAAAATTTTGATTTCTTGACTTACGCAAAGTGCTCGTAGAGACGTTTTGTTGCTACTCAAATGAAAGATCTGTGATAGTAATAGAGTAAAATGGAAAAAAATCCGAAAATTTTAATTTCTTGATTTACGCAAACTACTCATAGAGACGTTCTGTTGGTACTCAAATGACAGATCTGTGATAGTAACAGAGGAAAAAGCAAAATATTCCGAAAATTTTAATTTTTTGATTTACGCAAAGTACTCGTAGAGACGTTTTGTTGTTACTCAAATGACAGATCTGCGATAGTAACAGAGGAAAAAGCAAAATATTCCAAAAATTATAATTTCTTGATTTACGCAAAGTACTCGTAGAGACGTTCTGTTGCTACTCAAATGAAAGATCTGTGATAGTAATAGAGTAAAATGGAAAAAAATCCGAAAATTTTGATTTTTCGATTTACGCAAAGTGCTCGTAGAGACGTTTTGTTGTTACTCAAATGACAGATCTGTCATAGTAACAGAGGAAAAAGAGAAAAATTCCTAAAATTTTGATTTCTTGACTTACGCAAAGTGCTCGTAGAGACGTTTGGTTGCTACTCAAATGAAAGATCTGTGATAGTAATAGATAGAGATAGTGATCTGTGATAGTAACAGAGGAAAAAGCAAAATATTCCGAAAATTTTAATTTCTTGATATACGCAAAGTACTCGTAGAAACGTTTTGTTGTTACTCAAATGACAGATCTGTCATAGTAACAGAGGAAAAAGAGAAAAATTCCTAAAATTTTGATTTCTTGACTTACGCAAAGTGCTCGTAGAGACGTTTGGTTGCTACTCAAATGAAAGATCTGTGATAGTAATAGAGTAAAATGGAAAAAATTCCGAAAATTTTAATTTCTTGATTTACGCAAAGTACTCATAGAAATGTTTTGGTGGTACTCAAATGACAGATCTGTGATAGTAATAGAGTAAAATGAAAAAAATTCCGAAAATTTTGATTTTTCGATTTACGCAAAGTGCTCGTAGAGACGTTTTGTTGTTACTCAAATGACAGATCTGTCATAGTAACATAGGAAAAAGAGAAAAATTCCTAAAATTTTGATTTCTTGACTTACGCAAAGTGCTCGTAGAGACGTTTGGTTGCTACTCAAATGAAAGATCTGTGATGGTAATAGAGTAAAATGGAAAAAATTCCGAAAATTTTAATTTCTTGATTTACGCAAAGTACTCATAGAGACGTTTTGGTGGTACTCAAATGACAGATCTGTGATAGTAACAGAGGAAAAAGCAAAATACCGAAAATTTTAATTTCTCAATTTACGCAAAGTGCTCGTAGAGACGTTTTGTTGTTACTCAAATGACAGATCTGTGATATTAACAGAGGAAAAAGCAAAATATTCCGAAAATTTTAATTTCTTGATATACGCAAAGTACTCGTAGAGACGTTTTGTTGTTACTCAAATGACAGATCTGTGATAGTAACAGAGGAAAAAGCAAAATATTCCAAAAATTTTAATTTCTTGATTTACGCAAAGTGGTCGTAGAGACGTTCTGTTGCTACTCAAATCAAAGATCCGTGATAGTAATAGAGTAAAATGGAAAAAATTCCGAAAATATTGATTTCTCGATTTACACAAAGTGCTCGTAGAGACAGACGTTTTGTTGTTACTCAAATGATAGATCTGTAATAGTAACAGAAGAAAAAGATAAAAATTCCTAAAATTTTGATTTCTTGACTTACGCAAAGTGCTCGTAGAGACGTTTTGTTGCTACTCAAATGAAAGATCTGTGATAGTAATAGAGTAAAATGGAGAAAATTCCGAAAATTTTTATTTCTTGAATTACTCAAAGTACTGATAAAGACGTTTTGTTGGTACTCAAATGACAGATCTGTGATAGTAACAGAGGAAAAAGCAGTATATTAAGAAAATTTTAACTTCTTGATATACGCAAAGTACTCATAGAGACGTTTTGTTGTTACTCAAATGACAGATCTGTGATAGTAACAGAGGAAAAAGCAGAATATTCCGAAAATTTTAATTTCTTGATTTAAGCAAAGTGCTCGTAGAGACGTTTTGTTGTTACTCAAATGACAGATCTGTCATAGTAACAGAGGAAAAAGAGAAAAATTCCTAAAATTTTGATTTCTTGACTTACGCAAAGTGCTCGTAGAGACGTTTGGTTGCTACTCAAATGAAAGATCTGTGATAGTAATAGAGTAAAATGGAAAAAATTCCGAAAATTTTAATTTCTTGATTTACGCAAAGTACTCATAGAGACATTTTGGTGGTACTCAAATGACAGATCTGTGATAGTAACAGAGGAAAAAGCAAAATATTCCGAAAATTTTAATTTCTCAATTTACGCAAAGTGCTCGTAGAGACGTTTTGTTGTTACTCAAATGAAAGATCTGTGATAGTAATAGAGTAAAATGGAAAAAAATCCGAAAATTTTAATTTCTTGATTTACGCAAACTACTCGTAGAGACGTTTTGTTGGTACTCAAATGACAGATCTGTGATAGTAACAAAGGAAAACGCAAAATATTCCGAAAATTTTAATTTCTTGATTTACGCAAAGTACTCGTAGAGACGTTTTGTTGTTACTCAAATGACAGATCTGTCATAGTAACAGAGGAAAAAGAGAAAAATTCCTAAAATTTTGATTTCTTGACTTACGCAAAGTGCTCGTAGAGACGTTTGGTTGCTACTCAAATGAAAGATCTGTGATAGTAATAGAGTAAAATGGAAAAAAATCCGAAAATTTTAATTTCTTGATTTACGCAAACTACTCATAGAGACGTTCTGTTGGTACTCAAATGACAGATCTGTGATAGTAACAGAGGAAAAAGCAAAATATTCCGAAAATTTTAATTTCTTGATTTACGCAAAGTACTCGTAGAGACGTTTTGTTGTTACTCAAATGACAGATCTGTGATAGTAACAGAGGAAAAAGCAAAATATTCCAAAAATTTTAATTTCTTGATTTACGCAAAGTACTCGTAGAGACGTTCTGTTGCTACTCAAATGAAAGATCTGTGATAGTAATAGAGTAAAATGGAAAAAATTCCGAAAATTTTGATTTTTCGATTTACGCAAAGTGCTCGTAGAGACGTTTTGTTGTTACTCAAATGACAGATCTGTCATAGTAACAGAGGAAAAAGAGAAAAATTCCTAAAATTTTGATTTCTTGACTTACGCAAAGTGCTCGTAGAGACGTTTGGTTGCTACTCAAATGAAAGATCTGTGATAGTAATAGAGTAAAATGGAAAAAATTCCGAAAATTTTAATTTCTTGATTTACGCAAAGTGGTCGTAGAGACGTTCTGTTGCTACTCAAATCAAAGATCCGTGATAGTAATAGAGTAAAATGGAAAAAATTCCGAAAATATTGATTTCTCGATTTACACAAAGTGCTCGTAGAGACAGACGTTTTGTTGTTACTCAAATGATAGATCTGTAATAGTAACAGAAGAAAAAGATAAAAATTCCTAAAATTTTGATTTCTTGACTTACGCAAAGTGCTCGTAGAGACGTTTTGTTGCTACTCAAATGAAAGATCTGTGATAGTAATAGAGTAAAATGGAGAAAATTCCGAAAATTTTAATTTCTTGAATTACTCAAAGTACTGATAAAGACGTTTTGTTGGTACTCAAATGACAGATCTGTGATAGTAACAGAGGAAAAAGCAGTATATTAAGAAAATTTTAACTTCTTGATATACGCAAAGTACTCATATAGACGTTTTGTTGTTACTCAAATGACAGATCTGTGATAGTAACAGAGGAAAAAGCAGAATATTCCGAAAATTTTAATTTCTTGATTTAAGCAAAGTGCTCGTAGAGACGTTTTGTTGTTACTCAAATGACAGATCTGTCATAGTAACAGAGGAAAAAGAGAAAAATTCCTAAAATTTTGATTTCTTGACTTACGCAAAGTGCTCGTAGAGACGTTTTGTTGCTACTCAAATGAAAGATCTGTGATAGTAATAGAGTAAAATGGAAAAAAATCCGAAAATTTTAATTTCTTGATTTACGCAAACTACTCATAGAGACGTTCTGTTGGTACTCAAATGACAGATCTGTGATAGTAACAGAGGAAAAAGCAAAATATTCCAAAAATTATAATTTCTTGATTTATGCAAAGTACTCGTAGAGACGTTCTGTTGCTACTCAAATGAAAGATCTGTGATAGTAATAGAGTAAAATGGAAAAAAATCCGAAAATTTTAATTTTTCGATTTACGCAAAGTGCTCGTAGAGACGTTTTGTTGTTACTCAAATGACAGATCTGTCATAGTAACAGAGGAAAAAGAGAAAAATTCCTAAAATTTTCATTTCTTGACTTACGCAAAGTGCTCGTAGAGACGTTTGGTTGCTACTCAAATGAAAGATCTGTGATAGTAATAGAGTAAAATGGAAAAAATTCCGAAAATTTTAATTTCTTGATTTACGCAAAGTACTCATAGAGACGTTTTGGTGGTACTCAAATGACAGATCTGTGATAGTAACAGAGGAAAAAGCAAAATATTCCGAAAATTTTAATTTCTCAATTTACGCAAAGTGCTCGTAGAGACGTTTTGTTGTTACTCAAATGACAGATCGGTGATAGTAACAGAGGAAAAAGCAAAATATTCCGAAAATTTTAATTTCTTGATATACGCAAAGTACTCGTAGAGATGTTTTGTTGTTACTCAAATGACAGATCTGTGATAGTAACAGAGGAAAAAGCAAAATATTCCGAAAATTTTAATTTCTTGATATACGCAAAGTACTCGTAGAAACGTTTTGTTGTTACTCAAATGACAGATCTGTGATAGTAACAGAGGAAAAAGCAAAATATTCCAAAAATTTTAATTTCTTGATTTACGCAAAGTGGTCGTAGAGACGTTCTGTTGCTACTCAAATCAAAGATCCGTGATAGTAATAGAGTAAAATGGAAAAAATTCCGAAAATATTGATTTCTCGATTTACACAAAGTGCTCGTAGAGACAGACGTTTTGTTGTTACTCAAATGATAGATCTGTAATAGTAACAGAAGAAAAGATAAAAATTCCTAAAATTTTGATTTCTTGACTTACGCAAAGTGCTCGTAGAGACGTTTTGTTGCTACTCAAATGAAAGATCTGTGATAGTAATAGAGTAAAATGGAGAAAATTCCGAAAATTTTAATTTCTTGAATTACGCAAAGTACTCATAGAGACGTTTTGTTGGTACTCAAATGACAGATCTGTGATAGTAACAGAGGAAAAAGCAGTATATTAAGAAAATTTTAACTTCTTGATATACGCAAAGTACTCATAGAGACGTTTTGTTGTAACTCAAATGACAGATCTGTGATAGTAACAGAGGAAAAAGCAGAATATTCCGAAAATTTTAATTTCTTGATTTAAGCAAAGTACTCATAGAGACGTTTTGGTGGTACTCAAATGACAGATCTGTGATAGTAACAGAGGAAAAAGCAAAATATTCCGAAAATTTTAATTTCTCAATTTACGCAAAGTGCTCGTAGAGACGTTTTGTTGTTACTCAAATGAAAGATCTGTGATAGTAATAGAGTAAAATGGAAAAAATTCCGAAAATTTTGATTTTTCGATTTACGCAAAGTGCTCGTAGAGACGTTTTGTTGTTACTCAAATGACAGATCTGTCATAGTAACAGAGGAAAAAGAGAAAAATTCCTAAAATTTTGATTTCTTGACTTACGCAAAGTGCTCGTAGAGACGTTTGGTTGCTACTCAAATGAAAGATCTGTGATAGTAATAGAGTAAAATGGAAAAAATTCCGAAAATTTTAATTTCTTGATTTACGCAAAGTACTCATAGAAATGTTTTGGTGGTACTCAAATGACAGATCTGTGATAGTAATAGAGTAAAATGAAAAAAATTTCGAAAATTTTGATTTTTCGATTTACGCAAAGTGCTCGTAGAGACGTTTTGTTGTTACTCAAATGACAGATCTGTCATAGTAACATAGGAAAAAGAGAAAAATTCCTAAAATTTTGATTTCTTGACTTACGCAAAGTGCTCGTAGAGACGTTTGGTTGCTACTCAAATGAAAGATCTGTGATGGTAATAGAGTAAAATGGAAAAAATTCCGAAAATTTTAATTTCTTGATTTACGCAAAGTACTCATAGAGACGTTTTGGTGGTACTCAAATGACAGATCTGTGATAGTAACAGAGGAAAAAGCAAAATACCGAAAATTTTAATTTCTCAATTTACGCAAAGTGCTCGTAGAGACGTTTTGTTGTTACTCAAATGACAGATCTGTGTTATTAACAGAGGAAAAAGCAAAATATTCCGAAAATTTTAATTTCTTGATATACGCAAAGTACTCGTAGAGACGTTTTGTTGTTACTCAAATGACAGATCTGTGATAGTAACAGAGGAAAAAGCAAAATATTCCAAAAATTTTAATTTCTTGATTTACGCAAAGTGGTCGTAGAGACGTTCTGTTGCTACTCAAATCAAAGATCCGTGATAGTAATAGAGTAAAATGGAAAAAATTCCGAAAATATTGATTTCTCGATTTACACAAAGTGCTCGTAGAGACAGACGTTTTGTTGTTACTCAAATGATAGATCTGTAATAGTAACAGAAGAAAAAGATAAAAATTCCTAAAATTTTGATTTCTTGACTTACGCAAAGTGCTCGTAGAGACGTTTTGTTGCTACTCAAATGAAAGATCTGTGATAGTAATAGAGTAAAATGGAGAAAATTCCGAAAATTTTTATTTCTTGAATTACTCAAAGTACTGATAAAGACGTTTTGTTGGTACTCAAATGACAGATCTGTGATAGTAACAGAGGAAAAAGCAGTATATTAAGAAAATTTTAACTTCTTGATATACGCAAAGTACTCATAGAGACGTTTTGTTGTTACTCAAATGACAGATCTGTGATAGTAACAGAGGAAAAAGCAGAATATTCCGAAAATTTTAATTTCTTGATTTAAGCAAAGTGCTCGTAGAGACGTTTTGTTGTTACTCAAATGACAGATCTGTCATAGTAACAGAGGAAAAAGAGAAAAATTCCTAAAATTTTGATTTCTTGACTTACGCAAAGTGCTCGTAGAGACGTTTGGTTGCTACTCAAATGAAAGATCTGTGATAGTAATAGAGTAAAATGGAAAAAATTCCGAAAATTTTAATTTCTTGATTTACGCAAAGTACTCATAGAGACATTTTGGTGGTACTCAAATGACAGATCTGTGATAGTAACAGAGGAAAAAGCAAAATATTCCGAAAATTTTAATTTCTCAATTTACGCAAAGTGCTCGTAGAGACGTTTTGTTGTTACTCAAATGAAAGATCTGTGATAGTAATAGAGTAAAATGGAAAAAAATCCGAAAATTTTAATTTCTTGATTTACGCAAACTACTCGTAGAGACGTTTTGTTGGTACTCAAATGACAGATCTGTGATAGTAACAAAGGAAAACGCAAAATATTCCGAAAATTTTAATTTCTTGATTTACGCAAAGTACTCGTAGAGACGTTTTGTTACTCAAATGACAGATCTGTCATAGTAACAGAGGAAAAAGAGAAAAATTCCTAAAATTTTGATTTCTTGACTTACGCAAAGTGCTCGTAGAGACGTTTGGTTGCTACTCAAATGAAAGATCTGTGATAGTAATAGAGTAAAATGGAAAAAAATCCGAAAATTTTAATTTCTTGATTTACGCAAACTACTCATAGAGACGTTCTGTTGGTACTCAAATGACAGATCTGTGATAGTAACAGAGGAAAAAGCAAAATATTCCGAAAATTTTAATTTCTTGATTTACGCAAAGTACTCGTAGAGACGTTTTGTTGTTACTCAAATGACAGATCTGTGATAGTAACAGAGGAAAAAGCAAAATATTCCAAAAATTTTAATTTCTTGATTTACGCAAAGTACTCGTAGAGACGTTCTGTTGCTACTCAAATGAAAGATCTGTGATAGTAATAGAGTAAAATGGAAAAAATTCCGAGAATTTTGATTTTACGATTTACGCAAAGTGCTCGTAGAGACGTTTTGTTGTTACTCAAATGACAGATCTGTCATAGTAACAGAGGAAAAAGAGAAAAATTCCTAAAATTTTGATTTCTTGACTTACGCAAAGTGCTCGTAGAGACGTTTGGTTGCTACTCAAATGAAAGATCTGTGATAGTAATAGAGTAACATGGAAAAAATTCCGAAAATTTTAATTTCTTGATTTACGCAAAGTACTCATAGAGACGTTTTGGTGGTACTCAAATGACAGATCTGTGATAGTAACAGAGGAAAAAGCAAAATATTCCGAAAATTTTAATTTCTCAATTTACGCAAAGTGCTCGTAGAGACGTTTTGTTGTTACTCAAATGAAAGATCTGTGATAGTAATAGAGTAAAATGGAAAAAATTCCGAAAATTTTGATTTTTCGATTTACGCAAAGTGCTCGTAGAGACGATTTGTTGTTACTCAAATGACAGATCTGTCATAGTAACAGAGGAAAAAGAGAAAAATTCCTAAAATTTTGATTTCTTGACTTACGCAAAGTGCTCGTAGAGACGTTTGGTTGCTACTCAAATGAAAGATCTGTGATAGTAATAGAGTAAAATGGAAAAAATTCCGAAAATTTTAATTTCTTGATTTACGCAAAGTACTCATAGAAATGTTTTGGTGGTACTCAAATGACAGATCTGTGATAGTAATAGAGTAAAATGGAAAAAATTCCGAAAATTTTGATTTTTCGATTTACGCAAAGTGCTCGTAGAGACGTTTTGTTGTTACTCAAATGACAGATCTGTCATAGTAACAGAGGAAAAAGAGAAAAATTCCTAAAATTTTGATTTCTTGACTTACGCAAAGTGCTCGTAGAGACGTTTGGTTGCTACTCAAATGAAAGATCTGTGATAGTAATAGAGTAAAATGGAAAAAATTCCGAAAATTTTAATTTCTTGATTTACGCAAAGTACTCATAGAGACGTTTTGGTGGTACTCAAATGACAGATCTGTGATAGTAACAGAGGAAAAAGCAAAATACCGAAAATTTTAATTTCTCAATTTACGCAAAGTGCTCGTAGAGACGTTTTGTTGTTACTCAAATGACAGATCTGTGATATTAACAGAGGAAAAAGCAAAATATTCCGAAAATTTTAATTTCTTGATATACGCAAAGTACTCGTAGAGACGTTTTGTTGTTACTCAAATGACAGATCTGTGATAGTAACAGAGGAAAAAGCAAAATATTCCAAAAATTTTAATTTCTTGATTTACGCAAAGTGGTCGTAGAGACGTTCTGTTGCTACTCAAATCAAAGATCCGTGATAGTAATAGAGTAAAATGGAAAAAAATCCGAAAATTTTAATTTCTTGATTTACGCAAACTACTCATAGAGACGTTCTGTTGGTACTCAAATGACAGATCTGTGATAGTAACAGAGGAAAAAGCAAAATATTCCGAAAATTTTAATTTCTTGATTTACGCAAAGTACTCGTAGAGACGTTTTGTTGTTACTCAAATGACAGATCTGCGATAGTAACAGAGGAAAAAGCAAAATATTCCAAAAATTATAATTTCTTGATTTACGCAAAGTACTCGTAGAGACGTTCTGTTGCTACTCAAATGAAAGATCTGTGATAGTAATAGAGTAAAATGGAAAAAAATCCGAAAATTTTGATTTTTCGATTTACGCAAAGTGCTCGTAGAGACGTTTTGTTGTTACTCAAATGACAGATCTGTCATAGTAACAGAGGAAAAAGAGAAAAATTCCTAAAATTTTGATTTCTTGACTTACGCAAAGTGCTCGTAGAGACGTTTGGTTGCTACTCAAATGAAAGATCTGTGATAGTAATAGAGTAAAATGGAAAATATTCCGAAAATTTTAATTTCTTGATTTACGCAAAGTACTCATAGAGACGTTTTGGTGGTACTTAAATGACAGATCTGTGATAGTAACAGAGGAAAAAGCAAAATATTCCGAAAATTTTAATTTCTCAATTTACGCAAAGTGCTCGTAGAGACGTTTTGTTGTTACTCAAATGACAGATCGGTGATAGTAACAGAGGAAAAAGCAAAATATTCCGAAAATTTTAATTTCTTGATATACGCAAAGTACTCGTAGAGATGTTTTGTTGTTACTCAAATGACAGATCTGTGATAGTAACAGAGGAAAAAGCAAAATATTCCGAAAATTTTAATTTCTTGATATACGCAAAGTACTCGTAGAAACGTTTTGTTGTTACTCAAATGACAGATCTGTGATAGTAACAGAGGAAAAAGCAAAATATTCCAAAAATTTTAATTTCTTGATTTACGCAAAGTGGTCGTAGAGACGTTCTGTTGCTACTCAAATCAAAGATCCGTGATAGTAATAGAGTAAAATGGAAAAAATTCCGAAAATATTGATTTCTCGATTTACACAAAGTGCTCGTAGAGACAGACGTTTTGTTGTTACTCAAATGATAGATCTGTAATAGTAACAGAAGAAAAAGATAAAAATTCCTAAAATTTTGATTTCTTGACTTACGCAAAGTGCTCGTAGAGACGTTTTGTTGCTACTCAAATGAAAGATCTGTGATAGTAATAGAGTAAAATGGAGAAAATTCCGAAAATTTTAATTTCTTGAATTACGCAAAGTACTCATAGAGACGTTTTGTTGGTACTCAAATGACAGATCTGTGATAGTAACAGAGGAAAAAGCAGTATATTAAGAAAATTTTAACTTCTTGATATACGCAAAGTACTCATAGAGACGTTTTGTTGTAACTCAAATGACAGATCTGTGATAGTAACAGAGGAAAAAGCAGAATATTCCGAAAATTTTAATTTCTTGATTTAAGCAAAGTACTCATAGAGACGTTTTGGTGGTACTCAAATGACAGATCTGTGATAGTAACAGAGGAAAAAGCAAAATATTCCGAAAATTTTAATTTCTCAATTTACGCAAAGTGCTCGTAGAGACGTTTTGTTGTTACTCAAATGAAAGATCTGTGATAGTAATAGAGTAAAATGGAAAAAATTCCGAAAATTTTGATTTTTCGATCTACGCAAAGTGCTCGTAGAGACGTTTTGTTGTTACTCAAATGACAGATTTGTCATAGTAACAGAGGAAAAAGAGAAAAATTCCTAAAATTTTGATTTCTTGACTTACGCAAAGTGCTCGTAGAGACGTTTGGTTGCTACTCAAATGAAAGATCTGTGATAGTAATAGAGTAAAATGGAAAAAATTCCGAAAATTTTAATTTCTTGATTTACGCAAAGTACTCATAGAAATGTTTTGGTGGTACTCAAATGACAGATCTGTGATAGTAATAGAGTAAAATGGAAAAAATTCCGAAAATTTTGATTTTTCGATTTACGCAAAGTGCTCGTAGAGACGTTTTGTTGTTACTCAAATGACAGATCTGTCATAGTAACAGAGGAAAAAGAGAAAAATTCCTAAAATTTTGATTTCTTGACTTACGCAAAGTGCTCGTAGAGACGTTTGGTTGCTACTCAAATGAAAGATCTGTGATAGTAATAGAGTAAAATGGAAAAAATTCCGAAAATTTTAATTTCTTGATTTACGCAAAGTACTCATAGAGACGTTTTGGTGGTACTCAAATGACAGATCTGTGATAGTAACAGAGGAAAAAGCAAAATACCGAAAATTTTAATTTCTCAATTTACGCAAAGTGCTCGTAGAGACGTTTTGTTGTTACTCAAATGACAGATCTGTGATATTAACAGAGGAAAAAGCAAAATATTCCGAAAATTTTAATTTCTTGATATACGCAAAGTACTCGTAGAGACGTTTTGTTGTTACTCAAATGACAGATCTGTGATAGTAACAGAGGAAAAAGCAAAATATTCCAAAAATTTTAATTTCTTGATTTACGCAAAGTGGTCGTAGAGACGTTCTGTTGCTACTCAAATCAAAGATCCGTGATAGTAATAGAGTAAAATGGAAAAAATTCCGAAAATATTGATTTCTCGATTTACACAAAGTGCTCGTAGAGACAGACGTTTTGTTGTTACTCAAATGATAGATCTGTAATAGTAACAGAAGAAAAAGATAAAAATTCCTAAAATTTTGATTTCTTGACTTACGCAAAGTGCTCGTAGAGACGTTTTGTTGCTACTCAAATGAAAGATCTGTGATAGTAATAGAGTAAAATGGAGAAAATTCCGAAAATTTTAATTTCTTGAATTACTCAAAGTACTGATAAAGACGTTTTGTTGGTACTCAAATGACAGATCTGTGATAGTAACAGAGGAAAAAGCAGTATATTAAGAAAATTTTAACTTCTTGATATACGCAAAGTACTCATAGAGACGTTTTGTTGTTACTCAAATGACAGATCTGTGATAGTAACAGAGGAAAAAGCAGAATATTCCGAAAATTTTAATTTCTTGATTTAAGCAAAGTGCTCGTAGAGACGTTTTGTTGTTACTCAAATGACAGATCTGTCATAGTAACAGAGGAAAAAGAGAAAAATTCCTAAAATTTTGATTTCTTGACTTACGCAAAGTGCTCGTAGAGACGTTTTGTTGCTACTCAAATGAAAGATCTGTGATAGTAATAGAGTAAAATGGAAAAAAATCCGAAAATTTTAATTTCTTGATTTACGCAAACTACTCATAGAGACGTTCTGTTGGTACTCAAATGACAGATCTGTGATAGTAACAGAGGAAAAAGCAAAATATTCCGAAAATTTTAATTTCTTGATTTACGCAAAGTACTCGTAGAGACGTTTTGTTGTTACTCAAATGACAGATCTGCGATAGTAACAGAGGAAAAAGCAAAATATTCCAAAAATTATAATTTCTTGATTTACGCAAAGTACTCGTAGAGACGTTCTGTTGCTACTCAAATGAAAGATCTGTGATAGTAATAGAGTAAAATGGAAAAAAATCCGAAAATTTTGATTTTTCGATTTACGCAAAGTGCTCGTAGAGACGTTTTGTTGTTACTCAAATGACAGATCTGTTATAGTAACAGAGGAAAAAGAGAAAAATTCCTAAAATTTTGATTTCTTGACTTACGCAAAGTGCTCGTAGAGACGTTTGGTTGCTACTCAAATGAAAGATCTGTGATAGTAATAGAGTAAAATGGAAAATATTCCGAAAATTTTAATTTCTTGATTTACGCAAAGTACTCATAGAGACGTTTTGGTGGTACTTAAATGACAGATCTGTGATAGTAACAGAGGAAAAAGCAAAATATTCCGAAAATTTTAATTTCTCAATTTACGCAAAGTGCTCGTAGAGACGTTTTGTTGTTACTCAAATGACAGATCGGTGATAGTAACAGAGGAAAAAGCAAAATATTCCGAAAATTTTAATTTCTTGATATACGCAAAGTACTCGTAGAGATGTTTTGTTGTTACTCAAATGACAGATCTGTGATAGTAACAGAGGAAAAAGCAAAATATTCCGAAAATTTTAATTTCTTGATATACGCAAAGTACTCGTAGAAACGTTTTGTTGTTACTCAAATGACAGATCTGTGATAGTAACAGAGGAAAAAGCAAAATATTCCAAAAATTTTAATTTCTTGATTTACGCAAAGTGGTCGTAGAGACGTTCTGTTGCTACTCAAATCAAAGATCCGTGATAGTAATAGAGTAAAATGGAAAAAATTCCGAAAATATTGATTTCTCGATTTACACAAAGTGCTCGTAGAGACAGACGTTTTGTTGTTACTCAAATGATAGATCTGTAATAGTAACAGAAGAAAAAGATAAAAATTCCTAAAATTTTGATTTCTTGACTTACGCAAAGTGCTCGTAGAGACGTTTTGTTGCTACTCAAATGAAAGATCTGTGATAGTAATAGAGTAAAATGGAGAAAATTCCGAAAATTTTAATTTCTTGAATTACGCAAAGTACTCATAGAGACGTTTTGTTGGTACTCAAATGACAGATCTGTGATAGTAACAGAGGAAAAAGCAGTATATTAAGAAAATTTTAACTTCTTGATATACGCAAAGTACTCATAGAGACGTTTTGTTGTAACTCAAATGACAGATCTGTGATAGTAACAGAGGAAAAAGCAGAATATTCCGAAAATTTTAATTTCTTGATTTAAGCAAAGTACTCATAGAGACGTTTTGGTGGTACTCAAATGACAGATCTGTGATAGTAACAGAGGAAAAAGCAAAATATTCCGAAAATTTTAATTTCTCAATTTACGCAAAGTGCTCGTAGAGACGTTTTGTTGTTACTCAAATGAAAGATCTGTGATAGTAATAGAGTAAAATGGAAAAAATTCCGAAAATTTTGATTTTTCGATCTACGCAAAGTGCTCGTAGAGACGTTTTGTTGTTACTCAAATGACAGATTTGTCATAGTAACAGAGGAAAAAGAGAAAAATTCCTAAAATTTTGATTTCTTGACTTACGCAAAGTGCTCGTAGAGACGTTTGGTTGCTACTCAAATGAAAGATCTGTGATAGTAATAGAGTAAAATGGAAAAAATTCCGAAAATTTTAATTTCTTGATTTACGCAAAGTACTCATAGAAATGTTTTGGTGGTACTCAAATGACAGATCTGTGATAGTAATAGAGTAAAATGGAAAAAATTCCTAAAATTTTGATTTCTTGACTTACGCAAAGTGCTCGTAGAGACGTTTTGTTGCTACTCAAATGAAAGATCTGTGATAGTAATGGAGTAAAATGGAGAAAATTCCGAAAATTTTAATTTCTTGAATTACTCAAAGTACTGATAAAGACGTTTTGTTGGTACTCAAATGACAGATCTGTGATAGTAACAGAGGAAAAAGCAGTATATTAAGAAAATTTTAACTTCTTGATATACGCAAAGTACTCATAGAGACGTTTTGTTGTTACTCAAATGACAGATCTGTGATAGTAACAGAGGAAAAAGCAGAATATTCCGAAAATTTTAATTTCTTGATTTAAGCAAAGTGCTCGTAGAGACGTTTTGTTGTTACTCAAATGACAGATCTGTCATAGTAACAGAGGAAAAAGAGAAAAATTCCTAAAATTTTGATTTCTTGACTTACGCAAAGTGCTCGTAGAGACGTTTGGTTGCTACTCAAATGAAAGATCTGTGATAGTAATAGAGTAAAATGGAAAAAATTCCGAAAATTTTAATTTCTTGATTTACGCAAAGTACTCATAGAGACGTTTTGGTGGTACTCAAATGACAGATCTGTGATAGTAACAGAGGAAAAAGCAAAATATTCCGAAAATTTTAATTTCTCAATTTACGCAAAGTGCTCGTAGAGACGTTTTGTTGTTACTCAAATGAAAGATCTGTGATAGTAATAGAGTAAAATGGAAAAAATTCCGAAAATTTTGATTTTTCGATTTACGCAAAGTGCTCGTAGAGACGTTTTGTTGTTACTCAAATGACAGATCTGTCATAGTAACAGAGGAAAAAGAGAAAAATTCCTAAAATTTTGATTTCTTGACTTACGCAAAGTGCTCGTAGAGACGTTTGGTTGCTACTCAAATGAAAGATCTGTGATAGTAATAGAGTAAAATGGAAAAAATTCCGAAAATTTTAATTTCTTGATTTACGCAAAGTACTCATAGAAATGTTTTGGTGGTACTCAAATGACAGATCTGTGATAGTAATAGAGTAAAATGGAAAAAATTCCGAAAATTTTGATTTTTCGATTTACGCAAAGTGCTCGTAGAGACGTTTTGTTGTTACTCAAATGACAGATCTGTCATAGTAACAGAGGAAAAAGAGAAAAATTCCTAAAATTTTGATTTCTTGACTTACGCAAAGTGCTCGTAGAGACGTTTGGTTGCTACTCAAATGAAAGATCTGTGATAGTAATAGAGTAAAATGGAAAAAATTCCGAAAATTTTAATTTCTTGATTTACGCAAAGTACTCATAGAGACGTTTTGGTGGTACTCAAATGACAGATCTGTGATAGTAACAGAGGAAAAAGCAAAATACCGAAAATTTTAATTTCTCAATTTACGCAAAGTGCTCGTAGAGACGTTTTGTTGTTACTCAAATGACAGATCTGTGATATTAACAGAGGAAAAAGCAAAATATTCCGAAAATTTTAATTTCTTGATATACGCAAAGTACTCGTAGAGACGTTTTGTTGTTACTCAAATGACAGATCTGTGATAGTAACAGAGGAAAAAGCAAAATATTCCAAAAATTTTAATTTCTTGATTTACGCAAAGTGGTCGTAGAGACGTTCTGTTGCTACTCAAATCAAAGATCCGTGATAGTAATAGAGTAAAATGGAAAAAATTCCGAAAATATTGATTTCTCGATTTACACAAAGTGCTCGTAGAGACAGACGTTTTGTTGTTACTCAAATGATAGATCTGTAATAGTAACAGAAGAAAAAGATAAAAATTCCTAAAATTTTGATTTCTTGACTTACGCAAAGTGCTCGTAGAGACGTTTTGTTGTTACTCAAATGACAGATCTGTCATAGTAACAGAGGAAAAAGAGAAAAATTCCTAAAATTTTGATTTCTTGACTTACGCAAAGTGCTCGTAGAGACGTTTGGTTGCTACTCAAATGAAAGATCTGTGATAGTAATAGAGTAAAATGGAAAATATTCCGAAAATTTTAATTTCTTGATTTACGCAAAGTACTCATAGAGACGTTTTGGTGGTACTTAAATGACAGATCTGTGATAGTAACAGAGGAAAAAGCAAAATATTCCGAAAATTTTAATTTCTCAATTTACGCAAAGTGCTCGTAGAGACGTTTTGTTGTTACTCAAATGACAGATCGGTGATAGTAACAGAGGAAAAAGCAAAATATTCCGAAAATTTTAATTTCTTGATATACGCAAAGTACTCGTAGAGATGTTTTGTTGTTACTCAAATGACAGATCTGTGATAGTAACAGAGGAAAAAGCAAAATATTCCGAAAATTTTAATTTCTTGATATACGCAAAGTACTCGTAGAAACGTTTTGTTGTTACTCAAATGACAGATCTGTGATAGTAACAGAGGAAAAAGCAAAATATTCCAAAAATTTTAATTTCTTGATTTACGCAAAGTGGTCGTAGAGACGTTCTGTTGCTACTCAAATCAAAGATCCGTGATAGTAATAGAGTAAAATGGAAAAAATTCAGAAAATATTGATTTCTCGATTTACACAAAGTGCTCGTAGAGACAGACGTTTTGTTGTTACTCAAATGATAGATCTGTAATAGTAACAGAAGAAAAAGATAAAAATTCCTAAAATTTTGATTTCTTGACTTACGCAAAGTGCTCGTAGAGACGTTTTGTTGCTACTCAAATGAAAGATCTGTGATAGTAATAGAGTAAAATGGAGAAAATTCCGAAAATTTTAATTTCTTGAATTACGCAAAGTACTCATAGAGACGTTTTGTTGGTACTCAAATGACAGATCTGTGATAGTAACAGAGGAAAAAGCAGTATATTAAGAAAATTTTAACTTCTTGATATACGCAAAGTACTCATAGAGACGTTTTGTTGTAACTCAAATGACAGATCTGTGATAGTAACAGAGGAAAAAGCAGAATATTCCGAAAATTTTAATTTCTTGATTTAAGCAAAGTACTCATAGAGACGTTTTGGTGGTACTCAAATGACAGATCTGTGATAGTAACAGAGGAAAAAGCAAAATATTCCGAAAATTTTAATTTCTCAATTTACGCAAAGTGCTCGTAGAGACGTTTTGTTGTTACTCAAATGAAAGATCTGTGATAGTAATAGAGTAAAATGGAAAAAATTCCGAAAATTTTGATTTTTCGATCTACGCAAAGTGCTCGTAGAGACGTTTTGTTGTTACTCAAATGACAGATTTGTCATAGTAACAGAGGAAAAAGAGAAAAATTCCTAAAATTTTGATTTCTTGACTTACGCAAAGTGCTCGTAGAGACGTTTGGTTGCTACTCAAATGAAAGATCTGTGATAGTAATAGAGTAAAATGGAAAAAATTCCGAAAATTTTAATTTCTTGATTTACGCAAAGTACTCATAGAAATGTTTTGGTGGTACTCAAATGACAGATCTGTGATAGTAATAGAGTAAAATGGAAAAAATTCCGAAAATTTTGATTTTTCGATTTACGCAAAGTGCTCGTAGAGACGTTTTGTTGTTACTCAAATGACAGATCTGTCATAGTAACAGAGGAAAAAGAGAAAAATTCCTAAAATTTTGATTTCTTGACTTACGCAAAGTGCTCGTAGAGACGTTTGGTTGCTACTCAAATGAAAGATCTGTGATAGTAATAGAGTAAAATGGAAAAAATTCCGAAAATTTTAATTTCTTGATTTACGCAAAGTACTCATAGAGACGTTTTGGTGGTACTCAAATGACAGATCTGTGATAGTAACAGAGGAAAAAGCAAAATACCGAAAATTTTAATTTCTCAATTTACGCAAAGTGCTCGTAGAGACGTTTTGTTGTTACTCAAATGACAGATCTGTGATATTAACAGAGGAAAAAGCAAAATATTCCGAAAATTTTAATTTCGTGATATACGCAAAGTACTCGTAGAGACGTTTTGTTGTTACTCAAATGACAGATCTGTGATAGTAACAGAGGAAAAAGCAAAATAATCCAAAAATTTTAATTTCTTGATTTACGCAAAGTGGTCGTAGAGACGTTCTGTTGCTACTCAAATCAAAGATCCGTGATAGTAATAGAGTAAAATGGAAAAAATTCCGAAAATATTGATTTCTCGATTTACACAAAGTGCTCGTAGAGACAGACGTTTTGTTGTTACTCAAATGATAGATCTGTAATAGTAACAGAAGAAAAAGATAAAAATTCCTAAAATTTTGATTTCTTGACTTACGCAAAGTGCTCGTAGAGACGTTTTGTTGCTACTCAAATGAAAGATCTGTGATAGTAATGGAGTAAAATGGAGAAAATTCCGAAAATTTTAATTTCTTGAATTACTCAAAGTACTGATAAAGACGTTTTGTTGGTACTCAAATGACAGATCTGTGATAGTAACAGAGGAAAAAGCAGTATATTAAGAAAATTTTAACTTCTTGATATACGCAAAGTACTCATAGAGACGTTTTGTTGTTACTCAAATGACAGATCTGTGATAGTAACAGAGGAAAAAGCAGAATATTCCGAAAATTTTAATTTCTTGATTTAAGCAAAGTGCTCGTAGAGACGTTTTGTTGTTACTCAAATGACAGATCTGTCATAGTAACAGAGGAAAAAGAGAAAAATTCCTAAAATTTTGATTTCTTGACTTACGCAAAGTGCTCGTAGAGACGTTTGGTTGCTACTCAAATGAAAGATCTGTGATAGTAATAGAGTAAAATGGAAAAAATTCCGAAAATTTTAATTTCTTGATTTACGCAAAGTACTCATAGAGACGTTTTGGTGGTACTCAAATGACAGATCTGTGATAGTAACAGAGGAAAAAGCAAAATATTCCGAAAATTTTAATTTCTCAATTTACGCAAAGTGCTCGTAGAGACGTTTTGTTGTTACTCAAATGAAAGATCTGTGATAGTAATAGAGTAAAATGGAAAAAATTCCGAAAATTTTGATTTTTCGATTTACGCAAAGTGCTCGTAGAGACGTTTTGTTGTTACTCAAATGACAGATCTGTCATAGTAACAGAGGAAAAAGAGAAAAATTCCTAAAATTTTGATTTCTTGACTTACGCAAAGTGCTCGTAGAGACGTTTGGTTGCTACTCAAATGAAAGATCTGTGATAGTAATAGAGTAAAATGGAAAAAATTCCGAAAATTTTAATTTCTTGATTTACGCAAAGTACTCATAGAAATGTTTTGGTGGTACTCAAATGACAGATCTGTGATAGTAATAGAGTAAAATGGAAAAAATTCCGAAAATTTTGATTTTTCGATTTACGCAAAGTGCTCGTAGAGACGTTTTGTTGTTACTCAAATGACAGATCTGTCATAGTAACAGAGGAAAAAGAGAAAAATTCCTAAAATTTTGATTTCTTGACTTACGCAAAGTGCTCGTAGAGACGTTTGGTTGCTACTCAAATGAAAGATCTGTGATAGTAATAGAGTAAAATGGAAAAAATTCCGAAAATTTTAATTTCTTGATTTACGCAAAGTACTCATAGAGACGTTTTGGTGGTACTCAAATGACAGATCTGTGATAGTAACAGAGGAAAAAGCAAAATACCGAAAATTTTAATTTCTCAATTTACGCAAAGTGCTCGTAGAGACGTTTTGTTGTTACTCAAATGACAGATCTGTGATATTAACAGAGGAAAAAGCAAAATATTCCGAAAATTTTAATTTCTTGATATACGCAAAGTACTCGTAGAGACGTTTTGTTGTTACTCAAATGACAGATCTGTGATAGTAACAGAGGAAAAAGCAAAATATTCCAAAAATTTTAATTTCTTGATATACGCAAAGTACTCGTAGAAACGTTTTGTTGTTACTCAAATGACAGATCTGTGATAGTAACAGAGGAAAAAGCAAAATATTCCAAAAATTTTAATTTCTTGATTTACGCAAAGTGGTCGTAGAGACGTTCTGTTGCTACTCAAATCAAAGATCCGTGATAGTAATAGAGTAAAATGGAAAAAATTCCGAAAATATTGATTTCTCGATTTACACAAAGTGCTCGTAGAGACAGACGTTTTGTTGTTACTCAAATGATAGATCTGTAATAGTAACAGAAGAAAAAGATAAAAATTCCTAAAATTTTGATTTCTTGACTTACGCAAAGTGCTCGTAGAGACGTTTTGTTGCTACTCAAATGAAAGATCTGTGATAGTAATAGAGTAAAATGGAGAAAATTCCGAAAATTTTAATTTCTTGAATTACGCAAAGTACTCATAGAGACGTTTTGTTGGTACTCAAATGACAGATCTGTGATAGTAACAGAGGAAAAAGCAGTATATTAAGAAAATTTTAACTTCTTGATATACGCAAAGTACTCATAGAGACGTTTTGTTGTAACTCAAATGACAGATCTATGATAGTAACAGAGGAAAAAGCAGAATATTCCGAAAATTTTAATTTCTTGATTTAAGCAAAGTGCTCGTAGAGACGTTTTGTTGTTACTCAAATGACAGATCTGTCATAGTAACAGAGGAGAAAGAGAAAAATTCCTAAAATTTTGATTTCTTGACTTACGCAAAGTGCTCGTAGAGACGTTTTGTTGCTACTCAAATGAAAGATCTGTGATAGTAATAGAGTAAAATGGAAAAAAATCCGAAAATTTTAATTTCTTGATTTACGCAAACTACTCGTAGAGACGTTTTGTTGGTACTCAAATGACAGATCTGTGATAGTAACAAAGGAAAACGCAAAATATTCCGAAAATTTTAATTTCTTGATTTACGCAAAGTACTCGTAGAGACGTTTTGTTGTTACTCAAATGACAGATCTGTCATAGTAACAGAGGAAAAAGAGAAAAATTCCTAAAATTTTGATTTCTTGACTTACGCAAAGTGCTCGTAGAGACGTTTGGTTGCTACTCAAATGAAAGTTCTGTGATAGTAATAGAGTAAAATGGAAAAAAATCCGAAAATTTTAATTTCTTGATTTACGCAAACTACTCATAGAGACGTTCTGTTGGTACTCAAATGACAGATCTGTGATAGTAACAGAGGAAAAAGCAAAATATTCCGAAAATTTATTTTCTTGATTTACGCAAAGTACTCGTAGAGACGTTTTGTTGTTACTCAAATGACAGATCTGTGATAGTAACAGAGGAAAAAGCAAAATATTCCAAAAATTTTAATTTCTTGATTTACGCAAAGTAGTCGTAGAGACGTTCTGTTGCTACTCAAATGAAAGATCTGTGATAGTAATAGAGTAATATGGAAAAAATTCCGAGAATTTTGATTTTTCGATTTACGCAAAGTGCTCGTAGAGACGTTTTGTTGTTACTCAAATGACAGATCTGTCATAGTAACAGAGGAAAAAGAGAAAAATTCCTAAAATTTTGATTTCTTGACTTACGCAAAGTGCTCGTAGAGACGTTTGGTTGCTACTCAAATGAAAGATCTGTGATAGTAATAGAGTAACATGGAAAAAATTCCGAAAATTTTAATTTCTTGATTTACGCAAAGTACTCATAGAGACGTTTTGGTGGTACTCAAATGACAGATCTGTGATAGTAACAGAGGAAAAAGCAAAATATTCCGAAAATTTTAATTTCTCAATTTACGCAAAGTGCTCGTAGAGACGTTTTGTTGTTACTCAAATGAAAGATCTGTGATAGTAATAGAGTAAAATGGAAAAAATTCCGAAAATTTTGATTTTTCGATTTACCAAAGTGCTCGTAGAGACGTTTTGTTGTTACTCAAATGACAGATCTGTCATAGTAACAGAGGAAAAAGAGAAAAATTCCTAAAATTTTGATTTCTTGACTTACGCAAAGTGCTCGTAGAGACGTTTGGTTGCTACTCAAATGAAAGATCTGTGATAGTAATAGAGTAAAATGGAAAAAATTCCGAAAATTTTAATTTCTTGATTTACGCAAAGTACTCATAGAGATGTTTTGGTGGTACTGAAATGACAGATCTGTGATTGTAATAGAGTAAAATGGAAAAAATTCCGAAAATTTTGATTTTTCGATTTACGCAAAGTGCTCGTAGAGACGTTTTGTTGTTACTCAAATGACAGATATGTCATAGTAACAGAGGAAAAAGAGAAAAATTCCTAAAATTTTGATTTCTTGACTTACGCAAAGTGCTCGTAGAGACGTTTGGTTGCTACTCAAATGAAAGATCTGTGATAGTAATAGAGTAAAATGGAAAAAATTCCGAAAATTTTAATTTCTTGATTTACGCAAAGTACTCATAGAGACGTTTTGGTGGTACTCAAATGACAGATCTGTGATAGTAACAGAGGAAAAAGCAAAATACCGAAAATTTTAATTTCTCAATTTACGCAAAGTGCTCGTAGAGACGTTTTGTTGTTACTCAAATGACAGATCTGTGATATTAACAGAGGAAAAAGCAAAATATTCCGAAAATTTTAATTTCTTGATATACGCAAAGTGGTCGTAGAGACGTTCTGTTGCTACTCAAATCAAAGATCCGTGATAGTAATAGAGTAAAATGGAAAAAATTCCGAAAATATTGATTTCTCGATTTACACAAAGTGCTCGTAGAGACAGACGTTTTGTTGTTACTCAAATGATAGATCTGTAATAGTAACAGAAGAAAAAGATAAAAATTCCTAAAATTTTGATTTCTTGACTTACGCAAAGTGCTCGTAGAGACGTTTTGTTGCTACTCAAATGAAAGATCTGTGATAGTAATAGAGTAAAATGGAGAAAATTCCGAAAATTTTAATTTCTTGAATTACACAAAGTACTGATAAAGACGTTTTGTTGGTACTCAAATGACAGATCTGTGATAGTAACAGAGGAAAAAGCAGTATATTAAGAAAATTTTAACTTCTTGATATACGCAAAGTACTCATAGAGACGTTTTGTTGTTACTCAAATGACAGATCTGTGATAGTAACAGAGGAAAAAGCAGAATATTCCGAAAATTTTAATTTCTTGATTTAAGCAAAGTGCTCGTAGAGACGTTTTGTTGTTACTCAAATGACAGATCTGTCATAGTAACAGAGGAAAAAGAGAAAAATTCCTAAAATTTTGATTTCTTGACTTACGCAAAGTGCTCGTAGAGACGTTTTGTTGCTACTCAAATGAAAGATCTGTGATAGTAATAGAGTAAAATGGAAAAAAATCCGAAAATTTTAATTTCTTGATTTACGCAAACTACTCATAGAGACGTTCTGTTGGTACTCAAATGACAGATCTGTGATAGTAACAGAGGAAAAAGCAAAATATTCCGAAAATTTTAATTTTTTGATTTACGCAAAGTACTCGTAGAGACGTTTTGTTGTTACTCAAATGACAGATCTGCGATAGTAACAGAGGAAAAAGCAAAATATTCCAAAAATTATAATTTCTTGATTTACGCAAAGTACTCGTAGAGACGTTCTGTTGCTACTCAAATGAAAGATCTGTGATAGTAATAGAGTAAAATGGAAAAAAATCCGAAAATTTTGATTTTTCGATTTACGCAAAGTGCTCGTAGAGACGTTTTGTTGTTACTCAAATGACAGATCTGTCATAGTAACAGAGGAAAAAGAGAAAAATTCCTAAAATTTTGATTTCTTGACTTACGCAAAGTGCTCGTAGAGACGTTTGGTTGCTACTCAAATGAAAGATCTGTGATAGTAATAGAGTAAAATGGAAAAAATTCCGAAAATTTTAATTTCTTGATTTACGCAAAGTACTCATAGAGACGTTTTGGTGGTACTCAAATGACAGATCTGTGATAGTAACAGAGGAAAAAGCAAAATATTCCGAAAATTTTAATTTCTCAATTTACGCAAAGTGCTCGTAGAGACGTTTTGTTGTTACTCAAATGACAGATCGGTGATAGTAACAGAGGAAAAAGCAAAATATTCCGAAAATTTTAATTTCTTGATATACGCAAAGTACTCGTAGAGACGTTTTGTTGTTACTCAAATGACAGATCTGTGATAGTAACAGAGGAAAAAGCAAAATATTCCGAAAATTTTAATTTCTTGATATACGCAAAGTACTCGTAGAAACGTTTTGTTGTTACTCAAATGACAGATCTGTGATAGTAACAGAGGAAAAAGAGAAAAATTCCAAAAATTTTGATTTCTTGATTTACGCAAAGTGGTCGTAGAGACGTTCTGTTGCTACTCAAATCAAAGATCCGTGATAGTAATAGAGTAAAATGGAAAAAATTCCGAAAATATTGATTTCTCGATTTACACAAAGTGCTCGTAGAGACAGACGTTTTGTTGTTACTCAAATGATAGATCTGTAATAGTAACAGAAGAAAAAGATAAAAATTCCTAAAATTTTGATTTCTTGACTTACGCAAAGTGCTCGTAGAGACGTTTTGTTGCTACTCAAATGATAGATCTGTGATAGTAATAGAGTAAAATGGAGAAAATTCCGAAAATTTTAATTTCTTGATTTACGCAAAGTACTCATAGAGACGTTTTGTTGTAACTCAAATGACAGATCTGTGATAGTAACAGAGGAAAAAGCAGAATATACCGAAAATTTTAATTTCTTGATTTAAGCAAAGTGCTCGTAGAGACGTTTTGTTGTTACTCAAATGACAGATCTGTCATAGTAACAGAGGAAAAAGAGAAAAATTCCTAAAATTTTGATTTCTTGACTTACGCAAAGTGCTCGTAGAGACGTTTTGTTGCTACTCAAATCAAAGATCCGTGATAGTAATAGAGTAAAATGGAAAAAATTCCGAAAATATTGATTTCTCGATTTACACAAAGTGCTCGTAGAGACAGACGTTTTGTTGTTACTCAAATGACAGATCTGTGATAGTAACAGAGGAAAAAGCAAAATATTCCGAAAATTTTAATTTCTTGATTTACGCAAAGTACTCGTAGAGACGTTTTGTTGTTACTCAAATGACAGATCTGCGATAGTAACAGAGGAAAAAGCAAAATATTCCAAAAATTATAATTTCTTGATTTATGCAAAGTACTCGTAGAGACGTTCTGTTGCTACTCAAATGAAAGATCTGTGATAGTAATAGAGTAAAATGGAAAAAAATCCGAAAATTTTAATTTTTCGATTTACGCAAAGTGCTCGTAGAGACGTTTTGTTGTTACTCAAATGACAGATCTGTCATAGTAACAGAGGAAAAAGAGAAAAATTCCTAAAATTTTGATTTCTTGACTTACGCAAAGTGCTCGTAGAGACGTTTGGTTGCTACTCAAATGAAAGATCTGTGATAGTAATAGAGTAAAATGGAAAAAATTCCGAAAATTTTAATTTCTTGATTTACGCAAAGTACTCATAGAGACGTTTTGGTGGTACTCAAATGACAGATCTGTGATAGTAACAGAGGAAAAAGCAAAATACCGAAAATTTTAATTTCTCAATTTAGGCAAAGTGCTCGTAGAGACGTTTTGTTGTTACTCAAATGACAGATCTGTGATATTAACAGAGGAAAAAGCAAAATATTCCGAAAATTTTAATTTCTTGATATACGCAAAGTACTCGTAGAGACGTTTTGTTGTTACTCAAATGACAGATCTGTGATAGTAACAGAGGAAAAAGCAAAATATTCCAAAAATTTTAATTTCTTGATTTACGCAAAGTGGTCGTAGAGACGTTCTGTTGCTACTCAAATCAAAGATCCGTGATAGTAATAGAGTAAAATGGAAAAAATTCCGAAAATATTGATTTCTCGATTTACACAAAATGCTCGTAGAGACAGACGTTTTGTTGTTACTCAAATGATAGATCTGTAATAGTAACAGAAGAAAAAGATAAAAATTCCTAAAATTTTGATTTCTTGACTTACGCAAAGTGCTCGTAGAGACGTTTTGTTGCTACTCAAATGAAAGATCTGTGATAGTAATAGAGTAAAATGGAGAAAATTCCGAAAATTTTAATTTCTTGAATTACTCAAAGTACTGATAAAGACGTTTTGTTGGTACTCAAATGACAGATCTGTGATAGTAACAGAGGAAAAAGCAGTATATTAAGAAAATTTTAACTTCTTGATATACGCAAAGTACTCATAGAGACGTTTTGTTGTTACTCAAATGACAGATCTGTGATAGTAACAGAGGAAAAAGCAGAATATTCCGAAAATTTTAATTTCTTGATTTAAGCAAAGTGCTCGTAGAGACGTTTTGTTGTTACTCAAATGACAGATCTGTCATAGTAACAGAGGAAAAAGAGAAAAATTCCTAAAATTTTGATTTCTTGACTTACGCAAAGTGCTCGTAGAGACGTTTTGTTGCTACTCAAATGAAAGATCTGTGATAGTAATAGAGTAAAATGGAAAAAAATCCGAAAATTTTAATTTCTTGATTTATGCAAAGTACTCGTAGAGACGTTCTGTTGCTACTCAAATGAAAGATCTGTGATAGTAATAGAGTAAAATGGAAAAAAATCCGAAAATTTTAATTTTTCGATTTACGCAAAGTGCTCGTAGAGACGTTTTGTTGTTACTCAAATGACAGATCTGTCATAGTAACAGAGGAAAAAGAGAAAAATTCCTAAAATTTTGATTTCTTGACTTACGCAAAGTGCTCGTAGAGACGTTTGGTTGCTACTCAAATGAAAGATCTGTGATAGTAATAGAGTAAAATGGAAAAAATTCCGAAAATTTTAATTTCTTGATTTACGCAAAGTACTCATAGAGACGTTTTGGTGGTACTCAAATGACAGATCTGTGATAGTAACAGAGGAAAAAGCAAAATATTCCGAAAATTTTAATTTCTCAATTTACGCAAAGTGCTCGTAGAGACGTTTTGTTGTTACTCAAATGACAGATCGGTGATAGTAACAGAGGAAAAAGCAAAATATTCCGAAAATTTTAATTTCTTGATATACGCAAAGTACTCGTAGAGATGTTTTGTTGTTACTCAAATGACAGATCTGTGATAGTAACAGAGGAAAAAGCAAAATATTCCGAAAATTTTAATTTCTTGATATACGCAAAGTACTCGTAGAAACGTTTTGTTGTTACTCAAATGACAGATCTGTGATAGTAACAGAGGAAAAAGCAAAATATTCCAAAAATTTTAATTTCTTGATTTACGCAAAGTGGTCGTAGAGACGTTCTGTTGCTACTCAAATCAAAGATCCGTGATAGTAATAGAGTAAAATGGAAAAAATTCCGAAAATATTGATTTCTCGATTTACACAAAGTGCTCGTAGAGACAGACGTTTTGTTGTTACTCAAATGATAGATCTGTAATAGTAACAGAAGAAAAAGATAAAAATTCCTAAAATTTTGATTTCTTGACTTACGCAAAGTGCTCGTAGAGACGTTTTGTTGCTACTCAAATGAAAGATCTGTGATAGTAATAGAGTAAAATGGAGAAAATTCCGAAAATTTTAATTTCTTGAATTACGCAAAGTACTCATAGAGACGTTTTGTTGGTACTCAAATGACAGATCTGTGATAGTAACAGAGGAAAAAGCAGTATATTAAGAAAATTTTAACTTCTTGATATACGCAAAGTACTCATAGAGACGTTTTGTTGTAACTCAAATGACAGATCTGTGATAGTAACAGAGGAAAAAGCAGAATATTCCGAAAATTTTAATTTCTTGATTTAAGCAAAGTACTCATAGAGACGTTTTGGTGGTACTCAAATGACAGATCTGTGATAGTAACAGAGGAAAAAGCAAAATATTCCGAAAATTTTAATTTCTCAATTTACGCAAAGTGCTCGTAGAGACCTTTTGTTGTTACTCAAATGAAAGATCTGTGATAGTAATAGAGTAAAATGGAAAAAATTCCGAAAATTTTGATTTTTCGATTTACGCAAAGTGCTCGTAGAGACGTTTTGTTGTTACTCAAATGACAGATCTGTCATAGTAACAGAGGAAAAAGAGAAAAATTCCTAAAATTTTGATTTCTTGACTTACGCAAAGTGCTCGTAGAGACGTTTGGTTGCTACTCAAATGAAAGATCTGTGATAGTAATAGAGTAAAATGGAAAAAATTCCGAAAATTTTAATTTCTTGATTTACGCAAAGTACTCATAGAAATGTTTTGGTGGTACTCAAATGACAGATCTGTGATAGTAATAGAGTAAAATGGAAAAAATTCCGAAAATTTTGATTTTTCGATTTACGCAAAGTGCTCGTAGAGACGTTTTGTTGTTACTCAAATGACAGATCTGTCATAGTAACATAGGAAAAAGAGAAAAATTCCTAAAATTTTGATTTCTTGACTTACGCAAAGTGCTCGTAGAGACGTTTGGTTGCTACTCAAATGAAAGATCTGTGATAGTAATAGAGTAAAATGGAAAAAATTCCGAAAATTTTAATTTCTTGATTTACGCAAAGTACTCATAGAGACGTTTTGGTGGTACTCAAATGACAGATCTGTGATAGTAACAGAGGAAAAAGCAAAATACCGAAAATTTTAATTTCTCAATTTACGCAAAGTGCTCGTAGAGACGTTTTGTTGTTACTCAAATGACAGATCTGTGATATTAACAGAGGAAAAAGCAAAATATCCCGAAAATTTTAATTTCTTGATATACGCAAAGTACTCGTAGAGACGTTTTGTTGTTACTCAAATGACAGATCTGTGATAGTAACAGAGGAAAAAGCAAAATATTCCAAAAATTTTAATTTCTTGATTTACGCAAAGTGGTCGTAGAGACGTTCTGTTGCTACTCAAATCAAAGATCCGTGATAGTAATAGAGTAAAATGGAAAAAATTCCGAAAATATTGATTTCTCGATTTACACAAAGTGCTCGTAGAGACAGACGTTTTGTTGTTACTCAAATGATAGATCTGTAATAGTAACAGAAGAAAAAGATAAAAATTCCTAAAATTTTGATTTCTTGACTTACGCAAAGTGCTCGTAGAGACGTTTTGTTGCTACTCAAATGAAAGATCTGTGATAGTAATAGAGTAAAATGGAGAAAATTCCGAAAATTTTAATTTCTTGAATTACTCAAAGTACTGATAAAGACGTTTTGTTGGTACTCAAATGACAGATCTGTGATAGTAACAGAGGAAAAAGCAGTATATTAAGAAAATTTTAACTTCTTGATATACGCAAAGTACTCATAGAGACGTTTTGTTGTTACTCAAATGACAGATCTGTGATAGTAACAGAGGAAAAAGCAGAATATTCCGAAAATTTTAATTTCTTGATTTAAGCAAAGTGCTCGTAGAGACGTTTTGTTGTTACTCAAATGACAGATCTGTCATAGTAACAGAGGAAAAAGAGAAAAATTCCTAAAATTTTGATTTCTTGACTTACGCAAAGTGCTCGTAGAGACGTTTGGTTGCTACTCAAATGAAAGATCTGTGATAGTAATAGAGTAAAATGGAAAAAATTCCGAAAATTTTAATTTCTTGATTTACGCAAAGTACTCATAGAGACATTTTGGTGGTACTCAAATGACAGATCTGTGATAGTAACAGAGGAAAAAGCAAAATATTCCGAAAATTTTAATTTCTCAATTTACGCAAAGTGCTCGTAGAGACGTTTTGTTGTTACTCAAATGAAAGATCTGTGATAGTAATAGAGTAAAATGGAAAAAATTCCGAAAATTTTGATTTTTCGATTTACGCAAAGTGCTCGTAGAGACGCGTTGTTGTTACTCAAATGACAGATCTGTCATAGTAACAGAGGAAAAAGAGAAAAATTCCTAAAATTTTGATTTCTTGACTTACGCAAAGTGCTCGTAGAGACGTTTGGTTGCTACTCAAATGAAAGATCTGTGATAGTAATAGAGTAAAATGGAAAAAATTCCGAAAATTTTAATTTCTTGATTTACGCAAAGTACTCATAGAAATGTTTTGGTGGTACTCAAATGACAGATCTGTGATAGTAATAGAGTAAAATGGAAAAAATTCCGAAAATTTTGATTTTTCGATTTACGCAAAGTGCTCGTAGAGACGTTTTGTTGTTACTCAAATGACAGATCTGTCATAGTAACAGAGGAAAAAGAGAAAAATTCCTAAAATTTTGATTTCTTGACTTACGCAAAGTGCTCGTAGAGACGTTTGGTTGCTACTCAAATGAAAGATCTGTGATAGTAATAGAGTAAAATGGAAAAAATTCCGAAAATTTTAATTTCTTGATTTACGCAAAGTACTCATAGAGACGTTTTGGTGGTACTCAAATGACAGATCTGTGATAGTAACAGAGGAAAAAGCAAAATACCGAAAATTTTAATTTCTCAATTTACGCAAAGTGCTCGTAGAGACGTTTTGTTGTTACTCAAATGACAGATCTGTGATATTAACAGAGGAAAAAGCAAAATATTCCGAAAATTTTAATTTCTTGATATACGCAAAGTACTCGTAGAGACGTTTTGTTGTTACTCAAATGACAGATCTGTGATAGTAACAGAGGAAAAAGCAAAATATTCCAAAAATTTTAATTTCTTGATTTACGCAAAGTGGTCGTAGAGACGTTCTGTTGCTACTCAAATCAAAGATCCGTGATAGTAATAGAGTAAAATGGAAAAAATTCCGAAAATATTGATTTCTCGATTTACACAAAGTGCTCGTAGAGACAGACGTTTTGTTGTTACTCAAATGATAGATCTGTAATAGTAACAGAAGAAAAAGATAAAAATTCCTAAAATTTTGATTTCTTGACTTACGCAAAGTGCTCATAGAGACGTTTTGTTGCTACTCAAATGAAAGATCTGTGATAGTAATAGAGTAAAATGGAGAAAATTCCGAAAATTTTAATTTCTTGAATTACTCAAAGTACTGATAAAGACATTTTGTTGGTACTCAAATGACAGATCTGTGATAGTAACAGAGGAAAAAGCAGTATATTAAGAAAATTTTAACTTCTTGATATACGCAAAGTACTCATAGAGACGTTTTGTTGTTACTCAAATGACAGATCTGTGATAGTAACAGAGGAAAAAGCAGAATATTCCGAAAATTTTAATTTCTTGATTTAAGCAAAGTGCTCGTAGAGACGTTTTGTTGTTACTCAAATGACAGATCTGTCATAGTAACAGAGGAAAAAGAGAAAAATTCCTAAAATTTTGATTTCTTGACTTACGCAAAGTGCTCGTAGAGACGTTTTGTTGCTACTCAAATGAAAGATCTGTGATAGTAATAGAGTAAAATGGAAAAAAATCCGAAAATTTTAATTTCTTGATTTACGCAAACTACTCATAGAGACGTTCTGTTGGTACTCAAATGACAGATCTGTGATAGTAACAGAGGAAAAAGCAAAATATTCCGAAAATTTTAATTTCTTGATTTACGCAAAGTACTCGTAGAGACGTTTTGTTGTTACTCAAATGACAGATCTGCGATAGTAACAGAGGAAAAAGCAAAATATTCCAAAAATTATAATTTCTTGATTTACGCAAAGTACTCGTAGAGACGTTCTGTTGCTACTCAAATGAAAGATCTGTGATAGTAATAGAGTAAAATGGAAAAAAATCCGAAAATTTTGATTTTTCGATTTACGCAAAGTGCTCGTAGAGACGTTTTGTTGTTACTCAAATGACAGATCTGTCATAGTAACAGAGGAAAAAGAGAAAAATTCCTAAAATTTTGATTTCTTGACTTACGCAAAGTGCTCGTAGAGACGTTTGGTTGCTACTCAAATGAAAGATCTGTGATAGTAATAGAGTAAAATGGAAAAAATTCCGAAAATTTTAATTTCTTGATTTACGCAAAGTACTCATAGAGACGTTTTGGTGGTACTCAAATGACAGATCTGTGATAGTAACAGAGGAAAAAGCAAACTATTCCGAAAATTTTAATTTCTCAATTTACGCAAAGTGCTCGTAGAGACGTTTTGTTGTTACTCAAATGACAGATCGGTGATAGTAACAGAGGAAAAAGCAAAATATTCCGAAAATTTTAATTTCTTGATATACGCAAAGTACTCGTAGAGACGTTTTGTTGTTACTCAAATGACAGATCTGTGATAGTAACAGAGGAAAAAGCAAAATATTCCGAAAATTTTAATTTCTTGATATACGCAAAGTACTCGTAGAAACATTTTGTTGTTACTCAAATGACAGATCTGTGATAGTAACAGAGGAAAAAGCAAAATATTCCAAAAATTTTAATTTCTTGATTTACGCAAAGTGGTCGTAGAGACGTTCTGTTGCTACTCAAATCAAAGATCCGTGATAGTAATAGAGTAAAATGGAAAAAATTCCGAAAATATTGATTTCTCGATTTACACAAAGTGCTCGTAGAGACAGACGTTTTGTTGTTACTCAAATGATAGATCTGTAATAGTAACAGAAGAAAAAGATAAAAATTCCTAAAATTTTGATTTCTTGACTTACGCAAAGTGCTCGTAGAGACGTTTTGTTGCTACTCAAATGAAAGATCTGTGATAGTAATAGAGTAAAATGGAGAAAATTCCGAAAATTTTAATTTCTTGAATTACGCAAAGTACTCATAGAGACGTTTTGTTGGTACTCAAATGACAGATCTGTGATAGTAACAGAGGAAAAAGCAGAATATTCCGAAAATTTTAATTTCTTGATTTAAGCAAAGTGCTCGTAGAGACGTTTTGTTGTTACTCAAATGACAGATCTGTCATAGTAACAGAGGAGAAAGAGAAAAATTCCTAAAATTTTGATTTCTTGACTTACGCAAAGTGCTCGTAGAGACGTTTTGTTGCTACTCAAATGAAAGATCTGTGATAGTAATAGAGTAAAATGGAAAAAAATCCGAAAATTTTAATTTCTTGATTTACGCAAACTACTCGTAGAGACGTTTTGTTGGTACTCAAATGACAGATCTGTGATAGTAACAAAGGAAAACGCAAAATATTCCGAAAATTTTAATTTCTTGATTTACGCAAAGTACTCGTAGAGACGTTCTGTTGCTACTCAAATGAAAGATCTGTGATAGTAATAGAGTAATATGGAAAAAATTCCGAGAATTTTGATTTTTCGATTTACGCAAAGTGCTCGTAGAGACGTTTTGTTGTTACTCAAATGACAGATCTGTCATAGTAACAGAGGAAAAAGAGAAAAATTCCTAAAATTTTGATTTCTTGACTTACGCAAAGTGCTCGTAGAGACGTTTGGTTGCTACTCAAATGAAAGATCTGTGATAGTAATAGAGTAACATGGAAAAAATTCCGAAAATTTTAATTTCTTGATTTACGCAAAGTACTCATAGAGACGTTTTGGTGGTACTCAAATGACAGATCTGTGATAGTAACAGAGGAAAAAGCAAAATATTCCGCAAATTTTAATTTCTGAATTTACGCAAAGTGCTCGTAGAGACGTTTTGTTGTTACTCAAATGAAAGATCTGTGATAGTAATAGAGTAAAATGGAAAAAATTCCGAAAATTTTGATTTTTCGATTTACGCAAAGTGCTCGTAGAGACGTTTTGTTGTTACTCAAATGACAGATCTGTCATAGTAACAGAGGAAAAAGAGAAAAATTCCTAAAATTTTGATTTCTTGACTTACGCAAAGTGCTCGTAGAGACGTTTGGTTGCTACTCAAATGAAAGATCTGTGATAGTAATAGAGTAAAATGGAAAAAATTCCGAAAATTTTAATTTCTTGATTTACGCAAAGTACTCATAGAGATGTTTTTGTGGTACTGAAATGACAGATCTGTGATTGTAATAGAGTAAAATGGAAAAAATTCCGAAAATTTTGATTTTTCGATTTACGCAAAGTGCTCGTAGAGACGTTTTGTTGTTACTCAAATGACAGATCTGTCATAGTAACAGAGGAAAAAGAGAAAAATTCCTAAAATTTTGATTTCTTGACTTACGCAAAGTGCTCGTAGAGACGTTTGGTTGCTACTCAAATGAAAGATCTGTGATAGTAATAGAGTAAAATGGAAAAAATTCCGAAAATTTTAATTTCTTGATTTACGCAAAGTACTCATAGAGACGTTTTGGTGGTACTCAAATGACAGATCTGTGATAGTAACAGAGGAAAAAGCAAAATACCGAAAATTTTAATTTCTCAATTTACGCAAAGTGCTCGTAGAGACGTTTTGTTGTTACTCAAATGACAGATCTGTGATATTAACAGAGGAAAAAGCAAAATATTCCGAAAATTTTAATTTCTTGATATACGCAAAGTGGTCGTAGAGACGTTCTGTTGCTACTCAAATCAAAGATCCGTGATAGTAATAGAGTAAAATGGAAAAAATTCCGAAAATATTGATTTCTCGATTTACACAAAGTGCTCGTAGAGACAGACGTTTTGTTGTTACTCAAATGATAGATCTGTAATAGTAACAGAAGAAAAAGATAAAAATTCCTAAAATTTTGATTTCTTGACTTACGCAAAGTGCTCGTAGAGACGTTTTGTTGCTACTCAAATGAAAGATCTGTGATAGTAATAGAGTAAAATGGAGAAAATTCCGAAAATTTTAATTTCTTGAATTACACAAAGTACTGATAAAGACGTTTTGTTGGTACTCAAATGACAGATCTGTGATAGTAACAGAGGAAAAAGCAGTATATTAAGAAAATTTTAACTTCTTGATATACGCAAAGTACTCATAGAGACGTTTTGTTGTTACTCAAATGACAGATCTGTGATAGTAACAGAGGAAAAAGCAGAATATTCCGAAAATTTTAATTTCTTGATTTAAGCAAAGTGCTCGTAGAGACGTTTTGTTGTTACTCAAATGACAGATCTGTCATAGTAACAGAGGAAAAAGAGAAAAATTCCTAAAATTTTGATTTCTTGACTTACGCAAAGTGCTCGTAGAGACGTTTTGTTGCTACTCAAATGAAAGATCTGTGATAGTAATAGAGTAAAATGGAAAAAAATCCGAAAATTTTAATTTCTTGATTTACGCAAACTACTCATAGAGACGTTTTGTTGTTACTCAAATGACAGATCTGTCATAGTAACAGAGGAAAAAGAGAAAAATTCCTAAAATTTTGATTTCTTGACTTACGCAAAGTGCTCGTAGAGACGTTTGGTTGCTACTCAAATGAAAGATCTGTGATAGTAATAGAGTAAAATGGAAAAAATTCCGAAAATTTTAATTTCTTGATTTACGCAAAGTACTCATAGAGATGTTTTTGTGGTACTGAAATGACAGATCTGTGATTGTAATAGAGTAAAATGGAAAAAATTCCGAAAATTTTGATTTTTCGATTTACGCAAAGTGCTCGTAGAGACGTTTTGTTGTTACTCAAATGACAGATCTGTCATAGTAACAGAGGAAAAAGAGAAAAATTCCTAAAATTTTGATTTCTTGACTTACGCAAAGTGCTCGTAGAGACGTTTGGTTGCTACTCAAATGAAAGATCTGTGATAGTAATAGAGTAAAATGGAAAAAATTCCGAAAATTTTAATTTCTTGATTTACGCAAAGTACTCATAGAGACGTTTTGGTGGTACTCAAATGACAGATCTGTGATAGTAACAGAGGAAAAAGCAAAATACCGAAAATTTTAATTTCTCAATTTACGCAAAGTGCTCGTAGAGACGTTTTGTTGTTACTCAAATGACAGATCTGTGATATTAACAGAGGAAAAAGCAAAATATTCCGAAAATTTTAATTTCTTGATATACGCAAAGTGGTCGTAGAGACGTTCTGTTGCTACTCAAATCAAAGATCCGTGATAGTAATAGAGTAAAATGGAAAAAATTCCGAAAATATTGATTTCTCGATTTACACAAAGTGCTCGTAGAGACAGACGTTTTGTTGTTACTCAAATGATAGATCTGTAATAGTAACAGAAGAAAAAGATAAAAATTCCTAAAATTTTGATTTCTTGACTTACGCAAAGTGCTCGTAGAGACGTTTTGTTGCTACTCAAATGAAAGATCTGTGATAGTAATAGAGTAAAATGGAGAAAATTCCGAAAATTTTAATTTCTTGAATTACACAAAGTACTGATAAAGACGTTTTGTTGGTACTCAAATGACAGATCTGTGATAGTAACAGAGGAAAAAGCAGTATATTAAGAAAATTTTAACTTCTTGATATACGCAAAGTACTCATAGAGACGTTTTGTTGTTACTCAAATGACAGATCTGTGATAGTAACAGAGGAAAAAGCAGAATATTCCGAAAATTTTAATTTCTTGATTTAAGCAAAGTGCTCGTAGAGACGTTTTGTTGTTACTCAAATGACAGATCTGTCATAGTAACAGAGGAAAAAGAGAAAAATTCCTAAAATTTTGATTTCTTGACTTACGCAAAGTGCTCGTAGAGACGTTTTGTTGCTACTCAAATGAAAGATCTGTGATAGTAATAGAGTAAAATGGAAAAAAATCCGAAAATTTTAATTTCTTGATTTACGCAAACTACTCATAGAGACGTTCTGTTGGTACTCAAATGACAGATCTGTGATAGTAACAGAGGAAAAAGCAAAATATTCCGAAAATTTTAATTTTTTGATTTACGCAAAGTACTCGTAGAGACGTTTTGTTGTTACTCAAATGACAGATCTGCGATAGTAACAGAGGAAAAAGCAAAATATTCCAAAAATTATAATTTCTTGA
Organism: Geotrupes spiniger; assembly: GCA_959613385.1. Classification (NCBI taxonomy): domain Eukaryota; kingdom Metazoa; phylum Arthropoda; class Insecta; order Coleoptera; family Geotrupidae; genus Geotrupes; species Geotrupes spiniger. The sequence goes on from CAUIJQ010000006.1 coordinate 903,967, forward strand.
TTTACGCAAAGTACTCGTAGAGACGTTCTGTTGCTACTCAAATGAAAGATCTGTGATAGTAATAGAGTAAAATGGAAAAAAATCCGAAAATTTTGATTTTTCGATTTACGCAAAGTGCTCGTAGAGACGTTTTGTTGTTACTCAAATGACAGATCTGTCATAGTAACAGAGGAAAAAGAGAAAAATTCCTAAAATTTTGATTTCTTGACTTACGCAAAGTGCTCGTAGAGACGTTTGGTTGCTACTCAAATGAAAGATCTGTGATAGTAATAGAGTAAAATGGAAAAAATTCCGAAAATTTTAATTTCTTGATTTACGCAAAGTACTCATAGAGACGTTTTGGTGGTACTCAAATGACAGATCTGTGATAGTAACAGAGGAAAAAGCAAAATATTCCGAAAATTTTAATTTCTCAATTTACGCAAAGTGCTCGTAGAGACGTTTTGTTGTTACTCAAATGACAGATCGGTGATAGTAACAGAGGAAAAAGCAAAATATTCCGAAAATTTTAATTTCTTGATATACGCAAAGTACTCGTAGAGACGTTTTGTTGTTACTCAAATGACAGATCTGTGATAGTAACAGAGGAAAAAGCAAAATATTCCGAAAATTTTAATTTCTTGATATACGCAAAGTACTCGTAGAAACGTTTTGTTGTTACTCAAATGACAGATCTGTGATAGTAACAGAGGAAAAAGCAAAATATTCCAAAAATTTTAATTTCTTGATTTACGCAAAGTGGTCGTAGAGACGTTCTGTTGCTACTCAAATCAAAGATCCGTGATAGTAATAGAGTAAAATGGAAAAAATTCCGAAAATATTGATTTCTCGATTTACACAAAGTGCTCGTAGAGACAGACGTTTTGTTGTTACTCAAATGATAGATCTGTAATAGTAACAGGAGAAAAAGATAAAAATTCCTAAAATTTTGATTTCTTGACTTACGCAAAGTGCTCGTAGAGACGTTTTGTTGCTACTCAAATGAAAGATCTGTGATAGTAATAGAGTAAAATGGAGAAAATTCCGAAAATTTTAATTTCTTGATTTACGCAAAGTACTCATAGAGACGTTTTGTTGTAACTCAAATGACAGATCTGTGATAGTAACAGAGGAAAAAGCAGAATATTCCGAAAATTTTAATTTCTTGATTTAAGCAAAGTGCTCGCAGAGACGTTTTGTTGTTACTCAAATGACAGATCTGTCATAGTAACAGAGGAAAAAGAGAAAAATTCCTAAAATTTTGATTTCTTGACTTACGCAAAGTGCTCGTAGAGACGTTTTGTTGCTACTCAAATGAAAGATCTGTGATAGTAATAGAGTAAAATGGAAAAAATTCCGAAAATTTTAATTTCTTGATTTACGCAAAGTACTCGTAGAGACGTTTTGTTGGTACTCAAATGACAGATCTGTGATAGTAACAGAGGAAAAAGCAAAATATTCCGAAAATTTTAATTTCTTGATTTACGCAAAGTGCTCGTAGAGACGTTTTGTTGTTACTCAAATGAAAGATCTGTGATAGTAATAGAGTAAAATGGAAAAAAAATCCGAAAATTTTAATTTCTTGATTTACGCAAACTACTCGTAGAGACGTTTTGTTGGTACTCAAATGACAGATCTGTGATAGTAACAAAGGAAAACGCAAAATATTCCGAAAATTTTAATTTCTTGATTTACGCAAAGTACTCGTAGAGACGTTTTGTTGTTACTCAAATGACAGATCTGTGATAGTAACAGAGGAAAATACAAAATATTCCGAAAATTTTAATTTCTTGATATACGCAAAGTACTCGTAGAAACGTTTTGTTGTTACTCAAATGACAGATCTGTGATAGTAACAGAGGAAAAAGCAAAATATTCCAAAAATTTTAATTTCTTGATTTACGCAAAGTACTCGTAGAGACGTTCTGTTGCTACTCAAATGAAAGATCTGTGATAGTAATAGAGTAAAATGGAAAAAATTCCGAAAATTTTGATTTTTCGATTTACGCAAAGTGCTCGTAGAGACGTTTTGTTGTTACTCAAATGACAGATCTGTCATAGTAACAGAGGAAAAAGAGAAAAATTCCGAAAATTTTAATTTCTTGAATTACGCAAAGTACTCATAGAGACGTTTTGTTGGTACTCAAATGACAGATCTGTGATAGTAACAGAGGAAAAAGCAGTATATTTAGAAAATTTTAACTTCTTGATATACGCAAAGTACTCATAGAGACGTTTTGTTGTTACTCAAATGACAGATCTGTGATAGTAACAGAGGAAAAAGCAGAATATTCCGAAAATTTTAATTTCTTGATTTAAGCAAAGTGCTCGTAGATACGTTTTGTTGTTACTCAAATGAAAGATCTGTGATAGTAATAGAGTAAAATGGAAAAAAATCCGAAAATTTTAATTTCTTGATTTACGCAAAGTACTCATAGAGACGTTTTGATGGTACTCAAATGACAGATCTGTGATAGTAACAGAGGAAAAAGCAAAATATTCCGAAAATTTCAATTTCTCAATTTACGCACAGTGCTCGTAGAGACGTTTTCTTGTTACTCAAATGACAGATCTGTGATAGTAACAGAGGAAAAAGCAAAATATTCCAAAAATTTTAATTTCTTGATTTACGCAAAGTGGTCGTAGAGACGTTCTGTTGCTACTCAAATCAAAGATCCGTGATAGTAATAGAGTAAAATGGAAAAAATTCCGAAAATATTGATTTCTCGATTTACACAAAGTGCTCGTAGAGACAGACGTTTTGTTGTTACTCAAATGATAGATCTGTAATAGTAACAGAAGAAAAAGATAAAAATTCCTAAAATTTTGATTTCTTGACTTACGCAAAGTGCTCGTAGAGACGTTTTGTTGCTACTCAAATGAAAGATCTGTGATAGTAATAGAGTAAAATGGAGAAAATTCCGAAAATTTTAATTTCTTGAATTACGCAAAGTACTCATAGAGACGTTTTGTTGGTACTCAAATGACAGATCTGTGATAGTAACAGAGGAAAAAGCAGAATATTCCGAAAATTTTAATTTCTTGATTTAAGCAAAGTGCTCGTAGAGACGTTTTGTTGTTACTCAAATGACAGATCTGTCATAGTAACAGAGGAGAAAGAGAAAAATTCCTAAAATTTTGATTTCTTGACTTACGCAAAGTGCTCGTAGAGACGTTTTGTTGCTACTCAAATGAAAGATCTGTGATAGTAATAGAGTAAAATGGAAAAAAATCCGAAAATTTTAATTTCTTGATTTACGCAAACTACTCGTAGAGACGTTTTGTTGGTACTCAAATGACAGATCTGTGATAGTAACAAAGGAAAACGCAAAATATTCCGAAAATTTTAATTTCTTGATTTACGCAAAGTACTCGTAGAGACGTTCTGTTGCTACTCAAATGAAAGATCTGTGATAGTAATAGAGTAATATGGAAAAAATTCCGAGAATTTTGATTTTTCGATTTACGCAAAGTGCTCGTAGAGACGTTTTGTTGTTACTCAAATGACAGATCTGTCATAGTAACAGAGGAAAAAGAGAAAAATTCCTAAAATTTTGATTTCTTGACTTACGCAAAGTGCTCGTAGAGACGTTTGGTTGCTACTCAAATGAAAGATCTGTGATAGTAATAGAGTAACATGGAAAAAATTCCGAAAATTTTAATTTCTTGATTTACGCAAAGTACTCATAGAGACGTTTTGGTGGTACTCAAATGACAGATCTGTGATAGTAACAGAGGAAAAAGCAAAATATTCCGAAAATTTTAATTTCTGAATTTACGCAAAGTGCTCGTAGAGACGTTTTGTTGTTACTCAAATGAAAGATCTGTGATAGTAATAGAGTAAAATGGAAAAAATTCCGAAAATTTTGATTTTTCGATTTACGCAAAGTGCTCGTAGAGACGTTTTGTTGTTACTCAAATGACAGATCTGTCATAGTAACAGAGGAAAAAGAGAAAAATTCCTAAAATTTTGATTTCTTGACTTACGCAAAGTGCTCGTAGAGACGTTTGGTTGCTACTCAAATGAAAGATCTGTGATAGTAATAGAGTAAAATGGAAAAAATTCCGAAAATTTTAATTTCTTGATTTACGCAAAGTACTCATAGAGATGTTTTTGTGGTACTGAAATGACAGATCTGTGATTGTAATAGAGTAAAATGGAAAAAATTCTGAAAATTTTGATTTTTCGATTTACGCAAAGTGCTCGTAGAGACGTTTTGTTGTTACTCAAATGACAGATCTGTCATAGTAACAGAGGAAAAAGAGAAAAATTCCTAAAATTTTGATTTCTTGACTTACGCAAAGTGCTCGTAGAGACGTTTGGTTGCTACTCAAATGAAAGATCTGTGATAGTAATAGAGTAAAATGGAAAAAATTCCGAAAATTTTAATTTCTTGATTTACGCAAAGTACTCATAGAGACGTTTTGGTGGTACTCAAATGACAGATCTGTGATAGTAACAGAGGAAAAAGCAAAATACCGAAAATTTTAATTTCTCAATTTACGCAAAGTGCTCGTAGAGACGTTTTGTTGTTACTCAAATGACAGATCTGTGATATTAACAGAGGAAAAAGCAAAATATTCCGAAAATTTTAATTTCTTGATATACGCAAAGTGGTCGTAGAGACGTTCTGTTGCTACTCAAATCAAAGATCCGTGATAGTAATAGAGTAAAATGGAAAAAATTCCGAAAATATTGATTTCTCGATTTACACAAAGTGCTCGTAGAGACAGACGTTTTGTTGTTACTCAAATGATAGATCTGTAATAGTAACAGAAGAAAAAGATAAAAATTCCTAAAATTTTGATTTCTTGACTTACGCAAAGTGCTCGTAGAGACGTTTTGTTGCTACTCAAATGAAAGATCTGTGATAGTAATAGAGTAAAATGGAGAAAATTCCGAAAATTTTAATTTCTTGAATTACACAAAGTACTGATAAAGACGTTTTGTTGGTACTCAAATGACAGATCTGTGATAGTAACAGAGGAAAAAGCAGTATATTAAGAAAATTTTAACTTCTTGATATACGCAAAGTACTCATAGAGACGTTTTGTTGTTACTCAAATGACAGATCTGTGATAGTAACAGAGGAAAAAGCAGAATATTCCGAAAATTTTAATTTCTTGATTTAAGCAAAGTGCTCGTAGAGACGTTTTGTTGTTACTCAAATGACAGATCTGTCATAGTAACAGAGGAAAAAGAGAAAAATTCCTAAAATTTTGATTTCTTGACTTACGCAAAGTGCTCGTAGAGACGTTTTGTTGCTACTCAAATGAAAGATCTGTGATAGTAATAGAGTAAAATGGAAAAAAATCCGAAAATTTTAATTTCTTGATTTACGCAAACTACTCATAGAGACGTTCTGTTGGTACTCAAATGACAGATCTGTGATAGTAACAGAGGAAAAAGCAAAATATTCCGAAAATTTTAATTTTTTGATTTACGCAAAGTACTCGTAGAGACGTTTTGTTGTTACTCAAATGACAGATCTGCGATAGTAACAGAGGAAAAAGCAAAATATTCCAAAAATTATAATTTCTTGATTTACGCAAAGTACTCGTAGAGACGTTCTGTTGCTACTCAAATGAAAGATCTGTGATAGTAATAGAGTAAAATGGAAAAAAATCCGAAAATTTTGATTTTTCGATTTACGCAAAGTGCTCGTAGAGACGTTTTGTTGTTACTCAAATGACAGATCTGTCATAGTAACAGAGGAAAAAGAGAAAAATTCCTAAAATTTTGATTTCTTGACTTACGCAAAGTGCTCGTAGAGACGTTTGGTTGCTACTCAAATGAAAGATCTGTGATAGTAATAGAGTAAAATGGAAAAAATTCCGAAAATTTTAATTTCTTGATTTACGCAAAGTACTCATAGAGACGTTTTGGTGGTACTCAAATGACAGATCTGTGATAGTAACAGAGGAAAAAGCAAAATATTCCGAAAATTTTAATTTCTCAATTTACGCAAAGTGCTCGTAGAGACGTTTTGTTGTTACTCAAATGACAGATCGGTGATAGTAACAGAGGAAAAAGCAAAATATTCCGAAAATTTTAATTTCTTGATATACGCAAAGTACTCGTAGAGACGTTTTGTTGTTACTCAAATGACAGATCTGTGATAGTAACAGAGGAAAAAGCAAAATATTCCGAAAATTTTAATTTCTTGATATACGCAAAGTACTCGTAGAAACGTTTTGTTGTTACTCAAATGACAGATCTGTGATAGTAACAGAGGAAAAAGCAAAATATTCCAAAAATTTTAATTTCTTGATTTACGCAAAGTGGTCGTAGAGACGTTCTGTTGCTACTCAAATCAAAGATCCGTGATAGTAATAGAGTAAAATGGAAAAAATTCCGAAAATATTGATTTCTCGATTTACACAAAGTGCTCGTAGAGACAGACGTTTTGTTGTTACTCAAATGATAGATCTGTAATAGTAACAGGAGAAAAAGATAAAAATTCCTAAAATTTTGATTTCTTGACTTACGCAAAGTGCTCGTAGAGACGTTTTGTTGCTACTCAAATGAAAGATCTGTGATAGTAATAGAGTAAAATGGAGAAAATTCCGAAAATTTTAATTTCTTGATTTACGCAAAGTACTCATAGAGACGTTTTGTTGTAACTCAAATGACAGATCTGTGATAGTAACAGAGGAAAAAGCAGAATATTCCGAAAATTTTAATTTCTTGATTTAAGCAAAGTGCTCGCAGAGACGTTTTGTTGTTACTCAAATGACAGATCTGTCATAGTAACAGAGGAAAAAGAGAAAAATTCCTAAAATTTTGATTTCTTGACTTACGCAAAGTGCTCGTAGAGACGTTTTGTTGCTACTCAAATGAAAGATCTGTGATAGTAATAGAGTAAAATGGAAAAAATTCCGAAAATTTTAATTTCTTGATTTACGCAAAGTACTCGTAGAGACGTTTTGTTGGTACTCAAATGACAGATCTGTGATAGTAACAGAGGAAAAAGCAAAATATTCCGAAAATTTTAATTTCTTGATTTACGCAAAGTGCTCGTAGAGACGTTTTGTTGTTACTCAAATGAAAGATCTGTGATAGTAATAGAGTAAAATGGAAAAAAAATCCGAAAATTTTAATTTCTTGATTTACGCAAACTACTCGTAGAGACGTTTTGTTGGTACTCAAATGACAGATCTGTGATAGTAACAAAGGAAAACGCAAAATATTCCGAAAATTTTAATTTCTTGATTTACGCAAAGTACTCGTAGAGACGTTTTGTTGTTACTCAAATGACAGATCTGTGATAGTAACAGAGGAAAATACAAAATATTCCGAAAATTTTAATTTCTTGATATACGCAAAGTACTCGTAGAAACGTTTTGTTGTTACTCAAATGACAGATCTGTGATAGTAACAGAGGAAAAAGCAAAATATTCCAAAAATTTTAATTTCTTGATTTACGCAAAGTACTCGTAGAGACGTTCTGTTGCTACTCAAATGAAAGATCTGTGATAGTAATAGAGTAAAATGGAAAAAATTCCGAAAATTTTGATTTTTCGATTTACGCAAAGTGCTCGTAGAGACGTTTTGTTGTTACTCAAATGACAGATCTGTCATAGTAACAGAGGAAAAAGAGAAAAATTCCGAAAATTTTAATTTCTTGAATTACGCAAAGTACTCATAGAGACGTTTTGTTGGTACTCAAATGACAGATCTGTGATAGTAACAGAGGAAAAAGCAGTATATTTAGAAAATTTTAACTTCTTGATATACGCAAAGTACTCATAGAGACGTTTTGTTGTTACTCAAATGACAGATCTGTGATAGTAACAGAGGAAAAAGCAGAATATTCCGAAAATTTTAATTTCTTGATTTAAGCAAAGTGCTCGTAGATACGTTTTGTTGTTACTCAAATGAAAGATCTGTGATAGTAATAGAGTAAAATGGAAAAAAATCCGAAAATTTTAATTTCTTGATTTACGCAAAGTACTCATAGAGACGTTTTGATGGTACTCAAATGACAGATCTGTGATAGTAACAGAGGAAAAAGCAAAATATTCCGAAAATTTCAATTTCTCAATTTACGCACAGTGCTCGTAGAGACGTTTTCTTGTTACTCAAATGACAGATCTGTGATAGTAACAGAGGAAAATACAAAATATTCCGAAAATTTTAATTTCTTGATATACGCAAAGTACTCGTAGAAACGTTTTGTTGTTAATCAAATGACAGATCTGTGATAATAACAGAGGAAAAGGCAAAATATTCCAAAAATTTTAATTTCTTGATTTACACAAAGTACTCGTAGAGGCGTTTTGTTGTTACTCAAATGACAGATCTGTGATAGTAACAGAGGAAAAAGCAAAATATTCCGAAAATTTCAATTTCTCAATTTACGCACAGTGCTCGTAGAGACGTTTTGTTGTTACTCAAATGACAGATCTGTGATAGTAACAGAGGAAAATACAAAATATTCCGAAAATTTTAATTTCTTGATATACGCAAAGTACTCGTAGAAACGTTTTGTTGTTAATCAAATGACAGATCTGTGATAGTAACAGAGGAAAAGGCAAAATATTCCAAAAATTTTAATTTCTTGATTTACGCAAAGTACTCGTAGAGACGTTTTGTTGCTACTCAAATGAAAGATCTGTGATAGTAATAGAGTAAAATGGAGAAAATTCCGAAAATTTTAATTTCTTGAATTACGCAAAGTACTCATAGAGACGTTTTGTTGGTACTCAAATGACAGATCTGTGATAGTAACAGAGGAAAAAGCAGTATATTAAGAAAATTTTAACTTCTTGATATACGCAAAGTACTCATAGAGACGTTTTGTTGTAACTCAAATGACAGATCTGTGATAGTAACAGAGGAAACAGCAGAATATTCCGAAAATTTTAATTTCTTGATTTAAGCAAAGTGCTCGTAGAGACGTTTTGTTGTTACTCAAATGACAGATCTGTCATAGTAACAGAGGAAAAAGAGAAAAATTCCTAAAATTTTGATTTCTTGACTTACGCAAAGTGCTCGTAGAGACGTTTGGTTGCTACTCAAATGAAAGATCTGTGATAGTAATAGAGTAAAATGGAAAAAATTCCGAAAATTTTAATTTCTTGATTTACGCAAACTACTCATCGAGACGTTTTGTTGGTACTCAAATGACAGATCTGTGATAGTAACAGAGGAAAAAGCAAAATATTCCGAAAATTTTATTTTCTTGATTTACGCAAATTACTCGTAGAGGCGTTTTGTTGTTACTCAAATGACAGATCTGTGATAGTAACAGAGGAAAAAGCAAAATATTCCGAAAATTTTAATTTCTCAATTTACGCAAAGTGCTCGTAGAGACGTTTTGTTGTTACTCAAATGAAAGATCTCTGATAGTAATAGAGTAAAATGGAAAAGAATCCGAAAATTTTAATTTCTCAATTTACGCACAGTGCTCGTAGAGACGTTTTGTTGTTACTCAAATGACAGATCTGTGATAGTAACAGAGGAAAATACAAAATATTCCGAAAATTTTAATTTCTTGATATACGCAAAGTACTCGTAGAAACGTTTTGTTGTTAATCAAATGACAGATCTGTGATAGTAACAGAGGAAAAGGCAAAATATTCCAAAAATTTTAATTTCTTGATTTACGCAAAGTACTCGTAGAGACGTTTTGTTGCTACTCAAATGAAAGATCTGTGATAGTAATAGAGTAAAATGGAGAAAATTCCGAAAATTTTAATTTCTTGAATTACGCAAAGTACTCATAGAGACGTTTTGTTGGTACTCAAATGACAGATCTGTGATAGTAACAGAGGAAAAAGCAGTATATTAAGAAAATTTTAACTTCTTGATATACGCAAAGTACTCATAGAGACGTTTTGTTGTAACTCAAATGACAGATCTGTGATAGTAACAGAGGAAACAGCAGAATATTCCGAAAATTTTAATTTCTTGATTTAAGCAAAGTGCTCGTAGAGACGTTTTGTTGTTACTCAAATGACAGATCTGTCATAGTAACAGAGGAAAAAGAGAAAAATTCCTAAAATTTTGATTTCTTGACTTACGCAAAGTGCTCGTAGAGACGTTTGGTTGCTACTCAAATGAAAGATCTGTGATAGTAATAGAGTAAAATGGAAAAAATTCCGAAAATTTTAATTTCTTGATTTACGCAAACTACTCATCGAGACGTTTTGTTGGTACTCAAATGACAGATCTGTGATAGTAACAAAGGAAAACGCAAAATATTCCGAAAATTTTAATTTCTTGATTTACGCAAAGTACTCGTAGAGACGTTTTGTTGTTACTCAAATGACAGATCTGTGATAGTAACAGAGGAAAATACAAAATATTCCGAAAATTTTAATTTCTTGATATACGCAAAGTACTCGTAGAAACGTTTTGTTGTTACTCAAATGACAGATCTGTGATAGTAACAGAGGAAAAAGCAAAATATTCCAAAAATTTTAATTTCTTGATTTACGCAAAGTACTCGTAGAGACGTTCTGTTGCTACTCAAATGAAAGATCTGTGATAGTAATAGAGTAAAATGGAAAAAATTCCGAAAATTTTGATTTTTCGATTTACGCAAAGTGCTCGTAGGGACGTTTTGTTGTTACTCAAATGACAGATCTGTCATAGTAACAGAGGAAAAAGAGAAAAATTCCTAAAATTTTGATTTCTTGACTTACGCAAAGTGCTCGTAGAGACGTTTGGTTGCTACTCAAATGAAAGATCTGTGATAGTAATAGAGTAACATGGAAAAAATTCCGAAAATTTTAATTTCTTGATTTACGCAAAGTACTCATAGAGACGTTTTGGTGGTACTCAAATGACAGATCTGTGATAGTAACAGAGGAAAAAGCAAAATATTCCGAAAATTTTATTTTCTTGATTTACGCAAAGTACTCGTAGAGACGTTTTGTTGTTACTCAAATGACAGATCTGTGATAGTAACAGAGGAAAAAGCAAAATATTCCAAAAATTTTAATTTCTTGATTTACGCAAAGTACTCGTAGAGACGTTCTGTTGCTACTCAAATGAAAGATCTGTGATAGTAATAGAGTAAAATGGAAAAAATTCCGAAAATTTTGATTTTTCGATTTACGCAAAGTGCTCGTAGAGACGTTTTGTTGTCACTCAAATGACAGATCTGTCATAGTAACAGAGGAAAAAGAGAAAAATTCCTAAAATTTTGATTTCTTGACTTACGCAAAGTGCTCGTAGAGACGTTTGGTTGCTACTCAAATGAAAGATCTGTGATAGTAATAGAGTAAAATGGAAATAATTCCGAAAATTTTAATTTCTTGATTTACGCAAAGTACTCATAGAGACGTTTTGATGGTACTCAAATGACAGATCTGTGATAGTAACAGAGGAAAAAGCAAAATATTCCGAAAATTTCAATTTCTCAATTTACGCACAGTGCTCGTAGAGAAGTTTTGTTGTTACTCAAATGACAGATCTGTGATAGTAACAGAGGAAAATACAAAATATTCCGAAAATTTTAATTTCTTGATATACGCAAAGTACTCGTAGAAACGTTTTGTTGTTAATCAAATGACAGATCTGTGATAGTAACAGAGGAAAAGGCAAAATATTTCAAAAATTTTAATTTCTTGATCTACGCAAAGTACTCGTAGAGGCGTTTTGTTGTTACTCAAATGACAGATCTGTGATAGTAACAGAGGAAAAAGCAAAATATTCCGAAAATTTCAATTTCTCAATTTACGCACAGTGCTCGTAGAGACGTTTTGTTGTTACTCAAATGACAGATCTGTGATAGTAACAGAGGAAAATACAAAATATTCCGAAAATTTTAATTTCTTGATATACGCAAAGTACTCGTAGAAACGTTTTGTTGTTAATCAAATGACAGATCTGTGATAGTAACAGAGGAAAAGGCAAAATATTCCAAAAATTTTAATTTCTTGATTTACGCAAAGTACTCGTAGAGACGTTTTGTTGCTACTCAAATGAAAGATCTGTGATAGTAATAGAGTAAAATGGAGAAAATTCCGAAAATTTTAATTTCTTGAATTACGCAAAGTACTCATAGAGACGTTTTGTTGGTACTCAAATGACAGATCTGTGATAGTAACAGAGGAAAAAGCAGTATATTAAGAAAATTTTAACTTCTTGATATACGCAAAGTACTCATAGAGACGTTTTGTTGTAACTCAAATGACAGATCTGTGATAGTAACAGAGGAAAAAGCAGAATATTCCGAAAATTTTAATTTCTTGATTTAAGCAAAGTGCTCGTAGAGACGTTTTGTTGTTACTCAAATGACAGATCTGTCATAGTAACAGAGGAAAAAGAGAAAAATTCCTAAAATTTTGATTTCTTGACTTACGCAAAGTGCTCGTAGAGACGTTTGGTTGCTACTCAAATGAAAGATCTGTGATAGTAATAGAGTAAAATGGAAAAAAATCCGAAAATTTTAATTTCTTGATTTACGCAAACTACTCATCGAGACGTTTTGTTGGTACTCAAATGACAGATCTGTGATAGTAACAGAAGAAAAAGCAAAATATTCCGAAAATTTTATTTTCTTGATTTACGCAAAGTACTCGTAGAGACGTTTTGTTGTTACTCAAATGACAGATCTGTGATAGTAACAGAGGAAAAAGCAAAATATTCCGAAAATTTTATTTTCTTGATTTACGCAAAGTACTCGTAGAGACGTTTTGTTGTTACTCAAATGACAGATCTGTGATAGTAACAGAGGAAAAAGCAAAATATTCCAAAAATTTTAATTTCTTGATTTACGCAAAGTACTCGTAGAGACGTTCTGTTGCTACTCAAATGAAAGATCTGTGATAGTAATAGAGTAAAATGGAAAAAATTCCGAAAATTTTGATTTTTCGATTTACGCAAAGTGCTCGTAGAGACGTTTTGTTGTTACTCAAATGACAGATCTGTGATAGTAACAGAGGAAAAAGCAAAATATTCCAAAAATTTTAATTTCTTGATTTACGCAAAGTACTCGTAGAGACGTTCTGTTGCTACTCAAATGAAAGATCTGTGATAGTAATAGAGTAAAATGGAAAAAATTCCGAAAATTTTGATTTTTCGATTTACGCAAAGTGCTCGTAGAGACGTTTTGTTGTCACTCAAATGACAGATCTGTCATAGTAACAGAGGAAAAAGAGAAAAATTCCTAAAATTTTGATTTCTTGACTTACGCAAAGTGCTCGTAGAGACGTTTGGTTGCTACTCAAATGAAAGATCTGTGATAGTAATAGAGTAAAATGGAAATAATTCCGAAAATTTTAATTTCTTGATTTACGCAAAGTACTCATAGAGACGTTTTGATGGTACTCAAATGACAGATCTGTGATAGTAACAGAGGAAAAAGCAAAATATTCCGAAAATTTCAATTTCTCAATTTACGCACAGTGCTCGTAGAGAAGTTTTGTTGTTACTCAAATGACAGATCTGTGATAGTAACAGAGGAAAATACAAAATATTCCGAAAATTTTAATTTCTTGATATACGCAAAGTACTCGTAGAAACGTTTTGTTGTTAATCAAATGACAGATCTGTGATAGTAACAGAGGAAAAGGCAAAATATTTCAAAAATTTTAATTTCTTGATCTACGCAAAGTACTCGTAGAGGCGTTTTGTTGTTACTCAAATGACAGATCTGTGATAGTAACAGAGGAAAAAGCAAAATATTCCGAAAATTTCAATTTCTCAATTTACGCACAGTGCTCGTAGAGACGTTTTGTTGTTACTCAAATGACAGATCTGTGATAGTAACAGAGGAAAATACAAAATATTCCGAAAATTTTAATTTCTTGATATACGCAAAGTACTCGTAGAAACGTTTTGTTGTTAATCAAATGACAGATCTGTGATAGTAACAGAGGAAAAGGCAAAATATTCCAAAAATTTTAATTTCTTGATTTACGCAAAGTACTCGTAGAGACGTTTTGTTGCTACTCAAATGAAAGATCTGTGATAGTAATAGAGTAAAATGGAGAAAATTCCGAAAATTTTAATTTCTTGAATTACGCAAAGTACTCATAGAGACGTTTTGTTGGTACTCAAATGACAGATCTGTGATAGTAACAGAGGAAAAAGCAGTATATTAAGAAAATTTTAACTTCTTGATATACGCAAAGTACTCATATAGACGTTTTGTTGTAACTCAAATGACAGATCTGTGATAGTAACAGAGGAAAAAGCAGAATATTCCGAAAATTTTAATTTCTTGATTTAAGCAAAGTGCTCGTAGAGACGTTTTGTTGTTACTCAAATGACAGATCTGTCATAGTAACAGAGGAAAAAGAGAAAAATTCCTAAAATTTTGATTTCTTGACTTACGCAAAGTGCTCGTAGAGACGTTTGGTTGCTACTCAAATGAAAGATCTGTGATAGTAATAGAGTAAAATGGAAAAAAATCCGAAAATTTTAATTTCTTGATTTACGCAAACTACTCATCGAGACGTTTTGTTGGTACTCAAATGACAGATCTGTGATAGTAACAGAAGAAAAAGCAAAATATTCCGAAAATTTTATTTTCTTGATTTACGCAAAGTACTCGTAGAGACGTTTTGTTGTTACTCAAATGACAGATCTGTGATAGTAACAGAGGAAAAAGCAAAATATTCCGAAAATTTTATTTTCTTGATTTACGCAAAGTACTCGTAGAGACGTTTTGTTGTTACTCAAATGACAGATCTGTGATAGTAACAGAGGAAAAAGCAAAATATTCCAAAAATTTTAATTTCTTGATTTACGCAAAGTACTCGTAGAGACGTTCTGTTGCTACTCAAATGAAAGATCTGTGATAGTAATAGAGTAAAATGGAAAAAATTCCGAAAATTTTGATTTTTCGATTTACGCAAAGTGCTCGTAGAGACGTTTTGTTGTTACTCAAATGACAGATCTGTGATAGTAACAGAGGAAAATACAAAATATTCCGAAAATTTTAATTTCTTGATATACGCAAAGTACTCGTAGTAACGTTTTGTTGTTAATCAAATGACAGATCTGTGATAGTAACAGAGGAAAAGGCAAAATATTCCAAAAATTTTAATTTCTTGATTTACGCAAAGTACTCGTAGAGACGTTTTGTTGCTACTCAAATGAAAGATCTGTGATAGTAATAGAGTAAAATGGAGAAAATTCCGAAAATTTTAATTTCTTGAATTACGCAAAGTACTCATAGAGACGTTTTGTTGGTACTCAAATGACAGATCTGTGATAGTAACAGAGGAAAAAGCAGTATATTAAGAAAATTTTAACTTCTTGATATACGCAAAGTACTCATAGAGACGTTTTGTTGTAACTCAAATGACAGATCTGTGATAGTAACAGAGGAAAAAGCAGAATATTCCGAAAATTTTAATTTCTTGATTTAAGCAAAGTGCTCGTAGAGACGTTTTGTTGTTACTCAAATGACAGATCTGTCATAGTAACAGAGGAAAAAGAGAAAAATTCCTAACATTTTGATTTCTTGACTTACGCAAAGTGCTCGTAGAGACGTTTTGTTGCTACTCAAATGAAAGATCTGTGATAGTAATAGAGTAAAATGGAAAAAATTCCGAAAATTTTAATTTCTTGATTTACGCAAAGTACTCGTAGAGACGTTTTGTTGGTACTCAAATGACAGATCTGTGATAGTAACAGAGGAAAAAGCAAAATATTCCGAAAATTTTAATTTCTTGATTTACGCAAATTACTCGTAGAGGCGTTTTGTTGCTACTCAAATGACAGATCTGTGATAGTAACAGAGGAAAAAGCAAAATATTCCGAAAATTTTAATTTCTCAATTTACGCAAAGTGCTCGTAGAGACGTTTTGTTGTTACTCAAATGAAAGATCTGTGATAGTAATAGAGTAAAATGGAAAAGAATCCGAAAATTTTAATTTCTTGATTTACGCAAACTACTCGTAGAGACGTTTTGTTGGTACTCAAATGACAGATCTGTGATAGTAACAAAGGAAAACGCAAAATATTCCGAAAATTTTAATTTCTTGATTTACGCAAAGTACTCGTAGAGACGTTTTGTTGTTACTCATATGACAGATCTGTGATAGTAACAGAGGAAAATACAAAATATTCCGAAAATTTTAATTTCTTGATATACGCAAAGTACTCGTAGAAACGTTTTGTTGTTACTCAAATGACAGATCTGTGATAGTAACAGAGGAAAAAGCAAAATATTCCAAAAATTTTAATTTCTTGATTTACGCAAAGTACTCGTAGAGACGTTCTGTTGCTACTCAAATGAAAGATCTGTGATAGTAATAGAGTAAAATGGAAAAAATTCCGAAAATTTTGATTTTTCGATTTACGCAAAGTGCTCGTAGGGACGTTTTGTTGTTACTCAAATGACAGATCTGTCATAGTAACAGAGGAAAAAGAGAAAAATTCCTAAAATTTTGATTTCTTGACTTACGCAAAGTGCTCGTAGAGACGTTTGGTTGCTACTCAAATGAAAGATCTGTGATAGTAATAGAGTAACATGGAAAAAATTCCGAAAATTTTAATTTCTTGATTTACGCAAAGTACTCATAGAGACGTTTTGGTGGTACTCAAATGACAGATCTGTGATAGTAACAGAGGAAAAAGCAAAATATTCCGAAAATTTTATTTTCTTGATTTACGCAAAGTACTCGTAGAGACGTTTTGTTGTTACTCAAATGACAGATCTGTGATAGTAACAGAGGAAAAAGCAAAATATTCCAAAAATTTTAATTTCTTGATTTACGCAAAGTACTCGTAGAGACGTTCTGTTGCTACTCAAATGAAAGATCTGTGATAGTAATAGAGTAAAATGGAAAAAATTCCGAAAATTTTGATTTTTCGATTTACGCAAAGTGCTCGTAGAGACGTTTTGTTGTCACTCAAATGACAGATCTGTCATAGTAACAGAGGAAAAAGAGAAAAATTCCTAAAATTTTGATTTCTTGACTTACGCAAAGTGCTCGTAGAGACGTTTGGTTGCTACTCAAATGAAAGATCTGTGATAGTAATAGAGTAAAATGGAAATAATTCCGAAAATTTTAATTTCTTGATTTACGCAAAGTACTCATAGAGACGTTTTGATGGTACTCAAATGACAGATCTGTGATAGTAACAGAGGAAAAAGCAAAATATTCCGAAAATTTCAATTTCTCAATTTACGCACAGTGCTCGTAGAGAAGTTTTGTTGTTACTCAAATGACAGATCTGTGATAGTAACAGAGGAAAATACAAAATATTCCGAAAATTTTAATTTCTTGATATACGCAAAGTACTCGTAGAAACGTTTTGTTGTTAATCAAATGACAGATCTGTGATAGTAACAGAGGAAAAGGCAAAATATTTCAAAAATTTTAATTTCTTGATCTACGCAAAGTACTCGTAGAGGCGTTTTGTTGTTACTCAAATGACAGATCTGTGATAGTAACAGAGGAAAAAGCAAAATATTCCGAAAATTTCAATTTCTCAATTTACGCACAGTGCTCGTAGAGACGTTTTGTTGTTACTCAAATGACAGATCTGTGATAGTAACAGAGGAAAATACAAAATATTCCGAAAATTTTAATTTCTTGATATACGCAAAGTACTCGTAGAAACGTTTTGTTGTTAATCAAATGACAGATCTGTGATAGTAACAGAGGAAAAGGCAAAATATTCCAAAAATTTTAATTTCTTGATTTACGCAAAGTACTCGTAGAGACGTTTTGTTGCTACTCAAATGAAAGATCTGTGATAGTAATAGAGTAAAATGGAGAAAATTCCGAAAATTTTAATTTCTTGAATTACGCAAAGTACTCATAGAGACGTTTTGTTGGTACTCAAATGACAGATCTGTGATAGTAACAGAGGAAAAAGCAGTATATTAAGAAAATTTTAACTTCTTGATATACGCAAAGTACTCATAGAGACGTTTTGTTGTAACTCAAATGACAGATCTGTCATAGTAACAGAGGAAAAAGAGAAAAATTCCTAAAATTTTGATTTCTTGACTTACGCAAAGTGCTCGTAGAGAGGTTTTGTTGCTACTCAAATGAAAGATCTGTGATAGTAATAGAGTAAAATGGAAAAAATTCCGAAAATTTTAATTTCTTGATTTACGCAAACTACTCGTAGAGACGTTTTGTTGGT
The DNA here is from genome assembly GCA_959613385.1 of Geotrupes spiniger. Lineage (NCBI taxonomy): Eukaryota > Metazoa > Arthropoda > Insecta > Coleoptera > Geotrupidae > Geotrupes > Geotrupes spiniger. The sequence continues at coordinate 922,010 of CAUIJQ010000006.1, forward strand.
ACTCAAATGACATATCTGTGATAGTAACAAAGGAAAACGCAAAATATTCCGAAAATTTTAATTTCTTGATTTACGCAAAGTACTCGTAGAGACGTTTTGTTGTTACTCAAATGACAGATCTGTGATAGTAACAGAGGAAAATACAAAATATTCCGAAAATTTTAATTTCTTGATATACGCAAAGTACTCGTAGAAACGTTTTGTTGTTACTCAAATGACAGATCTGTGATAGTAACAGAGGAAAAAGCAAAATATTCCAAAAATTTTAATTTCTTGATTTACGCAAAGTACTCGTAGAGACGTTCTGTTGCTACTCAAATGAAAGATCTGTGATAGTAATAGAGTAAAATGGAAAAAATTCCGAAAATTTTGATTTTTCGATTTACGCAAAGTGCTCGTAGGGACGTTTTGTTGTTACTCAAATGACAGATCTGTCATAGTAACAGAGGAAAAAGAGAAAAATTCCTAAAATTTTGATTTCTTGACTTACGCAAAGTGCTCGTAGAGACGTTTGGTTGCTACTCAAATGAAAGATCTGTGATAGTAATAGAGTAACATGGAAAAAATTCCGAAAATTTTAATTTCTTGATTTACGCAAAGTACTCATAGAGACGTTTTGGTGGTACTCAAATGACAGATCTGTGATAGTAACAGAGGAAAAAGCAAAATATTCCGAAAATTTTAATTTCTCAATTTACGCAAAGTGCTCGTAGAGACGTTTTGTTGTTACTCAAATGAAAGATCTGTGATAGTAATAGAGTAAAATGGAAAAAATTCCGAAAATTTTGATTTTTCGATTTACGCAAAGTGCTCGTAGAGACGTTTTGTTGTTACTCAAATGACAGATCTGTCATAGTAACAGAGGAAAAAGAGAAAAATTCCTAAAATTTTGATTTCTTGACTTACGCAAAGTGCTCGTAGAGACGTTTGGTTGCTACTCAAATGAAAGATCTGTGATAGTAATAGAGTAAAATGGAAAAAATTCCGAAAATTTTAATTTCTTGATTTACGCAAAGTACTCATAGAGACGTTTTGATGGTACTCAAATGACAGATCTGTGATAGTAACAGAGGAAAAAGCAAAATATTCCGAAAATTTCAATTTCTCAATTTACGCACAGTGCTCGTAGAGACGTTTTGTTGTTACTCAAATGACAGATCTGTGATAGTAACAGAGGAAAATACAAAATATTCCGAAAATTTTAATTTCTTGATATACGCAAAGTACTCGTAGAAACGTTTTGTTGTTAATCAAATGACAGATCTGTGACAGTAACAGAGGAAAAGGCAAAATATTCCAAAAATTTTAATTTCTTGATTTACGCAAAGTACTCGTAGAGGCGTTTTGTTGTTACTCAAATGACAGATCTGTGATAGTAACAGAGGAAAAAGCAAAATATTCCGATAATTTCAATTTCTCAATTTACGCACAGTGCTCGTAGAGACGTTTTGTTGTTACTCAAATGACAGATCTGTGATAGTAACAGAGGAAAATACAAAATATTCCGAAAATTTTAATTTCTTGATATACGCAAAGTACTCGTAGAAACGTTTTGTTGTTAATCAAATGACAGATCTGTGATAGTAACAGAGGAAAAGGCAAAATATTCCAAAAATTTTAATTTCTTGATTTACGCAAAGTACTCGTAGAGACGTTTTGTTGCTACTCAAATGAAAGATCTGTGATAGTAATAGAGTAAAATGGAAAAAATTCCGAAAATTTTAATTTCTTGAATTACGCAAAGTACTCATAGAGACGTTTTGTTGGTACTCAAATGACAGATCTGTGATAGTAACAGAGGAAAAAGCAGTATATTAAGAAAATTTTAACTTCTTGATATACGCAAAGTACTCATAGAGACGTTTTGTTGTAACTCAAATGACAGATCTGTGATAGTAACAGAGGAAAAAGCAGAATATTCCGAAAATTTTAATTTCTTGATTTAAGCAAAGTGCTCGTAGAGACGTTTTGTTGTTACTCAAATGACAGATCTGTCATAGTAACGGAGGAAAAAGAGAAAAATTCCTAAAATTTTGATTTCTTGACTTACGCAAAGTGCTCGTAGAGACGTTTTGTTGCTTCTCAAATGAAAGATCTGTGATAGTAATAGAGTAAAATGGAAAAAATTCCGAAAATTTTAATTTCTTGATTTACGCAAAGTACTCGTAGAGACGTTTTGTTGGTACTCAAATGACAGATCTGTGATAGTAACAGAGGAAAAAGCAAAATATTCCGAAAATTTTAATTTCTTGATTTACGCAAAGTACTCGTAGAGGCGTTTTGTTGTTACTCAAATGACAGATCTGTGATAGTAATAGAGTAAAATGGAAAAAAATCCGAAAATGTTAATTTCTTGATTTACGCAAACTACTCGTAGAGACGTTTTGTTGGTACTCAAATGACAGATCTGTGATAGTAACAAAGGAAAACGCAAAATATTCCGAAAATTTTAATTTCTTGATTTACGCAAAGTACTCGTAGAGACGTTTTGTTGTTACTCAAATGACAGATCTGTGATAGTAACAGAGGAAAATACAAAATATTCCGAAAATTTTAATTTCTTGATATACGCAAAGTACTCGTAGAAACGTTTTGTTGTTACTCAAATGACAGATCTGTGATAGTAACAGAGGAAAAAGCAAAATATTCCAAAAATTTTAATTTCTTGATTTACGCAAAGTACTTGTAGAGACGTTCTGTTGCTACTCAAATGAAAGATCTGTGATAGTAATAGAGAAAATGGAAAAAAATCCGAAAATTTTGATTTTTCGATTTACGCAAAGTGCTCGTAGGGACGTTTTGTTGTTACTCAAATGACAGATCTGTCATAGTAACAGAGGAAAAAGAGAAGAATTCCTAAAATTTTGATTTCTTGACTTACGCAAAGTGCTCGTAGAGACGTTTGGTTGCTACTCAAATGAAAGATCTGTGATAGTAATAGAGTAACATGGAAAAAATTCCGAAAATTTTAATTTCTTGATTTACGCAAAGTACTCATAGAGACGTTTTGGTGGTACTCAAATGACAGATCTGTGATAGTAACAGAGGAAAAAGCAAAATATTCCGAAAATTTTAATTTCTCAATTTACGCAAAGTGCTCGTAGAGACGTTTTGTTGTTACTCAAATGAAAGATCTGTGATAGTAATAGAGTAAAATGGAAAAAATTCCGAAAATTTTGATTTTTCGATTTACGCAAAGTGCTCGTAGAGACGTTTTGTTGTTACTCAAATGACAGATCTGTCATAGTAACAGAGGAAAAAGAGAAAAATTCCTAAAATTTTGATTTCTTGACTTACGCAAAGTGCTCGTAGAGACGTTTGGTTGCTACTCAAATGAAAGATCTGTGATAGTAATAGAGTAAAATGGAAAAAATTCCGATAATTTTAATTTCTTGATTTACGCAAAGTACTCATAGAGATGTTTTGGTGGTACTCAAATGACAGATCTGTGATAGTAATAGAGTAAAATGGAAAAAATTCCGAAAATTTTGATTTTTCGATTTACGCAAAGTGCTCGTAGAGACGTTTTGTTGTTACTCAAATGACAGATCTGTCATAGTAACAGAGGAAAAAGAGAAAAATTCCTAAAATTTTGATTTCTTGACTTACGCAAAGTGCTCGTAGTGACGTTTGGTTGCTACTCAAATGAAAGATCTGTGATAGTAATAGAGTAAAATGGAAAAAATTCCGAAAATTTTAATTTCTTGATTTACGCAAAGTACTCATAGAGACGTTTTGGTGGTACTCAAATGACAGATCTGTGATAGTAACAGAGGAAAAAGCAAAATATTCCGAAAATTTTAATTTCTCAATTTACGCAAAGTGCTCGTAGAGACGTTTTGTTGTTACTCAAATGACAGATCTGTGATATTAACAGAGGAAAAAGCAAAATATTCCGAAAATTTTAATTTCTTGATATACGCAAAGTACTCGTAGAGACGTTTTGTTGTTACTCAAATGACAGATCTGTGATAGTAACAGAGGAGAAAGCAAAATATTCCAAAAATTTTAATTTCTTGATTTACGCAAAGTGGTCGTAGAGACGTTCTGTTGCTACTCAAATCAAAGATCCGTGATAGTAATAGAGTAAAATGGAAAAAAATCCGAAAATATTGATTTCTCGATTTACACAAAGTGCTCGTAGAGACAGACGTTTTGTTGTTACTCAAATGATAGATCTGTAATAGTAACAGAAGAAAAAGATAAAAATTCCTAAAATTTTGATTTCTTGACTTACGCAAAGTGCTCGTAGAGACGTTTTGTTGCTACTCAAATGAAAGATCTGTGATAGTAATAGAGTAAAATGGAGAAAATTCCGAAAATTTTAATTTCTTGAATTACGCAAAGTACTCATAGAGACGTTTTGTTGGTACTCAAATGACAGATCTGTGATAGTAACAGAGGAAAAAGCAGTATATTAAGAAAATTTTAACTTCTTGATATACGCAAAGTACTCATAGAGACGTTTTGTTGTTACTCAAATGACAGATCTGTGATAGTAACAGAGGAAAAAGCAGAATATTCCGAAAATTTTAATTTCTTGATTTAAGCAAAGTGCTCGTAGAGACGTTTTGTTGTTACTCAAATGACAGATCTGTCATAGTAACAGAGGAAAAAGAGAAAAATTCCTAAAATTTTGATTTCTTGACTTACGCAAAGTGCTCGTAGAGACGTTTTGTTGCTACTCAAATGAAAGATCTGTGATAGTAATAGAGTAAAATGGAAAAAAATCCGAAAATTTTAATTTCTTGATTTACGCAAACTACTCATAGAGACGTTCTGTTGGTACTCAAATGACAGATCTGTGATAGTAACAGAGGAAAAAGCAAAATATTCCGAAAATTTTAATTTCTTGATTTACACAAAGTACTCGTAGAGACGTTTTGTTGTTACTCAAATGACAGATCTGCGATAGTAACAGAGGAAAAAGCAAAATATTCCAAAAATTATAATTTCTTGATTTACGCAAAGTACTCGTAGAGACGTTCTGTTGCTACTCAAATGAAAGATCTGTGATAGTAATAGAGTAAAATGGAAAAAATTCCGAAAATTTTGATTTTTCGATTTACGCAAAGTGCTCGTAGGGACGTTTTGTTGTTACTCAAATGACAGATCTGTCATAGTAACAGAGGAAAAAGAGAAAAATTCCTAAAATTTTGATTTCTTGACTTACGCAAAGTGCTCGTAGAGACGTTTGGTTGCTACTCAAATGAAAGATCTGTGATAGTAATAGAGTAACATGGAAAAAATTCCGAAAATTTTAATTTCTTGATTTACGCAAAGTACTCATAGAGACGTTTTGGTGGTACTCAAATGACAGATCTGTGATAGTAACAGAGGAAAAAGCAAAATATTCCGAAAATTTTAATTTCTCAATTTACGCAAAGTGCTCGTAGAGACGTTTTGTTGTTACTCAAATGAAAGATCTGTGATAGTAATAGAGTAAAATGGAAAAAATTCCGAAAATTTTGATTTTTCGATTTACGCAAAGTGCTCGTAGAGACGTTTTGTTGTTACTCAAATGACAGATCTGTCATAGTAACAGAGGAAAAAGAGAAAAATTCCTAAAATTTTGATTTCTTGACTTACGCAAAGTGCTCGTAGAGACGTTTGGTTGCTACTCAAATGAAAGATCTGTGATAGTAATAGAGTAAAATGGAAAAAATTCCGAAAATTTTAATTTCTTGATTTACGCAAAGTACTCATAGAGACGTTTTGATGGTACTCAAATGACAGATCTGTGATAGTAACAGAGGAAAAAGCAAAATATTCCGAAAATTTCAATTTCTCAATTTACGCACAGTGCTCGTAGAGACGTTTTGTTGTTACTCAAATGACAGATCTGTGATAGTAACAGAGGAAAATACAAAATATTCCGAAAATTTTAATTTCTTGATATACGCAAAGTACTCGTAGAAACGTTTTGTTGTTAATCAAATGACAGATCTGTGACAGTAACAGAGGAAAAGGCAAAATATTCCAAAAATTTTAATTTCTTGATTTACGCAAAGTACTCGTAGAGGCGTTTTGTTGTTACTCAAATGACAGATCTGTGATAGTAACAGAGGAAAAAGCAAAATATTCCGATAATTTCAATTTCTCAATTTACGCACAGTGCTCGTAGAGACGTTTTGTTGTTACTCAAATGACAGATCTGTGATAGTAACAGAGGAAAATACAAAATATTCCGAAAATTTTAATTTCTTGATATACGCAAAGTACTCGTAGAAACGTTTTGTTGTTAATCAAATGACAGATCTGTGATAGTAACAGAGGAAAAGGCAAAATATTCCAAAAATTTTAATTTCTTGATTTACGCAAAGTACTCGTAGAGACGTTTTGTTGCTACTCAAATGAAAGATCTGTGATAGTAATAGAGTAAAATGGAAAAAATTCCGAAAATTTTAATTTCTTGAATTACGCAAAGTACTCATAGAGACGTTTTGTTGGTACTCAAATGACAGATCTGTGATAGTAACAGAGGAAAAAGCAGTATATTAAGAAAATTTTAACTTCTTGATATACGCAAAGTACTCATAGAGACGTTTTGTTGTAACTCAAATGACAGATCTGTGATAGTAACAGAGGAAAAAGCAGAATATTCCGAAAATTTTAATTTCTTGATTTAAGCAAAGTGCTCGTAGAGACGTTTTGTTGTTACTCAAATGACAGATCTGTCATAGTAACGGAGGAAAAAGAGAAAAATTCCTAAAATTTTGATTTCTTGACTTACGCAAAGTGCTCGTAGAGACGTTTTGTTGCTTCTCAAATGAAAGATCTGTGATAGTAATAGAGTAAAATGGAAAAAATTCCGAAAATTTTAATTTCTTGATTTACGCAAAGTACTCGTAGAGACGTTTTGTTGGTACTCAAATGACAGATCTGTGATAGTAACAGAGGAAAAAGCAAAATATTCCGAAAATTTTAATTTCTTGATTTACGCAAAGTACTCGTAGAGGCGTTTTGTTGTTACTCAAATGACAGATCTGTGATAGTAATAGAGTAAAATGGAAAAAAATCCGAAAATGTTAATTTCTTGATTTACGCAAACTACTCGTAGAGACGTTTTGTTGGTACTCAAATGACAGATCTGTGATAGTAACAAAGGAAAACGCAAAATATTCCGAAAATTTTAATTTCTTGATTTACGCAAAGTACTCGTAGAGACGTTTTGTTGTTACTCAAATGACAGATCTGTGATAGTAACAGAGGAAAATACAAAATATTCCGAAAATTTTAATTTCTTGATATACGCAAAGTACTCGTAGAAACGTTTTGTTGTTACTCAAATGACAGATCTGTGATAGTAACAGAGGAAAAAGCAAAATATTCCAAAAATTTTAATTTCTTGATTTACGCAAAGTACTTGTAGAGACGTTCTGTTGCTACTCAAATGAAAGATCTGTGATAGTAATAGAGAAAATGGAAAAAAATCCGAAAATTTTGATTTTTCGATTTACGCAAAGTGCTCGTAGGGACGTTTTGTTGTTACTCAAATGACAGATCTGTCATAGTAACAGAGGAAAAAGAGAAGAATTCCTAAAATTTTGATTTCTTGACTTACGCAAAGTGCTCGTAGAGACGTTTGGTTGCTACTCAAATGAAAGATCTGTGATAGTAATAGAGTAACATGGAAAAAATTCCGAAAATTTTAATTTCTTGATTTACGCAAAGTACTCATAGAGACGTTTTGGTGGTACTCAAATGACAGATCTGTGATAGTAACAGAGGAAAAAGCAAAATATTCCGAAAATTTTAATTTCTCAATTTACGCAAAGTGCTCGTAGAGACGTTTTGTTGTTACTCAAATGAAAGATCTGTGATAGTAATAGAGTAAAATGGAAAAAATTCCGAAAATTTTGATTTTTCGATTTACGCAAAGTGCTCGTAGAGACGTTTTGTTGTTACTCAAATGACAGATCTGTCATAGTAACAGAGGAAAAAGAGAAAAATTCCTAAAATTTTGATTTCTTGACTTACGCAAAGTGCTCGTAGAGACGTTTGGTTGCTACTCAAATGAAAGATCTGTGATAGTAATAGAGTAAAATGGAAAAAATTCCGATAATTTTAATTTCTTGATTTACGCAAAGTACTCATAGAGATGTTTTGGTGGTACTCAAATGACAGATCTGTGATAGTAATAGAGTAAAATGGAAAAAATTCCGAAAATTTTGATTTTTCGATTTACGCAAAGTGCTCGTAGAGACGTTTTGTTGTTACTCAAATGACAGATCTGTCATAGTAACAGAGGAAAAAGAGAAAAATTCCTAAAATTTTGATTTCTTGACTTACGCAAAGTGCTCGTAGTGACGTTTGGTTGCTACTCAAATGAAAGATCTGTGATAGTAATAGAGTAAAATGGAAAAAATTCCGAAAATTTTAATTTCTTGATTTACGCAAAGTACTCATAGAGACGTTTTGGTGGTACTCAAATGACAGATCTGTGATAGTAACAGAGGAAAAAGCAAAATATTCCGAAAATTTTAATTTCTCAATTTACGCAAAGTGCTCGTAGAGACGTTTTGTTGTTACTCAAATGACAGATCTGTGATATTAACAGAGGAAAAAGCAAAATATTCCGAAAATTTTAATTTCTTGATATACGCAAAGTACTCGTAGAGACGTTTTGTTGTTACTCAAATGACAGATCTGTGATAGTAACAGAGGAGAAAGCAAAATATTCCAAAAATTTTAATTTCTTGATTTACGCAAAGTGGTCGTAGAGACGTTCTGTTGCTACTCAAATCAAAGATCCGTGATAGTAATAGAGTAAAATGGAAAAAAATCCGAAAATATTGATTTCTCGATTTACACAAAGTGCTCGTAGAGACAGACGTTTTGTTGTTACTCAAATGATAGATCTGTAATAGTAACAGAAGAAAAAGATAAAAATTCCTAAAATTTTGATTTCTTGACTTACGCAAAGTGCTCGTAGAGACGTTTTGTTGCTACTCAAATGAAAGATCTGTGATAGTAATAGAGTAAAATGGAGAAAATTCCGAAAATTTTAATTTCTTGAATTACGCAAAGTACTCATAGAGACGTTTTGTTGGTACTCAAATGACAGATCTGTGATAGTAACAGAGGAAAAAGCAGTATATTAAGAAAATTTTAACTTCTTGATATACGCAATGTACTCATAGAGACGTTTTGTTGTTACTCAAATGACAGATCTGTGATAGTAACAGAGGAAAAAGCAGAATATTCCGAAAATTTTAATTTCTTGATTTAAGCAAAGTGCTCGTAGAGACGTTTTGTTGTTACTCAAATGACAGATCTGTCATAGTAACAGAGGAAAAAGAGAAAAATTCCTAAAATTTTGATTTCTTGACTTACGCAAAGTGCTCGTAGAGACGTTTTGTTGCTACTCAAATGAAAGATCTGTGATAGTAATAGAGTAAAATGGAAAAAAATCCGAAAATTTTAATTTCTTGATTTACGCAAACTACTCATAGAGACGTTCTGTTGGTACTCAAATGACAGATCTGTGATAGTAACAGAGGAAAAAGCAAAATATTCCGAAAATTTTAATTTCTTGATTTACACAAAGTACTCGTAGAGACGTTTTGTTGTTACTCAAATGACAGATCTGCGATAGTAACAGAGGAAAAAGCAAAATATTCCAAAAATTATAATTTCTTGATTTACGCAAAGTACTCGTAGAGACGTTCTGTTGCTACTCAAATGAAAGATCTGTGATAGTAATAGAGTAAAATGGAAAAAAATCCGAAAATTTTTATTTTTCGATTTACGCAAAGTGCTCGTAGAGACGTTTTGTTGTTACTCAAATGACAGATCTGTCATAGTAACAGAGGAAAAAGAGAAAAATTCCTAAAATTTTGATTTCTTGACTTACGCAAAGTGCTCATAGAGACGTTTGGTTGCTACTCAAATGAAAGATCTGTGATAGTAATAGAGTAAAATGGAAAAAATTCCGAAAATTTTAATTTCTTGATTTACGCAAAGTACTCATAGAGACGTTTTGGTGGTACTCAAATGACAGATCTGTGATAGTAACAGAGGAAAAAGCAAAATATTCCGAAAATTTTAATTTCTCAATTTACGCAAAGTGCTCGTAGAGACGTTTTGTTGTTACTCAAATGACAGATCGGTGATAGTAACAGAGGAAAAAGCAAAATATTCCGAAAATTTTAATTTCTTGATATACGCAAAGTACTCGTAGAGACGTTTTGTTGTTACTCAAATGACAGATCTGTGATAGTAACAGAGGAAAAAGCAAAATATTCCGAAAATTTTAATTTCTTGATATACGCAAAGTAATCGTAGAAACGTTTTGTTGTTACTCAAATGACAGATCTGTGATAGTAATAGAGTAAAATGGAAAAAATTCCGAAAATATTGATTTCTCGATTTACACAAAGTGCTCGTAGAGACAGACGTTTTGTTGTTACTCAAATGATAGATCTGTAATAGTAACAGAAGAAAAAGATAAAAATTCCTAAAATTTTGATTTCTTGACTTACGCAAAGTGCTCGTAGAGACGTTTTGTTGCTACTCAAATGAAAGATCTGTGATAGTAATAGAGTAAAATGGAGAAAATTCCGAAAATTTTAATTTCTTGAATTACGCAAAGTACTCATAGAGACGTTTTGTTGGTACTCAAATGACAGATCTGTGATAGTAACAGAGGAAAAAGCAGTATATTAAGAAAATTTTAACTTCTTGATATACGCAAAGTACTCATAGAGACGTTTTGTTGTTACTCAAATGACAGATCTGTGATAGTAACAGAGGAAAAAGCAGAATATTCCGAAAATTTTAATTTCTTGATTTAAGCAAAGTGCTCGTAGAGACGTTTTGTTGTTACTCAAATGACAGATCTGTCATAGTAACAGAGGAAAAAGAGAAAAATTCCTAAAATTTTGATTTCTTGACTTACGCAAAGTGCTCGTAGAGACGTTTTGTTGCTACTCAAATGAAAGATCTGTGATAGTAATAGAGTAAAATGGAAAAAAATCCGAAAATTTTAATTTCTTGATTTACGCAAACTACTCATAGAGACGTTCTGTTGGTACTCAAATGACAGATCTGTGATAGTAACAGAGGAAAAAGCAAAATATTCCGAAAATTTTAATTTCTTGATTTACGCAAAGTACTCGTAGAGACGTTTTGTTGTTACTCAAATGACAGATCTGCGATAGTAACAGAGGAAAAAGCAAAATATTCCAAAAATTATAATTTCTTGATTTACGCAAAGTACTCGTAGAGACGTTCTGTTGCTACTCAAATGAAAGATCTGTGATAGTAATAGAGTAAAATGGAAAAAAATCCGAAAATTTTGATTTTTCGATTTACGCAAAGTGCTCGTAGAGACGTTTTGTTGTTACTCAAATGACAGATCTGTCATAGTAACAGAGGAAAAAGAGAAAAATTCCTAAAATTTTGATTTCTTGACTTACGCAAAGTGCTCATAGAGACGTTTGGTTGCTACTCAAATGAAAGATCTGTGATAGTAATAGAGTAAAATGGAAAAAATTCCGAAAATTTTAATTTCTTGATTTACGCAAAGTAATCGTAGAAACGTTTTGTTGTTACTCAAATGACAGATCTGTGATAGTAATAGAGTAAAATGGAAAAAATTCCGAAAATATTGATTTCTCGATTTACACAAAGTGCTCGTAGAGACAGACGTTTTGTTGTTACTCAAATGATAGATCTGTAATAGTAACAGAAGAAAAAGATAAAAATTCCTAAAATTTTGATTTCTTGACTTACGCAAAGTGCTCGTAGAGACGTTTTGTTGCTACTCAAATGAAAGATCTGTGATAGTAATAGAGTAAAATGGAGAAAATTCCGAAAATTTTAATTTCTTGAATTACGCAAAGTACTCATAGAGACGTTTTGTTGGTACTCAAATGACAGATCTGTGATAGTAACAGAGGAAAAAGCAGTATATTAAGAAAATTTTAACTTCTTGATATACGCAAAGTACTCATAGAGACGTTTTGTTGTTACTCAAATGACAGATCTGTGATAGTAACAGAGGAAAAAGCAGAATATTCCGAAAATTTTAATTTCTTGATTTAAGCAAAGTGCTCGTAGAGACGTTTTGTTGTTACTCAAATGACAGATCTGTCATAGTAACAGAGGAAAAAGAGAAAAATTCCTAAAATTTTGATTTCTTGACTTACGCAAAGTGCTCGTAGAGACGTTTTGTTGCTACTCAAATGAAAGATCTGTGATAGTAATAGAGTAAAATGGAAAAAAATCCGAAAATTTTAATTTCTTGATTTACGCAAACTACTCATAGAGACGTTCTGTTGGTACTCAAATGACAGATCTGTGATAGTAACAGAGGAAAAAGCAAAATATTCCGAAAATTTTAATTTCTTGATTTACGCAAAGTACTCGTAGAGACGTTTTGTTGTTACTCAAATGACAGATCTGCGATAGTAACAGAGGAAAAAGCAAAATATTCCAAAAATTATAATTTCTTGATTTACGCAAAGTACTTGTAGAGACGTTCTGTTGCTACTCAAATGAAAGATCTGTGATAGTAATAGAGTAAAATGGAAAAAAATCCGAAAATTTTGATTTTTCGATTTACGCAAAGTGCTCGTAGAGACGTTTTGTTGTTACTCAAATGACAGATCTGTCATAGTAACAGAGGAAAAAGAGAAAAATTCCTAAAATTTTGATTTCTTGACTTACGCAAAGTGCTCATAGAGACGTTTGGTTGCTACTCAAATGAAAGATCTGTGATAGTAATAGAGTAAAATGGAAAAAATTCCGAAAATTTTAATTTCTTGATTTACGCAAAGTACTCATAGAGACGTTTTGGTGGTACTCAAATGACAGATCTGTGATAGTAACAGAGGAAAAAGCAAAATATTCCGAAAATTTTAATTTCTCAATTTACGCAAAGTGCTCGTAGAGACGTTTTGTTGTTACTCAAATGACAGATCGGTGATAGTAACAGAGGAAAAAGCAAAATATTCCGAAAATTTTAATTTCTTGATATACGCAAAGTACTCGTAGAGACGTTTTGTTGTTACTCAAATGACAGATCTGTGATAGTAACAGAGGAAAAAGCAAAATATTCCGAAAATTTTAATTTCTTGATATACGCAAAGTAATCGTAGAAACGTTTTGTTGTTACTCAAATGACAGATCTGTGATAGTAACAGAGGAAAAAGCAGAATATTCCGAAAATTTTAATTTCTTGATTTAAGCAAAGTGCTCGTAGAGACGTTTTGTTGTTACTCAAATGACAGATCTGTCATAGTAACAGAGGAAAAAGAGAAAAATTCCTAAAATTTTGATTTCTTGACTTACGCAAAGTGCTCGTAGAGACGTTTTGTTGCTACTCAAATGAAAGATCTGTGATAGTAATAGAGTAAAATGGAAAAAATTCCGAAAATTTTAATTTCTTGATTTACGCAAAGTACTCGTAGAGACGTTTTGTTGGTACTCAAATGACAGATCTGTGATAGTAACAGAGGAAAAAGCAAAATATTCCGAAAATTTTAATTTCTTGATTTACGCAAAGTACTCGTAGAGGCGTTTTGTTGTTACTCAAATGACAGATCTGTGATAGTAACAGAGGAAAAAGCAAAATATTCCGAAAATTTTAATTTCTCAATTTACGCAAAGTGCTCGTAGAGACGTTTTGTTGTTACTCAAATGAAAGATCTGTGATAGTAATAGAGTAAAATGGAAAAAAATCCGAAAATTTTAATTTCTTGATTTACGCAAACTACTCGTAGAGACGTTTTGTTGGTACTCAAATGACAGATCTGTGATAGTAACAAAGGAAAACGCAAAATATTCCGAAAATTTTAATTTCTTGATTTACGCAAAGTACTCGTAGAGACGTTTTGTTGTTACTCAAATGACAGATCTGTGATAGTAACAGAGGAAAATACAAAATATTCCGAAAATTTTAATTTCTTGATATACGCAAAGTACTCGTAGAAACGTTTTGTTGTTACTCAAATGACAGATCTGTGATAGTAACAGAGGAAAAAGCAAAATATTCCAAAAATTTTAATTTCTTGATTTACGCAAAGTACTCGTAGAGACGTTCTGTTGCTACTCAAATGAAAGATCTGTGATAGTAATAGAGTAAAATGGAAAAAATTCCGAAAATTTTGATTTTTCGATTTACGCAAAGTGCTCGTAGAGACGTTTTGTTGTTACTCAAATGACAGATCTGTCATAGTAACAGAGGAAAAAGAGAAAAATTCCGAAAATTTTAACTTCTTGAATTACGCAAAGTACTCATAGAGACGTTTTGTTGGTACTCAAATGACAGATCTGTGATAGTAACAGAGGAAAAAGCAGTATATTAATAAAATTTTAACTTCTTGATATACGCAAAGTACTCATAGAGACTTTTGTTGTTACTCAAATGACAGATCTGTGATAGTAACAGAGGAAAAAGCAGAATATTCCGAAAATTTTAATTTCTTGATTTAAGCAAAGTGCTCGTAGAGACGTATTGTTGTTACTCAAATGACAGATCTGTCATAGTAACAGAGGAAAAAGAGAAAAATTCCTAAAATTTTGATTTCTTGACTTACGCAAAGTGCTCGTAGAGACGTTTTGTTGCTACTCAAATGAAATATCTGTGATAGTAATAGAGTAAAATGGAAAAAATTCCGAAAATTTTAATTTCTTGATTTACGCAAAGTACTCGTAGAGACGTTTTGTTGGTACTCAAATGACAGATCTGTGATAGTAACAGAGGAAAAAGCAAAATATTCCGAAAATTTTAATTTCTTGATTTACGCAAAGTACTCGTAGAGGCGTTTTGTTGTTACTCAAATGACAGATCTGTGATAGTAACAGAGGAAAAAGCAAAATATTCCGAAAATTTTAATTTCTCAATTTACGCAAAGTGCTCGTAGAGACGTTTTGTTGTTACTCAAATGAAAGATCTGTGATAGTAATAGAGTAAAATGGAAAAAAATCTGAAAATTTTAATTTCTTGATTTACGCAAACTACTCGTAGAGACGTTTTGTTGGTACTCAAATGACAGATCTGTGATAGTAACAAAGGAAAACGCAAAATATTCCGAAAATTTTAATTTCTTGATTTACGCAAAGTACTCATAGAGACGTTTTGTTGGTACTCAAATGACAGATCTGTGATAGTAACAGAGGAAAAAGCAGTATATTAATAAAATTTTAACTTCTTGATATACGCAAAGTACTCATAGAGACATTTTGTTGTTACTCAAATGACAGATCTGTGATAGTAACAGAGGAAAAAGCAGAATATTCCGAAAATTTTAATTTCTTGATTTAAGCAAAGTGCTCGTAGAGACGTTTTGTTGTTACTCAAATGACAGATCTGTCATAGTAACAGAGGAAAAAGAGAAAAATTCCTAAAATTTTGATTTCTTGACTTACGCAAAGTGCTCGTAGAGACGTTTTGTTGCTACTCAAATGAAATATCTGTGATAGTAATAGAGTAAAATGGAAAAAATTCCGAAAATTTTAATTTCTTGATTTACGCAAAGTACTCGTAGAGACGTTTTGTTGGTACTCAAATGACAGATCTGTGATAGTAACAGAGGAAAAAGCAAAATATTCCGAAAATTTTAATTTCTTGATTTACGCAAAGTACTCGTAGAGGCGTTTTGTTGTTACTCAAATGACAGATCTGTGATAGTAACAGAGGAAAAAGCAAAATATTCCGAAAATTTTAATTTCTCAATTTACGCAAAGTGCTCGTAGAGACGTTTTGTTGTTACTCAAATGAAAGATCTGTGATAGTAATAGAGTAAAATGGAAAAAAATCCGAAAATTTTAATTTCTTGATTTACGCAAACTACTCGTAGAGACGTTTTGTTGGTACTCAAATGACAGATCTGTGATAGTAACAAGGAAAACGCAAAATATTCCGAAAATTTTAATTTCTTGATTTACGCAAAGTACTCGTAGAGACGTTTTGTTGTTACTCAAATGACAGATCTGTGATAGTAACAGAGGAAAATACAAAATATTCCGAAAATTTTAATTTCTTGATATACGCAAAGTACTCGTAGAAACGTTTTGTTGTTACTCAAATGACAGATCTGTGATAGTAACAGAGGAAAAAGCAAAATATTCCAAAAATTTTAATTTCTTGATTTACGCAAAGTACTCGTAGAGACGTTCTGTTGCTACTCAAATGAAAGATCTGTGATAGTAATAGAGTAAAATGGAAAAAATTCCGAAAATTTTGATTTTTCGATTTACGCAAAGTGCTCGTAGAGACGTTTTGTTGTTACTCAAATGACAGATCTGTCATAGTAACAGAGGAAAAAGAGAAAAATTCCGAAAATTTTAACTTCTTGAATTACGCAAAGTACTCATAGAGACGTTTTGTTGGTACTCAAATGACAGATCTGTGATAGTAACAGAGGAAAAAGCAGTATATTAATAAAATTTTAACTTCTTGATATACGCAAAGTACTCATAGAGACATTTTGTTGTTACTCAAATGACAGATCTGTCATAGTAACAGAGGAAAAAGAGAAAAATTCCTAAAATTTTGATTTCTTGACTTACGCAAAGTGCTCGTAGAGACGATTTGTTGCTACTCA
Source organism: Geotrupes spiniger (assembly GCA_959613385.1). Lineage (NCBI taxonomy): Eukaryota > Metazoa > Arthropoda > Insecta > Coleoptera > Geotrupidae > Geotrupes > Geotrupes spiniger. Next base: position 938,563 of record CAUIJQ010000006.1, read on the forward strand.
AATGAAATATCTGTGATAGTAATAGAGTAAAATGGAAAAAATTCCGAAAATTTTAATTTCTTGATTTACGCAAAGTACTCGTAGAGACGTTTTGTTGGTACTCAAATGACAGATCTGTGATAGTAACAGAGGAAAAAGCAAAATATTCCGAAAATTTTAATTTCTTGATTTACGCAAAGTACTCGTAGAGGCGTTTTGTTGTTACTCAAATGACAGATCTGTGATAGTAACAGAGGAAAAAGCAAAATATTCCGAAAATTTTAATTTCTCAATTTACGCAAAGTGCTCGTAGAGACGTTTTGTTGTTACTCAAATGAAAGATCTGTGATAGTAATAGAGTAAAATGGAAAAAAATCTGAAAATTTTAATTTCTTGATTTACGCAAACTACTCGTAGAGACGTTTTGTTGGTACTCAAATGACAGATCTGTGATAGTAACAAAGGAAAACGCAAAATATTCCGAAAATTTTAATTTCTTGATTTACGCAAAGTACTCATAGAGTCGTTTTGTTGGTACTCAAATGACAGATCTGTGATAGTAACAGAGGAAAAAGCAGTATATTAATAAAATTTTAACTTCTTGATATACGCAAAGTACTCATAGAGACATTTTGTTGTTACTCAAATGACAGATCTGTGATAGTAACAGAGGAAAAAGCAGAATATTCCGAAAATTTTAATTTCTTGATTTAAGCAAAGTGCTCGTAGAGACGTTTTGTTGTTACTCAAATGACAGATCTGTCATAGTAACAGAGGAAAAAGAGAAAAATTCCTAAAATTTTGATTTCTTGACTTACGCAAAGTGCTCGTAGAGACGTTTTGTTGCTACTCAAATGAAATATCTGTGATAGTAATAGAGTAAAATGGAAAAAATTCCGAAAATTTTAATTTCTTGATTTACGCAAAGTACTCGTAGAGACGTTTTGTTGGTACTCAAATGACAGATCTGTGATAGTAACAGAGGAAAAAGCAAAATATTCCGAAAATTTTAATTTCTTGATTTACGCAAAGTACTCGTAGAGGCGTTTTGTTGTTACTCAAATGACAGATCTGTGATAGTAACAGAGGAAAAAGCAAAATATTCCGAAAATTTTAATTTCTCAATTTACGCAAAGTGCTCGTAGAGACGTTTTGTTGTTACTCAAATGAAAGATCTGTGATAGTAATAGAGTAAAATGGAAAAAAATCTGAAAATTTTAATTTCATGATTTACGCAAACTACTCGTAGAGACGTTTTGTTGGTACTCAAATGACAGATCTGTGATAGTAACAAAGGAAAACGCAAAATATTCCGAAAATTTTAATTTCTTGATTTACGCAAAGTACTCGTAGAGACGTTTTGTTGTTACTCAAATGACAGATCTGTGATAGTAACAGAGGAAAATACAAAATATTCCGAAAATTTTAATTTCTTGATATACGCAAAGTACTCGTAGAAACGTTTTGTTGTTACTCAAATGACAGATCTGTGATAGTAACAGAGGAAAAAGCAAAATATTCCAAAAATTTTAATTTCTTGATTTACGCAAAGTACTCGTAGAGACGTTCTGTTGATACTCAAATGAAAGATCTGTGATAGTAATAGAGTAAAATGGAAAAAAATCCGAAAATTTTGATTTTTCGATTTACGCAAAGTGCTCGTAGAGACGTTTTGTTGTTACTCAAATGAAAGATCTGTGATAGTAATAGAGTAAAATGGAGAAAATTCCAAAAATTTTAATTTCTTGAATTACGCAAAGTACTCATAGAGACGTTTTGTTGGTACTCAAATGACAGATCTGTGATAGTAACAGAGGAAAAAGCAGTATATTAAGAAAATTTTAACTTCTTGATATACGCAAAGTACTCATAGAGACGTTTTGTTGTAACTCAAATGACAGATCTGTGATAGTAACAGAGGAAAAAGAAGAATATTCCGAAAGTTTTAATTTCTTGATTTAAGCAAAGTGCTCGTAGAGACGTTTTGTTGTTACTCAAATGACAGATCTGTCATAGTAACAGAGGAAAAAGAGAAAAATTCCTAAAATTTTGATTTCTTGACTTACGCAAAGTGCTCGTAGAGACGTTTTGTTGCTACTCAAATGAAAGATCTGTGATAGTAATAGAGTAAAATGGAGAAAATTCCGAAAATTTTAATTTCTTGAATTACGCAAAGTACTCATAGAGACGTTTTGTTGGTACTCAAATGACAGATCTGTGATAGTAATAGAGTAAAATGGAGAAAATTCCGAAAATTTTAATTTCTTGAATTACCCAAAGTACTCATAGAGACGTTTTGTTGGTACTCAAATGACAGATCTGTGATAGTAACAGAGGAAAAAGCAGTATATTAAGAAAATTTTAACTTCTTGATATACGCAAAGTACTCATAGAGACGTTTTGTTGTAACTCAAATGACAGATCTGTGATAGTAACAGAGGAAAAAGAAGAATATTCCGAAAATTTTAATTTCTTGATTTAAGCAAAGTGCTCGTAGAGACGTTTTGTTGTTACTCAAATGACAGATCTGTCATAGTAACAGAGGAAAAAGAGAAAAATTCCTAAAATTTTGATTTCTTGACTTACGCAAAGTGCTCGTAGAGACGTTTTGTTGCTACTCAAATGAAAGATCTGTGATAGTAATAGAGTAAAATGGAAAAAATTCCGAAAATTTTAATTTCTTGATTTACGCAAAGTACTCGTAGAGACGTTTTGTTGGTACTCAAATGACAGATCTGTGATAGTAACAGAGGAAAAAGCAAAATATTCCGAAAATTTTAATTTCTTGATTTACGCAAAGTACTCGTAGAGGCGTTTTGTTGTTACTCAAATGACAGATCTGTGATAGTAACAGAGGAAAAAGCAAAATATTCCGAAAATTTTAATTTCTCTATTTACGCAAAGTGCTCGTAGAGACGTTTTGTTGTTACTCAAATGAAAGATCTGTGATAGTAATAGAGTAAAATGGAAAAAAATCCGAAAATTTTAATTTCTTGATTTACGCAAACTACTCGTAGAGACGTTTTGTTGGTACTCAAATGACAGATCTGTGATAGTAACAAAGGAAAACGCAAAATATTCCGAAAATTTTAATTTCTTGATTTACGCAAAGTACTCGTAGAGACGTTTTGTTGTTACTCAAATGACAGATCTGTGATAGTAACAGAGGAAAATACAAAATATTCCGAAAATTTTAATTTCTTGATATACGCAAAGTACTCGTAGAAACGTTTTGTTGTTACTCAAATGACAGATCTGTGATAGTAACAGAGGAAAAAGCAAAATATTCCAAAAATTTTAATTTCTTGATTTACGCAAAGTACTCGTAGAGACGTTCTGTTGCTACTCAAATGAAAGATCTGTGATAGTAATAGAGTAAAATGGAAAAAATTCCGAAAATTTTGATTTTTCGATTTACGCAAAGTGCTCGTAGAGACGTTTTGTTGTTACTCAAATGACAGATCTGTCATAGTAACAGAGGAAAAAGAGAAAAATTCCGAAAATTTTAACTTCTTGAATTACGCAAAGTACTCATAGAGACGTTTTGTTGGTACTCAAATGACAGATCTGTGATAGTAACAGAGGAAAAAGCAGTATATTAATAAAATTTTAACTTCTTGATATACGCAAAGTACTCATAGAGACATTTTGTTGTTACTCAAATGACAGATCTGTGATAGTAACAGAGGAAAAAGCAGAATATTCCGAAAATTTTAATTTCTTGATTTAAGCAAAGTGCTCGTAGAGACGTTTTGTTGTTACTCAAATGACAGATCTGTCATAGTAACAGAGGAAAAAGAGAAAAATTCCTAAAATTTTGATTTCTTGACTTACGCAAAGTGCTCGTAGAGACGTTTTGTTGCTACTCAAATGAAATATCTGTGATAGTAATAGAGTAAAATGGAAAAAATTCCGAAAATTTTAATTTCTTGATTTACGCAAAGTACTCGTAGAGACGTTTTGTTGGTAATCAAATGACAGATCTGTGATAGTAACAGAGGAAAAAGCAAAATATTCCGAAAATTTTAATTTCTTGATTTACGCAAAGTACTCGTAGAGGCGTTTTGTTGTTACTCAAATGACAGATCTGTGATAGTAACAGAGGAAAAAGCAAAATATTCCGAAAATTTTAATTTCTCAATTTACGCAAAGTGCTCGTAGAGACGTTTTGTTGTTACTCAAATGAAAGATCTGTGATAGTAATAGAGTAAAATGGAAAAAAATCCGAAAATTTTAATTTCTTGATTTACGCAAACTACTCGTAGAGACGTTTTGTTGGTACTCAAATGACAGATCTGTGATAGTAACAAAGGAAAACGCAAAATATTCCGAAAATTTTAATTTCTTGATTTACGCAAAGTACTCGTAGAGACGTTTTGTTGTTACTCAAATGACAGATCTGTGATAGTAACAGAGGAAAATACAAAATATTCCGAAAATTTTAATTTCTTGATATACGCAAAGTACTCGTAGAAACGTTTTGTTGTTACTCAAATGACAGATCTGTGATAGTAACAGAGGAAAAAGCAAAATATTCCAAAAATTTTAATTTCTTGATTTACGCAAAGTACTCGTAGAGACGTTCTGTTGCTACTCAAATGAAAGATCTGTGATAGTAATAGAGTAAAATGGAAAAAAATCCGAAAATTTTGATTTTTCGATTTACGCAAAGTGCTCGTAGAGACGTTTTGTTGTTACTCAAATGAAAGATCTGTGATAGTAATAGAGTAAAATGGAGAAAATTCCGAAAATTTTAATTTCTTGAATTACGCAAAGTACTCATAGAGACGTTTTGTTGGTACTCAAATGACAGATCTGTGATAGTAACAGAGGAAAAAGCAGTATATTAAGAAAATTTTAACTTCTTGATATACGCAAAGTACTCATAGAGACGTTTTGTTGTAACTCAAATGACAGATCTGTGATAGTAACAGAGGAAAAAGAAGAATATTCCGAAAATTTTAATTTCTTGATTTAAACAAAGTGCTCGTAGAGACGTTTTGTTGTTACTCAAATGACAGATCTGTCATAGTAACAGAGGAAAAAGAGAAAAATTCCTAAAATTTTGATTTCTTGACTTACGCAAAGTGCTCGTAGAGACGTTTTGTTGCTACTCAAATGAAAGATCTGTGATAGTAATAGAGTAAAATGGAAAAAATTCCGAAAATTTTAATTTCTTGATTTACGCAAAGTACTCGTAGAGACGTTTTGTTGGTACTCAAATGACAGATCTGTGATAGTAACAGAGGAAAAAGCAAAATATTCCGAAAATTTTAATTTCTTGATTTACGCAAAGTACTCGTAGAGGCGTTTTGTTGTTACTCAAATGGCAGATCTGTGATAGTAACAGAGGAAAAAGCAAAATATTCCGAAAATTTTAATTTCTCAATTTACGCAAAGTGCTCGTAGAGACGTTTTGTTGTTACTCAAATGAAAGATCTGTGATAGTAATAGAGTAAAATGGAAAAAAATCCGAAAATTTTAATTTCTTGATTTACGCAAACTACTCGTAGAGACGTTTTGTTGGTACTCAAATGACAGATCTGTGATAGTAACAAAGGAAAATACAAAATATTCCGAAAATTTTAATTTCTTGATATACGCAAAGTACTCGTAGAAACGTTTTGTTGTTACTCAAATGACAGATCTGTGATAGTAACAGAGGAAAAAGCAAAATATTCCAAAAATTTTAATTTCTTGATTTACGCAAAGTACTCGTAGAGACGTTCTGTTGCTACTCAAATGAAAGATCTGTGATAGTAATAGAGTAAAATGGAAAAAATTCCGAAAATTTTGATTTTTCGATTTACGCAAAGTGCTCGTAGAGACGTTTTGTTGTTACTCAAATGACAGATCTGTCATAGTAACAGAGGAAAAAGAGAAAAATTCCGAAAATTTTAACATCTTGAATTACGCAAAGTACTCATAGAGACGTTTTGTTGGTACTCAAATGACAGATCTGTGATAGTAACAGAGGAAAAAGCAGAATATTCCGAAAATTTTAATTTCTTGATTTAAGCAAAGTGCTCGTAGAGACGTTTTGTTGTTACTCAAATGACAGATCTGTCATAGTAACAGAGGAAAAAGCAGTATATTAAGAAAATTTTAACTTCTTGATATACGCAAAGTACTCATAGAGACGTTTTGTTGTAACTCAAATGACAGATCTGTGATAGTAACAGAGGAAAAAGAAGAATATTCCGAAAATTTTAATTTCTTGATTTAAGCAAAGTGCTCGTAGAGACGTTTTGTTGTTACTCAAATGACAGATCTGTCATAGTAACAGAGGAAAAAGAGAAAAATTCCTAAAATTTTGATTTCTTGACTTACGCAAAGTGCTCGTAGAGACGTTTTGTTGCTACTCAAATGAAAGATCTGTGATAGTAATAGAGTAAAATGGAGAAAATTCCGAAAATTTTAATTTCTTGAATTACGCAAAGTACTCATAGAGACGTTTTGTTGGTACTCAAATGACACATCTGTGATAGTAATAGAGTAAAATGGAGAAAATTCCGAAAATTTTAATTTCTTGAATTACCCAAAGTACTCATAGAGACGTTTTGTTGGTACTCAAATGACAGATCTGTGATAGTAACAGAGGAAAAAGCAAAATATTCCAAAAATTTTAATTTCTTGATTTACGCAAAGTACTCGTAGAGACGTTCTGTTGCTACTCAAATGAAAGATCTGTGATAGTAATAGAGTAAAATGGAAAAAATTCCGAAAATTTTGATTTTTCGATTTACGCAAAGTGCTCGTAGAGACGTTTTGTTGTTACTCAAATGACAGATCTGTCATAGTAACAGAGGAAAAAGAGAAAAATTCCGAAAATTTTAACTTCTTGAATTACGCAAAGTACTCATAGAGACGTTTTGTTGGTACTCAAATGACAGATCTGTGATAGTAACAGAGGAAAAAGCAGTATATTAATAAAATTTTAACTTCTTGATATACGCAAAGTACTCATAGAGACATTTTGTTGTTACTCAAATGACAGATCTGTGATAGTAACAGAGGAAAAAGCAGAATATTCCGAAAATTTTAATTTCTTGATTTAAGCAAAGTGCTCGTAGAGACGTTTTGTTGTTACTCAAATGACAGATCTGTCATAGTAACAGAGGAAAAAGAGAAAAATTCCTAAAATTTTGATTTCTTGACTTACGCAAAGTGCTCGTAGAGACGTTTTGTTGCTACTCAAATGAAATATCTGTGATAGTAATAGAGTAAAATGGAAAAAATTCCGAAAATTTTAATTTCTTGATTTACGCAAAGTACTCGTAGAGACGTTTTGTTGGTACTCAAATGACAGATCTGTGATAGTAACAGAGGAAAAAGCAAAATATTCCGAAAATTTTAATTTCTTGATTTACGCAAAGTACTCGTAGAGGCGTTTTGTTGTTACTCAAATGACAGATCTGTGATAGTAACAGAGGAAAAAGCAAAATATTCCGAAAATTTTAATTTCTCAATTTACGCAAAGTGCTCGTAGAGACGTTTTGTTGTTACTCAAATGAAAGATCTGTGATAGTAATAGAGTAAAATGGAAAAAAATCGGAAAATTTTAATTTCTTGATTTACGCAAACTACTCGTAGAGACGTTTTGTTGGTACTCAAATGACAGATCTGTGATAGTAACAAAGGAAAACGCAAAATATTCCGAAAATTTTAATTTCTTGATTTACGCAAAGTACTCGTAGAGACGTTTTGTTGTTACTCAAATGACAGATCTGTGATAGTAACAGAGGAAAATACAAAATATTCCGAAAATTTTAATTTCTTGATATACGCAAAGTACTCGTAGAAACGTTTTGTTGTTACTCAAATGACAGATCTGTGATAGTAACAGAGGAAAAAGCAAAATATTCCAAAAATTTTAATTTCTTGATTTACGCAAAGTACTCGTAGAGACGTTCTGTTGCTACTCAAATGAAAGATCTGTGATAGTAATAGAGTAAAATGGAAAAAAATCCGAAAATTTTGATTTTTCGATTTACGCAAAGTGCTCGTAGAGACGTTTTGTTGTTACTCAAATGAAAGATCTGTGATAGTAATAGAGTAAAATGGAGAAAATTCCGAAAATTTTAATTTCTTGAATTACGCAAAGTACTCATAGAGACGTTTTGTTGGTACTCAAATGACAGATCTGTGATAGTAACAGAGGAAAAAGCAGTATATTAAGAAAATTTTAACTTCTTGATATACGCAAAGTACTCATAGAGACGTTTTGTTGTAACTCAAATGACAGATCTGTGATAGTAACAGAGGAAAAAGAAGAATATTCCGAAAATTTTAATTTCTTGATTTAAGCAAAGTGCTCGTAGAGACGTTTTGTTGTTACTCAAATGACAGATCTGTCATAGTAACAGAGGAAAAAGAGAAAAATTCCTAAAATTTTGATTTCTTGACTTACGCAAAGTGCTCGTAGAGACGTTTTGTTGCTACTCAAATGAAAGATCTGTGATAGTAATAGAGTAAAATGGAAAAAATTCCGAAAATTTTAATTTCTTGATTTACGCAAAGTACTCGTAGAGACGTTTTGTTGGTACTCAAATGACAGATCTGTGATAGTAACAGAGGAAAAAGCAAAATATTCCGAAAATTTTAATTTCTTGATTTACGCAAAGTGCTCGTAGAGACGTTTTGTTGCTACTCAAATGAAAGATCTGTGATAGTAATAGAGTAAAATGGAAAAAATTCCGAAAATTTTAATTTCTTGATATACGCAAAGTACTCGTAGAAACGTTTTGTTGTTACTCAAATGACAGATCTGTGATAGTAACAGAGGAAAAAGCAAAATATTCCAAAAATTTTAATTTCTTGATTTACGCAAAGTACTCGTAGAGACGTTCTGTTGCTACTCAAATGAAAGATCTGTGATAGTAATAGAGTAAAATGGAAAAAAATCCGAAAATTTTGATTTTTCGATTTACGCAAAGTGCTCGTAGAGACGTTTTGTTGTTACTCAAATGACAGATCTGTCATAGTAACAGAGGAAAAAGAGAAAAATTCCGAAAATTTTAACTTCTTGAATTACGCAAAGTACTCATAGAGACGTTTTGTTGGTACTCAAATGACAGATCTGTGATAGTAACAGAGGAAAAAGCAGTATATTAATAAAATTTTAACTTCTTGATATACGCAAAGTACTCATAGAGACGTTTTGTTGTTACTCAAATGACAGATCTGTGATAGTAACAGAGGAAAAAGCAGAATATTCCGAAAATTTTAATTTCTTGATTTAAGCAAAGTGCTCGTAGAGACGTTTTGTTGTTACTCAAATGACAGATCTGTCATAGTAACAGAGGAAAAAGAGAAAAATTCCTAAAATTTGGATTTCTTGACTTACGCAAAGTGCTCGTAGAGACGTTTTGTTGCTACTCAAATGAAATATCTGTGATAGTAATAGAGTAAAATGGAAAAAATTCCGAAAATTTTAATTTCTTGATTTACGCAAAGTACTCGTAGAGACGTTTTGTTGGTACTCAAATGACAGATCTGTGATAGTAACAGAGGAAAAAGCAAAATATTCCGAAAATTTTAATTTCTTGATTTACGCAAAGTACTCGTAGAGGCGTTTTGTTGTTACTCAAATGACAGATCTGTGATAGTAACAGAGGAAAAAGCAAAATATTCCGAAAATTTTAATTTCTCAATTTACGCAAAGTGCTCGTAGAGACGTTTTGTTGTTACTCAAATGAAAGATCTGTGATAGTAATAGAGTAAAATGGAAAAAAATCCGAAAATTTTAATTTCTTGATTTACGCAAACTACTCGTAGAGACGTTTTGTTGGTACTCAAATGACAGATCTGTGATAGTAACAAAGGAAAACGCAAAATATTCCGAAAATTTTAATTTCTTGATTTACGCAAAGTACTCGTAGAGACGTTTTGTTGTTACTCAAATGACATATCTGTGATAGTAACAGAGGAAAATACAAAATATTCCGAAAATTTTAATTTCTTGATATACGCAAAGTACTCGTAGAAACGTTTTGTTGTTACTCAAATGACAGATCTGTGATAGTAACAGAGGAAAAAGCAAAATATTCCAAAAATTTTAATTTCTTGATTTACGCAAAGTACTCGTAGAGACGTTCTGTTGCTACTCAAATGAAAGATCTGTGATAGTAATAGAGTAAAATGGAAAAAAATCCGAAAATTTTGATTTTTCGATTTACGCAAAGTGCTCGTAGAGACGTTTTGTTGTTACTCAAATGACAGATCTGTCATAGTAACAGAGGAAAAAGAGAAAAATTCCTAAAATTTTGATTTCTTGACTTACGCAAAGTGCTCGTAGAGACGTTTGGTTGCTACTGAAATGAAAGATCTGTGATAGTAATAGAGTAAAATGGAAAAAAATCCGAAAATTTTAATTTCTTGATTTACGCAAACTACTCATCGAGACGTTTTGTTGGTACTCAAATGACAGATCTGTGATAGTAACAGAAGAAAAAGCAAAATATTCCGAAAATTTTATTTTCTTGATTTACGCAAAGTACTCGTAGAGACGTTTTGTTGTTACTCAAATGACAGATCTGTGATAGTAACAGAGGAAAAAGCAAAATATTCCGAAAATTTTATTTTCTTGATTTACGCAAAGTACTCGTAGAGACGTTTTGTTGTTACTCAAATGACAGATCTGTGATAGTAACAGAGGAAAAAGCAAAATATTCCAAAAATTTTAATTTCTTGATTTACGCAAAGTACTCGTAGAGACGTTCTGTTGCTACTCAAATGAAAGATCTGTGATAGTAATAGAGTAAAATGGAAAAAATTCCGAAAATTTTGATTTTTCGATTTACGCAAAGTGCTCGTAGAGACGTTTTGTTGTTACTCAAATGACAGATCTGTCATATTAACAGAGGAAAAAGAGAAAAATTCCTAAAATTTTGATTTCTTGACTTACGCAAAGTGCTCGTAGAGACGTTTGGTTGCTACTCAAATGAAAGATCTGTGATAGTAATAGAGTAAAATGGAAAAAATTCCGAAAATTTTAATTTCTTGATTTACGCAAAGTACTCATAGAGACGTTTTGATGGTACTCAAATGACAGATCTGTGATAGTAACAGAGGAAAAAGCAAAATATTCCGAAAATTTCAATTTCTCAATTTATGCACAGTGCTCGTAGAGACGTTTTGTTGTTACTCAAATGACAGATCTGTGATAGTAACAGAGGAAAATACAAAATATTCCGAAAATTTTAATTTCTTGATATACGCAAAGTACTCGTAGAAACGTTTTGTTGTTAATCAAATGACAGATCTGTGATAGTAACAGAGGAAAAGGCAAAATATTCCAAAAATTTTAATTTCTTGATTTACGCAAAGTACTCGTAGAGGTGTTTTGTTGTTACTCAAATGACAGATCTGTGATAGTAACAGAGGAAAAAGCAAAATATTCCGAAAATTTCAATTTCTCAATTTACGCACAGTGCTCGTAGAGACGTTTTGTTGTTACTCAAATGACAGATCTGTGATAGTAACAGAGGAAAATACAAAATATTCCGAAAATTTTAATTTCTTGATATACGCAAAGTACTCGTAGAAACGTTTTGTTGTTAATCAAATGACAGATCTGTGATAGTAACAGAGGAAAAGGCAAAATATTCCAAAAATTTTAATTTCTTGATTTACGCAAAGTACTCGTAGAGACGTTTTGTTGCTACTCAAATGAAAGATCTGTGATAGTAATAGAGTAAAATGGAGAAAATTCCGAAAATTTTAATTTCTTGAATTACGCAAAGTACTCATAGAGACGTTTTGTTGGTACTCAAATGACAGATCTGTGATAGTAACAGAGGAAAAAGCAGTATATTAATAAAATTTTAACTTCTTGATATACGCAAAGTACTCATAGAGACGTTTTGTTGTTACTCAAATGACAGATCTGTGATAGTAACAGAGGAAAAAGCAGAATATTCCGAAAATTTTAATTTCTTGATTTAAGCAAAGTGCTCGTAGAGACGTTTTGTTGTTACTCAAATGACAGATCTGTCATAGTAACAGAGGAAAAAGAGAAAAATTCCTAAAATTTTGATTTCTTGACTTACGCAAAGTGCTCGTAGAGACGTTTTGTTGCTACTCAAATGAAAGATCTGTGATAGTAATAGAGTAAAATGGAAAAAATTCCGAAAATTTTAATTTCTTGATTTACGCAAAGTACTCGTAGAGACGTTTTGTTGGTACTCAAATGACAGATCTGTGATAGTAACAGAGGAAAAAGCAAAATATTCCGAAAATTTTAATTTCTTGATTTACGCAAAGTACTCGTAGAGGCGTTTTGTTGTTACTCAAATGACAGATCTGTGATAGTAACAGAGGAAAAAGCAAAATATTCCGAAAATTTTAATTTCTCAATTTACGCAAAGTGCTCGTAGAGACGTTTTGTTGTTACTCAAATGAAAGATCTGTGATAGTAATAGAGTAAAATGGAAAAAAATCCGAAAATTTTAATTTCTTGATTTACGCAAACTACTCGTAGAGACGTTTTGTTGGTACTCAAATGACAGATCTGTGATAGTAACAAAGGAAAACGCAAAATATTCCGAAAATTTTAATTTCTTGATTTACGCAAAGTACTCGTAGAGACGTTTTGTTGTTACTCAAATGACAGATCTGTGATAGTAACAGAGGAAAATACAAAATATTCCGAAAATTTTAATTTCTTGATATACGCAAAGTACTCGTAGAAACGTTTTGTTGTTACTAAAATGACAGATCTGTGATAGTAACAGAGGAAAAAGCAAAATATTCCAAAAATTTTAATTTCTTGATTTACGCAAAGTACTCGTAGAGACGTTCTGTTGCTACTCAAATGAAAGATCTGTGATAGTAATAGAGTAAAATGGAAAAAAATCCGAAAATTTTGATTTTTCGATTTACGCAAAGTGCTCGTAGAGACGTTTTGTTGTTACTCAAATGACAGATCTGTCATAGTAACAGAGGAAAAAGAGAAAAATTCCTAAAATTTTGATTTCTTGACTTACGCAAAGTGCTCGTAGAGACGTTTGGTTGCTACTCAAATGAAAGATCTGTGATAGTAATAGAGTAAAATGGAAAAAAATCCGAAAATTTTAATTTCTTGATTTACGCAAACTACTCATCGAGACGTTTTGTTGGTACTCAAATGACAGATCTGTGATAGTAACAGAAGAAAATGCAAAATATTCCGAAAATCTTATTTTCTTGATTTACGCAAAGTACTCGTAGAGACGTTTTGTTGTTACTCAAATGACAGATCTGTGATCGTAACAGAGGAAAAAGCAAAATATTCCGAAAATTTTATTTTCTTGATTTACGCAAAGTACTCGTAGAGACGTTTTGTTGTTACTCAAATGACAGATCTGTGATAGTAACAGAGGAAAAAGCAAAATATTCCAAAAATTTTAATTTCTTGATTTACGCAAAGTACTCGTAGAGACGTTTTGTTGTTACTCAAATGACAGATCTGTGATAGTAACAGAGGAAAATACAAAATATTCCGAAAATTTTAATTTCTTGATATACGCAAAGTACTCGTAGAAACGTTTTGTTGTTACTCAAATGACAGATCTGTGATAGTAACAGAGGAAAAAGCAAAATATTCCAAAAATTTTAATTTCTTGATTTACGCAAAGTACTCGTAGAGACGTTCTGTTGCTACTCAAATGAAAGATCTGTGATAGTAATAGAGTAAAATGGAAAAAAATCCGAAAATTTTGATTTTTCGATTTACGCAAAGTGCTCGTAGAGACGTTTTGTTGTTACTCAAATGACAGATCTGTCATTTTAACAGAGGAAAAAGAGAAAAATTCCTAAAATTTTGATTTCTTGACTTACGCAAAGTGCTCGTAGAGACGTTTGGTTGCTACTCAAATGAAAGATCTGTGATAGTAATAGAGTAAAATGGAAAAAAATCCGAAAATTTTAATTTCTTGATTTACGCAAACTACTCATCGAGACGTTTTGATGGTACTCAAATGACAGATCTGTGATAGTAACAGAGGAAAAAGCAAAATATTCCGAAAATTTCAATTTCTCAATTTACGCACAGTGCTCGTAGAGACGTTTTGTTGTTACTCAAATGACAGATCTGTGATAGTAACAGAGGAAAATACAAAATATTCCGAAAATTTTAATTTCTTGATATACGCAAAGTACTCGTAGAAACGTTTTGTTGTTAATCAAATGACAGATCTGTGATAGTAACAGAGGAAAAGGCAAAATATTCCAAAAATTTTAATTTCTTGATTTACGCAAAGTACTCGTAGAGGCGTTTTGTTGTTACTCAAATGACAGATCTGTGATAGTAACAGAGGAAAAAGCAAAATATTCCGAAAATTTCAATTTCTCAATTTACGCACAGTGCTCGTAGAGACGTTTTGTTGTTACTCAAATGACAGATCTGTGATAGTAACAGAGGAAAATACAAAATATTCCGAAAATTTTAATTTCTTGATATACGCAAAGTACTCGTAGAAACGTTTTGTTGTTAATCAAATGACAGATCTGTGATAGTAACAGAGGAAAAGGCAAAATATTCCAAAAATTTTAATTTCTTGATTTACGCAAAGTACTCGTAGAGACGTTTTGTTGCTAGTCAAATGAAAGATCTGTGATAGTAATAGAGTAAAATGGAGAAAATTCCGAAAATTTTAATTTCTTGAATTACGCAAAGTACTCATAGAGACATTTTGTTGGTACTCAAATGACAGATCTGTGATAGTAACAGAGGAAAAAGCAGTATATTAATAAAATTTTAACTTCTTGATATACGCAAAGTACTCATAGAGACGTTTTGTTGTTACTCAAATGACAGATCTGTGATAGTAACAGAGGAAAAAGCAGAATATTCCGAAAATTTTAATTTCTTGATTTAAGCAAAGTGCTCGTAGAGACGTTTTGTTGTTACTCAAATGACAGATCTGTCATAGTAACAGAGGAAAAAGAGAAAAATTCCTAAAATTTTGATTTCTTGACTTACGCAAAGTGCTCGTAGAGACGTTTTGTTGCTACTCAAATGAAAGATCTGTGATAGTAATAGAGTAAAATGGAAAAAATTCCGAAAATTTTAATTTCTTGATTTACGCAAAGTACTCGTAGAGACGTTTTGTTGGTACTCAAATGACAGATCTGTGATAGTAACAGAGGAAAAAGCAAAATATTCCGAAAATTTTAATTTCTTGATTTACGCAAAGTACTCGTAGAGGCGTTTTGTTGTTACTCAAATGACAGATCTGTGATAGTAACAGAGGAAAAAGCAAAATATTCCGAAAATTTTAATTTCTCAATTTACGCAAAGTGCTCGTAGAGACGTTTTGTTGCTACTCAAATGAAAGATCTGTGATAGTAATAGAGTAAAATGGAAAAAAATCCGAAAATTTTAATTTCTTGATTTACGCAAACTACTCATCGAGACGTTTTGTTGGTACTCAAATGACAGATCTGTGATAGTAACAGAAGAAAATGCAAAATATTCCGAAAATTTTATTTTCTTGATTTACGCAAAGTACTCGTAGAGACGTTTTGTTGTTACTCAAATGACAGATCTGTGATCGTAACAGAGGAAAAAGCAAAATATTCCGAAAATTTTATTTTCTTGATTTACGCAAAGTACTCGTAGAGACGTTTTGTTGTTACTCAAATGACAGATCTGTGATAGTAACAGAGGAAAAAGCAAAATATTCCAAAAATTTTAATTTCTTGATTTACGCAAAGTACTCGTAGAGACGTTCTGTTGCTACTCAAATGAAAGATCTGTGATAGTAATAGAGTAAAATGGAAAAAATTCCGAAAATTTTGATTTTTCGATTTACGCAAAGTGCTCGTAGAGACGTTTTGTTGTTACTCAAATGACAGATCTGTCATAGTAACAGAGGAAAAAGAGAAAAATTCCTAAAATTTTGATTTCTTGACTTACGCAAAGTGCTCGTAGAGACGTTTGGTTGCTACTCAAATGAAAGATCTGTGATAGTAATAGAGTAAAATGGAAAAAATTCCGAAAATTTTAATTTCTTGATTTACGCAAAGTACTCATAGAGACGTTTTGATGGTACTCAAATGACAGATCTGTGATAGTAACAGAGGAAAAAGCAAAATATTCCGAAAATTTCAATTTCTCAATTTACGCACAGTGCTCGTAGAGACGTTTTGTTGTTACTCAAATGACAGATCTGTGATAGTAACAGAGGAAAATACAAAATATTCCGAAAATTTTAATTTCTTGATATACGCAAAGTACTCGTAGAAACGTTTTGTTGTTAATCAAATGACAGATCTGTGATAGTAACAGAGGAAAAGGCAAAATATTCCAAAAATTTTAATTTCTTGATTTACGCAAAGTACTCGTAGAGGCGTTTTGTTGTTACTCAAATGACAGATCTGTGATAGTAACAGAGGAAAAAGCAAAATATTCCGAAAATTTCAATTTCTCAATTTACGCACAGTGCTCGTAGAGACGTTTTGTTGTTACTCAAATGACAGATCTGTGATAGTAACAGAGGAAAATACAAAATATTCCGAAAATTTTAATTTCTTGAATTACGCAAAGTACTCATAGAGACGTTTTGTTGGTACTCAAATGACAGGTCTGTGATAGTAACAGAGGAAAAAGCAGTATATTAAGAAAATTTTAACTTCTTGATATACGCAAAGTACTCATAGAGACGTTTTGTTGTAACTCAAATGACAGATCTGTGATAGTAACAGAGGAAAAAGCAGAATATTCCGAAAATTTTAATTTCTTGATTTAAGCAAAGTGCTCGTAGAGACGTTTTGTTGTTACTCAAATGACAGATCTGTCATAGTAACAGAGGAAAAAGAGAAAAATTCCTAAAATTTTGATTTCTTGACTTACGCAAAGTGCTCGTAGAGACGTTTTGTTGCTACTCAAATGAAAGATCTGTGATAGTAATAGAGTAAAATGGAAAAAATTCCGAAAATTTTAATTTCTTGATTTACGCAAAGTACTCGTAGAGACGTTTTGTTGGTACTCAAATGACAGATCTGTGATAGTAACAGAGGAAAAAGCAAAATATTCCGAAAATTTTAATTTCTTGATTTACGCAAAGTACTCGTAGAGGCGTTTTGTTGTTACTCAAATGACAGATCTGTGATAGTAACAGAGGAAAAAGCAAAATATTCCGAAAATTTTAATTTCTCAATTTACGCAAAGTGCTCGTAGAGACGTTTTGTTGTTACTCAAATGAAAGATCTGTGATAGTAATAGAGTAAAATGGAAAAAAATCCGAAAATTTTAATTTCTTGATTTACGCAAACTACTCGTAGAGACGTTTTGTTGGTACTCAAATGACAGATCTGTGATAGTAACAAAGGAAAACGCAAAATATTCCGAAAATTTTAATTTCTTGATTTACGCAAAGTACTCGTAGAGACGTTTTGTTGTTACTCAAATGACAGATCTGTGATAGTAACAGAGGAAAATACAAAATATTCCGAAAATTTTAATTTCTTGATATACGCAAAGTACTCGTAGAAACGTTTTGTTGTTACTCAAATGACAGATCTGTGATAGTAACAGAGGAAAAAGCAAAATATTCCAAAAATTTTAGTTTCTTGATTTACGCAAAGTACTCGTAGAGACGTTCTGTTGCTACTCAAATGAAAGATCTGTGATAGTAATAGAGTAAAATGGAAAAAATTCCGAAAATTTTGATTTTTCGATTTACGCAAAGTGCTCGTAGGGACGTTTTGTTGTTACTCAAATGACAGATCTGTCATAGTAACAGAGGAAAAAGAGAAAAATTCCGAAAATTTTAATTTCTTGAATTACGCAAAGTACTCATAGAGACGTTTTGCTGGTACTCAAATGACAGATCTGTGATAGTAACAGAGGAAAAAGCAGTATATTAAGAAAATTTTAACTTCTTGATATACGCAAAGTACTCATAGAGACGTTTTGTTGTTACTCAAATGACAGATCTGTGATAGTAACAGAGGAAAAAGCAGAATATTCCGAAAATTTTAATTTCTTGATTTAAGCAAAGTGCTCGTAGAGACGTTTTGTTGTTACTCAAATGACAGATCTGTCATAGTAACAGAGGAAAAAGAGAAAAATTCCTAAAATTTTGATTTCTTGACTTACGCAAAGTGCTCGTAGAGACGTTTTGTTGCTACTCAAATGAAAGATCTGTGATAGTAATAGAG
The DNA here is from genome assembly GCA_959613385.1 of Geotrupes spiniger. Lineage (NCBI taxonomy): Eukaryota > Metazoa > Arthropoda > Insecta > Coleoptera > Geotrupidae > Geotrupes > Geotrupes spiniger. The sequence goes on from CAUIJQ010000006.1 coordinate 956,686, forward strand.
TAAAATGGAAAAAATTCCGAAAATTTTAATTTCTTGATTTACGCAAAGTACTCGTAGAGACGTTTTGTTGGTACTCAAATGACAGATCTGTGATAGTAACAGAGGAAAAAGCAAAATATTCCGAAAATTTTAATTTCTTGATTTACGCAAAGTACTCGTAGAGGCGTTTTGTTGTTACTCAAATGACAGATCTGTGATAGTAACAGAGGAAAAAGCAAAATATTCCGAAAATTTTAATTTCCCAATTTACGCAAAGTGCTCGTAGAGACGTTTTGTTGTTACTCAAATGAAAGATCTGTGATAGTAATAGAGTAAAATGAAAAAAAAATCCGAAAATTTTAATTTCTTGATTTACGCAAACTACTCGTAGAGACGTTTTGTTGGTACTCAAATGACAGATCTGTGATAGTAACAAAGGAAAACGCAAAATATTCCGAAAATTTTAATTTTTTGATTTACGCAAAGTACTCGTAGAGACGTTTTGTTGTTACTCAAATGACAGATCTGTGATAGTAACAGAGGAAAATACAAAATATTCCGAAAATTTTAATTTCTTGATATACGCAAAGTACTCGTAGAAACGTTTTGTTGTTACTCAAATGACAGATCTGTGATAGTAACAGAGGAAAAAGCAAAATATTCCAAAAATTTTAATTTCTTGATTTACGCAAAGTACTCGTAGAGACGTTCTGTTGCTACTCAAATGAAAGATCTGTGATAGTAATAGAGTAAAATGGAAAAAAATCCGAAAATTTTGATTTTTCGATTTACGCAAAGTGCTCGTAGAGACGTTTTGTTGTTACTCAAATGACAGATCTGTCATAGTAACAGAGGAAAAAGAGAAAAATTCCTAAAATTTTGATTTCTTGACTTACGCAAAGTGCTGGTAGAGACGTTTGGTTGCTACTCAAATGAAAGATCTGTGATAGTAATAGAGTAAAATGGAAAAAAATCCGAAAATTTTAATTTCTTGATTTACGCAAACTACTCATCGAGACGTTTTGTTGGTACTCAAATGACAGATCTGTGATAGTAACAGAAGAAAAAGCAAAATATTCCGAAAATTTTATTTTCTTGATTTACGCAAAGTACTCGTAGAGACGTTTTGTTGTTACTCAAATGACAGATCTGTGATAGTAACAGAGGAAAAAGCAAAATATTCCGAAAATTTTATTTTCTTGATTTACGCAAAGTACTCGTAGAGACGTTTTGTTGTTACTCAAATGACAGATCTGTGATAGTAACAGAGGAAAAAGCAAAATATTCCAAAAATTTTAATTTCTTGATTTACGCAAAGTACTCGTAGAGACGTTCTGTTGCTACTCAAATGAAAGATCTGTGATAGTAATAGAGTAAAATGGAAAAAATTCCGAAAATTTTGATTTTTCGATTTACGCAAAGTGCTCGTAGAGACGTTTTGTTGTTACTCAAATGACAGATCTGTCATAGTAACAGAGGAAAAAGAGAAAAATTCCTAAAATTTTGATTTCTTGACTTACGCAAAGTGCTCGTAGAGACGTTTGGTTGCTACTCAAATGAAAGATCTGTGATAGTAATAGAGTAAAATGGAAAAAATTCCGAAAATTTTAATTTCTTGATTTACGCAAAGTACTCATAGAGACGTTTTGATGGTACTCAAATGACAGATCTGTGATAGTAACAGAGGAAAAAGCAAAATATTCCGAAAATTTCAATTTCTCAATTTACGCACAGTGCTCGTAGAGACGTTTTGTTGTTACTCAAATGACAGATCTGTGATAGTAACAGAGGAAAATACAAAATATTCCGAAAATTTTAATTTCTTGATATACGCAAAGTACTCGTAGAAACGTTTTGTTGTTAATCAAATGACAGATCTGTGATAGTAACAGAGGAAAAGGCAAAATATTCCAAAAATTTTAATTTCTTGATTTACGCAAAGTACTCGTAGAGGCGTTTTGTTGTTACTCAAATGACAGATCTGTGATAGTAACAGAGGAAAAAGCAAAATATTCCGAAAATTTCAATTTCTCAATTTACGCACAGTGCTCGTAGAGACGTTTTGTTGTTACTCAAATGACAGATCTGTGATAGTAACAGAGGAAAATACAAAATATTCCGAAAATTTTAATTTCTTGATATACGCAAAGTACTCGTAGAAACGTTTTGTTGTTAATCAAATGACAGATCTGTGATAGTAACAGAGGAAAAGGCAAAATATTCCAAAAATTTTAATTTCTTGATTTACGCAAAGTACTCGTAGAGACGTTTTGTTGCAACTCAAGTGAAAGATCTGTGATAGTAATAGAGTAAAATGGAGAAAATTCCGAAAATTTTAATTTCTTGAATTACGCAAAGTACTCATAGAGACGTTTTGTTGGTACTCAAATGACAGATCTGTGATAGTAACAGAGGAAAAAGCAGTATATTAATAAAATTTTAACTTCTTGATATACGCAAAGTACTCATAGAGACGTTTTGTTGTTACTCAAATGACAGATCTGTGATAGTAACAGAGGAAAAAGCAGAATATTCCGAAAATTTTAATTTCTTGATTTACGCAAAGTACTCGTAGAGACGTTTTGTTGGTACTCAAATGACAGATCTGTGATAGTAACAGAGGAAAAAGCAAAATATTCCGAAAATTTTAATTTCTTGATTTACGCAAAGTACTCGTAGAGGCGTTTTGTTGTTACTCAAATGACAGATCTGTGATAGTAACAGAGGAAAAAGCAAAATATTCCGAAAATTTTAATTTCTCAATTTACGCAAAGTGCTCGTAGAGACGTTTTGTTGTTACTCAAATGAAAGATCTGTGATAGTAATAGAGTAAAATGGAAAAAAATCAGAAAATTTTAATTTCTTGATTTACGCAAACTACTCGTAGAGACGTTTTGTTGGTACTCAAATGACAGATCTGTGATAGTAACAAAGGAAAACGCAAAATATTCCGAAAATTTTAATTTTTTGATTTACGCAAAGTACTCGTAGAGACGTTTTGTTGTTACTCAAATGACAGATCTGTGATAGTAACAGAGGAAAATACAAAATATTCCGAAAATTTTAATTTCTTGATATACGCAAAGTACTCGTAGAAACGTTTTGTTGTTACTCAAATGACAGATCTGTGATAGTAACAGAGGAAAAAGCAAAATATTCCAAAAATTTTAATTTCTTGATTTACGCAAAGTACTCGTAGAGACGTTCTGTTGCTACTCAAATGAAAGATCTGTGATAGTAATAGAGTAAAATGGAAAAAAATCCGAAAATTTTGATTTTTCGATTTACGCAAAGTGCTCGTAGAGACGTTTTGTTGTTACTCAAATGACAGATCTGTCATAGTAACAGAGGAAAAAGAGAAAAATTCCTAAAATTTTGATTTCTTGACTTACGCAAAGTGCTCGTAGAGACGTTTGGTTGCTACTCAAATGAAAGATCTGTGATAGTAATAGAGTAAAATGGAAAAAAATCCGAAAATTTTAATTTCTTGATTTACGCAAACTACTCATCGAGACGTTTTGTTGGTACTCAAATGACAGATCTGTGATAGTAACAGAAGAAAAAGCAAAATATTCCGAAAATTTTATTTTCTTGATTTACGCAAAGTACTCGTAGAGACGTTTTGTTGTTACTCAAATGACAGATCTGTGATAGTAACAGAGGAAAAAGCAAAATATTCCGAAAATTTTATTTTCTTGATTTACGCAAAGTACTCGTAGAGACGTTTTGTTGTTACTCAAATGACAGATCTGTGATAGTAACAGAGGAAAAAGCAAAATATTCCAAAAATTCTAATTTCTTGATTTACGCAAAGTACTCGTAGAGACGTTCTGTTGCTACTCAAATGAAAGATCTGTGATAGTAATAGAGTAAAATGGAAAAAATTCCGAAAATTTTGATTTTTCGATTTACGCAAAGTGCTCGTAGAGACGTTTTGTTGTTACTCAAATGACAGATCTGTCATAGTAACAGAGGAAAAAGAGAAAAATTCCTAAAATTTTGATTTCTTGACTTACGCAAAGTGCTCGTAGAGACGTTTGGTTGCTACTCAAATGAAAGATCTGTGATAGTAATAGAGTAAAATGGAAAAAATTCCGAAAATTTTAATTTCTTGATTTACGCAAAGTACTCATAGAGACGTTTTGATGGTACTCAAATGACAGATCTGTGATAGTAACAGAGGAAAAAGCAAAATATTCCGAAAATTTCAATTTCTCAATTTACGCACAGTGCTCGTAGAGATGTTTTGTTGTTACTCAAATGACAGATCTGTGATAGTAACAGAGGAAAAAGCAGAATATTCCGAAAATTTTAATTTCTTGATTTAAGCAAAGTGCTCGTAGAGACGTTTTGTTGTTACTCAAATGACAGATCTGTCATAGTAACAGAGGAAAAAGAGAAAAATTCCTAAAATTTTGATTTCTTGACTTACGCAAAGTGCTCGTAGAGACGTTTTGTTGCTACTCAAATGAAAGATCTGTGATAGTAATAGAGTAAAATGGAAAAAATTCCGAAAATTTTAATTTCTTGATTTACGCAAAGTACTCGTAGAGACGTTTTGTTGGTACTCAAATGACAGATCTGTGATAGTAACAGAGGAAAAAGCAAAATATTCCGAAAATTTTAATTTCTTGATTTACGCAAAGTACTCGTAGAGGCGTTTTGTTGTTACTCAAATGACAGATCTGTGATAGTAACAGAGGAAAAAGCAAAATATTCCGAAAATTTTAATTTCCCAATTTACGCAAAGTGCTCGTAGAGACGTTTTGTTGTTACTCAAATGAAAGATCTGTGATAGTAATAGAGTAAAATGAAAAAAAATCCGAAAATTTTAATTTCTTGATTTACGCAAACTTCTCGTAGAGACGTTTTGTTGGTACTCAAATGACAGATCTGTGATAGTAACAAAGGAAAACGCAAAATATTCCGAAAATTTTAATTTTTTGATTTACGCAAAGTACTCGTAGAGACGTTTTGTTGTTACTCAAATGACAGATCTGTGATAGTAACAGAGGAAAATACAAAATATTCCGAAAATTTTAATTTCTTGATATACGCAAAGTACTCGTAGAAACGTTTTGTTGTTACTCAAATGACAGATCTGTAATAGTAACAGAGGAAAAAGCAAAATATTCCAAAAATTTTAATTTCTTGATTTACGCAAAGTACTCGTAGAGACGTTCTGTTGCTACTCAAATGAAAGATCTGTGATAGTAATAGAGTAAAATGGAAAAAAATCCGAAAATTTTGATTTTTCGATTTACGCAAAGTGCTCGTAGAGACGTTTTGTTGTTACTCAAATGACAGATCTGTCATAGTAACAGAGGAAAAAGAGAAAAATTCCTAAAATTTTGATTTCTTGACTTACGCAAAGTGCTCGTAGAGACGTTTGGTTGCTACTCAAATGAAAGATCTGTGATAGTAATAGAGTAAAATGGAAAAAAATCCGAAAATTTTAATTTCTTGATTTACGCAAACTACTCATCGAGACGTTTTGTTGGTACTCAAATGACAGATCTGTGATAGTAACAGAAGAAAAAGCAAAATATTCCGAAAATGTTATTTTCTTGATTTACGCAAAGTACTCGTAGAGACGTTTTGTTGTTACTCAAATGACAGATCTGTGATAGTAACAGAGGAAAAAGCAAAATATTCCGAAAATTTTATTTTCTTGATTTACGCAAAGTACTCGTAGAGACGTTTTGTTGTTACTCAAATGACAGATCTGTGATAGTAACAGAGGAAAAAGCAAAATATTCCAAAAATTTTAATTTCTTGATTTACGCAAAGTACTCGTAGAGACGTTCTGTTGCTACTCAAATGAAAGATCTGTGATAGTAATAGAGTAAAATGGAAAAAATTCCGAAAATTTTGATTTTTCGATTTACGCAAAGTGCTCGTAGAGACGTTTTGTTGTTACTCAAATGACAGATCTGTCATAGTAACAGAGGAAAAAGAGAAAAATTCCTAAAATTTTGATTTCTTGACTTACGCAAAGTGCTCGTAGAGACGTTTGGTTGCTACTCAAATGAAAGATCTGTGATAGTAATAGAGTAAAATGGAAAAAATTCCGAAAATTTTAATTTCTTGATTTACGCAAAGTACTCATAGAGACGTTTTGATGGTACTCAAATGACAGATCTGTGATAGTAACAGAGGAAAAAGCAAAATATTCCGAAAATTTCAATTTCTCAATTTACGCACAGTGCTCGTAGAGACGTTTTGTTGTTACTCAAATGACAGATCTGTGATAGTAACACAGGAAAATACAAAATATTCCGAAAATTTTAATTTCTTGATATACGCAAAGTACTCGTAGAAACGTTTTGTTGTTAATCAAATGACAGATCTGTGATAGTAACAGAGGAAAAGGCAAAATATTCCAAAAATTTTAATTTCTTGATTTACGCAAAGTACTCGTAGAGGCGTTTTGTTGTTACTCAAATGACAGATCTGTGATAGTAACAGAGGAAAAAGCAAAATATTCCGAAAATTTCAATTTCTCAATTTACGCACAGTGCTCGTAGAGACGTTTTGTTGTTACTCAAATGACAGATCTGTGATAGTAACAGAGGAAAATACAAAATATTCCGAAAATTTTAATTTCTTGATATACGCAAAGTACTCGTAGAAACGTTTTGTTGTTAATCAAATGACAGATCTGTGATAGTAACAGAGGAAAAGGCAAAATATTCCAAAAATTTTAATTTCTTGATTTACGCAAAGTACTCGTGGAGACGTTTTGTTGCTACTCAAATGAAAGATCTGTCATAGTAACAGAGGAAAAAGAGAAAAATTCCTAAAATTTTGATTTCTTGACTTACGCAAAGTGCTCGTAGAGACGTTTTGTTGCTGCTCAAATGAAAGATCTGTGATAGTAATAGAGTAAAATGGAAAAAATTCCGAAAATTTTAATTTCTTGATTTACGCAAAGTACTCGTAGAGACGTTTTGTTGGTACTCAAATGACAGATCTGTGATAGTAACAGAGGAAAAAGCAAAATATTCCGAAAATTTTAATTTCTTGATTTACGCAAAGTACTCGTAGAGGCGTTTTGTTGTTACTCAAATGACAGATCTGTGATAGTAACAGAGGAAAAAGCAAAATATTCCGAAAATTTTAATTTCCCAATTTACGCAAAGTGCTGGTAGAGACGTTTTGTTGTTACTCAAATGAAAGATCTGTGATAGTAATAGAGTAAAATGAAAAAAAATCCGAAAATTTTAATTTCTTGATTTACGCAAATTACTCGTAGAGACGTTTTGTTGGTACTCAAATGACAGATCTGTGATAGTAACAAAGGAAAACGCAAAATATTCCGAAAATTTTAATTTTTTGATTTACGCAAAGTACTCGTAGAGACGTTTTGTTGTTACTCAAATGACAGATCTGTGATAGTAACAGAGGAAAATACAAAATATTCCGAAAATTTTAATTTCTTGATATACGCAAAGTACTCGTAGAAACGTTTTGTTGTTACTCAAATGACAGATCTGTGATAGTAACAGAGGAAAAAGCAAAATATTCCAAAAATTTTAATTTCTTGATTTACGCAAAGTACTCGTAGAGACGTTCTGTTGCTACTCAAATGAAAGATCTGTGATAGTAATAGAGTAAAATGGAAAAAAATCCGAAAATTTTGATTTTTCGATTTACGCAAAGTGCTCGTAGAGACGTTTTGTTGTTACTCAAATGACAGATCTGTCATAGTAACAGAGGAAAAAGAGAAAAATTCCTAAAATTTTGATTTCTTGACTTACGCAAAGTGCTCGTAGAGACGTTTGGTTGCTACTCAAATGAAAGATCTGTGATAGTAATAGAGTAAAATGGAAAAAAATCCGAAAATTTTAATTTCTTGATTTACGCAAACTACTCATCGAGACGTTTTGTTGGTACTCAAATGACAGATCTGTGATAGTAACAGAAGAAAAAGCAAAATATTCCGAAAATTTTATTTTCTTGATTTACGCAAAGTACTCGTAGAGACGTTTTGTTGTTACTCAAATGACAGATCTGTGATAGTAACAGAGGAAAAAGCAAAATATTCCGAAAATTTTATTTTCTTGATTTACGCAAAGTACTCGTAGAGACGTTTTGTTGTTACTCAAATGACAGATCTGTGATAGTAACAGAGGAAAAAGCAAAATATTCCAAAAATTTTAATTTCTTGATTTACGCAAAGTACTCGTAGAGACGTTCTGTTGCTACTCAAATGAAAGATCTGTGATAGTAATAGAGTAAAATGGAAAAAATTCCGAAAATTTTGATTTTTCGATTTACGCAAAGTGCTCGTAGAGACGTTTTGTTGTTACTCAAATGACAGATCTGTCATAGTAACAGAGGAAAAAGAGAAAAATTCCTAAAATTTTGATTTCTTGACTTACGCAAAGTGCTCGTAGAGACGTTTGGTTGCTACTCAAATGAAAGATCTGTGATAGTAATAGAGTAAAATGGAAAAAATTCCGAAAATTTTAATTTCTTGATTTACGCAAAGTACTCATAGAGACGTTTTGATGGTACTCAAATGACAGATCTGTGATAGTAACAAAGGAAAAAGCAAAATATTCCGAAAATTTCAATTTCTCAATTTACGCACAGTGCTCGTAGAGACGTTTTGTTGTTACTCAAATGACAGATCTGTGATAGTAACAGAGGAAAATACAAAATATTCCGAAAATTTTAATTTCTTGATATACGCAAAGTACTCGTAGAAACGTTTTGTTGTTAATCAAATGACAGATCTGTGATAGTAACAGAGGAAAAGGCAAAATATTCCAAAAATTTTAATTTCTTGATTTACGCAAAGTACTCGTAGAGACGTTTTGTTGCTACTCAAATGAAAGATCTGTGATAGTAATAGAGTAAAATGGAGAAAATTCCGAAAATTTTAATTTCTTGAATTACGCAAAGTACTCATAGAGACGTTTTGTTGGTACTCAAATGACAGATCTGTGATAGTAACAGAGGAAAAAGCAGTATATTAATAAAATTTTAACTTCTTGATATACGCAAAGTACTCATAGAGACGTTTTGTTGTTACTCAAATGACAGATCTGTCATAGTAACAGAGGAAAAAGAGAAAAATTCCTAAAATTTTGATTTCTTGACTTACGCAAAGTGCTCGTAGAGACGTTTTGTTGCTACTCAAATGAAAGATCTGTGATAGTAATAGAGTAAAATGGAAAAAATTCCGAAAATTTTAATTTCTTGATTTACGCAAAGTACTCGTAGAGACGTTTTGTTGGTACTCAAATGACAGATCTGTGATAGTAACAGAGGAAAAAGCAAAATATTCCGAAAATTTTAATTTCTCAATTTACGCAAAGTGCTCGTAGAGACGTTTTGTTGTTACTCAAATGAAAGATCTGTGATAGTAATAGAGTAAAATGGAAAAAAATCCGAAAATTTTAATTTCTTGATTTACGCAAACTACTCGTAGAGACGTTTTGTTGGTACTCAAATGACAGATCTGTGATAGTAACAAAGGAAAACGCAAAATATTCCGAAAATTTTAATTTCTTGATTTACGCAAAGTACTCGTAGAGACGTTTTGTTGTTACTCAAATGACAGATCTGTGATAGTAACAGAGGAAAATACAAAATATTCCGAAAATTTTAATTTCTTGATATACGCAAAGTACTCGTAGAAACGTTTTGTTGTTACTAAAATGACAGATCTGTGATAGTAACAGAGGAAAAAGCAAAATATTCCAAAAATTTTAATTTCTTGATTTACGCAAAGTACTCGTAGAGACGTTCTGTTGCTACTCAAATGAAAGATCTGTGATAGTAATAGAGTAAAATGGAAAAAAATCCGAAAATTTTGATTTTTCGATTTACGCAAAGTGCTCGTAGAGACGTTTTGTTGTTACTCAAATGACAGATCTGTCATAGTAACAGAGGAAAAAGAGAAAAATTCCTAAAATTTTGATTTCTTGACTTACGCAAAGTGCTCGTAGAGACGTTTGGTTGCTACTCAAATGAAAGATCTGTGATAGTAATAGAGTAAAATGGAAAAAAATCCGAAAATTTTAATTTCTTGATTTACGCAAACTACTCATCGAGACGTTTTGTTGGTACTCAAATGACAGATCTGTGATAGTAACAGAAGAAAATGCAAAATATTCCGAAAATTTTATTTTCTTGATTTACGCAAAGTACTCGTAGAGACGTTTTGTTGTTACTCAAATGACAGATCTGTGATCGTAACAGAGGAAAAAGCAAAATATTCCGAAAATTTTAATTTCCCAATTTACGCAAAGTGCTGGTAGAGACGTTTTGTTGTTACTCAAATGAAAGATCTGTGATAGTAATAGAGTAAAATGAAAAAAAATCCGAAAATTTTAATTTCTTGATTTACGCAAATTACTCGTAGAGACGTTTTGTTGGTACTCAAATGACAGATCTGTGATAGTAACAAAGGAAAACGCAAAATATTCCGAAAATTTTAATTTTTTGATTTACGCAAAGTACTCGTAGAGACGTTTTGTTGTTACTCAAATGACAGATCTGTGATAGTAACAGAGGAAAATACAAAATATTCCGAAAATTTTAATTTCTTGATATACGCAAAGTACTCGTAGAAACGTTTTGTTGTTACTCAAATGACAGATCTGTGATAGTAACAGAGGAAAAAGCAAAATATTCCAAAAATTTTAATTTCTTGATTTACGCAAAGTACTCGTAGAGACGTTCTGTTGCTACTCAAATGAAAGATCTGTGATAGTAATAGAGTAAAATGGAAAAAAATCCGAAAATTTTGATTTTTCGATTTACGCAAAGTGATCGTAGAGACGTTTTGTTGTTACTCAAATGACAGATCTGTCATAGTAACAGAGGAAAAAGAGAAAAATTCCTAAAATTTTGATTTCTTGACTTACGCAAAGTGCTCGTAGAGACGTTTGGTTGCTACTCAAATGAAAGATCTGTGATAGTAATAGAGTAAAATGGAAAAAAATCCGAAAATTTTAATTTCTTGATTTACGCAAACTACTCATCGAGACGTTTTGTTGGTACTCAAATGACAGATCTGTGATAGTAACAGAAGAAAAAGCAAAATATTCCGAAAATTTTATTTTCTTGATTTACGCAAAGTACTCGTAGAGACGTTTTGTTGTTACTCAAATGACAGATCTGTGATAGTAACAGAGGAAAAAGCAAAATATTCCGAAAATTTTATTTTCTTGATTTACGCAAAGTACTCGTAGAGACGTTTTGTTGTTACTCAAATGACAGATCTGTGATAGTAACAGAGGAAAAAGCAAAATATTCCAAAAATTTTAATTTCTTGATTTACGCAAAGTACTCGTAGAGACGTTCTGTTGCTACTCAAATGAAAGATCTGTGATAGTAATAGAGTAAAATGGAAAAAATTCCGAAAATTTTGATTTTTCGATTTACGCAAAGTGCTCGTAGAGACGTTTTGTTGTTACTCAAATGACAGATCTGTCATAGTAACAGAGGAAAAAGAGAAAAATTCCTAAAATTTTGATTTCTTGACTTACGCAAAGTGCTCGTAGAGACGTTTGGTTGCTACTCAAATGAAAGATCTGTGATAGTAATAGAGTAAAATGGAAAAAATTCCGAAAATTTTAATTTCTTGATTTACGCAAAGTACTCATAGAGACGTTTTGATGGTACTCAAATGACAGATCTGTGATAGTAACAAAGGAAAAAGCAAAATATTCCGAAAATTTCAATTTCTCAATTTACGCACAGTGCTCGTAGAGACGTTTTGTTGTTACTCAAATGACAGATCTGTGATAGTAACAGAGGAAAATACAAAATATTCCGAAAATTTTAATTTCTTGATATACGCAAAGTACTCGTAGAAACGTTTTGTTGTTAATCAAATGACAGATCTGTGATAGTAACAGAGGAAAAGGCAAAATATTCCAAAAATTTTAATTTCTTGATTTACGCAAAGTACTCGTAGAGACGTTTTGTTGCTACTCAAATGAAAGATCTGTGATAGTAATAGAGTAAAATGGAGAAAATTCCGAAAATTTTAATTTCTTGAATTACGCAAAGTACTCATAGAGACGTTTTGTTGGTACTCAAATGACAGATCTGTGATAGTAACAGAGGAAAAAGCAGTATATTAATAAAATTTTAACTTCTTGATATACGCAAAGTACTCATAGAGACGTTTTGTTGTTACTCAAATGACAGATCTGTCATAGTAACAGAGGAAAAAGAGAAAAATTCCTAAAATTTTGATTTCTTGACTTACGCAAAGTGCTCGTAGAGACGTTTTGTTGCTACTCAAATGAAAGATCTGTGATAGTAATAGAGTAAAATGGAAAAAATTCCGAAAATTTTAATTTCTTGATTTACGCAAAGTACTCGTAGAGACGTTTTGTTGGTACTCAAATGACAGATCTGTGATAGTAACAGAGGAAAAAGCAAAATATTCCGAAAATTTTAATTTCTCAATTTACGCAAAGTGCTCGTAGAGACGTTTTGTTGTTACTCAAATGAAAGATCTGTGATAGTAATAGAGTAAAATGGAAAAAAATCCGAAAATTTTAATTTCTTGATTTACGCAAACTACTCGTAGAGACGTTTTGTTGGTACTCAAATGACAGATCTGTGATAGTAACAAAGGAAAACGCAAAATATTCCGAAAATTTTAATTTCTTGATTTACGCAAAGTACTCGTAGAGACGTTTTGTTGTTACTCAAATGACAGATCTGTGATAGTAACAGAGGAAAATACAAAATATTCCGAAAATTTTAATTTCTTGATATACGCAAAGTACTCGTAGAAACGTTTTGTTGTTACTAAAATGACAGATCTGTGATAGTAACAGAGGAAAAAGCAAAATATTCCAAAAATTTTAATTTCTTGATTTACGCAAAGTACTCGTAGAGACGTTCTGTTGCTACTCAAATGAAAGATCTGTGATAGTAATAGAGTAAAATGGAAAAAAATCCGAAAATTTTGATTTTTCGATTTACGCAAAGTGCTCGTAGAGACGTTTTGTTGTTACTCAAATGACAGATCTGTCATAGTAACAGAGGAAAAAGAGAAAAATTCCTAAAATTTTGATTTCTTGACTTACGCAAAGTGCTCGTAGAGACGTTTGGTTGCTACTCAAATGAAAGATCTGTGATAGTAATAGAGTAAAATGGAAAAAAATCCGAAAATTTTAATTTCTTGATTTACGCAAACTACTCATCGAGACGTTTTGTTGGTACTCAAATGACAGATCTGTGATAGTAACAGAAGAAAATGCAAAATATTCCGAAAATTTTATTTTCTTGATTTACGCAAAGTACTCGTAGAGACGTTTTGTTGTTACTCAAATGACAGATCTGTGATCGTAACAGAGGAAAAAGCAAAATATTCCGAAAATTTTAATTTCTTGATATACGCAAAGTACTCGTAGAAACGTTTTGTTGTTACTCAAATGACAGATCTGTGATAGTAACAGAGGAAAAAGCAAAATATTCCAAAAATTTTAATTTCTTGATTTACGCAAAGTACTCGTAGAGACGTTCTGTTGCTACTCAAATGAAAGATCTGTGATAGTAATAGAGTAAAATGGAAAAAATTCCGAAAATTTTGATTTTTCGATTTACGCAAAGTGCTCGTAGGGACGTTTTGTTGTTACTCAAATGACAGATCTGTCATAGTAACAGAGGAAAAAGAGAAAAATTCCGAAAATTTTAATTTCTTGAATTACGCAAAGTACTCATAGAGACGTTTTGCTGGTACTCAAATGACAGATCTGTGATAGTAACAGAGGAAAAAGCAGTATATTAAGAAAATTTTAACTTCTTGATATACGCAAAGTACTCATAGAGACGTTTTGTTGTTACTCAAATGACAGATCTGTGATAGTAACAGAGGAAAAAGCAGAATATTCCGAAAATTTTAATTTCTTGATTTAAGCAAAGTGCTCGTAGAGACGTTTTGTTGTTACTCAAATGACAGATCTGTCATAGTAACAGAGGAAAAAGAGAAAAATTCCTAAAATTTTGATTTCTTGACTTACGCAAAGTGCTCGTAGAGACGTTTTGTTGCTACTCAAATGAAAGATCTGTGATAGTAATAGAGTAAAATGGAAAAAATTCCGAAAATTTTAATTTCTTGATTTACGCAAAGTACTCGTAGAGACGTTTTGTTGGTACTCAAATGACAGATCTGTGATAGTAACAGAGGAAAAAGCAAAATATTCCGAAAATTTTAATTTCTTGATTTACGCAAAGTACTCGTAGAGGCGTTTTGTTGTTACTCAAATGACAGATCTGTGATAGTAACAGAGGAAAAAGCAAAATATTCCGAAAATTTTAATTTCCCAATTTACGCAAAGTGCTCGTAGAGACGTTTTGTTGTTACTCAAATGAAAGATCTGTGATAGTAATAGAGTAAAATGAAAAAAAATCCGAAAATTTTAATTTCTTGATTTACGCAAACTACTCGTAGAGACGTTTTGTTGGTACTCAAATGACAGATCTGTGATAGTAACAAAGGAAAACGCAAAATATTCCGAAAATTTTAATTTTTTGATTTACGCAAAGTACTCGTAGAGACGTTTTGTTGTTACTCAAATGACAGATCTGTGATAGTAACAGAGGAAAATACAAAATATTCCGAAAATTTTAATTTCTTGATATACGCAAAGTACTCGTAGAAACGTTTTGTTGTTACTCAAATGACAGATCTGTGATAGTAACAGAGGAAAAAGCAAAATATTCAAAAAATTTTAATTTCTTGATTTACGCAAAGTACTCGTAGAGACGTTCTGTTGCTACTCAAATGAAAGATCTGTGATAGTAATAGAGTAAAATGGAAAAAAATCCGAAAATTTTGATTTTTCGATTTACGCAAAGTGCTCGTAGAGACGTTTTGTTGTTACTCAAATGACAGATCTGTCATAGTAACAGAGGAAAAAGAGAAAAATTCCTAAAATTTTGATTTCTTGACTTACGCAAAGTGCTCGTAGAGACGTTTGGTTGCTACTCAAATGAAAGATCTGTGATAGTAATAGAGTAAAATGGAAAAAAGTCCGAAAATTTTAATTTCTTGATTTACGCAAACTACTCATCGAGACGTTTTGTTGGTACTCAAATGACAGATCTGTGATAGTAACAGAAGAAAAAGCAAAATATTCCGAAAATTTTATTTTCTTGATTTACGCAAAGTACTCGTAGAGACGTTTTGTTGTTACTCAAATGACAGATCTGTGATAGTAACAGAGGAAAAAGCAAAATATTCCGAAAATTTTATTTTCTTGATTTACGCAAAGTACTCGTAGAGACGTTTTGTTGTTACTCAAATGACAGATCTGTGATAGTAACAGAGGAAAAAGCAAAATATTCCAAAAATTTTAATTTCTTGATTTACGCAAAGTACTCGTAGAGGCGTTTTGTTGTTACTCAAATGACAGATCTGTGATAGTAACAGAGGAAAAAGCAAAATATTCCGAAAATTTCAATTTCTCAATTTACGCACAGTGCTCGTAGAGACGTTTTGTTGTTACTCAAATGACAGATCTGTGATAGTAACAGAGGAAAATACAAAATATTCCGAAAATTTTAATTTCTTGATATACGCAAAGTACTCGTAGAAACGTTTTGTTGTTAATCAAATGACAGATCTGTGATAGTAACAGAGGAAAAGGCAAAATATTCCAAAAATTTTAATTTCTTGATTTACGCAAAGTACTCGTAGAGACGTTCTGTTGCTACTCAAATGATAGATCTGTGATAGTAATAGAGTAAAATGGAAAAAATTCCGAAAATTTTGATTTTTCGATTTACGCAAAGTGCTCGTAGAGACGTTTTGTTGTTACTCAAATGACAGATCTGTCATAGTAACAGAGGAAAAAGAGAAAAATTCCTAAAATTTTGATTTCTTGACTTACGCAAAGTGCTCGTAGAGACGTTTGGTTGCTACTCAAATGAAAGATCTGTGATAGTAATAGAGTAAAACGGCAAAAAATCCGAAAATTTTAATTTATTGATTTACGCAAACTACTCATAGAGACGTTCTGTTGGTACTCAAATGACAGATCTGTGATAGTAACAGAGGAAAAAGCAAAATATTCCAAAAATTTTAATTTCTTGATTTACGCAAAGTACTCGTAGAGAAGTTCTGTTGCTACTCAAATGAAAGACCTGTGATAGCAATAGAGTAAAATGGAAAAAATTCCGAAAATTTTGATTTTTCGATTTACGCAAAGTGCTCGTAGAGACGTTTTGTTGTTACTCAAATGACAGATCTGTCATAGTAACCGAGGAAAAAGAGAAAAATTCCTAAAATTTTGATTTCTTGACTTACGCAAAGTGCTCGTAGAGACGTTTGGTTGCTACTCAAATGAAAGATCTGTGATAGTAATAGAGTAAAATGGAAAAAATTCCGAAAATTTTAATTTCTTGATTTACGCAAAGTACTCATAGAGACGTTTTGGTGGTACTCAAATGACAGATCTGTGATAGTAACAGAGGAAAAAGCAAAATATTCCGAAAATTTTAATTTCTCAATTTACGCAAAGTGCTCGTAGAGACGTTTTGTTGTTACTCAAATGACAGATCTGTGATAGTAACAGAGGAAAAAGCAAAATATTCCGAAAATTTTAATTTCTTGATATACGCAAAGTACTCGTAGAGACGTTTTGTTGTTATTCAAATGACAGATCTGTGATAGTAACAGAGGAAAAAGCAAAATATTCCGAAAATTTTAATTTCTTGATATACGCAAAGTACTCGTAGAAACGTTTTGTTGTTACTCAAATGACAGATCTGTGATAGTAACAGAGGAAAGAGCAAAATATTCCAAAAATTTTAATTTCTTGATTTACGCAAAGTGGCCGTAGAGACGTTCTGTTGCTACTCAAATCAAAGATCCGTGATAGTAATAGAGTAAAATGGAAAAAATTCCGAAAATATTGATTTCTCGATTTACACAAAGTGCTCGTAGAGACAGACGTTTTGTTGTTACTCAAATGATAGATCTGTAATATTAACAGAAGAAAAAGATAAAAATTCCTAAAATTTTGATTTCTTGACTTACGCAAAGTGCTCGTAGAGACGTTTTGTTGCTACTCAAATGAAAGATCTGTGATAGTAATAGAGTAAAATGGAGAAAATTCCGAAAATTTTAATTTCTTGAATTACGCAAAGTACTCATAGAGACGTTTTGTTGGTACTCAAATGACAGATCTGTGATAGTAACAGAGGAAAAAGCAAAATATTCCGAAAATTTTAATTTCTTGATATACGCAAAGTACTCGTAGAGACGTTTTGTTGTTACTCAAATGACAGATCTGTGATAGTAACAGAGGAAAAAGCAAAATATTCCGAAAATTTTAATTTCTTGATATACGCAAAGTACTCGTAGAAACGTTTTGTTCTTACTCAAATGACAGATCTGTGATAGTGATTTCTTGACTTACGCAAAGTGCTCGTAGAGACGTTTGGTTGCTACTCAAATGAAAGATCTGTGATAGTAATAGAGTAAAATGGAAAAAATTCCGAAAATTTTAATTTCTTGATTTACGCAAAGTACTCATAGAGACGTTTTGGTGGTACTCAAATGACAGATCTGTGATAGTAACAGAGGAAAAAGCAAAATATTCCGAAAATTTTAATTTCTCAATTTACGCAAAGTGCTCGTAGAGACGTTTTGTTGTTACTCAAATGACAGATCTGTGATAGTAACAGAGGAAAAAGCAAAATATTCCGAAAATTTTAATTTCTTGATATACGCAAAGTACTCGTAGAGACGTTTTGTTGTTATTCAAATGACAGATCTGTGATAGTAACAGAGGAAAAAGCAAAATATTCCGAAAATTTTAATTTCTTGATATACGCAAAGTACTCGTAGAAACGTTTTGTTGTTACTCAAATGACAGATCTGTGATAGTAACAGAGGAAAGAGCAAAATATTCCAAAAATTTTAATTTCTTGATTTACGCAAAGTGGCCGTAGAGACGTTCTGTTGCTACTCAAATCAAAGATCCGTGATAGTAATAGAGTAAAATGGAAAAAATTCCGAAAATATTGATTTCTCGATTTACACAAAGTGCTCGTAGAGACAGACGTTTTGTTGTTACTCAAATGATAGATCTGTAATATTAACAGAAGAAAAAGATAAAAATTCCTAAAATTTTGATTTCTTGACTTACGCAAAGTGCTCGTAGAGACGTTTTGTTGCTACTCAAATGAAAGATCTGTGATAGTAATAGAGTAAAATGGAGAAAATTCCGAAAATTTTAATTTCTTGAATTACGCAAAGTACTCATAGAGACGTTTTGTTGGTACTCAAATGACAGATCTGTGATAGTAACAGAGGAAAAAGCAAAATATTCCGAAAATTTTAATTTCTTGATATACGCAAAGTACTCGTAGAGACGTTTTGTTGTTACTCAAATGACAGATCTGTGATAGTAACAGAGGAAAAAGCAAAATATTCCGAAAATTTTAATTTCTTGATATACGCAAAGTACTCGTAGAAACGTTTTGTTCTTACTCAAATGACAGATCTGTGATAGTGATTTCTTGACTTACGCAAAGTGCTCGTAGAGACGTTTGGTTGCTACTCAAATGAAAGATCTGTGATAGTAATAGAGTAAAATGGAAAAAATTCCGAAAATTTTAATTTCTTGATTTACGCAAAGTACTCATAGAGACGTTTTGGTGGTACTCAAATGACAGATCTGTGATAGTAACAGAGGAAAAAGCAAAATATTCCGAAAATTTTAATTTCTCAATTTACGCAAAGTGCTCGTAGAGACGTTTTGTTGTTACTCAAATGACAGATCTGTGATAGTAACAGAGGAAAAAGCAAAATATTCCGAAAATTTTAATTTCTTGATATACGCAAAGTACTCGTAGAGACGTTTTGTTGTTATTCAAATGACAGATCTGTGATAGTAACAGAGGAAAAAGCAAAATATTCCGAAAATTTTAATTTCTTGATATACGCAAAGTACTCGTAGAAACGTTTTGTTGTTACTCAAATGACAGATCTGTGATAGTAACAGAGGAAAGAGCAAAATATTCCAAAAATTTTAATTTCTTGATTTACGCAAAGTGGCCGTAGAGACGTTCTGTTGCTACTCAAATCAAAGATCCGTGATAGTAATAGAGTAAAATGGAAAAAATTCCGAAAATATTGATTTCTCGATTTACACAAAGTGCTCGTAGAGACAGACGTTTTGTTGTTACTCAAATGATAGATCTGTAATATTAACAGAAGAAAAAGATAAAAATTCCTAAAATTTTGATTTCTTGACTTACGCAAAGTGCTCGTAGAGACGTTTTGTTGCTACTCAAATGAAAGATCTGTGATAGTAATAGAGTAAAATGGAGAAAATTCCGAAAATTTTAATTTCTTGAATTACGCAAAGTACTCATAGAGACGTTTTGTTGGTACTCAAATGACAGATCTGTGATAGTAACAGAGGAAAAAGCAAAATATTCCGAAAATTTTAATTTCTTGATATACGCAAAGTACTCGTAGAGACGTTTTGTTGTTACTCAAATGACAGATCTGTGATAGTAACAGAGGAAAAAGCAAAATATTCCGAAAATTTTAATTTCTTGATATACGCAAAGTACTCGTAGAAACGTTTTGTTCTTACTCAAATGACAGATCTGTGATAGTAACAGAGGAAAAAGCAAAATATTCCAAAAATTTTAATTTCTTGATTTACGCAAAGTGGTCGTAGAGACGTTCTGTTGCTACTCAAATCAAAGATCCGTGATAGTAATAGAGTAAAATTGAAAAAATTCCGAAAATATTGATTTCTCGATTTACACAAAGTGCTCGTAGAGACAGACGTTTTGTTGTTACTCAAATGATAGATCTGTAATATTAACAGAAGAAAAAGATAAAAATTCCTAAAATTTTGATTTCTTGACTTACGCAAAGTGCTCGTAGAGACGTTTTGTTGCTACTCAAATGAAAGAGCTGTGATAGTAATAGAGTAAAATGGAGAAAATTCCGAAAATTTTAATTTCTTGAATTACGCAAAGTACTCATAGAGACGTTTTGTTGGTACTCAAATGACAGATCTGTGATAGTAACAGAGGAAAAAGCAGAATATTAAGAAAATTTTAACTTCTTGATATACGCAAAGTACTCATAGAGACGTTTTGTTGTTACTCAAATGACAGATCTGTGATAGTAACAGAGGAAAAAGCAGAATATTCCGAAAATTTTAATTTCTTGATTTAAGCAAAGTGCTCGTAGAGACGTTTTGTTGTTACTCAAATGACAGATCTGTCATAGTAACTAGTAACAGAGGAAAAAGAGAAAATTCCTAAAATTTTGATGTCTTGACTTACGCAAAGTGCTCGTAGAGACGTTTTGTTGCTACTCAAATGAAAGATCTGTGATAGTAATAGAGTAAAATGGAAAAAATTCCGAAAATTTTAATTTCTTGATTTACGCAAAGTACTCGTAGAGACGTTTTGTTGGTACTCAAATGACAGATCTGTGATAGTAACAGAGGAAAAAGCAAAATATTCCGAAAATTTTAATTTCTTGATTTACGCAAAGTACTCGTAGAGGCGTTTTGTTGTTACTCAAATGACAGATCTGTGATAGTAACAGAGGAAAAAGCAAAATATTCCGAAAATTTTAATTTCTCAATTTACGCAAAGTGCTCGTAGAGACGTTTTGTTGTTACTCAAATGAAAGATCTGTGATAGTAATAGAGTAAAATGGAAAAAAATCCGAAAATTTTAATTTCTTGATTTACGCAAACTACTCGTAGAGACGTTTTGTTGGTACTCAAATGACAGATCTGTGATAGTAACAAAGGAAAACGCAAAATATTCCGAAAATTTTAATTTCTTGATTTAAGCAAAGTACTCGTAGAGACGTTTTGTTGTTACTCAAATGACAGATCTGTGATAGTAACAGAGGAAAATACAAAATATTCCGAAAATTTTAATTTCTTGATATACGCAAAGTACTCGTAGAAACGTTTTGTTGTTACTCAAATGACAGATCTGTGATAGTAACAGAGGAAAAAGCAAAATATTCCAAAAATTTTAATTTCTTGATTTACGCAAAGTACTCGTAGAGACGTTCTGTTGCTACTCAAATGAAAGATCTGTGATAGTAATAGAGTAAAATGGAAAAAATTCCGAAAATTTTGATTTTTCGATTTACGCAAAGTGCTCGTAGAGACGTTTTGTTGTTACTCAAATGACAGATCTGTCATAGTAACAGAGGAAAAAGAGAAAAATTCCGAAAATTTTAATTTCTTGAATTACGCAAAGTACTCATAGAGACGTTTTGTTGGTACTCAAATGACAGATCTGTGATAGTAACAGAGGAAAAAGCAGTATATTAAGAAAATTTTAACTTCTTGATATACGCAAAGTACTCATAGAGACGTTTTGTTGTTACTCAAATGACAGATCTGTCATAGTAACAGAGGAAAAAGAGAAAAATTCCTAAAATTTTGATTTCTTGACTTACGCAAAGTGCTCGTAGAGACGTTTGGTTGCTACTCAAATGAAAGATCTGTGATAGTAATAGAGTAACATGGAAAAAATTCCGAAAATTTTAATTCCTTGATTTACGCAAAGTACTCACAGAGACGTTTTGGTGGTACTCAAATGACAGATCTGTGATAGTAACAGAGGAAAAAGCAAAATATTCCGAAAATTTTTATTTCTCAATTTACGCAAAGTGCTCGTAGAGACGTTTTGTTGTTACTCAAATGACAGATCTGTGATAGTAACAGAGGAAAAAGCAAAATATTCCGAAAATTTTAATTTCTTGATATACGCAAAGTACTCGTAGAGACGTTTTGTTGTTACTCAAATGACAGATCTGTGATAGTAACAGAGGAAAAAGCAAAATATTCTAAAAATTTTAATTTCTTGATTTACGCAAAGTACTCGTAGAGACGTTCTGTTGCTACTCAAATGAAAGATCTGTGATAGTAATAGAGTAAAATGGAAAAAGTTCCGAAAATTTTGATTTTTCGATTTACGCAAAGTGCTCGTAGAGACGTTTTGTTGTTACTCAAATGACAGATCTGTCATAGTAACAGAGGAAAAAGAGAAAAATTCCTAAAATTTTGATTTCTTGACTTACGCAAAGTGCTCGTAGAGACGTTTGGTTGCTACTCAAATGAAAGATCTGTGATAGTAATAGAGTAAAATGGAAAAAATTCCGAAAATTTTAATTTTTCGATTTACGCAAAGTGCTCGTAGAGACGTTTTGTTGTTACTCAAATGACAGATCTGTTATAGTAACAGAGGAAAAAGAGAAAAATTCCTAAAATTTTGATTTCTTGACTTACGCAAAGTACTCGTAGAGACGTTCTGTTGCTACTCAAATGAAAGATCTGTGATAGTAATAGAGTAAAATGGAAAAAATTCCGAAAATTTTGATTTTTCGATTTACGCAAAGTGCTCGTAGAGACGTTTTGTTGTTACTCAAATGACAGATCTGTCATAGTAACAGAGGAAAAAGAGAAAAATTCCTAAAATTTTGATTTCTTGACTTACGCAAAGTGCTCGTAGAGACGTTTGGTTGCTACTCAAATGAAAGATCTGTGATAGTAATAGAGTAAAATGGAAAAAATTCCGAAAATTTTAATTTCTTGATTTACGCAAAGTTCTCATAGAAACGTTTTGGTGGTACTCAAATGACAGCTCTGTGATAGTAATAGAGTAAAATGGAAAAAATTCCGAAAATTTTGATTTTTCGATTTACGCAAAGTGCTCGTAGAGACGTTTTGTTGTTACTCAAATGACAGATCTGTCATAGTAACAGAGGAAAAAGAGAAAAATTCCTAAAATTTTGATTTCTTGACTTACGCAAAGTGCTTGTAGAGACGTTTGGTTGCTACTCAAATGAAAGATCTGTGATAGTAATAGAGTAACATGGAAAAAATTCCGAAAATTTTAATTTCTTGATTTACGCAAACTACTCATAGAGACGTTCTGTTGGTACTCAAATGACAGATCTGTGATAGTAACAGAGGAAAAAGCAAAATATTCCGAAAATTTTAATTTCTTGATTTACGCAAAGTACTCGTAGAGACGTTTTGTTGTTACTCAAATGACAGATCTGTGATAGTAACAGAGGAGAAAGCAAAATATTCCAAAAATTTTAATTTCTTGATTTACGCAAAGTACTCGTAGAGACGTTTTGGTGGTACTCAAATGACAGATCAGTGATAGTAACAGAGGAAAAAGCAAAATATTCCGAAAATTTTAATTTCTCAATTTACGCAAAGTGCTCGTAGAGACGTTTTGTTGTTACTCAAATGAAAGATCTGTGATAGTAATAGAGTAAAATGGAAAAAATTCCGAAAATTTTGATTTTTCGATTTACGCAAAGTGCTCGTAGAGACGTTTTGTTGTTACTCAAATGACAGATCTGTCATAGTAACAGAGGAAAAAGAGAAAAATTCCTAAAATTTTGATTTCTTGACTTACGCAAAGTGCTCGTAGAGACGTTTGGTTGCTACTCAAATGAAAGATCTGTGATAGTAATAGAGTAAAATGGAAAAAATTCCGAAAATTTTAATTTCTTGATTTACGCAAAGTACTCATAGAGATGTTTTGGTGGTACTCAAATGACAGATCTGTGATAGTAATAGAGTAAAATGGAAAAAATTCCGAAAATTTTGATTTTTCGATTTACGCAAAGTGCTCGTAGAGACGTTTTGTTGTTACTCAAATGACAGATCTGTCATAGTAACAGAGGAAACAGAGAAAAATTCCTAAAATTTTGATTTCTTGACTTACGCAAAGTGCTCGTAGAGACGTTTGGTTGCTACTCAAATGAAAGATCTGTGATAGTAATAGAGTAAAATGGAAAAAATTCCGAAAATTTTAATTTTTCGATTTACGCAAAGTGCTCGTAGAGACGTTTTGTTGTTACTCAAATGACAGATCTGTCATAGTAACAGAGGAAAAAGAGAAAAATTCCTAAAATTTTGATTTCTTGACTTACGCAAAGTACTCGTAGAGACGTTCTGTTGCTACTCAAATGAAAGATCTGTGATAGTAATAGAGTAAAATGGAAAAAATTCCGAAAATTTTGATTTTTCGATTTACGCAAAGTGCTCGTAGAGACGTTTTGTTGTTACTCAAATGACAGATCTGTCATAGTAACAGAGGAAAAAGAGAAAAATTCCTAAAATTTTGATTTCTTGACTTACGCAAAGTGCTCGTAGAGACGTTTGGTTGCTACTCAAATGAAAGATCTGTGATAGTAATAGAGTAAAATGGAAAAAATTCCGAAAATTTTAATTTCTTGATTTACGCAAAGTACTCATAGAGATGTTTTGGTGGTACTCAAATGACAAATCTGTGATAGTAATAGAGTAAAATGGAAAAAAATCCGAAAATTTTGATTTTTCGATTTACGCAAAGTGCTCGTAGAGACGTTTTGTTGTTACACAAATGACAGATCTGTCATAGTAACAGAGGAAAAAGAGAAAAATTCCTAAAATTTTGATTTCTTGACTTACGCAAAGTGCTCGTAGAGACGTTTGGTTGCTACTCAATGAAAGATCTGTGATAGTAATAGAGTAAAATGGAAAAAATTCCGAAAATTTTAATTTCTTGATTTACGCAAAGTACTCATAGAGACGTTTTGGTGGTACTCAAATGACAGATCTGTGATAGTAACAGAGGAAAAAGCAAAATATTCCGAAAATTTTAATTTCTCAATTTACGCAAAGTGCTCGTAGAGACGTTTTGTTGTTACTCAAATGACAGATCTGTGATATTAACAGAGGAAAAAGCAAAATATTCCGAAAATTTTAATTTCTTGATATACGCAAAGTACTCGTAGCGACGTTTTGTTGTTACTCAAATGACAGATCTGTGATAGTAACAGAGGAAAAAGCAAAATATTCCAAAAATTTTAATTTCTTGATTTACGCAAAGTGGTCGTAGAGACGTTCTGTTGCTACTCAAATCAAAGATCCGTGATAGTAATAGAGTAAAATGGAAAAAATTCCGAAAATATTGATTTCTCGATTTACACAAAGTGCTCGTAGAGACAGACGTTTTGTTGTTACTCAAATGATAGATCTGTAATAGTAACAGAAGAAAAAGATAAAAATTCCTAAAATTTTGATTTCTTGACTTACGCAAAGTGCTCGTAGAGACGTTTTGTTGCTACTCAAATGTAAGATCTGTGATAGTAATAGACTAAAATTGAAAAAATTCCGAAAATTTTAATTTCTTGAATTACGCAAAGTACTCATAGAGACGTTTTGTTGGTACTCAAATGACAGATCTGTGATAGTAACAGAGGAAAAAGCAGTATATTAAGAAAATTTTAACTTCTGGATATACGCAAAGTACTCATAGAGACGTTTTGTTGTTACTCAAATGACAGATCTGTGATAGTAACAGAGGAAAAGGCAGAATATTCCGAAAATTTTAATTTCTTGATTTAAGCAAAGTGCTCGTAGAGACGTTTTGTTGTTACTCAAATGACAGATCTGTCATAGTAACAGAGGAAAAAGAGAAAAATTCCTAAAATTTTGATTTCTTGACTTACGCAAAGTGCTCGTAGAGACGTTTGGTTGCTACTCAAATGAAAGATCTGTGATAGTAATAGAGTAAAATGGAAAAAATTCCGAAAATTTTAATTTCTTGATTTACGCAAAGTACTCATAGAGACGTTTTGGTGGTACTCAAATGACAGATCTGTGATAGTAACAGAGGAAAAAGCAAAATATTCCGAAAATTTTAATTTCTCAATTTACGCAAAGTGCTCGTAGAGACGTTTTGTTGTTACTCAAATGACAGATCGGTGATAGTAACAGAGGAAAAAGCAAAATATTCCGAAAATTTTAATTTCTTGATATACGCAAAGTACTCGTAGAGACGTTTTGTTGTTACTCAAATGACAGATCTGTCATAGTAACAGAGGAAAAAGAGAAAAATTCCTAAAATTTTGATTTCTTGACTTACGCAAAGTGCTCGTAGAGACGTTTTGTTGCTACTCAAATGAAATATCTGTGATAGTAATAGAGTAAAATGGAAAAAATTCCGAAAATTTTAATTTCTTGATTTACGCAAAGTACTCGTAGAGACGTTTTGTTGGTACTCAAATGACAGATCTGTGATAGTAACAGAGGAAAAAGCAAAATATTCCGAAAATTTTAATTTCTTGATTTACGCAAAGTACTCGTAGAGGCGTTTTGTTGTTACTCAAATGACAGATCTGTGATAGTAACAGAGGAAAAAGCAAAATATTCCGAAAATTTTAATTTCTCAATTTACGCAAAGTGCTCGTAGAGACGTTTTGTTGTTACTCAAATGAAAGATCTGTGATAGTAATAGAGTAAAATGGAAAAAAATCCGAAAATTTTAATTTCTTGATTTACGCAAACTACTCGTAGAGACGTTTTGTTGGTACTCAAATGACAGATCTGTGATAGTAACAAAGGAAAACGCAAAATATTCCGAAAATTTTAATTTCTTGATTTACGCAAAGTACTCGTAGAGACGTTTTGTTGTTACTCAAATGACAGATCTGTGATAGTAACAGAGGAAAATACAAAATATTCCGAAAATTTTAATTTCTTGATATACGCAAAGTACTCGTAGAAACGTTTTGTTGTTACTCAAATGACAGATCTGTGATAGTAACAGAGGAAAAAGCAAAATATTCCAAAAATTTTAATTTCTTGATTTACGCAAAGTACTCGTAGAGACGTTCTGTTGCTACTCAAATGAAAGATCTGTGATAGTAATAGAGTAAAATGGAAAAAATTCCGAAAATTTTGATTTTTCGATTTACGCAAAGTGCTCGTAGAGACGTTTTGTTGTTACTCAAATGACAGATCTGTCATAGTAACAGAGGAAAAAGAGAAAAATTCCGAAAATTTTAATTTCTTGAATTACGCAAAGTACTCATAGAGACGTTTTGTTGGTACTCAAATGACAGATCTGTGATAGTAACAGAGGAAAAAGCAGTATATTAAGAAAATTTTAACTTCTTGATATACGCAAAGTACTCATAGAGACGTTTTGTTGTTACTCAAATGACAGATCTGTGATAGTAACAGAGGAAAAAGCAGAATATTCCGAAAATTTTAATTTCTTGATTTAAGCAAAGTGCTCGTAGAGACGTTTTGTTGTTACTCAAATGACAGATCTGTCATAGTAACAGAGGAAAAAGAGAAAAATTCCTAAAATTTTGATTTCTTGACTTACGCAAAGTGCTCGTAGAGACGTTTTGTTGCTACTCAAATGAATGATCTGTGATAGTAATAGAGTAAAATGGAAAAAATTCCGAAAATTTTAATTTCTTGATTTACGCAAAGTACTCGTAGAGACGTTTTGTTGGTACTCAAATGACAGATCTGTGATAGTAACAGAGGAAAAAGCAAAATATTCCGAAAATTTTAATTTCTCAATTTACGCAAAGTGCTCGTAGAGACGTTTTGTTGTTACTCAAATGAAAGATCTGTGATAGTAATAGAGTAAAATGGAAAAAAATCCGAAAATTTTAATTTCTTGTTTTACGCAAACTACTCGTAGAGACGTTTTGTTGGTACTCAAATGACAGATCTGTGATAGTAACAAAGGAAAACGCAAAATATTCCGAAAATTTTAATTTCTTGATTAACGCAAAGTACTCGTAGAGACGTTTTGTTGTTACTCAAATGACAGATCTGTGATAGTAACAGAGGAAAATACAAAATATTCCGAAAATTTTAATTTCTTGATATACGCAAAGTACTCGTAGAAACGTTTTGTTGTTACTCAAATGACAGATCTGTGATAGTAACAGAGGAAAAAGCAAAATATTCCAAAAATTTTAAGTTCTTGATTTACGCAAAGTACTCGTAGAGACGTTCTGTTGCTACTCAAATGAAAGATCTGTGATAGTAATAGAGTAAAATGGAAAAAAATCCGAAAATTTTGATTTTTCGATTTACGCAAAGTGCTCGTAGAGACGTTTTGTTGTTACTCAAATGACAGATCTGTCATAGTAACAGAGGAAAAAGAGAAAAATTCCTAAAATTTTGATTTCTTGACTTACGCAAAGTGCTCGTAGAGACGTTTGGTTGCTACTCAAATGAAAGATCTGTGATAGTAATAGAGTAAAATGGAAAAAAATCCGAAAATTTTAATTTCTTGATTTACGCAAACTACTCATCGAGACGTTTTGTTGGTACTCAAATGACAGATCTGTGATAGTAACAGAAGAAAAAGCAAAATATTCCGAAAATTTTATTTTCTTGATTTACGCAAAGTACTCGTAGAGACGTTTTGTTGTTACTCAAATGACAGATCTGTGATAGTAACAGAGGAAAAAGCAAAATATTCCGAAAATTTTATTTTCTTGATTTACGCAAAGTACTCGTAGAGACGTTTTGTTGTTACTCAAATGACAGATCTGTGATAGTAACAGAGGAAAAAGCAAAATATTCCAAAAATTTTAATTTCTTGATTTACGCAAAGTACTCGTAGAGACGTTCTGTTGCTACTCAAATGAAAGATCTGTGATAGTAATAGCGTAAAATGGAAAAAATTCCGAAAATTTTGATTTTTCGATTTACGCAAAGTGCTCGTAGAGACGTTTTGTTGTTACTCAAATGACAGATCTGTCATAGTAACAGAGGAAAAAGAGAAAAATTCCTAAAATTTTGATTTCTTGACTTACACAAAGTGCTCGTAGAGACGTTTGGTTGCTACTCAAATGAAAGATCTGTGATAGTAATAGAGTAAAATGGAAAAAATTCCGAAAATTTTAATTTCTTGATTTACGCAAAGTACTCATAGAGACGTTTTGATGGTACTCAAATGACAGATCTGTGACAGTAACAGAGGAAAAAGCAAAATATTCCGAAAATTTCAATTTCTCAATTTACGCACAGTGCTCGTAGAGACGTTTTGTTGTTACTCAAATGACAGATCTGTGATAGTAACAGAGGAAAATACAAAATATTCCGAAAATTTTAATTTCTTGATATACGCAAAGTACTCGTAGAAACGTTTTGTTGTTAATCAAATGACAGATCTGTGATAGTAACAGAGGAAAAGGCAAAATATTCCAAAAATTTTAATTTCTTGATTTACGCAAAGTACTCGTAGAGGCGTTTTGTTGTTACTCAAATGACAGATCTGTGATAGTAACAGAGGAAAAAGCAAAATATTCCGAAAATGTCAATTTCTCAATTTACGCACAGTGCTCGTAGAGACGTTTTGTTGTTACTCAAATGACAGATCTGTGATAGTAACAGAGGAAAATACAAAATATTCCGAAAATTTTAATTTCTTGATATACGCAAAGTACTCGTAGAAACGTTTTGTTGTTACTCAAATGACAGATCTGTGATAGTAACAGAGGAAAAAGCAAAATATTCCAAAAATTTTAAGTTCTTGATTTACGCAAAGTACTCGTAGAGACGTTCTGTTGCTACTCAAATGAAAGATCTGTGATAGTAATAGAGTAAAATGGAAAAAAATCCGAAAATTTTGATTTTTCGATTTACGCAAAGTGCTCGTAGAGACGTTTTGTTGTTACTCAAATGACAGATCTGTCATAGTAACAGAGGAAAAAGAGAAAAATTCCTAAAATTTTGATTTCTTGACTTACGCAAAGTGCTCGTAGAGACGTTTGGTTGCTACTCAAATGAAAGATCTGTGATAGTAATAGAGTAAAATGGAAAAAAATCCGAAAATTTTAATTTCTTGATTTACGCAAACTACTCATCGAGACGTTTTGTTGGTACTCAAATGACAGATCTGTGATAGTAACAGAAGAAAAAGCAAAATATTCCGAAAATTTTATTTTCTTGATTTACGCAAAGTACTCGTAGAGACGTTTTGTTGTTACTCAAATGACAGATCTGTGATAGTAACAGAGGAAAAAGCAAAATATTCCGAAAATTTTATTTTCTTGATTTACGCAAAGTACTCGTAGAGACGTTTTGTTGTTACTCAAATGACAGATCTGTGATAGTAACAGAGGAAAAAGCAAAATATTCCAAAAATTTTAATTTCTTGATTTACGCAAAGTACTCGTAGAGACGTTCTGTTGCTACTCAAATGAAAGATCTGTGATAGTAATAGAGTAAAATGGAAAAAATTCCGAAAATTTTGATTTTTCGATTTACGCAAAGTGCTCGTAGAGACGTTTTGTTGTTACTCAAATGACAGATCTGTCATAGTAACAGAGGAAAAAGAGAAAAATTCCTAAAATTTTGATTTCTTGACTTACGCAAAGTGCTCGTAGAGACGTTTGGTTGCTACTCAAATGAAAGATCTGTTATAGTAATAGAGTAAAATGGAAAAAATTCCGAAAATTTTAATTTCTTGATTTACGCAAAGTACTCATAGAGACGTTTTGATGGTACTCAAATGACAGATCTGTGATAGTAACAGAGGAAAAAGCAAAATATTCCGAAAATTTCAATTTCTCAATTTACGCACAGTGCTCGTAGAGACGTTTTGTTGTTACTCAAATGACAGATCTGTGATAGTAACAGAGGAAAATACAAAATATTCCGAAAATTTTAATTTCTTGATATACGCAAAGTACTCGTAGAAACGTTTTGTTGTTAATCAAATGACAGATCTGTGATAGTAACAGAGGAAAAGGCAAAATATTCCAAAAATTTTAATTTCTTGATTTACGCAAAGTACTCGTAGAGGCGTTTTGTTGTTACTCAAATGACAGATCTGTGATAGTAACAGAGGAAAAAGCAAAATATTCCGAAAATGTCAATTTCTCAATTTACGCACAGTGCTCGTAGAGACGTTTTGTTGTTACTCAAATGACAGATCTGTGATAGTAACAGAGGAAAAAGCAGTATATTAAGAAAATTTTAACTTCTTGATATACGCAAAGTACTCATAGAGACGTTTTGTTGTAACTCAAATGACAGATCTGTGATAGTAACAGAGGAAAAAGCAGAATATTCCGAAAATTTTAATTTCTTGATTTACGGAAAGTACTCGTAGAGGCGTTTTGTTGTTACTCCAATGACAGATCTGTCATAGTAACAGAGTAAAAAGAGAAAAATTCCTAAAATTTTGATTTCTTGACTTACGCAAAGTGCTCGTAGAGACGTTTTGTTGCTCCTCAAATGAAAGATCTGTGATAGTAATAGAGTAAAATGGAAAAAATTCCGAAAATTTTAATTTCTTGATTTACGCAAAGTACTCGTAGAGACGTTTTGTTGGTACTCAAATGACAGATCTGTGATAGTAACAGAGGAAAAAGCAAAATATTCCGAAAATTTTAATTTCTTGATTTACGCAAAGTACTCGTAGAGGCGTTTTGTTGTTACTCAAATGACAGATCTGTGATAGTAACAGAGGAAAAAGCAAAATATTCCGAAAATTTTAATTTCTCAATTTACGCAAAGTGCTCGTAGAGACGTTTTGTTGTTACTCAAATGAAAGATCTGTGATAGTAATAGAGTAAAATGGAAAAAAATCCGAAAATTTTAATTTCTTGATTTACGCAAACTACTCGTAGAGACGTTTTGTTGGTACTCAAATGACAGATCTGTGATAGTAACAAAGGAAAACGCAAAATATTCCGAAAATTTTAATTTCTTGATTTACGCAAAGTACTCGTAGAGACGTTTTGTTGTTACTCAAATGACAGATCTGTGATAGTAACAGAGGAAAATACAAAATATTCCGAAAATTTTAATTTCTTGATATACGCAAAGTACTCGTAGAAACGTTTTGTTGTTACTCAAATGACAGATCTGTGATAGTAACAGAGGAAAAAGCAAAATATTCCAAAAATTTTAATTTCTTGATTTACGCAAAGTACTCGTAGAGACGTTCTGTTGCTACTCAAATGAAAGATATGTGATAGTAATAGAGTAAAATGGAAAAAATTCCGAAAATTTTGATTTTTCGATTTACGCAAAGTGCTCGTAGGGACGTTTTGTTGTTACTCAAATGACAGATCTGTCATAGTAACAGAGGAAAAAGAGAAAAATTCCGAAAATTTTAATTTCTTGAATTACGCAAAGTACTCATAGAGACGTTTTGTTGGTACTCAAATGACAGATCTGTGATAGTAACAGAGGAAAAAGCAGTATATTAAGAAAATTTTAACTTCTTGATATACGCAAAGTACTCATAGAGACGTTTTGTTGTTACTCAAATGACAGATCTGTGATAGTAACAGAGGAAAAAGCAGAATATTCCGAAAATTTTAATTTCTTGATTTAAGCAAAGTGCTCGTAGAGACTTTTTTTGTTACTCAAATGACAGATCTGTCATAGTAACAGAGGAAAAAGAGAAAAATTCCTAAAATTTTGATTTCTTGACTTACGCAAAGTGCTCGTAGAGACGTTTTGTTGCTACTCAAATGAAAGATCTGTGATAGTAATAGAGTAAAATGGAAAAAATTCCGAAAATTTTAATTTCTTGATTTACGCAAAGTACTCGTAGAGACGTTTTGTTGGTACTCAAATGACAGATCTGTGATAGTAACAGAGGAAAAAGCAAAATATTCCGAAAATTTTAATTTCTTGATTTACGCAAAGTACTCGTAGAGGCGTTTTGTTGTTACTCAAATGACAGATCTGTGATAGTAACAGAGGAAAAAGCAAAATATTCCGAAAATTTTAATTTCTCAATTTACGCAAAGTGCTCGTAGAGACGTTTTGTTGTTACTCAAATGAAAGATCTGTGATAGTAATAGAGTAAAATGAAAAAAAATCCGAAAATTTTAATTTCTTGATTTACGCAAACTACTCGTAGAGACGTTTTGTTGGTACTCAAATGACAGATCTGTGATAGTAACAAAGGAAAACGCAAAATATTCCGAAAATTTTTATTTTTTGATTTACGCAAAGTACTCGTAGAGACGTTTTGTTGTTACTCAAATGACAGATCTGTGATAGTAACAGAGGAAAATACAAAATATTCCGAAAATTTTAATTTCTTGATATACGCAAAGTACTCGTAGAAACGTTTTGTTGTTACTCAAATGACAGATCTGTGATAGTAACAGAGGAAAAAGCAAAATATTCCAAAAATTTTAATTTCTTGATTTACGCAAAGTACTCGTAGAGACGTTCTGTTGCTACTCAAATGAAAGATCTGTGATAGTAATAGAGTAAAATGGAAAAAAATCCGAAAATTTTGATTTTTCGATTTACGCAAAGTGCTCGTAGAGACGTTTTGTTGTTACTCAAATGACAGATCTGTCATAGTAACAGAGGAAAAAGAGAAAAATTCCTAAAATTTTGATTTCTTGACTTACGCAAAGTGCTCGTAGAGACGTTTGGTTGCTACTCAAATGAAAGATCTGTGATAGTAATAGAGTAAAATGGAAAAAAATCCGAAAATTTTAATTTCTTGATTTACGCAAACTACTCATCGAGACGTTTTGTTGGTACTCAAATGACAGATCTGTGATAGTAACAGAGGAAAAAGCAAAATATTCCGAAAATTTTAATTTCTCAATTTACGCAAAGTGCTCGTAGAGACGTTTTGTTGTTACTCAAATGAAAGATCTGTGATAGTAATAGAGTAAAATGAAAAAAAATCCGAAAATTTTAATTTCTTGATTTACGCAAACTACTCGTAGAGACGTTTTGTTGGTACTCAAATGACAGATCTGTGATAGTAACAAAGGAAAACGCAAAATATTCCGAAAATTTTAATTTTTTGATTTACGCAAAGTACTCGTAGAGACGTTTTGTTGTTACTCAAATGACAGATCTGTGATAGTAACAGAGGAAAATACAAAATATTCCGAAAATTTTAATTTCTTGATATACGCAAAGTACTCGTAGAAACGTTTTGTTGTTACTCAAATGACAGATCTGTGATAGTAACAGAGGAAAAAGCAAAATATTCCAAAAATTTTAATTTCTTGATTTACGCAAAGTACTCGTAGAGACGTTCTGTTGCTACTCAAATGAAAGATCTGTGATAGTAATAGAGTAAAATGGAGAAAAATCCGAAAATTTTGATTTTTCGATTTACGCAAAGTGCTCGTAGAGACGTTTTGTTGTTACTCAAATGACAGATCTGTCATAGTAACAGAGGAAAAAGAGAAAAATTCCTAAAATTTTGATTTCTTGACTTACGCAAAGTGCTCGTAGAGATGTTTGGTTGCTACTCAAATGAAAGATCTGTGATAGTAATAGAGTAAAATGGAAAAAAATCCGAAAATTTTAATTTCTTGATTTACGCAAACTACTCATCGAGACGTTTTGTTGGTACTCAAATGACAGATCTGTGATAGTAACAGAAGAAAAAGCAAAATATTCCGAAAATTTTATTTTCTTGATTTACGCAAAGTACTCGTAGAGACGTTTTGTTGTTACTCAAATGACAGATCTGTGATAGTAACAGAGGAAAAAGCAAAATATTCCGAAAATTTTATTTTCTTGATTTACGCAAAGTACTCGTAGAAACGTTTTGTTGTTACTCAAATGAAAGATCTGTGATAGTAATAGAGTAAAATGGAAAAAATTCCGAAAATTTTGATTTTTCGATTTACGCAAAGTGCTCGTAGAGACGTTTTGTTGTTACTCAAATGACAGATCTGTCATAGTAACAGAGGAAAAAGAGAAAAATTCCTAAAATTTTGATTTCTTGACTTACGCAAAGTGCTCGTAGAGACGTTTGGTTGCTACTCAAATGAAAGATCTGTGATAGTAATAGAGTAAAATGGAAAAAAATCCGAAAATTTTAATTTCTTGATTTACGCAAACTACGCATCGAGACGTTTTGTTGGAACTCAAATGACAGATCTGTGATAGTAACAGAAGAAAAAGCAAAATATTCCGAAAATTTTATTTTCTTGATTTACGCAAAGTACTCGTAGAGACGTTTTGTTCTTACTCAAATGACAGATCTGTGATAGTAACAGAGGAAAAAGCAAAATA
Source organism: Geotrupes spiniger (assembly GCA_959613385.1). Lineage (NCBI taxonomy): Eukaryota > Metazoa > Arthropoda > Insecta > Coleoptera > Geotrupidae > Geotrupes > Geotrupes spiniger. The sequence continues at coordinate 991,497 of CAUIJQ010000006.1, forward strand.
TTCCGAAAATTTTATTTTCTTGATTTACGCAAAGTACTCGTAGAGACGTTTTGTTGTTACTCAAATGACAGATCTGTGATAGTAACAGAGGAAAAGGCAAAATATTCCAAAAATTTTAATTTCTTGATTTACGCAAAGTACTCGTAGAGACGTTCTGTTGCTACTCAAATGAAAGATCTGTGATAGTAATAGAGTAAAATGGAAAAAATTCCGAAAATTTAGATTTTTCGATTTACGCAAAGTGCTCGTAGAGACGTTTTGTTGTTACTCAAATGACAGATCTGTCATAGTAACAGAGGAAAAAGAGAAAAATTCCTAAAATTTTGATTTCTTGACTTACGCAAAGTGCTCGTAGAGACGTTTGGTTGCTACTCAAATGATAGATCTGTGATAGTAATAGAGTAAAATGGAAAAAATTCCGAAAATTTTAATTTCTTGATTTACGCAAAGTACTCATAGAGACGTTTTGATGGTACTCAAATGACAGATCTGTGATAGTAACAGAGGAAAAAGCAAAATATTCCGAAAATTTTAATTTCTCAATTTACGCAAAGTGCTCGTAGAGACGTTTTGTTGTTACTCAAATGAAAGATCTGTGATAGTAATAGAGTAAAATGAAAAAAAATCCGAAAATTTTAATTTCTTGATTTACGCAAACTACTCGTAGAGACGTTTTGTTGGTACTCAAATGACAGATCTGTGATAGTAACAAAGGAAAACGCAAAATATTCCGAAAATTTTAATTTTTTGATTTACGCAAAGTACTCGTAGAGACGTTTTGTTGTTACTCAAATGACAGATCTGTGATAGTAACAGAGGAAAATACAAAATATTCCGAAAATTTTAATTTCTTGATATACGCAAAGTACTCGTAGAAACGTTTTGTTGTTACTCAAATGACAGATCTGTGATAGTAACAGAGGAAAAAGCAAAATATTCCAAAAATTTTAATTTCTTGATTTACGCAAAGTACTCGTAGAGACGTTCTGTTGCTACTCAAATGAAAGATCTGTGATAGTAATAGAGTAAAATGGAAAAAAATCCGAAAATTTTGATTTTTCGATTTACGCAAAGTGCTCGTAGAGACGTTTTGTTGTTACTCAAATGACAGATCTGTCATAGTAACAGAGGAAAAAGAGAAAAATTCCTAAAATTTTGATTTCTTGACTTACGCAAAGTGCTCGTAGAGACGTTTGGTTGCTACTCAAATGAAAGATCTGTGATAGTAATAGAGTAAAATGGAAAAAAATCCGAAAATTTTAATTTCTTGATTTACGCAAACTACTCATCGAGACGTTTTGTTGGTACTCAAATGACAGATCTGTGATAGTAACAGAAGAAAAAGCAAAATATTCCGAAAATTTTATTTTCTTGATTTACGCAAAGTACTCGTAGAGACGTTTTGTTGTTACTCAAATGACAGATCTGTGATAGTAACAGAGGAAAAAGCAAAATATTCCGAAAATTTTATTTTCTTGATTTACGCAAAGTACTCGTAGAAACGTTTTGTTGTTACTCAAATGAAAGATCTGTGATAGTAATAGAGTAAAATGGAAAAAATTCCGAAAATTTTGATTTTTCGATTTACGCAAAGTGCTCGTAGAGACGTTTTGTTGTTACTCAAATGACAGATCTGTCATAGTAACAGAGGAAAAAGAGAAAAATTCCTAAAATTTTGATTTCTTGACTTACGCAAAGTGCTCGTAGAGACGTTTGGTTGCTACTCAAATGAAAGATCTGTGATAGTAATAGAGTAAAATGGAAAAAAATCCGAAAATTTTAATTTCTTGATTTACGCAAACTACGCATCGAGACGTTTTGTTGGTACTCAAATGACAGATCTGTGATAGTAACAGAAGAAAAAGCAAAATATTCCGAAAATTTTATTTTCTTGATTTACGCAAAGTACTCGTAGAGACGTTTTGTTCTTACTCAAATGACAGATCTGTGATAGTAACAGAGGAAAAAGCAAAATATTCCGAAAATTTTATTTTCTTGATTTACGCAAAGTACTCGTAGAGACGTTTTGTTGTTACTCAAATGACAGATCTGTGATAGTAACAGAGGAAAAGGCAAAATATTCCAAAAATTTTAATTTCTTGATTTACGCAAAGTACTCGTAGAGACGTTCTGTTGCTACTCAAATGAAAGATCTGTGATAGTAATAGAGTAAAATGGAAAAAATTCCGAAAATTTAGATTTTTCGATTTACGCAAAGTGCTCGTAGAGACGTTTTGTTGTTACTCAAATGACAGATCTGTCATAGTAACAGAGGAAAAAGAGAAAAATTCCTAAAATTTTGATTTCTTGACTTACGCAAAGTGCTCGTAGAGACGTTTGGTTGCTACTCAAATGATAGATCTGTGATAGTAATAGAGTAAAATGGAAAAAATTCCGAAAATTTTAATTTCTTGATTTACGCAAAGTACTCATAGAGACGTTTTGATGGTACTCAAATGACAGATCTGTGATAGTAACAGAGGAAAAAGCAAAATATTCCGAAAATTTCAATTTCTCAATTTACGCACAGTGCTCGTAGAGACGTTTTGTTGTTACTCAAATGACAGATCTGTGATAGTAACAGAGGAAAATACAAAATATTCCGAAAATTTTAATTTCTTGATATACGCAAAGTACTCGTAGAAACGTTTTGTTGTTAATCAAATGACAGATCTGTGATAGTAACAGAGGAAAAGGCAAAATATTCCAAAAATTTTATTTTCTTGATTTACGCAAAGTACTCGTAGAAACGTTTTGTTGTTACTCAAATGAAAGATCTGTGATAGTAATAGAGTAAAATGGAAAAAATTCCGAAAATTTTGATTTTTCGATTTACGCAAAGTGCTCGTAGAGACGTTTTGTTGTTACTCAAATGACAGATCTGTCATAGTAACAGAGGAAAAAGAGAAAAATTCCTAAAATTTTGATTTCTTGACTTACGCAAAGTGCTCGTAGAGACGTTTGGTTGCTACTCAAATGAAAGATCTGTGATAGTAATAGAGTAAAATGGAAAAAAATCCGAAAATTTTAATTTCTTGATTTACGCAAACTACGCATCGAGACGTTTTGTTGGAACTCAAATGACAGATCTGTGATAGTAACAGAAGAAAAAGCAAAATATTCCGAAAATTTTATTTTCTTGATTTACGCAAAGTACTCGTAGAGACGTTTTGTTCTTACTCAAATGACAGATCTGTGATAGTAACAGAGGAAAAAGCAAAATATTCCGAAAATTTTATTTTCTTGATTTACGCAAAGTACTCGTAGAGACGTTTTGTTGTTACTCAAATGACAGATCTGTGATAGTAACAGAGGAAAAGGCAAAATATTCCAAAAATTTTAATTTCTTGATTTACGCAAAGTACTCGTAGAGACGTTCTGTTGCTACTCAAATGAAAGATCTGTGATAGTAATAGAGTAAAATGGAAAAAATTCCGAAAATTTAGATTTTTCGATTTACGCAAAGTGCTCGTAGAGACGTTTTGTTGTTACTCAAATGACAGATCTGTCATAGTAACAGAGGAAAAAGAGAAAAATTCCTAAAATTTTGATTTCTTGACTTACGCAAAGTGCTCGTAGAGACGTTTGTTTGCTACTCAAATGATAGATCTGTGATAGTAATAGAGTAAAATGGAAAAAATTCCGAAAATTTTAATTTCTTGATTTACGCAAAGTACTCATAGAGACGTTTTGATGGTACTCAAATGACAGATCTGTGATAGTAACAGAGGAAAAAGCAAAATATTCCGAAAATTTTAATTTCTCAATTTACGCAAAGTGCTCGTAGAGACGTTTTGTTGTTACTCAAATGAAAGATCTGTGATAGTAATAGAGTAAAATGAAAAAAAATCCGAAAATTTTAATTTCTTGATTTACGCAAACTACTCGTAGAGACGTTTTGTTGGTACTCAAATGACAGATCTGTGATAGTAACAAAGGAAAACGCAAAATATTCCGAAAATTTTATTTTTTTGATTTACGCAAAGTACTGGTAGAGACGTTTTGTTGTTACTCAAATGACAGATCTGTGATAGTAACAGAGGAAAATACAAAATATTCCGAAAATTTTAATTTCTTGATATACGCAAAGTACTCGTAGAAACGTTTTGTTGTTACTCAAATGACAGATCTGTGATAGTAACAGAGGAAAAAGCAAAATATTCCAAAAATTTTAATTTCTTGATTTACGCAAAGTACTCGTAGAGACGTTCTGTTGCTACTCAAATGAAAGATCTGTGATAGTAATAGAGTAAAATGGAAAAAAATCCGAAAATTTTGATTTTTCGATTTACGCAAAGTGCTCGTAGAGACGTTTTGTTGTTACTCAAATGACAGATCTGTCATAGTAACAGAGGAAAAAGAGAAAAATTCCTAAAATTTTGATTTCTTGACTTACGCAAAGTGCTCGTAGAGACGTTTGGTTGCTACTCAAATGAAAGATCTGTGATAGTAATAGAGTAAAATGGAAAAAAATCCGAAAATTTTAATTTCTTGATTTACGCAAACTACTCATCGAGACGTTTTGTTGGTACTCAAATGACAGATCTGTGATAGTAACAGAAGAAAAAGCAAAATATTCCGAAAATTTTATTTTCTTGATTTACGCAAAGTACTCGTAGAGACGTTTTGTTGTTACTCAAATGACAGATCTGTGATAGTAACAGAGGAAAAAGCAAAATATTCCGAAAATTTTATTTTCTTGATTTACGCAAAGTACTCGTAGAAACGTTTTGTTGTTACTCAAATGAAAGATCTGTGATAGTAATAGAGTAAAATGGAAAAAATTCCGAAAATTTTGATTTTTCGATTTACGCAAAGTGCTCGTAGAGACGTTTTGTTGTTACTCAAATGACAGATCTGTGATAGTAACAGAGGAAAAAGCAAAATATTCCGAAAATTTTATTTTCTTGATTTACGCAAAGTACTCGTAGAGACGTTTTGTTGTTACTCAAATGACAGATCTGTGATAGTAACAGAGGAAAAGGCAAAATATTCCAAAAATTTTAATTTCTTGATTTACGCAAAGTACTCGTAGAGACGTTCTGTTGCTACTCAAATGAAAGATCTGTGATAGTAATAGAGTAAAATGGAAAAAATTCCGAAAATTTAGATTTTTCGATTTACGCAAAGTGCTCGTAGAGACGTTTTGTTGTTACTCAAATGACAGATCTGTCATAGTAACAGAGGAAAAAGAGAAAAATTCCTAAAATTTTGATTTCTTGACTTACGCAAAGTGCTCGTAGAGACGTTTGGTTGCTACTCAAATGATAGATCTGTGATAGTAATAGAGTAAAATGGAAAAAATTCCGAAAATTTTAATTTCTTGATTTACGCAAAGTACTCATAGAGACGTTTTGATGGTACTCAAATGACAGATCTGTGATAGTAACAGAGGAAAAAGCAAAATATTCCGAAAATTTCAATTTCTCAATTTACGCACAGTGCTCGTAGAGACGTTTTGTTGTTACTCAAATGACAGATCTGTGATAGTAACAGAGGAAAATACAAAATATTCCGAAAATTTTAATTTCTTGATATACGCAAAGTACTCGTAGAAACGTTTTGTTGTTAATCAAATGACAGATCTGTGATAGTAACAGAGGAAAAGGCAAAATATTCCAAAAATTTTAATTTCTTGATTTACGCAAAGTACTCGTAGAGACGTTCTGTTGCTACTCAAATGAAAGATCTGTGATAGTAATAAAGTAAAATGGAAAAAATTCCGAAAATTTCGATTTTTCGATTTACGCAAAGTGCTCGTAGAGACGTTTTGTTGTTACTCAAATGACAGATCTGTCATAGTAACAGAGGAAAAAGAGAAAAATTCCTAAAATTTTGATTTCTTGACTTACGCAAAGTGCTCGTAGAGACGTTTGGTTGCTACTCAAATGAAAGATCTGTGATAGTAATAGAGTAAAACGGAAAAAAATCCGAAAATTTTAATTTCTTGATTTACGCAAACTACGCATCGAGACGTTTTGTTGGTACTCAAATGACAGATCTGTGATAGTAACAGAAGAAAAAGCAAAATATTCCGAAAATTTTATTTTCTTGATTTACGCAAAGTACTCGTAGAGACGTTTTGTTCTTACTCAAATGACAGATCTGTGATAGTAACAGAGGAAAAAGCAAAATATTCCGAAAATTTTATTTTCTTGATTTACGCAAAGTACTCGTAGAGACGTTTTGTTGTTACTCAAATGACAGATCTGTGATAGTAACAGAGGAAAAGGCAAAATATTCCAAAAATTTTAATTTCTTGATTTACGCAAAGTACTCGTAGAGACGTTCTGTTGCTACTCAAATGAAAGATCTGTGATAGTAATAGAGTAAAATGGAAAAAATTCCGAAAATTTAGATTTTTCGATTTACGCAAAGTGCTCGTAGAGACGTTTTGTTGTTACTCAAATGACAGATCTGTCATAGTAACAGAGGAAAAAGAGAAAAATTCCTAAAATTTTGATTTCTTGACTTACGCAAAGTGCTCGTAGAGACGTTTGGTTGCTACTCAAATGATAGATCTGTGATAGTAATAGAGTAAAATGGAAAAAATTCCGAAAATTTTAATTTCTTGATTTACGCAAAGTACTCATAGAGACGTTTTGATGGTACTCAAATGACAGATCTGTGATAGTAACACAGGAAAAAGCAAAATATTCCGAAAATTTCAATTTCTCAATTTACGCACAGTGCTCGTAGAGACGTTTTGTTGTTACTCAAATGACAGATCTGTGATAGTAACAGAGGAAAATACAAAATATTCCGAAAATTTTAATTTCTTGATATACGCAAAGTACTCGTAGAAACGTTTTGTTGTTAATCAAATGACAGATCTGTGATAGTAACAGAGGAAAAGGCAAAATATTCCAAAAATTTTAATTTCTTGATTTACGCAAAGTACTCGTAGAGACGTTCTGTTGCTACTCAAATGAAAGATCTGTGATAGTAATAAAGTAAAATGGAAAAAATTCCGAAAATTTCGATTTTTCGATTTACGCAAAGTGCTCGTAGAGACGTTTTGTTGTTACTCAAATGACAGATCTGTCATAGTAACAGAGGAAAAAGAGAAAAATTCCTAAAATTTTGATTTCTTGACTTACGCAAAGTGCTCGTAGAGACGTTTGGTTGCTACTCAAATGAAAGATCTGTGATAGTAATAGAGTAAAACGGAAAAAAATCCGAAAATTTTAATTTCTTGATTTACGCAAACTTCTCATAGAGACGTTCTGTTGGTACTCAAATGACAGATCTGTGATAGTAACAGAGGAAAAAGCAAAATATTCCGAAAATTTTATTTTCTTGATTTACGCAAAGTACTTGTAGAAACGTTTTGTTGTTACTCAAATGAAAGATCTGTGATAGTAATAGAGTAAAATGGAAAAAATTCCGAAAATTTTGATTTTTCGATTTACGCAAAGTGCTCGTAGAGACGTTTTGTTGTTACTCAAATGACAGATCTGTCATAGTAACAGAGGAAAAAGAGAAAAATTCCTAAAATTTTGATTTCTTGACTTACGCAAAGTGCTCGTAGAGACGTTTGGTTGCTACTCAAATGAAAGATCTGTGATAGTAATAGAGTAAAATGGAAAAAAATCCGAAAATTTTAATTTCTTGATTTACGCAAACTACGCATCGAGACGTTTTGTTGGTACTCAAATGACAGATCTGTGATAGTAACAGAAGAAAAAGCAAAATATTCCGAAAATTTTATTTTCTTGATTTACGCAAAGTACTCGTAGAGACGTTTTGTTGTTACTCAAATGACAGATCTGTGATAGTAACAGAGGAAAAGGCAAAATATTCCAAAAATTTTAATTTCTTGATTTACGCAAACTACTCGTAGAGACGTTTTGTTGGTACTCAAATGACAGATCTGTGATAGTAACAAAGGAAAACGCAAAATATTCCGAAAATTTTAATTTTTTGATTTACGCAAAGTACTCGTAGAGACGTTTTGTTGTTACTCAAATGACAGATCTGTGATAGTAACAGAGGAAAATACAAAATATTCCGAAAATTTTAATTTCTTGATATACGCAAAGTACTCGTAGAAACGTTTTGTTGTTACTCAAATGACAGATCTGTGATAGTAACAGAGGAAAAAGCAAAATATTCCAAAAATTTTAATTTCTTGATTTACGCAAAGTACTCGTAGAGACGTTCTGTTGCTACTCAAATGAAAGATCTGTGATAGTAATAGAGTAAAATGGAAAAAAATCCGAAAATTTTGATTTTTCGATTTACGCAAAGTGCTCGTAGAGACGTTTTGTTGTTACTCAAATGACAGATCTGTCATAGTAACAGAGGAAAAAGAGAAAAATTCCTAAAATTTTGATTTCTTGACTTACGCAAAGTGCTCGTAGAGACGTTTGGTTGCTACTCAAATGAAAGATCTGTGATAGTAATAGAGTAAAATGGAAAAAAATCCGAAAATTTTAATTTCTTGATTTACGCAAACTACTCATCGAGACGTTTTGTTGGTACTCAAATGACAGATCTGTGATAGTAACAGAAGAAAAAGCAAAATATTCCGAAAATTTTATTTTCTTGATTTACGCAAAGTACTCGTAGAGACGTTTTGTTGTTACTCAAATGACAGATCTGTGATAGTAACAGAGGAAAAAGCAAAATATTCCGAAAATTTTATTTTCTTGATTTACGCAAAGTACTCGTAGAAACGTTTTGTTGTTACTCAAATGAAAGATCTGTGATAGTAATAGAGTAAAATGGAAAAAATTCCGAAAATTTTGATTTTTCGATTTACGCAAAGTGCTCGTAGAGACGTTTTGTTGTTACTCAAATGACAGATCTGTCATAGTAACAGAGGAAAAAGAGAAAAATTCCTAAAATTTTGATTTCTTGACTTACGCAAAGTGCTCGTAGAGACGTTTGGTTGCTACTCAAATGAAAGATCTGTGATAGTAATAGAGTAAAATGGAAAAAAATCCGAAAATTTTAATTTCTTGATTTACGCAAACTACGCATCGAGACGTTTTGTTGGTACTCAAATGACAGATCTGTGATAGTAACAGAAGAAAAAGCAAAATATTCCGAAAATTTTATTTTCTTGATTTACGCAAAGTACTCGTAGAGACGTTTTGTTCTTACTCAAATGACAGATCTGTGATAGTAACAGAGGAAAAAGCAAAATATTCCGAAAATTTTATTTTCTTGATTTACGCAAAGTACTCGTAGAGACGTTTTGTTGTTACTCAAATGACAGATCTGTGATAGTAACAGAGGAAAAGGCAAAATATTCCAAAAATTTTAATTTCTTGATTTACGCAAAGTACTCGTAGAGACGTTCTGTTGCTACTCAAATGAAAGATCTGTGATAGTAATAGAGTAAAATGGAAAAAATTCCGAAAATTTAGATTTTTCGATTTACGCAAAGTGCTCGTAGAGACGTTTTGTTGTTACTCAAATGACAGATCTGTCATAGTAACAGAGGAAAAAGAGAAAAATTCCTAAAATTTTGATTTCTTGACTTACGCAAAGTGCTCGTAGAGACGTTTGGTTGCTACTCAAATGATAGATCTGTGATAGTATAGAGTAAAATGGAAAAAATTCCGAAAATTTTAATTTCTTGATTTACGCAAAGTACTCATAGAGACGTTTTGATGGTACTCAAATGACAGATCTGTGATAGTAACAGAGGAAAAAGCAAAATATTCCGAAAATTTCAATTTCTCAATTTACGCACAGTGCTCGTAGAGACGTTTTGTTGTTACTCAAATGACAGATCTGTGATAGTAACAGAGGAAAATACAAAATATTCCGAAAATTTTAATTTCTTGATATACGCAAAGTACTCGTAGAAACGTTTTGTTGTTAATCAAATGACAGATCTGTGATAGTAACAGAGGAAAAGGCAAAATATTCCAAAAATTTTAATTTCTTGATTTACGCAAAGTACTCGTAGAGACGTTCTGTTGCTACTCAAATGAAAGATCTGTGATAGTAATAAAGTAAAATGGAAAAAATTCCGAAAATTTCGGTTTTTCGATTTACGCAAAGTGCTCGTAGAGACGTTTTGTTGTTACTCAAATGACAGATCTGTCATAGTAACAGAGGAAAAAGAGAAAAATTCCTAAAATTTTGATTTCTTGACTTACGCAAAGTGCTCGTAGAGACGTTTGGTTGCTACTCAAATGAAAAATCTGTGATAGTAATAGAGTAAAACGGAAAAAAATCCGAAAATTTTAATTTCTTGATTTACGCAAACTTCTCATAGAGACGTTCTGTTGGTACTCAAATGACAGATCTGTGATAGTAACAGAGGAAAAAGCAAAATATTCCGAAAATTTTAATTTCTTGATTTACGCAAAGTACTCGTAGAGACGTTTTGTTGTTACTCAAATGACAGATCTGTGATAGTAACAGAGGAAAAAGCAAAATATTCCAAAAATTTTAATTTCTTGATTTACGCAAAGTACTCGTAGAGACGTTCTGTTGCTACTCAAATGAAAGATCTGTGATAGCAATAGAGTAAAATGGAAAAAATTCCGAAAATTTTGATTTTTCGATTTACGCAAAGTGCTCGTAGAGACGTTTTGTTGTTACTCAAATGACAGATATGTCATAGTTCCCGAGGAAAAAGAGAAAAATTCCTAAAATTTTGATTTCTTGACTTACGCAAAGTGCTCGTAGAGACGTTTGGTTGCTACTCAAATGAAAGATCTGTGATAGTAATAGAGTAAAATGGAAAAAATTCCGAAAATTTTAATTTCTTGATTTACGCAAAGTACTCATAGAGACGTTTTGGTGGTACTCAAATGACAGATCTGTGATAGTAACAGAGGAAAAAGAGAGACGTTCTGTTGCTACTCAAATGAAAGATCTGTGATAGTAATAGAGTAAAATGGAAAAAATTCCGAAAATTTTGATTTTTCGATTTACGCAAAGTGCTCGTAGAGACGTTTTGTTGTTACTCAAATGACAGATCTGTCATAGTAACAGAGGAAAAAGAGAAAAATTCCTAAAATTTTGATTTCTTGACTTACGCAAAGTGCTCGTAGAGACGTTTGGTTGCTACTCAAATGATAGATCTGTGATAGTAATAGAGTAAAATGGAAAAAATTCCGAAAATTTTAATTTCTTGATTTACGCAAAGTACTCATAGAGACGTTTTGATGGTACTCAAATGACAGATCTGTGATAGTAACAGAGGAAAAAGCAAAATATTCCGAAAATTTCAATTTCTCAATTTACGCACAGTGCTCGTAGAGACGTTTTGTTGTTACTCAAATGACAGATCTGTGATAGTAACAGAGGAAAATACAAAATATTCCGAAAATTTTAATTTCTTGATATACGCAAAGTACTCGTAGAAACGTTTTGTTGTTAATCAAATGACAGATCTGTGATAGTAACAGAGGAAAAGGCAAAATATTCCAAAAATTTTAATTTCTTGATTTACGCAAAGTACTCGTAGAGACGTTCTGTTGCTACTCAAATGAAAGATCTGTGATAGTAATAAAGTAAAATGGAAAAAATTCCGAAAATTTTGATTTTTCGATTTACGCAAAGTGCTCGTAGAGACGTTTTGTTGTTACTCAAATGACAGATCTGTCATAGTAACAGAGGAAAAAGAGAAAAATTCCTAAAATTTTGATTTCTTGACTTACGCAAAGTGCTCGTAGAGACGTTTGGTTGCTACTCAAACGAAAGATCTGTGATAGTAATAGAGTAAAACGGAAAAAAATCCGAAAATTTTAATTTCTTGATTTACGCAAACTACTCATAGAGACGTTCTGTTGGTACTCAAATGACAGATCTGTGATAGTAACAGAGGAAAAAGCAAAATATTCCGAAAATTTTAATTTCTTGATTTACGCAAAGTACTCGTAGAGACGTTTTGTTGTTACTCAAATGACAGATCTGTGATAGTAACAGAGGAAAAAGCAAAATATTCCAAAAATTTTAATTTCTTGATTTACGCAAAGTACTCGTAGAGACGTTCTGTTGCTACTCAAATGAAAGATCTGTGATAGCAATAGAGTAAAATGGAAAAAATTCCGAAAATTTTGATTTTTCGATTTACGCAAAGTGCTCGTAGAGACGTTTTGTTGTTACTCAAATGACAGATCTGTCATAGTAACCGAGGAAAAAGAGAAAAATTCCTAAAATTTTGATTTCTTGACTTACGCAAAGTGCTCGTAGAGACGTTTGGTTGCTACTCAAATGAAAGATCTGTGATAGTAATAGAGTAAAATGGAAAAAATTCCGAAAATTTTAATTTCTTGATTTACGCAAAGTACTCATAGAGACGTTTTGGTGGTACTCAAATGACAGATCTGTGATAGTAACAGAGGAAAAAGCAAAATATTCAGAAAATTTTAATTTCTCAATTTACGCAAAGTGCTCGTAGAGACGTTTTGTTGTTACTCAAATGACAGATCTGTGATAGTATCAGAGGAAAAAGCAAAATATTCCGAAAATTTTAATTTCTTGATATACGCAAAGTACTCGTAGAAACGTTTTGTTGTTAATCAAATGACAGATCTGTGATAGTAACAGAGGAAAAGGCAAAATATTCCAAAAATTTTAATTTCTTGATTTACGCAAAGTACTCGTAGAGGCGTTTTGTTGTTACTCAAATGACAGATCTGTGATAGTAACAGAGGAAAAAGCAAAATATTCCGAAAATTTCAATTTCTCAATTTACGCACAGTGCTCGTAGAGACGTTTTGTTGTTACTCAAATGACAGATCTGTGATAGTAACAGAGGAAAATACAAAATATTCCGAAAATTTTAATTTCTTGATATACGCAAAGTACTCGTAGAAACGTTTTGTTGTTAATCAAATGACAGATCTGTGATAGTAACAGAGGAAAAGGCAAAATATTCCAAAAATTTTAATTTCTTGATTTACGCAAAGTACTCGTAGAGGCGTTTTGTTGTTACTCAAATGACAGATCTGTGATAGTAACAGAGGAAAAAGCAAAATATTCCGAAAATTTCAATTTCTCAATTTACGCACAGTGCTCGTAGAGACGTTTTGTTGTTACTCAAATGACAGATCTGTGATAGTAACAGAGGAAAATACAAAATATTCCGAAAATTTTAATTTCTTGATATACGCAAAGTACTCGTAGAAACGTTTTGTTGTTAATCAAATGACAGATCTGTGATAGTAACAGAGGAAAAGGCAAAATATTCCAAAAATTTTAATTTCTTGATTTACGCAAAGTACTCGTAGAGACGTTTTGTTGCTACTCAAATGAAAGATCTGTGATAGTAATAGAGTAAAATGGAGAAAATTCAGAAAATTTTAATTTCTTGAATTACGCAAAGTACTCATAGAGACGTTTTGTTGGTACTCAAATGACAGATCTGTGATAGTAACAGAGGAAAAAGCAGTATATTAAGAAAATTTTAACTTCTTGATATACGCAAAGTACTCATAGAGACGTTTTGTTGTTACTCAAATGACAGATCTGTGATAGTAACAGAGGAAAAAGCAGAATATTCCGAAAATTTTAATTTCTTGATTTAAGCAAAGTGCTCGTAGAGACGTTTTGTTGTTACTCAAATGACAGATCTGTCATAGTAACAGAGGAAAAAGAGAAAAATTCCTAAAATTTTGATTTCTTGACTTACGCAAAGTGCTCGTAGAGACGTTTTGTTGCTACTCAAATGAAAGATCTGTGATAGTAATAGAGTAAAATGGAAAAAATTCCGAAAATTTTAATTTCTTGATTTACGCAAAGTACTCGTAGAGACGTTTTGTTGTTACTCAAATGACAGATCTGTGATAGTAACAGAGGAAAAAGCAAAATATTCCGAAAATTTTAATTTCTCAATTTACGCAAAGTGCTCGTAGAGACGTTTTGTTGTTACTCAAATGAAAGATCTGTGATAGTAATAGAGTAAAATGGAAAAAAATCCGAAAATTTTAATTTCTTGATTTACGCAAACTACTCGTAGAGACGTTTTGTTGGTACTCAAATGACAGATCTGTGATAGTAACAAAGGAAAACGCAAAATATTCCGAAAATTTTAATTTCTTGATTTACGCAAAGTACTCGTAGAGACGTTTTGTTGTTACTCAAATGACAGATCTGTGATAGTAACAGAGGAAAATACAAAATATTCCGAAAATTTTAATTTCTTGATATACGCAAAGTACTCGTAGAAACGTTTTGTTGTTACTCAAATGACAGATCTGTGATAGTAACAGAGGAAAAAGCAAAATATTCCAAAAATTTTAATTTCTTGATTTACGCAAAGTAAAGTAGAGACGTTTTGTTGCTACTCAAATGAAAGATCTGTGATAGTAATACAGTAAAATGGAAAAAATTCCGAAAATTTTAATTTCTTGATTTACGCAAAGTACTCGTAGAGACGTTTTGTTGGTACTCAAATGACAGATCTGTGATAGTAAGAGAGGAAAAAGCAAAATATTCCGAAAATTTTAATTTCTTGATTTACGCAAAGTACTCGTAGAGGCGTTTTGTTGTTACTCAAATGACAGATCTGTGATAGTATCAGAGGAAAACGCAAAATATTCCGAAAATTTTAATTTCTTGATTTACGCAAAGTACTCGTAGAGACGTTTTGTTGTTACTCAAATGACAGATCTGTGATAGTAACAGAGGAAAATACAAAATATTCCGAAAATTTTAATTTCTTGATATACGCAAAGTACTCGTAGAAACGTTTTGTTGTTACTCAAATGACAGATCTGTGATAGTAACAGAGGAAAAAGCAAAATATTCCAAAAATTTTAATTTCTTGATTTACGCAAAGTACTCGTAGAGACGTTCTGTTGCTACTCAAATGAAAGATCTGTGATAGCAATAGAGAGAAATGGAAAAAAATTCCGAAAATTTTGATTTTTCGATTTACGCAAAGTGCTCGTAGAGACGTTTTGTTGTTACTCAAATGACAGATCTGTCATAGTAACAGAGGAAAAAGAGAAAAATTCCGAAAATTTTAATTTCTTGAATTACGCAAAGTACTCATAGAGACGTTTTGTTGGTACTCAAATGACAGATCTGTGATAGTAACAGAGGAAAAAGCAGTATATTAAGAAAATTTGAACTTCTTGATATACGCAAAGTACTCATAGAGACGTTTTGTTGTTACTCAAATGACAGATCTGTGATAGTAACAGAGGAAAAAGCAGAATATTCCGAAAATTTTAATTTCTTGATTTAAGCAAAGTGCTCGTAGAGACGTTTTTTTGTTACTCAAATGACAGATCTGTCATAGTAACAGAGGAAAAAGAGAAAAATTCCTAAAATTTTGATTTCTTGACTTACGCAAAGTGCTCGTAAAGACGTTTTGTTGCTACTCAAATGAAAGATCTGTGATAGTAATAGAGTAAAATGGAAAAAATTCCGAAAATTTTAATTTCTTGATTTACGCAAAGTACTCGTAGAGACGTTTTGTTGGTACTCAAATGACAGATCTGTGATAGTAACAGAGGAAAAAGCAAAATATTCCGAAAATTTTAATTTCTTGATTTACGCAAAGTACTCGTAGAGGCGTTTTGTTGTTACTCAAATGACAGATCTGTGATAGTAACAGAGGAAAAAGCAAAATATTCCGAAAATTTTAATTTCTCAATTTACGCAAAGTGCTCGTAGAGACGTTTTGTTGTTACTCAAATGAAAGATCTGTGATAGTAATAGAGTAAAATGAAAAAAAATCCGAAAATTTTAATTTCTTGATTTACGCAAACTACTCGTAGAGACGTTTTGTTGGTACTCAAATGACAGATCTGTGATAGTAACAAAGGAAAACGCAAAATATTCCGAAAATTTTAATTTTTTGATTTACGCAAAGTACTCGTAGAGACGTTTTGTTGTTACTCAAATGACAGATCTATGATAGTAACAGAGGAAAATACAAAATATTCCGAAAATTTTAATTTCTTGATATACGCAAAGTACTCGTAGAAACGTTTTGTTGTTACTCAAATGACAGATCTGTGATAGTAACAGAGGAAAAAGCAAAATATTCCAAAAATTTTAATTTCTTGATTTACGCAAAGTACTCGTAGAGACGTTCTGTTGCTACTCAAATGAAAGATCTGTGATAGTAATAGAGTAAAATGGAAAAAAATCGGAAAATTTTGATTTTTCGATTTACGCAAAGTGCTCGTAGAGACGTTTTGTTGTTACTCAAATGACAGATCTGTCATAGTAACAGAGGAAAAAGAGAAAAATTCCGAAAATTTTAATTTCTTGAATTACGCAAAGTACTCATAGAGACGTTTTGTTGGTACTCAAATGACAGATCTGTGATAGTAACAGAGGAAAAAGCAGTATATTAAGAAAATTTTAACTTCTTGATATACGCAAAGTACTCATAGAGACGTTTTGTTGTTACTCAAATGACAGATCTGTGATAGTAACAGAGGAAAAAGCAGAATATTCCGAAAATTTTAATTTCTTGATTTAAGCAAAGTGCTCGTAGAGACGTTTTTTTGTTACTCAAATGACAGATCTGTCATAGTAACAGAGGAAAAAGAGAAAAATTCCTAAAATTTTGATTTCTTGACTTACGCAAAGTGCTCGTAGAGACGTTTTGTTGCTACTCAAATGAAAGATCTGTGATAGTAATAGAGTAAAATGGAAAAAATTCCGAAAATTTTAATTTCTTGATTTACGCAAAGTACTCGTAGAGACGTTTTGTTGGTACTCAAATGACAGATCTGTGATAGTAACAGAGGAAAAAGCAAAATATTCCGAAAATTTTAATTTCTTGATTTACGCAAAGTACTCGTAGAGGCGTTTTGTTGTTACTCAAATGACAGATCTGTGATAGTAACAGAGGAAAAAGCAAAATATTCCGAAAATTTTAATTTCTCAATTTACGCAAAGTGCTCGTAGAGACGTTTTGTTGTTACTCAAATGAAAGATCTGTGATAGTAATAGAGTAAAATGAAAAAAAATCCGAAAATTTTAATTTCTTGATTTACGCAAACTACTCGTAGAGACGTTTTGTTGGTACTCAAATGACAGATCTGTGATAGTAACAAAGGAAAACGCAAAATATTCCGAAAATTTTAATTTTTTGATTTACGCAAAGTACTCGTAGAGACGTTTTGTTGTTACTCAAATGACAGATCTATGATAGTAACAGAGGAAAATACAAAATATTCCGAAAATTTTAATTTCTTGATATACGCAAAGTACTCGTAGAAACGTTTTGTTGTTACTCAAATGACAGATCTGTGATAGTAACAGAGGAAAAAGCAAAATATTCCAAAAATTTTAATTTCTTGATTTACGCAAAGTACTCGTAGAGACGTTCTGTTGCTACTCAAATGAAAGATCTGTGATAGTAATAGAGTAAAATGGAAAAAAATCCGAAAATTTTGATTTTTCGATTTACGCAAAGTGCTCGTAGAGACGTTTTGTTGTTACTCAAATGACAGATCTGTCATAGTAACAGAGGAAAAAGAGAAAAATTCCTAAAATTTTGATTTCTTGACTTACGCAAAGTGCTCGTAGAGACGTTTGGTTGCTACTCAAATGAAAGATCTGTGATAGTAATAGAGTAAAATGGAAAAAAATCCGAAAATTTTGATTTTTCGATTTACGCAAAGTGCTCGTAGAGACGTTTTGTTGTTACTCAAATGACAGATCTGTCATAGTAACAGAGGAAAAAGAGAAAAATTCCTAAAATTTTGATTTCTTGACTTACGCAAAGTGCTCGTAGAGACGTTTGGTTGCTACTCAAATGAAAGATCTGTGATAGTAATAGAGTAAAATGGAAAAAATTCCGAAAATTTTAATTTCTTGATTTACGCAAACTACGCATCGAGACGTTTTGTTGGTACTCAAATGACAGATCTGTGATAGTAACAGAGGAAAAAGCAGTATATTAAGAAAATTTTAACTTCTTGATATACGCAAAGTACTCATAGAGACGTTTTGTTGTTACTCAAATGACAGATCTGTGATAGTAACAGAGGAAAAAGCAGAATATTCCGAAAATTTTAATTTCTTGATTTAAGCAAAGTGCTCGTAGAGACGTTTTTTTGTTACTCAAATGACAGATCTGTCATAGTAACAGAGGAAAAAGAGAAAAATTCCTAAAATTTTGATTTCTTGACTTACGCAAAGTGCTCGTAAAGACGTTTTGTTGCTACTCAAATGAAAGATCTGTGATAGTAATAGAGTAAAATGGAAAAAATTCCGAAAATTTTAATTTCTTGATTTACGCAAAGTACTCGTAGAGACGTTTTGTTGGTACTCAAATGACAGATCTGTGATAGTAACAGAGGAAAAAGCAAAATATTCCGAAAATTTTAATTTCTTGATTTACGCAAAGTACTCGTAGAGGCGTTTTGTTGTTACTCAAATGACAGATCTGTGATAGTAATAGAGTAAAATGAAAAAAAATCCGAAAATTTTAATTTCTTGATTTACGCAAACTACTCGTAGAGACGTTTTGTTGGTACTCAAATGACAGATCTGTGATAGTAACAAAGGAAAACGCAAAATATTCCGAAAATTTTAATTTTTTGATTTACGCAAAGTACTCGTAGAGACGTTTTGTTGTTACTCAAATGACAGATCTATGATAGTAACAGAGGAAAATACAAAATATTCCGAAAATTTTAATTTCTTGATATACGCAAAGTACTCGTAGAAACGTTTTGTTGTTACTCAAATGACAGATCTGTGATAGTAACAGAGGAAAAAGCAAAATATTCCAAAAATTTTAATTTCTTGATTTACGCAAAGTACTCGTAGAGACGTTCTGTTGCTACTCAAATGAAAGATCTGTGATAGTAATAGAGTAAAATGGAAAAAAATCGGAAAATTTTGATTTTTCGATTTACGCAAAGTGCTCGTAGAGACGTTTTGTTGTTACTCAAATGACAGATCTGTCATAGTAACAGAGGAAAAAGAGAAAAATTCCGAAAATTTTAATTTCTTGAATTACGCAAAGTACTCATAGAGACGTTTTGTTGGTACTCAAATGACAGATCTGTGATAGTAACAGAGGAAAAAGCAGTATATTAAGAAAATTTTAACTTCTTGATATACGCCAAGTACTCATAGAGACGTTTTGTTGTTACTCAAATGACAGATCTGTGATAGTAACAGAGGAAAAAGCAGAATATTCCGAAAATTTTAATTTCTTGATTTAAGCAAAGTGCTCGTAGAGACGTTTTTTTGTTACTCAAATGACAGATCTGTCATAGTAACAGAGGAAAAAGAGAAAAATTCCTAAAATTTTGATTTCTTGACTTACGCAAAGTGCTCGTAGAGACGTTTTGTTGCTACTCAAATGAAAGATCTGTGATAGTAATAGAGTAAAATGGAAAAAATTCCGAAAATTTTAATTTCTTGATTTACGCAAAGTACTCGTAGAGACGTTTTGTTGGTACTCAAATGACAGATCTGTGATAGTAACAGAGGAAAAAGCAAAATATTCCGAAAATTTTAATTTCTTGATTTACGCAAAGTACTCGTAGAGGCGTTTTGTTGTTACTCAAATGACAGATCTGTGATAGTAACAGAGGAAAAAGCAAAATATTCCGAAAATTTTAATTTCTCAATTTACGCAAAGTGCTCGTAGAGACGTTTTGTTGTTACTCAAATGAAAGATCTGTGATAGTAATAGAGTAAAATGAAAAAAAATCCGAAAATTTTAATTTCTTGATTTACGCAAACTACTCGTAGAGACGTTTTGTTGGTACTCAAATGACAGATCTGTGATAGTAACAAAGGAAAACGCAAAATATTCCGAAAATTTTAATTTTTTGATTTACGCAAAGTACTCGTAGAGACGTTTTGTTGTTACTCAAATGACAGATCTATGATAGTAACAGAGGAAAATACAAAATATTCCGAAAATTTTAATTTCTTGATATACGCAAAGTACTCGTAGAAACGTTTTGTTGTTACTCAAATGACAGATCTGTGATAGTAACAGAGGAAAAAGCAAAATATTCCAAAAATTTTAATTTCTTGATTTACGCAAAGTACTCGTAGAGACGTTCTGTTGCTACTCAAATGAAAGATCTGTGATAGTAATAGAGTAAAATGGAAAAAAATCCGAAAATTTTGATTTTTCGATTTACGCAAAGTGCTCGTAGAGACGTTTTGTTGTTACTCAAATGACAGATCTGTCATAGTAACAGAGGAAAAAGAGAAAAATTCCTAAAATTTTGATTTCTTGACTTACGCAAAGTGCTCGTAGAGACGTTTGGTTGCTACTCAAATGAAAGATCTGTGATAGTAATAGAGTAAAATGGAAAAAAATCCGAAAATTTTGATTTTTCGATTTACGCAAAGTGCTCGTAGAGACGTTTTGTTGTTACTCAAATGACAGATCTGTCATAGTAACTGAGGAAAAAGAGAAAAATTCCTAAAATTTTGATTTCTTGACTTACGCAAAGTGCTCGTAGAGACGTTTGGTTGCTACTCAAATGAAAGATCTGTGATAGTAATAGAGTAAAATGGAAAAAAATCCGAAAATTTTAATTTCTTGATTTACGCAAACTACGCATCGAGACGTTTTGTTGGTACTCAAATGACAGATCTGTGATAGTAACAGAAGAAAAAGCAAAATATTCCGAAAATTTTATTTTCTTGATTTACGCAAAGTACTCGTAGAGACGTTCTGTTGCTACTCAAATGAAAGATCTGTGATAGTAATAGAGTAAAATGGAAAAAATTCCGAAAATTTTAATTTCTTGATTTACGCAAAGTACTCATAGAGACGTTTTGGTGGTACTCAAATGACAGATCTGTGATAGTAACAGAGGAAAAAGCAAAATATTCCGAAAATTTTAATTTCTCAATTTACGCAAAGTGCTCGTAGAGACGTTTTGTTGTTACTCAAATGACAGATCTGTGATAGTAACAGAGGAAAAAGCAAAATATTCCGAAAATTTTAATTTCTTGATATACGCAAAGTACTCGTAGAGACGTTTTGTTGTTATTCAAATGACAGATCTGTGATAGTAACAGAGGAAAAAGCAAAATATTCAGAAAATTTTAATTTCTTGATATACGCAAAGTACTCGTAGAAACGTTTTGTTGTTACTCAAATGACAGATCTGTGATAGTAACAGAGGAAAAAGCAAAATATTCCAAAAATTTTAATTTCTTGATTTACGCAAAGTGGTCGTAGAGACGTTCTGTTGCTACTCAGATCAAAGATCCGTGATAGTAATAGAGTAAAATGGAAAAAATTCCGAAAATATTGATTTCTCGATTTACACAAAGTGCTCGTAGAGACAGACGTTTTGTTGTTACTTAAATGATAGATCTGTAATATTAACAGAAGAAAAAGATAAAAATTCCTAAAATTTTGATTTCTTGACTTACGCAAAGTGCTCGTAGAGACGTTTTGTTGCTACTCAAATGAAAGATCTGTGATAGTAATAGAGTAAAATGGAGAAAATTCCGAAAATTTTAATTTCTTGAATTACGCAAAGTACTCATAGAGACGTTTTGTTGGTACTCAAATGACAGATCTGTGATAGTAACAAAGGAAAAAGCAAAATATTCCGAAAATTTTAATTTCTTGATATACGCAAAGTACTCGTAGAGACGTTTTGTTGTTACTCAAATGACAGATCTGTGATAGTAACAGAGGAAAAAGCAAAATATTCCGAAAATTTTAATTTCTTGATATACGCAAAGTACTCGTAGAAACGTTTTGTTGTTACTCAAATGACAGATCTGTGATAGATAACAGAAGAAAAAGATAAAAATTCCTAAAATTTTGATTTCTTGACTTACGCAAAGTGCTCGTAGAGACGTTTTGTTGCTACTCAAATGAAAGATCTGTGATAGTAATATAGTAAAATGGAGAAAATTTCGAAAATTTTAATTTCTTGAATTACGCAAAGTACTCATAGAGACGTTTTGTTGGTACTCAAATGACAGATCTGTGATAGTAACACAGGAAAAAGCAAAATATTCCAAAAATTTTAATTTCTTGATTTACGCAAAGTGGTCGTAGAGACGTTCTGTTGCTACTCAAATCAAAGATCCGTGATAGTAATAGAGTAAAATGGAAAAAATTCCGAAAATATTGATTTCTCGATTTACACAAAGTGCTCGTAGAGACAGACGTTTTGTTGTTACTCAAATGATAGATCTGTAATATTAACAGAAGAAAAAGGTAAAAATTTATAAAATTTTGATTTCTTGACTTACGCAAAGTGCTCGTAGAGACGTTTTGTTGCTACTCAAATGAAAGATCTGTGATAGTAATAGAGTAAAATGGAGAAAATTCCGAAAATTTTAATTTCTTGAATTACGCAAAGTACTCATAGAGACGTTTTGTTGGTACTCAAATGACAGATCTGTGATAGTAACAGAGGAAAAAGCAAAATATTCCGAAAATTTTAATTTCTTGATTTACGCAAAGTACTCGTAGAGACGTTTTGTTGTTACTCAAATGACAGATCTGTGATAGTAACAGAGGAAAAAGCAAAATATTCCAAAAATTTTAATTTCTTGATTTACGCAAAGTACTCGTAGAGACGTTCTGTTGCTACTCAAATGAAAGATCTGTGATAGCAATAGAGTAAAATGGAAAAAATTCCGAAAATTTTGATTTTTCGATTTACGCAAAGTGCTCGTAGAGACGTTTTGTTGTTACTCAAATGACAGATCTGCCATAGTAACCGAGGAAAAAGAGAAAAATTCCTAAAATTTCGATTTCTTGACTTACGCAAAGTGCTCGTAGAGACGTTTGGTTGCTACTCAAATGAAAGATCTGTGATAGTAATAGAGTAAAATGGAAAAAATTCCGAAAATTTTAATTTCTTGATTTACGCAAAGTACCCATAGAGACGTTTTGGTGGTACTCAAATGACAGATCTGTGATAGTAACAAAGGAAAACGCAAAATATTCCGAAAATTTTAATTTTTTGATTTACGCAAAGTACTCGTAGAGACGTTTTGTTGTTACTCAAATGACAGATCTGTGATAGTAACAGAGGAAAATACAAAATATTCCGAAAATTTTAATTTCTTGATATACGCAAAGTACTCGTAGAAACGTTTTGTTGTTACTCAAATGACAGATCTGTGATAGTAACAGAGGAAAAAGCAAAATATTCCAAAAATTTTAATTTCTTGATTTACGCAAAGTACTCGTAGAGACGTTCTGTTGCTACTCAAATGAAAGATCTGTGATAGTAATAGAGTAAAATGGAAAAAAATCCGAAAATTTTGATTTTTCGATTTACGCAAAGTGCTCGTAGAGACGTTTTGTTGTTACTCAAATGACAGATCTGTCATAGTAACAGAGGAAAAAGAGAAAAATTCCTAAAATTTTGATTTCTTGACTTACGCAAAGTGCTCGTAGAGACGTTTGGTTGCTACTCAAATGAAAGATCTGTGATAGTAATAGAGTAAAATGGAAAAAAATCCGAAAATTTTAATTTCTTGATTTACGCAAACTACTCATCGAGACGTTTTGTTGGTACTCAAATGACAGATCTGTGATAGTAACAGAAGAAAAAGCAAAATATTCCGAAAATTTTATTTTCTTGATTTACGCAAAGTACTCGTAGAGACGTTTTGTTGTTACTCAAATGACAGATCTGTGATAGTAACAGAGGAAAAAGCAAAATATTCCGAAAATTTTATTTTCTTGATTTACGCAAAGTACTCGTAGAAACGTTTTGTTGTTACTCAAATGAAAGATCTGTGATAGTAATAGAGTAAAATGGAAAAAATTCCGAAAATTTTGATTTTTCGATTTACGCAAAGTGCTCGTAGAGACGTTTTGTTGTTACTCAAATGACAGATCTGTCATAGTAACAGAGGAAAAAGAGAAAAATTCCTAAAATTTTGATTTCTTGACTTACGCAAAGTGCTCGTAGAGACGTTTGGTTGCTACTCAAATGAAAGATCTGTGATAGTAATAGAGTAAAATGGAAAAAAATCCGAAAATTTTAATTTCTTGATTTACGCAAACTACGCATCGAGACGTTTTGTTGGTACTCAAATGACAGATCTGTGATAGTAACAGAAGAAAAAGCAAAATATTCCGAAAATTTTATTTTCTTGATTTACGCAAAGTACTCGTAGAGACGTTTTGTTCTTACTCAAATGACAGATCTGTGATAGTAACAGAGGAAAAAGCAAAATATTCCGAAAATTTTATTTTCTTGATTTACGCAAAGTACTCGTAGAGACGTTTTGTTGTTACTCAAATGACAGATCTGTGATAGTAACAGAGGAAAAGGCAAAATATTCCAAAAATTTTAATTTCTTGATTTACGCAAAGTACTCGTAGAGACGTTCTGTTGCTACTCAAATGAAAGATCTGTGATAGTAATAGAGTAAAATGGAAAAAATTCCGAAAATTTAGATTTTTCGATTTACGCAAAGTGCTCGTAGAGACGTTTTGTTGTTACTCAAATGACAGATCTGTCATAGTAACAGAGGAAAAAGAGAAAAATTCCTAAAATTTTGATTTCTTGACTTACGCAAAGTGCTCGTAGAGACGTTTGGTTGCTACTCAAATGATAGATCTGTGATAGTAATAGAGTAAAATGGAAAAAATTCCGAAAATTTTAATTTCTTGATTTACGCAAAGTACTCATAGAGACGTTTTGATGGTACTCAAATGACAGATCTGTGATAGTAACAGAGGAAAAAGCAAAACTTCCGAAAATTTCAATTTCTCAATTTACGCACAGTGCTCGTAGAGACGTTTTGTTGTTACTCAAATGACAGATCTGTGATAGTAACAGAGGAAAATACAAAATATTCCGAAAATTTTAATTTCTTGATATACGCAAAGTACTCGTAGAAACGTTTTGTTGTTAATCAAATGACAGATCTGTGATAGTAACAGAGGAAAAGGCAAAATATTCCAAAAATTTTAATTTCTTGATTTACGCAAAGTACTCGTAGAGACGTTTTGTTGCTACTCAAATGAAAGATCTGTGATAGTAATAGAGTAAAATGGAGAAAATTCAGAAAATTTTAATTTCTTGAATTACGCAAAGTACTCATAGAGACGTTTTGTTGGTACTCAAATGACAGATCTGTGATAGTAACAGAGGAAAAAGCAGTATATTAAGAAAATTTTAACTTCTTGATATACGCAAAGTACTCATAGAGACGTTTTGTTGTTACTCAAATGACAGATCTGTGATAGTAACAGAGGAAAAAGCAGAATATTCCGAAAATTTTAATTTCTTGATTTAAGCAAAGTGCTCGTAGAGACGTTTTGTTGTTACTCAAATGACAGATCTGTCATAGTAACAGAGGAAAAAGAGAAAAATTCCTAAAATTTTGATTTCTTGACTTACGCAAAGTGCTCGTAGAGACGTTTTGTTGCTACTCAAATGAAAGATCTGTGATAGTAATAGAGTAAAATGGAAAAAATTCCGAAAATTTTAATTTCTTGATTTACGCAAAGTACTCGTAGAGACGTTTTGTTGGTACTCAAATGACAGATCTGTGATAGTAACAGAGGAAAAAGCAAAATATTCCGAAAATTTTAATTTCTTGATTTACGCAAAGTACTCGTAGAGGCGTTTTGTTGTTACTCAAATGACAGATCTGTGATAGTAACAGAGGAAAAAGCAAAATATTCCGAAAATTTTAATTTCTCAATTTACGCAAAGTGCTCGTAGAGACGTTTTGTTGTTACTCAAATGAAAGATCTGTGATAGTAATAGAGTAAAATGGAAAAAAATCCGAAAATTTTAATTTCTTGATTTACGCAAACTACTCGTAGAGACGTTTTGTTGGTACTCAAATGACAGATCTGTGATAGTAACAAAGGAAAACGCAAAATATTCCGAAAATTTTAATTTCTTGATTTACGCAAAGTACTCGTAGAGACGTTTTGTTGTTACTCAAATGACAGATCTGTGATAGTAACAGAGGAAAATACAAAATATTCCGAAAATTTTAATTTCTTGATATACGCAAAGTACTCGTAGAAACGTTTTGTTGTTACTCAAATGACAGATCTGTGATAGTAACAGAGGAAAAAGCAAAATATTCCAAAAATTTTAATTTCTTGATTTACGCAAAGTACTCGTAGAGACGTTCTGTTGCTACTCAAATGAAAGATATGTGATAGTAATAGAGTAAAATGGAAAAAATTCCGAAAATTTTGATTTTTCGATTTACGCAAAGTGCTCGTAGGGACGTTTTGTTGTTACTCAAATGACAGATCTGTCATAGTAACAGAGGAAAAAGAGAAAAATTCCGAAAATTTTAATTTCTTGAATTACGCAAAGTACTCATAGAGACGTTTTGTTAGTACTCAAATGACAGATCTGTGATAGTAACAGAGGAAAAAGCAGTATATTAAGAAAATTTTAACTTCTTGATATACGCAAAGTACTCATAGAGACGTTTTGTTGTTACTCAAATGACAGATCTGTGATAGTAACAGAAGAAAAAGCAGAATATTCCGAAAATTTTAATTTCTTGATTTAAGCAAAGTGCTCGTAGAGACGTTTTTTTGTTACTCAAATGACAGATCTGTCATAGTAACAGAGGAAAAAGAGAAAAATTCCTAAAATTTTGATTTCTTGACTTACGCAAAGTGCTCGTAGAGACGTTTTGTTGCTACTCAAATGAAAGATCTGTGATAGTAATAGAGTAAAATGGAAAAAATTCCGAAAATTTTAATTTCTTGATTTACGCAAAGTACTCGTAGAGACGTTTTGTTGGTACTCAAATGACAGATCTGTGATAGTAACAGAAGAAAAAGCAAAATATTCCGAAAATTTTAATTTCTTGATTTACGCAAAGTGCTCGTAGAGACGTTTTGTTGCTACTCAAATGAAAGATCTGTGATAGTAATACAGTAAAATGGAAAAAATTCCGAAAATTTTAATTTCTTGATTTACGCAAAGTACTCGTAGAGACGTTTTGTTGGTACTCAAATGACAGATCTGTGATAGTAAGAGAGGAAAAAGCAAAATATTCCGAAAATTTTAATTTCTTGATTTACGCAAAGTACTCGTAGAGGCGTTTTGTTGTTACTCAAATGACAGATCTGTGATAGTAACAGAGGAAAACGCAAAATATTCCGAAAATTTTAATTTCTTGATTTACGCAAAGTACTCGTAGAGACGTTTTGTTGTTACTCAAATGACAGATCTGTGATAGTAACAGAGGAAAATACAAAATAATCCGAAAATTTTAATTTCTTGATATACGCAAAGTACTCGTAGAAACGTTTTGTTGTTACTCAAATGACAGATCTGTGATAGTAACAGAGGAAAAAGCAAAATATTCCAAAAATTTTAATATCTTGATTTACGCAAAGTACTCGTAGAGACGTTCTGTTGCTACTCAAATGAAAGATCTGTGATAGCAATAGAGAGAAATGGAAAAAAAATCCGAAAATTTTGATTTTTCGATTTACGCAAAGTGCTCGTAGAGACGTTTTGTTGTTACTCAAATGACAGATCTGTCATAGTAACAGAGGAAAAAGAGAAAAATTCCGAAAATTTTAATTTCTTGAATTACGCAAAGTACTCATAGAGACGTTTTGTTGGTACTCAAATGACAGATCTGTGATAGTAACAGAGGAAAAAGCAGTATATTAAGAAAATTTTAACTTCTTGATATACGCAAAGTACTCATAGAGACGTTTTGTTGTTACTCAAATGACAGATCTGTGATAGTAACAGAGGAAAAAGCAGAATATTGCGAAAATTTTAATTTCTTGATTTAAGCAAAGTGCTCGTAGAGACGTTTTTTTGGTACTCAAATGACAGATCTGTCATAGTAACAGAGCAAAAAGAGAAAAATTCCTAAAATTTTGATTTCTTGACTTACGCAAAGTGCTCGTAAAGACGTTTTGTTGCTACTCAAATGAAAGATCTGTGATAGTAATAGAGTAAAATGGAAAAAATTCCGAAAATTTTAATTTCTTGATTTACGCAAAGTACTCGTAGAGACGTTTTGTTGGTACTCAAATGACAGATCTGTGATAGTAACAGAGGAAAAAGCAAAATATTCCGAAAATTTTAATTTCTTGATTTACGCAAAGTACTCGTAGAGGCGTTTTGTTGTTACTCAAATGACAGATCTGTGATAGTAACAGAGGAAAAAGCAAAATATTCCGAAAATTTTAATTTCTCAATTTACGCAAAGTGCTCGTAGAGACGTTTTGTTGTTACTCAAATGAAAGATCTGTGATAGTAATAGAGTAAAATGAAAAAAAATCCGAAAATTTTAATTTCTTGATTTACGCAAACTACTCGTAGAGACGTTTTGTTGGTACTCAAATGACAGATCTGTGATAGTAACAAAGGAAAACGCAAAATATTCCGAAAATTTTAATTTTTTGATTTACGCAAAGTACTCGTAGAGACGTTTTGTTGTTACTCAAATGACAGATCTATGATAGTAACAGAGGAAAATACAAAATATTCCGAAAATTTTAATTTCTTGATATACGCAAAGTACTCGTAGAAACGTTTTGTTGTTACTCAAATGACAGATCTGTGATAGTAACAGAGGAAAAAGCAAAATATTCCAAAAATTTTAATTTCTTGATTTACGCAAAGTACTCGTAGAGACGTTCTGTTGCTACTCAAATGAAAGATCTGTGATAGTAATAGAGTAAAATGGAAAAAAATCGGAAAATTTTGATTTTTCGATTTACGCAAAGTGCTCGTAGAGACGTTTTGTTGTTACTCAAATGACAGATCTGTCATAGTAACAGAGGAAAAAGAGAAAAATTCCTAAAATTTTGATTTCTTGACTTACGCAAAGTGCTCGTAGAGACGTTTTGTTGCTACTCAAATGAAAGATCTGTGATAGTAATAGAGTAAAATGGAAAAAATTCCGAAAATTTTAATTTCTTGATTTACGCAAAGTACTCGTAGAGACGTTTTGTTGGTACTCAAATGACAGATCTGTGATAGTAACAGAAGAAAAAGCAAAATATTCCGAAAATTTTAATTTCTTGATTTACGCAAAGTGCTCGTAGAGACGTTTTGTTGCTACTCAAATGAAAGATCTGTGATAGTAATACAGTAAAATACAAAATATTCCGAAAATTTTAATTTCTTGATATACGCAAAGTACTCGTAGAAACGTTTTGTTGTTACTCAAATGACAGATCTGTGATAGTAACAGAGGAAAAAGCAAAATATTCCAAAAATTTTAATTTCTTGATTTACGCAAAGTACTCGTAGAGACGTTCTGTTGCTACTCAAATGAAAGATCTGTGATAGTAATAGAGTAAAATGGAAAAAAATCGGAAAATTTTGATTTTTCGATTTACGCAAAGTGCTCGTAGAGACGTTTTGTTGTTACTCAAATGACAGATCTGTCATAGTAACAGAGGAAAAAGAGAAAAATTCCTAAAATTTTGATTTCTTGACTTACGCAAAGTGCTCGTAGAGACGTTTTGTTGCTACTCAAATGAAAGATCTGTGATAGTAATAGAGTAAAATGGAAAAAATTCCGAAAATTTTAATTTCTTGATTTACGCAAAGTACTCGTAGAGACGTTTTGTTGGTACTCAAATGACAGATCTGTGATAGTAACAGAAGAAAAAGCAAAATATTCCGAAAATTTTAATTTCTTGATTTACGCAAAGTGCTCGTAGAGACGTTTTGTTGCTACTCAAATGAAAGATCTGTGATAGTAATACAGTAAAATGGAAAAAATTCCGAAAATTTTAATTTCTTGATTTACGCAAAGTACTCGTAGAGACGTTTTGTTGGTACTCAAATGACAGATCTGTGATAGTAAGAGAGGAAAAAGCAAAATATTCCGAAAATTTTAATTTCTTGATTTACGCAAAGTACTCGTAGAGGCGTTTTGTTGTTACTCAAATGACAGATCTGTGATAGTAACAGAGGAAAACGCAAAATATTCCGAAAATTTTAATTTCTTGATTTACGCAAAGTACTCGTAGAGACGTTTTGTTGTTACTCAAATGACAGATCTGTGATAGTAACAGAGGAAAATACAAAATAATCCGAAAATTTTAATTTCTTGATATACGCAAAGTACTCGTAGAAACGTTTTGTTGTTACTCAAATGACAGATCTGTGATAGTAACAGAGGAAAAAGCAAAATATTCCAAAAATTTTAATATCTTGATTTACGCAAAGTACTCGTAGAGACGTTCTGTTGCTACTCAAATGAAAGATCTGTGATAGCAATAGAGAGAAATGGAAAAAAAATCCGAAAATTTTGATTTTTCGATTTACGCAAAGTGCTCGTAGAGACGTTTTGTTGTTACTCAAATGACAGATCTGTCATAGTAACAGAGGAAAAAGAGAAAAATTCCGAAAATTTTAATTTCTTGAATTACGCAAAGTACTCATAGAGACGTTTTGTTGGTACTCAAATGACAGATCTGTGATAGTAACAGAGGAAAAAGCAGTATATTAAGAAAATTTTAACTTCTTGATATACGCAAAGTACTCATAGAGACGTTTTGTTGTTACTCAAATGACAGATCTGTGATAGTAACAGAGGAAAAAGCAGAATATTGCGAAAATTTTAATTTCTTGATTTAAGCAAAGTGCTCGTAGAGACGTTTTTTTGGTACTCAAATGACAGATCTGTCATAGTAACAGAGCAAAAAGAGAAAAATTCCTAAAATTTTGATTTCTTGACTTACGCAAAGTGCTCGTAAAGACGTTTTGTTGCTACTCAAATGAAAGATCTGTGATAGTAATAGAGTAAAATGGAAAAAATTCCGAAAATTTTAATTTCTTGATTTACGCAAAGTACTCGTAGAGACGTTTTGTTGGTACTCAAATGACAGATCTGTGATAGTAACAGAGGAAAAAGCAAAATATTCCGAAAATTTTAATTTCTTGATTTACGCAAAGTACTCGTAGAGGCGTTTTGTTGTTACTCAAATGACAGATCTGTGATAGTAACAGAGGAAAAAGCAAAATATTCCGAAAATTTTAATTTCTCAATTTACGCAAAGTGCTCGTAGAGACGTTTTGTTGTTACTCAAATGAAAGATCTGTGATAGTAATAGAGTAAAATGAAAAAAAATCCGAAAATTTTAATTTCTTGATTTACGCAAACTACTCGTAGAGACGTTTTGTTGGTACTCAAATGACAGATCTGTGATAGTAACAAAGGAAAACGCAAAATATTCCGAAAATTTTAATTTTTTGATTTACGCAAAGTACTCGTAGAGACGTTTTGTTGTTACTCAAATGACAGATCTATGATAGTAACAGAGGAAAATACAAAATATTCCGAAAATTTTAATTTCTTGATATACGCAAAGTACTCGTAGAAACGTTTTGTTGTTACTCAAATGACAGATCTGTGATAGTAACAGAGGAAAAAGCAAAATATTCCAAAAATTTTAATTTCTTGATTTACGCAAAGTACTCGTAGAGACGTTCTGTTGCTACTCAAATGAAAGATCTGTGATAGTAATAGAGTAAAATGGAAAAAAATCGGAAAATTTTGATTTTTCGATTTACGCAAAGTGCTCGTAGAGACGTTTTGTTGTTACTCAAATGACAGATCTGTCATAGTAACAGAGGAAAAAGAGAAAAATTCCGAAAATTTTAATTTCTTGAATTACGCAAAGTACTCATAGAGACGTTTTGTTGGTACTCAAATGACAGATCTGTGATAGTAACAGAGGAAAAAGCAGTATATTAAGAAAATTTTAACTTCTTGATATACGCAAAGTACTCATAGAGACGTTTTGTTGTTACTCAAATGACAGATCTGTGATAGTAACAGAGGAAAAAGCAGAATATTCCGAAAATTTTAATTTCTTGATTTAAGCAAAGTGCTCGTAGAGACGTTTTTTTGTTACTCAAATGACAGATCTGTCATAGTAACAGAGGAAAAAGAGAAAAATTCCTAAAATTTTGATTTCTTGACTTACGCAAAGTGCTCGTAGAGACGTTTTGTTGCTACTCAAATGAAAGATCTGTGATAGTAATAGAGTAAAATGGAAAAAATTCCGAAAATTTTAATTTCTTGATTTACGCAAAGTACTCGTAGAGACGTTTTGTTGGTACTCAAATGACAGATCTGTGATAGTAACAGAGGAAAAAGCAAAATATTCCGAAAATTTTAATTTCTTGATTTACGCAAAGTACTCGTAGAGGCGTTTTGTTGTTACTCAAATGACAGATCTGTGATAGTAACAGAGGAAAAAGCAAAATATTCCGAAAATTTTAATTTCTCAATTTACGCAAAGTGCTCGTAGAGACGTTTTGTTGTTACTCAAATGAAAGATCTGTGATAGTAATAGAGTAAAATGAAAAAAAATCCGAAAATTTTAATTTCTTGATTTACGCA
The DNA here is from genome assembly GCA_959613385.1 of Geotrupes spiniger. Lineage (NCBI taxonomy): Eukaryota > Metazoa > Arthropoda > Insecta > Coleoptera > Geotrupidae > Geotrupes > Geotrupes spiniger. Next base: position 1,023,729 of record CAUIJQ010000006.1, read on the forward strand.
AACTACTCGTAGAGACGTTTTGTTGGTACTCAAATGACAGATCTGTGATAGTAACAAAGGAAAACGCAAAATATTCCGAAAATTTTAATTTTTTGATTTACGCAAAGTACTCGTAGAGACGTTTTGTTGTTACTCAAATGACAGATCTGTGATAGTAACAGAGGAAAATACAAAATATTCCGAAAATTTTAATTTCTTGATATACGCAAAGTACTCGTAGAAACGTTTTGTTGTTACTCAAATGACAGATCTGTGATAGTAACAGAGGAAAAAGCAAAATATTCCAAAAATTTTAATTTCTTGATTTACGCAAAGTACTCGTAGAGACGTTCTGTTGCTACTCAAATGAAAGATCTGTGATAGTAATAGAGTAAAATGGAAAAAAATCCGAAAATTTTGATTTTTCGATTTACGCAAAGTGCTCGTAGAGACGTTTTGTTGTTACTCAAATGACAGATCTGTCATAGTAACAGAGGAAAAAGAGAAAAATTCCTAAAATTTTGATTTCTTGACTTACGCAAAGTGCTCGTAGAGACGTTTGGTTGCTACTCAAATGAAAGATCTGTGATAGTAATAGAGTAAAATGGAAAAAAATCCGAAAATTTTAATTTCTTGATTTACGCAAACTACTCATCGAGACGTTTTGTTGGTACTCAAATGACAGATCTGTGATAGTAACAGAGGAAAAAGCAAAATATTCCGAAAATTTTAATTTCTCAATTTACGCAAAGTGCTCGTAGAGACGTTTTGTTGTTACTCAAATGAAAGATCTGTGATAGTAATAGAGTAAAATGAAAAAAAATCCGAAAATTTTAATTTCTTGATTTACGCAAACTACTCGTAGAGACGTTTTGTTGGTACTCAAATGACAGATCTGTGATAGTAACAAAGGAAAACGCAAAATATTCCGAAAATTTTAATTTTTTGATTTACGCAAAGTACTCGTAGAGACGTTTTGTTGTTACTCAAATGACAGATCTGTGATAGTAACAGAGGAAAATACAAAATATTCCGAAAATTTTAATTTCTTGATATACGCAAAGTACTCGTAGAAACGTTTTGTTGTTACTCAAATGACAGATCTGTGATAGTAACAGAGGAAAAAGCAAAATATTCCAAAAATTTTAATTTCTTGATTTACGCAAAGTACTCGTAGAGACGTTCTGTTGCTACTCAAATGAAAGATCTGTGATAGTAATAGAGTAAAATGGAAAAAAATCCGAAAATTTTGATTTTTCGATTTACGCAAAGTGCTCGTAGAGACGTTTTGTTGTTACTCAAATGACAGATCTGTCATAGTAACAGAGGAAAAAGAGAAAAATTCCTAAAATTTTGATTTCTTGACTTACGCAAAGTGCTCGTAGAGACGTTTGGTTGCTACTCAAATGAAAGATCTGTGATAGTAATAGAGTAAAATGGAAAAAAATCCGAAAATTTTAATTTCTTGATTTACGCAAACTACTCATCGAGACGTTTTGTTGGTACTCAAATGACAGATCTGTGATAGTAACAGAAGAAAAAGCAAAATATTCCGAAAATTTTATTTTCTTGATTTACGCAAAGTACTCGTAGAGACGTTTTGTTGTTACTCAAATGACAGATCTGTGATAGTAACAGAGGAAAAAGCAAAATATTCCGAAAATTTTATTTTCTTGATTTACGCAAAGTACTCGTAGAAACGTTTTGTTGTTACTCAAATGAAAGATCTGTGATAGTAATAGAGTAAAATGGAAAAAATTCCGAAAATTTTGATTTTTCGATTTACGCAAAGTGCTCGTAGAGACGTTTTGTTGTTACTCAAATGACAGATCTGTCATAGTAACAGAGGAAAAAGAGAAAAATTCCTAAAATTTTGATTTCTTGACTTACGCAAAGTGCTCGTAGAGACGTTTGGTTGCTACTCAAATGAAAGATCTGTGATAGTAATAGAGTAAAATGGAAAAAAATCCGAAAATTTTAATTTCTTGATTTACGCAAACTACGCATCGAGACGTTTTGTTGGTACTCAAATGACAGATCTGTGATAGTAACAGAAGAAAAAGCAAAATATTCCGAAAATTTTATTTTCTTGATTTACGCAAAGTACTCGTAGAGACGTTTTGTTCTTACTCAAATGACAGATCTGTGATAGTAACAGAGGAAAAAGCAAAATATTCCGAAAATTTTATTTTCTTGATTTACGCAAAGTACTCGTAGAGACGTTTTGTTGTTACTCAAATGACAGATCTGTGATAGTAACAGAGGAAAAGGCAAAATATTCCAAAAATTTTAATTTCTTGATTTACGCAAAGTACTCGTAGAGACGTTCTGTTGCTACTCAAATGAAAGATCTGTGATAGTAATAGAGTAAAATGGAAAAAATTCCGAAAATTTAGATTTTTCGATTTACGCAAAGTGCTCGTAGAGACGTTTTGTTGTTACTCAAATGACAGATCTGTCATAGTAACAGAGGAAAAAGAGAAAAATTCCTAAAATTTTGATTTCTTGACTTACGCAAAGTGCTCGTAGAGACGTTTGGTTGCTACTCAAATGATAGATCTGTGATAGTAATAGAGTAAAATGGAAAAAATTCCGAAAATTTTAATTTCTTGATTTACGCAAAGTACTCATAGAGACGTTTTGATGGTACTCAAATGACAGATCTGTGATAGTAACAGAGGAAAAAGCAAAATATTCCGAAAATTTCAATTTCTCAATTTACGCACAGTGCTCGTAGAGACGTTTTGTTGTTACTCAAATGACAGATCTGTGATAGTAACAGAGGAAAATACAAAATATTCCGAAAATTTTAATTTCTTGATATACGCAAAGTACTCGTAGAAACGTTTTGTTGTTAATCAAATGACAGATCTGTGATAGTAACAGAGGAAAAGGCAAAATATTCCAAAAATTTTAATTTCTTGATTTACGCAAAGTACTCGTAGAGACGTTTTGTTGCTACTCAAATGAAAGATCTGTGATAGTAATAGAGTAAAATGGAGAAAATTCAGAAAATTTTAATTTCTTGAATTACGCAAAGTACTCATAGAGACGTTTTGTTGGTACTCAAATGACAGATCTGTGATAGTAACAGAGGAAAAAGCAGTATATTAAGAAAATTTTAACTTCTTGATATACGCAAAGTACTCATAGAGACGTTTTGTTGTTACTCAAATGACAGATCTGTGATAGTAACAGAGGAAAAAGCAGAATATTCCGAAAATTTTAATTTCTTGATTTAAGCAAAGTGCTCGTAGAGACGTTTTGTTGTTACTCAAATGACAGATCTGTCATAGTAACAGAGGAAAAAGAGAAAAATTCCTAAAATTTTGATTTCTTGACTTACGCAAAGTGCTCGTAGAGACGTTTTGTTGCTACTCAAATGAAAGATCTGTGATAGTAATAGAGTAAAATGGAAAAAATTCCGAAAATTTTAATTTCTTGATTTACGCAAAGTACTCGTAGAGACGTTTTGTTGGTACTCAAATGACAGATCTGTGATAGTAACAGAGGAAAAAGCAAAATATTCCGAAAATTTTAATTTCTTGATTTACGCAAAGTACTCGTAGAGGCGTTTTGTTGTTACTCAAATGACAGATCTGTGATAGTAACAGAGGAAAAAGCAAAATATTCCGAAAATTTTAATTTCTCAATTTACGCAAAGTGCTCGTAGAGACGTTTTGTTGTTACTCAAATGAAAGATCTGTGATAGTAATAGAGTAAAATGGAAAAAAATCCGAAAATTTTAATTTCTTGATTTACGCAAACTACTCGTAGAGACGTTTTGTTGGTACTCAAATGACAGATCTGTGATAGTAACAAAGGAAAACGCAAAATATTCCGAAAATTTTAATTTCTTGATTTACGCAAAGTACTCGTAGAGACGTTTTGTTGTTACTCAAATGACAGATCTGTGATAGTAACAGAGGAAAATACAAAATATTCCGAAAATTTTAATTTCTTGATATACGCAAAGTACTCGTAGAAACGTTTTGTTGTTACTCAAATGACAGATCTGTGATAGTAACAGAGGAAAAAGCAAAATATTCCAAAAATTTTAATTTCTTGATTTACGCAAAGTACTCGTAGAGACGTTCTGTTGCTACTCAAATGAAAGATATGTGATAGTAATAGAGTAAAATGGAAAAAATTCCGAAAATTTTGATTTTTCGATTTACGCAAAGTGCTCGTAGGGACGTTTTGTTGTTACTCAAATGACAGATCTGTCATAGTAACAGAGGAAAAAGAGAAAAATTCCGAAAATTTTAATTTCTTGAATTACGCAAAGTACTCATAGAGACGTTTTGTTAGTACTCAAATGACAGATCTGTGATAGTAACAGAGGAAAAAGCAGTATATTAAGAAAATTTTAACTTCTTGATATACGCAAAGTACTCATAGAGACGTTTTGTTGTTACTCAAATGACAGATCTGTGATAGTAACAGAGCAAAAAGCAGAATATTCCGAAAATTTTAATTTCTTGATTTAAGCAAAGTGCTCGTAGAGACGTTTTTTTGTTACTCAAATGACAGATCTGTCATAGTAACAGAGGAAAAAGAGAAAAATTCCTAAAATTTTGATTTCTTGACTTACGCAAAGTGCTCGTAGAGACGTTTTGTTGCTACTCAAATGAAAGATCTGTGATAGTAATAGAGTAAAATGGAAAAAATTCCGAAAATTTTAATTTCTTGATTTACGCAAAGTACTCGTAGAGACGTTTTGTTGGTACTCAAATGACAGATCTGTGATAGTAACAGAAGAAAAAGCAAAATATTCCGAAAATTTTAATTTCTTGATTTACGCAAAGTGCTCGTAGAGACGTTTTGTTGCTACTCAAATGAAAGATCTGTGATAGTAATACAGTAAAATGGAAAAAATTCCGAAAATTTTAATTTCTTGATTTACGCAAAGTACTCGTAGAGACGTTTTGTTGGTACTCAAATGACAGATCTGTGATAGTAAGAGAGGAAAAAGCAAAATATTCCGAAAATTTTAATTTCTTGATTTACGCAAAGTACTCGTAGAGGCGTTTTGTTGTTACTCAAATGACAGATCTGTGATAGTAACAGAGGAAAACCCAAATTATTCCGAAAATTTTAATTTCTTGATTTACGCAAAGTACTCGTAGAGACGTTTTGTTGTTACTCAAATGACAGATCTGTGATAGTAACAGAGGAAAATACAAAATATTCCGAAAATTTTAATTTCTTGATATACGCAAAGTACTCGTAGAAACGTTTTGTTGTTACTCAAATGACAGATCTGTGATAGTAACAGAGGAAAAAGCAAAATATTCCAAAAATTTTAATTTCTTGATTTACGCAAAGTACTCGTAGAGACGTTCTGTTGCTACTCAAATGAAAGATCTGTGATAGCAATAGAGAGAAATGGAAAAAAATTCCGAAAATTTTGATTTTTCGATTTACGCAAAGTGCTCGTAGAGACGTTTTGTTGTTACTCAAATGACAGATCTGTCATAGTAACAGAGGAAAAAGAGAAAAATTCCGAAAATTTTAATTTCTTGAATTACGCAAAGTACTCATAGAGACGTTTTGTTGGTACTCAAATGACAGATCTGTGATAGTAACAGAGGAAAAAGCAGTATATTAAGAAAATTTTAACTTCTTGATATACGCAAAGTACTCATAGAGACGTTTTGTTGTTACTCAAATGACAGATCTGTGATAGTAACAGAGGAAAAAGCAGAATATTCCGAAAATTTTAATTTCTTGATTTAAGCAAAGTGCTCGTAGAGACGTTTTTTTGTTACTCAAATGACAGATCTGTCATAGTAACAGAGGAAAAAGAGAAAAATTCCTAAAATTTTGATTTCTTGACTTACGCAAAGTGCTCGTAAAGACGTTTTGTTGCTACTCAAATGAAAGATCTGTGATAGTAATAGAGTAAAATGGAAAAAATTCCGAAAATTTTAATTTCTTGATTTACGCAAAGTACTCGTAGAGACGTTTTGTTGGTACTCAAATGACAGATCTGTGATAGTAACAGAGGAAAAAGCAAAATATTCCGAAAATTTTAATTTCTTGATTTACGCAAAGTACTCGTAGAGGCGTTTTGTTGTTACTCAAATGACAGATCTGTGATAGTAACAGAGGAAAAAGCAAAATATTCCGAAAATTTTAATTTCTCAATTTACGCAAAGTGCTCGTAGAGACGTTTTGTTGTTACTCAAATGAAAGATCTGTGATAGTAATAGAGTAAAATGGAAAAAAATCCGAAAATTTTAATTTCTTGATTTACGCAAACTACGCATCGAGACGTTTTGTTGGTACTCAAATGACAGATCTGTGATAGTAACAGAAGAAAAAGCAAAATATTCCGAAAATTTTATTTTCTTGATTTACGCAAAGTACTCGTAGAGACGTTCTGTTGCTACTCAAATGAAAGATCTGTGATAGTAATAGAGTAAAATGGAAAAAATTCCGAAAATTTTAATTTCTTGATTTACGCAAAGTACTCATAGAGACGTTTTGGTGGTACTCAAATGACAGATCTGTGATAGTAACAGAGGAAAAAGCAAAATATTCCGAAAATTTTAATTTCTCAATTTACGCAAAGTGCTCGTAGAGACGTTTTGTTGTTACTCAAATGACAGATCTGTGATAGTAACAGAGGAAAAAGCAAAATATTCCGAAAATTTTAATTTCTTGATATACGCAAAGTACTCGTAGAGACGTTTTGTTGTTATTCAAATGACAGATCTGTGATAGTAACAGAGGAAAAAGCAAAATATTCAGAAAATTTTAATTTCTTGATATACGCAAAGTACTCGTAGAAACGTTTTGTTGTTACTCAAATGACAGATCTGTGATAGTAACAGAGGAAAAAGCAAAATATTCCAAAAATTTTAATTTCTTGATTTACGCAAAGTGGTCGTAGAGACGTTCTGTTGCTACTCAGATCAAAGATCCGTGATAGTAATAGAGTAAAATGGAAAAAATTCCGAAAATATTGATTTCTCGATTTACACAAAGTGCTCGTAGAGACAGACGTTTTGTTGTTACTTAAATGATAGATCTGTAATATTAACAGAAGAAAAAGATAAAAATTCCTAAAATTTTGATTTCTTGACTTACGCAAAGTGCTCGTAGAGACGTTTTGTTGCTACTCAAATGAAAGATCTGTGATAGTAATAGAGTAAAATGGAGAAAATTCCGAAAATTTTAATTTCTTGAATTACGCAAAGTACTCATAGAGACGTTTTGTTGGTACTCAAATGACAGATCTGTGATAGTAACAAAGGAAAAAGCAAAATATTCCAAAAATTTTAATTTCTTGATATACGCAAAGTACTCGTAGAGACGTTTTGTTGGTACTCAAATGACAGATCTGTGATAGTAACAGAGGAAAAAGCAAAATATTCCGAAAATTTTAATTTCTTGATTTACGCAAAGTACTCGTAGAGGCGTTTTGTTGTTACTCAAATGACAGATCTGTGATAGTAACAGAGGAAAAAGCAAAATATTCCGAAAATTTTAATTTCTCAATTTACGCAAAGTGCTCGTAGAGACGTTTTGTTGTTACTCAAATGAAAGATCTGTGATAGTAATAGAGTAAAATGAAAAAAAATCCGAAAATTTTAATTTCTTGATTTACGCAAACTACTCGTAGAGACGTTTTGTTGGTACTCAAATGACAGATCTGTGATAGTAACAAAGGAAAACGCAAAATATTCCGAAAATTTTAATTTTTTGATTTACGCAAAGTACTCGTAGAGACGTTTTGTTGTTACTCAAATGACAGATCTATGATAGTAACAGAGGAAAATACAAAATATTCCGAAAATTTTAATTTCTTGATATACGCAAAGTACTTGTAGAAACGTTTTGTTGTTACTCAAATGACAGATCTGTGATAGTAACAGAGGAAAAAGCAAAATATTCCAAAAATTTTAATTTCTTGATTTACGCAAAGTACTCGTAGAGACGTTCTGTTGCTACTCAAATGAAAGATCTGTGATAGTAATAGAGTAAAATGGAAAAAAATCCGAAAATTTTGATTTTTCGATTTACGCAAAGTGCTCGTAGAGACGTTTTGTTGTTACTCAAATGACAGATCTGTCATAGTAACAGAGGAAAAAGAGAAAAATTCCTAAAATTTTGATTTCTTGACTTACGCAAAGTGCTCGTAGAGACGTTTGGTTGCTACTCAAATGAAAGATCTGTGATAGTAATAGAGTAAAATGGAAAAAAATCCGAAAATTTTGATTTTTCGATTTACGCAAAGTGCTCGTAGAGACGTTTTGTTGTTACTCAAATGACAGATCTGTCATAGTAACAGAGGAAAAAGAGAAAAATTCCTAAAATTTTGATTTCTTGACTTACGCAAAGTGCTCGTAGAGACGTTTGGTTGCTACTCAAATGAAAGATCTGTGATAGTAATAGAGTAAAATGGAAAAAAATCCGAAAATTTTAATTTCTTGATTTACGCAAACTACGCATCGAGACGTTTTGTTGGTACTCAAATGACAGATCTGTGATAGTAACAGAAGAAAAAGCAAAATATTCCGAAAATTTTATTTTCTTGATTTACGCAAAGTACTCGTAGAGACGTTCTGTTGCTACTCAAATGAAAGATCTGTGATAGTAATAGAGTAAAATGGAAAAAATTCCGAAAATTTTAATTTCTTGATTTACGCAAAGTACTCATAGAGACGTTTTGGTGGTACTCAAATGACAGATCTGTGATAGTAACAGAGGAAAAAGCAAAATATTCCGAAAATTTTAATTTCTCAATTTACGCAAAGTGCTCGTAGAGACGTTTTGTTGTTACTCAAATGACAGATCTGTGATAGTAACAGAGGAAAAAGCAAAATATTCCGAAAATTTTAATTTCTTGATATACGCAAAGTACTCGTAGAGACGTTTTGTTGTTATTCAAATGACAGATCTGTGATAGTAACAGAGGAAAAAGCAAAATATTCAGAAAATTTTAATTTCTTGATATACGCAAAGTACTCGTAGAAACGTTTTGTTGTTACTCAAATGACAGATCTGTGATAGTAACAGAGGAAAAAGCAAAATATTCCAAAAATTTTAATTTCTTGATTTACGCAAAGTGGTCGTAGAGACGTTCTGTTGCTACTCAGATCAAAGATCCGTGATAGTAATAGAGTAAAATGGAAAAAATTCCGAAAATATTGATTTCTCGATTTACACAAAGTGCTCGTAGAGACAGACGTTTTGTTGTTACTTAAATGATAGATCTGTAATATTAACAGAAGAAAAAGATAAAAATTCCTAAAATTTTGATTTCTTGACTTACGCAAAGTGCTCGTAGAGACGTTTTGTTGCTACTCAAATGAAAGATCTGTGATAGTAATAGAGTAAAATGGAGAAAATTCCGAAAATTTTAATTTCTTGAATTACGCAAAGTACTCATAGAGACGTTTTGTTGGTACTCAAATGACAGATCTGTGATAGTAACAAAGGAAAAAGCAAAATATTCCAAAAATTTTAATTTCTTGATATACGCAAAGTACTCGTAGAGACGTTTTGTTGTTACTCAAATGACAGATCTGTGATAGTAACAGAGGAAAAAGCAAAATATTCCGAAAATTTTAATTTCTTGATATACGCAAAGTACTCGTAGAAACGTTTTGTTGTTACTCAAATGACAGATCTGTGATAGATAACAGAAGAAAAAGATAAAAATTCCTAAAATTTTGATTTCTTGACTTACGCAAAGTGCTCGTAGAGACGTTTTGTTGCTACTCAAATGAAAGATCTGTGATAGTAATAGAGTAAAATGGAGAAAATTTCGAAAATTTTAATTTCTTGAATTACGCAAAGTACTCATAGAGACGTTTTGTTGGTACTCAAATGACAGATCTGTGATAGTAACACAGGAAAAAGCAAAATATTCCAAAAATTTTAATTTCTTGATTTACGCAAAGTGGTCGTAGAGACGTTCTGTTGCTACTCAAATCAAAGATCCGTGATAGTAATAGAGTATAATGGAAAAAATTCCGAAAATATTGATTTCTCGATTTACACAAAGTGCTCGTAGAGACAGACGTTTTGTTGTTACTCAAATGATAGATCTGTAATATTAACAGAAGAAAAAGGTAAAAATTTATAAAATTTTGATTTCTTGACTTACGCAAAGTGCTCGTAGAGACGTTTTGTTGCTACTCAAATGAAAGATCTGTGATAGTAATAGAGTAAAATGGAGAAAATTCCGAAAATTTTAATTTCTTGAATTACGCAAAGTACTCATAGAGACGTTTTGTTGGTACTCAAATGACAGATCTGTGATAGTAACAGAGGAAAAAGCAAAATATTCCGAAAATTTTAATTTCTTGATTTACGCAAAGTACTCGTAGAGACGTTTTGTTGTTACACAAATGACAGATCTGTGATAGTAACAGAGGAAAAAGCAAAATATTCCAAAAATTTTAATTTCTTGATTTACGCAAAGTACTCGTAGAGACGTTCTGTTGCTACTCAAATGAAAGATCTGTGATAGCAATAGAGTAAAATGGAAAAAATTCCGAAAATTTTGATTTTTCGATTTACGCAAAGTGCTCGTAGAGACGTTTTGTTGTTACTCAAATGACAGATCTGCCATAGTAACCGAGGAAAAAGAGAAAAATTCCTAAAATTTCGATTTCTTGACTTACGCAAAGTGCTCGTAGAGACGTTTGGTTGCTACTCAAATGAAAGATCTGTGATAGTAATAGAGTAAAATGGAAAAAATTCCGAAAATTTTAATTTCTTGATTTACGCAAAGTACCCATAGAGACGTTTTGGTGGTACTCAAATGACAGATCTGTGATAGTAATAGAGGAAAAAGCAAAATATTCCGAAAATTTTAATTTCTCAATTTACGCAAAGTGCACGTAGAGACGTTTTGTTGTTACTCAAATGACAGATCTGTGATAGTAACAGAGGAAAAAGCAAAATATTCCGAAAATTTTAATTTCTTGATATACGCAAAGTACTCGTAGAGACGTTTTGTTGTTATTCAAATGACAGATCTGTGATAGTAACAGAGGAAAAAGCAAAATATTCCGAAAATTTTAATTTCTTGATATACGCAAAGTACTCGTAGAAACGTTTTGTTGTTACTCAAATGACAGATCTGTGATAGTAACAGAGGAAAAAGCAAAATATTCCAAAAATTTTAATTTCTTGATTTACGCAAAGTGGTCGTAGAGACGTTCTGTTGCTACTCAAATCAAAGATCCGTGATAGTAATAGAGTAAAATGGAAAAAATTCCGAAAATATTGATTTCTCGATTTACACAAAGTGCTCGTAGAGACAGACGTTTTGTTGTTACTCAAATGATAGATCTGTAATATTAACAGAAGAAAAAGATAAAAATTCCTAAAATTTTGATTTCTTGACTTACGCAAAGTGCTCGTAGAGACGTTTTGTTGCTACTCAAATGAAAGATCTGTGATAGTAATAGAGTAAAATGGAGAAAATTCCGAAAATTTTAATTTCTTGAATTACGCAAAGTACTCATAGAGACGTTTTGTTGGTACTCAAATGACAGATCTGTGATAGTAACAGAGGAAAAAGCAAAATATTCCGAAAATTTTAATTTCTTGATATACGCAAAGTACTCGTAGAGACGTTTTGTTGTTACTCAAATGACAGATCTGTGATAGTAACAGAGGAAAAAGCAAAATATTCCGAAAATTTTAATTTCTTGATATACGCAAAGTACTCGTAGAAACGTTTTGTTGTTACTCAAATGACAGATCTGTGATAGTAACAGAGGAAAAAGCAAAATATTCCAAAAATTTTAATTTCTTGATTTACGCAAAGTGGTCGTAGAGACGTTCTGTTGCTACTCAAATCAAAGATCCGTGATAGTAATAGAGTAAAATTGAAAAAATTCCGAAAATATTGATTTCTCGATTTACACAAAGTGCTCGTAGAGACAGACGTTTTGTTGTTACTCAAATGATAGATCTGTAATATTAACAGAAGAAAAAGATAAAAATTCCTAAAATTTTGATTTCTTGACTTACGCAAAGTGCTCGTAGAGACGTTTTGTTGCTACTCAAATGAAAGATCTGTGATAGTAATAGAGTAAAATGGAGAAAATTCCGAAAATTTTAATTTCTTGAATTACGCAAAGTACTCATAGAGACGTTTTGTTGGTACTCAAATGACAGATCTGTGATAGTAACAGAGGAAAAAGCAAAATATTCCAAAAATTTTAATTTCTTGATTTACGCAAAGTACTCGTAGAGACGTTCTGTTGCTACTCAAATGAAAGATATGTGATAGTAATAGAGTAAAATGGAAAAAATTCCGAAAATTTTGATTTTTCGATTTACGCAAAGTGCTCGTAGGGACGTTTTGTTGTTACTCAAATGACAGATCTGTCATAGTAACAGAGGAAAAAGAGAAAAATTCCGAAAATTTTAATTTCTTGAATTACGCAAAGTACTCATAGAGACGTTTTGTTGGTACTCAAATGACAGATCTGTGATAGTAACAGAGGAAAAAGCAGTATATTAAGAAAATTTTAACTTCTTGATATACGCAAAGTACTCATAGAGACGTTTTGTTGTTACTCAAATGACAGATCTGTGATAGTAACAGAGGAAAAAGCAGAATATTCCGAAAATTTTAATTTCTTGATTTAAGCAAAGTGCTCGTAGAGACGTTTTTTTGTTACTCAAATGACAGATCTGTCATAGTAACAGAGGAAAAAGAGAAAAATTCCTAAAATTTTGATTTCTTGACTTACGCAAAGTGCTCGTAGAGACGTTTTGTTGCTACTCAAATGAAAGATCTGTGATAGTAATAGAGTAAAATGGAAAAAAATCCGAAAATTTTAATTTCTTGATTTACGCAAACTACGCATCGAGACGTTTTGTTGGTACTCAAATGACAGATCTGTGATAGTAACAGAAGAAAAAGCAAAATATTCCGAAAATTTTATTTTCTTGATTTACGCAAAGTACTCGTAGAGACGTTTTGTTCTTACTCAAATGACAGATCTGTGATAGTAACAGAGGAAAAAGCAAAATATTCCGAAAATTTTATTTTCTTGATTTACGCAAAGTACTCGTAGAGACGTTTTGTTGTTACTCAAATGACAGATCTGTGATAGTAACAGAGGAAAAGGCAAAATATTCCAAAAATTTTAATTTCTTGATTTACGCAAAGTACTCGTAGAGACGTTCTGTTGCTACTCAAATGAAAGATCTGTGATAGTAATAGAGTAAAATGGAAAAAATTCCGAAAATTTAGATTTTTCGATTTACGCAAAGTGCTCGTAGAGACGTTTTGTTGTTACTCAAATGACAGATCTGTCATAGTAACAGAGGAAAAAGAGAAAAATTCCTAAAATTTTGATTTCTTGACTTACGCAAAGTGCTCGTAGAGACGTTTGGTTGCTACTCAAATGATAGATCTGTGATAGTAATAGAGTAAAATGGAAAAAATTCCGAAAATTTTAATTTCTTGATTTACGCAAAGTACTCATAGAGACGTTTTGATGGTACTCAAATGACAGATCTGTGATAGTAACAGAGGAAAAAGCAAAATATTCCGAAAATTTCAATTTCTCAATTTACGCACAGTGCTCGTAGAGACGTTTTGTTGTTACTCAAATGACAGATCTGTGATAGTAACAGAGGAAAATACAAAATATTCCGAAAATTTTAATTTCTTGATATACGCAAAGTACTCGTAGAAACGTTTTGTTGTTAATCAAATGACAGATCTGTGATAGTAACAGAGGAAAAGGCAAAATATTCCAAAAATTTTAATTTCTTGATTTACGCAAAGTACTCGTAGAGACGTTCTGTTGCTACTCAAATGAAAGATCTGTGATAGTAATAAAGTAAAATGGAAAAAATTCCGAAAATTTCGATTTTTCGATTTACGCAAAGTGCTCGTAGAGACGTTTTGTTGTTACTCAAATGACAGATCTGTCATAGTAACAGAGGAAAAAGAGAAAAATTCCTAAAATTTTGATTTCTTGACTTACGCAAAGTGCTCGTAGAGACGTTTGGTTGCTACTCAAATGAAAGATCTGTGATAGTAATAGAGTAAAACGGAAAAAAAATCCGAAAATTTTAATTTCTTGATTTACGCAAACTACTCATAGAGACGTTCTGTTGGTACTCAAATGACAGATCTGTGATAGTAACAGAGGAAAAAGCAAAATATTCCGAAAATTTTAATTTCTTGATTTACGCAAAGTACTCGTAGAGACGTTTTGTTGTTACTCAAATGACAGATCTGTGATAGTAACAGAGGAAAAAGCAAAATATTCCAAAAATTTTAATTTCTTGATTTACGCAAAGTACTCGTAGAGACGTTCTGTTGCTACTCAAATGAAAGATCTGTGATAGCAATAGAGTAAAATGGAAAAAATTCCGAAAATTTTGATTTTTCGATTTACGCAAAGTGCTCGTAGAGACGTTTTGTTGTTACTCAAATGACAGATCTGTCATAGTAACCGAGGAAAAAGAGAAAAATTCCTAAAATTTTGATTTCTTGACTTACGCAAAGTGCTCGTAGAGACGTTTGGTTGCTACTCAAATGAAAGATCTGTGATAGTAATAGAGTAAAATGGAAAAAATTCCGAAAATTTTAATTTCTTGATTTACGCAAAGTACTCATAGAGACGTTTTGGTGGTACTCAAATGACAGATCTGTGATAGTAACAAAGGAAAAAGCAAAATATTCAGAAAATTTTAATTTCTCAATTTACGCAAAGTGCTCGTAGAGACGTTTTGTTGTTACTCAAATGACAGATCTGTGATAGTATCAGAGGAAAAAGCAAAATATTCCGAAAATTTTAATTTCTTGATATACGCAAAGTACTCGTAGAAACGTTTTGTTGTTAATCAAATGACAGATCTGTGATAGTAACAGAGGAAAAGGCAAAATATTCCAAAAATTTTAATTTCTTGATTTACGCAAAGTACTCGTAGAGGCGTTTTGTTGTTACTCAAATGACAGATCTGTGATAGTAACAGAGGAAAAAGCAAAATATTCCGAAAATTTCAATTTCTCAATTTACGCACAGTGCTCGTAGAGACGTTTTGTTGTTACTCAAATGACAGATCTGTGATAGTAACAGAGGAAAATACAAAATATTCCGAAAATTTTAATTTCTTGATATACGCAAAGTACTCGTAGAAACGTTTTGTTGTTAATCAAATGACAGATCTGTGATAGTAACAGAGGAAAAGGCAAAATATTCCAAAAATTTTAATTTCTTGATTTACGCAAAGTACTCGTAGAGGCGTTTTGTTGTTACTCAAATGACAGATCTGTGATAGTAACAGAGGAAAAAGCAAAATATTCCGAAAATTTCAATTTCTCAATTTACGCACAGTGCTCGTAGAGACGTTTTGTTGTTACTCAAATGACAGATCTGTGATAGTAACAGAGGAAAATACAAAATATTCCGAAAATTTTAATTTCTTGATATACGCAAAGTACTCGTAGAAACGTTTTGTTGTTAATCAAATGACAGATCTGTGATAGTAACAGAGGAAAAGGCAAAATATTCCAAAAATTTTAATTTCTTGATTTACGCAAAGTACTCGTAGAGACGTTTTGTTGCTACTCAAATGAAAGATCTGTGATAGTAATAGAGTAAAATGGAGAAAATTCAGAAAATTTTAATTTCTTGAATTACGCAAAGTACTCATAGAGACGTTTTGTTGGTACTCAAATGACAGATCTGTGATAGTAACAGAGGAAAAAGCAGTATATTAAGAAAATTTTAACTTCTTGATATACGCAAAGTACTCATAGAGACGTTTTGTTGTTACTCAAATGACAGATCTGTGATAGTAACAGAGGAAAAAGCAGAATATTCCGAAAATTTTAATTTCTTGATTTAAGCAAAGTGCTCGTAGAGACGTTTTGTTGTTACTCAAATGACAGATCTGTCATAGTAACAGAGGAAAAAGAGAAAAATTCCTAAAATTTTGATTTCTTGACTTACGCAAAGTGCTCGTAGAGACGTTTTGTTGCTACTCAAATGAAAGATCTGTGATAGTAATAGAGTAAAATGGAAAAAATTCCGAAAATTTTAATTTCTTGATTTACGCAAAGTACTCGTAGAGACGTTTTGTTGGTACTCAAATGACAGATCTGTGATAGTAACAGAGGAAAAAGCAAAATATTCCGAAAATTTTAATTTCTTGATTTACGCAAAGTACTCGTAGAGGCGTTTTGTTGTTACTCAAATGACAGATTTGTGATAGTAACAGAGGAAAAAGCAAAATATTCCGAAAATTTTAATTTCTCAATTTACGCAAAGTGCTCGTAGAGACGTTTTGTTGTTACTCAAATGAAAGATCTGTGATAGTAATAGAGTAAAATGGAAAAAAATCCGAAAATTTTAATTTCTTGATTTACGCAAACTACTCGTAGAGACGTTTTGTTGGTACTCAAATGACAGATCTGTGATAGTAACAAAGGAAAACGCAAAATATTCCGAAAATTTTAATTTCTTGATTTACGCAAAGTACTCGTAGAGACGTTTTGTTGTTACTCAAATGACAGATCTGTGATAGTAACAGAGGAAAATACAAAATATTCCGAAAATTTTAATTTCTTGATATACGCAAAGTACTCGTAGAAACGTTTTGTTGTTACTCAAATGACAGATCTGTGATAGTAACAGAGGAAAAAGCAAAATATTCCAAAAATTTTAATTTCTTGATTTACGCAAAGTACTCGTAGAGACGTTCTGTTGCTACTCAAATCAAAGATATGTGATAGTAATAGAGTAAAATGGAAAAAATTCCGAAAATTTTGATTTTTCGATTTACGCAAAGTGCTCGTAGGGACGTTTTGTTGTTACTCAAATGACAGATCTGTCATAGTAACAGAGGAAAAAGAGAAAAATTCCGAAAATTTTAATTTCTTGAATTACGCAAAGTACTCATAGAGACGTTTTGTTAGTACTCAAATGACAGATCTGTGATAGTAACAGAGGAAAAAGCAGTATATTAAGAAAATTTTAACTTCTTGATATACGCAAAGTACTCATAGAGACGTTTTGTTGTTACTCAAATGACAGATCTGTGATAGTAACAGAGGAAAAAGCAGAATATTCCGAAAATTTTAATTTCTTGATTTAAGCAAAGTGCTCGTAGAGACGTTTTTTTGTTACTCAAATGACAGATCTGTCATAGTAACAGAGGAAAAAGAGAAAAATTCCTAAAATTTTGATTTCTTGACTTACGCAAAGTGCTCGTAGAGACGTTTTGTTGCTACTCAAATGAAAGATCTGTGATAGTAATAGAGTAAAATGGAAAAAATTCCGAAAATTTTAATTTCTTGATTTACGCAAAGTACTCGTAGAGACGTTTTGTTGGTACTCAAATGACAGATCTGTGATAGTAACAGAAGAAAAAGCAAAATATTCCGAAAATTTTAATTTCTTGATTTACGCAAAGTGCACGTAGAGACGTTTTGTTGCTACTCAAATGAAAGATCTGTGATAGTAATACAGTAAAATGGAAAAAATTCCGAAAATTTTAATTTCTTGATTTACGCAAAGTACTCGTAGAGACGTTTTGTTGGTACTCAAATGACAGATCTGTGATAGTAACAGAGGAAAAAGCAAAATATTCCGAAAATTTTAATTTCTTGATTTACGCAAAGTACTCGTAGAGGCGTTTTGTTGTTACTCAAATGACAGATCTGTGATAGTAACAGAGGAAAACGCAAAATATTCCGAAAATTTTAATTTCTTGATTTACGCAAAGTACTCGTAGAGACGTTTTGTTGTTACTCAAATGACAGATCTGTGATAGTAACAGAGGAAAATACAAAATATTCCGAAAATTTTAATTTCTTGATATACGCAAAGTACTCGTAGAAACGTTTTGTTGTTAATCAAATGACAGATCTGTGATAGTAACAGAGGAAAAGGCAAAATATTCCAAAAATTTTAATTTCTTGATTTACGCAAAGTACTCGTAGAGGCGTTTTGTTGTTACTCAAATGACAGATCTGTGATAGTAACAGAGGAAAAAGCAAAATATTCCGAAAATTTCAATTTCTCAATTTACGCACAGTGCTCGTAGAGACGTTTTGTTGTTACTCAAATGACAGATCTGTGATAGTAACAGAGGAAAATACAAAATATTCCGAAAATTTTAATTTCTTGATATACGCAAAGTACTCGTAGAAACGTTTTGTTGTTAATCAAATGACAGATCTGTGATAGTAACAGAGGAAAAGGCAAAATATTCCAAAAATTTTAATTTCTTGATTTACGCAAAGTACTCGTAGAGACGTTTTGTTGCTACTCAAATGAAAGATCTGTGATAGTAATAGAGTAAAATGGAGAAAATTCAGAAAATTTTAATTTCTTGAATTACGCAAAGTACTCATAGAGACGTTTTGTTGGTACTCAAATGACAGATCTGTGATAGTAACAGAGGAAAAAGCAGTATATTAAGAAAATTTTAACTTCTTGATATACGCAAAGTACTCATAGAGACGTTTTGTTGTTACTCAAATGACAGATCTGTGATAGTAACAGAGGAAAAAGCAGAATATTCCGAAAATTTTAATTTCTTGATTTAAGCAAAGTGCTCGTAGAGACGTTTTGTTGTTACTCAAATGACAGATCTGTCATAGTAACAGAGGAAAAAGAGAAAAATTCCTAAAATTTTGATTTCTTGACTTACGCAAAGTGCTCGTAGAGACGTTTTGTTGCTACTCAAATGAAAGATCTGTGATAGTAATAGAGTAAAATGGAAAAAATTCCGAAAATTTTAATTTCTTGATTTACGCAAAGTACTCGTAGAGACGTTTTGTTGGTACTCAAATGACAGATCTGTGATAGTAACAGAGGAAAAAGCAAAATATTCCGAAAATTTTAATTTCTTGATTTACGCAAAGTACTCGTAGAGGCGTTTTGTTGTTACTCAAATGACAGATTTGTGATAGTAACAGAGGAAAAAGCAAAATATTCCGAAAATTTTAATTTCTCAATTTACGCAAAGTGCTCGTAGAGACGTTTTGTTGTTACTCAAATGAAAGATCTGTGATAGTAATAGAGTAAAATGGAAAAAAATCCGAAAATTTTAATTTCTTGATTTACGCAAACTACTCGTAGAGACGTTTTGTTGGTACTCAAATGACAGATCTGTGATAGTAACAAAGGAAAACGCAAAATATTCCGAAAATTTTAATTTCTTGATTTACGCAAAGTACTCGTAGAGACGTTTTGTTGTTACTCAAATGACAGATCTGTGATAGTAACAGAGGAAAATACAAAATATTCCGAAAATTTTAATTTCTTGATATACGCAAAGTACTCGTAGAAACGTTTTGTTGTTACTCAAATGACAGATCTGTGATAGTAACAGAGGAAAAAGCAAAATATTCCAAAAATTTTAATTTCTTGATTTACGCAAAGTACTCGTAGAGACGTTCTGTTGCTACTCAAATCAAAGATATGTGATAGTAATAGAGTAAAATGGAAAAAATTCCGAAAATTTTGATTTTTCGATTTACGCAAAGTGCTCGTAGGGACGTTTTGTTGTTACTCAAATGACAGATCTGTCATAGTAACAGAGGAAAAAGAGAAAAATTCCGAAAATTTTAATTTCTTGAATTACGCAAAGTACTCATAGAGACGTTTTGTTAGTACTCAAATGACAGATCTGTGATAGTAACAGAGGAAAAAGCAGTATATTAAGAAAATTTTAACTTCTTGATATACGCAAAGTACTCATAGAGACGTTTTGTTGTTACTCAAATGACAGATCTGTGATAGTAACAGAGGAAAAAGCAGAATATTCCGAAAATTTTAATTTCTTGATTTAAGCAAAGTGCTCGTAGAGACGTTTTTTTGTTACTCAAATGACAGATCTGTCATAGTAACAGAGGAAAAAGAGAAAAATTCCTAAAATTTTGATTTCTTGACTTACGCAAAGTGCTCGTAGAGACGTTTTGTTGCTACTCAAATGAAAGATCTGTGATAGTAATAGAGTAAAATGGAAAAAATTCCGAAAATTTTAATTTCTTGATTTACGCAAAGTACTCGTAGAGACGTTTTGTTGGTACTCAAATGACAGATCTGTGATAGTAACAGAAGAAAAAGCAAAATATTCCGAAAATTTTAATTTCTTGATTTACGCAAAGTGCACGTAGAGACGTTTTGTTGCTACTCAAATGAAAGATCTGTGATAGTAATACAGTAAAATGGAAAAAATTCCGAAAATTTTAATTTCTTGATTTACGCAAAGTACTCGTAGAGACGTTTTGTTGGTACTCAAATGACAGATCTGTGATAGTAACAGAGGAAAAGGCAAAATATTCCAAAAATTTTAATTTCTTGATTTACGCAAAGTACTCGTAGAGACGTTTTGTTGCTACTCAAATGAAAGATCTGTGATAGTAATAGAGTAAAATGGAGAAAATTCAGAAAATTTTAATTTCTTGAATTACGCAAAGTACTCATAGAGACGTTTTGTTGGTACTCAAATGACAGATCTGTGATAGTAACAGAGGAAAAAGCAGTATATTAAGAAAATTTTAACTTCTTGATATACGCAAAGTACTCATAGAGACGTTTTGTTGTTACTCAAATGACAGATCTGTGATAGTAACAGAGGAAAAAGCAGAATATTCCGAAAATTTTAATTTCTTGATTTAAGCAAAGTGCTCGTAGAGACGTTTTGTTGTTACTCAAATGACAGATCTGTCATAGTAACAGAGGAAAAAGAGAAAAATTCCTAAAATTTTGATTTCTTGACTTACGCAAAGTGCTCGTAGAGACGTTTTGTTGCTACTCAAATGAAAGATCTGTGATAGTAATAGAGTAAAATGGAAAAAATTCCGAAAATTTTAATTTCTTGATTTACGCAAAGTACTCGTAGAGACGTTTTGTTGGTACTCAAATGACAGATCTGTGATAGTAACAGAGGAAAAAGCAAAATATTCCGAAAATTTTAATTTCTTGATTTACGCAAAGTACTCGTAGAGGCGTTTTGTTGTTACTCAAATGACAGATTTGTGATAGTAACAGAGGAAAAAGCAAAATATTCCGAAAATTTTAATTTCTCAATTTACGCAAAGTGCTCGTAGAGACGTTTTGTTGTTACTCAAATGAAAGATCTGTGATAGTAATAGAGTAAAATGGAAAAAAATCCGAAAATTTTAATTTCTTGATTTACGCAAACTACTCGTAGAGACGTTTTGTTGGTACTCAAATGACAGATCTGTGATAGTAACAAAGGAAAACGCAAAATATTCCGAAAATTTTAATTTCTTGATTTACGCAAAGTACTCGTAGAGACGTTTTGTTGTTACTCAAATGACAGATCTGTGATAGTAACAGAGGAAAATACAAAATATTCCGAAAATTTTAATTTCTTGATATACGCAAAGTACTCGTAGAAACGTTTTGTTGTTACTCAAATGACAGATCTGTGATAGTAACAGAGGAAAAAGCAAAATATTCCAAAAATTTTAATTTCTTGATTTACGCAAAGTACTCGTAGAGACGTTCTGTTGCTACTCAAATCAAAGATATGTGATAGTAATAGAGTAAAATGGAAAAAATTCCGAAAATTTTGATTTTTCGATTTACGCAAAGTGCTCGTAGGGACGTTTTGTTGTTACTCAAATGACAGATCTGTCATAGTAACAGAGGAAAAAGAGAAAAATTCCGAAAATTTTAATTTCTTGAATTACGCAAAGTACTCATAGAGACGTTTTGTTAGTACTCAAATGACAGATCTGTGATAGTAACAGAGGAAAAAGCAGTATATTAAGAAAATTTTAACTTCTTGATATACGCAAAGTACTCATAGAGACGTTTTGTTGTTACTCAAATGACAGATCTGTGATAGTAACAGAGGAAAAAGCAGAATATTCCGAAAATTTTAATTTCTTGATTTAAGCAAAGTGCTCGTAGAGACGTTTTTTTGTTACTCAAATGACAGATCTGTCATAGTAACAGAGGAAAAAGAGAAAAATTCCTAAAATTTTGATTTCTTGACTTACGCAAAGTGCTCGTAGAGACGTTTTGTTGCTACTCAAATGAAAGATCTGTGATAGTAATAGAGTAAAATGGAAAAAATTCCGAAAATTTTAATTTCTTGATTTACGCAAAGTACTCGTAGAGACGTTTTGTTGGTACTCAAATGACAGATCTGTGATAGTAACAGAAGAAAAAGCAAAATATTCCGAAAATTTTAATTTCTTGATTTACGCAAAGTGCACGTAGAGACGTTTTGTTGCTACTCAAATGAAAGATCTGTGATAGTAATACAGTAAAATGGAAAAAATTCCGAAAATTTTAATTTCTTGATTTACGCAAAGTACTCGTAGAGACGTTTTGTTGGTACTCAAATGACAGATCTGTGATAGTAACAGAGGAAAAAGCAAAATATTCCGAAAATTTTAATTTCTTGATTTACGCAAAGTACTCGTAGAGGCGTTTTGTTGTTACTCAAATGACAGATCTGTGATAGTAACAGAGGAAAACGCAAAATATTCCGAAAATTTTAATTTCTTGATTTACGCAAAGTACTCGTAGAGACGTTTTGTTGTTACTCAAATGACAGATCTGTGATAGTAACAGAGGAAAATACAAAATATTCCGAAAATTTTAATTTCTTGATATACGCAAAGTACTCGTAGAAACGTTTTGTTGTTACTCAAATGACAGATCTGTGATAGTAACAGAGGAAAAAGCAAAATATTCCAAAAATTTTAATTTCTTGATTTACGCAAAGTACTCGTAGAGACGTTCTGTTGCTACTCAAATCAAAGATATGTGATAGTAATAGAGTAAAATGGAAAAAATTCCGAAAATTTTGATTTTTCGATTTACGCAAAGTGCTCGTAGGGACGTTTTGTTGTTACTCAAATGACAGATCTGTCATAGTAACAGAGGAAAAAGAGAAAAATTCCGAAAATTTTAATTTCTTGAATTACGCAAAGTACTCATAGAGACGTTTTGTTAGTACTCAAATGACAGATCTGTGATAGTAACAGAGGAAAAAGCAGTATATTAAGAAAATTTTAACTTCTTGATATACGCAAAGTACTCATAGAGACGTTTTGTTGTTACTCAAATGACAGATCTGTGATAGTAACAGAGGAAAAAGCAGAATATTCCGAAAATTTTAATTTCTTGATTTAAGCAAAGTGCTCGTAGAGACGTTTTTTTGTTACTCAAATGACAGATCTGTCATAGTAACAGAGGAAAAAGAGAAAAATTCCTAAAATTTTGATTTCTTGACTTACGCAAAGTGCTCGTAGAGACGTTTTGTTGCTACTCAAATGAAAGATCTGTGATAGTAATAGAGTAAAATGGAAAAAATTCCGAAAATTTTAATTTCTTGATTTACGCAAAGTACTCGTAGAGACGTTTTGTTGGTACTCAAATGACAGATCTGTGATAGTATCAGAAGAAAAAGCAAAATATTCCGAAAATTTTAATTTCTTGATTTACGCAAAGTGCTCGTAGAGACGTTTTGTTGCTACTCAAATGAAAGATCTGTGATAGTAATACAGTAAAATGGAAAAAATTCCGAAAATTTTAATTTCTTGATTTACGCAAAGTACTCGTAGAGACGTTTTGTTGGTACTCAAATGACAGATCTGTGATAGTAACAGAGGAAAAAGCAAAATATTCCGAAAATTTTAATTTCTTGATTTACGCAAAGTACTCGTAGAGGCGTTTTGTTGTTACTCAAATGACAGATCTGTGATAGTAACAGAGGAAAACGCAAAATATTCCGAAAATTTTAATTTCTTGATTTACGCAAAGTACTCGTAGAGACGTTTTGTTGTTACTCAAATGACAGATCTGTGATAGTAACAGAGGAAAATACAAAATATTCCGAAAATTTTAATTTCTTGATATACGCAAAGTACTCGTAGAAACGTTTTGTTGTTACTCAAATGACAGATCTGTGATAGTAACAGAGGAAAAAGCAAAATATTCCAAAAATTTTAATTTCTTGATTTACGCAAAGTACTCGTAGAGACGTTCTGTTGCTACTCAAATCAAAGATATGTGATAGTAATAGAGTAAAATGGAAAAAATTCCGAAAATTTTGATTTTTCGATTTACGCAAAGTGCTCGTAGGGACGTTTTGTTGTTACTCAAATGACAGATCTGTCATAGTAACAGAGGAAAAAGAGAAAAATTCCGAAAATTTTAATTTCTTGAATTACGCAAAGTACTCATAGAGACGTTTTGTTAGTACTCAAATGACAGATCTGTGATAGTAACAGAGGAAAAAGCAGTATATTAAGAAAATTTTAACTTCTTGATATACGCAAAGTACTCATAGAGACGTTTTGTTGTTACTCAAATGACAGATCTGTGATAGTAACAGAGGAAAAAGCAGAATATTCCGAAAATTTTAATTTCTTGATTTAAGCAAAGTGCTCGTAGAGACGTTTTTTTGTTACTCAAATGACAGATCTGTCATAGTAACAGAGGAAAAAGAGAAAAATTCCTAAAATTTTGATTTCTTGACTTACGCAAAGTGCTCGTAGAGACGTTTTGTTGCTACTCAAATGAAAGATCTGTGATAGTAATAGA
Organism: Geotrupes spiniger; assembly: GCA_959613385.1. Classification (NCBI taxonomy): domain Eukaryota; kingdom Metazoa; phylum Arthropoda; class Insecta; order Coleoptera; family Geotrupidae; genus Geotrupes; species Geotrupes spiniger. Next base: position 1,048,250 of record CAUIJQ010000006.1, read on the forward strand.
GTAAAATGGAAAAAATTCCGAAAATTTTAATTTCTTGATTTACGCAAAGTACTCGTAGAGACGTTTTGTTGGTACTCAAATGACAGATCTGTGATAGTATCAGAAGAAAAAGCAAAATATTCCGAAAATTTTAATTTCTTGATTTACGCAAAGTGCTCGTAGAGACGTTTTGTTGCTACTCAAATGAAAGATCTGTGATAGTAATACAGTAAAATGGAAAAAATTCCGAAAATTTTAATTTCTTGATTTACGCAAAGTACTCGTAGAGACGTTTTGTTGGTACTCAAATGACAGATCTTTGATAGTAACAGAGGAAAAAGCAAAATATTCCGAAAATTTTAATTTCTTGATTTACGCAAAGTACTCGTAGAGGCGTTTTGTTGTTACTCAAATGACAGATCTGTGATAGTAACAGAGGAAAACGCAAAATATTCCGAAAATTTTAATTTCTTGATTTACGCAAAGTACTCGTAGAGACGTTTTGTTGTTACTCAAATGACAGATCTGTGATAGTAACAGAGGAAAATACAAAATATTCCGAAAATTTTAATTTCTTGATATACGCAAAGTACTCGTAGAAACGTTTTGTTGTTACTCAAATGACAGATCTGTGATAGTAACAGAGGAAAAAGCAAAATATTCCAAAAATTTTAATTTCTTGATTTACGCAAAGTACTCGTAGAGACGTTCTGTTGCTACTCAAATGAAAGATCTGTGATAGCAATAGAGAGAAATGGAAAAAAATTCCGAAAATTTTGATTTTTCGATTTACGCAAAGTGCTCGTAGAGACGTTTTGTTGTTACTCAAATGACAGATCTGTCATAGTAACAGAGGAAAAAGAGAAAAATTCCGAAAATTTTAATTTCTTGAATTACGCAAAGTACTCATAGAGACGTTTTGTTGGTACTCAAATGACAGATCTGTGATAGTAACAGAGGAAAAAGCAGTATATTAAGAAAATTTTAACTTCTTGATATACGCAAAGTACTCATAGAGACGTTTTGTTGTTACTCAAATGACAGATCTGTGATAGTAACAGAGGAAAAAGCAGAATATTCCGAAAATTTTAATTTCTTGATTTAAGCAAAGTGCTCGTAGAGACGTTTTTTTGTTACTCAAATGACAGATCTGTCATAGTAACAGAGGAAAAAGAGAAAAATTCCTAAAATTTTGATTTCTTGACTTACGCAAAGTGCTCGTAGAGACGTTTTGTTGCTACTCAAATGAAAGATCTGTGATAGTAATAGAGTAAAATGGAAAAAATTCCGAAAATTTTAATTTCTTGATTTACGCAAAGTACTCGTAGAGACGTTTTGTTGGTACTCAAATGACAGATCTGTGATAGTAACAGAGGAAAAAGCAAAATATTCCGAAAATTTTAATTTCTTGATTTACGCAAAGTACTCGTAGAGGCGTTTTGTTGTTACACAAATGACAGATCTGTGATAGTAACAGAGGAAAAAGCAAAATATTCCGAAAATTTTAATTTCTCAATTTACGCAAAGTGCTCGTAGAGACGTTTTGTTGTTACTCAAATGAAAGATCTGTGATAGTAATAGAGTAAAATGAAAAAAAATCCGACAATTTTAATTTCTTGATTTACGCAAACTACTCGTAGAGACGTTTTGTTGGTACTCAAATGACAGATCTGTGATAGTAACAAAGGAAAACGCAAAATATTCCGAAAATTTTAATTTTTTGATTTACGCAAAGTACTCGTAGAGACGTTTTGTTGTTACTCAAATGACAGATCTATGATAGTAACAGAGGAAAATACAAAATATTCCGAAAATTTTAATTTCTTGATATACGCAAAGTACTCGTAGAAACGTTTTGTTGTTACTCAAATGACAGATCTGTGATAGTAACAGAGGAAAAAGCAAAATATTCCAAAAATTTTAATTTCTTGATTTACGCAAAGTACTCGTAGAGACGTTCTGTTGCTACTCAAATGAAAGATCTGTGATAGTAATAGAGTAAAATGGAAAAAAATCGGAAAATTTTGATTTTTCGATTTACGCAAAGTGCTCGTAGAGACGTTTTGTTGTTACTCAAATGACAGATCTGTGATAGTAACAGAGGAAAATACAAAATATTCCGAAAATTTTAATTTCTTGATATACGCAAAGTACTCGTAGAAACGTTTTGTTGTTACTCAAATGACAGATCTGTGATAGTAACAGAGGAAAAAGCAAAATATTCCAAAAATTTTAATTTCTTGATTTACGCAAAGTACTCGTAGAGACGTTGTGTTGCTACTCAAATGAAAGATCTGTGATAGCAATAGAGAGAAATGGAAAAAAATTCCGAAAATTTTGATTTTTCGATTTACGCAAAGTGCTCGTAGAGACGTTTTGTTGTTACTCAAATGACAGATCTGTCATAGTAACAGAGGAAAAAGAGAAAAATTCCGAAAATTTTAATTTCTTGAATTACGCAAAGTACTCATAGAGACGTTTTGTTGGTACTCAAATGACAGATCTGTGATAGTAACAGAGGAAAAAGCAGTATATTAAGAAAATTTTAACTTCTTGATATACGCAAAGTACTCATAGAGACGTTTTGTTGTTACTCAAATGACAGATCTGTGATAGTAACAGAGGAAAAAGCAGAATATTCCGAAAATTTTAATTTCTTGATTTAAGCAAAGTGCTCGTAGAGACGTTTTTTTGTTACTCAAATGACAGATCTGTCATAGTAACAGAGGAAAAAGAGAAAAATTCCTAAAATTTTGATTTCTTGACTTACGCAAAGTGCTCCTAGAGACGTTTTGTTGCTACTCAAATGAAAGATCTGTGATAGTAATAGAGTAAAATGGAAAAAATTCCGAAAATTTTAATTTCTTGATTTACGCAAAGTACTCGTAGAGACGTTTTGTTGGTACTCAAATGACAGATCTGTGATAGTAACAGAGGAAAAAGCAAAATATTCCGAAAATTTTAATTTCTTGATTTACGCAAAGTACTCGTAGAGGCGTTTTGTTGTTACACAAATGACAGATCTGTGATAGTAACAGAGGAAAAAGCAAAATATTCCGAAAATTTTAATTTCTCAATTTACGCAAAGTGCTCGTAGAGACGTTTTGTTGTTACTCAAATGAAAGATCTGTGATAGTAATAGAGTAAAATGAAAAAAAATCCGACAATTTTAATTTCTTGATTTACGCAAACTATTCGTAGAGACGTTTTGTTGGTACTCAAATGACAGATCTGTGATAGTAACAAAGGAAAACGCAAAATATTCCGAAAATTTTAATTTTTTGATTTACGCAAAGTACTCGTAGAGACGTTTTGTTGTTACTCAAATGACAGATCTATGATAGTAACAGAGGAAAATACAAAATATTCCGAAAATTTTAATTTCTTGATATACGCAAAGTACTCGTAGAAACGTTTTGTTGTTACTCAAATGACAGATCTGTGATAGTAACAGAGGAAAAAGCAAAATATTCCAAAAATTTTAATTTCTTGATTTACGCAAAGTACTCGTAGAGACGTTCTGTTGCTACTCAAATGAAAGATCTGTGATAGTAATAGAGTAAAATGGAAAAAAATCGGAAAATTTTGATTTTTCGATTTACGCAAAGTGCTCGTAGAGACGTTTTGTTGTTACTCAAATGACAGATCTATCATAGTAACAGAGGAAAAAGAGAAAAATTCCGAAAATTTTAATTTCTTGAATTACGCAAAGTACTCATAGAGACGTTTTGTTGGTACTCAAATGACAGATCTGTGATAGTAACAGAGGAAAAAGCAGTATATTAAGAAAATTTTAACTTCTTGATATACGCAAAGTACTCATAGAGACGTTTTGTTGTTACTCAAATGACAGATCTGTGATAGTAACAGAGGAAAAAGCAGAATATTCCGAAAATTTTAATTTCTTGATTTAAGCAAAGTGCTCGTAGAGACGTTTTTTTGTTACTCAAATGACAGATCTGTCATAGTAACAGAGGAAAAAGAGAAAAATTCCTAAAATTTTGATTTCTTGACTTACGCAAAGTGCTCGTAGAGACGTTTTGTTGCTACTCAAATGAAAGATCTGTGATAGTAATAGAGTAAAATGGAAAAAATTCCGAAAATTTTAATTTCTTGATTTACGCAAAGTACTCGTAGAGACGTTTTGTTGGTACTCAAATGACAGATCTGTGATAGTAACAGAGGAAAAAGCAAAATATTCCGAAAATTTTAATTTCTTGATTTACGCAAAGTACTCGTAGAGGCGTTTTGTTGTTACTCAAATGACAGATCTGTGATAGTAACAGAGGAAAAAGCAAAATATTCCGAAAATTTTAATTTCTCAATTTACGCAAAGTGCTCGTAGAGACGTTTTGTTGTTACTCAAATGAAAGATCTGTGATAGTAATAGAGTAAAATGAAAAAAAATCCGAAAATTTTAATTTCTTGATTTACGCAAACTACTCGTAGAGACGTTTTGTTGGTACTCAAATGACATATCTGTGATAGTAACAAAGGAAAACGCAAAATATTCCGAAAATTTTAATTTTTTGATTTACGCAAAGTACTCGTAGAGACGTTTTGTTGTTACTCAAATGACAGATCTATGATAGTAACAGAGGAAAATACAAAATATTCCGAAAATTTTAATTTCTTGATATACGCAAAGTACTCGTAGAAACGTTTTGTTGTTACTCAAATGACAGATCTGTGATAGTAACAGAGGAAAAAGCAAAATATTCCAAAAATTTTAATTTCTTGATTTACGCAAAGTACTCGTAGAGACGTTCTGTTGCTACTCAAATGAAAGATCTGTGATAGTAATAGAGTAAAATGGAAAAAAATCCGAAAATTTTGATTTTTCGATTTACGCAAAGTGCTCGTAGAGACGTTTTGTTGTTACTCAAATGACAGATCTGTCATAGTAACAGAGGAAAAAGAGAAAAATTCCTAAAATTTTGATTTCTTGACTTACGCAAAGTGCTCGTAGAGACGTTTGGTTGCTACTCAAATGAAAGATCTGTGATAGTAATAGAGTAAAATGGAAAAAAATCCGAAAATTTTAATTTCTTGATTTACGCAAACTACTCATCGAGACGTTTTGTTGGTACTCAAATGACAGATCTGTGATAGTAACAGAAGAAAAAGCAAAATATTCCGAAAATTTAATTTTCTTGATTTACGCAAAGTGCTCGTAGAGACGTTTGGTTGCTACTCAAATGAAAGATCTGTGATAGTAATAGAGTAAAATGGAAAAAAATCCGAAAATTTTAATTTCTTGATTTACGCAAACTACGCATCGAGACGTTTTGTTGGTACTCAAATGACAGATCTGTGATAGTAACAGAAGAAAAAGCAAAATATTCCGAAAATTTTATTTTCTTGATTTACGCAAAGTACTCGTAGAGACGTTCTGTTGCTACTCAAATGAAAGATCTGTGATAGTAATAGAGTAAAATGGAAAAAATTCCGAAAATTTTAATTTCTTGATTTACGCAAAGTACTCATAGAGACGTTTTGGTGGTACTCAAATGACAGATCTGTGATAGTAACAGAGGAAAAAGCAAAATATTCCGAAAATTTTAATTTCTCAATTTCCGCAAAGTGCTCGTAGAGACGTTTTGTTGTTACTCAAATGACAGATCTGTGATAGTAACAGAGGAAAAAGCAAAATATTCCGAAAATTTTAATTTCTTGATATACGCAAAGTACTCGTAGAGACGTTTTGTTGTTATTCAAATGACAGATCTGTGATAGTAACAGAGGAAAAACCAAATATTCCGAAAATTTTAATTTCTTGATATACGCAAAGTACTCGTAGAAACGTTTTGTTGTTACTCAAATGACAGATCTGTGATAGTAACAGAGGAAAAAGCAAAATATTCCAAAAATTTTAATTTCTTGATTTACGCAAAGTGGTCGTAGAGACGTTCTGTTGCTACTCAGATCAAAGATCCGTGATAGTAATAGAGTAAAATGGAAAAAATTCCGAAAATATTGATTTCTCGATTTACACAAAGTGCTCGTAGAGACAGACGTTTTGTTGTTACTTAAATGATAGATCTGTAATATTAACAGAAGAAAAAGATAAAAATTCCTAAAATTTTGATTTCTTGACTTACGCAAAGTGCTCGTAGAGACGTTTTGTTGCTACTCAAATGAAAGATCTCTGATAGTAATAGAGTAAAATGGAGAAAATTCCGAAAATTTTAATTTCTTGAATTACGCAAAGTACTCATAGAGACGTTTTGTTGGTACTCAAATGACAGATCTGTGATAGTAACAAAGGAAAAAGCAAAATATTCCGAAAATTTTAATTTCTTGATATACGCAAAGTACTCGTAGAGACGTTTTGTTGTTACTCAAATGACAGATCTGTGATAGTAACAGAGGAAAATACAAAATATTCCGAAAATTTTAATTTCTTGATATACGCAAAGTACTCGTAGAAACGTTTTGTTGTTACTCAAATGACAGATCTGTGATAGTAACAGAGGAAAAAGCAAAATATTCCAAAAATTTTAATTTCTTGATTTACGCAAAGTACTCGTAGAGACGTTCTGTTGCTACTCAAATGAAAGATCTGTGATAGTAATAGAGTAAAATGGAAAAAAATCCGAAAATTTTGATTTTTCGATTTACGCAAAGTGCTCGTAGAGACGTTTTGTTGTTACTCAAATGACAGATCTGTCATAGTAACAGAGGAAAAAGAGAAAAATTCCTAAAATTTTGATTTCTTGACTTACGCAAAGTGCTCGTAGAGACGTTTGGTTGCTACTCAAATGAAAGATCTGTGATAGTAATAGAGTAAAATGGAAAAAAATCCGAAAATTTTAATTTCTTGATTTACGCAAACTACTCATCGAGACGTTTTGTTGGTACTCAAATGACAGATCTGTGATAGTAACAGAGGAAAATACAAAATATTCCGAAAATTTTAATTTCTTGATATACGCAAAGTACTCGTAGAAACGTTTTGTTGTTACTCAAATGACAGATCTGTGATAGTAACAGAGGAAAAAGCAAAATATTCCAAAAATTTTAATTTCTTGATTTACGCAAAGTGGTCGTAGAGACGTTCTGTTGCTACTCAAATCAATGATCCGTGATAGTAATAGAGTAAAATGGAAAAAATTCCGAAAATATTGATTTCTCGATTTACACAAAGTGCTCGTAGAGACAGACGTTTTGTTGTTACTCAAATGATAGATCTGTAATATTAACAGAAGAAAAAGATAAAAATTCCTAAAATTTTGATTTCTTGACTTACGCAAAGTGCTCGTAGAGACGTTTTGTTGCTACTCAAATGAAAGATCTGTGATAGTAATAGAGTAAAATGGAGAAAATTTCGAAAATTTTAATTTCTTGAATTACGCAAAGTACTCATAGAGACGTTTTGTTGGTACTCAAATGACAGATCTGTGATAGTAACACAGGAAAAAGCAAAATATTCCAAAAATTTTAATTTCTTGATTTACGCAAAGTGGTCGTAGAGACGTTCTGTTGCTACTCAAATCAAAGATCCGTGATAGTAATAGAGTAAAATGGAAAAAATTCCGAAAATATTGATTTCTCGATTTACACAAAGTGCTCGTAGAGACAGACGTTTTGTTGTTACTCAAATGATAGATCTGTAATATTAACAGAAGAAAAAGGTAAAAATTTATAAAATTTTGATTTCTTGACTTACGCAAAGTGCTCGTAGAGACGTTTTGTTGCTACTCAAATGAAAGATCTGTGATAGTAATAGAGTAAAATGGAGAAAATTCCGAAAATTTTAATTTCTTGAATTACGCAAAGTACTCATAGAGACGTTTTGTTGGTACTCAAATGACAGATCTGTGATAGTAACAGAGGAAAAAGCAAAATATTCCGAAAATTTTAATTTCTTGATTTACGCAAAGTACTCGTAGAGACGTTTTGTTGTTACTCAAATGACAGATCTGTGATAGTAACAGAGGAAAAAGCAAAATATTCCAAAAATTTTAATTTCTTGATTTACGCAAAGTACTCGTAGAGACGTTCTGTTGCTACTCAAATGAAAGATCTGTGATAGCAATAGAGTAAATTGGAAAAAATTCCGAAAATTTTGATTTTTCGATTTACGCAAAGTGCTCGTAGAGACGTTTTGTTGTTACTCAAATGACAGATCTGCCATAGTAACCGAGGAAAAAGAGAAAAATTCCTAAAATTTCGATTTCTTGACTTACGCAAAGTGCTCGTAGAGACGTTTGGTTGCTACTCAAATGAAAGATCTGTGATAGTAATAGAGTAAAATGGAAAAAATTCCGAAAATTTTAATTTCTTGATTTACGCAAAGTACCCATAGAGACGTTTTGGTGGTACTCAAATGACAGATCTGTGATAGTAATAGAGGAAAAAGCAAAATATTCCGAAAATTTTAATTTCTCAATTTACGCAAAGTGCACGTAGAGACGTTTTGTTGTTACTCAAATGACAGATCTGTGATAGTAACAGAGGAAAAAGCAAAATATTCCGAAAATTTTAATTTCTTGATATACGCAAAGTACTCGTAGAGACGTTTTGTTGTTATTCAAATGACAGATCTGTGATAGTAACAGAGGAAAAAGCAAAATATTCCGAAAATTTTAATTTCTTGATATACGCAAAGTACTCGTAGAAACGTTTTGTTGTTACTCAAATGACAGATCTGTGATAGTAACAGAGGAAAAAGCAAAATATTCCAAAAATTTTAATTTCTTGATTTACGCAAAGTGGTCGTAGAGACGTTCTGTTGCTACTCAAATCAAAGATCCGTGATAGTAATAGAGTAAAATGGAAAAAATTCCGAAAATATTGATTTCTCGATTTACACAAAGTGCTCGTAGAGACAGACGTTTTGTTGTTACTCAAATGATAGATCTGTAATATTAACAGAAGAAAAAGATAAAAATTCCTAAAATTTTGATTTCTTGACTTACGCAAAGTGCTCGTAGAGACGTTTTGTTGCTACTCAAATGACAGATCTGTGATAGTAATAGAGTAAAATGGAGAAAATTCCGAAAATTTTAATTTCTTGAATTACGCAAAGTACTCATAGAGACGTTTTGTTGGTACTCAAATGACAGATCTGTGATAGTAACAGAGGAAAAAGCAAAATATTCCGAAAATTTTAATTTCTTGATATACGCAAAGTACTCGTAGAGACGTTTTGTTGTTACTCAAATGACAGATCTGTGATAGTAACAGAGGAAAAAGCAAAATATTCCGAAAATTTTAATTTCTTGATATACGCAAAGTACTCGTAGAAACGTTTTGTTGTTACTCAAATGACAGATCTGTGATAGTAACAGAGGAAAAAGCAAAATATTCCAAAAATTTTAATTTCTTGATTTACGCAAAGTGGTCGTAGAGACGTTCTGTTGCTACTCAAATCAAAGATCCGTGATAGTAATAGAGTAAAATTGAAAAAATTCCGAAAATATTGATTTCTCGATTTACACAAAGTGCTCGTAGAGACAGACGTTTTGTTGTTACTCAAATGATAGATCTGTAATATTAACAGAAGAAAAAGATAAAAATTCCTAAAATTTTGATTTCTTGACTTACGCAAAGTGCTCGTAGAGACGTTTTGTTGCTACTCAAATGAAAGATCTGTGATAGTAATAGAGTAAAATGGAGAAAATTCCGAAAATTTTAATTTCTTGAATTACGCAAAGTACTCATAGAGACGTTTTGTTGGTACTCAAATGACAGATCTGTGATAGTAACAGAGGAAAAAGCAAAATATTCCAAAAATTTTAATTTCTTGATTTACGCAAAGTACTCGTAGAGACGTTCTGTTGCTACTCAAATGAAAGATATGTGATAGTAATAGAGTAAAATGGAAAAAATTCCGAAAATTTTGATTTTTCGATTTACGCAAAGTGCTCGTAGGGACGTTTTGTTGTTACTCAAATGACAGATCTGTCATAGTAACAGAGGAAAAAGAGAAAAATTCCGAAAATTTTAATTTCTTGAATTACGCAAAGTACTCATAGAGACGTTTTGTTGGTACTCAAATGACAGATCTGTGATAGTAACAGAGGAAAAAGCAGTATATTAAGAAAATTTTAACTTCTTGATATACGCAAAGTACTCATAGAGACGTTTTGTTGTTACTCAAATGACAGATCTGTGATAGTAACAGAGGAAAAAGCAGAATATTCCGAAAATTTTAATTTCTTGATTTAAGCAAAGTGCTCGTAGAGACGTTTTTTTGTTACTCAAATGACAGATCTGTCATAGTAACAGAGGAAAAAGAGAAAAATTCCTAAAATTTTGATTTCTTGACTTACGCAAAGTGCTCGTAGAGACGTTTTGTTGCTACTCAAATGAAAGATCTGTGATAGTAATAGAGTAAAATGGAAAAAAATCCGAAAATTTTAATTTCTTGATTTACGCAAACTACGCATCGAGACGTTTTGTTGGTACTCAAATGACAGATCTGTGATAGTAACAGAAGAAAAAGCAAAATATTCCGAAAATTTTATTTTCTTGATTTACGCAAAGTACTCGTAGAGACGTTCTGTTGCTACTCAAATGAAAGATCTGTGATAGTAATAGAGTAAAATGGAAAAAATTCCGAAAATTTTAATTTCTTGATTTACGCAAAGTACTCATAGAGACGTTTTGGTGGTAATCAAATGACAGATCTGTGATAGTAACAGAGGAAAAAGCAAAATATTCCGAAAATTTTAATTTCTCAATTTACGCAAAGTGCTCGTAGAGACGTTTTGTTGTTACTCAAATGACAGATCTGTGATAGTAACCGAGGAAAAAGCAAAATATTCCGAAAATTTTAATTTCTTGATATACGCAAAGTACTCGTAGAGACGTTTTGTTGTTATTCAAATGACAGATCTGTGATAGTAACAGAGGAAAAAGCAAAATATTCCGAAAATTTTAATTTCTTGATATACGCAAAGTACTCGTAGAAACGTTTTGTTGTTACTCAAATGACAGATCTGTGATAGTAACAGAGGAAAAAGCAAAATATTCCAAAAGTTTTAATTTCTTGATTTACGCAAAGTGGTCGTAGAGACGTTCTGTTGCTACTCAGATCAAAGATCCGTGATAGTAATAGAGTAAAATGGAAAAAATTCCGAAAATATTGATTTCTCGATTTACACAAAGTGCTCGTAGAGACAGACGTTTTGTTGTTACTTAAATGGTAGATCTGTAATATTAACAGAAGAAAAAGATAAAAATTCCTAAAATTTTGATTTCTTGACTTACGCAAAGTGCTCGTAGAGACGTTTTGTTGCTACTCAAATGAAAGATCTGTGATAGTAATAGAGTAAAATGGAGAAAATTCCGAAAATTTTAATTTCTTGAATTACGCAAAGTACTCATAGAGACGTTTTGTTGGTACTCAAATGACAGATCTGTGATAGTAACAAAGGAAAAAGCAAAATATTCCGAAAATTTTAATTTCTTGATATACGCAAAGTACTCGTAGAGACGTTTTGTTGTTACTCAAATGACAGATCTGTGATAGTAACAGAGGAAAATACAAAATATTCCGAAAATTTTAATTTCTTGATATACGCAAAGTACTCGTAGAAACGTTTTGTTGTTACTCAAATGACAGATCTGTGATAGTAACAGAGGAAAAAGCAAAATATTCCAAAAATTTTAATTTCTTGATTTACGCAAAGTACTCGTAGAGACGTTCTGTTGCTACTCAAATGAAAGATCTGTGATAGTAATAGAGTAAAATGGAAAAAAATCCGAAAATTTTGATTTTTCGATTTACGCAAAGTGCTCGTAGAGACGTTTTGTTGTTACTCAAATGACAGATCTGTCATAGTAACAGAGGAAAAAGAGAAAAATTCCTAAAATTTTGATTTCTTGACTTACGCAAAGTGCTCGTAGAGACGTTTGGTTGCTACTCAAATGAAAGATCTGTGATAGTAATAGAGTAAAATGGAAAAAAATCCGAAAATTTTAATTTCTTGATTTACGCAAACTACTCATCGAGACGTTTTGTTGGTACTCAAATGACAGATCTGTGATAGTAACAGAGGAAAATACAAAATATTCCGAAAATTTTAATTTCTTGATATACGCAAAGTACTCGTAGAAACGTTTTGTTGTTACTCAAATGACAGATCTGTGATAGTAACAGAGGAAAAAGCAAAATATTCCAAAAATTTTAATTTCTTGATTTACGCAAAGTGGTCGTAGAGACGTTCTGTTGCTACTCAAATCAATGATCCGTGATAGTAATAGAGTAAAATGGAAAAAATTCCGAAAATATTGATTTCTCGATTTACACAAAGTGCTCGTAGAGACAGACGTTTTGTTGTTACTCAAATGATAGATCTGTAATATTAACAGAAGAAAAAGATAAAAATTCCTAAAATTTTGATTTCTTGACTTACGCAAAGTGCTCGTAGAGACGTTTTGTTGCTACTCAAATGAAAGATCTGTGATAGTAATAGAGTAAAATGGAGAAAATTTCGAAAATTTTAATTTCTTGAATTACGCAAAGTACTCATAGAGACGTTTTGTTGGTACTCAAATGACAGATCTGTGATAGTAACACAGGAAAAAGCAAAATATTCCAAAAATTTTAATTTCTTGATTTACGCAAAGTGGTCGTAGAGACGTTCTGTTGCTACTCAAATCAAAGATCCGTGATAGTAATAGAGTAAAATGGAAAAAAATCCGAAAATATTGATTTCTCGATTTACACAAAGTGCTCGTAGAGACAGACGTTTTGTTGTTACTCAAATGATAGATCTGTAATATTAACAGAAGAAAAAGGTAAAAATTTATAAAATTTTGATTTCTTGACTTACGCAAAGTGCTCGTAGAGACGTTTTGTTGCTACTCAAATGAAAGATCTGTGATAGTAATAGAGTAAAATGGAGAAAATTCCGAAAATTTTAATTATTTGAATTACGCAAAGTACTCATAGAGACGTTTTGTTGGTACTCAAATGACAGATCTGTGATAGTAACAGAGGAAAAAGCAAAATATTCCGAAAATTTTAATTTCTTGATTTACGCAAAGTACTCGTAGAGACGTTTTGTTGTTACTCAAATGACAGATCTGTGATAGTAACAGAGGAAAAAGCAAAATATTCCAAAAATTTTAATTTCTTGATTTACGCAAAGTACTCGTAGAGACGTTCTGTTGCTACTCAAATGAAAGATCTGTGATAGCAATAGAGTAAAATGGAAAAAATTCCGAAAATTTTGATTTTTCGATTTACGCAAAGTGCTCGTAGAGACGTTTTGTTGTTACTCAAATGACAGATCTGCCATAGTAACCGAGGAAAAAGAGAAAAATTCCTAAAATTTCGATTTCTTGACTTACGCAAAGTGCTCGTAGAGACGTTTGGTTGCTACTCAAATGAAAGATCTGTGATAGTAATAGAGTAAAATGGAAAAAATTCCGAAAATTTTAATTTCTTGATTTACGCAAACTACTCATCGAGACGTTTTGTTATTACTCAAATGACAGATCTGTGATAGTAACAGAAGAAAAAGCAAAATATTCCGAAAATTTAATTTTCTTGATTTACGCAAAGTACTCGTAGAGACGTTTTGTTGTTACTCAAATGACAGATCTGTGATAGTAACAGAGGAAAAAGCAAAATATTCCGAAAATTTTATTTTCTTGATTTACGCAAAGTACTCGTAGAGACGTTTTGTTGTTACTCAAATGACAGATCTGTGATAGTAACAGAGGAAAAAGCAAAATATTCCAAAAATTTTAATTTCTTGATTTACGCAAAGTGGTCGTAGAGACGTTCTGTTGCTACTCAAATCAATGATCCGTGATAGTAATAGAGTAAAATGGAAAAAATTCCGAAAATATTGATTTCTCGATTTACACAAAGTGCTCGTAGAGACAGACGTTTTGTTGTTACTCAAATGATAGATATGTAATATTAACAGAAGAAAAAGATAAAAATTCCTAAAATTTTGATTTCTTGACTTACGCAAAGTGCTCGTAGAGACGTTTTGTTGCTACTCAAATGAAAGATCTGTGATAGTAATAGAGTAAAATGGAGAAAATTTCGAAAATTTTAATTTCTTGAATTACGCAAAGTACTCATAGAGACGTTTTGTTGGTACTCAAATGACAGATCTGTGATAGTAACACAGGAAAAAGCAAAATATTCCAAAAATTTTAATTTCTTGATTTACGCAAAGTGGTCGTAGAGACGTTCTGTTGCTACTCAAATCAAAGATCCGTGATAGTAATAGAGTAAAATGGAAAAAATTCCGAAAATATTGATTTCTCGATTTACACAAAGTGCTCGTAGAGACAGACGTTTTGTTGTTACTCAAATGATAGATCTGTAATATTAACAGAAGAAAAAGGTAAAAATTTATAACATTTTGATTTCTTGACTTACGCAAAGTGCTCGTAGAGACGTTTTGTTGCTACTCAAATGAAAGATCTGTGATAGTAATAGAGTAAAATGGAGAAAATTCCGAAAATTTTAATTTCTTGAATTACGCAAAGTACTCATAGAGACGTTTTGTTGGTACTCAAATGACAGATCTGTGATAGTAACAGAGGAAAAAGCAAAATATTCCGAAAATTTTAATTTCTTGATTTACGCAAAGTACTCGTAGAGACGTTTTGTTGTTACTCAAATGACAGATCTGTGATAGTAACAGAGGAAAAAGCAAAATATTCCAAAAATTTTAATTTCTTGATTTACGCAAAGTACTCGTAGAGACGTTCTGTTGCTACTCAAATGAAAGATCTGTGATAGCAATAGAGTAAAATGGAAAAAATTCCGAAAATTTTGATTTTTCGATTTACGCAAAGTGCTCGTAGAGACGTTTTGTTGTTACTCAAATGACAGATCTGCCATAGTAACCGAGGAAAAAGAGAAAAATTCCTAAAATTTCGATTTCTTGACTTACGCAAAGTGCTCGTAGAGACGTTTGGTTGCTACTCAAATGAAAGATCTGTGATAGTAATAGAGTAAAATGGAAAAAATTCCGAAAATTTTAATTTCTTGATTTACGCAAAGTACCCATAGAGACGTTTTGGTGGTACTCAAATGACAGATCTGTGATAGTAATAGAGGAAAAAGCAAAATATTCCGAAAATTTTAATTTCTCAATTTACGCAAAGTGCACGTAGAGACGTTTTGTTGTTACTCAAATGACAGATCTGTGATAGTAACAGAGGAAAAAGCAAAATATTCCGAAAATTTTAATTTCTTGATATACGCAAAGTACTCGTAGAGACGTTTTGTTGTTATTCAAATGACAGATCTGTGATAGTAACAGAGGAAAAAGCAAAATATTCCGAAAATTTTAATTTCTTGATATACGCAAAGTACTAGTAGAAACGTTTTGTTGTTACTCAAATGACAGATCTGTGATAGTAACAGAGGAAAAAGCAAAATATTCCAAAAATTTTAATTTCTTGATTTACGCAAAGTGGTCGTAGAGACGTTCTGTTGCTACTCAAATCAAAGATCCGTGATAGTAATAGAGTAAAATGGAAAAAATTCCGAAAATATTGATTTCTCGATTTACACAAAGTGCTCGTAGAGACAGACGTTTTGTTGTTACTCAAATGATAGATCTGTAATATTAACAGAAGAAAAAGATAAAAATTCCTAAAATTTTGATTTCTTGACTTACGCAAAGTGCTCGTAGAGACGTTTTGTTGCTACTCAAATGAAAGATCTGTGATAGTAATAGAGTAAAATGGAGAAAATTCCGAAAATTTTAATTTCTTGAATTACGCAAAGTACTCATAGAGACGTTTTGTTGGTACTCAAATGACAGATCTGTGATAGTAACAGAGGAAAAAGCAAAATATTCCGAAAATTTTAATTTCTTGATATACGCAAAGTACTCGTAGAGACGTTTTGTTGTTACTCAAATGACAGATCTGTGATAGTAACAGAGGAAAAAGCAAAATATTCCGAAAATTTTAATTTCTTGATATACGCAAAGTACTCGTAGAAACGTTTTGTTGTTACTCAAATGACAGATCTGTGATAGTAACAGAGGAAAAAGCAAAATATTCCAAAAATTTTAATTTCTTGATTTACGCAAAGTGGTCGTAGAGACGTTCTGTTGCTACTCAAATCAAAGATCCGTGATAGTAATAGAGTAAAATTGAAAAAATTCCGAAAATATTGATTTCTCGATTTACACAAAGTGCTCGTAGAGACAGACGTTTTGTTGTTACTCAAATGATAGATCTGTAATATTAACAGAAGAAAAAGATAAAAATTCCTAAAATTTTGATTTCTTGACTTACGCAAAGTGCTCGTAGAGACGTTTTGTTGCTACTCAAATGAAAGATCTGTGATAGTAATAGAGTAAAATGGAGAAAATTCCGAAAATTTTAATTTCTTGAATTACGCAAAGTACTCATAGAGACGTTTTGTTGGTACTCAAATGACAGATCTGTGATAGTAACAGAGGAAAAAGCAAAATATTCCAAAAATTTTAATTTCTTGATTTACGCAAAGTACTCGTAGAGACGTTTTGTTGGTACTCAAATGACAGATCTGTGATAGTAACAAAGGAAAAAGCAAAATATTCCGAAAATTTTAATTTCTTGATATACGCAAAGTACTCGTAGAGACGTTTTGTTGTTACTCAAATGACAGATCTGTGATAGTAACAGAGGAAAATACAAAATATTCCGAAAATTTTAATTTCTTGATATACGCAAAGTACTCGTAGAAACGTTTTGTTGTTACTCAAATGACAGATCTGTGATAGTAACAGAGGAAAAAGCAAAATATTCCAAAAATTTTAATTTCTTGATTTACGCAAAGTATTCATAGAGACGTTTTGTTGGTACTCAAATGACAGATCTGTGATAGTAACAAAGGAAAAAGCAAAATATTCCGAAAATTTTAATTTCTTGATATACGCAAAGTACTCGTAGAGACGTTTTGTTGTTACTCAAATGACAGATCTGTGATAGTAACAGAGGAAAATACAAAATATTCCGAAAATTTTAATTTCTTGATATACGCAAAGTACTCGTAGAGACGTTTTGTTGTTATTCAAATGACAGATCTGTGATAGTAACAGAGGAAAAAGCAAAATATTCCGAAAATTTTAATTTCTTGATATACGCAAAGTACTCGTAGAAACGTTTTGTTGTTACTCAAATGACAGATCTGTGATAGTAACAGAGGAAAAAGCAAAATATTCCAAAAATTTTAATTTCTTGATTTACGCAAAGTGGTCGTAGAGACGTTCTGTTGCTACTCAGATCAAAGATCCGTGATAGTAATAGAGTAAAATGGAAAAAATTCCGAAAATATTGATTTCTCGATTTACACAAAGTGCTCGTAGAGACAGACGTTTTGTTGTTACTTAAATGATAGATCTGTAATATTAACAGAAGAAAAAGATAAAAATTCCTAAAATTTTGATTTCTTGACTTACGCAAAGTGCTCGTAGAGACGTTTTGTTGCTACTCAAATGAAAGGTCTGTGATAGTAATAGAGTAAAATGGAGAAAATTCCGAAAATTTTAATTTCTTGAATTACGCAAAGTACTCATAGAGACGTTTTGTTGGTACTCAAATGACAGATCTGTGATAGTAACAAAGGAAAAAGCAAAATATTCCGAAAATTTTAATTTCTTGATATACGCAAAGTACTCGTAGAGACGTTTTGTTGTTACTCAAATGACAGATCTGTGATAGTAACAGAGGAAAATACAAAATATTCCGAAAATTTTAATTTCTTGATATACGCAATGTACTCGTAGAAACGTTTTGTTGTTACTCAAATGACAGATCTGTGATAGTAACAGAGGAAAAAGCAAAATATTCCAAAAATTTTAATTTCTTGATTTACGCAAAGTACTCGTAGAGACGTTCTGTTGCTACTCAAATGAAAGATCTGTGATAGTAATAGAGTAAAATGGAAAAAAATCCGAAAATTTTGATTTTTCGATTTACGCAAAGTGCTCGTAGAGACGTTTTGTTGTTACTCAAATGACAGATCTGTCATAGTAACAGAGGAAAAAGAGAAAAATTCCTAAAATTTTGATTTCTTGACTTACGCAAAGTGCTCGTAGAGACGTTTGGTTGCTACTCAAATGAAAGATCTGTGATAGTAATAGAGTAAAATGGAAAAAAATCCGAAAATTTTAATTTCTTGATTTACGCAAACTACTCATCGAGACGTTTTGTTATTACTCAAATGACAGATCTGTGATAGTAACAGAAGAAAAAGCAAAATATTCCGAAAATTTAATTTTCTTGATTTACGCAAAGTACTCGTAGAGACGTTTTGTTGTTACTCAAATGACAGATCTGTGATAGTAACAGAGGAAAAAGCAAAATATTCCGAAAATTTTATTTTCTTGATTTACGCAAAGTACTCGTAGAGACGTTTTGTTGTTACTCAAATGACAGATCTGTGATAGTAACAGAGGAAAAAGCAAAATATTCCAAAAATTTTAATTTCTTGATTTACGCAAAGTACTCGTAGAGACGTTCTGTTGCTACTCAAATGAAAGATCTGTGATAGTAATAGAGTAAAATGGAAAAAATTCCGAAAATTTTGATTTTTCGATTTACGCAAAGTGCTCGTAGAGACGTTTTGTTGTTACTCAAATGACAGATCTGTCATAGTAACAGAGGAAAAAGAGAAAAATTCCTAAAATTTTGATTTCTTGACTTACGCAAAGTGCTCGTAGAGACGTTTGGTTGCTACTCAAATGAAAGATCTGTGATAGTAATAGAGTAAAATGGAAAAAAATCCGAAAATTTTAATTTCTTGATTTACGCAAACTACGCATCGAGACGTTTTGTTGGTACTCAAATGACAGATCTGTGATAGTAACAGAAGAAAAAGCAAAATATTCCGAAAATTTTATTTTCTTGATTTACGCAAAGTACTCGTAGAGACGTTCTGTTGCTACTCAAATGAAAGATCTGTGATAGTAACAGAGGAAAAAGCAAAATATTCCAAAAATTTTAATTTCTTGATTTACGCAAAGTACTCGTAGAGGCGTTTTGTTGTTACTCAAATGACAGATCTGTGATAGTAACAGAGGAAAAAGCAAAATATTCCGAAAATTTTAATTTCTCAATTTACGCAAAGTGCTCGTAGAGACGTTTTGTTGTTACTCAAATGAAAGATCTGTGATAGTAACAAAGGAAAAAGCAAAATATTCCGAAAATTTTAATTTCTTGATATACGCAAAGTACTCGTAGAGACGTTTTGTTGTTACTCAAATGACAGATCTGTGATAGTAACAGAGGAAAAAGCAAAATATTCCGAAAATTTTAATTTCTTGATATACGCAAAGTACTCGTAGAAACGTTTTGTTGTTACTCAAATGACAGATCTGTGATAGTAACAGAGGAAAAAGCAAAATATTCCAAAAATTTTAATTTCTTGATTTACGCAAAGTGGTCGTAGAGACGTTCTGTTGCTACTCAAATCAATGATCCGTGATAGTAATAGAGTAAAATGGAGAAAATTCCGAAAATTTTAATTTCTTGAATTACGCAAAGTACTCATAGAGACGTTTTGTTGGTACTCAAATGACAGATCTGTGATAGTAACAGAGGAAAAAGCAAAATATTCCGAAAATTTTAATTTCTTGATATACGCAAAGTACTCGTAGAGACGTTTTGTTGTTACTCAAATGACAGATCTGTGATAGTAACAGAGGAAAAAGCAAAATATTCCGAAAATTTTAATTTCTTGATATACGCAAAGTACTCGTAGAAACGTTTTGTTGTTACTCAAATGACAGATCTGTGATAGTAACAGAGGAAAAAGCAAAATATTCCAAAAATTTTAATTTCTTGATTTACGCAAAGTGGTCGTAGAGACGTTCTGTTGCTACTCAAATCAATGATCCGTGATAGTAATAGAGTAAAATGGAAAAAATTCCGAAAATATTGATTTCTCGATTTACACAAAGTGCTCGTAGAGACAGACGTTTTGTTGTTACTCAAATGATAGATCTGTAATATTAACAGAAGAAAAAGATAAAAATTCCTAAAATTTTGATTTCTTGACTTGCGCAAAGTGCTCGTAGAGACGTTTTGTTGCTACTCAAATGAAAGATCTGTGATAGTAATAGAGTAAAATGGAGAAAATTTCGAAAATTTTAATTTCTTGAATTACGCAAAGTACTCATAGAGACGTTTTGTTGGTACTCAAATGACAGATCTGTGATAGTAACACAGGAAAAAGCAAAATATTCCAAAAATTTTAATTTCTTGATTTACGCAAAGTGGTCGTAGAGACGTTCTGTTGCTACTCAAATCAAAGATCCGTGATAGTAATAGAGTAAAATGGAAAAAATTCCGAAAATATTGATTTCTCGATTTACACAAAGTGCTCGTAGAGACAGACGTTTTGTTGTTACTCAAATGATAGATCTGTAATATTAACAGAAGAAAAAGGTAAAAATTTATAAAATTTTGATTTCTTGACTTACGCAAAGTGCTCGTAGAGACGTTTTGTTGCTACTCAAATGAAAGATCTGTGATAGTAATAGAGTAAAATGGAGAAAATTCCGAAAATTTTAATTTCTTGAATTACGCAAAGTACTCATAGAGACGTTTTGTTGGTACTCAAATGACAGATCTGTGATAGTAACAGAGGAAAAAGCAAAATATTCCGAAAATTTTAATTTCTTGATTTACGCAAAGTACTCGTAGAGACGTTTTGTTGTTACTCAAATGACAGATCTGTGATAGTAACAGAGGAAAAAGCAAAATATTCCAAAAATTTTAATTTCTTGATTTACGCAAAGTACTCGTAGAGACGTTCTGTTGCTACTCAAATGAAAGATCTGTGATAGCAATAGAGTAAAATGGAAAAAATTCCGAAAATTTAGATTTTTCGATTTACGCAAAGTGCTCGTAGAGACGTTTTGTTGTTACTCAAATGACAGATCTGCCATAGTAACCGAGGAAAAAGAGAAAAATTCCTAAAATTTCGATTTCTTGACTTACGCAAAGTACTCGTAGAGACGTTTGGTTGCTACTCAAATGAAAGATCTGTGATAGTAATAGAGTAAAATGGAAAAAATTCCGAAAATTTTAATTTCTTGATTTACGCAAACTACGCATCGAGACGTTTTGTTGGTACTCAAATGACAGATCTGTGATAGTAACAGAAGAAAAAGCAAAATATTCCGAAAATTTTATTTTCTTGATTTACGCAAAGTACTCGTAGAGACGTTCTGTTGCTACTCAAATGAAAGATCTGTGATAGTAACAGAGGAAAAAGCAAAATATTCCAAAAATTTTAATTTCTTGATTTACGCAAAGTACTCGTAGAGGCGTTTTGTTGTTACTCAAATGACAGATCTGTGATAGTAACAGAGGAAAAAGCAAAATATTCCGAAAATTTTAATTTCTCAATTTACGCAAAGTGCTCGTAGAGACGTTTTGTTGTTACTCAAATGAAAGATCTGTGATAGTAACAAAGGAAAAAGCAAAATATTCCGAAAATTTTAATTTCTTGATATACGCAAAGTACTCGTAGAGACGTTTTGTTGTTACTCAAATGACAGATCTGTGATAGTAACAGAGGAAAAAGCAAAATATTCCGAAAATTTTAATTTCTTGATATACGCAAAGTACTCGTAGAAACGTTTTGTTGTTACTCAAATGACAGATCTGTGATAGTAACAGAGGAAAAAGCAAAATATTCCAAAAATTTTAATTTCTTGATTTACGCAAAGTGGTCGTAGAGACGTTCTGTTGCTACTCAAATCAATGATCCGTGATAGTAATAGAGTAAAATGGAGAAAATTCCGAAAATTTTAATTTCTTGAATTACGCAAAGTACTCATAGAGACGTTTTGTTGGTACTCAAATGACAGATCTGTGATAGTAACAGAGGAAAAAGCAAAATATTCCGAAAATTTTAATTTCTTGATATACGCAAAGTACTCGTAGAGACGTTTTGTTGTTACTCAAATGACAGATCTGTGATAGTAACAGAGGAAAAAGCAAAATATTCCGAAAATTTTAATTTCTTGATATACGCAAAGTACTCGTAGAAACGTTTTGTTGTTACTCAAATGACAGATCTGTGATAGTAACAGAGGAAAAAGCAAAATATTCCAAAAATTTTAATTTCTTGATTTACGCAAAGTGGTCGTAGAGACGTTCTGTTGCTACTCAAATCAATGATCCGTGATAGTAATAGAGTAAAATGGAAAAAATTCCGAAAATATTGATTTCTCGATTTACACAAAGTGCTCGTAGAGACAGACGTTTTGTTGTTACTCAAATGATAGATCTGTAATATTAACAGAAGAAAAAGATAAAAATTCCTAAAATTTTGATTTCTTGACTTGCGCAAAGTGCTCGTAGAGACGTTTTGTTGCTACTCAAATGAAAGATCTGTGATAGTAATAGAGTAAAATGGAGAAAATTTCGAAAATTTTAATTTCTTGAATTACGCAAAGTACTCATAGAGACGTTTTGTTGGTACTCAAATGACAGATCTGTGATAGTAACACAGGAAAAAGCAAAATATTACAAAAATTTTAATTTCTTGATTTACGCAAAGTGGTCGTAGAGACGTTCTGTTGCTACTCAAATCAAAGATCCGTGATAGTAATAGAGTAAAATGGAAAAAATTCCGAAAATATTGATTTCTCGATTTACACAAAGTGCTCGTAGAGACAGACGTTTTGTTGTTACTCAAATGATAGATCTGTAATATTAACAGAAGAAAAAGGTAAAAATTTATAAAATTTTGATTTCTTGACTTACGCAAAGTGCTCGTAGAGACGTTTTGTTGCTACTCAAATGAAAGATCTGTGATAGTAATAGAGTAAAATGGAGAAAATTCCGAAAATTTTAATTTCTTGAATTACGCAAAGTACTCATAGAGACGTTTTGTTGGTACTCAAATGACAGATCTGTGATAGTAACAGAGGAAAAAGCAAAATATTCCGAAAATTTTAATTTCTTGATTTACGCAAAGTACTCGTAGAGACGTTTTGTTGTTACTCAAATGACAGATCTGTGATAGTAACAGAGGAAAAAGCAAAATATTCCAAAAATTTTAATTTCTTGATTTACGCAAAGTACTCGTAGAGACGTTCTGTTGCTACTCAAATGAAAGATCTGTGATAGCAATAGAGTAAAATGGAAAAAATTCCGAAAATTTAGATTTTTCGATTTACGCAAAGTGCTCGTAGAGACGTTTTGTTGTTACTCAAATGACAGATCTGCCATAGTAACCGAGGAAAAAGAGAAAAATTCCTAAAATTTCGATTTCTTGACTTACGCAAAGTACTCGTAGAGACGTTTGGTTGCTACTCAAATGAAAGATCTGTGATAGTAATAGAGTAAAATGGAAAAAATTCCGAAAATTTTAATTTCTTGATTTACGCAAACTACGCATCGAGACGTTTTGTTGGTACTCAAATGACAGATCTGTGATAGTAACAGAAGAAAAAGCAAAATATTCCGAAAATTTTATTTTCTTGATTTACGCAAAGTACTCGTAGAGACGTTCTGTTGCTACTCAAATGAAAGATCTGTGATAGTAACAGAGGAAAAAGCAAAATATTCCAAAAATTTTAATTTCTTGATTTACGCAAAGTACTCGTAGAGGCGTTTTGTTGTTACTCAAATGACAGATCTGTGATAGTAACAGAGGAAAAAGCAAAATATTCCGAAAATTTTAATTTCTCAATTTACGCAAAGTGCTCGTAGAGACGTTTTGTTGTTACTCAAATGAAAGATCTGTGATAGTAACAAAGGAAAAAGCAAAATATTCCGAAAATTTTAATTTCTTGATATACGCAAAGTACTCGTAGAGACGTTTTGTTGTTACTCAAATGACAGATCTGTGATAGTAACAGAGGAAAAAGCAAAATATTCCGAAAATTTTAATTTCTTGATATACGCAAAGTACTCGTAGAAACGTTTTGTTGTTACTCAAATGACAGATCTGTGATAGTAACAGAGGAAAAAGCAAAATATTCCAAAAATTTTAATTTCTTGATTTACGCAAAGTGGTCGTAGAGACGTTCTGTTGCTACTCAAATCAATGATCCGTGATAGTAATAGAGTAAAATGGAGAAAATTCCGAAAATTTTAATTTCTTGAATTACGCAAAGTACTCATAGAGACGTTTTGTTGGTACTCAAATGACAGATCTGTGATAGTAACAGAGGAAAAAGCAAAATATTCCGAAAATTTTAATTTCTTGATATACGCAAAGTACTCGTAGAGACGTTTTGTTGTTACTCAAATGACAGATCTGTGATAGTAACAGAGGAAAAAGCAAAATATTCCGAAAATTTTAATTTCTTGATATACGCAAAGTACTCGTAGAAACGTTTTGTTGTTACTCAAATGACAGATCTGTGATAGTAACAGAGGAAAAAGCAAAATATTCCAAAAATTTTAATTTCTTGATTTACGCAAAGTGGTCGTAGAGACGTTCTGTTGCTACTCAAATCAATGATCCGTGATAGTAATAGAGTAAAATGGAAAAAATTCCGAAAATATTGATTTCTCGATTTACACAAAGTGCTCGTAGAGACAGACGTTTTGTTGTTACTCAAATGATAGATCTGTAATATTAACAGAAGAAAAAGATAAAAATTCTTAAATTTTGATTTCTTGACTTACGCAAAGTGCTCGTAGAGACGTTTTGTTGCTACTCAAATGAAAGATCTGTGATAGTAATAGAGTAAAATGGAGAAAATTTCGAAAATTTTAATTTCTTGAATTACGCAGAGTACTCATAGAGACGTTTTGTTGGTACTCAAATGACAGATCTGTGATAGTAACACAGGAAAAAGCAAAATATTCCAAAAATTTTAATTTCTTGATTTACGCAAAGTGGTCGTAGAGACGTTCTGTTGCTACTCAAATCAAAGATCCGTGATAGTAATAGAGTAAAATGGAAAAAATTCCGAAAATATTGATTTCTCGATTTACACAAAGTGCTCGTAGAGACAGACGTTTTGTTGTTACTCAAATGATAGATCTGTAATATTAACAGAAGAAAAAGGTAAAAATTTATAAAATTTTGATTTCTTGACTTACGCAAAGTGCTCGTAGAGACGTTTTGTTGCTACTCAAATGAAAGATCTGTGATAGTAATAGAGTAAAATGGAGAAAATTCCGAAAATTTTAATTTCTTGAATTACGCAAAGTACTCATAGAGACGTTTTGTTGGTACTCAAATGACAGATCTGTGATAGTAACAGAGGAAAAAGCAAAATATTCCGAAAATTTTAATTTCTTGATTTACGCAAAGTGGTCGTAGAGACGTTCTGTTGCTACTCAAATCAATGATCCGTGATAGTAATAGAGTAAAATGGAAAAAATTCCGAAAATATTGATTTCTCGATTTACACAAAGTGCTCGTAGAGACAGACGTTTTGTTGTTACTCAAATGATAGATCTGTAATATTAACAGAAGAAAAAGATAAAAATTCCTAAAATTTTGATTTCTTGACTTGCGCAAAGTGCTCGTAGAGACGTTTTGTTGCTACTCAAATGAAAGATCTGTGATAGTAATAGAGTAAAATGGAGAAAATTTCGAAAATTTTAATTTCTTGAATTACGCAAAGTACTCATAGAGACGTTTTGTTGGTACTCAAATGACAGATCTGTGATAGTAACACAGGAAAAAGCAAAATATTCCAAAAATTTTAATTTCTTGATTTACGCAAAGTGGTCGTAGAGACGTTCTGTTGCTACTCAAATCAAAGATCCGTGATAGTAATAGAGTAAAATGGAAAAAATTCCGAAAATATTGATTTCTCGATTTACACAAAGTGCTCGTAGAGACAGACGTTTTGTTGTTACTCAAATGATAGATCTGTAATATTAACAGAAGAAAAAGGTAAAAATTTATAAAATTTTGATTTCTTGACTTACGCAAAGTGCTCGTAGAGACGTTTTGTTGCTACTCAAATGAAAGATCTGTGATAGTAATAGAGTAAAATGGAGAAAATTCCGAAAATTTTAATTTCTTGAATTACGCAAAGTACTCATAGAGACGTTTTGTTGGTACTCAAATGACAGATCTGTGATAGTAACAGAGGAAAAAGCAAAATATTCCGAAAATTTTAATTTCTTGATTTACGCAAAGTACTCGTAGAGACGTTTTGTTGTTACTCAAATGACAGATCTGTGATAGTAACAGAGGAAAAAGCAAAATATTCCAAAAATTTTAATTTCTTGATTTACGCAAAGTACTCGTAGAGACGTTCTGTTGCTACTCAAATGAAAGATCTGTGATAGCAATAGAGTAAAATGGAAAAAATTCCGAAAATTTAGATTTTTCGATTTACGCAAAGTGCTCGTAGAGACGTTTTGTTGTTACTCAAATGACAGATCTGCCATAGTAACCGAGGAAAAAGAGAAAAATTCCTAAAATTTCGATTTCTTGACTTACGCAAAGTGCTCGTAGAGACGTTTGGTTGCTACTCAAATGAAAGATCTGTGATAGTAATAGAGTAAAATGGAAAAAATTCCGAAAATTTTAATTTCTTGGTTTACGCAAACTACGCATCGAGACGTTTTGTTGGTACTCAAATGACAGATCTGTGATAGTAACAGAAGAAAAAGCAAAATATTCAGAAAATTTTATTTTCTTGATTTACGCAAAGTACTCGTAGAGACGTTCTGTTGCTACTCAAATGAAAGATCTGTGATAGTAACAGAGGAAAAAGCAAAATATTCCAAAAATTTTAATTTCTTGATTTACGCAAAGTACTCGTAGAGGCGTTTTGTTGTTACTCAAATGACAGATCTGTGATAGTAACAGAGGAAAAAGCAAAATATTCCGAAAATTTTAATTTCTCAATTTACGCAAAGTGCTCGTAGAGACGTTTTGTTGTTACTCAAATGAAAGATCTGTGATAGTAACAAAGGAAAAAGCAAAATATTCCGAAAATTTTAATTTCTTGATATACGCAAAGTACTCGTAGAGACGTTTTGTTGTTACTCAAATGACAGATCTGTGATAGTAACAGAGGAAAAAGCAAAATATTCCGAAAATTTTAATTTCTTGATATACGCAAAGTACTCGTAGAAACGTTTTGTTGTTACTCAAATGACAGATCTGTGATAGTAACAGAGGAAAAAGCAAAATATTCCAAAAATTTTAATTTCTTGATTTACGCAAAGTGGTCGTAGAGACGTTCTGTTGCTACTCAAATCAATGATCCGTGATAGTAATAGAGTAAAATGGAGAAAATTCCGAAAATTTTAATTTCTTGAATTACGCAAAGTACTCATAAAGACGTTTTGTTGGTACTCAAATGACAGATCTGTGATAGTAACAGAGGAAAAAGCAAAATATTCCGAAAATTTTAATTTCTTGATATACGCAAAGTACTCGTAGAGACGTTTTGTTGTTACTCAAATGACAGATCTGTGATAGTAACAGAGGAAAAAGCAAAATATTCCGAAAATTTTAATTTCTTGATATACGCAAAGTACTCGTAGAAACGTTTTGTTGTTACTCAAATGACAGATCTGTGATAGTAACAGAGGAAAAAGCAAAATATTCCAAAAAATTTAATTTCTTGATTTACGCAAAGTGGTCGTAGAGACGTTCTGTTGCTACTCAAATCAATGATCCGTGATAGTAATAGAGTAAAATGGAAAAAATTCCGAAAATATTGATTTCTCGATTTACACAAAGTGCTCGTAGAGACAGACGTTTTGTTGTTACTCAAATGATAGATCTGTAATATTAACAGAAGAAAAAGGTAAAAATTTATAAAATTTTGATTTCTTGACTTACGCAAAGTGCTTGTAGAGACGTTTTGTTGCTACTCAAATGAAAGATCTGTGATAGTAATAGAGTAAAATGGAGAAAATTCCGAAAATTTTAATTTCTTGAATTACGCAAAGTACTCATAGAGACGTTTTGTTGGTACTCAAATGACAGATCTGTGATAGTAACAGAGGAAAAAGCAAAATATTCCGAAAATTTTAATTTCTTGATTTACGCAAAGTACTCGTAGAGACGTTTTGTTGTTACTCAAATGACAGATCTGTGATAGTAACAGAGGAAAAAGCAAAATATTCCAAAAATTTTAATTTCTTGATTTACGCAAAGTACTCGTAGAGACGTTCTGTTGCTACTCAAATGAAAGATCTGTGATAGCAATAGAGTAAAATGGAAAAAATTCCGAAAATTTAGATTTTTCGATTTACGCAAAGTGCTCGTAGAGACGTTTTGTTGTTACTCAAATGACAGATCTGCCATAGTAACCGAGGAAAAAGAGAAAAATTCCTAAAATTTCGATTTCTTGACTTACGCAAAGTGCTCGTAGAGACGTTTGGTTGCTACTCAAATGAAAGATCTGTGATAGTAATAGAGTAAAATGGAAAAAATTCCGAAAATTTTAATTTCTTGATTTACGCAAACTACGCATCGAGACGTTTTGTTGGTACTCAAATGACAGATCTGTGATAGTAACAGAAGAAAAAGCAAAATATTCCGAAAATTTTATTTTCTTGATTTACGCAAAGTACTCGTAGAGACGTTCTGTTGCTACTCAAATGAAAGATCTGTGATAGTAACAGAGGAAAAAGCAAAATATTCCAAAAATTTTAATTTCTTGATTTACGCAAAGTACTCGTAGAGGCGTTTTGTTGTTACTCAAATGACAGATCTGTGATAGTAACAGAGGAAAAAGCAAAATATTCCGAAAATTTTAATTTCTTGATATACGCAAAGTACTCGTAGAGACGTTTTGTTGTTACTCAAATGACAGATCTGTGATAGTAACAGAGGAAAAAGCAAAATATTCCGAAAATTTTAATTTCTTGATATACGCAAAGTACTCGTAGAAACGTTTTGTTGTTACTCAAATGACAGATCTGTGATAGTAACAGAGGAAAGAGCAAAATATTCCAAAAATTTTAATTTCTTGATTTACGCAAAGTGGTCGTAGAGACGTTCTGTTGCTACTCAAATCAATGATCCGTGATAGTAATAGAGTAAAATGGAGAAAATTCCGAAAATTTTAATTTCTTGAATTACGCAAAGTACTCATAGAGACGTTTTGTTGGTACTCAAATGACAGATCTGTGATAGTAACAGAGGAAAAAGCAAAATATTCCGAAAATTTTAATTTCTTGATATACGCAAAGTACTCGTAGAGACGTTTTGTTGTTACTCAAATGACAGATCTGTGATAGTAACAGAGGAAAAAGCAAAATATTCCGAAAATTTTAATTTCTTGATATACGCAAAGTACTCGTAGAAACGTTTTGTTGTTACTCAAATGACAGATCTGTGATAGTAACAGAGGAAAAAGCAAAATATTCCAAAAATTTTAATTTCTTGATTTACGCAAAGTGGTCGTAGAGACGTTCTGTTGCTACTCAAATCAATGATCCGTGATAGTAATAGAGTAAAATGGAAAAAATTCCGAAAATATTGATTTCTCGATTTACACAAAGTGCTCGTAGAGACAGACGTTTTGTTGTTACTCAAATGATAGATCTGTAATATTAACAGAAGAAAAAGATAAAAATTCCTAAAATTTTGATTTCTTGACTTACGCAAAGTGCTCGTAGAGACGTTTTGTTGCTACTCAAATGAAAGATCTGTGATAGTAATAGAGTAAAATGGAGAAAATTTCGAAAATTTTAATTTCTTGAATTACGCAAAGTACTCATAGAGACGTTTTGTTGGTACTCAAATGACAGATCTGTGATAGTAACACAGGAAAAAGCAAAATATTCCAAAAATTTTAATTTCTTGATTTACGCAAAGTGGTCGTAGAGACGTTCTGTTGCTACTCAAATCAAAGATCCGTGATAGTAATAGAGTAAAATGGAAAAAATTCCGAAAATATTGATTTCTCGATTTACACAAAGTGCTCGTAGAGACAGACGTTTCGTTGTTACTCAAATGATAGATCTGTAATATTAACAGAAGAAAAAGGTAAAAATTTATAAAATTTTGATTTCTTGACTTACGCAAAGTGCTCGTAGAGACGTTTTGTTGCTACTCAAATGAAAGATCTGTGATAGTAATAGAGTAAAATGGAGAAAATTCCGAAAATTTTAATTTCTTGAATTACGCAAAGTACTCATAGAGACGTTTTGTTGGTACTCAAATGACAGATCTGTGATAGTAACAGAGGAAAAAGCAAAATATTCCGAAAATTTTAATTTCTTGATTTACGCAAAGTACTCGTAGAGACGTTTTGTTGTTACTCAAATGACAGATCTGTGATAGTAACAGAGGAAAAAGCAAAATATTCCAAAAATTTTAATTTCTTGATTTACGCAAAGTACTCGTAGAGACGTTCTGTTGCTACTCAAATGAAAGATCTGTGATAGCAATAGAGTAAAATGGAAAAAATTCCGAAAATTTAGATTTTTCGATTTACGCAAAGTGCTCGTAGAGACGTTTTGTTGTTACTCAAATGACAGATCTGCCATAGTAACCGAGGAAAAAGAGAAAAATTCCTAAAATTTCGATTTCTTGACTTACGCAAAGTGCTCGTAGAGACGTTTGGTTGCTACTCAAATGAAAGATCTGTGATAGTAATAGAGTAAAATGGAAAAAATTCCGAAAATTTTAATTTCTTGATTTACGCAAAGTACCCATAGAGACGTTTTGGTGGTACTCAAATGACAGATCTGTGATAGTAATAGAGGAAAAAGCAAAATATTCCGAAAATTTTAATTTCTCAATTTACGCAAAGTGCACGTAGAGACGTTTTGTTGTTACTCAAATGACAGATCTGTGATAGTAACAGAGGAAAAAGCAAAATATTCCGAAAATTTTAATTTCTTGATATACGCAAAGTACTCATAGAGACGTTTTGTTGGTACTCAAATGACAGATCTGTGATAGTAACAGAGGAAAAAGCAAAATATTCCGAAAATTTTAATTTCTTGATATACGCAAAGTACTCGTAGAGACGTTTTGTTGTTACTCAAATGACAGATCTGTGATAGTAACAGAGGAAAAAGCAAAATATTCCGAAAATTTTAATTTCTTGATATACGCAAAGTACTCGTAGAAACGTTTTGTTGTTACTCAAATGACAGATCTGTGATAGTAACAGAGGAAAAAGCAAAATATTCCAAAAATTTTAATTTCTTGATTTACGCAAAGTGGTCGTAGAGACGTTCTGTTGCTACTCAAATCAATGATCCGTGATAGTAATAGAGTAAAATGGAAAAAATTCCGAAAATATTGATTTCTCGATTTACACAAAGTGCTCGTAGAGACAGACGTTTTGTTGTTACTCAAATGATAGATCTGTAATATTAACAGAAGAAAAAGATAAAAATTCCTAAAATTTTGATTTCTTGACTTACGCAAAGTGCTCGTAGAGACGTTTTGTTGCTACTCAAATGAAAGATCTGTGATAGTAATAGAGTAAAATGGAGAAAATTTCGAAAATTTTAATTTCTTGAATTACGCAAAGTACTCATAGAGACGTTTTGTTGGTACTCAAATGACAGATCTGTGATAGTAACACAGGAAAAAGCAAAATATTCCAAAAATTTTAATTTCTTGATTTACGCAAAGTGGTCGTAGAGACGTTCTGTTGCTACTCAAATCAAAGATCCGTGATAGTAATAGAGTAAAATGGAAAAAATTCCGAAAATATTGATTTCTCGATTTACACAAAGTGCTCGTAGAGACAGACGTTTTGTTGTTACTCAAATGATAGATCTGTAATATTAACAGAAGAAAAAGGTAAAAATTTATAAAATTTTGATTTCTTGACTTACGCAAAGTGCTCGTAGAGACGTTTTGTTGCTACTCAAATGAAAGATCTGTGATAGTAATAGAGTAAAATGGAGAAAATTCCGAAAATTTTAATTTCTTGAATTACGCAAAGTACTCATAGAGACGTTTTGTTGGTACTCAAATGACAGATCTGTGATAGTAACAGAGGAAAAAGCAAAATATTCCGAAAATTTTAATTTCTTGATTTACGCAAAGTACTCGTAGAGACGTTTTGTTGTTACTCAAATGACAGATCTGTGATAGTAACAGAGGAAAAAGCAAAATATTCCAAAAATTTTAATTTCTTGATTTACGCAAAGTACTCGTAGAGACGTTCTGTTGCTACTCAAATGAAAGATCTGTGATAGCAATAGAGTAAAATGGAAAAAATTCCGAAAATTTAGATTTTTCGATTTACGCAAAGTGCTCGTAGAGACGTTTTGTTGTTACTCAAATGACAGATCTGCCATAGTAACCGAGGAAAAAGAGAAAAATTCCTAAAATTTCGATTTCTTGACTTACGCAAAGTGCTCGTAGAGACGTTTGGTTGCTACTCAAATGAAAGATCTGTGATAGTAATAGAGTAAAATGGAAAAAATTCCGAAAATTTTAATTTCTTGATTTACGCAAAGTACCCATAGAGACGTTTTGGTGGTACTCAAATGACAGATCTGTGATAGTAATAGAGGAAAAAGCAAAATATTCCGAAAATTTTAATTTCTCAATTTACGCAAAGTGCACGTAGAGACGTTTTGTTGTTACTCAAATGACAGATCTGTGATAGTAACAGAGGAAAAAGCAAAATATTCCGAAAATTTTAATTTCTTGATATACGCAAAGTACTCGTAGAGACGTTTTGTTGTTATTCAAATGACAGATCTGTGATAGTAACAGAGGAAAAAGCAAAATATTCCGAAAATTTTAATTTCTTGATATACGCAAAGTACTCGTAGAAACGTTTTGTTGTTACTCAAATGACAGATCTGTGATAGTAACAGAGGAAAAAGCAAAATATTCCAAAAATTTTAATTTCTTGATTTACGCAAAGTGGTCGTAGAGACGTTCTGTTGCTACTCAAATCAAAGATCCGTGATAGTAATAGAGTAAAATGGAAAAAATTCCGAAAATATTGATTTCTCGATTTACACAAAGTGCTCGTAGAGACAGACGTTTTGTTGTTACTCAAATGATAGATCTGTAATATTAACAGAAGAAAAAGATAAAAATTCCTAAAATTTTGATTTCTTGACTTACGCAAAGTGCTCGTAGAGACGTTTTGTTGCTACTCAAATGAAAGATCTGTGATAGTAATAGAGTAAAATGGAGAAAATTCCGAAAATTTTAATTTCTTGAATTACGCAAAGTACTCATAGAGACGTTTTGTTGGTACTCAAATGACAGATCTGTGATAGTAACAGAGGAAAAAGCAAAATATTCCGAAAATTTTAATTTCTTGATATACGCAAAGTACTCGTAGAGACGTTTTGTTGTTACTCAAATGACAGATCTGTGATAGTAACAGAGGAAAAAGCAAAATATTCCGAAAATTTTAATTTCTTGATATACGCAAAGTACTCGTAGAAACGTTTTGTTGTTACTCAAATGACAGATCTGTGATAGTAACAGAGGAAAAAGCAAAATATTCCAAAAATTTTAATTTCTTGATTTACGCAAAGTACTCGTAGAGACGTTCTGTTGCTACTCAAATGAAAGATCTGTGATAGCAATAGAGTAAAAT
The DNA here is from genome assembly GCA_959613385.1 of Geotrupes spiniger. Classification (NCBI taxonomy): domain Eukaryota; kingdom Metazoa; phylum Arthropoda; class Insecta; order Coleoptera; family Geotrupidae; genus Geotrupes; species Geotrupes spiniger. The sequence goes on from CAUIJQ010000006.1 coordinate 1,081,645, forward strand.
GGAAAAAATTCCGAAAATTTAGATTTTTCGATTTACGCAAAGTGCTCGTAGAGACGTTTTGTTGTTACTCAAATGACAGATCTGCCATAGTAACCGAGGAAAAAGAGAAAAATTCCTAAAATTTCGATTTCTTGACTTACGCAAAGTGCTCGTAGAGACGTTTGGTTGCTACTCAAATGAAAGATCTGTGATAGTAATAGAGTAAAATGGAAAAAATTCCGAAAATTTTAATTTCTTGATTTACGCAAAGTACCCATAGAGACGTTTTGGTGGTACTCAAATGACAGATCTGTGATAGTAATAGAGGAAAAAGCAAAATATTCCGAAAATTTTAATTTCTCAATTTACGCAAAGTGCACGTAGAGACGTTTTGTTGTTACTCAAATGACAGATCTGTGATAGTAACAGAGGAAAAAGCAAAATATTCCGAAAATTTTAATTTCTTGATATACGCAAAGTACTCATAGAGACGTTTTGTTGGTACTCAAATGACAGATCTGTGATAGTAACAGAGGAAAAAGCAAAATATTCCGAAAATTTTAATTTCTTGATATACGCAAAGTACTCGTAGAGACGTTTTGTTGTTACTCAAATGACAGATCTGTGATAGTAACAGAGGAAAAAGCAAAATATTCCGAAAATTTTAATTTCTTGATATACGCAAAGTACTCGTAGAAACGTTTTGTTGTTACTCAAATGACAGATCTGTGATAGTAACAGAGGAAAAAGCAAAATATTCCAAAAATTTTAATTTCTTGATTTACGCAAAGTGGTCGTAGAGACGTTCTGTTGCTACTCAAATCAATGATCCGTGATAGTAATAGAGTAAAATGGAAAAAATTCCGAAAATATTGATTTCTCGATTTACACAAAGTGCTCGTAGAGACAGACGTTTTGTTGTTACTCAAATGATAGATCTGTAATATTAACAGAAGAAAAAGATAAAAATTCCTAAAATTTTGATTTCTTGACTTACGCAAAGTGCTCGTAGAGACGTTTTGTTGCTACTCAAATGAAAGATCTGTGATAGTAATAGAGTAAAATGGAGAAAATTTCGAAAATTTTAATTTCTTGAATTACGCAAAGTACTCATAGAGACGTTTTGTTGGTACTCAAATGACAGATCTGTGATAGTAACACAGGAAAAAGCAAAATATTCCAAAAATTTTAATTTCTTGATTTACGCAAAGTGGTCGTAGAGACGTTCTGTTGCTACTCAAATCAAAGATCCGTGATAGTAATAGAGTAAAATGGAAAAAATTCCGAAAATATTGATTTCTCGATTTACACAAAGTGCTCGTAGAGACAGACGTTTTGTTGTTACTCAAATGATAGATCTGTAATATTAACAGAAGAAAAAGGTAAAAATTTATAAAATTTTGATTTCTTGACTTACGCAAAGTGCTCGTAGAGACGTTTTGTTGCTACTCAAATGAAAGATCTGTGATAGTAATAGAGTAAAATGGAGAAAATTCCGAAAATTTTAATTTCTTGAATTACGCAAAGTACTCATAGAGACGTTTTGTTGGTACTCAAATGACAGATCTGTGATAGTAACAGAGGAAAAAGCAAAATATTCCGAAAATTTTAATTTCTTGATTTACGCAAAGTACTCGTAGAGACGTTTTGTTGTTACTCAAATGACAGATCTGTGATAGTAACAGAGGAAAAAGCAAAATATTCCAAAAATTTTAATTTCTTGATTTACGCAAAGTACTCGTAGAGACGTTCTGTTGCTACTCAAATGAAAGATCTGTGATAGCAATAGAGTAAAATGGAAAAAATTCCGAAAATTTAGATTTTTCGATTTACGCAAAGTGCTCGTAGAGACGTTTTGTTGTTACTCAAATGACAGATCTGCCATAGTAACCGAGGAAAAAGAGAAAAATTCCTAAAATTTCGATTTCTTGACTTACGCAAAGTGCTCGTAGAGACGTTTGGTTGCTACTCAAATGAAAGATCTGTGATAGTAATAGAGTAAAATGGAAAAAATTCCGAAAATTTTAATTTCTTGATTTACGCAAAGTACCCATAGAGACGTTTTGGTGGTACTCAAATGACAGATCTGTGATAGTAATAGAGGAAAAAGCAAAATATTCCGAAAATTTTAATTTCTCAATTTACGCAAAGTGCACGTAGAGACGTTTTGTTGTTACTCAAATGACAGATCTGTGATAGTAACAGAGGAAAAAGCAAAATATTCCGAAAATTTTAATTTCTTGATATACGCAAAGTACTCGTAGAGACGTTTTGTTGTTATTCAAATGACAGATCTGTGATAGTAACAGAGGAAAAAGCAAAATATTCCGAAAATTTTAATTTCTTGATATACGCAAAGTACTCGTAGAAACGTTTTGTTGTTACTCAAATGACAGATCTGTGATAGTAACAGAGGAAAAAGCAAAATATTCCAAAAATTTTAATTTCTTGATTTACGCAAAGTGGTCGTAGAGACGTTCTGTTGCTACTCAAATCAAAGATCCGTGATAGTAATAGAGTAAAATGGAAAAAATTCCGAAAATATTGATTTCTCGATTTACACAAAGTGCTCGTAGAGACAGACGTTTTGTTGTTACTCAAATGATAGATCTGTAATATTAACAGAAGAAAAAGATAAAAATTCCTAAAATTTTGATTTCTTGACTTACGCAAAGTGCTCGTAGAGACGTTTTGTTGCTACTCAAATGAAAGATCTGTGATAGTAATAGAGTAAAATGGAGAAAATTCCGAAAATTTTAATTTCTTGAATTACGCAAAGTACTCATAGAGACGTTTTGTTGGTACTCAAATGACAGATCTGTGATAGTAACAGAGGAAAAAGCAAAATATTCCGAAAATTTTAATTTCTTGATATACGCAAAGTACTCGTAGAGACGTTTTGTTGTTACTCAAATGACAGATCTGTGATAGTAACAGAGGAAAAAGCAAAATATTCCGAAAATTTTAATTTCTTGATATACGCAAAGTACTCGTAGAAACGTTTTGTTGTTACTCAAATGACAGATCTGTGATAGTAACAGAGGAAAAAGCAAAATATTCCAAAAATTTTAATTTCTTGATTTACGCAAAGTGGTCGTAGAGACGTTCTGTTGCTACTCAAATCAAAGATCCGTGATAGTAATAGAGTAAAATTGAAAAAATTCCGAAAATATTGATTTCTCGATTTACACAAAGTGCTCGTAGAGACAGACGTTTTGTTGTTACTCAAATGATAGATCTGTAATATTAACAGAAGAAAAAGATAAAAATTCCTAAAATTTTGATTTCTTGACTTACGCAAAGTGCTCGTAGAGACGTTTTGTTGCTACTCAAATGAAAGATCTGTGATAGTAATAGAGTAAAATGGAGAAAATTCCGAAAATTTTAATTTCTTGAATTACGCAAAGTACTCATAGAGACGTTTTGTTGGTACTCAAATGACAGATCTGTGATAGTAACAGAGGAAAAAGCAGAATATTAACAAAATTTTAACTTCTTGATATACGCAAAGTACTCATAGAGACGTTTTGTTGTTACTCAAATGACAGATCTGTGATAGTAACAGAGGAAAAAGCAGAATATTCCGAAAATTTTAATTTCTTGATTTAAGCAAAGTGCTCGTAGAGGCGTTTTGTTGTTACTCAAATGCCAGATCTGTCATAGTAACTAGTAACAGAGGAAAAAGAGAAAAATTCCTAAAATTTTGATTTCTTGACTTACGCAAAGTGCTCGTAGAGACGTTTTGTTGCTACTCAAATGAAAGATCTGTGATAGTAATAGAGTAAAATGGAAAAAATTCCGAAAATTTTAATTTCTTGATTTACGCAAAGTACTCATAGAGACGTTTTGGTGGTACTCAAATGACAGATCTGTGATAGTAATAGAGGAAAAAGCAAAATATTCCGAAAATTTTAATTTCTCAATTTACGCAAAGTGCTCGTAGAGACGTTTTGTTGTTACTCAAATGACAGATCTGTGATAGTAACAGAGGAAAAAGCAAAATATTCCGAAAATTTTAATTTCTTGATATACGCAAAGTACTCGTAGAGACGTTTTGTTGTTATTCAAATGACAGATCTGTGATAGTAACAGAGGAAAAAGCAAAATATTCCGAAAATTTTAATTTCTTGATATACGCAAAGTACTCGTAGAAACGTTTTGTTGTTACTCAAATGACAGATCTGTGATAGTAACAGAGGAAAAAGCAAAATATTCCAAAAATTTTAATTTCTTGATTTACGCAAAGTGGTCGTAGAGACGTTCTGTTGCTACTCAAATCAAAGATCCGTGATAGTAATAGAGTAAAATGGAAAAAATTCCGAAAATATTGATTTCTCGATTTACACAAAGTGCTCGTAGAGACAGACGTTTTGTTGTTACTCAAATGATAGATCTGTAATATTAACAGAAGAAAAAGATAAAAATTCCTAAAATTTTGATTTCTTGACTTACGCAAAGTGCTCGTAGAGACGTTTTGTTGCTACTCAAATGAAAGATCTGTGATAGTAATAGAGTAAAATGGAGAAAATTCCGAAAATTTTAATTTCTTGAATTACGCAAAGTACTCATAGAGACGTTTTGTTGGTACTCAAATGACAGATCTCTGATAGTAACAGAGGAAAAAGCAAAATATTCCGAAAATTTTAATTTCTTGATATACGCAAAGTACTCGTAGAGACGTTTTGTTGTTACTCAAATGACAGATCTGTGATAGTAACAGAGGAAAAAGCAAAATATTCCGAAAATTTTAATTTCTTGATATACGCAAAGTACTCGTAGAAACGTTTTGTTGTTACTCAAATGACAGATCTGTGATAGTAACAGAGGAAAAAGCAAAATATTCCAAAAATTTTAATTTCTTGATTTACGCAAAGTGGTCGTAGAGACGTTCTGTTGCTACTCAAATCAAAGATCCGTGATAGTAATAGAGTAAAATTGAAAAAATTCCGAAAATATTGATTTCTCGATTTACACAAAGTGCTCGTAGAGACAGACGTTTTGTTGTTACTCAAATGATAGATCTGTAATATTAACAGAAGAAAAAGATAAAAATTCCTAAAATTTTGATTTCTTGACTTACGCAAAGTGCTCGTAGAGACGTTTTGTTGCTACTCAAATGAAAGATCTGTGATAGTAATAGAGTAAAATGGAAAAAATTCCGAAAATTTTAATTTCTTGAATTACGCAAAGTACTCATAGAGACGTTTTGTTGGTACTCAAATGACAGATCTGTGATAGTAACAGAGGAAAAAGCAGAATATTAACAAAATTTTAACTTCTTGATATACGCAAAGTACTCATAGAGACGTTTTGTTGTTACTCAAATGACAGATCTGTGATAGTAACAGAGGAAAAAGGAGAATATTCCGAAAATTTTAATTTCTTGATTTAAGCAAAGTGCTCGTAGAGGCGTTTTGTTGTTACTCAAATGCCAGATCTGTCATAGTAACTAGTAACAGAGGAAAAAGAGAAAAATTCCTAAAATTTTGATTTCTTGACTTACGCAAAGTGCTCGTAGAGACGTTTTGTTGCTACTCAAATGAAAGATCTGTGATAGTAATAGAGTAAAATGGAAAAAATTCCGAAAATTTTAATTTCTTGATTTACGCAAAGTACTCGTAGAGACGTTTTGTTGGTACTCAAATGACAGATCTGTGATAGTAACAGAGGAAAAAGCAAAATATTCCGAAAATTTTAATTTCTTGATTTACGCAAAGTACTCGTAGAGGCGTTTTGTTGTTACTCAAATGACAGATCTGTGATAGTAACAGAGGAAAAAGCAAAATATTCCGAAAATTTTAATTTCTCAATTTACGCAAAGTGCTCGTAGAGACGTTTTGTTCTTACTCAAATGAAAGATCTGTGATAGTAATAGAGTAAAATGGAAAAAAATCCGAAAATTTTAATTTCTTGATTTACGCAAACTACTCGTAGAGACGTTTTGTTGGTACTCAAATGACAAATCTGTGATAGTAACAAAGGAAAACGCAAAATATTTCGAAAATTTTAATTTCTTGATTTACGCAAAGTACTCGTAGAGACGTTTTGTTGTTACTCAAGTGACAGATCTGTGATAGTAACAGAGGAAAATACAAAATATTCCGAAAATTTTAATTTCTTGATATACGCAAAGTACTCGTAGAAACGTTTTGTTGTTACTCAAATGACAGATCTGTGATAGTAACAGAGGAAAAAGCAAAATATTCCAAAAATTTTAATTTCTTGATTTACGCAAAGTACTCGTAGAGACGTTCTGTTGCTACTCAAATGAAAGATCTGTGATAGTAATAGAGTAAAATGGAAAAAATTCCGAAAATTTTGATTTTTCGATTTACGCAAAGTGCTCGTAGAGACGTTTTGTTGTTACTCAAATGACAGATCTGTCATAGTAACAGAGGAAAAAGAGAAAAATTCCGAAAATTTTAATTTCTTGAATTACGCAAAGTACTCATAGAGACGTTTTGTTGGTACTCAAATGACAGATCTGTGATAGTAACAGAGGAAAAAGCAGTATATTAAGAAAATTTTAACTTCTTGATATACGCAAAGTACTCATAGAGACGTTTTGTTGTTACTCAAATGACAGATCTGTGATAGTAACAGAGGAAAAAGCAGAATATTCCGAAAATTTTAATTTCTTGATTTAAGCAAAGTGCTCGTAGAGACGTTTTGTTGTTACTCAAATGACAGATCTGTCATAGTAACAGAGGAAAAAGAGAAAAATTCCTAAAATTTTGATTTCTTGACTTACGCAAAGTGCTCGTAGAGACGTTTTGTTGCTACTCAAATGAAAGATCTGTGATAGTAATAGAGTAAAATGGAAAAAATTCCGAAAATTTTAATTTCTTGATTTACGCAAAGTACTCATAGAGACGTTCTGTTGGTACTCAAATGACAGATCTGTGATAGTAACAGAGGAAAAAGCAAAATATTCCGAAAATTTTAATTTCTTGATTTACGCAAAGTACTCGTAGAGACGTTTTTTGTTACTCAAATGACAGATCTGTGATAGTAACAGAGGAAAAAGCAAAATATTCTAAAAATTTTAATTTCTTGATTTACGCAAAGTACTCGTAGAGACGTTCTGTTGCTACTCAAATGAAAGATCTGTGATAGTAATAGAGTAAAATGGAAAAAATTCCGAAAATTATGATTTTTCGAATTACGCAAAGTGCTCGTAGAGACGTTTTGTTGTTACTCAAATGACAGATCTGTCATAGTAACAGAGGAAAAAGTGAAAAATTCCTAAAATTTTGATTTCTTGACTTAGGCAAAGTGCTCGTAGGGACGTTTGGTTGCTACTTTAATGAAAGATCTGTGATAGTAATAGAGTAACATGGAAAAAATTCCGAAAATTTTAATTCCTTGATTTACGCAAAGTACTCATAGAGACGTTTTGGTGGTACTCAAATGACAGATCTGTGATAGTAACAGAGGAAAAAGCAAAATATTCCGAAAATTTTAATTTCTCAATTTACGCAAAGTGCTCGTAGAGACGTTTTGTTGTTACTCAAATGACAGATCTGTGATAGTAACAGAGGAAAAAGCAAAATATTCCGAAAATTTTAATTTCTTGATATACGCAAAGTACTCGTAGAGACGTTTTGTTGTTACTCAAATGACAGATCTGTGATAGTAACAGAGGAAAAAGCAAAATGTTCCGAAAATTTTAATTTCTTGATATACGCAAAGTACTCGTAGAAACGTTTTGTTGTTATTCAAATGACAGATCTGTGATAGTAACAGAGGAAAAAGCAAAATATTCCAAAAATTTTAATTTCTTGATTTACGAAAAGTGGTCGTAGAGACGTTCTGTTGCTACTCAAATCAAAGATCCGTGATAGTAATAGAGTAAAATGGAAAAAAATTCCGAAAATATTGATTTCTCGATTTACACAAAGTGCTCGTAGAGACAGACGTTTTGTTGTTACTCAAATGATAGATCTGTAATAGTAACAGAAGAAAAAGATAAAAATTCCTAAAATTTTGATTTCTTGACTTACGCAAAGTGCTCGTAGAGACGTTTTGTTGCTACTCAAATGAAAGATCTGTGATAGTAATAGAGTAAAATGGAGAAAATTCCGAAAATTTTAATTTCTTGAATTACGCAAAGTACTCATAGAGACGTTTTGTTGGTACTCAAATGACAGATCTGTGATAGTAACAGAGGAAAAAGCAGTATATTAAGAAAATTTTAACTTCTTGATATACGCAAAGTACTCATAGAGACGTTTTGTTGTTACTGAAATGACATATCTGTGATAGTAACAGAGGAAAAAGCAGAATATTCCGAAAATTTTAATTTCTTGATTTAAGCAAAGTGCTCGTAGAGACGTTTTGTTGTTACTCAAATGACAGATCTGTCATAGTAACAGAGGAAAAAGAGAAAAATTCCTAAAATTTTTATTTCTTGACTTACGCAAAGTGCTCGTAGAGACGTTTTGTTGCTACTCAAATGAAAGATCTGTGATAGTAATAGAGTAAAATGGAAAAAATTCCGAAAATTTTAAGTTCTTGATTTACGCAAAGTACTCGTAGAGACGTTTTGTTGGTACTCAAATGACAGATCTGTGATAGTAACAGAGGAAAAAGCAAAATATTCCAAAAATTTTAATTTCTTGATTTACGCAAAGTACTCGTAGAGGCGTTTTGTTGTTACTCAAATGACAGATCTGTGATAGTAACAGAGGAAAAAGCAGAATATTCCGAAAATTTTAATTTCTCAATTTACGCAAAGTGCTCGTAGAGACGTTTTGTTGTTACTCAAATGAAAGATCTGTGATAGTAATAGAGTAAAATGGAAAAAAATCCGAAAATTTTAATTTCTTGATTTACGCAAACTACTCGTAGAGACGTTTTGATGGTACTCAAATAACAGATCTGTGATAGTAACAAAGGAAAACGCAAAATATTCCGAAAATTTTAATTTCTTGATTTACGCAAAGTACTCGTAGAGACGTTTTGTTGTTACTCAAATGACAGATCTGTCATAGTAACAGAGGAAAAAGAAAAATTCCTAAAATTTTGATTTCTTGACTTACGCAAAGTGCTCGTAGAGACGTTTGGTTGCTACTCAAATGAAAGATCTGTGATAGTAATAGAGTAAAATGGAAAAAAATCCGAAAATTTTAATTTCTTGATTTACGCAAACTACTCATCGAGACGTTTTGTTGGTACTCAAATGACAGATCTGTGATAGTAACAGAGGAAAAAGCAAAATATTCCGAAAATTTTAATTTCTTGATTTACGCAAAGTGGTCGTAGAGACATTTTGTTGCTACTCAAATGCCAGATCTGTGATAGTAACAGAAGAAAAAGCAAAATATTCCGAAAATTTTAATTTCTTGATTTACGCAAAGTACTCGTAGAGACGTTCTGTTGCTACTCAAATGAAAGATCTGTGATAGTAATAGAGTAAAATGGAGAAAATTCCGTACTCATAGAGACGTTTTGTTGGTACTCAAATGACAGATCTGTGATAGTAACAGAGGAGAAAGCAAAATATTCCGAAAATTTTAATTTCTTGATATACGCAAAGTACTCGTAGAGACGTTTTGTTGTTACTCAAATGACAGATCTGTGATAGTAACAGAGGAAAAAGCAAAATATTCCGAAAATTTTAATTCCTTGATTTACGCAAAGTGGTCGTAGAGACGTTCTGTTGCTACTCAAATCAAAGATCCGTGATAGTAATAGAGTAAAATTGAAAAAATTCCGAAAATATTGATTTCTCGATTTACACAAAGTGCTCGTAGAGACAGACGTTTTGTTGTTACTCAAATGATAGATCTGTAATATTAACAGAAGAAAAAGATAAAAATTCCTAAAATTTTGATTTCTTGACTTACGCAAAGTGCTCGTAGAGACGTTTTGTTGCTACTCAAATGAAAGATCTGTGATAGTAATAGAGTAAAATGGAGCAAATTCCGAAAATTTCAATTTCTTGAACGTTTTGTTGGTACTCAAATGACAGATCTGTGATAGTAACAGAGGAAAAAGCAGAATATTAAGAAAATTTTAACTTCTTGATATACGCAAAGTACTCATAGAGACGTTTTGTTGTTACTCAAATGACAGATCTGTGATAGTAACAGAGGAAAAAGCAGAATATTCCGAAAATTTTAATTTCTTGATTTAAGCAAAGTGCTCGTAGAGACGTTTTGTTGTTACTCAAATGCCAGATCTGTCATAGTAACTAGTAACAGAGGAAAAAGAGAAAAATTCCTAAAATTTTGATTTCTTGACTTACGCAAAGTGCTCGTAGAGACGTTTTGTTGCTACTCAAATGAAAGATCTGTGATAGTAATAGAGTAAAATGGAAAAAATTCCGAAAATTTTAATTTCTTGATTTACGCAAAGTACTCGTAGAGACGTTTTGTTGGTACTCAAATGACAGATCTGTGATAGTAACAGAGGAAAAAGCAAAATATTCCGAAAATTTTAATTTCTTGATTTACGCAAAGTACTCGTAGAGGCGTTTTGTTGTTACTCAAATGACAGATCTGTGATAGTAACAGAGGAAAAAGCAAAATATTCCGAAAATTTTAATTTCTCAATTTACGCAAAGTGCTCGTAGAGACGTTTTGTTGTTACTCAAATGAAAGATCTGTGATAGTAATAGAGTAAAATGGAAAAAAATCCGAAAATTTTAATTTCTTGATTTACGCAAACTACTCGTAGAGACGTTTTGTTGGTACTCAAATCACAGATCTGTGATAGTAACAAAGGAAAACGCAAAATATTTCGAAAATTTTAATTTCTTGATTTACGCAAAGTACTCGTAGAGACGTTTTGTTGTTACTCAAATGACAGATCTGTGATAGTAACAGAGGAAAATACAAAATATTCCGAAAATTTTAATTTCTTGATATACGCAAAGTACTCGTAGAAACGTTTTGTTGTTACTCAAATGACAGATCTGTGATAGTAACAGAGGAAAAAGCAAAATATTCCAAAAATTTTAATTTCTTGATTTACGCAAAGTACTCGTAGAGACGTTCTGTTGCTACTCAAATGAAAGATCTGTGATAGTAATAGAGTAAAATGGAAAAAATTCCGAAAATTTTGATTTTTCGATTTACGCAAAGTGCTCGTAGAGACGTTTTGTTGTTACTCAAATGACAGATCTGTCATAGTAACAGAGGAAAAAGAGAAAAATTCCGAAAATTTTAATTTCTTGAATTACGCAAAGTACTCATAGAGACGTTTTGTTGGTACTCAAATGACAGATCTGTGATAGTAACAGAGGAAAAAGCAGTATATTAAGAAAATTTTAACTTCTTGATATACGCAAAGTACTCATAGAGACGTTTTGTTGTTACTCAAATGACAGATCTGTGATAGTAACAGAGGAAAAAGCAGAATATTCCGAAAATTTTAATTTCTTGATTTAAGCAAAGTGCTCGTAGAGACGTTTTGTTGTTACTCAAATGACAGATCTGTCATAGTAACAGAGGAAAAAGAGAAAAATTCCTAAAATTTTGATTTCTTGACTTACGCAAAGTGCTCGTAGAGACGTTTTGTTGCTACTCAAATGAAAGATCTGTGATAGTAATAGAGTAAAATGGAAAAAATTCCGAAAATTTTAATTTCTTGATTTACGCAAAGTACTCGTAGAGACGTTTTGTTGGTACTCAAATGACAGATCTGTGATAGTAACAGAGCAAACAACTCATAGAGACGTTCTGTTGGTACTCAAATGACAGATCTGTGATAGTAACAGAGGAAAAAGCAAAATATTCCGAAAATTTTAATTTCTTGATTTACGCAAAGTACTCGTAGAGACGTTTTGTTGTTACTCAAATGACAGATCTGTGATAGTAACAGAGGAAAAAGCAAAATATTCTAAAAATTTTAATTTCTTGATTTACGCAAAGTACTCGTAGAGACGTTCTGTTGCTACTCAAATGAAAGATCTGTGATAGTAATAGAGTAAAATGGAAAAAATTCCGAAAATTTTGATTTTTCGATTTACGCAAAGTGCTCGTAGAGACGTTTTGTTGTTACTCAAATGACAGATCTGTCATAGTAACAGAGGAAAAAGAGAAAAATTCCTAAAATTTTGATTTCTTGACTTACGCAAAGTGCTCGTAGAGACGTTTGGTTGCTACTCAAATGAAAGATCTGTGATAGTAATAGAGTAACATGGAAAAAATTCCGAAAATTTTAATTCCTTGATTTACGCAAAGTACTCATAGAGACGTTTTGGTGGTACTCAAATGACAGATCTGTGATAGTAACAGAGGAAAAAGCAAAATATTCCGAAAATTTTAATTTCTCAATTTACGCAAAGTGCTCGTAGAGACGTTTTGTTGTTACTCAAATGACAGATCTGTGATAGTAACAGAGGAAAAAGCAAAATATTCCGAAAATTTTAATTTCTTGATATACGCAAAGTACTCGTAGAGACGTTTTGTTGTTACTCAAATGACAGATCTGTGATAGTAACAGAGGAAAAAGTAAAATATTCCGAAAATTTTAATTTCTTGATATACGCAAAGTACTCGTAGAAACGTTTTGTTGTTACTCAAATGACAGATCTGTGATAGTAACAGAGGAAAAAGCAAAATATTCCAAAAATTTTAATTTCTTTATTTACGCAAAGTGGTCGTAGAGACGTTCTGTTGCTACTCAAATCAAAGATCCGTGATAGTAATAGAGTAAAATGGAAAAAAATTCCGAAAATAGTGATTTCTCGATTTACACAAAGTGCTCGTAGAGACAGACGTTTTGTTGTTACTCAAATGATAGATCTGTAATAGTAACAGAAGAAAAAGATAAAAATTCCTAAAATTTTGATTTCTTGACTTACGCAAAGTGCTCGTAGAGACGTTTTGTTGCTACTCAAATGAAAGATCTGTGATAGTAATAGAGTAAAATGGAGAAAATTCCGAAAATTTTAATTTCTTGAATTACGCAAAGTTCTCATAGAGACGTTTTGTTGGTACTCAAATGACAGATCTGTGATAGTAACAGAAGAAAAAGCAGTATATTAAGAAAATTTTAACTTCTTGATATACGCAAAGTACTCATAGAGACGTTTTGTTGTTACTGAAATGACAGATCTGTGATAGTAACAGAGGAAAAAGCAGAATATTCCGAAAATTTTAATTTCTTGATTTAAGCAAAGTGCTCGTAGAGACGTTTTGTTGTTACTCAAATGACAGATCTGTCATAGTAACAGAGGAAAAAGAGAAAAATTCCTAAAATTTTGATTTCTTGACTTACGCAAAGTGCTCGTAGAGACGTTTTGTTGCTACTCAAATGAAAGATCTGTGATAGTAATAGAGTAAAATGGAAAAAATTCCGAAAATTTTAATTTCTTGATTTACGCAAAGTACTCGTAGAGACGTTTTGTTGGTACTCAAATGACAAATCTGTGATAGTAACAGAGGAAAAAGCAGAATATTCCGAAAATTTTAATTTCTCAATTTACGCAAAGTGCTCGTAGAGACGTTTTGTTGTTACTCAAATGAAAGATCTGTGATAGTAATAGAGTAAAATGGAAAAAAATCCGAAAATTTTAATTTCTTGATTTACGCAAACTACTCGTAGAGACGTTTTGTTGGTACTTAAATAACAGATCTGTGATAGTAACAAAGGAAAACGCAAAATATTCCGAAAATTTTAATTTCTTGATTTACGCAAAGTACTCGTAGAGACGTTTTGTTGTTACTCAAATGACAGATCTGTGACAGTAACAGAGGAAAAAGCAAAATATTCCGAAAATTTTAATTTCTTGATTTACGCAAAGTGGTCGTAGAGACATTTTGTTGCTACTCAAATGCCAGATCTGTGATAGTAACAGAGGAAAAAGCAAAATATTCCGAAAATTTTAATTTCTTGATTTACGCAAAGTACTCGTAGAGACGTTCTGTTGCTACTCAAATGAAAGATCTGTGATAGTAATAGAGTAAAATGGAAAAAATTCCGAAAATTTTGATTTTTCGGTTTACTCAAAGTGCTCGTAGAGACGTTTTGTTGTTACTCAAATGACAGATCTGTCATAGTAACAGAGGAAAAAGAGAAAAATTCCTAAAATTTTGATTTCTTGACTTACGCAAAGTGCTCGTAAAGACGTTTGGTTGCTACTCAAATGAAAGATCTGTGATAGTAATAGAGTAAAATGGAAAAAAATCCGAAAATTTTAATTTCTTGATTTACGCAAACTACTCATAGAGACGTTCTGTTGGTACTCAAATGACAGATCTGTGATAGTAACAGAGGAAAAAGCAAAATATTCCGAAAATTTTAATTTCTTGATTTACGCAAAGTGGTCGTAGAGACATTTTGTTGCTACTCAAATGCCAGATCTGTGATAGTAACAGAAGAAAAAGCAAAATATTCCGAAAATTTTAATTTCTTGATTTACGCAAAGTACTCGTAGAGACGTTCTGTTGCTACTCAAATGAAAGATCTGTGATAGTAATAGAGGAAAAAGCAAAATATTCGAAAATTTCAATTTCTCAATTTACGCACAGTGCTCGTAGAGACGTTTTGTTGTTACTCAAATGACAGATCTGTGATAGTAACAGAGGAAAATACAAAATATTCCGAAAATTTTAATTTCTTGATATACGCAAAGTACTCGTAGAAACGTTTTGTTGTTACTCAAATGACAGATCTGTGATAGTAACAGAGGAAAAGGCAAAATATTCCGAAAATTTTAATTTCTTGATTTACGCAAAGTACTCGTAGAGACGTTCTGTTGCTACTCAAATGAAAGATCTGTGATAGTAATAGAGTAAAATGGAAAAAATTCCGAAAATTTTGATTTTTCGGTTTACGCAAAGTGCTCGTAGAGACGTTTTGTTGTTACTCAAATGACAGATCTGTCATAGTAACAGAGGAAAAAGAGAAAAATTCCTAAAATTTTGATTTCTTGACTTACGCAAAGTGCTCGTAAAGACGTTTGGTTGCTACTCAAATGAAAGATCTGTGATAGTAATAGAGTAAAATGGAAAAAAATCCGAAAATTTTAATTTCTTGATTTACGCATACTACTCATAGAGACGTTCTGTTGGTACTCAAATGACAGATCTGTGATAGTAACAGAGGAAAAAGCAAAATATTCCGAAAATTTTAATTTCTTGATTTACGCAAAGTACTCGTAGAGACGTTTTGTTGTTACTCAAATGACAGATCTGTGATAGTAACAGAGGAAAAAGCAAAATATTCCAAAAATTTTAATTTCTTGATTTACGCAAAGTACTCGTAGAGACGTTCTGTTGCTACTCAAATGAAAGATCTGTGATAGCAATAGAGTAAAATGGAGAAAATTCCGAAAATTTTAATTTCTTGAATTACGCAAAGTACTCATAGAGACGTTTTGTTGGTACTCAAATGACAGATCTGTGATAGTAACAGAGGAAAAAGCAAAATATTCCGAAAATTTTAATTTCTTGATATACGCAAAGTACTCGTAGAGACGTTTTGTTGTTACTCAAATGACAGATCTGTGATAGTAACAGAGGAAAAAGTAAAATATTCCGAAAATTTTAATTTCTTGATATACGCAAAGTACTCGTAGAAACGTTTTGTTGTTACTCAAATGACAGATCTGTGATAGTAACAGAGGAAAAAGCAAAATATTCCAAAAATTTTAATTTCTTGATTTACGCAAAGTGGTCGTAGAGACGTTCTGTTGCTACGCAAATCAAAGATCCGTGATAGTAATAGAGTAAAATGGAAAAAATTCCGAAAATATTGATTTCTCGATTTACACAAAGTGCTCGTAGAGACAGACGTTTTGTTGTTACTCAAATGATAGATCTGTAATATTAACAGAAGAAAAAGATAAAAATTCCTAAAATTTTGATTTCTTGACTTACGCAAAGTGCTCGTAGAGACGTTTTGTTGCTACTCAAATGAAAGATCTGTGATAGTAATAGAGTAAAATGGAGAAAATTCCGAAAATTTTAATTTCTTGAATTACGCAAAGTACTCATAGAGACGTTTTGTTGGTACTCAAATGACAGATCTGTGATAGTAACAGAGGAAAAAGCAGAATATTAAGAAAATTTTAACTTCTTGATATACGCAAAGTACTCTTGAGACGTTTTGTTGTTACTCAAATGACAGATCTGTGATAGTAACAGAGGAAAAAGCAGAATATTCCGAAAATTTTAATTTCTTGATTTAAGCAAAGTGCTCGTAGAGACGTTTTGTTGTTACTCAAATGACAGATCTGTCATAGTAACTAGTAACAGAGGAAAAAGAGAAAAATTCCTAAAATTTTGATTTCTTGACTTACGCAAAGTGCTCGTAGAGACGTTTTGTTGCTACTCAAATGAAAGATCTGTGATAGTAATACAGTAAAATGGAAAAAATTCCGAAAATTTTAATTTCTTGATTTACGCAAAGTACTCGTAGAGACGTTTTGTTGGTACTCAAATGACAGATCTGTGATAGTAACAGAGGAAAAAGCAAAATATTCCGAAAATTTTAATTTCTTGATTTACGCAAAGTACTCGTAGAGGCGTTTTGTTGTTACTCAAATGACAGATCTGTGATAGTAACAGAGGAAAACGCAAAATATTCCGAAAATTTTAATTTCTTGATTTACGCAAAGTACTCGTAGAGACGTTTTGTTGTTACTCAAATGACAGATCTGTGATAGTAACAGAGGAAAATACAAAATATTCCGAAAATTTTAATTTCTTGATATACGCAAAGTACTCGTAGAAACGTTTTGTTGTTACTCAAATGACAGATCTGTGATAGTAACAGAGGAAAAAGCAAAATATTCCAAAAATTTTAATTTCTTGATTTACGCAAAGTACTCGTAGAGACGTTCTGTTGCTACTCAAATGAAAGATCTGTGATAGTAATAGAGTAAAATGGAAAAAATTCCGAAAATTTTGATTTTTCGATTTACGCAAAGTGCTCGTAGAGACGTTTTGTTGTTACTCAAATGACAGATCTGTCATAGTAACCGAGGAAAAAGAGAAAAATTCCTAAAATTTTGATTTCTTGACTTACGCAAAGTGCTCGTAAAGACGTTTGGTTGCTACTCAAATGAAAGATCTGTGATAGTAATAGAGTAAAATGGAAAAAATTCCGAAAATTTTAATTTCTTGATTTACGCAAAGTACTCATAGAGACGTTTTGGTGGTACTCAAATGACAGATCTGTGATAGTAACAGGAAAAAGCAAAATATTCCGAAAATTTTAATTTCTTGATTTACGCAAAGTACTCGTAGAGGCGTTTTGTTGTTACTCAAATGACAGATCTGTGATAGTAACAGAGGAAAAAGCAAAATATTCCGAAAATTTTAATTTCTTGATATACGCAAAGTACTCGTAGAAACGTTTTGTTGTTACTCAAATGACAGATCTGTGATAGTAACAGAGGAAAAAGCAAAATATTCCAAAAATTTTAATTTCTTGATTTACGCAAAGTGGTCGTAGAGACTTTCTGTTGCTACTCAAATCAAAGATCCGTGATAGTAATAGAGTAAAATGGAAAAAATTCCGAAAATATTGATTTCTCGATTTACACAAAGTGCTCGTAGAGACAGACGTTTTGTTGTTACTCAAATGATAGATCTGTAATATTAACAGAAGAAAAAGATAAAAATTCCTAAAATTTTGATTTCTTGACTTACGCAAAGTGCTCGTAGAGACGTTTTGTTGCTACTCAAATGAAAGATCTGTGATAGTAATAGAGTAAAATGGAGAAAATTCCGAAAATTTTAATTTCTTGAATTACGCAAAGTACTCATAGAGACGTTTTGTTGGTACTCAAATGACAGATCTGTGATAGTAACAGAGGAAAAAGCAAAATATTCCGAAAATTTTAATTTCTTGATATACGCAAAGTACTCGTAGAGACGTTTTGTTGTTACTCAAATGACAGATCTGTGATAGTAACAGAGGAAAAAGTAAAATATTCCGAAAATTTTAATTTCTTGATATACGCAAAGTACTCGTAGAAACGTTTTGTTGTTACTCAAATGACAGATCTGTGATAGTAACAGAGGAAAAAGCAAAATATTCCAAAAATTTTAATTTCTTGATTTACGCAAAGTGGTCGTAGAGACGTTCTGTTGCTACGCAAATCAAAGATCCGTGATAGTAATAGAGTAAAATGGAAAAAATTCCGAAAATATTGATTTCTCGATTTACACAAAGTGCTCGTAGAGACAGACGTTTTGTTGTTACTCAAATGATAGATCTGTAATATTAACAGAAGAAAAAGATAAAAATTCCTAAAATTTTGATTTCTTGACTTACGCAAAGTGCTCGTAGAGACGTTTTGTTGCTACTCAAATGAAAGATCTGTGATAGTAATAGAGTAAAATGGAGAAAATTCCGAAAATTTTAATTTCTTGAATTACGCAAAGTACTCATAGAGACGTTTTGTTGGTACTCAAATGACAGATCTGTGATAGTAACAGAGGAAAAAGCAGAATATTAAGAAAATTTTAACTTCTTGATATACGCAAAGTACACTTGAGACGTTTTGTTGTTACTCAAATGACAGATCTGTGATAGTAACAGAGGAAAAAGCAGAATATTCCGAAAATTTTAATTTCTTGATTTAAGCAAAGTGCTCGTAGAGACGTTTTGTTGTTACTCAAATGACAGATCTGTCATAGTAACTAGTAACAGAGGAAAAAGAGAAAAATTCCTAAAATTTTGATTTCTTGACTTACGCAAAGTGCTCGTAGAGACGTTTTGTTGCTACTCAAATGAAAGATCTGTGATAGTAATACAGTAAAATGGAAAAAATTCCGAAAATTTTAATTTCTTGATTTACGCAAAGTACTCGTAGAGACGTTTTGTTGGTACTCAAATGACAGATCTGTGATAGTAACAGAGGAAAAAGCAAAATATTCCGAAAATTTTAATTTCTTGATTTACGCAAAGTACTCGTAGAGGCGTTTTGTTGTTACTCAAATGACAGATCTGTGATAGTAACAGAGGAAAACGCAAAATATTCCGAAAATTTTAATTTCTTGATTTACGCAAAGTACTCGTAGAGACGTTTTGTTGTTACTCAAATGACAGATCTGTGATAGTAACAGAGGAAAATACAAAATATTCCGAAAATTTTAATTTCTTGATATACGCAAAGTACTCGTAGAAACGTTTTGTTGTTACTCAAATGACAGATCTGTGATAGTAACAGAGGAAAAAGCAAAATATTCCAAAAATTTTAATTTCTTGATTTACGCAAAGTACTCGTAGAGACGTTCTGTTGCTACTCAAATGAAAGATCTGTGATAGTAATAGAGTAAAATGGAAAAAATTCCGAAAATTTTGATTTTTCGATTTACGCAAAGTGCTCGTAGAGACGTTTTGTTGTTACTCAAATGACAGATCTGTCATAGTAACCGAGGAAAAAGAGAAAAATTCCTAAAATTTTGATTTCTTGACTTACGCAAAGTGCTCGTAAAGACGTTTGGTTGCTACTCAAATGAAAGATCTGTGATAGTAATAGAGTAAAATGGAAAAAATTCCGAAAATTTTAATTTCTTGATTTACGCAAAGTACTCATAGAGACGTTTTGGTGGTACTCAAATGACAGATCTGTGATAGTAACAGGAAAAAGCAAAATATTCCGAAAATTTTAATTTCTTGATTTACGCAAAGTACTCGTAGAGGCGTTTTGTTGTTACTCAAATGACAGATCTGTGATAGTAACAGAGGAAAAAGCAAAATATTCCGAAAATTTTAATTTCTTGATATACGCAAAGTACTCGTAGAAACGTTTTGTTGTTACTCAAATGACAGATCTGTGATAGTAACAGAGGAAAAAGCAAAATATTCCAAAAATTTTAATTTCTTGATTTACGCAAAGTGGTCGTAGAGACTTTCTGTTGCTACTCAAATCAAAGATCCGTGATAGTAATAGAGTAAAATGGAAAAAATTCCGAAAATATTGATTTCTCGATTTACACAAAGTGCTCGTAGAGACAGACGTTTTGTTGTTACTCAAATGATAGATCTGTAATATTAACAGAAGAAAAAGATAAAAATTCCTAAAATTTTGATTTCTTGACTTACGCAAAGTGCTCGTAGAGACGTTTTGTTGCTACTCAAATGAAAGATCTGTGATAGTAATAGAGTAAAATGGAGAAAATTCCGAAAATTTTAATTTCTTGAATTACGCAAAGTACTCATAGAGACGTTTTGTTGGTACTCAAATGACAGATCTGTGATAGTAACAGAGGAAAAAGCAAAATATTCCGAAAATTTTAATTTCTTGATATACGCAAAGTACTCGTAGAGACGTTTTGTTGTTACTCAAATGACAGATCTGTGATAGTAACAGAGGAAAAAGTAAAATATTCCGAAAATTTTAATTTCTTGATATACGCAAAGTACTCGTAGAAACGTTTTGTTGTTACTCAAATGACAGATCTGTGATAGTAACAGAGGAAAAAGCAAAATATTCCAAAAATTTTAATTTCTTGATTTACGCAAAGTGGTCGTAAAGACGTACTGTTGCTACGCAAATCAAAGATCCGTGATAGTAATAGAGTAAAATGGAAAAAATTCCGAAAATATTGATTTCTCGATTTACACAAAGTGCTCGTAGAGACAGACGTTTTGTTGTTACTCAAATGATAGATCTGTAATATTAACAGAAGAAAAAGATAAAAATTCCTAAAATTTTGATTTCTTGACTTACGCAAAGTGCTCGTAGAGACGTTTTGTTGCTACTCAAATGAAAGATCTGTGATAGTAATAGAGTAAAATGGAGAAAATTCCGAAAATTTTAATTTCTTGAATTACGCAAAGTACTCATAGAGACGTTTTGTTGGTACTCAAATGACAGATCTGTGATAGTAACAGAGGAAAAAGCAGAATATTAAGAAAATTTTAACTTCTTGATATACGCAAAGTACACTAGAGACGTTTTGTTGTTACTCAAATGACAGATCTGTGATAGTAACAGAGGAAAAAGCAGAATATTCCGAAAATTTTAATTTCTTGATTTAAGCAAAGTGCTCGTAGAGACGTTTTGTTGTTACTCAAATGACAGATCTGTCATAGTAACTAGTAACAGAGGAAAAAGAGAAAAATTCCTAAAATTTTGATTTCTTGACTTACGCAAAGTGCTCGTAGAGACGTTTTGTTGCTACTCAAATGAAAGATCTGTGATAGTAATACAGTAAAATGGAAAAAATTCCGAAAATTTTAATTTCTTGATTTACGCAAAGTACTCGTAGAGACGTTTTGTTGGTACTCAAATGACAGATCTGTGATAGTAACAGAGGAAAAAGCAAAATATTCCGAAAATTTTAATTTCTTGATTTACGCAAAGTACTCGTAGAGGCGTTTTGTTGTTACTCAAATGACAGATCTGTGATAGTAACAGAGGAAAACGCAAAATATTCCGAAAATTTTAATTTCTTGATTTACGCAAAGTACTCGTAGAGACGTTTTGTTGTTACTCAAATGACAGATCTGTGATAGTAACAGAGGAAAATACAAAATATTCCGAAAATTTTAATTTCTTGATATACGCAAAGTACTCGTAGAAACGTTTTGTTGTTACTCAAATGACAGATCTGTGATAGTAACAGAGGAAAAAGCAAAATATTCCAAAAATTTTAATTTCTTGATTTACGCAAAGTACTCGTAGAGACGTTCTGTTGCTACTCAAATGAAAGATCTGTAATAGTAATAGAGTAAAATGGAAAAAATTCCGAAAATTTTGATTTTTCGATTTACGCAAAGTGCTCGTAGAGACGTTTTGTTGTTACTCAAATGACAGATCTGTCATAGTAACAGAGGAAAAAGAGAAAAATTCCGAAAATTTTAATTTCGTGAATTACGCAAAGTACTCATAGAGACGTTTTGTTGGTACTCAAATGACAGATCTGTGATAGTAACAGAGGAAAAAGCAGTATATTAAGAAAATTTTAACTTCTTGATATAT
Organism: Geotrupes spiniger; assembly: GCA_959613385.1. NCBI lineage: Eukaryota > Metazoa > Arthropoda > Insecta > Coleoptera > Geotrupidae > Geotrupes > Geotrupes spiniger. The sequence continues at coordinate 1,103,516 of CAUIJQ010000006.1, forward strand.
GCAAAGTACTCATAGAGACGTTTTGTTGTTACTCAAATGACAGATCTGTGATAGTAACAGAGGAAAAAGCAGAATATTCCGAAAATTTTAATTTCTTGATTTAAGCAAAGTGCTCGTAGAGACGTTTTGTTGTTACTCAAATGACAGATCTGTCATAGTAACAGAGGAAAAAGAGAAAAATTCCTAAAATTTTGATTTCTTGACTTACGCAAAGTGCTCGTAGAGACGTTTTGTTGCTACTCAAATGAAAGATCTGTGATAGTAATAGAGTAAAATGGAAAAAATTCCGAAAATTTTAATTTCTTGATTTACGCAAATTACTCGTAGAGACGTTTTGTTGGTACTCAAATGACAGATCTGTGATAGTAACAGAGCAAACTACTCATAGAGACGTTCTGTTGGTACTCAAATGACAGATCTGTGATAGTAACAGAGGAAAAAGCAAAATATTCCGAAAATTTTAATTTCTTGATTTACGCAAAGTACTCGTAGAGACGTTTTGTTGTTACTCAAATGACAGATCTGTGATAGTAACAGAGGAAAAAGCAAAATATTCTAAAAATTTTAATTTCTTGATTTACGCAAAGTACTCGTAGAGACGTTCTGTTGCTACTCAAATGAAAGATCTGTGATAGTAATAGAGTAAAATGGAAAAAATTCCGAAAATTTTGATTTTTCGATTTACGCAAAGTGCTCGTAGAGACGTTTTGTTGTTACTCAAATGACAGATCTGTCATAGTAACAGAGGAAAAAGAGAAAAATTCCTAAAATTTTGATTTCTTGACTTACGCAAAGTGCTCGTAGAGACGTTTGGTAGCTACTCAAATGAAAGATCTGTGATAGTAATAGAGTAACATGGAAAAAATTCCGAAAATTTTAATTCCTTGATTTACGCAAAGTACTCATAGAGACGTTTTGGTGGTACTCAAATGACAGATCTGTGATAGTAACAGAGGAAAAAGCAAAATATTCCGAAAATTTTAATTTCTCAATTTACGCAAAGTGCTCGTAGAGACGTTTTGTTGTTACTCAAATGACAGATCTGTGATAGTAACAGAGGAAAAAGCAAAATATTCCAAAAATTTTAATTTCTTGATTTACGCAAAGTACTCGTAGAGACGTTCTGTTGCTACTCAAATGAAAGATCTGTGATAGTAATAGAGTAAAATGGAAAAAATTCCGAAAATTTTGATTTTTCGGTTTACGCAAAGTGCTCGTAGAGACGTTTTGTTGTTACTCAAATGACAGATCTGTCATAGTAACAGAGGAACAAGAGAAAAATTCCTAAAATTTTGATTTCTTGACTTACGCAAAGTGCTCGTAAAGACGTTTGGTTGCTACTCAAATGAAAGATCTGTGATAGTAATAGAGTAAAATGGAAAAAAATCCGAAAATTTTAATTTCTTGATTTACGCAAACTACTCATAGAGACGTTCTGTTGGTACTCAAATGACAGATCTGTGATAGTAACAGAGGAAAAAGCAAAATATTCCGAAAATTTTAATTCCTTGATTTACGCAAAGTACTCGTAGAGACGTTTTGTTGTTACTCAAATGACAGATCTGTGATAGTAACAGAGGAAAAAGCAAAATATTCAAAAAATTTTAATTTCTTGATTTACGCAAAGTACTCGTAGAGACGTTCTGTTGCTACTCAAATGAAAGATCTGTGATAGCAATAGAGTAAAATGGAAAAAATTCCGAAAATTTTGATTTTTCGATTTACGCAAAGTGCTCGTAGAGACGTTTTGCTGTTACTCAAATGACAGATCTGTCATAGTAACCGAGGAAAAAGAGAAAAATTCCTAAAATTTTGATTTCTTGACTTACGCAAAGTGCTCGTAAAGACGTTTGGTTGCTACTCAAATGAAAGATCTGTGATAGTAATAGAGTAAAATGGAAAAAATTCCGAAAATTTTAATTTCTTGATTTACGCAAAGTACTCATAGAGACGTTTTGGTGGTACTCAAATGGCAGATCTGTGATAGTAACAGAGGAAAAAGCAAAATATTCCGAAAATTTTAATTTCTCAATTTACGCAAAGTGCTCGTAGAGACGTTTTGTTGTTACTCAAATGACAGATTTGTGATAGTAACAGAGGAAAAAGCAAAATATTCCGAAAATTTTAATTTCTTGATATACGCAAAGTACTCGTAGAGACGTTTTGTTGTTATTCAAATGACAGATCTGTGATAGTAACAGAGGAAAAAGCAAAATATTCCGAAAATTTTAATTTCTTGATATACGCAAAGTACTCGTAGAAACGTTTTGTTGTTACTCAAATGACAGATCTGTGATAGTAACAGAGGAAAAAGCAAAATATTCCAAAAATTTTAATTTCTTGATTTACGCAAGTGGTCGTAGAGACTTTCTGTTGCTACTCAAATCAAAGATCCGTGATAGTAATAGAGTAAAATGGAAAAAATTCCGAAAATATTGATTTCTCGATTTACACAAAGTGCTCGTAGAGACAGACGTTTTGTTGTTACTCAAATGATAGATCTGTAATATTAACAGAAGAAAAAGATAAAAATTCCTAAAATTTTGATTTCTTGACTTACGCAAAGTGCTCGTAGAGACGTTTTGTTGCTACTCAAATGAAAGATCTGTGATAGTAATAGAGTAAAATGGAGAAAATTCCGAAAATTTTAATTTCTTGAATTACGCAAAGTACTCATAGAGACGTTTTGTTGGTACTCAAATGACAGATCTGTGATAGTAACAGAGGAAAAAGCAAAATATTCCGAAAATTTTAATTTCTTGATATACGCAAAGTACTCGTAGAGACGTTTTGTTGTTACTCAAATGACAGATCTGTGATAGTAACAGAGGAAAAAGTAAAATATTCCGAAAATTTTAATTTCTTGATATACGCAAAGTACTCGTAGAAACGTTTTGTTGTTACTCAAATGACAGATCTGTGATAGTAACAGAGGAAAAAGCAAAATATTCCAAAAATTTTAATTTCTTGATTTACGCAAAGTGGTCGTAGAGACGTTCTGTTGCTACGCAAATCAAAGATCCGTGATAGTAATAGAGTAAAATGGAAAAAATTCCGAAAATATTGATTTCTCGATTTACACAAAGTGCTCGTAGAGACAGACGTTTTGTTGTTACTCAAATGATAGATCTGTAATATTAACAGAAGAAAAAGATAAAAATTCCTAAAATTTTGATTTCTTGACTTACGCAAAGTGCTCGTAGAGACGTTTTGTTGCTACTCAAATGAAAGATCTGTGATAGTAATAGAGTAAAATGGAGAAAATTCCGAAAATTTTAATTTCTTGAATTACGCAAAGTACTCTTAGAGACGTTTTGTTGGTACTCAAATGACAGATCTGTGATAGTAACAGAGGAAAAAGCAGAATATTAAGAAAATTTTAACTTCTTGATATACGCAAAGTACTCTTGAGACGTTTTGTTGTTACTCAAATGACAGATCTGTGATAGTAACAGAGGAAAAAGCAGAATATTCCGAAAATTTTAATTTCTTGATTTAAGCAAAGTGCTCGTAGAGACGTTTTGTTGTTACTCAAATGACAGATCTGTCATAGTAACTAGTAACAGAGGAAAAAGAGAAAAATTCCTAAAATTTTGATTTCTTGACTTACGCAAAGTGCTCGTAGAGACGTTTTGTTGCTACTCAAATGAAAGATCTGTGATAGTAATACAGTAAAATGGAAAAAATTCCGAAAATTTTAATTTCTTGATTTACGCAAAGTACTCGTAGAGACGTTTTGTTGGTACTCAAATGACAGATCTGTGATAGTAACAGAGGAAAAAGCAAAATATTCCGAAAATTTTAATTTCTTGATTTACGCAAAGTACTCGTAGAGGCGTTTTGTTGTTACTCAAATGACAGATCTGTGATAGTAACAGAGGAAAACGCAAAATATTCCGCAAATTTTAATTTCTTGATTTACGCAAAGTACTCGTAGAGACGTTTTGTTGTTACTCAAATGACAGATCTGTGATAGTAACAGAGGAAAATACAAAATATTCCGAAAATTTTAATTTCTTGATATACGCAAAGTACTCGTAGAAACGTTTTGTTGTTACTCAAATGACAGATCTGTGATAGTAACAGAGGAAAAAGCAAAATATTCCAAAAATTTTAATTTCTTGATTTACGCAAAGTACTCGTAGAGACGTTCTGTTGCTACTCAAATGAAAGATCTGTGATAGTAATAGAGTAAAATGGAAAAAATTCCGAAAATTTTGATTTTTCGATTTACGCAAAGTGCTCGTAGAGACGTTTTGTTGTTACTCAAATGACAGATCTGTCATAGTAACAGAGGAAAAAGCAAAATATTCCAAAAATTTTAATTTCTTGATTTACGCAAAGTGATCGTAGAGACGTTCTGTTGCTACGCAAATCAAAGATCCGTGATAGTAATAGAGTAAAATGGAAAAAATTCCGAAAATATTGATTTCTCGATTTACACAAAGTGCTCGTAGAGACAGACGTTTTGTTGTTACTCAAATGATAGATCTGTAATATTAACAGAAGAAAAAGATAAAAATTCCTAAAATTTTGATTTCTTGACTTACGCAAAGTGCTCGTAGAGACGTTTTCTTGCTACTCAAATGAAAGATCTGTGATAGTAATAGAGTAAAATGGAGAAAATTCCGAAAATTTTAATTTCTTGAATTACGCAAAGTACTCATAGAGACGTTTTGTTGGTACTCAAATGACAGATCTGTGATAGTAACAGAGGAAAAAGCAGAATATTAAGAAAATTTTAACTTCTTGATATAGGCAAAGTACTCTTGAGACGTTTTGTTGTTACTCAAATGACAGATCTGTGATAGTAACAGAGGAAAAAGCAGAATATTCCGCAAATTTTAATTTCTTGATTTAAGCAAAGTGCTCGTAGAGACGTTTTGTTGTTACTCAAATGACAGATCTGTCATAGTAACTAGTAACAGAGGAAAAAGAGAAAAATTCCTAAAATTTTGATTTCTTGACTTACGCAAAGTGCTCGTAGAGACGTTTTGTTGCTACTCAAATGAAAGATCTGTGATAGTAATAGAGTAAAATGGAAAAAATTCCGAAAATTTTAATTTCTTGATTTACGCAAAGTACTCGTAGAGACGTTTTGTTGGTACTCAAATGACAGATCTGTGATAGTAACAGAGGAAAAAGCAAAATATTCCGAAAATTTTAATTTCTTGATTTACGCAAAGTACTCGTAGAGGCGTTTTGTTGTTACTCAAATGACAGATCTGTGATAGTAACAGAGGAAAACGCAAAATATTCCGAAAATTTTAATTTCTTGATTTACGCAAAGTACTCGTAGAGACGTTTTGTTGCTACTCAAATGAAAGATCTGTGATAGTAATAGAGTAAAATGGAAAAAATTCCGAAAATTTTAATTTCTTGATTTACGCAAAGTACTCGTAGAGACGTTTTGTTGGTACTCAAATGACAGATCTGTGATAGTAACAGAGGAAAAAGCAAAATATTCCGAAAATTTTAATTTCTTGATTTAAGCAAAGTGCTCGTAGAGACGTTTTGTTGTTACTCAAATGACAGATCTGTCATAGTAACTAGTAACAGAGGAAAAAGAGAAAAATTCCTAAAATTTTGATTTCTTGACTTACGCAAAGTGCTCGTAGAGACGTTTTGTTGCTACTCAAATGAAAGATCTGTGATAGTAATACAGTAAAATGGAAAAAATTCCGAAAATTTTAATTTCTTGATTTACGCAAAGTACTCGTAGAGACGTTTTGTTGGTACTCAAATGACAGATCTGTGATAGTAACAGAGGAAAAAGCAAAATATTCCGAAAATTTTAATTTCTTGATTTACGCAAAGTACTCGTAGAGGCGTTTTGTTGTTACTCAAATGACAGATCTGTGATAGTAACAGAGGAAAACGCAAAATATTCCGCAAATTTTAATTTCTTGATTTACGCAAAGTACTCGTAGAGACGTTTTGTTGTTACTCAAATGACAGATCTGTGATAGTAACAGAGGAAAATACAAAATATTCCGAAAATTTTAATTTCTTGATATACGCAAAGTACTCGTAGAAACGTTTTGTTGTTACTCAAATGACAGATCTGTGATAGTAACAGAGGAAAAAGCAAAATATTCCAAAAATTTTAATTTCTTGATTTACGCAAAGTACTCGTAGAGACGTTCTGTTGCTACTCAAATGAAAGATCTGTGATAGTAATAGAGTAAAATGGAAAAAATTCCGAAAATTTTGATTTTTCGATTTACGCAAAGTGCTCGTAGAGACGTTTTGTTGTTACTCAAATGACAGATCTGTCATAGTAACAGAGGAAAAAGCAAAATATTCCAAAAATTTTAATTTCTTGATTTACGCAAAGTGATCGTAGAGACGTTCTGTTGCTACGCAAATCAAAGATCCGTGATAGTAATAGAGTAAAATGGAAAAAATTCCGAAAATATTGATTTCTCGATTTACACAAAGTGCTCGTAGAGACAGACGTTTTGTTGTTACTCAAATGATAGATCTGTAATATTAACAGAAGAAAAAGATAAAAATTCCTAAAATTTTGATTTCTTGACTTACGCAAAGTGCTCGTAGAGACGTTTTCTTGCTACTCAAATGAAAGATCTGTGATAGTAATAGAGTAAAATGGAGAAAATTCCGAAAATTTTAATTTCTTGAATTACGCAAAGTACTCATAGAGACGTTTTGTTGGTACTCAAATGACAGATCTGTGATAGTAACAGAGGAAAAAGCAGAATATTAAGAAAATTTTAACTTCTTGATATAGGCAAAGTACTCTTGAGACGTTTTGTTGTTACTCAAATGACAGATCTGTGATAGTAACAGAGGAAAAAGCAGAATATTCCGCAAATTTTAATTTCTTGATTTAAGCAAAGTGCTCGTAGAGACGTTTTGTTGTTACTCAAATGACAGATCTGTCATAGTAACTAGTAACAGAGGAAAAAGAGAAAAATTCCTAAAATTTTGATTTCTTGACTTACGCAAAGTGCTCGTAGAGACGTTTTGTTGCTACTCAAATGAAAGATCTGTGATAGTAATAGAGTAAAATGGAAAAAATTCCGAAAATTTTAATTTCTTGATTTACGCAAAGTACTCGTAGAGACGTTTTGTTGGTACTCAAATGACAGATCTGTGATAGTAACAGAGGAAAAAGCAAAATATTCCGAAAATTTTAATTTCTTGATTTACGCAAAGTACTCGTAGAGGCGTTTTGTTGTTACTCAAATGACAGATCTGTGATAGTAACAGAGGAAAACGCAAAATATTCCGAAAATTTTAATTTCTTGATTTACGCAAAGTACTCGTAGAGACGTTTTGTTGCTACTCAAATGAAAGATCTGTGATAGTAATAGAGTAAAATGGAAAAAATTCCGAAAATTTTAATTTCTTGATTTACGCAAAGTACTCGTAGAGACGTTTTGTTGGTACTCAAATGACAGATCTGTGATAGTAACAGAGGAAAAAGCAAAATATTCCGAAAATTTTAATTTCTTGATTTACGCAAAGTACTCGTAGAGGCGTTTTGTTGTTACTAAAATGACAGATCTGTGATAGTAACAGAGGAAAACTCAAAATATTCCGAAAATTTTAATTTCTTGATTTACGCAAAGTACTCGTAGAGACGTTTTGTTGTTACTCAAATGACAGATCTGTGATAGTAACAGAGGAAAATACAAAATATTCCGAAAATTTTAATTTCTTGATATACGCAAAGTACTCGTAGAAACGTTTTGTTGTTACTCAAATGACAGATCTGTGATAGTAACAGAGGAAAAAGAATAATATTCCAAAAATTTTAATTTCTTGATTTACGCAAAGTACTCGTAGAGACGTTCTGTTGCTACTCAAATGAAAGATCTGTGATAGTAATAGAGTAAAATGGAAAAAATTCCGAAAATTTTGATTTTTCGATTTACGCAAAGTGCTCGTAGAGACGTTTTGTTGTTACTCAAATGACAGATCTGTCATAGTAACAGAGGAAAAAGAGAAAAATTCCGAAAATTTAAATTTCTTGAATTACGCAAAGTACTCATAGAGACGTTTTGTTGGTACTCAAATGACAGATCTGTGATAGTAACAGAGGAAAAAGCAGTATATTAAGAAAATTTTAACTTCTTGATATACGCAAAGTACTCATAGAGACGTTTTGTTGTTACTCAAATGACAGATCTGTGATAGTAACAGAGGAAAAAGCAGAATATTCCGAAAATTTTAATTTCTTGATTTAAGCAAAGTGCTCGTAGAGACGTTTTGTTGTTACTCAAATGACAGATCTGTCATAGTAACAGAGGAAAAAGAGAAAAATTCCTAAAATTTAGATTTCTTGACTTACGCAAAGTGCTCGTAGAGACGTTTTGTTGCTACTCAAATGAAAGATCTGTGATAGTAATAGAGTAAAATGGAAAAAATTCCGAAAATTTTAATTTCTTGATTTACGCAAAGTACTCGTAGAGACGTTTTGTTGGTACTCAAATGACAGATCTGTGATAGTAACAGAGCAAACTACTCATAGAGACGTTCTGTTGGTACTCAAATGACAGATCTGTGATAGTAACAGAGGAAAAAGCAAAATATTCCGAAAATTTTAATTTCTTGATTTACGCAAAGTACTCGTAGAGACGTTTTGTTGTTACTCAAATGACAGATCTGTCATAGTAACAGAGGAAAAAGCAAAATATTCTAAAAATTTTAATTTCTTGATTTACGCAAAGTACTCGTAGAGACGTTCTGTTGCTACACAAATGAAAGATCTGTGATAGTAATAGAGTAAAATGGAAAAAATTCCGAAAATTTTGATTTTTCGATTTACGCAAAGTGCTCGTAGAGACGTTTTGTTGTTACTCAAATGACAGATCTTTCATAGTAACAGAGGAAAAAGAGAAAAATTCCTAAAATTTTGATTTCTTGACTTACGCAAAGTGCTCGTAGAGACGTTTGGTTGCTACTCAAATGAAAGATCTGTGATAGTAATAGAGTAACATGGAAAAAATTCCGAAAATTGTAATTTCTTGATTTACGCAAAGTACTCATAGAGACGTTTTGGTGGTACTCAAATGACAGATCTGTGATAGTAACAGAGGAAAAAGCAAAATATTCCGAAAATTTTAATTTCTCAATTTACGCAAAGTGCTCGTAGAGACGTTTTGTTGTTACTCAAATGACAGATCTGTGATAGTAACAGAGGAAAAAGCAAAATATTCCGAAAATTTTAATTTCTTGATATACGCAAAGTACTCGTAGAGACGTTTTGTTGGTACTCAAATGACAGATCTGTGATAGTAACAGAGCAAACTACTCATAGAGACGTTCTGTTGCTCCTCAAATGACAGATCTGTGATAGTAACAGAGGAAAAAGCAAAATATTCCGAAAATTTTAATTTCTTGATTTACGCAAAGTACTCGTAGAGACGTTTTGTTGTTAGTCAAATGACAGATCTGTGATAGTAACAGAGGAAAAAGCAAAATATTCTAAAAATTTTAATTTCTTGATTTACGCAAAGTACTCGTAGAGACGTTCTGTTGCTACACAAATGAAAGATCTGTGATAGTAATAGAGTAAAATGGAAAAATTCCGAAAATTTTGATTTTTCGATTTACGCAAAGTGCTCGTAGAGACGTTTTGTAGTTACTCAAATGACAGATCTGTCATAGTAACAGAGGAAATAGAGAAAAATTCCTAAAATTTTGATTTCTTGACTTACGCAAAGTGCTCGTAGAGACGTTTGGTTGCTACTCAAATGAAAGATCTGTGATAGTAATAGAGTAACATGGAAAAAATTCCGAAAATTTTAATTTCTTGATTTACGCAAAGTACTCATAGAGACGTTTTGGTGGTACTCAAATGACAGATCTGTGATAGTAACAGAGGAAAAAGCAAAATATTCCGAAAATTTTAATTTCTCAATTTACGCAAAGTGCTCATAGAGACGTTTTGTTGTTACTCAAATGACAGATCTGTGATAGTAACAGAGGAAAAAGCAAAATATTCCGAAAATTTTAATTTCTTGATATACGCAAAGTACTCGTAGAGACGTTTTGTTGTTACTCAAATGACAGATCTGTGATAGTAACAGATGAAAAAGCAAAATATTCCGAAAATTTTAATTTCTTGATATACGCAAAGTACTCGTAGAAACGTTTTGTTGTTACTCAAATGACAGATCTGTGATAGTAACAGAGGAAAAAGCAAAATATTCCAAAAATTTTAATTTCTTGATTTACGCAAAGTGGTCGTAGAGACGTTCTGTTGCTACTCAAATCAAAGATCCGTGATAGTAATAGAGTAAAATGGAAAAAATTCCGAAAATATTGATTTCTCGATTTACACAAAGTGCTCGTAGAGACAGACGTTTTGTTGTTACTCAAATGATAGATCTGTAATAGTAACAGAAGAAAAAGATAAAAATTTCTAAAATTTTGATTTCTTGACTTACGCTAAGTGCTCGTAGAGACGTTTTGTTGCTACTCAAATGAAAGATCTGTGATAGTAATAGAGTAAAATGGAGAAAATTCCGAAAATTTTAATTTCTTGAATTACGCCAAGTACTCATAGAGACGTTTTGTTGGTACTCAAATGACAGATCTGTGATAGTAACAGAGGAAAAAGCAGTATATTAAGAAAATTTTAACTTCTTGATATACGCAAAGTACTCATAGAGACGTTTTGTTGTTACTCAAATGACAGATCTGTGATAGTAACAGAGGAAAAAGCAGAATATTCCGAAAATTTTAATTTCTTGATTTAAGCAAAGTGCTCGTAGAGACGTTTTGTTGTTACTCAAATGACAGATCTGTCATAGTAACAGAGGAAAAAGAGAAAAATTCCTAAAATTTTGATTTCTTGACTTACGCAAAGTGCTCGTAGAGACGTTTTGTTGCTACTCAAATGAAAGATCTGTGATAGTAATAGAGTAAAATGGAAAAAATTCCGAAAATTTTAATTTCTTGATTTACGCAAAGTACTCGTAGAGACGTTTTGTTGGTACTCAAATGACAGATCTGTGATAGTAACAGAGGAAAAAGCAAAATATTCCGAAAATTTTAATTTCTTGATTTACGCAAAGTACTCGTAGAGGCGTTTTGTTGTTACTCAAATGACAGATCTGTGATAGTAACAGAGGAAAAAGCAAAATATTCCGAAAATTTTAATTTCTCAATTTACGCAAAGTGCTCGTAGAGACGTTTTGTTATTACTCAAATGAAAGATCTGTGATAGTAATAGAGTAAAATGGAAAAAAATCCGAAAATTTTAATTTCTTGATTTACGCAAACTACTCGTAGAGACGTTTTGTTGGTACTCAAATGACAGATCTGTGATAGTAACAAAGGAAAACGCAAAATATTCCGAAAATTTTAATTTCTTGATTTACGCAAAGTACTCGTAGAGACGTTTTGTTGTTACTCAAATGACAGATCTGTGATAGTAACAGAGGAAAATACAAAATATTCCGAAAATTTTAATTTCTTGATATACGCAAAGTACTCGTAGAAACGTTTTGTTGTTACTCAAATGACAGATCTGTGATAGTAACAGAGGAAAAAGCAAAATATTCCAAAAATTTTAATTTCTTGATTTACGCAAAGTACTCGTAGAGACGTTCTGTTGCTACTCAAATGAAAGATCTGTGATAGTAATAGAGTAAAATGGAAAAAATTCCGAAAATTTTGATTTTTCGATTTACGCAAAGTGCTCGTAGAGACGTTTTGTTATTACTCAAATGACAGATCTGTGATAGTAACAGAGGAAAAAGCAGAATATTCCGAAAATTTTAATTTCTTGATTTAAGCAAAGTGCTCGTAGAGACGTTTTGTTGTTACTCAAATGACAGATCTGTCATAGTAACTAGTAACAGAGGAAAAAGAGAAAAATTCCTAAAATTTTGATTTCTTGACTTACGCAAAGTGCTCGTAGAGACGTTTTGTTGCTACTCAAATGAAAGATCTGTGATAGTAATAGAGTAAAATGGAAAAAATTCCGAAAATTTTAATTTCTTGATTTACGCAAAGTACTCGTAGAGACGTTTTGTTGGTACTCAAATGACAGATCTGTGATAGTAACAGAGGAAAAAGCAAAATATTCCGAAAATTTTAATTTCTTGATTTACGCAAAGTACTCGTAGAGGCGTTTTGTTGTTACTCAAATGACAGATCTGTGATAGTAACAGAGGAAAACGCAAAATATTCCGAAAATTTTAATTTCTTGATTTACGCAAAGTACTCGTAGAGACGTTTTGTTGCTACTCAAATGAAAGATCTGTGATAGTAATAGAGTAAAATGGAAAAAATTCCGAAAATTTTAATTTCTTGATTTACGCAAAGTACTCGTAGAGACGTTTTGTTGGTACTCAAATGACAGATCTGTGATAGTAACAGAGGAAAAAGCAAAATATTCCGAAAATTTTAATTTCTTGATTTACGCAAAGTACTCGTAGAGGCGTTTTGTTGTTACTAAAATGACAGATCTGTGATAGTAACAGAGGAAAACGCAAAATATTCCGAAAATTTTAATTTCTTGATTTACGCAAAGTACTCGTAGAGACGTTTTGTTGTTACTCAAATGACAGATCTGTGATAGTAACAGAGGAAAATACAAAATATTCCGAAAATTTTAATTTCTTGATATACGCAAAGTACTCGTAGAAACGTTTTGTTGTTACTCAAATGACAGATCTGTGATAGTAACAGAGGAAAAAGAATAATATTCCAAAAATTTTAATTTCTTGATTTACGCAAAGTACTCGTAGAGACGTTCTGTTGCTACTCAAATGAAAGATCTGTGATAGTAATAGAGTAAAATGGAAAAAATTCCGAAAATTTTGATTTTTCGATTTACGCAAAGTGCTCGTAGAGACGTTTTGTTGTTACTCAAATGACAGATCTGTCATAGTAACAGAGGAAAAAGAGAAAAATTCCGAAAATTTAAATTTCTTGAATTACGCAAAGTACTCATAGAGACGTTTTGTTGGTACTCAAATGACAGATCTGTGATAGTAACAGAGGAAAAAGCAGTATATTAAGAAAATTTTAACTTCTTGATATACGCAAAGTACTCATAGAGACGTTTTGTTGTTACTCAAATGACAGATCTGTGATAGTAACAGAGGAAAAAGCAGAATATTCCGAAAATTTTAATTTCTTGATTTAAGCAAAGTGCTCGTAGAGACGTTTTGTTGTTACTCAAATGACAGATCTGTCATAGTAACAGAGGAAAAAGAGAAAAATTCCTAAAATTTAGATTTCTTGACTTACGCAAAGTGCTCGTAGAGACGTTTTGTTGCTACTCAAATGAAAGATCTGTGATAGTAATAGAGTAAAATGGAAAAAATTCCGAAAATTTTAATTTCTTGATTTACGCAAAGTACTCGTAGAGACGTTTTGTTGGTACTCAAATGACAGATCTGTGATAGTAACAGAGCAAACTACTCATAGAGACGTTCTGTTGGTACTCAAATGACAGATCTGTGATAGTAACAGAGGAAAAAGCAAAATATTCCGAAAATTTTAATTTCTTGATTTACGCAAAGTACTCGTAGAGACGTTTTGTTGTTACTCAAATGACAGATCTGTCATAGTAACAGAGGAAAAAGCAAAATATTCTAAAAATTTTAATTTCTTGATTTACGCAAAGTACTCGTAGAGACGTTCTGTTGCTACACAAATGAAAGATCTGTGATAGTAATAGAGTAAAATGGAAAAAATTCCGAAAATTTTGATTTTTCGATTTACGCAAAGTGCTCGTAGAGACGTTTTGTTGTTACTCAAATGACAGATCTTTCATAGTAACAGAGGAAAAAGAGAAAAATTCCTAAAATTTTGATTTCTTGACTTACGCAAAGTGCTCGTAGAGACGTTTGGTTGCTACTCAAATGAAAGATCTGTGATAGTAATAGAGTAACATGGAAAAAATTCCGAAAATTGTAATTTCTTGATTTACGCAAAGTACTCATAGAGACGTTTTGGTGGTACTCAAATGACAGATCTGTGATAGTAACAGAGGAAAAAGCAAAATATTCCGAAAATTTTAATTTCTCAATTTACGCAAAGTGCTCGTAGAGACGTTTTGTTGTTACTCAAATGACAGATCTGTGATAGTAACAGAGGAAAAAGCAAAATATTCCGAAAATTTTAATTTCTTGATATACGCAAAGTACTCGTAGAGACGTTTTGTTGGTACTCAAATGACAGATCTGTGATAGTAACAGAGCAAACTACTCATAGAGACGTTCTGTTGCTCCTCAAATGACAGATCTGTGATAGTAACAGAGGAAAAAGCAAAATATTCCGAAAATTTTAATTTCTTGATTTACGCAAAGTACTCGTAGAGACGTTTTGTTGTTAGTCAAATGACAGATCTGTGATAGTAACAGAGGAAAAAGCAAAATATTCTAAAAATTTTAATTTCTTGATTTACGCAAAGTACTCGTAGAGACGTTCTGTTGCTACACAAATGAAAGATCTGTGATAGTAATAGAGTAAAATGGAAAAATTCCGAAAATTTTGATTTTTCGATTTACGCAAAGTGCTCGTAGAGACGTTTTGTAGTTACTCAAATGACAGATCTGTCATAGTAACAGAGGAAATAGAGAAAAATTCCTAAAATTTTGATTTCTTGACTTACGCAAAGTGCTCGTAGAGACGTTTGGTTGCTACTCAAATGAAAGATCTGTGATAGTAATAGAGTAACATGGAAAAAATTCCGAAAATTTTAATTTCTTGATTTACGCAAAGTACTCATAGAGACGTTTTGGTGGTACTCAAATGACAGATCTGTGATAGTAACAGAGGAAAAAGCAAAATATTCCGAAAATTTTAATTTCTCAATTTACGCAAAGTGCTCATAGAGACGTTTTGTTGTTACTCAAATGACAGATCTGTGATAGTAACAGAGGAAAAAGCAAAATATTCCGAAAATTTTAATTTCTTGATATACGCAAAGTACTCGTAGAGACGTTTTGTTGTTACTCAAATGACAGATCTGTGATAGTAACAGATGAAAAAGCAAAATATTCCGAAAATTTTAATTTCTTGATATACGCAAAGTACTCGTAGAAACGTTTTGTTGTTACTCAAATGACAGATCTGTGATAGTAACAGAGGAAAAAGCAAAATATTCCAAAAATTTTAATTTCTTGATTTACGCAAAGTGGTCGTAGAGACGTTCTGTTGCTACTCAAATCAAAGATCCGTGATAGTAATAGAGTAAAATGGAAAAAATTCCGAAAATATTGATTTCTCGATTTACACAAAGTGCTCGTAGAGACAGACGTTTTGTTGTTACTCAAATGATAGATCTGTAATAGTAACAGAAGAAAAAGATAAAAATTTCTAAAATTTTGATTTCTTGACTTACGCTAAGTGCTCGTAGAGACGTTTTGTTGCTACTCAAATGAAAGATCTGTGATAGTAATAGAGTAAAATGGAGAAAATTCCGAAAATTTTAATTTCTTGAATTACGCCAAGTACTCATAGAGACGTTTTGTTGGTACTCAAATGACAGATCTGTGATAGTAACAGAGGAAAAAGCAGTATATTAAGAAAATTTTAACTTCTTGATATACGCAAAGTACTCATAGAGACGTTTTGTTGTTACTCAAATGACAGATCTGTGATAGTAACAGAGGAAAAAGCAGAATATTCCGAAAATTTTAATTTCTTGATTTAAGCAAAGTGCTCGTAGAGACGTTTTGTTGTTACTCAAATGACAGATCTGTCATAGTAACAGAGGAAAAAGAGAAAAATTCCTAAAATTTTGATTTCTTGACTTACGCAAAGTGCTCGTAGAGACGTTTTGTTGCTACTCAAATGAAAGATCTGTGATAGTAATAGAGTAAAATGGAAAAAATTCCGAAAATTTTAATTTCTTGATTTACGCAAAGTACTCGTAGAGACGTTTTGTTGGTACTCAAATGACAGATCTGTGATAGTAACAGAGGAAAAAGCAAAATATTCCGAAAATTTTAATTTCTTGATTTACGCAAAGTACTCGTAGAGGCGTTTTGTTGTTACTCAAATGACAGATCTGTGATAGTAACAGAGGAAGCAGCAAAATATTCCGAAAATTTTAATTTCTCAATTTACGCAAAGTGCTCGTAGAGACGTTTTGTTATTACTCAAATGAAAGATCTGTGATAGTAATAGAGTAAAATGGAAAAAAATCCGAAAATTTTAATTTCTTGATTTACGCAAACTACTCGTAGAGACGTTTTGTTGGTACTCAAATGACAGATCTGTGATAGTAACAAAGGAAAACGCAAAATATTCCGAAAATTTTAATTTCTTGATTTACGCAAAGTACTCGTAGAGACGTTTTGTTGTTACTCAAATGACAGATCTGTGATAGTAACAGAGGAAAATACAAAATATTCCGAAAATTTTAATTTCTTGATATACGCAAAGTACTCGTAGAGACGTTTTGTTGGTACTCAAATGACAGATCTGTGATAGTAACAGAGGAAAAAGCAAAATATTCCGAAAATTTTAATTTCTTGATTTACGCAAAGTACTCGTAGAGACGTTTTGTTGTTACTCAAATGACAGATCTGTCATAGTAACAGAGGAAAAAGCAAAATATTCTAAAAATTTTAATTTCTTGATTTACGCAAAGTACTCGTAGAGACGTTCTGTTGCTACACAAATGAAAGATCTGTGATAGTAATAGAGTAAAATGGAAAAAATTCCGAAAATTTTGATTTTTCGATTTACGCAAAGTGCTCGTAGAGACGTTTTGTTGTTACTCAAATGACAGATCTTTCATAGTAACAGAGGAAAAAGAGAAAAATTCCTAAAATTTTGATTTCTTGACTTACGCAAAGTGCTCGTAGAGACGTTTGGTTGCTACTCAAATGAAAGATCTGTGATAGTAATAGAGTAACATGGAAAAAATTCCGAAAATTGTAATTTCTTGATTTACGCAAAGTACTCATAGAGACGTTTTGGTGGTACTCAAATGACAGATCTGTGATAGTAACAGAGGAAAAAGCAAAATATTCCGAAAATTTTAATTTCTCAATTTACGCAAAGTGCTCGTAGAGACGTTTTGTTGTTACTCAAATGACAGATCTGTGATAGTAACAGAGGAAAAAGCAAAATATTCCGAAAATTTTAATTTCTTGATATACGCAAAGTACTCGTAGAGACGTTTTGTTGGTACTCAAATGACAGATCTGTGATAGTAACAGAGCAAACTACTCATAGAGACGTTCTGTTGCTCCTCAAATGACAGATCTGTGATAGTAACAGAGGAAAAAGCAAAATATTCCGAAAATTTTAATTTCTTGATTTACGCAAAGTACTCGTAGAGACGTTTTGTTGTTAGTCAAATGACAGATCTGTGATAGTAACAGAGGAAAAAGCAAAATATTCTAAAAATTTTAATTTCTTGATTTACGCAAAGTACTCGTAGAGACGTTCTGTTGCTACACAAATGAAAGATCTGTGATAGTAATAGAGTAAAATGGAAAAATTCCGAAAATTTTGATTTTTCGATTTACGCAAAGTGCTCGTAGAGACGTTTTGTAGTTACTCAAATGACAGATCTGTCATAGTAACAGAGGAAATAGAGAAAAATTCCTAAAATTTTGATTTCTTGACTTACGCAAAGTGCTCGTAGAGACGTTTGGTTGCTACTCAAATGAAAGATCTGTGATAGTAATAGAGTAACATGGAAAAAATTCCGAAAATTTTAATTTCTTGATTTACGCAAAGTACTCATAGAGACGTTTTGGTGGTACTCAAATGACAGATCTGTGATAGTAACAGAGGAAAAAGCAAAATATTCCGAAAATTTTAATTTCTTGATTTACGCAAAGTACTCGTAGAGGCGTTTTGTTGTTACTCAAATGACAGATCTGTGATAGTAACAGAGGAAAACGCAAAATATTCCGAAAATTTTAATTTCTTGATTTACGCAAAGTACTCGTAGAGACGTTTTGTTGCTACTCAAATGAAAGATCTGTGATAGTAATAGAGTAAAATGGAAAAAATTCCGAAAATTTTAATTTCTTGATTTACGCAAAGTACTCGTAGAGACGTTTTGTTGGTACTCAAATGACAGATCTGTGATAGTAACAGAGGAAAAAGCAGAATATTAAGAAAATTTTAACTTCTTGATATAGGCAAAGTACTCTTGAGACGTTTTGTTGTTACTCAAATGACAGATCTGTGATAGTAACAGAGGAAAAAGCAGAATATTCCGCAAATTTTAATTTCTTGATTTAAGCAAAGTGCTCGTAGAGACGTTTTGTTGTTACTCAAATGACAGATCTGTCATAGTAACTAGTAACAGAGGAAAAAGAGAAAAATTCCTAAAATTTTGATTTCTTGACTTACGCAAAGTGCTCGTAGAGACGTTTTGTTGCTACTCAAATGAAAGATCTGTGATAGTAATAGAGTAAAATGGAAAAAATTCCGAAAATTTTAATTTCTTGATTTACGCAAAGTACTCGTAGAGACGTTTTGTTGGTACTCAAATGACAGATCTGTGATAGTAACAGAGGAAAAAGCAAAATATTCCGAAAATTTTAATTTCTTGATTTACGCAAAGTACTCGTAGAGGCGTTTTGTTGTTACTCAAATGACAGATCTGTGATAGTAACAGAGGAAAACGCAAAATATTCCGAAAATTTTAATTTCTTGATTTACGCAAAGTACTCGTAGAGACGTTTTGTTGCTACTCAAATGAAAGATCTGTGATAGTAATAGAGTAAAATGGAAAAAATTCCGAAAATTTTAATTTCTTGATTTACGCAAAGTACTCGTAGAGACGTTTTGTTGGTACTCAAATGACAGATCTGTGATAGTAACAGAGGAAAAAGCAAAATATTCCGAAAATTTTAATTTCTTGATTTACGCAAAGTACTCGTAGAGGCGTTTTGTTGTTACTAAAATGACAGATCTGTGATAGTAACAGAGGAAAACTCAAAATATTCCGAAAATTTTAATTTCTTGATTTACGCAAAGTACTCGTAGAGACGTTTTGTTGTTACTCAAATGACAGATCTGTGATAGTAACAGAGGAAAATACAAAATATTCCGAAAATTTTAATTTCTTGATATACGCAAAGTACTCGTAGAAACGTTTTGTTGTTACTCAAATGACAGATCTGTGATAGTAACAGAGGAAAAAGAATAATATTCCAAAAATTTTAATTTCTTGATTTACGCAAAGTACTCGTAGAGACGTTCTGTTGCTACTCAAATGAAAGATCTGTGATAGTAATAGAGTAAAATGGAAAAAATTCCGAAAATTTTGATTTTTCGATTTACGCAAAGTGCTCGTAGAGACGTTTTGTTGTTACTCAAATGACAGATCTGTCATAGTAACAGAGGAAAAAGAGAAAAATTCCGAAAATTTAAATTTCTTGAATTACGCAAAGTACTCATAGAGACGTTTTGTTGGTACTCAAATGACAGATCTGTGATAGTAACAGAGGAAAAAGCAGTATATTAAGAAAATTTTAACTTCTTGATATACGCAAAGTACTCATAGAGACGTTTTGTTGTTACTCAAATGACAGATCTGTGATAGTAACAGAGGAAAAAGCAGAATATTCCGAAAATTTTAATTTCTTGATTTAAGCAAAGTGCTCGTAGAGACGTTTTGTTGTTACTCAAATGACAGATCTGTCATAGTAACAGAGGAAAAAGAGAAAAATTCCTAAAATTTAGATTTCTTGACTTACGCAAAGTGCTCGTAGAGACGTTTTGTTGCTACTCAAATGAAAGATCTGTGATAGTAATAGAGTAAAATGGAAAAAATTCCGAAAATTTTAATTTCTTGATTTACGCAAAGTACTCGTAGAGACGTTTTGTTGGTACTCAAATGACAGATCTGTGATAGTAACAGAGCAAACTACTCATAGAGACGTTCTGTTGGTACTCAAATGACAGATCTGTGATAGTAACAGAGGAAAAAGCAAAATATTCCGAAAATTTTAATTTCTTGATTTACGCAAAGTACTCGTAGAGACGTTTTGTTGTTACTCAAATGACAGATCTGTCATAGTAACAGAGGAAAAAGCAAAATATTCTAAAAATTTTAATTTCTTGATTTACGCAAAGTACTCGTAGAGACGTTCTGTTGCTACACAAATGAAAGATCTGTGATAGTAATAGAGTAAAATGGAAAAAATTCCGAAAATTTTGATTTTTCGATTTACGCAAAGTGCTCGTAGAGACGTTTTGTTGTTACTCAAATGACAGATCTTTCATAGTAACAGAGGAAAAAGAGAAAAATTCCTAAAATTTTGATTTCTTGACTTACGCAAAGTGCTCGTAGAGACGTTTGGTTGCTACTCAAATGAAAGATCTGTGATAGTAATAGAGTAACATGGAAAAAATTCCGAAAATTGTAATTTCTTGATTTACGCAAAGTACTCATAGAGACGTTTTGGTGGTACTCAAATGACAGATCTGTGATAGTAACAGAGGAAAAAGCAAAATATTCCGAAAATTTTAATTTCTCAATTTACGCAAAGTGCTCGTAGAGACGTTTTGTTGTTACTCAAATGACAGATCTGTGATAGTAACAGAGGAAAAAGCAAAATATTCCGAAAATTTTAATTTCTTGATATACGCAAAGTACTCGTAGAGACGTTTTGTTGGTACTCAAATGACAGATCTGTGATAGTAACAGAGCAAACTACTCATAGAGACGTTCTGTTGCTCCTCAAATGACAGATCTGTGATAGTAACAGAGGAAAAAGCAAAATATTCCGAAAATTTTAATTTCTTGATTTACGCAAAGTACTCGTAGAGACGTTTTGTTGTTAGTCAAATGACAGATCTGTGATAGTAACAGAGGAAAAAGCAAAATATTCTAAAAATTTTAATTTCTTGATTTACGCAAAGTACTCGTAGAGACGTTCTGTTGCTACACAAATGAAAGATCTGTGATAGTAATAGAGTAAAATGGAAAAATTCCGAAAATTTTGATTTTTCGATTTACGCAAAGTGCTCGTAGAGACGTTTTGTAGTTACTCAAATGACAGATCTGTCATAGTAACAGAGGAAATAGAGAAAAATTCCTAAAATTTTGATTTCTTGACTTACGCAAAGTGCTCGTAGAGACGTTTGGTTGCTACTCAAATGAAAGATCTGTGATAGTAATAGAGTAACATGGAAAAAATTCCGAAAATTTTAATTTCTTGATTTACGCAAAGTACTCATAGAGACGTTTTGGTGGTACTCAAATGACAGATCTGTGATAGTAACAGAGGAAAAAGCAAAATATTCCGAAAATTTTAATTTCTCAATTTACGCAAAGTGCTCATAGAGACGTTTTGTTGTTACTCAAATGACAGATCTGTGATAGTAACAGAGGAAAAAGCAAAATATTCCGAAAATTTTAATTTCTTGATATACGCAAAGTACTCGTAGAGACGTTTTGTTGTTACTCAAATGACAGATCTGTGATAGTAACAGATGAAAAAGCAAAATATTCCGAAAATTTTAATTTCTTGATATACGCAAAGTACTCGTAGAAACGTTTTGTTGTTACTCAAATGACAGATCTGTGATAGTAACAGAGGAAAAAGCAAAATATTCCAAAAATTTTAATTTCTTGATTTACGCAAAGTGGTCGTAGAGACGTTCTGTTGCTACTCAAATCAAAGATCCGTGATAGTAATAGAGTAAAATGGAAAAAATTCCGAAAATATTGATTTCTCGATTTACACAAAGTGCTCGTAGAGACAGACGTTTTGTTGTTACTCAAATGATAGATCTGTAATAGTAACAGAAGAAAAAGATAAAAATTTCTAAAATTTTGATTTCTTGACTTACGCTAAGTGCTCGTAGAGACGTTTTGTTGCTACTCAAATGAAAGATCTGTGATAGTAATAGAGTAAAATGGAGAAAATTCCGAAAATTTTAATTTCTTGAATTACGCCAAGTACTCATAGAGACGTTTTGTTGGTACTCAAATGACAGATCTGTGATAGTAACAGAGGAAAAAGCAGTATATTAAGAAAATTTTAACTTCTTGATATACGCAAAGTACTCATAGAGACGTTTTGTTGTTACTCAAATGACAGATCTGTGATAGTAACAGAGGAAAAAGCAGAATATTCCGAAAATTTTAATTTCTTGATTTAAGCAAAGTGCTCGTAGAGACGTTTTGTTGTTACTCAAATGACAGATCTGTCATAGTAACAGAGGAAAAAGAGAAAAATTCCTAAAATTTTGATTTCTTGACTTACGCAAAGTGCTCGTAGAGACGTTTTGTTGCTACTCAAATGAAAGATCTGTGATAGTAATAGAGTAAAATGGAAAAAATTCCGAAAATTTTAATTTCTTGATTTACGCAAAGTACTCGTAGAGACGTTTTGTTGGTACTCAAATGACAGATCTGTGATAGTAACAGAGGAAAAAGCAAAATATTCCGAAAATTTTAATTTCTTGATTTACGCAAAGTACTCGTAGAGGCGTTTTGTTGTTACTCAAATGACAGATCTGTGATAGTAACAGAGGAAAAAGCAAAATATTCCGAAAATTTTAATTTCTCAATTTACGCAAAGTGCTCGTAGAGACGTTTTGTTATTACTCAAATGAAAGATCTGTGATAGTAATAGAGTAAAATGGAAAAAAATCCGAAAATTTTAATTTCTTGATTTACGCAAACTACTCGTAGAGACGTTTTGTTGGTACTCAAATGACAGATCTGTGATAGTAACAAAGGAAAACGCAAAATATTCCGAAAATTTTAATTTCTTGATTTACGCAAAGTACTCGTAGAGACGTTTTGTTGTTACTCAAATGACAGATCTGTGATAGTAACAGAGGAAAATACAAAATATTCCGAAAATTTTAATTTCTTGATATACGCAAAGTACTCGTAGAAACGTTTTGTTGTTACTCAAATGACAGATCTGTGATAGTAACAGAGGAAAAAGCAAAATATTCCAAAAATTTTAATTTCTTGATTTACGCAAAGTACTCGTAGAGACGTTCTGTTGCTACTCAAATGAAAGATCTGTGATAGTAATAGCGTAAAATGGAAAAAATTCCGAAAATTTTGATTTTTCGATTTACGCAAAGTGCTCGTAGAGACGTTTTGTTATTACTCAAATGACAGATCTGTGATAGTAACAGAGGAAAAAGCAGAATATTCCGAAAATTTTAATTTCTTGATTTAAGCAAAGTGCTCGTAGAGACGTTTTGTTGTTACTCAAATGACAGATCTGTCATAGTAACTAGTAACAGAGGAAAAAGAGAAAAATTCCTAAAATTTTGATTTCTTGACTTACGCAAAGTGCTCGTAGAGACGTTTTGTTGCTACTCAAATGAAAGATCTGTGATAGTAATAGAGTAAAATGGAAAAAATTCCGAAAATTTTAATTTCTTGATTTACGCAAAGTACTCGTAGAGACGTTTTGTTGGTACTCA
Organism: Geotrupes spiniger; assembly: GCA_959613385.1. NCBI lineage: Eukaryota > Metazoa > Arthropoda > Insecta > Coleoptera > Geotrupidae > Geotrupes > Geotrupes spiniger. The sequence continues at coordinate 1,126,883 of CAUIJQ010000006.1, forward strand.
AATGACAGATCTGTGATAGTAACAGAGGAAAAAGCAAAATATTCCGAAAATTTTAATTTCTTGATTTACGCAAAGTACTCGTAGAGGCGTTTTGTTGTTACTCAAATGACAGATCTGTGATAGTAACAGAGGAAAACGCAAAATATTCCGAAAATTTTAATTTCTTGATTTACGCAAAGTACTCGTAGAGACGTTTTGTTGCTACTCAAATGAAAGATCTGTGATAGTAATAGAGTAAAATGGAAAAAATTCCGAAAATTTTAATTTCTTGATTTACGCAAAGTACTCGTAGAGACGTTTTGTTGGTACTCAAATGACAGATCTGTGATAGTAACAGAGGAAAAAGCAAAATATTCCGAAAATTTTAATTTCTTGATTTACGCAAAGTACTCGTAGAGGCGTTTTGTTGTTACTAAAATGACAGATCTGTGATAGTAACAGAGGAAAACGCAAAATATTCCGAAAATTTTAATTTCTTGATTTACGCAAAGTACTCGTAGAGACGTTTTGTTGTTACTCAAATGACAGATCTGTGATAGTAACAGAGGAAAATACAAAATATTCCGAAAATTTTAATTTCTTGATATACGCAAAGTACTCGTAGAAACGTTTTGTTGTTACTCAAATGACAGATCTGTGATAGTAACAGAGGAAAAAGAATAATATTCCAAAAATTTTAATTTCTTGATTTACGCAAAGTACTCGTAGAGACGTTCTGTTGCTACTCAAATGAAAGATCTGTGATAGTAATAGAGTAAAATGGAAAAAATTCCGAAAATTTTGATTTTTCGATTTACGCAAAGTGCTCGTAGAGACGTTTTGTTGTTACTCAAATGACAGATCTGTCATAGTAACAGAGGAAAAAGAGAAAAATTCCGAAAATTTAAATTTCTTGAATTACGCAAAGTACTCATAGAGACGTTTTGTTGGTACTCAAATGACAGATCTGTGATAGTAACAGAGGAAAAAGCAGTATATTAAGAAAATTTTAACTTCTTGATATACGCAAAGTACTCATAGAGACGTTTTGTTGTTACTCAAATGACAGATCTGTGATAGTAACAGAGGAAAAAGCAGAATATTCCGAAAATTTTAATTTCTTGATTTAAGCAAAGTGCTCGTAGAGACGTTTTGTTGTTACTCAAATGACAGATCTGTCATAGTAACAGAGGAAAAAGAGAAAAATTCCTAAAATTTAGATTTCTTGACTTACGCAAAGTGCTCGTAGAGACGTTTTGTTGCTACTCAAATGAAAGATCTGTGATAGTAATAGAGTAAAATGGAAAAAATTCCGAAAATTTTAATTTCTTGATTTACGCAAAGTACTCGTAGAGACGTTTTGTTGGTACTCAAATGACAGATCTGTGATAGTAACAGAGCAAACTACTCATAGAGACGTTCTGTTGGTACTCAAATGACAGATCTGTGATAGTAACAGAGGAAAAAGCAAAATATTCCGAAAATTTTAATTTCTTGATTTACGCAAAGTACTCGTAGAGACGTTTTGTTGTTACTCAAATGACAGATCTGTCATAGTAACAGAGGAAAAAGCAAAATATTCTAAAAATTTTAATTTCTTGATTTACGCAAAGTACTCGTAGAGACGTTCTGTTGCTACACAAATGAAAGATCTGTGATAGTAATAGAGTAAAATGGAAAAAATTCCGAAAATTTTGATTTTTCGATTTACGCAAAGTGCTCGTAGAGACGTTTTGTTGTTACTCAAATGACAGATCTTTCATAGTAACAGAGGAAAAAGAGAAAAATTCCTAAAATTTTGATTTCTTGACTTACGCAAAGTGCTCGTAGAGACGTTTGGTTGCTACTCAAATGAAAGATCTGTGATAGTAATAGAGTAACATGGAAAAAATTCCGAAAATTGTAATTTCTTGATTTACGCAAAGTACTCATAGAGACGTTTTGGTGGTACTCAAATGACAGATCTGTGATAGTAACAGAGGAAAAAGCAAAATATTCCGAAAATTTTAATTTCTCAATTTACGCAAAGTGCTCGTAGAGACGTTTTGTTGTTACTCAAATGACAGATCTGTGATAGTAACAGAGGAAAAAGCAAAATATTCCGAAAATTTTAATTTCTTGATATACGCAAAGTACTCGTAGAGACGTTTTGTTGGTACTCAAATGACAGATCTGTGATAGTAACAGAGCAAACTACTCATAGAGACGTTCTGTTGCTCCTCAAATGACAGATCTGTGATAGTAACAGAGGAAAAAGCAAAATATTCCGAAAATTTTAATTTCTTGATTTACGCAAAGTACTCGTAGAGACGTTTTGTTGTTAGTCAAATGACAGATCTGTGATAGTAACAGAGGAAAAAGCAAAATATTCTAAAAATTTTAATTTCTTGATTTACGCAAAGTACTCGTAGAGACGTTCTGTTGCTACACAAATGAAAGATCTGTGATAGTAATAGAGTAAAATGGAAAAATTCCGAAAATTTTGATTTTTCGATTTACGCAAAGTGCTCGTAGAGACGTTTTGTAGTTACTCAAATGACAGATCTGTCATAGTAACAGAGGAAATAGAGAAAAATTCCTAAAATTTTGATTTCTTGACTTACGCAAAGTGCTCGTAGAGACGTTTGGTTGCTACTCAAATGAAAGATCTGTGATAGTAATAGAGTAACATGGAAAAAATTCCGAAAATTTTAATTTCTTGATTTACGCAAAGTACTCATAGAGACGTTTTGGTGGTACTCAAATGACAGATCTGTGATAGTAACAGAGGAAAAAGCAAAATATTCCGAAAATTTTAATTTCTCAATTTACGCAAAGTGCTCATAGAGACGTTTTGTTGTTACTCAAATGACAGATCTGTGATAGTAACAGAGGAAAAAGCAAAATATTCCGAAAATTTTAATTTCTTGATATACGCAAAGTACTCGTAGAGACGTTTTGTTGTTACTCAAATGACAGATCTGTGATAGTAACAGATGAAAAAGCAAAATATTCCGAAAATTTTAATTTCTTGATATACGCAAAGTACTCGTAGAAACGTTTTGTTGTTACTCAAATGACAGATCTGTGATAGTAACAGAGGAAAAAGCAAAATATTCCAAAAATTTTAATTTCTTGATTTACGCAAAGTGGTCGTAGAGACGTTCTGTTGCTACTCAAATCAAAGATCCGTGATAGTAATAGAGTAAAATGGAAAAAATTCCGAAAATATTGATTTCTCGATTTACACAAAGTGCTCGTAGAGACAGACGTTTTGTTGTTACTCAAATGATAGATCTGTAATAGTAACAGAAGAAAAAGATAAAAATTTCTAAAATTTTGATTTCTTGACTTACGCTAAGTGCTCGTAGAGACGTTTTGTTGCTACTCAAATGAAAGATCTGTGATAGTAATAGAGTAAAATGGAGAAAATTCCGAAAATTTTAATTTCTTGAATTACGCCAAGTACTCATAGAGACGTTTTGTTGGTACTCAAATGACAGATCTGTGATAGTAACAGAGGAAAAAGCAGTATATTAAGAAAATTTTAACTTCTTGATATACGCAAAGTACTCATAGAGACGTTTTGTTGTTACTCAAATGACAGATCTGTGATAGTAACAGAGGAAAAAGCAGAATATTCCGAAAATTTTAATTTCTTGATTTAAGCAAAGTGCTCGTAGAGACGTTTTGTTGTTACTCAAATGACAGATCTGTCATAGTAACAGAGGAAAAAGAGAAAAATTCCTAAAATTTTGATTTCTTGACTTACGCAAAGTGCTCGTAGAGACGTTTTGTTGCTACTCAAATGAAAGATCTGTGATAGTAATAGAGTAAAATGGAAAAAATTCCGAAAATTTTAATTTCTTGATTTACGCAAAGTACTCGTAGAGACGTTTTGTTGGTACTCAAATGACAGATCTGTGATAGTAACAGAGGAAAAAGCAAAATATTCCGAAAATTTTAATTTCTTGATTTACGCAAAGTACTCGTAGAGGCGTTTTGTTGTTACTCAAATGACAGATCTGTGATAGTAACAGAGGAAAAAGCAAAATATTCCGAAAATTTTAATTTCTCAATTTACGCAAAGTGCTCGTAGAGACGTTTTGTTATTACTCAAATGAAAGATCTGTGATAGTAATAGAGTAAAATGGAAAAAAATCCGAAAATTTTAATTTCTTGATTTACGCAAACTACTCGTAGAGACGTTTTGTTGGTACTCAAATGACAGATCTGTGATAGTAACAAAGGAAAACGCAAAATATTCCGAAAATTTTAATTTCTTGATTTACGCAAAGTACTCGTAGAGACGTTTTGTTGTTACTCAAATGACAGATCTGTGATAGTAACAGAGGAAAATACAAAATATTCCGAAAATTTTAATTTCTTGATATACGCAAAGTACTCGTAGAAACGTTTTGTTGTTACTCAAATGACAGATCTGTGATAGTAACAGAGGAAAAAGCAAAATATTCCAAAAATTTTAATTTCTTGATTTACGCAAAGTACTCGTAGAGACGTTCTGTTGCTACTCAAATGAAAGATCTGTGATAGTAATAGAGTAAAATGGAAAAAATTCCGAAAATTTTGATTTTTCGATTTACGCAAAGTGCTCGTAGAGACGTTTTGTTATTACTCAAATGACAGATCTGTGATAGTAACAGAGGAAAAAGCAGAATATTCCGAAAATTTTAATTTCTTGATTTAAGCAAAGTGCTCGTAGAGACGTTTTGTTGTTACTCAAATGATAGATCTGTCATAGTAACAGAGGAAAAAGAGAAAAATTCCTAAAATTTTGATTTCTTGACTTACGCAAAGTGCTCGTAGAGACGTTCTGTTGCTACTCAAATGAAAGATCTGTGATAGTAATAGAGTAAAATGGAAAAAATTCCGAAAATTTTAATTTCTTGATTTACGCAAAGTACTCGTAGAGACGTTTTGTTGGTACTCAAATGACAGATCTGTGATAGTAACAGAGGAAAAAGCAAAATATTCCGAAAATTTTAATTTCTTGATTTACGCAAAGTACTTGTAGAGACGTTTTGTTGTTACTCAAATGACAGATCTGTGATAGTAACAGAGGAAAATACAAAATATTCCGAAAATTTTAATTTCTTGATATACGCAAAGTACTCGTAGAAACGTTTTGTTGTTACTCAAATGACAGATCTGTGATAGTAACAGAGGAAAAAGCAGAATATTCCGAAAATTTTAATTTCTTGATTTAAGCAAAGTGCTCGTAGAGACGTTTTGTTGTTACTCAAATGACAGATCTGTCATAGTAACAGAGGAAAAAGAGAAAAATTCCTAAAATTTTGATTTCTTGACTTACGCAAAGTGCTCGTAGAGACGTTTTGTTGTTAGTCAAATGACAGATCTGTCATAGTAACAGAGGAAAAAGAGAAAAATTCCTAAAATTTTGATTTCTTGACTTACGCAAAGTGCTCGTAGAGACGTTTGGTTGCTACTCAAATGAAAGATCTGTGATAGTAATAGAGTAAAAGGAAAAAAAAACCGAAAACTTTAATTTCTTGATTTACGCAAACTACTCATCGAGACGTTTTGTTGGTACTCAAATGACAGATCTGTGATAGTAACAGAGGAAAAAGCAAAATATTCCGAAAATTTTAATTTCTTGATTTACGCAAAGTGGTCGTAGAGACATTTTGTTGCTACTCAAATGCCAGATCTGTGATAGTAACAGAAGAAAAAGCAAAATATTCCGAAAATTTTATTTTCTTGATTTACGCAAAGTACTCGTAGAGACGTTTTGTTGTTACTCAAATGACAGATCTGTGATAGTAACAGAGGAAAAAGCAAAATATTCCGAAAATTTTAATTTTCTTGATTTACGCAAAGTACTCGTAGAGACGTTTTGTTGTTACTCAAATGACAGATCTGTGATAGTAACAGAGGAAGAAGCAAAATATTCCAAAAATTTTAATTTCTTGATTTACGCAAAGTACTCGTAGAGACGTTCTGTTGCTACTCAAATGAAAGATCTATGATAGTAATAGAGTAAAATGGAAAAAATTCCGAAAATTTTGATTTTTCGATTTACGCAAAGTGCTCGTAGAGACGTTTTGTTGTTACTCAAATGACAGATCTGTCATAGTAACAGAGGAAAAAGAGAAAAATTCCTAAAATTTTGATATCTTGACTTACGCAAAGTGCTCGTAGAGACGTTTGGTTGCTACTCAAATGAAAGATCTGTGATAGTAATAGAGTAAAATGGAAAAAATTCCGAAAATTTTAATTTCTTGATTTACGCAAAGTACTCATAGAGACGTTTTGATGGTACTCAAATGACAGATCTGTGATAGTAACAGAGGAAAAAGCAAAATATTCCGAAAATTTCAATTTCTCAATTTACGCACAGTGCTCGTAGAGACGTTTTGTTGTTACTCAAATGACAGATCTGTGATAGTAACAGAGGAAAATACAAAATATTCCGAAAATTTTAATTTCTTGATATACGCAAAGTACTCGTAGAAACGTTTTGTTGTTACTCAAATGACAGATCTGTGATAGTAACAGAGGAAAAGGCAAAATATTCCAAAAATTTTAATTTCTTGATTTACGCAAAGTACTCGTAGAGACGTTCTGTTGCTACTCAAATGAAAGATCTGTGATAGTAATAGAGTAAAATGGAAAAAATTCCGAAAATTTTGATTTTTCGATTTACGCAAAGTGCTCGTAGAGACGTTTTGTTATTACTCAAATGACAGATCTGTGATAGTAACAGAGGAAAAAGCAGAATATTCCGAAAATTTTAATTTCTTGATTTAAGCAAAGTGCTCGTAGAGACGTTTTGTTGTTACTCAAATGATAGATCTGTCATAGTAACAGAGGAAAAAGAGAAAAATTCCTAAAATTTTGATTTCTTGACTTACGCAAAGTGCTCGTAGAGACGTTCTGTTGCTACTCAAATGAAAGATCTGTGATAGTAATAGAGTAAAATGGAAAAAATTCCGAAAATTTTAATTTCTTGATTTACGCAAAGTACTCGTAGAGTACGCAAAATATTCCGAAAATTTTAATTTCTTGATTTACGCAAAGTACTCGTAGAGACGTTTTGTTGTTACTCAAATGACAGATCTGTGATAGTAACAGAGGAAAATACAAAATATTCCGAAAATTTTAATTTCTTGATATACGCAAAGTACTCGTAGAAACGTTTTGTTGTTACTCAAATGACAGATCTGTGATAGTAACAGAGGAAAAAGCAGAATATTCCGAAAATTTTAATTTCTTGATTTAAGCAAAGTGCTCGTAGAGACGTTTTGTTGTTACTCAAATGACAGATCTGTCATAGTAACAGAGGAAAAAGAGAAAAATTCCTAAAATTTTGATTTCTTGACTTACGCAAAGTGCTCGTAGAGACGTTTTGTTGTTACTCAAATGACAGATCTGTCATAGTAACAGAGGAAAAAGAGAAAAATTCCTAAAATTTTGATTTCTTGACTTACGCAAAGTGCTCGTAGAGACGTTTGGTTGCTACTCAAATGAAAGATCTGTGATAGTAATAGAGTAAAATGGAAAAAAAATCCGAAAATTTTAATTTCTTGATTTACGCAAACTACTCATCGAGACGTTTTGTTGGTACTCAAATGACAGATCTGTGATAGTAACAGAGGAAAAAGGAAAATATTCCGAAAATTTTAATTTCTTGATTTACGCAAAGTGGTCGTAGAGACATTTTGTTGCTACTCAAATGCCAGATCTGTGATAGTAACAGAAGAAAAAGCAAAATATTCCGAAAATTTTATTTTCTTGATTTACGCAAAGTACTCGTAGAGACGTTTTGTTGTTACTCAAATGACAGATCTGTGATAGTAACAGAGGAAAAAGCAAAATATTCCGAAAATTTTAATTTTCTTGATTTACGCAAAGTACTCGTAGAGACGTTTTGTTGTTACTCAAATGACAGATCTGTGATAGTAACAGAGGAAGAAGCAAAATATTCCAAAAATTTTAATTTCTTGATTTACGCAAAGTACTCGTAGAGACGTTCTGTTGCTACTCAAATGAAAGATCTATGATAGTAATAGAGTAAAATGGAAAAAATTCCGAAAATTTTGATTTTTCGATTTACGCAAAGTGCTCGTAGAGACGTTTTGTTGTTACTCAAATGACAGATCTGTCATAGTAACAGAGGAAAAAGAGAAAAATTCCTAAAATTTTGATATCTTGACTTACGCAAAGTGCTCGTAGAGACGTTTGGTTGCTACTCAAATGAAAGATCTGTGATAGTAATAGAGTAAATTGGAAAAAATTCCGAAAATTTTAATTTCTTGATTTACGCAAAGTACTCATAGAGACGTTTTGATGGTACTCAAATGACAGATCTGTGATAGTAACAGAGGAAAAAGCAAAATATTCCGAAAATTTCAATTTCTCAATTTACGCACAGTGCTCGTAGAGACGTTTTGTTGTTACTCAAATGACAGATCTGTGATAGTAACAGAGGAAAATACAAAATATTCCGAAAATTTTAATTTCTTGATATACGCAAAGTACTCGTAGAAACGTTTTGTTGTTACTCAAATGACAGATCTGTGATAGTAACAGAGGAAAAGGCAAAATATTCCAAAAATTTTAATTTCTTGATTTACGCAAAGTACTCGTAGAGACGTTCTGTTGCTACTCAAATGAAAGATCTGTGATAGTAATAGAGTAAAATGGAAAAAATTCCGAAAATTTTGATTTTTCGATTTACGCAAAGTGCTCGTAAAGACGTTTTGTTGTTACTCAAATGACAGATCTGTCATAGTAACAGAGGAAAAAGAGCAAAATTCCTAAAATTTTGATTTCTTAACTTACGCAAAGTGCTCGTAGAGACGTTTGGTTGCTACTCAAATGAAAGATCTGTGATAGTAATAGAGTAAAATGGAAAAAATTCCGAAAATTTTAATTTCTTGATTTACGCAAAGTACTCATAGAGACGTTTTGGTGGTACTCAAATGACAGATCTGTGATAGTAACAGAGGAAAAAGCAAAATATTCCGAAAATTTTAATTTCTCAATTTACGCAAAGTGCTCGTAGAGACGTTTTGTTGTTACTCAAATGACAGATCTGTGATAGTAACAGAGGAAAAAGCAAAATATTCCGAAAATTTTAATTGCTTGATATACGCAAAGTACTCGTAGAGACGTTTTGTTGTTACTCAAATGACAGATCTGTGATAGTAACAGAGGAAAAAGCAAAATATTCCGAAAATTTTAATTTCTTGATATACGCAAAGTACTCGTAGAAACGTTTTGTTGTTACTCAAATGACAGGTCTGTGATAGTAACAGAGGAAAAAGCAAAATATTCCAAAAATTTTAATTTCTTGATTTACGCAAAGTGGTCGTAGAGACGTTCTGTTGCTACTCAAATCAAAGATCCGTGATAGTAATAGAGTAAAATGGAAAAAATACTGAAAATATTGATTTCTCGATTTACACAAAGTGCTCGTAGAGACAGACGTTTTGTTGTTACTGAAATGATAGATCTGTAATATTAACAGAAGAAAAAGATAAAAATTCCTAAAATTTTGATTTCTTGACTTACGCAAAGTGCTCGTAGAGACGTTTTGTTGCTACTCAAATGACAGATCTGTGATAGTAACAGAGGAAAATACAAAATATTCCGAAAATTTTAATTTCTTGATATACGCAAAGTACTCGTAGAAACGTTTTGTTGTTACTCAAATGACAGATCTGTCATAGTAACAGAGGAAAAAGAGAAAAATTCCTAAAATTTTGATTTCTTGACTTACGCAAAGTGCTCGTAGAGACGTTTGGTTGCTACTCAAATGAAAGATCTGTGATAGTAATAGAGTAAAATGGAAAAAATTCCGAAAATTTTAATTTCTTGATTTACGCAAAGTACTCATAGAGACGTTTTGGTGGTACTCAAATGACAGATCTGTGATAGTAACAGAGGAAAAAGCAAAATATTCCGAAAATTTTAATTTCTCAATTTACGCAAAGTGCTCGTAGAGACGTTTTGTTGTTACTCAAATGACAGATCTGTGATAGTAACAGAGGAAAAAGCAAAATATTCCGAAAATTTTAATTGCTTGATATACGCAAAGTACTCGTAGAGACGTTTTGTTGTTACTCAAATGACAGATCTGTGATAGTAACAGAGGAAAAAGCAAAATATTCCGAAAATTTTAATTTCTTGATATACGCAAAGTACTCGTAGAAACGTTTTGTTGTTACTCAAATGACAGATCTGTGATAGTAACAGAGGAAAAAGCAAAATATTCCAAAAATTTTAATTTCTTGATTTACGCAAAGTGGTCGTAGAGACGTTCTGTTGCTACTCAAATCAAAGATCCGTGATAGTAATAGAGTAAAATGGAAAAAATACTGAAAATATTGATTTCTCGATTTACACAAAGTGCTCGTAGAGACAGACGTTTTGTTGTTACTGAAATGATAGATCTGTAATATTAACAGAAGAAAAAGATAAAAATTCCTAAAATTTTGATTTCTTGACTTACGCAAAGTGCTCGTAGAGACGTTTTGTTGCTACTCAAATGACAGATCTGTGATAGTAACAGAGGAAAATACAAAATATTCCGAAAATTTTAATTTCTTGATATACGCAAAGTACTCGTAGAAACGTTTTGTTGTTACTCAAATGACAGATCTGTCATAGTAACAGAGGAAAAAGAGAAAAATTCCTAAAATTTTGATTTCTTGACTTACGCAAAGTGCTCGTAGAGACGTTTTGTTGCTACTCAAATGAAAGATCTGTGATAGTAATAGAGTAAAATGGAAAAAATTCCGAAAATTTTAATTTCTTGATTTACGCAAAGTACTCGTAGAGACGTTTTGTTGGTACTCAAATGACAGATCTGTGATAGTAACAGAGGAAAAAGCAAAATATTCCGAAAATTTTAATTTCTTGATTTACGCAAAGTACTCGTAGAGGCGTTTTGTTGTTACTCAAATGACAGATCTGTGATAGTAACAGAGGAAAAAGCAAAATATTCCGAAAATTTTAATTTCTCAATTTACCCAAAGTGCTCGTAGAGACGTTTTGTTGTTACTCAAATGAAAGATCTGTGATAGTAATAGAGTAAAATGGAAAAAAATCCGAAATTTTAATTTCTTGATTTACGCAAACTACTCGTAGAGACGTTTTGTTGGTACTCAAATGACAGATCTGTGATAGTAACAGAGGAAAAAGCAGTATATTAAGAAAATTTTAACTTCTTGATATACGCAAAGTACTCATAGAGACGTTTTGTTGTTACTCAAATGACAGATCTGTGATAGTAACAGAGGAAAAAGCAGAATATTCCGAAAATTTTAATTTCTTGATTTAAGCAAAGTGCTCGTAGAGACGTTTTGTTGTTACTCAAATGACAGATCTGTCATAGTAACAGAGGAAAAAGAGAAAAATTCCTAAAATTTAGATTTCTTGACTTACGCAAAGTGCTCGTAGAGACGTTTTGTTGCTACTCAAATGAAAGATCTGTGATAGTAATAGAGTAAAATGGAAAAAATTCCGAAAATTTTAATTTCTTGATTTACGCAAAGTACTCGTAGAGACGTTTTGTTGGTACTCAAATGACAGATCTGTGATAGTAACAGAGCAAACTACTCATAGAGACGTTCTGTTGGTACTCAAATGACAGATCTGTGATAGTAACAGAGGAAAAAGCAAAATATTCCGAAAATTTTAATTTCTTGATTTACGCAAAGTACTCGTAGAGACGTTTTGTTGTTACTCAAATGACAGATCTGTCATAGTAACAGAGGAAAAAGCAAAATATTCTAAAAATTTTAATTTCTTGATTTACGCAAAGTACTCGTAGAGACGTTCTGTTGCTACACAAATGAAAGATCTGTGATAGTAATAGAGTAAAATGGAAAAAATTCCGAAAATTTTGATTTTTCGATTTACGCAAAGTGCTCGTAGAGACGTTTTGTTGTTACTCAAATGACAGATCTTTCATAGTAACAGAGGAAAAAGAGAAAAATTCCTAAAATTTTGATTTCTTGACTTACGCAAAGTGCTCGTAGAGACGTTTGGTTGCTACTCAAATGAAAGATCTGTGATAGTAATAGAGTAACATGGAAAAAATTCCGAAAATTGTAATTTCTTGATTTACGCAAAGTACTCATAGAGACGTTTTGGTGGTACTCAAATGACAGATCTGTGATAGTAACAGAGGAAAAAGCAAAATATTCCGAAAATTTTAATTTCTCAATTTACGCAAAGTGCTCGTAGAGACGTTTTGTTGTTACTCAAATGACAGATCTGTGATAGTAACAGAGGAAAAAGCAAAATATTCCGAAAATTTTAATTTCTTGATATACGCAAAGTACTCGTAGAGACGTTTTGTTGGTACTCAAATGACAGATCTGTGATAGTAACAGAGCAAACTACTCATAGAGACGTTCTGTTGCTCCTCAAATGACAGATCTGTGATAGTAACAGAGGAAAAAGCAAAATATTCCGAAAATTTTAATTTCTTGATTTACGCAAAGTACTCGTAGAGACGTTTTGTTGTTAGTCAAATGACAGATCTGTGATAGTAACAGAGGAAAAAGCAAAATATTCTAAAAATTTTAATTTCTTGATTTACGCAAAGTACTCGTAGAGACGTTCTGTTGCTACACAAATGAAAGATCTGTGATAGTAATAGAGTAAAATGGAAAAATTCCGAAAATTTTGATTTTTCGATTTACGCAAAGTGCTCGTAGAGACGTTTTGTAGTTACTCAAATGACAGATCTGTCATAGTAACAGAGGAAATAGAGAAAAATTCCTAAAATTTTGATTTCTTGACTTACGCAAAGTGCTCGTAGAGACGTTTGGTTGCTACTCAAATGAAAGATCTGTGATAGTAATAGAGTAACATGGAAAAAATTCCGAAAATTTTAATTTCTTGATTTACGCAAAGTACTCATAGAGACGTTTTGGTGGTACTCAAATGACAGATCTGTGATAGTAACAGAGGAAAAAGCAAAATATTCCGAAAATTTTAATTTCTCAATTTACGCAAAGTGCTCATAGAGACGTTTTGTTGTTACTCAAATGACAGATCTGTGATAGTAACAGAGGAAAAAGCAAAATATTCCGAAAATTTTAATTTCTTGATATACGCAAAGTACTCGTAGAGACGTTTTGTTGTTACTCAAATGACAGATCTGTGATAGTAACAGATGAAAAAGCAAAATATTCCGAAAATTTTAATTTCTTGATATACGCAAAGTACTCGTAGAAACGTTTTGTTGTTACTCAAATGACAGATCTGTGATAGTAACAGAGGAAAAAGCAAAATATTCCAAAAATTTTAATTTCTTGATTTACGCAAAGTGGTCGTAGAGACGTTCTGTTGCTACTCAAATCAAAGATCCGTGATAGTAATAGAGTAAAATGGAAAAAATTCCGAAAATATTGATTTCTCGATTTACACAAAGTGCTCGTAGAGACAGACGTTTTGTTGTTACTCAAATGATAGATCTGTAATAGTAACAGAAGAAAAAGATAAAAATTTCTAAAATTTTGATTTCTTGACTTACGCTAAGTGCTACTCAAATGAAAGATCTGTGATAGTAATAGAGTAAAATGGAGAAAATTCCGAAAATTTTAATTTCTTGAATTACGCCAAGTACTCATAGAGACGTTTTGTTGGTACTCAAATGACAGATCTGTGATAGTAACAGAGGAAAAAGCAGTATATTAAGAAAATTTTAACTTCTTGATATACGCAAAGTACTCATAGAGACGTTTTGTTGTTACTCAAATGACAGATCTGTGATAGTAACAGAGGAAAAAGCAGAATATTCCGAAAATTTTAATTTCTTGATTTAAGCAAAGTGCTCGTAGAGACGTTTTGTTGTTACTCAAATGACAGATCTGTCATAGTAACAGAGGAAAAAGAGAAAAATTCCTAAAATTTTGATTTCTTGACTTACGCAAAGTGCTCGTAGAGACGTTTTGTTGCTACTCAAATGAAAGATCTGTGATAGTAATAGAGTAAAATGGAAAAAATTCCGAAAATTTTAATTTCTTGATTTACGCAAAGTACTCGTAGAGACGTTTTGTTGGTACTCAAATGACAGATCTGTGATAGTAACAGAGGAAAAAGCAAAATATTCCGAAAATTTTAATTTCTTGATTTACGCAAAGTACTCGTAGAGGCGTTTTGTTGTTACTCAAATGACAGATCTGTGATAGTAACAGAGGAAAAAGCAAAATATTCCGAAAATTTTAATTTCTCAATTTACGCAAAGTGCTCGTAGAGACGTTTTGTTATTACTCAAATGAAAGATCTGTGATAGTAATAGAGTAAAATGGAAAAAAATCCGAAAATTTTAATTTCTTGATTTACGCAAACTACTCGTAGAGACGTTTTGTTGGTACTCAAATGACAGATCTGTGATAGTAACAAAGGAAAACGCAAAATATTCCGAAAATTTTAATTTCTTGATTTACGCAAAGTACTCGTAGAGACGTTTTGTTGTTACTCAAATGACAGATCTGTGATAGTAACAGAGGAAAATACAAAATATTCCGAAAATTTTAATTTCTTGATATACGCAAAGTACTCGTAGAAACGTTTTGTTGTTACTCAAATGACAGATCTGTGATAGTAACAGAGGAAAAAGCAAAATATTCCAAAAATTTTAATTTCTTGATTTACGCAAAGTACTCGTAGAGACGTTCTGTTGCTACTCAAATGAAAGATCTGTGATAGTAATAGAGTAAAATGGAAAAAATTCCGAAAATTTTGATTTTTCGATTTACGCAAAGTGCTCGTAGAGACGTTTTGTTATTACTCAAATGACAGATCTGTGATAGTAACAGAGGAAAAAGCAGAATATTCCGAAAATTTTAATTTCTTGATTTAAGCAAAGTGCTCGTAGAGACGTTTTGTTGTTACTCAAATGATAGATCTGTCATAGTAACAGAGGAAAAAGAGAAAAATTCCTAAAATTTTGATTTCTTGACTTACGCAAAGTGCTCGTAGAGACGTTCTGTTGCTACTCAAATGAAAGATCTGTGATAGTAATAGAGTAAAATGGAAAAAATTCCGAAAATTTTAATTTCTTGATTTACGCAAAGTACTCGTAGAGACGTTTTGTTGGTACTCAAATGACAGATCTGTGATAGTAACAGAGGAAAAAGCAAAATATTCCGAAAATTTTAATTTCTTGATTTACGCAAAGTACTTGTAGAGACGTTTTGTTGTTACTCAAATGACAGATCTGTGATAGTAACAGAGGAAAATACAAAATATTCCGAAAATTTTAATTTCTTGATATACGCAAAGTACTCGTAGAAACGTTTTGTTGTTACTCAAATGACAGATCTGTGATAGTAACAGAGGAAAAAGCAGAATATTCCGAAAATTTTAATTTCTTGATTTAAGCAAAGTGCTCGTAGAGACGTTTTGTTGTTACTCAAATGACAGATCTGTCATAGTAACAGAGGAAAAAGAGAAAAATTCCTAAAATTTTGATTTCTTGACTTACGCAAAGTGCTCGTAGAGACGTTTTGTTGTTAGTCAAATGACAGATCTGTCATAGTAACAGAGGAAAAAGAGAAAAATTCCTAAAATTTTGATTTCTTGACTTACGCAAAGTGCTCGTAGAGACGTTTGGTTGCTACTCAAATGAAAGATCTGTGATAGTAATAGAGTAAAAGGAAAAAAAAACCGAAAACTTTAATTTCTTGATTTACGCAAACTACTCATCGAGACGTTTTGTTGGTACTCAAATGACAGATCTGTGATAGTAACAGAGGAAAAAGCAAAATATTCCGAAAATTTTAATTTCTTGATTTACGCAAAGTGGTCGTAGAGACATTTTGTTGCTACTCAAATGCCAGATCTGTGATAGTAACAGAAGAAAAAGCAAAATATTCCGAAAATTTTATTTTCTTGATTTACGCAAAGTACTCGTAGAGACGTTTTGTTGTTACTCAAATGACAGATCTGTGATAGTAACAGAGGAAAAAGCAAAATATTCCGAAAATTTTAATTTTCTTGATTTACGCAAAGTACTCGTAGAGACGTTTTGTTGTTACTCAAATGACAGATCTGTGATAGTAACAGAGGAAGAAGCAAAATATTCCAAAAATTTTAATTTCTTGATTTACGCAAAGTACTCGTAGAGACGTTCTGTTGCTACTCAAATGAAAGATCTATGATAGTAATAGAGTAAAATGGAAAAAATTCCGAAAATTTTGATTTTTCGATTTACGCAAAGTGCTCGTAGAGACGTTTTGTTGTTACTCAAATGACAGATCTGTCATAGTAACAGAGGAAAAAGAGAAAAATTCCTAAAATTTTGATATCTTGACTTACGCAAAGTGCTCGTAGAGACGTTTGGTTGCTACTCAAATGAAAGATCTGTGATAGTAATAGAGTAAAATGGAAAAAATTCCGAAAATTTTAATTTCTTGATTTACGCAAAGTACTCATAGAGACGTTTTGATGGTACTCAAATGACAGATCTGTGATAGTAACAGAGGAAAAAGCAAAATATTCCGAAAATTTCAATTTCTCAATTTACGCACAGTGCTCGTAGAGACGTTTTGTTGTTACTCAAATGACAGATCTGTGATAGTAACAGAGGAAAATACAAAATATTCCGAAAATTTTAATTTCTTGATATACGCAAAGTACTCGTAGAAACGTTTTGTTGTTACTCAAATGACAGATCTGTGATAGTAACAGAGGAAAAGGCAAAATATTCCAAAAATTTTAATTTCTTGATTTACGCAAAGTACTCGTAGAGACGTTCTGTTGCTACTCAAATGAAAGATCTGTGATAGTAATAGAGTAAAATGGAAAAAATTCCGAAAATTTTGATTTTTCGATTTACGCAAAGTGCTCGTAGAGACGTTTTGTTATTACTCAAATGACAGATCTGTGATAGTAACAGAGGAAAAAGCAGAATATTCCGAAAATTTTAATTTCTTGATTTAAGCAAAGTGCTCGTAGAGACGTTTTGTTGTTACTCAAATGATAGATCTGTCATAGTAACAGAGGAAAAAGAGAAAAATTCCTAAAATTTTGATTTCTTGACTTACGCAAAGTGCTCGTAGAGACGTTCTGTTGCTACTCAAATGAAAGATCTGTGATAGTAATAGAGTAAAATGGAAAAAATTCCGAAAATTTTAATTTCTTGATTTACGCAAAGTACTCGTAGAGTACGCAAAATATTCCGAAAATTTTAATTTCTTGATTTACGCAAAGTACTCGTAGAGACGTTTTGTTGTTACTCAAATGACAGATCTGTGATAGTAACAGAGGAAAATACAAAATATTCCGAAAATTTTAATTTCTTGATATACGCAAAGTACTCGTAGAAACGTTTTGTTGTTACTCAAATGACAGATCTGTGATAGTAACAGAGGAAAAAGCAGAATATTCCGAAAATTTTAATTTCTTGATTTAAGCAAAGTGCTCGTAGAGACGTTTTGTTGTTACTCAAATGACAGATCTGTCATAGTAACAGAGGAAAAAGAGAAAAATTCCTAAAATTTTGATTTCTTGACTTACGCAAAGTGCTCGTAGAGACGTTTTGTTGTTACTCAAATGACAGATCTGTCATAGTAACAGAGGAAAAAGAGAAAAATTCCTAAAATTTTGATTTCTTGACTTACGCAAAGTGCTCGTAGAGACGTTTGGTTGCTACTCAAATGAAAGATCTGTGATAGTAATAGAGTAAAATGGAAAAAAAATCCGAAAATTTTAATTTCTTGATTTACGCAAACTACTCATCGAGACGTTTTGTTGGTACTCAAATGACAGATCTGTGATAGTAACAGAGGAAAAAGGAAAATATTCCGAAAATTTTAATTTCTTGATTTACGCAAAGTGGTCGTAGAGACATTTTGTTGCTACTCAAATGCCAGATCTGTGATAGTAACAGAAGAAAAAGCAAAATATTCCGAAAATTTTATTTTCTTGATTTACGCAAAGTACTCGTAGAGACGTTTTGTTGTTACTCAAATGACAGATCTGTGATAGTAACAGAGGAAAAAGCAAAATATTCCGAAAATTTTAATTTTCTTGATTTACGCAAAGTACTCGTAGAGACGTTTTGTTGTTACTCAAATGACAGATCTGTGATAGTAACAGAGGAAGAAGCAAAATATTCCAAAAATTTTAATTTCTTGATTTACGCAAAGTACTCGTAGAGACGTTCTGTTGCTACTCAAATGAAAGATCTATGATAGTAATAGAGTAAAATGGAAAAAATTCCGAAAATTTTGATTTTTCGATTTACGCAAAGTGCTCGTAGAGACGTTTTGTTGTTACTCAAATGACAGATCTGTCATAGTAACAGAGGAAAAAGAGAAAAATTCCTAAAATTTTGATATCTTGACTTACGCAAAGTGCTCGTAGAGACGTTTGGTTGCTACTCAAATGAAAGATCTGTGATAGTAATAGAGTAAATTGGAAAAAATTCCGAAAATTTTAATTTCTTGATTTACGCAAAGTACTCATAGAGACGTTTTGATGGTACTCAAATGACAGATCTGTGATAGTAACAGAGGAAAAAGCAAAATATTCCGAAAATTTCAATTTCTCAATTTACGCACAGTGCTCGTAGAGACGTTTTGTTGTTACTCAAATGACAGATCTGTGATAGTAACAGAGGAAAATACAAAATATTCCGAAAATTTTAATTTCTTGATATACGCAAAGTACTCGTAGAAACGTTTTGTTGTTACTCAAATGACAGATCTGTGATAGTAACAGAGGAAAAGGCAAAATATTCCAAAAATTTTAATTTCTTGATTTACGCAAAGTACTCGTAGAGACGTTCTGTTGCTACTCAAATGAAAGATCTGTGATAGTAATAGAGTAAAATGGAAAAAATTCCGAAAATTTTGATTTTTCGATTTACGCAAAGTGCTCGTAAAGACGTTTTGTTGTTACTCAAATGACAGATCTGTCATAGTAACAGAGGAAAAAGAGCAAAATTCCTAAAATTTTGATTTCTTGACTTACGCAAAGTGCTCGTAGAGACGTTTGGTTGCTACTCAAATGAAAGATCTGTGATAGTAATAGAGTAAAATGGAAAAAATTCCGAAAATTTTAATTTCTTGATTTACGCAAAGTACTCATAGAGACGTTTTGGTGGTACTCAAATGACAGATCTGTGATAGTAACAGAGGAAAAAGCAAAATATTCCGAAAATTTTAATTTCTCAATTTACGCAAAGTGCTCGTAGAGACGTTTTGTTGTTACTCAAATGACAGATCTGTGATAGTAACAGAGGAAAAAGCAAAATATTCCGAAAATTTTAATTGCTTGATATACGCAAAGTACTCGTAGAGACGTTTTGTTGTTACTCAAATGACAGATCTGTGATAGTAACAGAGGAAAAAGCAAAATATTCCGAAAATTTTAATTTCTTGATATACGCAAAGTACTCGTAGAAACGTTTTGTTGTTACTCAAATGACAGGTCTGTGATAGTAACAGAGGAAAAAGCAAAATATTCCAAAAATTTTAATTTCTTGATTTACGCAAAGTGGTCGTAGAGACGTTCTGTTGCTACTCAAATCAAAGATCCGTGATAGTAATAGAGTAAAATGGAAAAAATACTGAAAATATTGATTTCTCGATTTACACAAAGTGCTCGTAGAGACAGACGTTTTGTTGTTACTGAAATGATAGATCTGTAATATTAACA
Source organism: Geotrupes spiniger (assembly GCA_959613385.1). NCBI lineage: Eukaryota > Metazoa > Arthropoda > Insecta > Coleoptera > Geotrupidae > Geotrupes > Geotrupes spiniger. The sequence goes on from CAUIJQ010000006.1 coordinate 1,146,506, forward strand.
GAAGAAAAAGATAAAAATTCCTAAAATTTTGATTTCTTGACTTACGCAAAGTGCTCGTAGAGACGTTTTGTTGCTACTCAAATGACAGATCTGTGATAGTAACAGAGGAAAATACAAAATATTCCGAAAATTTTAATTTCTTGATATACGCAAAGTACTCGTAGAAACGTTTTGTTGTTACTCAAATGACAGATCTGTCATAGTAACAGAGGAAAAAGAGAAAAATTCCTAAAATTTTGATTTCTTGACTTACGCAAAGTGCTCGTAGAGACGTTTTGTTGCTACTCAAATGAAAGATCTGTGATAGTAATAGAGTAAAATGGAAAAAATTCCGAAAATTTTAATTTCTTGATTTACGCAAAGTACTCGTAGAGACGTTTTGTTGGTACTCAAATGACAGATCTGTGATAGTAACAGAGGAAAAAGCAAAATATTCCGAAAATTTTAATTTCTTGATTTACGCAAAGTACTCGTAGAGGCGTTTTGTTGTTACTCAAATGACAGATCTGTGATAGTAACAGAGGAAAAAGCAAAATATTCCGAAAATTTTAATTTCTCAATTTACCCAAAGTGCTCGTAGAGACGTTTTGTTGTTACTCAAATGAAAGATCTGTGATAGTAATAGAGTAAAATGGAAAAAAATCCGAAATTTTAATTTCTTGATTTACGCAAACTACTCGTAGAGACGTTTTGTTGGTACTCAAATGACAGATCTGTGATAGTAACAAAGGAAAACGCAAAATATTCCGAAAATTTTAATTTCTTGATTTACGCAAAGTACTCGTAGAGACGTTTTGTTGTTACTCAAATGACAGATCTGTGATAGTAACAGAGGAAAATACAAAATATTCCGAAAATTTTAATTTCTTGATATACGCAAAGTACTCGTAGAAACGTTTTGTTGTTACTCAAATGACAGATCTGTGATAGTAACAGAGGAAAAAGCAAAATATTCCAAAAATTTTAATTTCTTGATTTACGCAAAGTACTCGTAGAGACGTTCTGTTGCTACTCAAATGAAAGATCTGTGATAGTAATAGAGTAAAATGGAAAAAATTCCGAAAATTTTGATTTTTCGATTTACGCAAAGTGCTCGTAGAGACGTTTTGTTGTTACTCAAATGACAAATCTGTCATAGTAACAGAGGAAAAAGAGAAAAATTCCGAAAATTTTAATTTCTTGAATTACGCAAAGTACTCATAGAGACGTTTTGTTGGTACTCAAATGACAGATCTGTGATAGTAACAGAGGAAAAAGCAGTATATTAAGAAAATTTTAACTTCTTGATATACGCAAAGTACTCATAGAGACGTTTTGTTGTTACTCAAATGACAGATCTGTGATAGTAACAGAGGAAAAAGCAGAATATTCCGAAAATTTTAATTTCTTGATTTAAGCAAAGTGCTCGTAGAGACGTTTTGTTGTTACTCAAATGACAGATCTGTCATAGTAACAGAGGAAAAAGAGAAAAATTCCTAAAATTTTGATTTCTTGACTTACGCAAAGTGCTCGTAGAGACGTTTTGTTGCTACTCAAATGAAAGATCTGTGATAGTAACAGAGGAAAAAGCAAAATATTCCGAAAATTTTAATTTCTTGATTTACGCAAAGTACTCGTAGAGGCGTTTTGTTGTTACTCAAATGACAGATCTGTGATAGTAACAGAGGAAAAAGCAAAATATTCCGAAAATTTTAATTTCCCAATTTACGCAAAGTGCTCGTAGAGACTTTTTGTTGTTACTCAAATGAAAGATCTGTGATAGTAATAGAGTAAAATGGAAAAAAATCCGAAAATTTTAATTTCTTGATTTACGCAAACTACTCGTAGAGACGTTTTGTTGGTACTCAAATGACAGATCTGTGATAGTAACAGAGGAAAAAGCAAAATATTCCGAAAATTTTAATTTCTTGATTTACGCAAAGTACTCGTAGAGGCGTTTTGTTGTTACTCAAATGACAGATCTGTGATAGTAACAGAGGAAAAAGCAAAATATTCCGAAAATTTTAATTTCTCAATTTACGCAAAGTGCTCGTAGAGACGTTTTGTTGTTACTCAAATGAAAGATCTGTGATAGTAATAGAGTAAAATGGAAAAAAATCCGAAAATTTTAATTTCTTGATTTACGCAAACTACTCGTAGAGACGTTTTGTTGGTACTCAAATGACAGATCTGTGATAGTAACAAAGGAAAACGCAAAATATTCCGAAAATTTTAATTTCTTGATTTACGCATAGTACTCGTAGAGACGTTTTGTTGTTACTCAAATGACAGATCTGTGATAGTAACAGAGGAAAATACAAAATATTCCGAAAATTTTAATTTCTTGATATACGCAAAGTACTCGTAGAAACGTTTTGTTGTTACTCAAATGACAGATCTGTGATAGTAACAGAGGAAAAAGCAAAATATTCCAAAAATTTTAATTTCTTGATTTACGAAAAGTACTCGTAGAGACGTTCTGTTGCTACTCAAATGAAAGATCTGTGATAGTAATAGAGTAAAATGGAAAAAATTCCGAAAATTTTGATTTTTCGATTTACGCAAAGTGCTCGTAGAGACGTTTTGTTGTTACTCAAATGACAAATCTGTCATAGTAACAGAGGAAAAAGAGAAAAATTCCGAAAATTTTAATTTCTTGAATTACGCAAAGTACTCATAGAGACGTTTTGTTGGTACTCAAATGACAGATCTGTGATAGTAACAGAGGAAAAAGCAGTATATTAAGAAAATTTTAACTTCTTGATATACGCAAAGTACTCATAGAGACGTTTTGTTGTTACTCAAATGACAGATCTGTGATAGTAACAGAGGAAAAAGCAGAATATTCCGAAAATTTTAATTTCTTGATTTAAGCAAAGTGCTCGTAGAGACGTTTTGTTGTTACTCAAATGACAGATCTGTCATAGTAACAGAGGAAAAAGAGAAAAATTCCTAAAATTTTGATTTCTTGACTTACGCAAAGTGCTCGTAGAGACGTTTTGTTGCTACTCAAATGAAAGATCTGTGATAGTAACAGAGGAAAAAGCAAAATATTCCGAAAATTTTAATTTCTTGATTTACGCAAAGTACTCGTAGAGGCGTTTTGTTGTTACTCAAATGACAGATCTGTGATAGTAACAGAGGAAAAAGCAAAATATTCCGAAAATTTTAATTTCTCAATTTACGCAAAGTGCTCGTAGAGACTTTTTGTTGTTACTCAAATGAAAGATCTGTGATAGTAATAGAGTAAAATGGAAAAAAATCCGAAAATTTTAATTTCTTGATTTACGCAAACTACTCGTAGAGACGTTTTGTTGGTACTCAAATGACAGATCTGTGATAGTAACAGAGGAAAAAGCAAAATATTCCGAAAATTTTAATTTCTTGATTTACGCAAAGTACTCGTAGAGGCGTTTTGTTGTTACTCAAATGACAGATCTGTGATAGTAACAGAGGAAAAAGCAAAATATTCCGAAAATTTTAATTTCTCAATTTACGCAAAGTGCTCGTAGAGACGTTTTGTTGTTACTCAAATGAAAGATCTGTGATAGTAATAGAGTAAAATGGAAAAAAATCCGAAAATTTTAATTTCTTGATTTACGCAAACTACTCGTAGAGACGTTTTGTTGGTACTCAAATGACAGATCTGTGATAGTAACAAAGGAAAACGCAAAATATTCCGAAAATTTTAATTTCTTGATTTACGCATAGTACTCGTAGAGACGTTTTGTTGTTACTCAAATGACAGATCTGTGATAGTAACAGAGGAAAATACAAAATATTCCGAAAATTTTAATTTCTTGATATACGCAAAGTACTCGTAGAAACGTTTTGTTGTTACTCAAATGACAGATCTGTGATAGTAACAGAGGAAAAAGCAAAATATTCCAAAAATTTTAATTTCTTGATTTACGAAAAGTACTCGTAGAGACGTTCTGTTGCTACTCAAATGAAAGATCTGTGATAGTAATAGAGTAAAATGGAAAAAATTCCGAAAATTTTAATTTCTTGATTTACGCAAAGTACTCGTAGAGACGTTTTGTTGGTACTCAAATGACAGATCTGTGATAGTAACAGAGGAAAAAGCAAAATATTCCGAAAATTTTAATTTCTTGATTTACGCAAAGTACTCGTAGAGGCGTTTTGTTGTTACTCAAATGACAGATCTGTGATAGTAACAGAGGAAAAAGCAAAATATTCCGAAAATTTTAATTTCTCAATTTACGCAAAGTGCTCGTAGAGACGTTTTGTTGTTACTCAAATGAAAGATCTGTGATAGTAATAGAGTAAAATGGAAAAAAATCCGAAAATTTTAATTTCTTGATTTACGCAAACTACTCGTAGAGACGTTTTGTTGGTACTCAAATGACAGATCTGTGATAGTAACAAAGGAAAACGCAAAATATTCCGAAAATTTTAATTTCTTGATTTACGCAAAGTACTCGTAGAGACGTTTTGTTGTTACTCAAATGACAGATCTGTGATAGTAACAGAGGAAAATACAAAATATACCGAAAATTTTAATTTCTTGATATACGCAAAGTACTCGTAGAAACGTTTTGTTGTTACTCAAATGACAGATCTGTGATAGTAACAGAGGAAAAAGCAAAATATTCCAAAAATTTTAATTTCTTGATTTACGAAAAGTACTCGTAGAGACGTTCTGTTGCTACTCAAATGAAAGATCTGTGATAGTAATAGAGTAAAATGGAAAAAATTCCGAAAATTTTGATTTTTCGATTTACGCAAAGTGCTCGTAGAGACGTTTTGTTGTTACTCAAATGACAGATCTGTCATAGTAACAGAGGAAAAAGAGAAAAATTCCTAAAATTTTGATTTCTTGACTTACGCAAAGTGCTCGTAGAGACGTTTGGTTGCTACTCAAATGAAAGATCTGTGATAGTAATAGAGTAAAATGGAAAAAAATCCGAAAATTTTAATTTCTTGATTTACGCAAACTACTCATCGAGACGTTTTGTTGGTACTCAAATGACAGATCTGTGATAGTAACAGAGGAAAAAGCAAAATATTCCGAAAATTTTAATTTCTTGATTTACGCAAAGTGGTCGTAGAGACATTTTGTTGCTACTCAAATGCCAGATCTGTGATAGTAACAGAAGAAAAAGCAAAATATTCCGAAAATTTTATTTTCTTGATTTACGCAAAGTACTCGTAGAGACGTTTTGTTGTTACTCAAAAGACAGATCTGTGATAGTAACAGAGGAAAAAGCAAAATATTCCAAAAATTTTAATTTCTTGATTTACGCGAAGTACTCGTAGAGACGTTATGTTGCTACGCAAATGAAAGATCTGTGATAGTAATAGAGTAAAATGGAAAAAATTCCGAAAATTTTGATTTTTCGATTTACGCAAAGTGCTCGTAGAGACGTTTTGTTGTTACTCAAATGACAGATCTGTCATAGTAACAGAGGAAAAAGAGAAAAATTCCTAAAATTTTGATTTCTTGACTTACGCAAAGTGCTCGTAGAGACGTTTGGTTGCTACTCAAATGAAAGATCTGTGATAGTAATAGAGTAAAATGGAAAAAATTCCGAAAATTTTAATTTCTTGATTTACGCAAAGTACTCATAGAGACGTTTTGATGGTACTCAAATGACAGATCTGTGATAGTAACAGAGGAAAAAGCAAAATATTCCGAAAATTTCAATTTCTCAATTTACGCACAGTGCTCGTAGAGACGTTTTGTTGTTACTCAAATGAAAGATCTGTGATAGTAATAGAGTAAAATGGAAAAAAATCCGAAAATTTTAATTTCTTGATTTACGCAAACTACTCGTAGAGACGTTTTGTTGGTACTCAAATGACAGATCTGTGATAGTAACAGAGGAAAATACAAAATATTCCGAAAATTTTAATTTCTTGATATACGCAAAGTACTCGTAGAAACGTTTTGTTGTTACTCAAATGACAGATCTGTGATAGTAACAGAGGAAAAGGCAAAATATTCCAAAAATTTTAATTTCTTGATTTACGCAAAGTACTCGTAGAGACGTTCTGTTGCTACTCAAATGAAAGATCTGTGATAGTAATAGAGTAAAATGGAAAAAATTACGAAAATTTTGATTTTTCGATTTACGCAAAGTGCTCGTAGAGACGTTTTGTTGTTACTCAAATGACAGATCTGTCATAGTAACAGAGGAAAAAGAGAAAAAATCCTAAAATTTTGATTTCTTGACTTACGCAAAGTGCTCGTAGAGACGTTTGGTTGCTACTCAAATGAAAGATCTGTGATAGTAACAGAGGAAAAAGCAAAATATTCCGAAAATTTTAATTTCTTGATTTACGCAAAGTACTCGTCGAGGCGTTTTGTTGTTACTCAAATGACAGATCTGTGATAGTAACAGAGGAAAAAGCAAAATATTCCGACAATTTTAATTTCTTGATTTACGCAAAGTACTCGTAGAGGCGTTTTGTTGTTACTCAAATGACAGATCTGTGATAGTAACAGAGGAAAAAGCAAAATATTCCGAAAATTTTAATTTCTCAATTTACGCAAAGTGCTCGTAGAGACGTTTTGTTGTTACTCAAATGACAGATCTGTCATAGTAACAGAGGAAAAAGCAAAATATTCCAAAAATTTTAATTTCTTGATTTACGCAAAGTACTCGTAGAGACGTTCTGTTGCTACTCAAATGAAAGATCTGTGATAGTAATAGAGTAAAATGGAAAAAATTCCGAAAATTTTGATTTTTCGATTTACGCAAAGTGCTCGTAGAGACGTTTTGTTGTTACTCAAATGACAGATCTGTCATAGTAACAGAGGAAAAAGAGAAAAATTCCTAAAATTTTGATTTCTTGACTTACGCAAAGTGCTCGTAGAGACGTTTGGTTGCTACTCAAATGAAAGATCTGTGATAGTAATAGAGTAAAATGGAAAAAATTCCGAAAATTTTAATTTCTTGATTTACGCAAACTACTCGTAGAGACGTTTTGTTGGTACTCAAATGACAGATCTGTGATAGTAACAGAGGAAAAAGCAAAATATTCCGAAAATTTTAATTTCTTGATTTACGCAAAGTACTCGTAGAGGCGTTTTGTTGTTACTCAAATGACAGATCTGTGATAGTAACAGAGGAAAAAGCAAAATATTCCGAAAATTTTAATTTCCCAATTTACGCAAAGTGCTCGTAGAGACTTTTTGTTGTTACTCAAATGAAAGATCTGTGATAGTAATAGAGTAAAATGGAAAAAAATCCGAAAATTTTAATTTCTTGATTTACGCAAACTACTCGTAGAGACGTTTTGTTGGTACTCAAATGACAGATCTGTGATAGTAACAGAGGAAAAAGCAAAATATTCCGAAAATTTTAATTTCTTGATTTACGCAAAGTACTCGTAGAGGCGTTTTGTTGTTACTCAAATGACAGATCTGTGATAGTAACAGAGGAAAAAGCAAAATATTCCGAAAATTTTAATTTCTCAATTTACGCAAAGTGCTCGTAGAGACGTTTTGTTGTTACTCAAATGAAAGATCTGTGATAGTAATAGAGTAAAATGGAAAAAAATCCGAAAATTTTAATTTCTTGATTTACGCAAACTACTCGTAGAGACGTTTTGTTGGTACTCAAATGACAGATCTGTGATAGTAACAAAGGAAAACGCAAAATATTCCGAAAATTTTAATTTCTTGATTTACGCATAGTACTCGTAGAGACGTTTTGTTGTTACTCAAATGACAGATCTGTGATAGTAACAGAGGAAAATACAAAATATTCCGAAAATTTTAATTTCTTGATATACGCAAAGTACTCGTAGAAACGTTTTGTTGTTACTCAAATGACAGATCTGTGATAGTAACAGAGGAAAAAGCAAAATATTCCAAAAATTTTAATTTCTTGATTTACGAAAAGTACTCGTAGAGACGTTCTGTTGCTACTCAAATGAAAGATCTGTGATAGTAATAGAGTAAAATGGAAAAAATTCCGAAAATTTTGATTTTTCGATTTACGCAAAGTGCTCGTAGAGACGTTTTGTTGTTACTCAAATGACAAATCTGTCATAGTAACAGAGGAAAAAGAGAAAAATTCCGAAAATTTTAATTTCTTGAATTACGCAAAGTACTCATAGAGACGTTTTGTTGGTACTCAAATGACAGATCTGTGATAGTAACAGAGGAAAAAGCAGTATATTAAGAAAATTTTAACTTCTTGATATACGCAAAGTACTCATAGAGACGTTTTGTTGTTACTCAAATGACAGATCTGTGATAGTAACAGAGGAAAAAGCAGAATATTCCGAAAATTTTAATTTCTTGATTTAAGCAAAGTGCTCGTAGAGACGTTTTGTTGTTACTCAAATGACAGATCTGTCATAGTAACAGAGGAAAAAGAGAAAAATTCCTAAAATTTTGATTTCTTGACTTACGCAAAGTGCTCGTAGAGACGTTTTGTTGCTACTCAAATGAAAGATCTGTGATAGTAACAGAGGAAAAAGCAAAATATTCCGAAAATTTTAATTTCTTGATTTACGCAAAGTACTCGTAGAGGCGTTTTGTTGTTACTCAAATGACAGATCTGTGATAGTAACAGAGGAAAAAGCAAAATATTCCGAAAATTTTAATTTCTCAATTTACGCAAAGTGCTCGTAGAGACTTTTTGTTGTTACTCAAATGAAAGATCTGTGATAGTAATAGAGTAAAATGGAAAAAAATCCGAAAATTTTAATTTCTTGATTTACGCAAACTACTCGTAGAGACGTTTTGTTGGTACTCAAATGACAGATCTGTGATAGTAACAGAGGAAAAAGCAAAATATTCCGAAAATTTTAATTTCTTGATTTACGCAAAGTACTCGTAGAGGCGTTTTGTTGTTACTCAAATGACAGATCTGTGATAGTAACAGAGGAAAAAGCAAAATATTCCGAAAATTTTAATTTCTCAATTTACGCAAAGTGCTCGTAGAGACGTTTTGTTGTTACTCAAATGAAAGATCTGTGATAGTAATAGAGTAAAATGGAAAAAAATCCGAAAATTTTAATTTCTTGATTTACGCAAACTACTCGTAGAGACGTTTTGTTGGTACTCAAATGACAGATCTGTGATAGTAACAAAGGAAAACGCAAAATATTCCGAAAATTTTAATTTCTTGATTTACGCATAGTACTCGTAGAGACGTTTTGTTGTTACTCAAATGACAGATCTGTGATAGTAACAGAGGAAAATACAAAATATTCCGAAAATTTTAATTTCTTGATATACGCAAAGTACTCGTAGAAACGTTTTGTTGTTACTCAAATGACAGATCTGTGATAGTAACAGAGGAAAAAGCAAAATATTCCAAAAATTTTAATTTCTTGATTTACGAAAAGTACTCGTAGAGACGTTCTGTTGCTACTCAAATGAAAGATCTGTGATAGTAATAGAGTAAAATGGAAAAAATTCCGAAAATTTTAATTTCTTGATTTACGCAAAGTACTCGTAGAGACGTTTTGTTGGTACTCAAATGACAGATCTGTGATAGTAACAGAGGAAAAAGCAAAATATTCCGAAAATTTTAATTTCTTGATTTACGCAAAGTACTCGTAGAGGCGTTTTGTTGTTACTCAAATGACAGATCTGTGATAGTAACAGAGGAAAAAGCAAAATATTCCGAAAATTTTAATTTCTCAATTTACGCAAAGTGCTCGTAGAGACGTTTTGTTGTTACTCAAATGAAAGATCTGTGATAGTAATAGAGTAAAATGGAAAAAAATCCGAAAATTTTAATTTCTTGATTTACGCAAACTACTCGTAGAGACGTTTTGTTGGTACTCAAATGACAGATCTGTGATAGTAACAAAGGAAAACGCAAAATATTCCGAAAATTTTAATTTCTTGATTTACGCAAAGTACTCGTAGAGACGTTTTGTTGTTACTCAAATGACAGATCTGTGATAGTAACAGAGGAAAATACAAAATATACCGAAAATTTTAATTTCTTGATATACGCAAAGTACTCGTAGAAACGTTTTGTTGTTACTCAAATGACAGATCTGTGATAGTAACAGAGGAAAAAGCAAAATATTCCAAAAATTTTAATTTCTTGATTTACGAAAAGTACTCGTAGAGACGTTCTGTTGCTACTCAAATGAAAGATCTGTGATAGTAATAGAGTAAAATGGAAAAAATTCCGAAAATTTTGATTTTTCGATTTACGCAAAGTGCTCGTAGAGACGTTTTGTTGTTACTCAAATGACAGATCTGTCATAGTAACAGAGGAAAAAGAGAAAAATTCCTAAAATTTTGATTTCTTGACTTACGCAAAGTGCTCGTAGAGACGTTTGGTTGCTACTCAAATGAAAGATCTGTGATAGTAATAGAGTAAAATGGAAAAAAATCCGAAAATTTTAATTTCTTGATTTACGCAAACTACTCATCGAGACGTTTTGTTGGTACTCAAATGACAGATCTGTGATAGTAACAGAGGAAAAAGCAAAATATTCCGAAAATTTTAATTTCTTGATTTACGCAAAGTGGTCGTAGAGACATTTTGTTGCTACTCAAATGCCAGATCTGTGATAGTAACAGAAGAAAAAGCAAAATATTCCGAAAATTTTATTTTCTTGATTTACGCAAAGTACTCGTAGAGACGTTTTGTTGTTACTCAAAAGACAGATCTGTGATAGTAACAGAGGAAAAAGCAAAATATTCCAAAAATTTTAATTTCTTGATTTACGCGAAGTACTCGTAGAGACGTTATGTTGCTACGCAAATGAAAGATCTGTGATAGTAATAGAGTAAAATGGAAAAAATTCCGAAAATTTTGATTTTTCGATTTACGCAAAGTGCTCGTAGAGACGTTTTGTTGTTACTCAAATGACAGATCTGTCATAGTAACAGAGGAAAAAGAGAAAAATTCCTAAAATTTTGATTTCTTGACTTACGCAAAGTGCTCGTAGAGACGTTTGGTTGCTACTCAAATGAAAGATCTGTGATAGTAATAGAGTAAAATGGAAAAAATTCCGAAAATTTTAATTTCTTGATTTACGCAAAGTACTCATAGAGACGTTTTGATGGTACTCAAATGACAGATCTGTGATAGTAACAGAGGAAAAAGCAAAATATTCCGAAAATTTCAATTTCTCAATTTACGCACAGTGCTCGTAGAGACGTTTTGTTGTTACTCAAATGAAAGATCTGTGATAGTAATAGAGTAAAATGGAAAAAAATCCGAAAATTTTAATTTCTTGATTTACGCAAACTACTCGTAGAGACGTTTTGTTGGTACTCAAATGACAGATCTGTGATAGTAACAGAGGAAAATACAAAATATTCCGAAAATTTTAATTTCTTGATATACGCAAAGTACTCGTAGAAACGTTTTGTTGTTACTCAAATGACAGATCTGTGATAGTAACAGAGGAAAAGGCAAAATATTCCAAAAATTTTAATTTCTTGATTTACGCAAAGTACTCGTAGAGACGTTCTGTTGCTACTCAAATGAAAGATCTGTGATAGTAATAGAGTAAAATGGAAAAAATTACGAAAATTTTGATTTTTCGATTTACGCAAAGTGCTCGTAGAGACGTTTTGTTGTTACTCAAATGACAGATCTGTCATAGTAACAGAGGAAAAAGAGAAAAAATCCTAAAATTTTGATTTCTTGACTTACGCAAAGTGCTCGTAGAGACGTTTGGTTGCTACTCAAATGAAAGATCTGTGATAGTAACAGAGGAAAAAGCAAAATATTCCGAAAATTTTAATTTCTTGATTTACGCAAAGTACTCGTCGAGGCGTTTTGTTGTTACTCAAATGACAGATCTGTGATAGTAACAGAGGAAAAAGCAAAATATTCCGACAATTTTAATTTCTTGATTTACGCAAAGTACTCGTAGAGGCGTTTTGTTGTTACTCAAATGACAGATCTGTGATAGTAACAGAGGAAAAAGCAAAATATTCCGAAAATTTTAATTTCTCAATTTACGCAAAGTGCTCGTAGAGACGTTTTGTTGTTACTCAAATGACAGATCTGTCATAGTAACAGAGGAAAAAGCAAAATATTCCAAAAATTTTAATTTCTTGATTTACGCAAAGTACTCGTAGAGACGTTCTGTTGCTACTCAAATGAAAGATCTGTGATAGTAATAGAGTAAAATGGAAAAAATTCCGAAAATTTTGATTTTTCGATTTACGCAAAGTGCTCGTAGAGACGTTTTGTTGTTACTCAAATGACAGATCTGTCATAGTAACAGAGGAAAAAGAGAAAAATTCCTAAAATTTTGATTTCTTGACTTACGCAAAGTGCTCGTAGAGACGTTTGGTTGCTACTCAAATGAAAGATCTGTGATAGTAATAGAGTAAAATGGAAAAAATTCCGAAAATTTTAATTTCTTGATTTACGCAAAGTACTCATAGAGACGTTTTGATGGTACTCAAATGACAGATCTGTGATAGTAACAGAGGAAAAAGCAAAATATTCCGAAAATTTCAATTTCTCAATTTACGCACAGTGCTCGTAGAGACGTTTTGTTGTTACTCAAATGACAGATCTGTGATAGTAACAGAGGAAAATACAAAATATTCCGAAAATTTTAATTTCTTGATATACGCAAAGTACTCGTAGAAACGTTTTGTTGTTACTCAAATGACAGATCTGTGATAGTAACAGAGGAAAAGGCAAAATATTCCAAAAATTTTAATTTCTTGATTTACGCAAAATACTCGTAGAGACGTTCTGTTGCTACTCAAATGAAAGATCTGTGATAGTAATAGAGTAAAATGGAAAAAATTCCGAAAATTTTGATTTTTCGATTTACGCAAAGTGCTCGTAGAGACGTTTTGTTGTTACTCAAATGACAGATCTGTCATAGTAACAGAGGAAAAAGAGAAAAATTCCTAAAATTTTGATTTCTTGACTTACGCAAAGTGCTCGTAGAGACGTTTGGTTGCTACTCAAATGACAGATCTGTGATAGTAACAGAGGAAAAGGCAAAATATTCCAAAAATTTTAATTTCTTGATTTACGCAAAGTACTCGTAGAGACGTTCTGTTGCTACTCAAATGAAAGATCTGTGATAGTAATAGAGTAAAATGGAAAAAATTCCGAAAATTTTGATTTTTCGATTTACGCAAAGTGCTCGTAGAGACGTTTTGTTGTTACTCAAATGACAGATCTGTCATAGTAACAGAGGAAAAAGAGAAAAATTCCGAAAATTTTAATTTCTTGAATTACGCAAAGTGCTCGTAGAGACGTTTGGTTGCTACTCAAATGAAAGATCTGTGATAGTAATAGAGTAAAATGGAAAAAATTCCGAAAATTTTAATTTCTTGATTTACGCAAAGTACTCATAGAGACGTTTTGATGGTACTCAAATGACAGATCTGTGATAGTAACAGAGGAAAAAGCAAAATATTCCGAAAATTTCAATTTCTCAATTTACGCACAGTGCTCGTAGAGACGTTTTGTTGTTACTCAAATGAAAGATCTGTGATAGTAATAGAGTAAAATGGAAAAAAATCCGAAAATTTTAATTTCTTGATTTACGCAAACTACTCGTAGAGACGTTTTGTTGGTACTCAAATGACAGATCTGTGATAGTAACAGAGGAAAATACAAAATATTCCGAAAATTTTAATTTCTTGATATACGCAAAGTACTCGTAGAAACGTTTTGTTGTTACTCAAATGACAGATCTGTGATAGTAACAGAGGAAAAGGCAAAATATTCCAAAAATTTTAATTTCTTGATTTACGCAAAGTACTCGTAGAGACGTTCTGTTGCTACTCAAATGAAAGATCTGTGATAGTAATAGAGTAAAATGGAAAAAATTACGAAAATTTTGATTTTTCGATTTACGCAAAGTGCTCGTAGAGACGTTTTGTTGTTACTCAAATGACAGATCTGTCATAGTAACAGAGGAAAAAGAGAAAAAATCCTAAAATTTTGATTTCTTGACTTACGCAAAGTGCTCGTAGAGACGTTTGGTTGCTACTCAAATGAAAGATCTGTGATAGTAACAGAGGAAAAAGCAAAATATTCCGAAAATTTTAATTTCTTGATTTACGCAAAGTACTCGTCGAGGCGTTTTGTTGTTACTCAAATGACAGATCTGTGATAGTAACAGAGGAAAAAGCAAAATATTCCGACAATTTTAATTTCTTGATTTACGCAAAGTACTCGTAGAGGCGTTTTGTTGTTACTCAAATGACAGATCTGTGATAGTAACAGAGGAAAAAGCAAAATATTCCGAAAATTTTAATTTCTCAATTTACGCAAAGTGCTCGTAGAGACGTTTTGTTGTTACTCAAATGACAGATCTGTCATAGTAACAGAGGAAAAAGCAAAATATTCCAAAAATTTTAATTTCTTGATTTACGCAAAGTACTCGTAGAGACGTTCTGTTGCTACTCAAATGAAAGATCTGTGATAGTAATAGAGTAAAATGGAAAAAATTCCGAAAATTTTGATTTTTCGATTTACGCAAAGTGCTCGTAGAGACGTTTTGTTGTTACTCAAATGACAGATCTGTCATAGTAACAGAGGAAAAAGAGAAAAATTCCTAAAATTTTGATTTCTTGACTTACGCAAAGTGCTCGTAGAGACGTTTGGTTGCTACTCAAATGAAAGATCTGTGATAGTAATAGAGTAAAATGGAAAAAATTCCGAAAATTTTAATTTCTTGATTTACGCAAAGTACTCATAGAGACGTTTTGATGGTACTCAAATGACAGATCTGTGATAGTAACAGAGGAAAAAGCAAAATATTCCGAAAATTTCAATTTCTCAATTTACGCACAGTGCTCGTAGAGACGTTTTGTTGTTACTCAAATGACAGATCTGTGATAGTAACAGAGGAAAATACAAAATATTCCGAAAATTTTAATTTCTTGATATACGCAAAGTACTCGTAGAAACGTTTTGTTGTTACTCAAATGACAGATCTGTGATAGTAACAGAGGAAAAGGCAAAATATTCCAAAAATTTTAATTTCTTGATTTACGCAAAATACTCGTAGAGACGTTCTGTTGCTACTCAAATGAAAGATCTGTGATAGTAATAGAGTAAAATGGAAAAAATTCCGAAAATTTTGATTTTTCGATTTACGCAAAGTGCTCGTAGAGACGTTTTGTTGTTACTCAAATGACAGATCTGTCATAGTAACAGAGGAAAAAGAGAAAAATTCCTAAAATTTTGATTTCTTGACTTACGCAAAGTGCTCGTAGAGACGTTTGGTTGCTACTCAAATGACAGATCTGTGATAGTAACAGAGGAAAAGGCAAAATATTCCAAAAATTTTAATTTCTTGATTTACGCAAAGTACTCGTAGAGACGTTCTGTTGCTACTCAAATGAAAGATCTGTGATAGTAATAGAGTAAAATGGAAAAAATTCCGAAAATTTTGATTTTTCGATTTACGCAAAGTGCTCGTAGAGACGTTTTGTTGTTACTCAAATGACAGATCTGTCATAGTAACAGAGGAAAAAGAGAAAAATTCCGAAAATTTTAATTTCTTGAATTACGCAAAGTACTCATAGAGACGTTTTGTTGGTACTCAAATGACAGATCTGTGATAGTAACAGAGGAAAAAGCAGTATATTAAGAAAATTTTAACTTCTTGATATACGCAAAGTACTCATAGAGACGTTTTGTTGTTACTCAAATGACAGATCTGTGATAGTAACAGAGGAAAAAGCAGAATATTCCGAAAATTTTAATTTCTTGATTTAAGCAAAGTGCTCGTAGAGACGTTTTGTTGTTACTCAAATGACAGATCTGTCATAGTAACAGAGGAAAAAGAGAAAAATTCCTAAAATTTTGATTTCTTGACTTACGCAAAGTGCTCGTAGAGACGTTTTGTTGCTACTCAAATGAAAGATCTGTGATAGTAATAGAGTAAAATGGAAAAAATTCCGAAAATTTTAATTTCTTGATTTACGCAAAGTACTCGTAGAGACGTTTTGTTGGTACTCAAATGACAGATCTGTGATAGTAACAGAGGAAAAAGCAAAATATTCCGAAAATTTTAATTTCTTGATTTACGCAAAGTACTCGTAGAGGCGTTTTGTTGTTACTCAAATGACAGATCTGTGATAGTAACAGAGGAAAAAGCAAAATATTCCGAAAATTTTAATTTCTCAATTTACGCAAAGTGCTCGTAGAGACGTTTTGTTGTTACTCAAATGAAAGATCTGTGATAGTAATAGAGTAAAATGGAAAAAAATCCGAAAATTTTAATTTCTTGATTTACGCAAACTACTCGTAGAGACGTTTTGTTGGTACTCAAATGACAGATCTGTGATAGTAACAAAGGAAAACGCAAAATATTCCGAAAATTTTAATTTCTTGATTTACGCAAAGTACTCGTAGAGACGTTTTGTTGTTACTCAAATGACAGATCTGTGATTGTAACGGAGGAAAATACAAAATATTCCGAAAATTTTAATTTCTTGATATACGCAAAGTACTCGTAGAAACGTTTTGTTGTTACTCAAATGACAGATCTGTGATAGTAACAGAGGAAAAAGCAAAATATTCCAAAAATTTTAATTTCTTGATTTACGCAAAGTACTCGTAGAGACGTTTTGTTGCTACTCAAATGAAAGATCTGTGATAGTAATAGAGTAAACTGGAAAAAATTCCGAAAATTTTGATTTTTCGATTTACGCAAAGTGCTCGTAGAGACGTTTTGTTGTTACTCAAATGACAGATCTGTCATAGTAACAGAGGAAAAAGAGAAAAATTCCTAAAATTTTGATTTCTTGACTTACGCAAAGTGCTCGTAGAAACGTTTGGTTGCTACTCAAATGAAAGATCTGTGATAGTAATAGAGTAAAATGGAAAAAAATCCGAAAATTTTAATTTCTTGATTTACGCAAACTACTCATCGAGACGTTTTGTTGGTACTCAAATGACAGATCTGTGATAGTAACAGAGGAAAAAGCAAAATATTCCGAAAATTTTAATTTCTTGATTTACGCAAAGTGGTCGTAGAGACATTTTGTTGCTACTCAAATGCCAGATCTGTGATAGTAACAGAAGAAAAAGCAAAATATTCCGAAAATTTTATTTTCTTGATTTACGCAAAGTACTCGTAGAGACGTTTTGTTGTTACTCAAAAGACAGATCTGTGATAGTAACAGAGGAAAAAGCAAAATATTCCAAAAATTTTAATTTCTTGATTTACGCAAAGTACTCGTAGAGACGTTCTGTTGCTACTCAAATGAAAGATCTGTGATAGTAATAGAGTAAAATGGAAAAAATTCCGAAAATTTTGATTTTTCGATTTACGCAAAGTGCTCGTAGAGACGTTTTGTTGTTACTCAAATGACAGATCTGTCATAGTAACAGAGGAAAAAGAGAAAAATTCCTAAAATTTTGATTTCTTGACTTACGCAAAGTGCTCGTAGAGCCGTTTGGTTGCTACTCAAATGAAAGATCTGTGATAGTAATAGAGTAAAATGGAAAAAATTCCGAAAATTTTAATTTCTTGATTTACGCAAAGTACTCATAGAGACGTTTTGATGGTACTCAAATGACAGATCTGTGATAGTAACAGAGGAAAAAGCAAAATATTCCGAAAATTTCAATTTCTCAATTTACGCACAGTGCTCGTAGAGACGTTTTGTTGTTACTCAAATGAAAGATCTGTGATAGTAATAGAGTAAAATGGAAAAAAATCCGAAAATTTTAATTTCTTGATTTACGCAAACTACTCGTAGAGACGTTTTGTTGGTACTCAAATGACAGATCTGTGATAGTAACAGAGGAAAATACAAAATATTCCGAAAATTTTAATTTCTTGATATACGTAAAGTACTCGTAGAAACGTTTTGTTGTTACTCAAATGACAGATCTGTGATAGTAACAGAGGAAAAGGCAAAATATTCCAAAAATTTTAATTTCTTGATTTACGCAAAGTACTCGTAGAGACGTTCTGTTGCTACTCAAATGAAAGATCTGTGATAGTAATAGAGTAAAATGGAAAAAATTCCGAAAATTTTGATTTTTCGATTTACGCAGTGCTCGTAGAGACGTTTTGTTGTTACTCAAATGACAGATCTGTCATAGTAACAGAGGAAAAAGAGAAAAATTCCTAAAATTTTGATTTCTTGACTTACGCAAAGTGCTCGTAGAGACGTTTGGTTGCTACTCAAATGAAAGATCTGTGATAGTAACAGAGGAAAAAGCAAAATATTCCGAAAATTTTAATTTCTTGATTTACGCAAAGTACTCGTAGAGGCGTTTTGTTGTTACTCAAATGACAGATCTGTGATAGTAACAGAGGAAAAAGCAAAATATTCCGAAAATTTTAATTTCTTGATTTACGCAAAGTACTCGTAGAGGCGTTTTGTTGTTACTCAAATGACAGATCTGTGATAGTAACAGAGGAAAAAGCAAAATATTCCGAAAATTTTAATTTCTCAATTTACGCAAAGTGCTCGTAGAGACGTTTTGTTGTTACTCAAATGAAAGATCTGTGATAGTAATAGAGTAAAATGGAAAAAAATCCGAAAATTTTAATTTCTTGATTTACGCAAACTACTCGTAGAGACGTTTTGTTGGTACTCAAATGACAGATCTGTGATAGTAACAAAGGAAAACGCAAAATATTCCGAAAATTTTAATTTCTTGATTTACGCAAAGTACTCGTAGAGACGTTTTGTTGTTACTCAAATGACAGATCTGTGATAGTAACAGAGGAAATTACAAAATATTCCGAAAATTTTAATTTCTTGATATACGCAAAGTACTCGTAGAAACGTTTTGTTGTTATTCAAATGACAGATCTGTGATAGTAACAGAGGAAAAAGCAAAATATTCCAAAAATTTTAATTTCTTGATTTACGCAAAGTACTCGTAGAGTCGTTCTGTTGCTACTCAAATGAAAGATCTGTGATAGTAATAGAGTAAAATGGAAAAAATTCCGAAAATTTTGATTTTTCGATTTACGCAAAGTGCTCGTAGAGACGTTTTGTTGTTACTCAAATGACAGATTTGTCATAGTAACAGAGGAAAAAGAGAAAAATTCCTAAAATTTTGATTTCTTGACTTACGCAAAGTGCTCGTAGAGACGTTTGGTTGCTACTCAAATGAAAGATCTGTGATAGTAATAGAGTAAAATGGAAAAAAATCCGAAAATTTTAATTTCTTGATTTACGCAAACTACTCATCGAGACGTTTTGTTGGTACTCAAATGACAGATCTGTGATATTAACAGAGGAAAAAGCAAAATATTCCGAAAATTTTAATTTCTTGATTTACGCAAAGTGGTCGTAGAGACATTTTGTTGCTACTCAAATGCCAGATCTGTGATAGTAACAGAAGAAAAAGCAAAATATTCCGAAAATTTTATTTTCTTGATTTACGCAAAGTACTCGTAGAGACGTTTTGTTGTTACTCAAATGACAGATCTGTGATAGTAACAGAGGAAAAAGCAAAATATTCCAAAAATTTTAATTTCTTGATTTACGCAAAGTACTCGTAGAGACGTTCTGTTGCTACTCAAATGAAAGATCTGTGATAGTAATAGAGTAAAATGGAAAAAATTCCGAAAATTTTGATTTTTCGATTTACGCAAAGTGCTCGTAGAGACGTTTTGTTGTTACTCAAATGACAGATCTGTCATAGTAACAGAGGAAAAAGAGAAAAATTCCTAAAATTTTGATTTCTTGACTTACGCAAAGTGCTCGTAGAGACGTTTGGTTGCTACTCAAATGAAAGATCTGTGATAGTAATAGAGTAAAATGGAAAAAATTCCGAAAATTTTAATTTCTTGATTTACGCAAAGTACTCATAGAGACGTTTTGATGGTACTCAAATGACAGATCTGTGATAGTAACAGAGGAAAAAGCAAAATATTCCGAAAATTTCAATTTCCCAATTTACGCACAGTGCTCGTAGAGACGTTTTGTTGTTACTCAAATGACAGATCTGTGATAGTAACAGAGGAAAAAGCAAAATATTCCGAAAATTTTAATTTCTTGATTTACGCAAAGTACTCGTAGAGACGTTTTGTTGTTACTCAAATGACAGATCTGTGATAGTAACAGAGGAAAATACAAAATATTCCGAAAATTTTAATTTCTTGATATACGCAAAGTACTCGTAGAAACGTTTTGTTGTTACTCAAATGACAGATCTGTGATAGTAACAGAGGAAAAAGCAAAATATTCCAAAAATTTTAATTTCTTGATTTACGCAAAGTACTCGTAGAGACGTTCTGTTGCTACTCAAATGAAAGATCTGTGATAGTAATAGAGTAAAATGGAAAAAATTCCGAAAATTTTGATTTTTCGATTTACGCAAAGTGCTCGTAGAGACGTATTGTTGTTACTCAAATGACAGATCTGTCATAGTAACATAGGAAAAAGAGAAAAATTCCTAAAATTTTGATTTCTTGACTTACGCAAAGTGCTCGTAGAGACGTTTGGTTGCTACTCAAATGAAAGATCTGTGATAGTAATAGAGTAAAATGGAAAAAAATCCGAAAATTTTAATTTCTTGATTTACGCAAACTACTCATCGAGACGTTTTGTTGGTACTCAAATGACAGATCTGTGATAGTAACAGAGGAAAAAGCAAAATTTTCCGAAAATTTTAATTTCTTAATTTACGCAAAGTGGTCGTAGAGACATTTTGTTGCTACTCAAATGCCAGATCTGTGATAGTAACAGAAGAAAAAGCTAAATATTCCGAAAATTTTATTTTCTTGATTTACGCAAAGTACTCGTAGAGACGTTTTGTTGTTACTCAAATGACAGATCTGTGATAGTAACAGAGGAAAAAGCAAAATATTCCAAAAATTTTAATTTCTTGATTTACGCAAAGTACTCGTAGAGACGTTCTGTTGCTACTCAAATGAAAGATCTGTGATAGTAATAGAGTAAAATGGAAAAAATTCCGAAAATTTTGATTTTTCGATTTACGCAAAGTGCTCGTAGAGACGTTTTGTTGTTACTCAAATGACAGATCTGTCATAGTAACAGAGGAAAAAGAGAAAAATTCCTAAAATTTTGATTTCTTGACTTACGCAAAGTGCTCGTAGAGACGTTTGGTTGCTACTCAAATGAAAGATCTGTGATAGTAATAGAGTAAAATGGAAA
Source organism: Geotrupes spiniger (assembly GCA_959613385.1). Classification (NCBI taxonomy): domain Eukaryota; kingdom Metazoa; phylum Arthropoda; class Insecta; order Coleoptera; family Geotrupidae; genus Geotrupes; species Geotrupes spiniger. Next base: position 1,167,525 of record CAUIJQ010000006.1, read on the forward strand.
AAATTCCGAAAATTTTAATTTCTTGATTTACGCAAAGTACTCATAGAGACGTTTTGGTGGTACTCAAATGACAGATCTGTGATAGTAACAGGAAAAAGCAAAATATTCCGAAAATTTTAATTTCTTGATATACGCAAAGTACTCGTAGAAACGTTTTGTTGTTACTCAAATGACAGATCTGTGATAGTAACAGAGGAAAAAGCAAAATATTCCAAAAATTTTAATTTCTTGATTTACGCAATGTGGTCGTAGAGACGTTCTGTTGCTACTCAAATCAAAGATCCGTGATAGTAATAGAGTAAAATGGAAAAAATTCCGAAAATATTGATTTCTCGATTTACACAAAGTGCTCGTAGAGACAGACGTTTTGTTGTTACTCAAATGATAGATCTGTAATAGTAACAGAAGAAAAAGATAAAAATTCCTAAAATTTTGATTTCTTGACTTACGCAAAGTGCTCGTAGAGACGTTTTGTTGCTACTCAAATGAAAGATCTGTGATAGTAATAGAGTAAAATGGAGAAAATTCCGAAAATTTTAATTTCTTGAATTACGCAAAGTACTCATAGAGACGTTTTGTTGGTACTCAAATGACAGATCTGTGATAGTAACAGAGGAAAAAGCAGAATATTAAGAAAATTTTAACTTCTTGATATACGCAAAGTACTCATAGAGACGTTTTGTTGTTACTCAAATGACAGATCTGTGATAGTAACAGAGGAAAAAGCAGAATATTCCGAAAATTTTAATTTCTTGATTTACGCAAAGTGCTCGTAGAGACGTTTTGTTGTTACTCAAATGACAGATCTGTGATAGTAACAGAGGAAAAAGCAAAATATTCCGAAAATTTTAATTTCTTGATTTACGCAAAGTACTCGTAGAGGCGTTTTGTTGTTACTCAAATGACAGATCTGTGATAGTAACAGAGGAAAAAGCAAAATATTCCGAAAATTTTAATTTCTCAATTTACGCAAAGTACTCGTAGAGACGTTTTGTTGCTACTCAAATGAAAGATCTGTGATAGTAATAGAGTAAAATGGAAAAAAATCCGAAAATTTTAATTTCTTGATTTACGCAAAGTACTCGTAGAGGCGTTTTGTTGTTACTCAAATGACAGATCTGTGATAGTAACAGAGGAAAAAGCAAAATATTCCGAAAATTTTAATTTCTCAATTTACGCAAAGTGCTCGTAGAGACGTTTTGTTGTTACTCAAATGAAAGATCTGTGATAGTAATAGAGTAAAATGGAAAAAAATCCGAAAATTTTAATTTCTTGATTTACGCAAACTAGTAACAAAGGAAAACGCAAAATATTCCGAAAATTTTAATTTCTTGATTTACGCAAAGTACTCGTAGAGACGTTTTGTTGTTACTCAAATGACAGATCTGTGATAGTAACAGAGGAAAAAGCAAAATATTCCGAAAATTTTAATTTCTTGATATACGCAAAGTACTCGTAGAGACGTTTTGTTGTTACTCAAATGACAGATCTGTGATAGTAACAGAGGAAAAAGCAAAATATTCCGAAAATTTTAATTTCTTGATTTACGCAAAGTTCTCGTTGAGACGTTTTGTTGTTACTCAAATGACAGATCTGTGGTAGTAACTGAGGAAAAAGCAAAATATTCCGAAAATTTTAATTTCTTGAGTTACGCAAAGTGGTCGTAGAGACGTTCTGTTGCTACTCAAATGAAAGATCCGTGATAGTAATAGAGTAAAATGGAAAAAATTCCGAAAATATTGATTTCTCGATTTAGGCAAAGTGCTCGTAGAGACAGACGTTTTGTTGTTACTCAAATAATAGATCTGTAATAGTAACAGAAGAAAAAGATAAAAATTCCTAAAATTTTGATTTCTTGACTTACGCAAAGTACTCGTAGAGACGTTTTGTTGGTACTCAAATGACAGATCTGTGATAGTAACAGAGGAAAAAGCAAAATATTCCGAAAATTTTAATTTCTTGATTTACGCAAAGTGCTCGTAGAGACGTTTTGTTGTTACTCAAATGACAGATCAGTGGTAGTAACAAAGGAAAAAGCAAAATATTCAGAAAATTTTAATTTCTTGATTTACGCAAAGTTCTCGTAGAGACGTTCTGTTGCTACTCAAATGAAAGATCAGTGATAGTAATAGAGTAAAATGGAAAAAATTCCGAAAATTTTAATTTCTTGATTTACGCAAAGTACTCGTAGAGACGTTTTGTTGGTACTCAAATGACAGATCTGTGATAGTAACAGAGGAAAAAGCAAAATATTCCGAAAATTTTAATTTCTTGATTTACGCAAAGTACTCGTAGAGACGTTTTGTTGTTACTCAAATGACAGATCTGTGATAGTAACAGAGGAAAAAGCAAAATATTCCGAAAATTTTAATTTCTCAATTTACGCAAAGTGCTCGTAGAGACGTTTTGTTGTTACTCAAATGAAAGATCTGTGATAGTAATAGAGTAAAATGGAAAAAAATCCGAAAATTTTAATTTCTTGATTTACGCAAACTACTCGTAAAGACGTTTTGTTGGTACTCAAATGACAGATCTGTGATAGTAACAAAGGAAAACGCAAAATATTCCGAAAATTTTAATTTCTTGATTTACGGAAAGTACTCGTAGAGACGTTTTGTTGTTACTCAAATGACAGATCTGTGATAATAACAGAGGAAAATACAAAATATTCCGAAAATTTTAATTTCTTGATATACGCAAAGTACTCGTAGAAACGTTTTGTTTTTACTCAAATGACAGATCTGTGATAGTAACAGAGGAAAAAGAGAAAAATTCCTAAAATTTTGATTTCTTGACTTACGCAAAGTGCTCGTAGAGACGTTTGGTTGCTACTCAAATGAAAGATCTGTGATAGTAATAGAGTAAAATGGAAAAAAATCCGAAAATTTTAATTTCTTGATTTACGCAAACTACTCATAGAGACGTTCTGTTGGTACTCAAATGACAGATCTGTGATAGTAACAGAGGAAAAAGCAAAATATTCCGAAAATTTTAATTTCTTGATTTACGCAAAGTGCTCGTAGAGACGTTTTGTTGTTACTCAAATGACAGATCAGTGGTAGTAACAAAGGAAAAAGCAAAATATTCTGAAAATTTTAATTTCTTGATTTACGCAAAGTTCTCGTAGAGACGTTCTGTTGCTACTCAAATGAAAGATCAGTGATAGTAATAGAGTAAAATGGAAAAAATTCCGAAAATTTTAATTTCTTGATTTACGCAAACTACTCGTAAAGACGTTTTGTTGGTACTCAAATGACAGATCTGTGATAGTAACAAAGGAAAACGCAAAATATTCCGAAAATTTTAATTTCTTGATTTACGGAAAGTACTCGTAGAGACGTTTTGTTGTTACTCAAATGACAGATCTGTGATAGTAACAGAGGAAAAAGCAAAATATTCCGAAAATTTTAATTTCTTGATTTACGCAAAGTACTCGTAGAGACGTTTTGTTGTTACTCAAATGACAGATCTGTGATAGTAACAGAGGAAAAAAAAAATATTTCGAAAATTTTAATTTCTCAATTTACGCAAAGTGCTCGTAGAGACGTTTTGTTGTTACTCAAATGAAAGATCTGTGATAGTAATAGAGTAAAATGGAAAAAAATCCGAAAATTTTAATTTCTTGATTTACGCAAACTACTCGTAAAGACGTTTTGTTGGTACTCAAATGACAGATCTGTGATAGTAACAAAGGAAAACGCAAAATATTCCGAAAATTTTAATTTCTTGATTTACGGAAAGTACTCGTAGAGACGTTTTGTTGTTACTCAAATGACAGATCTGTGATAATAACAGAGGAAAATAAAAAATATTCCGAAAATTTTAATTTCTTGATATACGCAAAGTACTCGTAGAAACGTTTTGTTGTTACTCAAATGACAGATCTGTGATAGTAACAGAGGAAAAAGAGAAAAATTCCTAAAATTTTGATTTCTTGACTTACGCAAAGTGCTCGTAGAGACGTTTGGTTGCTACTCAAATGAAAGATCTGTGATAGTAATAGAGTAAAATGGAAAAAAATCCGAAAATTTTAATTTCTTGATTTACGCAAACTACTCATAGAGACGTTCTGTTGGTACTCAAATGACAGATCTGTGATAGTAACAGAGGAAAAAGCAAAATATTCCGAAAATTTTAATTTCTTGATTTACGCAAAGTACTCGTAGAGACGTTTTGTTGTTACTCAAATGACAGATCTGTGATAGTAACAGAGGAAAAAGCAAAATATTCGGAAAATTTTAATTTCTCAATTTACGCAAAGTGCTCGTAGAGACGTTTTGTTGTTACTCAAATGAAAGATATGTGATAGTAATAGAGTAAAATGGAAAAAAATCCGAAAATTTTAATTTTTTGATTTACGCAAACTACTCGTAAAGACGTTTTGTTGGTACTCAAATGACAGATCTGTGATAGTAACAAAGGAAAACGCAAAATATTCCGAAAATTTTAATTTCTTGATTTACGGAAAGTACTCGTAGAGACGTTTTGTTGTTACTCAAATGACAGATCTGTGATAGTAACAGAGGAAAATACAAAATATTCCGAAAATTTTAATTTCTTGATATACGCAAAGTACTCGTAGAAACGTCTTGTTGTTACTCAAATGACAGATCTGTGATAGTAACAGAGGAAAAAGAGAAAAATTCCTAGAATATTGATTTCTTGACTTACGCAAAGTGCTCGTAGAGACGTTTGGTTGCTACTCAAATGAAAGATCTGTGATAGTAATAGAGTAAAATGGAAAAAAATCCGAAAATTTTAATTTCTTGATTTACGCAAACTACTCATAGAGACGTTCTGTTGGTACTCAAATGACAGATCTGTGATAGTAACAGAGGAAAAAGCAAAATATTCCGAAAATTTTAATTTCTTGATTTACGCAAAGTACTCGTAGAGACGTTTTGTTGTTACTCAAATGACAGATCTGTGATAGTAACAGAGGAAAAAGCAAAATATTCCAAAAATTGTATTTTCTTGATTTACGCAAAGTACTCGTAGAGACGTTCTGTCGCTACTCAAATGAAAGATCGGTGATAGTAATAGAGTAAAATGGAAAAAATTCCGAAAATTTTGATTTTTCGATTTACGCAGTGCTCGTAGAGACGTTTTGTTGTTACCAAATGACAGATCTGTCATAGTAACAGAGGAAAAAGAGAAAAATTCTTAAAATTTTGATTTCTTGACTTACGCAAAGTGCTCGTAGAGACGTTTTGTTGCTACTCAAATGAAAGTGCTGTGATAGTAATAGAGTAAAATGGAAAAAAATACGAAAATTTTAATTTCTTGATTTACGCAAACTACTCGTAAAGACGTTTTGTTGGTACTCAAATGACAGATCTGTGATAGTAACAAAGGAAAACGCAAAATATTCCGAAAATTTTAATTTCTTGATTTACGGAAAGTACTCGTAGAGACGTTTTGTTGTTACTCAAATGACAGATCTGTGATAGTAACAGAGGAAAAAGCAAAATATTCCGAAAATTTTAATTTCTTGATTTACGCAAAGTACTCGTAGAGACGTTTTGTTGTTACTCAAATGACAGACCTGTGATAGTAACAGAGGAAAAAGCAAAATATTCCGAAAATTTTAATTTCTCAATTTACGCAAAGTGCTCGTAGAGACGTTTTGTTGTTACTCAAATGAAAGATCTGTGATAGTAATAGAGTAAAATGGAAAAAAATCCGAAAATTTTAATTTCTTGATTTACGCAAACTACTCGTAAAGACGTTTTGTTGGTACTCAAATGACAGATCTGTGATAGTAACAAAGGAAAACGCAAAATATTCCGAAAATTTTAATTTCTTGATTTACGGAAAGTACTCGTAGAGACGTTTTGTTGTTACTCAAATGACAGATCTGTGATAGTAACAGAGGAAAATACAAAATATTCCGAAAATTTTAATTTCTTGATATACGCAAAGTACTCGTAGAAACGTTTTGTTGTTACTCAAATGACAGATCTGTGATAGTAACAGAGGAAAAAGAGAAAAATTCCTAAAATTTTGATTTCTTGACTTACGCAAAGTGCTCGTAGAGACGTTTGGTTGCTACTCAAATGAAAGATCTGTGATAGTAATAGAGTAAAATGGAAAAAAATCCGAAAATTTTAATTTCTTGATTTACGCAAACTACTCATAGAGACGTTCTGTTGGTACTCAAATGACAGATCTGTGATAGTAACAGAGGAAAAAGCAAAATATTCCGAAAATTTTAATTTCTTGATTTACGCAAAGTACTCGTAGAGACGTTTTGTTGTTACTCAAATGACAGATCTGTGATAGTAACAGAGGAAAAAGCAAAATATTCGGAAAATTTTAATTTCTCAATTTACGCAAAGTGCTCGTAGAGACGTTTTGTTGTTACTCAAATGAAAGATATGTGATAGTAATAGAGTAAAATGGAAAAAAATCCGAAAATTTTAATTTTTTGATTTACGCAAACTACTCGTAAAGACGTTTTGTTGGTACTCAAATGACAGATCTGTGATAGTAACAAAGGAAAACGCAAAATATTCCGAAAATTTTAATTTCTTGATTTACGGAAAGTACTCGTAGAGACGTTTTGTTGTTACTCAAATGACAGATCTGTGATAGTAACAGAGGAAAATACAAAATATTCCGAAAATTTTAATTTCTTGATATACGCAAAGTACTCGTAGAAACGTCTTGTTGTTACTCAAATGACAGATCTGTGATAGTAACAGAGGAAAAAGAGAAAAATTCCTAAAATATTGATTTCTTGACTTACGCAAAGTGCTCGTAGAGACGTTTGGTTGCTACTCAAATGAAAGATCTGTGATAGTAATAGAGTAAAATGGAAAAAAATCCGAAAATTTTAATTTCTTGATTTACGCAAACTACTCATAGAGACGTTCTGTTGGTACTCAAATGACAGATCTGTGATAGTAACAGAGGAAAAAGCAAAATATTCCGAAAATTTTAATTTCTTGATTTACGCAAAGTACTCGTAGAGACGTTTTGTTGTTACTCAAATGACAGATCTGTGATAGTAACAGAGGAAAAAGCAAAATATTCCAAAAATTTTATTTTCTTGATTTACGCAAAGTACTCGTAGAGACGTTCTGTTGCTACTCAAATGAAAGATCGGTGATAGTAATAGAGTAAAATGGAAAAAATTCCGAAAATTTTGATTTTTCGATTTACGCAGTGCTCGTAGAGACGTTTTGTTGTTACCAAATGACAGATCTGTCATAGTAACAGAGGAAAAAGAGAAAAATTCTTAAAATTTTGATTTCTTGACTTACGCAAAGTGCTCGTAGAGACGTTTTGTTGCTACTCAAATGAAAGTGCTGTGATAGTAATAGAGTAAAATGGAAAAAAATACGAAAATTTTAATTTCTTGATTTACGCAAAGTACTCATAGAGACGTTTTGATGGTACTCAAATGACAGATCTGTGATAGTAACAGAGGAAAAAGCAAAATATTCCGAAAATTTTAATTTCTCAATTTACGCAAAGTGCTCGTAGAGACGTTTTGTTGTTACTCAAATGACAGATCTGTGGTAGTAACAAAGGAAAAAGCAAAATATTCAGAAAATTTTAATTTCTTGATTTACGCAAAGTTCTCGTAGAGACGTTCTGTTGCTACTCAAATGAAAGATCAGTGATAGTAATAGAGTAAAATGGAAAAAATTCCGAAAATATTGATTTCTCGATTTACGCAAAGTGCTCGTAGAGACAGACGTTTTGTTGTTACTCAAATAATAGATCTGTAATAGTAACAGAAGAAAAAGATAAAAATTCCTAAAATTTTGATTTCTTGACTTACGCAAAGTGCTCGTAGAGACGTTTTGTTGCTACTCAAATGAAAGATCTGTGATAGTAATAGCGTAAAATGGAAAAAATTCCGAAAATTTTAATTTCTTGATTTACGCAAAGTACTCGTAGAGACGTTTTGTTGTTACTCAAATGACAGATCTGTGGTAGTAACAGAGGAAAAAGCAAAATATTCCGAAAATTTTAATTTCTCAATTTACGCAAAGTGCTCGTAGAGACGTTTTGTTGTTACTCAAATGACAGATCAGTGGTAGTAACAAAGGAAAAAGCAAAATATTCAGAAAATTTTAATTTCTTGATTTACGCAAAGTTCTCGTAGAGACGTTCTGTTGCTACTCAAATGAAAGATCAGTGATAGTAATAGAGTAAAATGGAAAAAATTCCGAAAATTTTAATTTCTTGATTTACGCAAAGTACTCGTAGAGACGTTTTGTTGGTACTCAAATGACAGATCTGTGATAGTAACAGAGGAAAAAGCAAAATATTCCGAAAATTTTAATTTCTTGATTTACGCAAAGTACTCGTAGAAACGTTTTGTTGTTACTCAAATGACAGATCTGTGATAGTAACAGAGGAAAAAGCAAAATATTCCGAAAATTTTAATTTCTCAATTTACGCAAAGTGCTCGTAGAGACGTTTTGTTGTTACTCAAATGAAAGATCTGTGATAGTAATAGAGTAAAATGGAAAAAAATCCGAAAATTTTAATTTCTTGATTTACGCAAACTACTCGTAAAGACGTTTTGTTGGTACTCAAATGACAGATCTGTGATAGTAACAAAGGAAAACGCAAAATATTCCGAAAATTTTAATTTCTTGATTTACGGAAAGTACTCGTAGAGACGTTTTGTTGTTACTCAAATGACATATCTGTGATAGTAACAGAGGAAAATACAAAATATTCCGAAAATTTTAATTTCTTGATATACGCAAAGTACTCGTAGAAACGTTTTGTTGTTACTCAAATGACAGATCTGTGATAGTAACAGAGGAAAATACAAAATATTCCGAAAATTTTAATTTCTTGATATACGCAAAGTACTCGTAGAAACGTCTTGTTGTTACTCAAATGACAGATCTGTGATAGTAACAGAGGAAAAAGAGAAAAATTCCTAAAATATTGATTTCTTGACTTACGCAAAGTGCTCGTAGAGACGTTTGGTTGCTACTCAAATGAAAGATCTGTGATAGTAATAGAGTAAAATGGAAAAAAATCCGAAAATTTTAATTTCTTGATTTACGCAAACTACTCATAGAGACGTTCTGTTGGTACTCAAATGACAGATCTGTGATAGTAACAGAGGAAAAAGCAAAATATTCCGAAAATTTTAATTTCTTGATTTACGCAAAGTACTCGTAGAGACGTTTTGTTGTTACTCAAATGACAGATCTGTGATAGTAACAGAGGAAAAAGCAAAATATTCCAAAAATTTTATTTTCTTGATTTACGCAAAGTACTCGTAGAGACGTTCTGTTGCTACTCAAATGAAAGATCGGTGATAGTAATAGAGTAAAATGGAAAAAATTCCGAAAATTTTGATTTTTCGATTTACGCAGTGCTCGTAGAGACGTTTTGTTGTTACCAAATGACAGATCTGTCATAGTAACAGAGGAAAAAGAGAAAAATTCTTAAAATTTTGATTTCTTGACTTACGCAAAGTGCTCGTAGAGACGTTTTGTTGCTACTCAAATGAAAGTGCTGTGATAGTAATAGAGTAAAATGGAAAAAAATACGAAAATTTTAATTTCTTGATTTACGCAAACTACTCGTAAAGACGTTTTGTTGGTACTCAAATGACAGATCTGTGATAGTAACAAAGGAAAACGCAAAATATTCCGAAAATTTTAATTTCTTGATTTACGGAAAGTACTCGTAGAGACGTTTTGTTGTTACTCAAATGACAGATCTGTGATAGTAACAGAGGAAAAAGCAAAATATTCCGAAAATTTTAATTTCTTGATTTACGCAAAGTACTCGTAGAGACGTTTTGTTGTTACTCAAATGACAGATCTGTGATAGTAACAGAGGAAAAAGCAAAATATTCCGAAAATTTTAATTTCTCAATTTACGCAAAGTGCTCGTAGAGACGTTTTGTTGTTACTCAAATGAAAGATCTGTGATAGTAATAGAGTAAAATGGAAAAAAATCCGAAAATTTTAATTTCTTGATTTACGCAAACTACTCGTAAAGACGTTTTGTTGGTACTCAAATGACAGATCTGTGATAGTAACAAAGGAAAACGCAAAATATTCCGAAAATTTTAATTTCTTGATTTACGGAAAGTACTCGTAGAGACGTTTTGTTGTTACTCAAATGACAGATCTGTGATAGTAACAGAGGAAAATACAAAATATTCCGAAAATTTTAATTTCTTGATATACGCAAAGTACTCGTAGAAACGTTTTGTTGTTACTCAAATGACAGATCTGTGATAGTAACAGAGGAAAAAGAGAAAAATTCCTAAAATTTTGATTTCTTGACTTACGCAAAGTGCTCGTAGAGACGTTTGGTTGCTACTCAAATGAAAGATCTGTGATAGTAATAGAGTAAAATGGAAAAAAATCCGAAAATTTTAATTTCTTGATTTACGCAAACTACTCATAGAGACGTTCTGTTGGTACTCAAATGACAGATCTGTGATAGTAACAGAGGAAAAAGCAAAATATTCCGAAAATTTTAATTTCTTGATTTACGCAAAGTACTCGTAGAGACGTTTTGTTGTTACTCAAATGACAGATCTGTGATAGTAACAGAGGAAAAAGCAAAATATTCCGAAAATTTTAATTTCTTGATTTACGCAAAGTTCTCGTTGAGACGTTTTGTTGTTACTCAAATGACAGATCTGTGGTAGTAACTGAGGAAAAAGCAAAATATTCCGAAAATTTTAATTTCTTGAGTTACGCAAAGTGGTCGTAGAGACGTTCTGTTGCTACTCAAATGAAAGATCCGTGATAGTAATAGAGTAAAATGGAAAAAATTCCGAAAATATTGATTTCTCGATTTAGGCAAAGTGCTCGTAGAGACAGACGTTTTGTTGTTACTCAAATAATAGATCTGTAATAGTAACAGAAGAAAAAGATAAAAATTCCTAAAATTTTGATTTCTTGACTTACGCAAAGTACTCGTAGAGACGTTTTGTTGGTACTCAAATGACAGATCTGTGATAGTAACAGAGGAAAAAGCAAAATATTCCGAAAATTTTAATTTCTTGATTTACGCAAAGTGCTCGTAGAGACGTTTTGTTGTTACTCAAATGACAGATCAGTGGTAGTAACAAAGGAAAAAGCAAAATATTCAGAAAATTTTAATTTCTTGATTTACGCAAAGTTCTCGTAGAGACGTTCTGTTGCTACTCAAATGAAAGATCAGTGATAGTAATAGAGTAAAATGGAAAAAATTCCGAAAATTTTAATTTCTTGATTTACGCAAAGTACTCGTAGAGACGTTTTGTTGGTACTCAAATGACAGATCTGTGATAGTAACAGAGGAAAAAGCAAAATATTCCGAAAATTTTAATTTCTTGATTTACGCAAAGTACTCGTAGAGACGTTTTGTTGTTACTCAAATGACAGATCTGTGATAGTAACAGAGGAAAAAGCAAAATATTCCGAAAATTTTAATTTCTCAATTTACGCAAAGTGCTCGTAGAGACGTTTTGTTGTTACTCAAATGAAAGATCTGTGATAGTAATAGAGTAAAATGGAAAAAAATCCGAAAATTTTAATTTCTTGATTTACGCAAACTACTCGTAAAGACGTTTTGTTGGTACTCAAATGACAGATCTGTGATAGTAACAAAGGAAAACGCAAAATATTCCGAAAATTTTAATTTCTTGATTTACGGAAAGTACTCGTAGAGACGTTTTGTTGTTACTCAAATGACAGATCTGTGATAATAACAGAGGAAAATACAAAATATTCCGAAAATTTTAATTTCTTGATATACGCAAAGTACTCGTAGAAACGTTTTGTTTTTACTCAAATGACAGATCTGTGATAGTAACAGAGGAAAAAGAGAAAAATTCCTAAAATTTTGATTTCTTGACTTACGCAAAGTGCTCGTAGAGACGTTTGGTTGCTACTCAAATGAAAGATCTGTGATAGTAATAGAGTAAAATGGAAAAAAATCCGAAAATTTTAATTTCTTGATTTACGCAAACTACTCATAGAGACGTTCTGTTGGTACTCAAATGACAGATCTGTGATAGTAACAGAGGAAAAAGCAAAATATTCCGAAAATTTTAATTTCTTGATTTACGCAAAGTGCTCGTAGAGACGTTTTGTTGTTACTCAAATGACAGATCAGTGGTAGTAACAAAGGAAAAAGCAAAATATTCTGAAAATTTTAATTTCTTGATTTACGCAAAGTTCTCGTAGAGACGTTCTGTTGCTACTCAAATGAAAGATCAGTGATAGTAATAGAGTAAAATGGAAAAAATTCCGAAAATTTTAATTTCTTGATTTACGCAAACTACTCGTAAAGACGTTTTGTTGGTACTCAAATGACAGATCTGTGATAGTAACAAAGGAAAACGCAAAATATTCCGAAAATTTTAATTTCTTGATTTACGGAAAGTACTCGTAGAGACGTTTTGTTGTTACTCAAATGACAGATCTGTGATAGTAACAGAGGAAAAAGCAAAATATTCCGAAAATTTTAATTTCTTGATTTACGCAAAGTACTCGTAGAGACGTTTTGTTGTTACTCAAATGACAGATCTGTGATAGTAACAGAGGAAAAAAAAAATATTTCGAAAATTTTAATTTCTCAATTTACGCAAAGTGCTCGTAGAGACGTTTTGTTGTTACTCAAATGAAAGATCTGTGATAGTAATAGAGTAAAATGGAAAAAAATCCGAAAATTTTAATTTCTTGATTTACGCAAACTACTCGTAAAGACGTTTTGTTGGTACTCAAATGACAGATCTGTGATAGTAACAAAGGAAAACGCAAAATATTCCGAAAATTTTAATTTCTTGATTTACGGAAAGTACTCGTAGAGACGTTTTGTTGTTACTCAAATGACAGATCTGTGATAATAACAGAGGAAAATAAAAAATATTCCGAAAATTTTAATTTCTTGATATACGCAAAGTACTCGTAGAAACGTTTTGTTGTTACTCAAATGACAGATCTGTGATAGTAACAGAGGAAAAAGAGAAAAATTCCTAAAATTTTGATTTCTTGACTTACGCAAAGTGCTCGTAGAGACGTTTGGTTGCTACTCAAATGAAAGATCTGTGATAGTAATAGAGTAAAATGGAAAAAAATCCGAAAATTTTAATTTCTTGATTTACGCAAACTACTCATAGAGACGTTCTGTTGGTACTCAAATGACAGATCTGTGATAGTAACAGAGGAAAAAGCAAAATATTCCGAAAATTTTAATTTCTTGATTTACGCAAAGTACTCGTAGAGACGTTTTGTTGTTACTCAAATGACAGATCTGTGATAGTAACAGAGGAAAAAGCAAAATATTCGGAAAATTTTAATTTCTCAATTTACGCAAAGTGCTCGTAGAGACGTTTTGTTGTTACTCAAATGAAAGATATGTGATAGTAATAGAGTAAAATGGAAAAAAATCCGAAAATTTTAATTTTTTGATTTACGCAAACTACTCGTAAAGACGTTTTGTTGGTACTCAAATGACAGATCTGTGATAGTAACAAAGGAAAACGCAAAATATTCCGAAAATTTTAATTTCTTGATTTACGGAAAGTACTCGTAGAGACGTTTTGTTGTTACTCAAATGACAGATCTGTGATAGTAACAGAGGAAAATACAAAATATTCCGAAAATTTTAATTTCTTGATATACGCAAAGTACTCGTAGAAACGTCTTGTTGTTACTCAAATGACAGATCTGTGATAGTAACAGAGGAAAAAGAGAAAAATTCCTAAAATATTGATTTCTTGACTTACGCAAAGTGCTCGTAGAGACGTTTGGTTGCTACTCAAATGAAAGATCTGTGATAGTAATAGAGTAAAATGGAAAAAAATCCGAAAATTTTAATTTCTTGATTTACGCAAACTACTCATAGAGACGTTCTGTTGGTACTCAAATGACAGATCTGTGATAGTAACAGAGGAAAAAGCAAAATATTCCGAAAATTTTAATTTCTTGATTTACGCAAAGTACTCGTAGAGACGTTTTGTTGTTACTCAAATGACAGATCTGTGATAGTAACAGAGGAAAAAGCAAACTATTCCAAAAATTGTATTTTCTTGATTTACGCAAAGTACTCGTAGAGACGTTCTGTCGCTACTCAAATGAAAGATCGGTGATAGTAATAGAGTAAAATGGAAAAAATTCCGAAAATTTTGATTTTTCGATTTACGCAGTGCTCGTAGAGACGTTTTGTTGTTACCAAATGACAGATCTGTCATAGTAACAGAGGAAAAAGAGAAAAATTCTTAAAATTTTGATTTCTTGACTTACGCAAAGTGCTCGTAGAGACGTTTTGTTGCTACTCAAATGAAAGTGCTGTGATAGTAATAGAGTAAAATGGAAAAAAATACGAAAATTTTAATTTCTTGATTTACGCAAACTACTCGTAAAGACGTTTTGTTGGTACTCAAATGACAGATCTGTGATAGTAACAAAGGAAAACGCAAAATATTCCGAAAATTTTAATTTCTTGATTTACGGAAAGTACTCGTAGAGACGTTTTGTTGTTACTCAAATGACAGATCTGTGATAGTAACAGAGGAAAAAGCAAAATATTCCGAAAATTTTAATTTCTTGATTTACGCAAAGTACTCGTAGAGACGTTTTGTTGTTACTCAAATGACAGACCTGTGATAGTAACAGAGGAAAAAGCAAAATATTCCGAAAATTTTAATTTCTCAATTTACGCAAAGTGCTCGTAGAGACGTTTTGTTGTTACTCAAATGAAAGATCTGTGATAGTAATAGAGTAAAATGGAAAAAAATCCGAAAATTTTAATTTCTTGATTTACGCAAACTACTCGTAAAGACGTTTTGTTGGTACTCAAATGACAGATCTGTGATAGTAACAAAGGAAAACGCAAAATATTCCGAAAATTTTAATTTCTTGATTTACGGAAAGTACTCGTAGAGACGTTTTGTTGTTACTCAAATGACAGATCTGTGATAGTAACAGAGGAAAATACAAAATATTCCGAAAATTTTAATTTCTTGATATACGCAAAGTACTCGTAGAAACGTTTTGTTGTTACTCAAATGACAGATCTGTGATAGTAACAGAGGAAAAAGAGAAAAATTCCTAAAATTTTGATTTCTTGACTTACGCAAAGTGCTCGTAGAGACGTTTGGTTGCTACTCAAATGAAAGATCTGTGATAGTAATAGAGTAAAATGGAAAAAAATCCGAAAATTTTAATTTCTTGATTTACGCAAACTACTCATAGAGACGTTCTGTTGGTACTCAAATGACAGATCTGTGATAGTAACAGAGGAAAAAGCAAAATATTCCGAAAATTTTAATTTCTTGATTTACGCAAAGTACTCGTAGAGACGTTTTGTTGTTACTCAAATGACAGATCTGTGATAGTAACAGAGGAAAAAGCAAAATATTCGGAAAATTTTAATTTCTCAATTTACGCAAAGTGCTCGTAGAGACGTTTTGTTGTTACTCAAATGAAAGATATGTGATAGTAATAGAGTAAAATGGAAAAAAATCCGAAAATTTTAATTTTTTGATTTACGCAAACTACTCGTAAAGACGTTTTGTTGGTACTCAAATGACAGATCTGTGATAGTAACAAAGGAAAACGCAAAATATTCCGAAAATTTTAATTTCTTGATTTACGGAAAGTACTCGTAGAGACGTTTTGTTGTTACTCAAATGACAGATCTGTGATAGTAACAGAGGAAAATACAAAATATTCCGAAAATTTTAATTTCTTGATATACGCAAAGTACTCGTAGAAACGTCTTGTTGTTACTCAAATGACAGATCTGTGATAGTAACAGAGGAAAAAGAGAAAAATTCCTAAAATATTGATTTCTTGACTTACGCAAAGTGCTCGTAGAGACGTTTAGTTGCTACTCAAATGAAAGATCTGTGATAGTAATAGAGTAAAATGGAAAAAAATCCGAAAATTTTAATTTCTTGATTTACGCAAACTACTCATAGAGACGTTCTGTTGGTACTCAAATGACAGATCTGTGATAGTAACAGAGGAAAAAGCAAAATATTCCGAAAATTTTAATTTCTTGATTTACGCAAAGTACTCGTAGAGACGTTTTGTTGTTACTCAAATGACAGATCTGTGATAGTAACAGAGGAAAAAGCAAAATATTCCAAAAATTTTATTTTCTTGATTTACGCAAAGTACTCGTAGAGACGTTCTGTTGCTACTCAAATGAAAGATCGGTGATAGTAATAGAGTAAAATGGAAAAAATTCCGAAAATTTTGATTTTTCGATTTACGCAGTGCTCGTAGAGACGTTTTGTTGTTACCAAATGACAGATCTGTCATAGTAACAGAGGAAAAAGAGAAAAATTCTTAAAATTTTGATTTCTTGACTTACGCAAAGTGCTCGTAGAGACGTTTTGTTGCTACTCAAATGAAAGTGCTGTGATAGTAATAGAGTAAAATGGAAAAAAATACGAAAATTTTAATTTCTTGATTTACGCAAAGTACTCATAGAGACGTTTTGATGGTACTCAAATGACAGATCTGTGATAGTAACAGAGGAAAAAGCAAAATATTCCGAAAATTTTAATTTCTCAATTTACGCAAAGTGCTCGTAGAGACGTTTTGTTGTTACTCAAATGACAGATCTGTGGTAGTAACAAAGGAAAAAGCAAAATATTCAGAAAATTTTAATTTCTTGATTTACGCAAAGTTCTCGTAGAGACGTTCTGTTGCTACTCAAATGAAAGATCAGTGATAGTAATAGAGTAAAATGGAAAAAATTCCGAAAATATTGATTTCTCGATTTACGCAAAGTGCTCGTAGAGACAGACGTTTTGTTGTTACTCAAATAATAGATCTGTAATAGTAACAGAAGAAAAAGATAAAAATTCCTAAAATTTTGATTTCTTGACTTACGCAAAGTGCTCGTAGAGACGTTTTGTTGCTACTCAAATGAAAGATCTGTGATAGTAATAGCGTAAAATGGAAAAAATTCCGAAAATTTTAATTTCTTGATTTACGCAAAGTACTCGTAGAGACGTTTTGTTGTTACTCAAATGACAGATCTGTGGTAGTAACAGAGGAAAAAGCAAAATATTCCGAAAATTTTAATTTCTCAATTTACGCAAAGTGCTCGTAGAGACGTTTTGTTGTTACTCAAATGACAGATCAGTGGTAGTAACAAAGGAAAAAGCAAAATATTCAGAAAATTTTAATTTCTTGATTTACGCAAAGTTCTCGTAGAGACGTTCTGTTGCTACTCAAATGAAAGATCAGTGATAGTAATAGAGTAAAATGGAAAAAAATCCGAAAATTTTAATTTCTTGATTTACGCAAAGTACTCGTAGAGACGTTTTGTTGGTACTCAAATGACAGATCTGTGATAGTAACAGAGGAAAAAGCAAAATATTCCGAAAATTTTAATTTCTTGATTTACGCAAAGTACTCGTAGAAACGTTTTGTTGTTACTCAAATGACAGATCTGTGATAGTAACAGAGGAAAAAGCAAAATATTCCGAAAATTTTAATTTCTCAATTTACGCAAAGTGCTCGTAGAGACGTTTTGTTGTTACTCAAATGAAAGATCTGTGATAGTAATAGAGTAAAATGGAAAAAAATCCGAAAATTTTAATTTCTTGATTTACGCAAACTACTCGTAAAGACGTTTTGTTGGTACTCAAATGACAGATCTGTGATAGTAACAAAGGAAACGCAAAATATTCCGAAAATTTTAATTTCTTGATTTACGGAAAGTACTCGTAGAGACGTTTTGTTGTTACTCAAATGACATATCTGTGATAGTAACAGAGGAAAATACAAAATATTCCGAAAATTTTAATTTCTTGATATACGCAAAGTACTCGTAGAAACGTTTTGTTGTTACTCAAATGACAGATCTGTGATAGTAACAGAGGAAAATACAAAATATTCCGAAAATTTTAATTTCTTGATATACGCAAAGTACTCGTAGAAACGTCTTGTTGTTACTCAAATGACAGATCTGTGATAGTAACAGAGGAAAAAGAGAAAAATTCCTAAAATATTGATTTCTTGACTTACGCAAAGTGCTCGTAGAGACGTTTGGTTGCTACTCAAATGAAAGATCTGTGATAGTAATAGAGTAAAATGGAAAAAAATCCGAAAATTTTAATTTCTTGATTTACGCAAACTACTCATAGAGACGTTCTGTTGGTACTCAAATGACAGATCTGTGATAGTAACAGAGGAAAAAGCAAAATATTCCGAAAATTTTAATTTCTTGATTTACGCAAAGTACTCGTAGAGACGTTTTGTTGTTACTCAAATGACAGATCTGTGATAGTAACAGAGGAAAAAGCAAAATATTCCAAAAATTTTATTTTCTTGATTTACGCAAAGTACTCGTAGAGACGTTCTGTTGCTACTCAAATGAAAGATCGGTGATAGTAATAGAGTAAAATGGAAAAAATTCCGAAAATTTTGATTTTTCGATTTACGCAGTGCTCGTAGAGACGTTTTGTTGTTACCAAATGACAGATCTGTCATAGTAACAGAGCAAAAAGAGAAAAATTCTTAAAATTTTGATTTCTTGACTTACGCAAAGTGCTCGTAGAGACGTTTTGTTGCTACTCAAATGAAAGTGCTGTGATAGTAATAGAGTAAAATGGAAAAAAATACGAAAATTTTAATTTCTTGATTTACGCAAACTACTCGTAAAGACGTTTTGTTGGTACTCAAATGACAGATCTGTGATAGTAACAAAGGAAAACGCAAAATATTCCGAAAATTTTAAATTCTTGATTTACGGAAAGTACTCGTAGAGACGTTTTGTTGTTACTCAAATGACAGATCTGTGATAGTAACAGAGGAAAAAGCAAAATATTCCGAAAATTTTAATTTCTTGATTTACGCAAAGTACTCGTAGAGACGTTTTGTTGTTACTCAAATGACAGATCTGTGATAGTAACAGAGGAAAAAGCAAAATATTCCGAAAATTTTAATTTCTCAATTTACGCAAAGTGCTCGTAGAGACGTTTTGTTGTTACTCAAATGAAAGATCTGTGATAGTAATAGAGTAAAATGGAAAAAAATCCGAAAATTTTAATTTCTTGATTTACGCAAACTACTCGTAAAGACGTTTTGTTGGTACTCAAATGACAGATCTGTGATAGTAACAAAGGAAAACGCAAAATATTCCGAAAATTTTAATTTCTTGATTTACGGAAAGTACTCGTAGAGACGTTTTGTTGTTACTCAAATGACAGATCTGTGATAGTAACAGAGGAAAATACAAAATATTCCGAAAATTTTAATTTCTTGATATACGCAAAGTACTCGTAGAAACGTTTTGTTGTTACTCAAATGACAGATCTGTGATAGTAACAGAGGAAAAAGAGAAAAATTCCTAAAATTTTGATTTCTTGACTTACGCAAAGTGCTCGTAGAGACGTTTGGTTGCTACTCAAATGAAAGATCTGTGATAGTAATAGAGTAAAATGGAAAAAAATCCGAAAATTTTAATTTCTTGATTTACGCAAACTACTCATAGAGACGTTCTGTTGGTACTCAAATGACAGATCTGTGATAGTAACAGAGGAAAAAGCAAAATATTCCGAAAATTTTAATTTCTTGATTTACGCAAAGTACTCGTAGAGACGTTTTGTTGTTACTCAAATGACAGATCTGTGATAGTAACAGAGGAAAAAGCAAAATATTCGGAAAATTTTAATTTCTCAATTTACGCAAAGTGCTCGTAGAGACGTTTTGTTGTTACTCAAATGAAAGATATGTGATAGTAATAGAGTAAAATGGAAAAAAATCCGAAAATTTTAATTTTTTGATTTACGCAAACTACTCGTAAAGACGTTTTGTTGGTACTCAAATGACAGATCTGTGATAGTAACAAAGGAAAACGCAAAATATTCCGAAAATTTTAATTTCTTGATTTACGGAAAGTACTCGTAGAGACGTTTTGTTGTTACTCAAATGACAGATCTGTGATAGTAACAGAGGAAAATACAAAATATTCCGAAAATTTTAATTTCTTGATATACGCAAAGTACTCGTAGAAACGTCTTGTTGTTACTCAAATGACAGATCTGTGATAGTAACAGAGGAAAAAGAGAAAAATTCCTAAAATATTGATTTCTTGACTTACGCAAAGTGCTCGTAGAGACGTTTGGTTGCTACTCAAATGAAAGATCTGTGATAGTAATAGAGTAAATGGAAAAAAATCCGAAAATTTTAATTTCTTGATTTAAGCAAACTACTCATAGAGACGTTCTGTTGGTACTCAAATGACAGATCTGTGATAGTAACAGAGGAAAAAGCAAAATATTCCGAAAATTTTAATTTCTTGATTTACGCAAAGTACTCGTAGAGACGTTTTGTTGTTACTCAAATGACAGATCTGTGATAGTAACAGAGGAAAAAGCAAAATATTCCAAAAATTTTATTTTCTTGATTTACGCAAAGTACTCGTAGAGACGTTCTGTTGCTACTCAAATGAAAGATCGGTGATAGTAATAGAGTAAAATGGAAAAAATTCCGAAAATTTTGATTTTTCGATTTACGCAGTGCTCGTAGAGACGTTTTGTTGTTACCAAATGACAGATCTGTCATAGTAACAGAGGAAAAAGAGAAAAATTCTTAAAATTTTGATTTCTTGACTTACGCAAAGTGCTCGTAGAGACGTTTTGTTGCTACTCAAATGAAAGTGCTGTGATAGTAATAGAGTAAAATGGAAAAAAATACGAAAATTTTAATTTCTTGATTTACGCAAAGTACTCATAGAGACGTTTTGATGGTACTCAAATGACAGATCTGTGATAGTAACAGAGGAAAAAGCAAAATATTCCGAAAATTTTAATTTCTCAATTTACGCAAAGTGCTCGTAGAGACGTTTTGTTGTTACTCAAATGACAGATCTGTGGTAGTAACAAAGGAAAAAGCAAAATATTCAGAAAATTTTAATTTCTTGATTTACGCAAAGTTCTCGTAGAGACGTTCTGTTGCTACTCAAATGAAAGATCAGTGATAGTAATAGAGTAAAATGGAAAAAATTCCGAAAATATTGATTTCTCGATTTACGCAAAGTGCTCGTAGAGACAGACGTTTTGTTGTTACTCAAATAATAGATCTGTAATAGTAACAGAAGAAAAAGATAAAAATTCCTAAAATTTTGATTTCTTGACTTACGCAAAGTGCTCGTAGAGACGTTTTGTTGCTACTCAAATGAAAGATCTGTGATAGTAATAGCGTAAAATGGAAAAAATTCCGAAAATTTTAATTTCTTGATTTACGCAAAGTACTCGTAGAGACGTTTTGTTGTTACTCAAATGACAGATCTGTGGTAGTAACAGAGGAAAAAGCAAAATATTCCGAAAATTTTAATTTCTCAATTTACGCAAAGTGCTCGTAGAGACGTTTTGTTGTTACTCAAATGACAGATCAGTGGTAGTAACAAAGGAAAAAGCAAAATATTCAGAAAATTTTAATTTCTTGATTTACGCAAAGTTCTCGTAGAGACGTTCTGTTGCTACTCAAATGAAAGATCAGTGATAGTAATAGAGTAAAATGGAAAAAATTCCGAAAATTTTAATTTCTTGATTTACGCAAAGTACTCGTAGAGACGTTTTGTTGGTACTCAAATGACAGATCTGTGATAGTAACAGAGGAAAAAGCAAAATATTCCGAAAATTTTAATTTCTTGATTTACGCAAAGTACTCGTAGAAACGTTTTGTTGTTACTCAAATGACAGATCTGTGATAGTAACAGAGGAAAAAGCAAAATATTCCGAAAATTTTAATTTCTCAATTTACGCAAAGTGCTCGTAGAGACGTTTTGTTGTTACTCAAATGAAAGATCTGTGATAGTAATAGAGTAAAATGGAAAAAAATCCGAAAATTTTAATTTCTTGATTTACGCAAACTACTCGTAAAGACGTTTTGTTGGTACTCAAATGACAGATCTGTGATAGTAACAAAGGAAAACGCAAAATATTCCGAAAATTTTAATTTCTTGATTTACGGAAAGTACTCGTAGAGACGTTTTGTTGTTACTCAAATGACATATCTGTGATAGTAACAGAGGAAAATACAAAATATTCCGAAAATTTTAATTTCTTGATATACGCAAAGTACTCGTAGAAACGTTTTGTTGTTACTCAAATGACAGATCTGTGATAGTAACAGAGGAAAAAGAGAAAAATTCCTAAAATTTTGATTTCTTGACTTACGCAAAGTGCTCGTAGAGACGTTTGGTTGCTACTCAAATGAAAGATCTGTGATAGTAATAGAGTAAAATGGAAAAAAATCCGAAAATTTTAATTTCTTGATTTACGCAAACTACTCATAGAGACGTTCTGTTGGTACTCAAATGACAGATCTGTGATAGTAACAGAGGAAAAAGCAAAATATTCCGAAAATTTTAATTTCTTGATTTACGCAAAGTACTCGTAGAGAAGTTTTGTTGTTACTCAAATGACAGATCTGTGATAGTAACAGAGGAAAAAGCAAAATATTCCGAAAATTTTAATTTCTCAATTTACGCAAATTGCTCGTAGAGACGTTTTGTTGTTACTCAAATGAAAGATATGTGATAGTAATAGAGTAAAATGGAAAAAAATCCGAAAATTTTAATTTTTTGATTTACGCCAACTACTCGTAAAGACGTTTTGTTGGTACTCAAATGACAGATCTGTGATAGTAACAAAGGAAAACGCAAAATATTCCGAAAATTTTAATTTCTTGATTTACGGAAAGTACTCGTAGAGACGTTTTGTTGTTACTCAAATGACAGATCTGTGATAGTAACAGAGGAAAATACAAAATATTCCGAAAATTTTAATTTCTTGATATACGCAAAGTACTCGTAGAAACGTCTTGTTGTTACTCAAATGACAGATCTGTGATAGTAACAGAGGAAAAAGAGAAAAATTCCTAAAATATTGATTTCTTGACTTACGCAAAGTGCTCGTAGAGACGTTTGGTTGCTACTCAAATGAAAGATCTGTGATAGTAATAGAGTAAAATGGAAAAAAATCCGAAAATTTTAATTTCTTGATTTAAGCAAACTACTCATAGAGACGTTCTGTTGGTACTCAAATGACAGATCTGTGATAGTAACAGAGGAAAAAGCAAAATATTCCGAAAATTTTAATTTCTTGATTTACGCAAAGTACTCGTAGAGACGTTTTGTTGTTACTCAAATGACAGATCTGTGATAGTAACAGAGGAAAAAGCAAAATATTCCAAAAAATTTATTTTCTTGATTTACGCAAAGTACTCGTAGAGACGTTCTGTTGCTACTCAAATGAAAGATCGGTGATAGTAATAGAGTAAAATGGAAAAAATTCCGAAAATTTTGATTTTTCGATTTACTCAGTGCTCGTAGAGACGTTTTGTTGTTACCAAATGACAGATCTGTCATAGTAACAGAGGAAAAAGAGAAAAATTCTTAAAATTTTGATTTCTTGACTTACGCAAAGTGCTCGTAGAGACGTTTTGTTGCTACTCAAATGAAAGTGCTGTGATAGTAATAGAGTAAAATGGAAAAAAATACGAAAATTTTAATTTCTTGATTTACGCAAAGTACTCATAGAGACGTTTTGATGGTACTCAAATGACAGATCTGTGATAGTAACAGAGGAAAAAGCAAAATATTCCGAAAATTTTAATTTCTCAATTTACGCAAAGTGCTCGTAGAGACGTTTTGTTGTTACTCAAATGACAGATCTGTGGTAGTAACAAAGGAAAAAGCAAAATATTCAGAAAATTTTAATTTCTTGATTTACGCAAAGTTCTCGTAGAGACGTTCTGTTGCTACTCAAATGAAAGATCAGTGATAGTAATAGAGTAAAATGGAAAAAATTCCGAAAATATTGATTTCTCGATTTACGCAAAGTGCTCGTAGAGACAGACGTTTTGTTGTTACTCAAATAATAGATCTGTAATAGTAACAGAAGAAAAAGATAAAAATTCCTAAAATTTTGATTTCTTGACTTACGCAAAGTGCTCGTAGAGACGTTTTGTTGCTACTCAAATGAAAGATCTGTGATAGTAATAGCGTAAAATGGAAAAAATTCCGAAAATTTTAATTTCTTGATTTACGCAAAGTACTCGTAGAGACGTTTTGTTGTTACACAAATGACAGATCTGTGGTAGTAACAGAGGAAAAAGCAAAATATTCCGAAAATTTTAATTTCTCAATTTACGCAAAGTGCTCGTAGAGACGTTTTGTTGTTACTCAAATGACAGATCAGTGGTAGTAACAAAGGAAAAAGCAAAATATTCAGAAAATTTTAATTTCTTGATTTACGCAAAGTTCTCGTAGAGACGTTCTGTTGCTACTCAAATGAAAGATCAGTGATAGTAATAGAGTAAAATGGAAAAAATTCCGAAAATTTTAATTTCTTGATTTACGCAAAGTACTCGTAGAGACGTTTTGTTGGTACTCAAATGACAGATCTGTGATAGTAACAGAGGAAAAAGCAAAATATTCCGAAAATTTTAATTTCTTGATTTACGCAAAGTACTCGTAGAAACGTTTTGTTGTTACTCAAATGACAGATCTGTGATAGTAACAGAGGAAAAAGCAAAATATTCCGAAAATTTTAATTTCTCAATTTACGCAAAGTGCTCGTAGAGACGTTTTGTTGTTACTCAAATGAAAGATCTGTGATAGTAATAGAGTAAAATGGAAAAAAATCCGAAAATTTTAATTTCTTGATTTACGCAAACTACTCGTAAAGACGTTTTGTTGGTACTCAAATGACAGATCTGTGATAGTAACAAAGGAAAACGCAAAATATTCCGAAAATTTTAATTTCTTGATTTACGGAAAGTACTCGTAGAGACGTTTTGTTGTTACTCAAATGACATATCTGTGATAGTAACAGAGGAAAATACAAAATATTCCGAAAATTTTAATTTCTTGATATACGCAAAGTACTCGTAGAAACGTTTTGTTGTTACTCAAATGACAGATCTGTGATAGTAACAGAGGAAAAAGAGAAAAATTCCTAAAATTTTGATTTCTTGACTTACGCAAAGTGCTCGTAGAGACATTTGGTTGCTACTCAAATGAAAGATCTGTGATAGTAATAGAGTAAAATGGAAAAAAATCCGAAAATTTTAATTTCTTGATTTACGCAAACTACTCATAGAGACGTTCTGTTGGTACTCAAATGACAGATCTGTGATAGTAACAGAGGAAAAAGCAAAATATTCCGAAAATTTTAATTTCTTGATTTACGCAAAGTACTCGTAGAGAAGTTTTGTTGTTACTCAAATGACAGATCTGTGATAGTAACAGAGGAAAAAGCAAAATATTCCGAAAATTTTAATTTCTCAATTTACGCAAATTGCTCGTAGAGACGTTTTGTTGTTACTCAAATGAAAGATATGTGATAGTAATAGAGTAAAATGGAAAAAAATCCGAAAATTTTAATTTTTTGATTTACGCCAACTACTCGTAAAGACGTTTTGTTGGTACTCAAATGACAGATCTGTGATAGTAACAAAGGAAAACGCAAAATATTCCGAAAATTTTAATTTCTTGATTTACGGAAAGTACTCGTAGAGACGTTTTGTTGTTACTCAAATGACAGATCTGTGATAGTAACAGAGGAAAATACAAAATATTCCGAAAATTTTAATTTCTTGATATACGCAAAGTACTCGTAGAAACGTTTTGTTGTTACTCAAATGACAGATCTGTGATAGTAACAGAGGAAAAAGAGAAAAATTCCTAAAATTTTGATTTCTTGACTTACGCAAAGTGCTCGTAGAGACGTTTGGTTGCTACTCAAATGAAAGATCTGTGATAGTAATAGAGTAAAATGGAAAAAAATCCGAAAATTTTAATTTCTTGATTTACGCAAACTACTCATAGAGACGTTCTGTTGGTACTCAAATGACAGATCTGTGATAGTAACAGAGGAAAAAGCAAAATATTCCGAAAATTTTAATTTCTTGATTTACGCAAAGTACTCGTAGAGACGTTTTGTTGTTACTCAAATGACAGATCTGTGATAGTAACAGAGGAAAAAGCAAAATATTCGAAAAATTTTATTTTCTTGATTTACGCAAAGTACTCGTAGAGACGTTCTGTTGCTACTCAAATGAAAGATCGGTGATAGTAATAGAGTAAAATGGAAAAAATTCCGAAAATTTTGATTTTTCGATTTACGCAAAGTGCTCGTAGAGACGTTTTGTTGTTACCAAATGACAGATCTGTCATAGTAACAGAGGAAAAAGAGAAAAATTCTTAAAATTTTGATTTCTTGACTTACGCAAAGTGCTCGTAGAGACGTTTTGTTGCTACTCAAATGAAAGTGCTGTGATAGTAATAGAGTAAAATGGAAAAAAATCCGAAAATTTTAATTTCTTGATTTACGCAAAGTACTCATAGAGACGTTTTGATGGTACTCAAATGACAGATCTGTGATAGTAACAGAGGAAAAAGCAAAATATTCCGAAAATTTTAATTTCTCAATTTACGCAAAGTGCTCGTAGAGACGTTTTGTTGTTACTCAAATGACAGATCTGTGGTAGTAACAAAGGAAAAAGCAAAATATTCAGAAAATTTTAATTTCTTGATTTACGCAAAGTTCTCGTAGAGACGTTCTGTTGCTACTCAAATGAAAGATCAGTGATAGTAATAGAGTAAAATGGAAAAAATTCCGAAAATATTGATTTCTCGATTTACGCAAAGTGCTCGTAGAGACAGACGTTTTGTTGTTACTCAAATGATAGATCTGTAATAGTAACAGAAGAAAAAGAGAAAAATACCTAAAATTTTGATTACTTGACTTACGCAAAGTGCTCGTAGAGACGTTTTGTTGCTACTCAAATGAAAGATCTGTGATAGTAATAGAGTAAAATGGAAAAAAATCAGAAAATTTTAATTTCTTGATTTACGCAAACTACTCATAGAGACGTTCTGTTGGTACTCAAATGACAGATCTGTGATAGTAACAGAGGAAAAAGCAAAATATTCCGAAAATTTTAATTTCTTGATTTACGCAAAGTACTCGTAGAGACGTTTTGTTGTTACTCAAATGACAGATCTGTGATAGTAACAGAGGAAAAAGCAAAATATTCGGAAAATTTTAATTTCTCAATTTTCGCAAAGTGCTCGTAGAGACGTTTTGTTGTTACTCAAATGAAAGATATGTGATAGTAATAGAGTAAAATGGAAAAAAATCCGAAAATTTTAATTTTTTGATTTACGCAAACTACTCGTAAAGACGTTTTGTTTGTACTCAAATGACAGATCTGTGATAGTAACAAAGGAAAACGCAAAATATTCCGAAAATTTTAATTTCTTGATTTACGGAAAGTACTCGTAGAGACGTTTTGTTGTTACTCAAATGACAGATCTGTGATAGTAACAGATGAAAATACAAAATATTCCGAAAATTTTAATTTCTTGATATACGCAAAGTACTCGTAGAAATGTCTTGTTGTTACTCAAATGACAGATCTGTGATAGTAACAGAGGAAAAAGAGAAAAATTCCTAAAATATTGATTTCTTGACTTACGCAAAGTGCTCGTAGAGACGTTTGGTTGCTACTCAAATGAAAGATCTGTGATAGTAATAGAGTAAAATGGAAAAAAATCCGAAAATTTTAATTTCTTGATTTCAGACGTTTTATTGTTACTCAAATAATAGATCTGTAATAGTAACAGAAGAAAAAGATAAAAATTCCTAAAATTTTGATTTCTTGACTTACGCAAAGTGCTCGTAGAGACGTTTTGTTGCTACTCAAATGAAAGATCTGTGATAGTAATAGCGTAAAATGGAAAAAATTCCGAAAATTTTAATTTCTTGATTTACGCAAACTACTCATAGAGACGTTCTGTTGGTACTCAAATGACAGATCTGTGATAGTAACAGAGGAAAAAGCAAAATATTCCGAAAATTTTAATTTCTTGATTTACGCAAAGTACTCGTAGAGACGTTTTGTTGTTACTCAAATGACAGATCTGTGATAGTAACAGAGGAAAAAGCAAAATATTCCAAAAATTTTATTTTCTTGATTTACGCAAAGTACTCGTAGAGACGTTCTGTTGCTACTCAAATGAAAGATCGGTGATAGTAATAGAGTAAAATGGAAAAAATTCCGAAAATTTTGATTTTTCGATTTACGCAGTGCTCGTAGAGACGTTTTGTTGTTACCAAATGACAGATCTGTCATAGTAACAGAGGAAAAAGAGAAAAATTCTTAAAATTTTGATTTCTTGACTTACGCAAAGTGCTCGTAGAGACGTTTTGTTGCTACTCAAATGAAAGTGCTGTGATAGTAATAGAGTAAATTGGAAAAAAATACGAAAATTTTAATTTCTTGATTTACGCAAAGTACTCAT
This sequence comes from Geotrupes spiniger, assembly GCA_959613385.1. Lineage (NCBI taxonomy): Eukaryota > Metazoa > Arthropoda > Insecta > Coleoptera > Geotrupidae > Geotrupes > Geotrupes spiniger. The sequence continues at coordinate 1,195,794 of CAUIJQ010000006.1, forward strand.
AGAGACGTTTTGATGGTACTCAAATGACAGATCTGTGATAGTAACAGAGGAAAAAACAAAATATTCCGAAAATTTTAATTTCTCAATTTACGCAAAGTGCTCGTAGAGACGTTTTGTTGTTACTCAAATGACAGATCTGTGGTAGTAACAAAGGAAAAAGCAAAATATTCAGAAAATTTTAATTTCTTGATTTACGCAAAGTTCTCGTAGAGACGTTCTGTTGCTACTCAAATGAAAGATCAGTGATAGTAATAGAGTAAAATGGAAAAAATTCCGAAAATATTGATTTCTCGATTTACGCAAAGTGCTCGTAGAGACAGACGTTTTGTTGTTACTCAAATAATAGATCTGTAATAGTAACAGAAGAAAAAGATAAAAATTCCTAAAATTTTGATTTCTTGACTTACGCAAAGTGCTCGTAGAGACGTTTTGTTGCTACTCAAATGAAAGATCTGTGATAGTAATAGCGTAAAATGGAAAAAATTCCGAAAATTTTAATTTCTTGATTTACGCAAAGTACTCGTAGAGACGTTTTGTTGTTACTCAAATGACAGATCTGTGGTAGTAACAGAGGAAAAAGCAAAATATTCCGAAAATTTTAATTTCTCAATTTACGCAAAGTGCTCGTAGAGACGTTTTGTTGTTACTCAAATGACAGATCAGTGGTAGTAACAAAGGAAAAAGCAAAATATTCAGAAAATTTTAATTTCTTGATTTACGCAAAGTTCTCGTAGAGACGTTCTGTTGCTACTCAAATGAAAGATCAGTGATAGTAATAGAGTAAAATGGAAAAAATTCCGAAAATTTTAATTTCTTGATTTACGCAAAGTACTCGTAGAGACGTTTTGTTGGTACTCAAATGACAGATCTGTGATAGTAACAGAGGAAAAAGCAAAATATTCCGAAAATTTTAATTTCTTGATTTACGCAAAGTACTCGTAGAAACGTTTTGTTGTTACTCAAATGACAGATCTGTGATAGTAACAGAGGAAAAAGCAAAATATTCCGAAAATTTTAATTTCTCAATTTACGCAAAGTGCTCGTAGAGACGTTTTGTTGTTACTCAAATGAAAGATCTGTGATAGTAATAGAGTAAAATGGAAAAAAATCCGAAAATTTTAATTTCTTGATTTACGCAAACTACTCGTAAAGACGTTTTGTTGGTACTCAAATGACAGATCTGTGATAGTAACAAAGGAAAACGCAAAATATTCCGAAAATTTTAATTTCTTGATTTACGGAAAGTACTCGTAGAGACGTTTTGTTGTTACCCAAATGACATATCTGTGATAGTAACAGAGGAAAATACAAAATATTCCGAAAATTTTAATTTCTTGATATACGCAAAGTACTCGTAGAAACGTTTTGTTGTTACTCAAATGACAGATCTGTGATAGTAACAGAGGAAAAAGAGAAAAATTCCTAAAATTTTGATTTCTTGACTTACGCAAAGTGCTCGTAGAGACGTTTGGTTGCTACTCAAATGAAAGATCTGTGATAGTAATAGAGTAAAATGGAAAAAAATCCGAAAATTTTAATTTCTTGATTTACGCAAACTACTCATAGAGACGTTCTGTTGGTACTCAAATGACAGATCTGTGATAGTAACAGAGGAAAAAGCAAAATATTCCGAAAATTTTAATTTCTTGATTTACGCAAAGTACTCGTAGAGAAGTTTTGTTGTTACTCAAATGACAGATCTGTGATAGTAACAGAGGAAAAAGCAAAATATTCCGAAAATTTTAATTTCTCAATTTACGCAAATTGCTCGTAGAGACGTTTTGTTGTTACTCAAATGAAAGATATGTGATAGTAATAGAGTAAAATGGAAAAAAATCCGAAAATTTTAATTTTTTGATTTACGCCAACTACTCGTAAAGACGTTTTGTTGGTACTCAAATGACAGATCTGTGATAGTAACAAAGGAAAACGCAAAATATTCCGAAAATTTTAATTTCTTGATTTACGGAAAGTACTCGTAGAGACGTTTTGTTGTTACTCAAATGACAGATCTGTGATAGTAACAGAGGAAAATACAAAATATTCCGAAAATTTTAATTTCTTGATATACGCAAAGTACTCGTAGAAACGTTTTGTTGTTACTCAAATGACAGATCTGTGATAGTAACAGAGGAAAAAGAGAAAAATTCCTAAAATTTTGATTTCTTGACTTACGCAAAGTGCTCGTAGAGACGTTTGGTTGCTACTCAAATGAAAGATCTGTGATAGTAATAGAGTAAAATGGAAAAAAATCCGAAAATTTTAATTTCTTGATTTACGCAAACTACTCATAGAGACGTTCTGTTGGTACTCAAATGACAGATCTGTGATAGTAACAGAGGAAAAAGCAAAATATTCCGAAAATTTTAATTTCTTGATTTACGCAAAGTACTCGTAGAGACGTTTTGTTGTTACTCAAATGACAGCTCTGTGATAGTAACAGAGGAAAAAGCAAAATATTCGAAAAATTTTATTTTCTTGATTTACGCAAAGTACTCGTAGAGACGTTCTGTTGCTACTCAAATGAAAGATCGGTGATAGTAATAGAGTAAAATGGAAAAAATTCCGAAAATTTTGATTTTTCGATTTACGCAAAGTGCTCGTAGAGACGTTTTGTTGTTACCAAATGACAGATCTGTCATAGTAACAGAGGAAAAAGAGAAAAATTCTTAAAATTTTGATTTCTTGACTTACGCAAAGTGCTCGTAGAGACGTTTTGTTGCTACTCAAATGAAAGTGCTGTGATAGTAATAGAGTAAAATGGAAAAAAATCCGAAAATTTTAATTTCTTGATTTACGCAAAGTACTCATAGAGACGTTTTGATGGTACTCAAATGACAGATCTGTGATAGTAACAGAGGAAAAAGCAAAATATTCCGAAAATTTTAATTTCTCAATTTACGCAAAGTGCTCGTAGAGACGTTTTGTTGTTACTCAAATGACAGATCTGTGGTAGTAACAAAGGAAAAAGCAAAATATTCAGAAAATTTTAATTTCTTGATTTACGCAAAGTTCTCGTAGAGACGTTCTGTTGCTACTCAAATGAAAGATCAGTGATAGTAATAGAGTAAAATGGAAAAAATTCCGAAAATATTGATTTCTCGATTTACGCAAAGTGCTCGTAGAGACAGACGTTTTGTTGTTACTCAAATGATAGATCTGTAATAGTAACAGAAGAAAAAGAGAAAAATACCTAAAATTTTGATTACTTGACTTACGCAAAGTGCTCGTAGAGACGTTTTGTTGCTACTCAAATGAAAGATCTGTGATAGTAATAGAGTAAAATGGAAAAAATTCCGAAAATTTTAATTTCTTGAATTACGCAAAGTACTCATAGAGACGTTTTGATGGTACTCAAATGACAGATCTGTGATAGTAACAGAGGAAATAGCAAAATATTCCGAAAATTTTAATTTCTCAATTTACGCAAAGTGCTCGTAGAGACGTTTTGTTGTTACTCAAATTACAGATCTGTGATAGTAACAGAGGAAAAAGCAAAATATTCCGAAAATTTTAATTTCTTGATATACGCAAAGTACTCGTAGAGACGTTTTGTTGTTACTCAAATGACAGATCTGTGGTAGTAACAGAGGAAAAAGCAAAATGTTCCGAAAATTTTAATTTCTTGATTTACGCAAAGTACTCGTAGAGACGTTTTGTTGTTACTCAAATGACAGATCTGTGATAGTAACAGAGGAAAAAGCAAAATATTCCGAAAATTTTAATTTCTTGATTTACGCAAAGTACTCGTAGAGACGTTTTGTTGTTACTCAAATGACAGATCTGTGATAGTAACAGAGGAAAAAGCAAAATCTTCCGAAAATTTTAATTTCTTGATTTACGCAAAGTTCTCGTAGAGACGTTTTGTTGTTACTCAAATGCCAGATCTGTGATAGCAACAGAAGAAAAAGCAAAAATATTCCGAAAATTTTAATTTCTTGATTTACGCAAAGTACTCGTAGAGACGTTTTGTTGTTACTCAAATGACAGTTATGTGATAGTAACAGAGGAAAAAGCAAAATATTCCGAAAATTTTAATTTCTTGATTTACGCAAAGTGGTCGTAGAGACGTTCTGTTGCTACTCAAATGAAAGATCCGTGATAGTAATAGTGTAAAATGGAAAAAATTCCGAAAATATTGATTTCTCGATTTACGCAAAGTGCTCGTAGAGACAGACGTTTTGTTGCTACTCAAATGAAAGATCTGTGATAGTAATAGAGTAAAATGGAAAAAAATCAGAAAATTTTAATTTCTTGATTTACGCAAACTACTCATAGAGACGTTCTGTTGGTACTCAAATGACAGATCTGTGATAGTAACAGAGGAAAAAGCAAAATATTCCGAAAATTTTAATTTCTTGATTTACGCAAAGTACTCGTAGAGACGTTTTGTTGTTACTCAAATGACAGATCTGTGATAGTAACAGAGGAAAAAGCAAAATATTCGGAAAATTTTAATTTCTCAATTTACGCAAAGTGCTCGCAGAGACGTTTTGTTGTTACTCAAATGAAAGATATGTGATAGTAATAGAGTAAAATGGAAAAAAATCCGAAAATTTTAATTTTTTGATTTACGCAAACTACTCGTAAAGACGTTTTGTTTGTACTCAAATGACAGATCTGTGATAGTAACAAAGGAAAACGCAAAATATTCCGAAAATTTTAATTTCTTGATTTACGGAAAGTACTCGTAGAGACGTTTTGTTGTTACTCAAATGACAGATCTGTGATAGTAACAGAGGAAAATACAAAATATTCCGAAAATTTTAATTTCTTGATATACGCAAAGTACTCGTAGAAACGTCTTGTTGTTACTCAAATGACAGATCTGTGATAGTAACAGAGGAAAAAGAGAAAAATTCCTAAAATTTTGATTTCTTGACTTACGCAAAGTGCTCGTAGAGACGTTTGGTTGCTACTCAAATGAAAGATCTGTGATAGTAATAGAGTAAAATGGAAAAAAATCCGAAAATTTTAATTTCTTGATTTACGCAAACTACTCATAGAGACGTTCTGTTGGTACTCAAATGACAGATCTGTGATAGTAACAGAGGAAAAAGCAAAATATTCCGAAAATTTTAATTTCTTGATTTACGCAAAGTACTCGTAGAGACGTTTTGTTGTTACTCAAATGACAGCTCTGTGATAGTAACAGAGGAAAAAGCAAAATATTCGAAAAATTTTATTTTCTTGATTTACGCAAAGTACTCGTAGAGACGTTCTGTTGCTACTCAAATGAAAGATCGGTGATAGTAATAGAGTAAAATGGAAAAAATTCCGAAAATTTTGATTTTTCGATTTACGCAAAGTGCTCGTAGAGACGTTTTGTTGTTACCAAATGACAGATCTGTCATAGTAACAGAGGAAAAAGAGAAAAATTCTTAAAATTTTGATTTCTTGACTTACGCAAAGTGCTCGTAGAGACGTTTTGTTGCTACTCAAATGAAAGTGCTGTGATAGTAATAGAGTAAAATGGAAAAAAATCCGAAAATTTTAATTTCTTGATTTACGCAAAGTACTCATAGAGACGTTTTGATGGTACTCAAATGACAGATCTGTGATAGTAACAGAGGAAAAAGCAAAATATTCCGAAAATTTTAATTTCTCAATTTACGCAAAGTGCTCGTAGAGACGTTTTGTTGTTACTCAAATGACAGATCTGTGGTAGTAACAAAGGAAAAAGCAAAATATTCAGAAAATTTTAATTTCTTGATTTACGCAAAGTTCTCGTAGAGACGTTCTGTTGCTACTCAAATGAAAGATCAGTGATAGTAATAGAGTAAAATGGAAAAAATTCCGAAAATATTGATTTCTCGATTTACGCAAAGTGCTCGTAGAGACAGACGTTTTGTTGTTACTCAAATGATAGATCTGTAATAGTAACAGAAGAAAAAGAGAAAAATACCTAAAATTTTGATTACTTGACTTACGCAAAGTGCTCGTAGAGACGTTTTGTTGCTACTCAAATGAAAGATCTGTGATAGTAATAGAGTAAAATGGAAAAAATTCCGAAAATTTTAATTTCTTGAATTACGCAAAGTACTCATAGAGACGTTTTGATGGTACTCAAATGACAGATCTGTGATAGTAACAGAGGAAATAGCAAAATATTCCGAAAATTTTAATTTCTCAATTTACGCAAAGTGCTCGTAGAGACGTTTTGTTGTTACTCAAATTACAGATCTGTGATAGTAACAGAGGAAAAAGCAAAATATTCCGAAAATTTTAATTTCTTGATATACGCAAAGTACTCGTAGAGACGTTTTGTTGTTACTCAAATGACAGATCTGTGGTAGTAACAGAGGAAAAAGCAAAATGTTCCGAAAATTTTAATTTCTTGATTTACGCAAAGTACTCGTAGAGACGTTTTGTTGTTACTCAAATGACAGATCTGTGATAGTAACAGAGGAAAAAGCAAAATATTCCGAAAATTTTAATTTCTTGATTTACGCAAAGTACTCGTAGAGACGTTTTGTTGTTACTCAAATGACAGATCTGTGATAGTAACAGAGGAAAAAGCAAAATCTTCCGAAAATTTTAATTTCTTGATTTACGCAAAGTTCTCGTAGAGACGTTTTGTTGTTACTCAAATGCCAGATCTGTGATAGCAACAGAAGAAAAAGCAAAAATATTCCGAAAATTTTAATTTCTTGATTTACGCAAAGTACTCGTAGAGACGTTTTGTTGTTACTCAAATGACAGTTATGTGATAGTAACAGAGGAAAAAGCAAAATATTCCGAAAATTTTAATTTCTTGATTTACGCAAAGTGGTCGTAGAGACGTTCTGTTGCTACTCAAATGAAAGATCCGTGATAGTAATAGTGTAAAATGGAAAAAATTCCGAAAATATTGATTTCTCGATTTACGCAAAGTGCTCGTAGAGACAGACGTTTTGTTGCTACTCAAATGAAAGATCTGTGATAGTAATAGAGTAAAATGGAAAAAAATCAGAAAATTTTAATTTCTTGATTTACGCAAACTACTCATAGAGACGTTCTGTTGGTACTCAAATGACAGATCTGTGATAGTAACAGAGGAAAAAGCAAAATATTCCGAAAATTTTAATTTCTTGATTTACGCAAAGTACTCGTAGAGACGTTTTGTTGTTACTCAAATGACAGATCTGTGATAGTAACAGAGGAAAAAGCAAAATATTCGGAAAATTTTAATTTCTCAATTTACGCAAAGTGCTCGTAGAGACGTTTTGTTGTTACTCAAATGAAAGATATGTGATAGTAATAGAGTAAAATGGAAAAAAATCCGAAAATTTTAATTTTTTGATTTACGCAAACTACTCGTAAAGACGTTTTGTTTGTACTCAAATGACAGATCTGTGATAGTAACAAAGGAAAACGCAAAATATTCCGAAAATTTTAATTTCTTGATTTACGGAAAGTACTCGTAGAGACGTTTTGTTGTTACTCAAATGACAGATCTGTGATAGTAACAGAGGAAAATACAAAATATTCCGAAAATTTTAATTTCTTGATATACGCAAAGTACTCGTAGAAACGTCTTGTTGTTACTCAAATGACAGATCTGTGATAGTAACAGAGGAAAAAGAGAAAAATTCCTAAAATATTGATTTCTTGACTTACGCAAAGTGCTCGTAGAGACGTTTGGTTGCTACTCAAATGAAAGATCTGTGATAGTAATAGAGTAAAATGGAAAAAAATCCGAAAATTTTAATTTCTTGATTTCAGACGTTTTGTTGTTACTCAAATAATAGATCTGTAATAGTAACAGAAGAAAAAGATAAAAATTCCTAAAATTTTGATTTCTTGACTTACGCAAAGTGCTCGTAGAGACGTTTTGTTGCTACTCAAATGAAAGATCTGTGATAGTAATAGCGTAAAATGGAAAAAATTCCGAAAATTTTAATTTCTTGATTTACGCAAACTACTCATAGAGACGTTCTGTTGGTACTCAAATGACAGATCTGTGATAGTAACAGAGGAAAAAGCAAAATATTCCGAAAATTTTAATTTCTTGATTTACGCAAAGTACTCGTAGAGACGTTTTGTTGTTACTCAAATGACAGATCTGTGATAGTAACAGAGGAAAAAGCAAAATATTCCAAAAATTTTATTTTCTTGATTTACGCAAAGTACTCGTAGAGACGTTCTGTTGCTACTCAAATGAAAGATCGGTGATAGTAATAGAGTAAAATGGAAAAAATTCCGAAAATTTTGATTTTTCGATTTACGCAGTGCTCGTAGAGACGTTTTGTTGTTACCAAATGACAGATCTGTCATAGTAACAGAGGAAAAAGAGAAAAATTCTTAAAATTTTGATTTCTTGACTTACGCAAAGTGCTCGTAGAGACGTTTTGTTGCTACTCAAATGAAAGTGCTGTGATAGTAATAGAGTAAATTGGAAAAAAATACGAAAATTTTAATTTCTTGATTTACGCAAAGTACTCATAGAGACGTTTTGATGGTACTCAAATGACAGATCTGTGATAGTAACAGAGGAAAAAGCAAAATATTCCGAAAATTTTAATTTCTCAATTTACGCAAAGTGCTCGTAGAGACGTTTTGTTGTTACTCAAATGACAGATCTGTGGTAGTAACAAAGGAAAAAGCAAAATATTCAGAAAATTTTAATTTCTTGATTTACGCAAAGTTCTCGTAGAGACGTTCTGTTGCTACTCAAATGAAAGATCAGTGATAGTAATAGAGTAAAATGGAAAAAATTCCGAAAATATTGATTTCTCGATTTACGCAAAGTGCTCGTAGAGACAGACGTTTTGTTGTTACTCAAATAATAGATCTGTAATAGTAACAGAAGAAAAAGATAAAAATTCCTAAAATTTTGATTTCTTGACTTACGCAAAGTGCTCGTAGAGACGTTTTGTTGCTACTCAAATGAAAGATCTGTGATAGTAATAGCGTAAAATGGAAAAAATTCCGAAAATTTTAATTTCTTGATTTACGCAAAGTACTCGTAGAGACGTTTTGTTGTTACTCAAATGACAGATCTGTGGTAGTAACAGAGGAAAAAGCAAAATATTCCGAAAATTTTAATTTCTCAATTTACGCAAAGTGCTCGTAGAGACGTTTTGTTGTTACTCAAATGACAGATCAGTGGTAGTAACAAAGGAAAAAGCAAAATATTCAGAAAATTGTAATTTCTTGATTTACGCAAAGTTCTCGTAGAGACGTTCTGTTGCTACTCAAATGAAAGATCAGTGATAGTAATAGAGTAAAATGGAAAAAATTCCGAAAATTTTAATTTCTTGATTTACGCAAAGTACTCGTAGAGACGTTTTGTTGGTACTCAAATGACAGATCTGTGATAGTAACAGAGGAAAAAGCAAAATATTCCGAAAATTTTAATTTCTTGATTTACGCAAAGTACTCGTAGAAACGTTTTGTTGTTACTCAAATGACAGATCTGTGATAGTAACAGAGGAAAAAGCAAAATATTCCGAAAATTTTAATTTCTCAATTTACGCAAAGTGCTCGTAGAGACGTTTTGTTGTTACTCAAATGAAAGATCTGTGATAGTAATAGAGTAAAATGGAAAAAAATCCGAAAATTTTAATTTCTTGATTTACGCAAACTACTCGTAAAGACGTTTTGTTGGTACTCAAATGACAGATCTGTGATAGTAACAAAGGAAAACGCAAAATATTCCGAAAATTTTAATTTCTTGATTTACGGAAAGTACTCGTAGAGACGTTTTGTTGTTACTCAAATGACATATCTGTGATAGTAACAGAGGAAAATACAAAATATTCCGAAAATTTTAATTTCTTGATATACGCAAAGTACTCGTAGAAACGTTTTGTTGTTACTCAAATGACAGATCTGTGATAGTAACAGAGGAAAAAGAGAAAAATTCCTAAAATTTTGATTTCTTGACTTACGCAAAGTGCTCGTAGAGACGTTTGGTTGCTACTCAAATGAAAGATCTGTGATAGTAATAGAGTAAAATGGAAAAAAATCCGAAAATTTTAATTTCTTGATTTACGCAAACTACTCATAGAGACGTTCTGTTGGTACTCAAATGACAGATCTGTGATAGTAACAGAGGAAAAAGCAAAATATTCCGAAAATTTTAATTTCTTGATTTACGCAAAGTACTCGTAGAGAAGTTTTGTTGTTACTCAAATGACAGATCTGTGATAGTAACAGAGGAAAAAGCAAAATATTCCGAAAATTTTAATTTCTCAATTTACGCAAATTGCTCGTAGAGACGTTTTGTTGTTACTCAAATGAAAGATATGTGATAGTAATAGAGTAAAATGGAAAAAAATCCGAACATTTTAATTTTTTGATTTACGCCAACTACTCGTAAAGACGTTTTGTTGGTACTCAAATGACAGATCTGTGATAGTAACAAAGGAAAACGCAAAATATTCCGAAAATTTTAATTTCTTGATTTACGGAAAGTATTCGTAGAGACGTTTTGTTGTTACTCAAATGACAGATCTGTGATAGTAACAGAGGAAAATACAAAATATTCCGAAAATTTTAATTTCTTGATATACGCAAAGTACTCGTAGAAACGTTTTGTTGTTACTCAAATGACAGATCTGTGATAGTAACAGAGGAAAAAGAGAAAAATTCCTAAAATTTTGATTTCTTGACTTACGCAAAGTGCTCGTAGAGACGTTTGGTTGCTACTCAAATGAAAGATCTGTGATAGTAATAGAGTAAAATGGAAAAAAATCCGAAAATTTTAATTTCTTGATTTACGCAAACTACTCATAGAGACGTTCTGTTGGTACTCAAATGACAGATCTGTGATAGTAACAGAGGAAAAAGCAAAATATTCCGAAAATTTTAATTTCTTGATTTACGCAAAGTACTCGTAGAGACGTTTTGTTGTTACTCAAATGACAGCTCTGTGATAGTAACAGAGGAAAAAGCAAAATATTCGAAAAATTTTATTTTCTTGATTTACGCAAAGTACTCGTAGAGACGTTCTGTTGCTACTCAAATGAAAGATCGGTGATAGTAATAGAGTAAAATGGAAAAAATTCCGAAAATTTTGATTTTTCGATTTACGCAAAGTGCTCGTAGAGACGTTTTGTTGTTACCAAATGACAGATCTGTCATAGTAACAGAGGAAAAAGAGAAAAATTCTTAAAATTTTGATTTCTTGACTTACGCAAAGTGCTCGTAGAGACGTTTTGTTGCTACTCAAATGAAAGTGCTGTGATAGTAATAGAGTAAAATGGAAAAAAATCCGAAAATTTTAATTTCTTGATTTACGCAAAGTACTCATAGAGACGTTTTGATGGTACTCAAATGACAGATCTGTGATAGTAACAGAGGAAAAAGCAAAATATTCCGAAAATTTTAATTTCTCAATTTACGCAAAGTGCTCGTAGAGACGTTTTGTTGTTACTCAAATGACAGATCTGTGGTAGTAACAAAGGAAAAAGCAAAATATTCAGAAAATTTTAATTTCTTGATTTACGCAAAGTTCTCGTAGAGACGTTCTGTTGCTACTCAAATGAAAGATCAGTGATAGTAATAGAGTAAAATGGAAAAAATTCCGAAAATATTGATTTCTCGATTTACGCAAAGTGCTCGTAGAGACAGACGTTTTGTTGTTACTCAAATGATAGATCTGTAATAGTAACAGAAGAAAAAGAGAAAAATACCTAAAATTTTGATTACTTGACTTACGCAAACTGCTCGTAGAGACGTTTTGTTGCTACTCAAATGAAAGATCTGTGATAGTAATAGAGTAAAATGGAAAAAATTCCGAAAATTTTAATTTCTTGAATTACGCAAAGTACTCATAGAGACGTTTTGATGGTACTCAAATGACAGATCTGTGATAGTAACAGAGGAAATAGCAAAATATTCCGAAAATTTTAATTTCTCAATTTACGCAAAGTGCTCGTAGAGACGTTTTGTTGTTACTCAAATTACAGATCTGTGATAGTAACAGAGGAAAAAGCAAAATATTCCGAAAATTTTAATTTCTTGATATACGCAAAGTACTCGTAGAGACGTTTTGTTGTTACTCAAATGACAGATCTGTGGTAGTAACAGAGGAAAAAGCAAAATGTTCCGAAAATTTTAATTTCTTGATTTACGCAAAGTACTCGTAGAGACGTTTTGTTGTTACTCAAATGACAGATCTGTGATAGTAACAGAGGAAAAAGCAAAATATTCCGAAAATTTTAATTTCTTGATTTACGCAAAGTACTCGTAGAGACGTTTTGTTGTTACTCAAATGACAGATCTGTGATAGTAACAGAGGAAAAAGCAAAATCTTCCGAAAATTTTAATTTCTTGATTTACGCAAAGTTCTCGTAGAGACGTTTTGTTGTTACTCAAATGCCAGATCTGTGATAGCAACAGAAGAAAAAGCAAAAATATTCCGAAAATTTTAATTTCTTGATTTACGCAAAGTACTCGTAGAGACGTTTTGTTGTTACTCAAATGACAGTTATGTGATAGTAACAGAGGAAAAAGCAAAATATTCCGAAAATTTTAATTTCTTGATTTACGCAAAGTGGTCGTAGAGACGTTCTGTTGCTACTCAAATGAAAGATCCGTGATAGTAATAGTGTAAAATGGAAAAAATTCCGAAAATATTGATTTCTCGATTTACGCAAAGTGCTCGTAGAGACAGACGTTTTGTTATTACTCAAATGATAGATCTGTAATAGTAACAGAAGAAAAAGATAAAAATTCCTAAAATTTTGATTTCTTGACTTACGCAAAGTGCTCGTAGAGACGTTTTGTTGGTACTCAAATGACAGATCTGTGATAGTAATAGAGTAAAATGGAAAAAAATCCGAAAATTTTAATTTCTTGATTTACGCAAAGTACTCATAGAGACGTTTTGATGGTACTCAAATGACAGATCTGTGATAGTAACAGAGGAAAAAGCAAAATATTCCGAAAATTTTAATTCCTTGATATACGCAAAGTACTCGTAGAGACGTTTTGTTGTTACTCAAATGACAGATCTATGATAGTAACAGGGGAAAATACAAAATATTCCGAAAATTTTAATTTCTTGATATACGCAAAGTACTCGTACAAACGTTTTGTTGTTACTCAAATGACAGATCTGTGATAGTAACAGAGGAAAATACAAAATATTCCGAAAATTGTAATTTCTTGATATACGCAAAGTACTCGTAAAAACGTTTTGTTGTTACTCAAATGACAGATCTGTGATAGTAACAGAGGAAAAAGAGAAAAATTCCTAAAATTTTGATTTCTTGACTTACGCAAAGTGCTCGTAGAGACGTTTGGTTGCTACTCAAATGAAAGATCTGTGATAGTAATAGAGTAAAATGGAAAAAAATCCGAAAATTTTAATTTCTTGATTTACGCAAAGTACTCATAGAGACGTTCTGTTGGTACTCAAATGACAGATCTGTGATAGTAACAGAGGAAAAAGCAAAATATTCCGAAAATTTTAATTTCTTGATTTACGCAAAGTACTCGTAGAGACGTTTTGTTGTTACTCAAATGACAGATCTGTGATAGTAACAGAGGAAAAAGCAAAATATTCCAAAAATTTTATTTTCTTGATTTACGCAAAGTACTCGTAGAGACGTTCTGTTGCTACTCAAATGAAAGATCTGTGATAGTAATAGAGTAAAATGGAAAAAATTCCGAAAATTTTGATTTTTCGATTTACGCAAAGTGCTCGTAGAGACGTTTTGTTGTTACTCAAATGACAGTTATGTGATAGTAACAGAGGAAAAAGCAAAATATTCCGAAAATTTTAATTTCTTGATTTACGCAAAGTGGTCGTAGAGACGTTCTGTTGCTACTCAAATGAAAGATCCGTGATAGTAATAGTGTAAAATGGAAAAAATTCCGAAAATATTGATTTCTCGATTTACGCAAAGTGCTCGTAGAGACAGACGTTTTGTTATTACTCAAATGATAGATCTGTAATAGTAACAGAAGAAAAAGATAAAAATTCCTAAAATTTTGATTTCTTGACTTACGCAAAGTGCTCGTAGAGACGTTTTGTTGGTACTCAAATGACAGATCTGTGATAGTAATAGAGTAAAATGGAAAAAAATCCGAAAATTTTAATTTCTTGATTTACGCAAAGTACTCATAGAGACGTTTTGATGGTACTCAAATGACAGATCTGTGATAGTAACAGAGGAAAAAGCAAAATATTCCGAAAATTTTAATTCCTTGATATACGCAAAGTACTCGTAGAGACGTTTTGTTGTTACTCAAATGACAGATCTATGATAGTAACAGGGGAAAATACAAAATATTCCGAAAATTTTAATTTCTTGATATACGCAAAGTACTCGTACAAACGTTTTGTTGTTACTCAAATGACAGATCTGTGATAGTAACAGAGGAAAATACAAAATATTCCGAAAATTGTAATTTCTTGATATACGCAAAGTACTCGTAAAAACGTTTTGTTGTTACTCAAATGACAGATCTGTGATAGTAACAGAGGAAAAAGAGAAAAATTCCTAAAATTTTGATTTCTTGACTTACGCAAAGTGCTCGTAGAGACGTTTGGTTGCTACTCAAATGAAAGATCTGTGATAGTAATAGAGTAAAATGGAAAAAAATCCGAAAATTTTAATTTCTTGATTTACGCAAAGTACTCATAGAGACGTTCTGTTGGTACTCAAATGACAGATCTGTGATAGTAACAGAGGAAAAAGCAAAATATTCCGAAAATTTTAATTTCTTGATTTACGCAAAGTACTCGTAGAGACGTTTTGTTGTTACTCAAATGACAGATCTGTGATAGTAACAGAGGAAAAAGGAAAATATTCCAAAAATTTTATTTTCTTGATTTACGCAAAGTACTCGTAGAGACGTTCTGTTGCTACTCAAATGAAAGATCTGTGATAGTAATAGAGTAAAATGGAAAAAATTCCGAAAATTTTGATTTTTCGATTTACGCAAAGTGCTCGTAGAGACGTTTTGTTGTTACCAAATGACAGATCTGTCATAGTAACAGAGGAAAAAGAGAAAAATTCTTAAAATTTTGATTTCTTGACTTACGCAAAGTGCTCGTAGAGACGTTTTGTTGCTACTCAAATGAAAGATCTGTGATAGTAACAGAGGAAAAAGCAAAATATTCCGAAAATTTTAATTTCTCAATTTACGCAAAGTGCTCCTAGAGACGTTTTGTTGTTACTCAAATGACAGATCTGTGATAGTAACAGAGGAAAAAGCAAAATATTCCGAAAATTTTAATTTCTTGATATACGCAAAGTACTCGTAGAGACGTTTTGTTGTTACTCAAATGACAGATCTGTGATAGTAACAGAGGAAAAAGCAAAATATTCCGAAAATTTTAATTTCTTGATTTACGCAAAGTTCTCGTTGAGACGTTTTGTTGTTACTCAAATGACAGATCTGTGGTAGTAACTGAGGAAAAAGCAAAATATTCCAAAAATTTTAATTTCTTGATTTACGCAAAGTGGTCGTAGAGACGTTCTGTTGCTACTCAAATGAAAGATCCGTGATAGTAATAGAGTAAAATGGAAAAAATTCCGAAAATATTGATTTCTCGATTTACACAAAGTGCTCGTAGAGACAGACGTTTTGTTATTACTCAAATGATAGATCTGTAATAGTAACAGAAGAAAAAGATAAAAATTCCTAAAATTTTGATTTCTTGACTTACGCAAAGTGCTCGTAGAGACGTTTTGTTGGTACTCAAATGACAGATCTGTGATAGTAACAGAGGAAAAAGCAAAATATTAAGAAAATTTTAATTTCTTGATATACGCAAAGTACTCATAGAGACGTTTGTTGTTACTCAAATGACAGATCTGTGATAGTAACAGAGGAAAAAGAGAAAAATTCCTAAAATTTTGATTTCTTGACTTACGCAAAGTGCTCGTAGAGACGTTTTGTTGCTACTCAAATGAAAGATCTGTGATAGTAATAGAGTAAAATGGAAAATATTCCGAAAATTTTAATTTCTTGATATACGCAAAGTACTCGTAGAAACGTTTTGTTGTTACTCAAATGACAGATCTGTGATAGTAACAGAGGAAAAAGCGAAAAATTCCTAAAATTTTGATTTCTTGACTTACGCAAAGTGCTCGTAGAGACGTTTGGTTGCTACTCAAATGAAAGATTTGTGATAGTAATAGAGTAAAATGGAAAAAAATCCGAAAATTTTAATTTCTTGATTTACGCAAACTACTCATAGAGACGTTCTGTTGGTACTCAAATGACAGATCTGTGATAGTAACAGAGGAAAAAGCAAAATATTCCGAAAATTTTAATTTCTTGATTTACGCAAAGTACTCGTAGAGACGTTTTGTTGTTACTCAAATGACAGATCTGTGATAGTAACAGAGGAAAAAGCAAAATATTCCAAAAATTTTATTTTCTTGATTTACGTAAAGTACTCGTAGAGACGTTCTGTTGCTACTCAAATGAAAGATCTGTGATAGTAATAGAGTAAAATGGAAAAAATTCCGAAAATTTTGATTTTTCGATTTACGCAAAGTGCTCGTAGAGACGTTTTGTTGTTACCAAATGACAGATCTGTCATAGTAACAGAGGAAAAAGAGAAAAATTCTTAAAATTTTGATTTCTTGACTTACGCAAAGTGCTCGTAGAGACGTTTTGTTGCTACTCAAATGAAAGATCTGTGATAGTAATAGAGTAAAATGGAAAAAAATCCGAAAATTTTAATTTCTTGATTTACGCAAAGTACTCATAGAGACGTTTTGTTGTTACTCAAATGACAGATCTGTGGTAGTAACTGAGGAAAAAGCAAAATATTCCGAAAATTTTAATTTCTTGATTTACGCAAAGTACTCGTAGAGACGTTTTGTTGTTACTCAAATGACAGATGTGTGATAGTAACAGAGGAAAAAGCAAAATATTCCGAAAATTTTAATTTCTCAATTTACGCAAAGTGCTCGTAGAGACGTTTTGTTGTTACTCAAATGAAAGATCTGTGATAGTAATAGAGTAAAATGGAAAAAAATCCGAAAATTTTAATTTCTTGATTTACGCAAAGTGGTCGTAGAGACGTTCTGTTGCTACTCAAATGAAAGATCCGTGATAGTAATAGAGTAAAATGGAAAAAATTCCGAAAATATTGATTTCTCGATTTACACAAAGTGCTCGTAGAGACAGACGTTTTGTTATTACTCAAATGATAGATCTGTAATAGTAACAGAAGAAAAAGATAAAAATTCCTAAAATTTTGATTTCTTGACTTACGCAAAGTGCTCGTAGAGACGTTTTGTTGCTACTCAAATGAAAGATCTGTGATAGTAATAGAGTAAAATGGAGAAAATTCCGAAAATTTTAATTTCTTGAAATACGCAAAGTACTCATAGAGACGTTTTGTTGGTACTCAAATGACAGATCTGTGATAGTAACAGAGGAAAAAGCAAAATATTAAGAAAATTTTAATTTCTTGATATACGCAAAGTACTCATAGAGACGTTTGTTGTTACTCAAATGACAGATCTGTGATAGTAACAAAGGAAAAAGCAGAATATTCCGAAAATTTTAATTTCTTGATTTACGCAAAGTGCTCGTAGAGACGTTTTGTTGTTACTCAAATGACAGATCTGTCATAGTAACAGAGGAAAAAGAGAAAAATTCCTAAAATTTTGATTTCTTGACTTACGCAAAGTGCTCGTAGAGACGTTTTGTTGCTACTCAAATGAAAGATCTGTGATAGTAATAGAGTAAAATGGAAAAAAATCCGAAAATTTTAATTTCTTGATTTACGCAAAGTACTCGTAGAGACGTTTTGTTGGTACTCAAATGACAGATCTGTGATAGTAACAGAGGAAAAAGCAAAATATTCCGAAAATTTTAATTTCTTGACTTACGCAAAGTGCTCGTAGAGACGTTTTGTTGCTACTCAAATGAAAGATCTGTGATAGTAATAGAGTAAAATGGAAAATATTCCGAAAATTTTAATTTCTTGATATACGCAAAGTACTCGTAGAAACGTTTTGTTGTTACTCAAATGACAGATCTGTGATAGTAACAGAGGAAAAAGCGAAAAATTCCTAAAATTTTGATTTCTTGACTTACGCAAAGTGCTCGTAGAGACGTTTGGTTGCTACTCAAATGAAAGATTTGTGATAGTAATAGAGTAAAATGGAAAAAAATCCGAAAATTTTAATTTCTTGATTTACGCAAACTACTCATAGAGACGTTCTGTTGGTACTCAAATGACAGATCTGTGATAGTAACAGAGGAAAAAGCAAAATATTCCGAAAATTTTAATTTCTTGATTTACGCAAAGTACTCGTAGAGACGTTTTGTTGTTACTCAAATGACAGATCTGTGATAGTAACAGAGGAAAAAGCAAAATATTCCAAAAATTTTATTTTCTTGATTTACGTAAAGTACTCGTAGAGACGTTCTGTTGCTACTCAAATGAAAGATCTGTGATAGTAATAGAGTAAAATGGAAAAAATTCCGAAAATTTTGATTTTTCGATTTACGCAAAGTGCTCGTAGAGACGTTTTGTTGTTACCAAATGACAGATCTGTCATAGTAACAGAGGAAAAAGAGAAAAATTCTTAAAATTTTGATTTCTTGACTTACGCAAAGTGCTCGTAGAGACGTTTTGTTGCTACTCAAATGAAAGATCTGTGATAGTAATAGAGTAAAATGGAAAAAAATCCGAAAATTTTAATTTCTTGATTTACGCAAAGTACTCATAGAGACGTTTTGTTGTTACTCAAATGACAGATCTGTGGTAGTAACTGAGGAAAAAGCAAAATATTCCGAAAATTTTAATTTCTTGATTTACGCAAAGTACTCGTAGAGACGTTTTGTTGTTACTCAAATGACAGATGTGTGATAGTAACAGAGGAAAAAGCAAAATATTCCGAAAATTTTAATTTCTCAATTTACGCAAAGTGCTCGTAGAGACGTTTTGTTGTTACTCAAATGAAAGATCTGTGATAGTAATAGAGTAAAATGGAAAAAAATCCGAAAATTTTAATTTCTTGATTTACGCAAAGTGGTCGTAGAGACGTTCTGTTGCTACTCAAATGAAAGATCCGTGATAGTAATAGAGTAAAATGGAAAAAATTCCGAAAATATTGATTTCTCGATTTACACAAAGTGCTCGTAGAGACAGACGTTTTGTTATTACTCAAATGATAGATCTGTAATAGTAACAGAAGAAAAAGATAAAAATTCCTAAAATTTTGATTTCTTGACTTACGCAAAGTGCTCGTAGAGACGTTTTGTTGCTACTCAAATGAAAGATCTGTGATAGTAATAGAGTAAAATGGAGAAAATTCCGAAAATTTTAATTTCTTGAAATACGCAAAGTACTCATAGAGACGTTTTGTTGGTACTCAAATGACAGATCTGTGATAGTAACAGAGGAAAAAGCAAAATATTAAGAAAATTTTAATTTCTTGATATACGCAAAGTACTCATAGAGACGTTTGTTGTTACTCAAATGACAGATCTGTGATAGTAACAAAGGAAAAAGCAGAATATTCCGAAAATTTTAATTTCTTGATTTACGCAAAGTGCTCGTAGAGACGTTTTGTTGTTACTCAAATGACAGATCTGTCATAGTAACAGAGGAAAAAGAGAAAAATTCCTAAAATTTTGATTTCTTGACTTACGCAAAGTGCTCGTAGAGACGTTTTGTTGCTACTCAAATGAAAGATCTGTGATAGTAATAGAGTAAAATGGAAAAAAATCCGAAAATTTTAATTTCTTGATTTACGCAAAGTACTCGTAGAGACGTTTTGTTGGTACTCAAATGACAGATCTGTGATAGTAACAGAGGAAAAAGCAAAATATTCCGAAAATTTTAATTTCTTGATTTACGCAAAGTACTCGTAGAGACGTTTTGTTGTTACTCAAATGACAGATGTGTGATAGTAACAGAGGAAAAAGCAAAATATTCCGAAAATTTTAATTTCTCAATTTACGCAAAGTGCTCGTAGAGACGTTTTGTTGTTACTCAAATGAAAGATCTGTGATAGTAATAGAGTAAAATGGAAAAAAATCCGAAAATTTTAATTTCTTGATTTACGCAAACTACTCGTAAAGACGTTTTGTTGGTACTCAAATTACAGATCTGTGATAGTAACAAAGGAAAACGCAAAATATTCCGAAAATTTTAATTTCTTGATTTACGGAAAGTACTCGTAGAGACGTTTTGTTGTTACTCAAATGACAGATCTGTGATAGTAACAGAGGAAAATACAAAATATTCCGAAAATTTTAATTTCTTGATATACGCAAAGTACTCGTAGAAACGTTTTGTTGTTACTCAAATGACAGATCTGTCATAGTAACAGAGGAAAAAGAGAAAAATTCCTAAAATTTTGATTTCTTGACTTACGCAAAGTGCTCGTAGAGACTTTTGGTTGCTACTCAAATGAAAGATCTGTGATAGTAATAGAGTAAAATGGAAAAAATTCCGAAAATTTTGATTTTTCGATTTACGCAAAGTGCTCGTAGAGACGTTTTGTTGTTACCAAATGACAGATCTGTCATAGTAACAGAGGAAAAAGAGAAAAATTCTTAAAATTTTGATTTCTTGACTTACGCAAAATGCTCGTAGAGACGTTTTGTTGCTACTCAAATGAAAGATCTGTGATAGTAATAGAGTAAAATGGAAAAAAATCCGAAAATTTTAATTTCTTGATTTACGCAAAGTACTCATAGAGACGTTTTGTTGTTACTCAAATGACAGATCTGTGGTAGTAACTGAGGAAAAAGCAAAATATTCCGAAAATTTTAATTTCTTGATTTACGCAAAGTGGTCGTAGAGACGTTCTGTTGCTACTCAAA
Source organism: Geotrupes spiniger (assembly GCA_959613385.1). Taxonomy (NCBI): domain Eukaryota; kingdom Metazoa; phylum Arthropoda; class Insecta; order Coleoptera; family Geotrupidae; genus Geotrupes; species Geotrupes spiniger. The sequence goes on from CAUIJQ010000006.1 coordinate 1,216,536, forward strand.
TGAAAGATCCGTGATAGTAATAGAGTAAAATGGAAAAAATTCCGAAAATATTGATTTCTCGATTTACACAAAGTGCTCGTAGAGACAGACGTTTTGTTATTACTCAAATGATAGATCTGTAATAGTAACAGAAGAAAAAGATAAAAATTCCTAAAATTTTGATTTCTTGACTTACGCAAAGTGCTCGTAGAGACGTTTTGTTGCTACTCAAATGAAAGATCTGTGATAGTAATAGAGTAAAATGGAGAAAATTCCGAAAATTTTAATTTCTTGAATTACGCAAAGTACTCATAGAGACGTTTTGTTGGTACTCAAATGACAGATCTGTGATAGTAACAGAGGAAAAAGCAAAATATTAAGAAAATTTTAATTTCTTGATATACGCAAAGTACTCATAGAGACGTTTGTTGTTACTCAAATGACAGATCTGTGATAGTAACAAAGGAAAAAGCAGAATATTCCGAAAATTTTAATTTCTTGATTTACGCAAAGTGCTCGTAGAGACGTTTTGTTGTTACTCAAATGACAGATCTGTCATAGTAACAGAGGAAAAAGAGAAAAATTCCTAAAATTTTGATTTCTTGACTTACGCAAAGTGCTCGTAGAGACGTTTTGTTGCTACTCAAATGAAAGATCTGTGATAGTAATAGAGTAAAATGGAAAAAAATCCGAAAATTTTAATTTCTTGATTTACGCAAAGTACTCGTAGAGACGTTTTGTTGGTACTCAAATGACAGATCTGTGATAGTAACAGAGGAAAAAGCAAAATATTCCGAAAATTTTAATTTCTTGATTTACGCAAAGTACTCGTAGAGACGTTTTGTTGTTACTCAAATGACAGATGTGTGATAGTAACAGAGGAAAAAGCAAAATATTCCGAAAATTTTAATTTCTCAATTTACGCAAAGTGCTCGTAGAGACGTTTTGTTGTTACTCAAATGAAAGATCTGTGATAGTAATAGAGTAAAATGGAAAAAAATCCGAAAATTTTAATTTCTTGATTTACGCAAACTACTCGTAAAGACGTTTTGTTGGTACTCAAATGACAGATCTGTGATAGTAACAAAGGAAAACGCAAAATATTCCGAAAATTTTAATTTCTAGATTTACGGAAAGTACTCGTAGAGACGTTTTGTTGTTACTCAAATGACAGATCTGTGATAGTAACAGAGGAAAATACAAAATATTCCGAAAATTTTAATTTCTTGATATACGCAAAGTACTCGTAGAAACGTTTTGTTGTTACTCAAATGACAGATCTGTGATAGTAACAGAGGAAAAAGAGAAAAATTCCTAAAATTTTGATTTCTTGACTTACGCAAAGTGCTCGTAGAGACGTTTGGTTGCTACTCAAATGAAAGATCTGTGATAGTAATAGAGTAAAATGGAAAAAAATCCGAAAATTTTAATTTCTTGATTTACGCAAACTACTCATAGAGACGTTCTGTTGGTACTCAAATGACAGATCTGTGATAGTAACAGAGGAAAAAGCAAAATATTCCGAAAATTTTAATTTCTCAATTTACGCAAAGTGCTCGTAGAGACGTTTTGTTGTTACTCAAATGACAGATCTGTGATAGTAACAGAGGAAAAAGCAAAATATTCCGAAAATTTTAATTTCTTGATATACGCAAAGTACTCGTAGAGACGTGTTGTTGTTACTCAAATGACAGATCTGTGATAGTAACAGAGGAAAAAGCAAAATATTCCTAAAATTTTAATTTCTTGATTTACGCAAAGTTCTCGTTGAGACGTTTTGTTGTTACTCAAATGACAGATCTGTGGTAGTAACTGAGGAAAAAGCAAAATATTCCGAAAATTTTAATTTCTTGATTTACGCAAAGTGGTCGTAGAGACGTTCTGTTGCTACTCAAATGAAAGATCCGTGATAGTAATAGAGTAAAATGGAAAAAATTCCGAAAATATTGATTTCTCGATTTACGCAAAGTGCTCGTAGAGACAGACGTTTTGTTGTTACTCAAATAATAGATCTGTAATAGTAACAGAAGAAAAAGATAAAAATTCCTAAAATTTTGATTTCTTGACTTACGCAAAGTGCTCGTAGAGACGTTTTGTTGCTACTCAAATGAAAGATCTGTGATAGTAATAGCGTAAAATGGAAAAAATTCCGAAAATTTTAATTTCTTGATTTACGCAAAGTACTCGTAGAGACGTTTTGTTGTTACTCAAATGACAGATCTGTGGTAGTAACAGAGGAAAAAGCAAAATATTCCGAAAATTTTAATTTCTCAATTTACGCAAAGTGCTCGTAGAGACGTTTTGTTGTTACTCAAATGACAGATCTGTGGTAGTAACAAAGGAAAAAGCAAAATATTCAGAAAATTTTAATTTCTTGATTTACGCAAAGTTCTCGTAGAGACGTTCTGTTGCTACTCAAATGAAAGATCAGTGATAGTAATAGAGTAAAATGGAAAAAATTCCGAAAATTTTGATTTTTCGATTTACGCAAAGTGCTCGTAGAGACGTTTTGTTGTTACCAAATGACAGATCTGTCATAGTAACAGAGGAAAAAGAGAAAAATTCTTAAAATTTTGATTTCTTGACTTACGCAAAGTGCTCGTAGAGACGTTTTGTTGCTACTCAAATGAAAGATCTGTGATAGTAATAGAGTAAAATGGAAAAAAATCCGAAAATTTTAATTTCTTGATTTACGCAAAGTACTCATAGAGACGTTTTGATGGTACTCAAATGACAGATCTGTGATAGTAACAGAGGAAAAAGCAAAATATTCCGAAAATTTTAAGTTCTCAATTTACGCAAAGTGCTCGTAGAGACGTTTTGTTGTTACTCAAATGACAGATCTGTGATAGTAACAGAGGAAAAAACAAAATATTCCGAAAATTTTAATTTCTTGATTTACGCAAAGTTCTCGTTGAGACGTTTTGTTGTTACTCAAATGACAGATCTGTGGTAGTAACTGAGGAAAAAGCAAAATATTCCGAAAATTTTAATTTCTTCATTTACGCAAAGTGGTCGTAGAGACGTTCTGTTGCTACTCAAATGAAAGATCCGTGATAGTAATAGAGTAAAATGGAAAAAATTCCGAAAATATTGATTTCTCGATTTACGCAAAGTGCTCGTAGAGACAGACGTTTTGTTGTTACTCAAATAATAGATCTGTAATAGTAACAGAAGAAAAAGATAAAAATTCCTAAAATTTTGATTTCTTGACTTACGCAAAGTGCTCGTAGAGACGTTTTGTTGCTACTCAAATGAAAGATCTGTGATAGTAATAGCGTAAAATGGAAAAATTCCGAAAATTTTAATTTCTTGATTTACGCAAAGTACTCGTAGAGACGTTTTGTTGCTACTCAAATGAAAGATCTGTGATAGTAATAGCGTAAAATGGAAAAAATTCCGAAAATTTTAATTTCTCAATTTACGCAAAGTGCTCCTAGAGACGTTTTGTTGTTACTCAAATGACAGATCTGTGGTAGTAACAAAGGAAAAAGCAAAATATTCAGAAAATTTTAATTTCTTGATTTACGCAAAGTTCTCGTAGAGACGTTCTGTTGCTACTCAAATGAAAGATCAGTGATAGTAATAGAGTAAAATGGAAAAAATTCCGAAAATTTTGATTTTTCGATTTACGCAAAGTGCTCGTAGAGACGTTTTGTTGTTACCAAATGACAGATCTGTCATAGTAACAGAGGAAAAAGAGAAAAATTCTTAAAATTTTGATTTCTTGACTTACGCAAAGTGCTCGTAGAGACGTTTTGTTGCTACTCAAATGAAAGATCTGTGATAGTAATAGAGTAAAATGGAAAAAAATCCGAAAATTTTAATTTCTTGATTTACGCAAAGTACTCATAGAGACGTTTTGATGGTACTCAAATGACAGATCTGTGATAGTAACAGAGGAAAAAGCAAAATATTCCGAAAATTTTAATTTCTCAATTTACGCAAAGTGCTCGTAGAGACGTTTTGTTGTTACTCAAATGACAGATCTGTGATAGTAACAGAGGAAAAAGCAAAATATTCCGAAAATTTTAATTTCTTGATATACGCAAAGTACTCGTAGAGACGTTTTGTTGTTACTCAAATGACAGATCTGTGATAGTAACAGAGGAAAAAGCAAAATATTCCGAAAATTTTAATTTCTTGATTTACGCAAAGTTCTCGTTGAGACGTTTTGTTGTTACTCAAATGACAGATCTGTGGTAGTAACTGAGGAAAAAGCAAAATATTCCGAAAATTTTAATTTCATGATTTACGCAAAGTGGTCGTAGAGACGTTCTGTTGCTACTCAAATGAAAGATCTGTGGTAGTAACTGAGGAAAAAGCAAAATATTCCGAAAATTTTAATTTCTTGATTTACGCAAAGTGGTCGTAGAGACGTTCTGTTGCTACTCAAATGAAAGATCCGTGATAGTAATAGAGTAAAATGGAAAAAATTCCGAAAATATTGATTTGTCGATTTACGCAAAGTGCTCGTAGAGACAGACGTTTTGTTGTTACTCAAATAATAGATCTGTAATAGTAACAGAAGAAAAAGATAAAAATTCCTAAAATTTTGATTTCTTGACTTACGCAAAGTGCTCGTAGAGACGTTTTGTTGCTACTCAAATGAAAGGTCTGTGATAGTAATAGCGTAAAATGGAAAAAATTCCGAAAATTTTAATTTCTTGATTTACGCAAAGTACTCGTAGAGACGTTTTGTTGTTACTCAAATGACAGATCTGTGGTAGTAACAGAGGAAAAAGCAAAATATTCCGAAAATTTTAATTTCTCAATTTACGCAAAGTGCTCGTAGAGACGTTTTGTTGTTACTCAAATGACAGATCTGTGGTAGTAACAAAGGAAAAAGCAAAATATTCCGAAAATTTTAATTTCTCAATTTACGCAAAGTGCTCGTAGAGACGTTCTGTTGCTACTCAAATGAAAGATCAGTGATAGTAATAGAGTAAAATGGAAAAAATTCCGAAAATATTGATTTCTCGATTTACGCAAAGTGCTCGTAGAGACAGACGTTTTGTTGTTACTCAAATGATAGATCTGTAATAGTAACAGAAGAAAAAGAGAAAAATACCTAAAATTTTGATTACTTGACTTACGCAAAGTGCTCGTAGAGACGTTTTGTTGCTACTCAAATAAAAGATCTGTGATAGTAATAGAGTAAAATGGAAAAAATTCCGAAAATTTTAATTTCTTGAATTACGCAAAGTACTCATAGAGACGTTTTGATGGTACTCAAATGACAGATCTGTGATAGTAACAGAGGAAATAGCAAAATATTCCGAAAATTTTAATTTCTCAATTTACGCAAAGTGCTCGTAGAGACGTTTTGTTGTTACTCAAATGACAGATCTGTGATAGTAACAGAGGAAAAAGCAAAATATTCCGAAAATTTTAATTTCTTGATATACGCAAGGTACTCGTAGAGACGTTTTGTTGTTACTCAAATGACAGATCTGTGATAGTAACAGAGGAAAAAGCAAAATATTCCGAAAATTTTAATTTCTTGATTTACGCAAAGTTCTCGTAGAGACGTTCTGTTGCTACTCAAATGAAAGATCCGTGATAGTAATAGAGTAAAATGGAAAAAATTCCGAAAATATTGATTTCTCGATTTACACAAAGTGCTCGTAGAGACAGACGTTTTGTTATTACTCAAATGATAGATCTGTAATAGTAACAGAAGAAAAAGATAAAAATTCCTAAAATTTTGATTTCTTGACTTACGCAAAGTGCTCGTAGAGACGTTTTGTTGCTACTCAAATGAAAGATCTGTGATAGTAATAGAGTAAAATGGAGAAAATTCCGAAAATTTTAATTTCTTGAATTATGCAAAGTACTCATAGAGACGTTTTGTTGGTACTCAAATGACAGATCTGTGATAGTAACAGAGGAAAAAGCAAAATATTAAGAAAATTTTAATTTCTTGATATACGCAAAGTACTCATAGAGACGTTTGTTGTTACTCAAATGACAGATCTGTGATAGTAACAAAGGAAAAAGCAGAATATTCCGAAAATTGTAATTTCTTGATTTACGCAAAGTGCTCGTAGAGACGTTTTGTTGTTACTCAAATGACAGATCTGTCATAGTAACAGAGGAAAAAGAGAAAAATTCCTAAAATTTTGATTTCTTGACTTACGCAAAGTGCTCGTAGAGACGTTTTGTTGCTACTCAAATGAAAGATCTGTGATAGTAATAGAGTAAAATGGAAAATATTCCGAAAATTTTAATTTCTTGATATACGCAAAGTACTCGTAGAAACGTTTTGTTGTTACTCAAATGACAGATCTGTGATAGTAACAGAGGAAAAAGAGAAAAATTCCTAAAATTTTGATTTCTTGACTTACGCAAAGTGCTCGTAGAGACGTTTGGTTGCTACTCAAATGAAAGATCTGTGATAGTAATAGAGTAAAATGGAAAAAAATCCGAAAATTTTAATTTCTTGATTTACGCAAACTACTCATAGAGACGTTCTGTTGGTACTCAAATGACAGATCTGTGATAGTAACAGAGGAAGAAGCAAAATATTCCGAAAATTTTAATTTCTTGATTTACGCAAAGTACTCGTAGAGACGTTTTGTTGTTACTCAAATGACAGATCTGTGATAGTAACAGAGGAAAAAGCAAAATATTCCAAAAATTTTATTTTCTTGATTTACGCAAAGTACTCGTAGAGACGTTCTGTTGCTACACAAATGAAAGATCTGTGATAGTAATAGAGTAAAATGGAAAAAATTCCGAAAATTTTGATTTTTCGATTTACGCAAAGTGCTCGTAGAGACGTTTTGTTGTTACCAAATGACAGATCTGTCATAGTAACAGAGGAAAAAGAGAAAAATTCTTAAAATTTTGATTTCTTGACTTACGCAAAATGCTCGTAGAGACGTTTTGTTGCTACTCAAATGAAAGATCTGTGATAGTAATAGAGTAAAATGAAAAAAAATCCGAAAATTTTAATTTCTTGATTTACGCAAAGTACTCATAGGGACGTTTTGTTGTTACTCAAATGACAGATCTGTGGTAGTAACTGAGGAAAAAGCAAAATATTCCGAAAATTTTAATTTCTTGATTTACGCAAAGTGGTCGTAGAGACGATCTGTTGCTACTCAAATGAAAGATCCGTGATAGTAATAGAGTAAAATGGAAAAAAATCCGAAAATTTTAATTTCTTGATTTACGCAAAGTACTCATAGAGACGTTTTGATGGTACTCAAATGACAGATCTGTGATAGTAACAGAGGAAAAAGCAAAATATTCCGAAAATTTTAATTTCTCAATTTACGCAAAGTGCTCGTAGAGACGTTTTGTTGTTACTCAAATGACAGATCTGTGATAGTAACAGAGGAAAAAGCAAAATATTCCGAAAATTTTAATTTCTTGATATACGCAAAGTACTCATAGAGACGTTTGTTGTTACTCAAATGACAGATCTGTGATAGTAACAAAGGAAAAAGCAGAATATTCCGAAAATTTTAATTTCTTGATTTACGCAAAGTGCTCGTAGAGACGTTTTGTTGGTACTCAAATGACAGATCTGTGATAGTAACAGAGGAAAAAGCAAAATATTAAGAAAATTTTAATTTCTTGATATACGCAAAGTACTCATAGAGACGTTTGTTGTTACTCAAATGACAGATCTGTGATAGTAACAAAGGAAAAAGCAGAATATTCCGAAAATTTTAATTTCTTGATTTACGCAAAGTACTCGTAGAGACGTTTTGTTGTTACTCAAATGACAGATGTGTGATAGTAACAGAGGAAAAAGCAAAATATTCCGAAAATTTTAATTTCTCAATTTACGCAAAGTGCTCGTAGAGACGTTTTGTTGTTACTCAAATGAAAGATCTGTGATAGTAATAGAGTAAAATGGAAAAAAATCCGAAAATTTTAATTTCTTGATTTACGCAAACTACTCGTAAAGACGTTTTGTTGGTACTCAAATGACAGATCTGTGATAGTAACAAAGGAAAACGCAAAATATTCCGAAAATTTTAATTTCTAGATTTACGGAAAGTACTCGTAGAGACGTTTTGTTGTTACTCAAATGACAGATCTGTGATAGTAACAGAGGAAAATACAAAATATTCCGAAAATTTTAATTTCTTGATATACGCAAAGTACTCGTAGAAACGTTTTGTTGTTACTCAAATGACAGATCTGTGATAGTAACAGAGGAAAAAGAGAAAAATTCCTAAAATTTTGATTTCTTGACTTACGCAAAGTGCTCGTAGAGACGTTTGGTTGCTACTCAAATGAAAGATCTGTGATAGTAATAGAGTAAAATGGAAAAAAATCCGAAAATTTTAATTTCTTGATTTACGCAAACTACTCATAGAGACGTTCTGTTGGTACTCAAATGACAGATCTGTGATAGTAACAGAGGAAAAAGCAAAATATTCCGAAAATTTTAATTTCTTGATTTACGCAAAGTACTCGTAGAGACGTTTTGTTGTTACTCAAATGACAGATCTGTGATAGTAACAGAGGAAAAAGCAAAATATTCCAAAAATTTTATTTTCTTGATTTACGCAAAGTACTCGTAGAGACGTTCTGTTGCTACTCAAATGAAAGATCTGTGATAGTAATAGAGTAAAATGGAAAAAATTCCGAAAATTTTGATTTTTCGATTTACGGAAAGTGCTCGTAGAGACGTTTTGTTGTTACCAAATGACAGATCTGTCATAGTAACAGAGGAAAAAGAGAAAAATTCTTAAAATTTTGATTTCTTGACTTACGCAAAGTGCTCGTAGAGACGTTTTGTTGCTACTCAAATGAAAGATCTGTGATAGTAATAGAGTAAAATGGAAAAAAATCCGAAAATTTTAATTTCTTGATTTACGCAAAGTACTCATAGAGACGTTTTGTTGTTACTCAAATGAAAGATCTGTGATAGTAATAGAGTAAAATGGAAAAAAATCCGAAAATTTTAATTTCTTGATTTACGCAAACTACTCGTAAAGACGTTTTGTTGTTACTCAAATGACAGATCTGTGATAGTAACAGAGGAAAATACAAAATATTCCGAAAATTTTAATTTCTTGATATACGCAAAGTACTCGTAGAAACGTTTTGTTGTTATTCAAATGACAGATCTGTGATAGTAACAGAGGAAAAAGAGAAAAATTCCTAAAATTTTGATTTCTTGACTTACGCAAAGTGCTCGTAGAGACGTTTGGTTGCTACTCAAATGAAAGATCTGTGATAGTAATAGAGTAAAATGGAAAAAAATCCGAAAATTTTAATTTCTTGATTTACGCAAACTACTCATAGAGACGTTCTGTTGGTACTCAAATGACAGATCTGTGATAGTAACAGAGGAAAAAGCAAAATATTCCGAAAATTTTAATTTCTTGATTTACGCAAAGTACTCGTAGAGACGTTTTGTTGTTACTCAATGACAGATCTGTGATAGTAACAGAGGAAAAAGCAAAATATTCCAAAAATTTTATTTTCTTGATTTACGCAAAGTACTCGTAGAGACGTTCTGTTGCTACTCAAATGAAAGATCTGTGATAGTAATAGAGTAAAATGGAAAAAATTCCGAAAATTTTGATTTTTCGATTTACGCAAAGTGCTCGTAGAGACGTTTTGTTGTTACCAAATGACAGATCTGTCATAGTAACAGAGGAAAAAGAGATAAATTCTTAAAATTTTGATTTCTTGACTTACGCAAAGTGCTCGTAGAGACGTTTTGTTGCTACTCAAATGAAAGATCTGTGATAGTAATAGAGTAAAATGGAAAAAAATCCGAAAATTTTAATTTCTTGATTTACGCAAAGTACTCATAGAGACGTTTTGATGGTACTCAAATGACAGATCTGTGATAGTAACAGAGGAAAAAGCAAAATATTCCGAAAATTTTAATTTCTCAATTTACGCAAAGTGCTCGTAGAGACGTTTTGTTGTTACTCAAATGACAGATCTGTGATAGTAACAGAGGAAAAAGCAAAATATTCCGAAAATTTTAATTTCTTGATATACGCAAAGTACTCGTAGAGACGTTTTGTTGTTACTCAAATGACAGATCTGTGATAGTAACAGAGGAAAAAGCAAAATATTCCGAAAATTTTAATTTCTTGATTTACGCAAAGTTCTCGTTGAGACGTTTTGTTGTTACTCAAATGACAGATCTGTGGTAGTAACTGAGGAAAAAGCAAAATATTCCGAAAATTTTAATTTGTTGATTTACGCAAAGTGGTCGTAGAGACGTTCTGTTGCTACTCAAATGAAAGATCCGTGATAGTAATAGAGTAAAATGGAACAAATTCCGAAAATATTGATTTCTCGATTTACGCAAAGTGCTCGTAGAGACAGACGTTTTGTTGTTACTCAAATAATAGATCTGTAATAGTAACAGAAGAAAAAGATAAAAATTCCTAAAATTTTGATTTCTTGACTTACGCAAAGTGCTCGTAGAGACGTTTTGTTGCTACTCAAATGAACGATCTGTGATAGTAATAGCGTAAAATGGAAAAAATTCCGAAAATTTTAATTTCTTGATTTACGCAAAGTACTCGTAGAGACGTTTTGTTGTTACTCAAATGACAGATCTGTGGTAGTAACAGAGGAAAAAGCAAAATATTCCGAATATTTTAATTTCTCAATTTACGCAAAGTGCTCCTAGAGACGTTTTGTTGTTACTCAAATGACAAATCTGTGGTAGTAACAAAGGAAAAAGCAAAATATTCAGAAAATTTTAATTTCTTGATTTACGCAAAGTTCTCGTAGAGACGTTCTGTTGCTACTCAAATGAAAGATCAGTGATAGTAATAGAGTAAAATGGAAAAAATTCCGAAAATTTTGATTTTTCGATTTACGCAAAGTGCTCGTAGAGACGTTTTGTTGTTACCAAATGACAGATCTGTCATAGTAACAGAGGAAAAAGAGAAAAATTCTTAAAATTTTGATTTCTTGACTTACGCAAAGTGCTCGGAGAGACGTTTTGTTGCTACTCAAATGAAAGATCTGTGATAGTAATAGAGTAAAATGGAAAAAAATCCGAAAATTTTAATTTCTTGATTTACGCAAAGTACTCATAGAGACGTTTTGATGGTACTCAAATGACAGATCTGTGATAGTAACATAGGAAAAAGCAAAATATTCCGAAAATTTTAATTTCTCAATTTACGCAAAGTGCTCGTAGAGACGTTTTGTTGTTACTCAAATGACAGATCTGTGATAGTAACAGAGGAAAAAGCAAAATATTCCGAAAATTTTAATTTCTTCATTTACGCAAAGTTCTCGTTGAGACGTTTTGTTGTTACTCAAATGACAGATCTCTGGTAGTAACTGAGGAAAAAGCAAAATATTCCGAAAATTTTAATTTCTTGATTTACGCAAAGTGGTCGTAGAGACGTTCTGTTGCTACTCAAATGAAAGATCCGTGATAGTAATAGAGTAAAATGGAAAAAATTCCGAAAATATTGATTTCTCGATTTACGCAAAGTGCTCGTAGAGACAGACGTTTTGTTGTTACTCAAATAATAGATCTGTAATAGTAACAGAAGAAAAAGATAAAAATTCCTAAAATTTTGATTTCTTGACTTACGCAAAGTGCTCGTAGAGACGTTTTGTTGCTACTCAAATGAAAGATCTGTGATAGTAATAGCGTAAAATGGAAAAAATTCCGAAAATTTTAATTTCTTGATTTACGCAAAGTACTCGTAGAGACGTTTTGTTGTTACTCAAATGACAGATCTGTGGTAGTAACAGAGGAAAAAGCAAAATATTCCGAAAATTTTAATTTCTCAATTTACGCAAAGTGCTCCTAGAGACGTTTTGTTGTTACTCAAATGACAGATCTGTGGTAGTAACAAAGGAAAAAGCAAAATATTCAGAAAATTTTAATTTCTTGATTTACGCAAAGTTCTCGTAGAGACGTTCTGTTGCTACTCAAATGAAAGATCAGTGATAGTAATAGAGTAAAATGGAAAAAATTCCGAAAATTTTGATTTTTCGATTTACGCAAAGTGCTCGTAGAGACGTTTTGTTGTTACCAAATGACAGATCTGTCATAGTAACAGAGGAAAAAGAGAAAAATTCTTAAAATTTTGATTTCTTGACTTACGCAAAGTGCTCGTAGAGACGTTTTGTTCCTACTCAAATGAAAGATCTGTGATAGTAATAGAGTAAAATGGAAAAAAATCCGAAAATTTTAATTTCTTGATTTACGCAAAGTACTCATAGAGACGTTTTGATGGTACTCAAATGACAGATCTGTGATAGTAACAGAGGAAAAAGCAAAATATTCCGAAAATTTTAATTTCTCAATTTACGCAAAGTGCTCGTAGAGACGCTTTGTTGTTACTCAAATGACAGATCTGTGATAGTAACAGAGGAAAAAGCAAAATATTCCGAAAATTTTAATTTCTTGATATACGCAAAGTACTCGTAGAGACGTTTTGTTGTTACTCAAATGACAGATCTGTGATAGTAACAGAGGAAAAAGCAAAATATTCCGAAAATTTTAATTTCTTGATTTACGCAAAGTGGTCGTAGAGACGTTCTGTTGCTACTCAAATGAAAGATCTGTGGTAGTAACTGAGGAAAAAGCAAAATATTCCGAAAATTTTAATTTCTTGATTTACGCAAAGAGGTCGTAGAGACATTCTGTTGCTACTCAAATGAAAGATCCGTGATAGTAATAGAGTAAAATGGAAAAAATTCCGAAAATATTGATTTCTCGATTTACGCAAAGTGCTCGTAGAGACAGACGTTTTGTTGTTACTCAAATAACAGATCTGTAATAGTAACAGAAGAAAAAGATAAAAATTCCTAAAATTTTGATTTCTTGACTTACGCAAAGTGCTCGTAGAGACGTTTTGTTGCTACTCAAATGAAAGGTCTGTGATAGTAATAGCGTAAAATGGAAAAAATTCCGAAAATTTTAATTTCTTGATTTACGCAAAGTACTCGTAGAGACGTTTTGTTGTTACTCAAATGACAGATCTGTGGTAGTAACAGAGGAAAAAGCAAAATATTCCGAAAATTTTAATTTCTTGATTTAGGCAAAGTTCTCGTAGAGACGTTCTGTTGCTACTCAAATGAAAGATCAGTGATAGTAATAGAGTAAAATGGAAAAAATTCCGAAAATATTGATTTCTCGATTTACGCAAAGTGCTCGTAGAGACAGACGTTTTGTTGTTACTCAAATGATAGATCTGTAATAGTAACAGAAGAAAAAGAGAAAAATACCTAAAATTTTGATTACTTGACTTACGCAAAGTGCTCGTAGAGACGTTTTGTTGCTACTCAAATAAAAGATCTGTGATAGTAATAGAGTAAAATGGAAAAAATTCCGAAAATTTTAATTTCTTGAATTACGCAAAGTACTCATAGAGACGTTTTGATGGTACTCAAATGACAGATCTGTGATAGTAACAGAGGAAATAGCAAAATATTCCGAAAATTTTTATTTCTCAATTTACGCAAAGTGCTCGTAGAGACGTTTTGTTGTTACTCAAATGACAGATCTGTGATAGTAACAGAGGAAAAAGCAAAATATTCCGAAAATTTTAATTTCTTGATATACGCAAAGTACTCGTAGAGACGTTTTGTTGTTACTCAAATGACAGATCTGTGATAGTAACAGAGGAAAAAGCAAAATATTCCGAAAATTTTAATTTCTTGATTTACGCAAAGTTCTCGTTGAGACGTTTTGTTGTTACTCAAATGACAGATCTGTGGTAGTAACTGAGGAAAAAGCAAAATATTCCGAAAATTTTAATTTCTTGATTTACGCAAAGTGGTCGTAGAGACGTTCTGTTGCTACTCAAATGAAAGATCCGTGATAGTAATAGAGTAAAATGGAAAAAATTCCGAAAATATTGATTTCTCGATTTACGCAAAGTGCTCGTAGAGACAGACGTTTTGTTGTTACTCAAATAATAGATCTGTAATAGTAACAGAAGAGAAAGATAAAAATTCCTAAAATTTTGATTTCTTGACTTACGCAAAGTGCTCGTAGAGACGTTTTGTTGCTACTCAAATGAAAGATCTGTGATAGTAATAGCATAAAATGGAAAAAATTCCGAAAATTTTAATTTCTTGATTTACGCAAAGTACTCGTAGAGACGTTTTGTTGTTACTCAAATGACAGATCTGTGGTAGTAACAGAGGAAAAAGCAAAATATTGCGAAAATTTTAATTTCTCAATTTACGCAAAGTGCTCGTAGAGACGTTTTGTTGTTACTCAAATGACAGATCTGTGGTAGTAACAAAGGAAAAAGCAAAATATTCAGAAAATTTTAATTTCTTGATTTACGCAAAGTTCTCGTAGAGACGTTCTGTTGCTACTCAAATGAAAGATCAGTGATAGTAATAGAGTAAAATGGAAAAAATTCCGAAAATATTGATTTCTCGATTTACGCAAAGTGCTCGTAGAGACAGACGTTTTGTTGTTACTCAAATGATAGATCTGTAATAGTAACAGAAGAAAAAGAGAAAAATACCTAAAATTTTGATTACTTGACTTACGCAAAGTGCTCGTAGAGACGTTTTGTTGCTACTCAAATGAAAGATCTGTGATAGTAATAGAGTAAAATGGAAAAAATTCCGAAAATTTTAATTTCTTGAATTACGCAAAGTACTCATAGAGACGTTTTGATGGTACTCAAATGACAGATCTGTGATAGTAACAGAGGAAATAGCAAAATATTCCGAAAATTTTAATTTCTCAATTTACGCAAAGTGCTCGTAGAGACGTTTTGTTGTTACTCAAATGCCAGATCTGTGATAGTAACAGAGGAAAAAGCAAAATATTCCGAAAATTTTAATTTCTTGATATACGCAAAGTACTCGTAGAGACGTTTTGTTGTTACTCAAATGACAGATCTGTGGTAGTAACAGAGGAAAAAGCAAAATGTTCCGAAAATGTTAATTTCTTGATTTACGCAAAGTACTCGTAGAGACGTTTTGTTGCTACTCAAATGACAGATCCGTGATAGTAATAGTGTAAAATGGAAAAAATTCCGAAAATATTGATTTCTCGATTTACGCAAAGTGCTCGTAGAGACAGAGGTTTTGTTGTTACTCAAATGATAGATCTGTAATAGTAACAGAAGAAAAAGATAAAAATTCCTAAAATTTTGATTTCTTGACTTACGCAAAGTGCTCGTAGAGACGTTTTGTTGCTACTCAAATGAAAGATCTGTGATAGTAATAGAGTAAAATGGAAAAAATTCCGAAAATTTTAATTTCTTGATTTACGCACAGTACTCGTAGAGACGTTTTGTTGTTACTCAAATGACAGATCTGTGGTAGTAACAGAGGAAAAAGCAAAATATTCCGAAAATTTTAATTTCTCAATTTACGCAAAGTGCTCGTAGAGACGTTTTGTTGTTACTCAAATGCCAAATCTGTGATAGCAACCGAGGAAAAAGCAAAATATTCCGAAAATTTTAATTTCTCAATTTACGCAAAGTGCTCGTAGAGACGTTTTGTTGTTACTCAAATGACAGATCTGTTGTAGTAACAGAGGAAAAAGCAAAATATTCCGAAAATTTTAATTTCTTGATTTACGCAAAGTTCTCGTAGAGACGTTCTGTTGCTACTCAAATGAAAGATCAGTGATAGTAATAGAGTAAAATGGAAAAAATTCCGAAAATATTGATTTCTCGATTTACGCAAAGTGCTCGTAGAGACAGACGTTTTGTTGTTACTCAAATGATAGATCTGTAATAGTAACAGAAGAAAAAGAGAAAAATACCTAAAATTTTGATTTCTTGACTTACGCAAAGTGCTCGTAGAGACGTTTTGTTGCTACTCAAATGAAAGATCTGTGATAGTAATATAGTAAAATGGAAAAAATTCCGAAAATTTTAATTTCTTGATTTACGCAAAGTACTCATAGAGACGTTTTGATGGTACTCAAATGACAGATCTGTGATAGTAACAGAGGAAAAAGCAAAATATTCCGAAAATTTTAATTTCTCAATTTACGCAAAGTGCTCGTAGAGACGTTTTGTTGTTACTCAAATGACAGATCTGTGATAGTAACAGAGGAAAAAGCAAAATATTCCGAAAATTTTAATTTCTTGATATACGCAAAGTACTCGTAGAGACGTTTTGTTGTTACCAAATGACAGATCTGTCATAGTAACAGAGGAAAAAGAGATAAATTCTTAAAATTTTGATTTCTTGACTTACGCAAAGTGCTCGTAGAGACGTTTTGTTGCTACTCAAATGAAAGATCTGTGATAGTAATAGAGTAAAATGGAAAAAAATCCGAAAATTTTAATTTCTTGATTTACGCAAAGTACTCATAGAGACGTTTTGATGGTACTCAAATGACAGATCTGTGATAGTAACAGAGGAAAAAGCAAAATATTCCGAAAATTTTAATTTCTCAATTTACGCAAAGTGCTCGTAGAGACGTTTTGTTGTTACTCAAATGACAGATCTGTGATAGTAACAGAGGAAAAAGCAAAATATTCCGAAAATTTTAATTTCTTGATATACGCAAAGTACTCGTAGAGACGTTTTGTTGTTACTCAAATGACAGATCTGTGATAGTAACAGAGGAAAAAGCAAAATATTCCGAAAATTTTAATTTCTTGATTTACGCAAAGTTCTCGTTGAGACGTTTTGTTGTTACTCAAATGACAGATCTGTGGTAGTAACTGAGGAAAAAGCAAAAT
This sequence comes from Geotrupes spiniger, assembly GCA_959613385.1. Lineage (NCBI taxonomy): Eukaryota > Metazoa > Arthropoda > Insecta > Coleoptera > Geotrupidae > Geotrupes > Geotrupes spiniger. The sequence continues at coordinate 1,233,152 of CAUIJQ010000006.1, forward strand.
ATTCCGAAAATTTTAATTTCTTGATTTACGCAAAGTGGTCGTAGAGACGTTCTGTTGCTACTCAAATGAAAGATCCGTGATAGTAATAGAGTAAAATGGAACAAATTCCGAAAATATTGATTTCTCGATTTACGCAAAGTGCTCGTAGAGACAGACGTTTTGTTGTTACTCAAATAATAGATCTGTAATAGTAACAGAAGAAAAAGATAAAAATTCCTAAAATTTTGATTTCTTGACTTACGCAAAGTGCTCGTAGAGACGTTTTGTTGCTACTCAAATGAACGATCTGTGATAGTAATAGCGTAAAATGGAAAAAATTCCGAAAATTTTAATTTCTTGATTTACGCAAAGTACTCGTAGAGACGTTTTGTTGTTACTCAAATGACAGATCTGTGGTAGTAACAGAGGAAAAAGCAAAATATTCCGAATATTTTAATTTCTCAATTTACGCAAAGTGCTCCTAGAGACGTTTTGTTGTTACTCAAATGACAGATCTGTGGTAGTAACAAAGGAAAAAGCAAAATATTCAGAAAATTTTAATTTCTTGATTTACGCAAAGTTCTCGTAGAGACGTTCTGTTGCTACTCAAATGAAAGATCAGTGATAGTAATAGAGTAAAATGGAAAAAATTCCGAAAATTTTGATTTTTCGATTTACGCAAAGTGCTCGTAGAGACGTTTTGTTGTTACCAAATGACAGATCTGTCATAGTAACAGAGGAAAAAGAGAAAAATTCTTAAAATTTTGATTTCTTGACTTACGCAAAGTGCTCGGAGAGACGTTTTGTTGCTACTCAAATGAAAGATCTGTGATAGTAATAGAGTAAAATGGAAAAAAATCCGAAAATTTTAATTTCTTGATTTACGCAAAGTACTCATAGAGACGTTTTGATGGTACTCAAATGACAGATCTGTGATAGTAACATAGGAAAAAGCAAAATATTCCGAAAATTTTAATTTCTCAATTTACGCAAAGTGCTCGTAGAGACGTTTTGTTGTTACTCAAATGACAGATCTGTGATAGTAACAGAGGAAAAAGCAAAATATTCCGAAAATTTTAATTTCTTGATTTACGCAAAGTTCTCGTTGAGACGTTTTGTTGTTACTCAAATGACAGATCTGTGGTAGTAACTGAGGAAAAAGCAAAATATTCCGAAAATTTTAATTTCTTGATTTACGCAAAGTGGTCGTAGAGACGTTCTGTTGCTACTCAAATGAAAGATCCGTGATAGTAATAGAGTAAAATGGAAAAAATTCCGAAAATATTGATTTCTCGATTTACGCAAAGTGCTCGTAGAGACAGACGTTTTGTTGTTACTCAAATAATAGATCTGTAATAGTAACAGAAGAAAAAGATAAAAATTCCTAAAATTTTGATTTCTTGACTTACGCAAAGTGCTCGTAGAGACGTTTTGTTGCTACTCAAATGAAAGATCTGTGATAGTAATAGCGTAAAATGGAAAAAATTCCGAAAATTTTAATTTCTTGATTTACGCAAAGTACTCGTAGAGACGTTTTGTTGTTACTCAAATGACAGATCTGTGGTAGTAACAGAGGAAAAAGCAAAATATTCCGAAAATTTTAATTTCTCAATTTACGCAAAGTGCTCCTAGAGACGTTTTGTTGTTACTCAAATGACAGATCTGTGGTAGTAACAAAGGAAAAAGCAAAATATTCAGAAAATTTTAATTTCTTGATTTACGCAAAGTTCTCGTAGAGACGTTCTGTTGCTACTCAAATGAAAGATCAGTGATAGTAATAGAGTAAAATGGAAAAAATTCCGAAAATTTTGATTTTTCGATTTACGCAAAGTGCTCGTAGAGACGTTTTGTTGTTACCAAATGACAGATCTGTCATAGTAACAGAGGAAAAAGAGAAAAATTCTTAAAATTTTGATTTCTTGACTTACGCAAAGTGCTCGTAGAGACGTTTTGTTCCTACTCAAATGAAAGATCTGTGATAGTAATAGAGTAAAATGGAAAAAAATCCGAAAATTTTAATTTCTTGATTTACGCAAAGTACTCATAGAGACGTTTTGATGGTACTCAAATGACAGATCTGTGATAGTAACAGAGGAAAAAGCAAAATATTCCGAAAATTTTAATTTCTCAATTTACGCAAAGTGCTCGTAGAGACGCTTTGTTGTTACTCAAATGACAGATCTGTGATAGTAACAGAGGAAAAAGCAAAATATTCCGAAAATTTTAATTTCTTGATATACGCAAAGTACTCGTAGAGACGTTTTGTTGTTACTCAAATGACAGATCTGTGATAGTAACAGAGGAAAAAGCAAAATATTCCGAAAATTTTAATTTCTTGATTTACGCAAAGTTCTCGTTGAGACGTTTTGTTGTTACTCAAATGACAGATCTGTGGTAGTAACTGAGGAAAAAGCAAAATATTCCGAAAATTTTAATTTCTTGATTTACGCAAAGTGGTCGTAGAGACGTTCTGTTGCTACTCAAATGAAAGATCTGTGGTAGTAACTGAGGAAAAAGCAAAATATTCCGAAAATTTTAATTTCTTGATTTACGCAAAGTGGTCGTAGAGACATTCTGTTGCTACTCAAATGAAAGATCCGTGATAGTAATAGAGTAAAATGGAAAAAATTCCGAAAATATTGATTTCTCGATTTACGCAAAGTGCTCGTAGAGACAGACGTTTTGTTGTTACTCAAATAACAGATCTGTAATAGTAACAGAAGAAAAAGATAAAAATTCCTAAAATTTTGATTTCTTGACTTACGCAAAGTGCTCGTAGAGACGTTTTGTTGCTACTCAAATGAAAGGTCTGTGATAGTAATAGCGTAAAATGGAAAAAATTCCGAAAATTTTAATTTCTTGATTTACGCAAAGTACTCGTAGAGACGTTTTGTTGTTACTCAAATGACAGATCTGTGGTAGTAACAGAGGAAAAAGCAAAATATTCCGAAAATTTTAATTTCTCAATTTACGCAAAGTGCTCGTAGAGACGTTTTGTTGTTACTCAAATGACAGATCTGTGGTAGTAACAAAGGAAAAAGCAAAATATTCAGAAAATTTTAATTTCTTGATTTAGGCAAAGTTCTCGTAGAGACGTTCTGTTGCTACTCAAATGAAAGATCAGTGATAGTAATAGAGTAAAATGGAAAAAATTCCGAAAATATTGATTTCTCGATTTACGCAAAGTGCTCGTAGAGACAGACGTTTTGTTGTTACTCAAATGATAGATCTGTAATAGTAACAGAAGAAAAAGAGAAAAATACCTAAAATTTTGATTACTTGACTTACGCAAAGTGCTCGTAGAGACGTTTTGTTGCTACTCAAATAAAAGATCTGTGATAGTAATAGAGTAAAATGGAAAAAATTCCGAAAATTTTAATTTCTTGAATTACGCAAAGTACTCATAGAGACGTTTTGATGGTACTCAAATGACAGATCTGTGATAGTAACAGAGGAAATAGCAAAATATTCCGAAAATTTTTATTTCTCAATTTACGCAAAGTGCTCGTAGAGACGTTTTGTTGTTACTCAAATGACAGATCTGTGATAGTAACAGAGGAAAAAGCAAAATATTCCGAAAATTTTAATTTCTTGATATACGCAAAGTACTCGTAGAGACGTTTTGTTGTTACTCAAATGACAGATCTGTGATAGTAACAGAGGAAAAAGCAAAATATTCCGAAAATTTTAATTTCTTGATTTACGCAAAGTTCTCGTTGAGACGTTTTGTTGTTACTCAAATGACAGATCTGTGGTAGTAACTGAGGAAAAAGCAAAATATTCCGAAAATTTTAATTTCTTGATTTACGCAAAGTGGTCGTAGAGACGTTCTGTTGCTACTCAAATGAAAGATCCGTGATAGTAATAGAGTAAAATGGAAAAAATTCCGAAAATATTGATTTCTCGATTTACGCAAAGTGCTCGTAGAGACAGACGTTTTGTTGTTACTCAAATAATAGATCTGTAATAGTAACAGAAGAGAAAGATAAAAATTCCTAAAATTTTGATTTCTTGACTTACGCAAAGTGCTCGTAGAGACGTTTTGTTGCTACTCAAATGAAAGATCTGTGATAGTAATAGCATAAAATGGAAAAAATTCCGAAAATTTTAATTTCTTGATTTACGCAAAGTACTCGTAGAGACGTTTTGTTGTTACTCAAATGACAGATCTGTGGTAGTAACAGAGGAAAAAGCAAAATATTGCGAAAATTTTAATTTCTCAATTTACGCAAAGTGCTCGTAGAGACGTTTTGTTGTTACTCAAATGACAGATCTGTGGTAGTAACAAAGGAAAAAGCAAAATATTCAGAAAATTTTAATTTCTTGATTTACGCAAAGTTCTCGTAGAGACGTTCTGTTGCTACTCAAATGAAAGATCAGTGATAGTAATAGAGTAAAATGGAAAAAATTCCGAAAATATTGATTTCTCGATTTACGCAAAGTGCTCGTAGAGACAGACGTTTTGTTGTTACTCAAATGATAGATCTGTAATAGTAACAGAAGAAAAAGAGAAAAATACCTAAAATTTTGATTACTTGACTTACGCAAAGTGCTCGTAGAGACGTTTTGTTGCTACTCAAATGAAAGATCTGTGATAGTAATAGAGTAAAATGGAAAAAATTCCGAAAATTTTAATTTCTTGAATTACGCAAAGTACTCATAGAGACGTTTTGATGGTACTCAAATGACAGATCTGTGATAGTAACAGAGGAAATAGCAAAATATTCCGAAAATTTTAATTTCTCAATTTACGCAAAGTGCTCGTAGAGACGTTTTGTTGTTACTCAAATGCCAGATCTGTGATAGTAACAGAGGAAAAAGCAAAATATTCCGAAAATTTTAATTTCTTGATATACGCAAAGTACTCGTAGAGACGTTTTGTTGTTACTCAAATGACAGATCTGTGGTAGTAACAGAGGAAAAAGCAAAATGTTCCGAAAATGTTAATTTCTTGATTTACGCAAAGTACTCGTAGAGACGTTTTGTTGCTACTCAAATGACAGATCCGTGATAGTAATAGTGTAAAATGGAAAAAATTCCGAAAATATTGATTTCTCGATTTACGCAAAGTGCTCGTAGAGACAGAGGTTTTGTTGTTACTCAAATGATAGATCTGTAATAGTAACAGAAGAAAAAGATAAAAATTCCTAAAATTTTGATTTCTTGACTTACGCAAAGTGCTCGTAGAGACGTTTTGTTGCTACTCAAATGAAAGATCTGTGATAGTAATAGAGTAAAATGGAAAAAATTCCGAAAATTTTAATTTCTTGATTTACGCACAGTACTCGTAGAGACGTTTTGTTGTTACTCAAATGACAGATCTGTGGTAGTAACAGAGGAAAAAGCAAAATATTCCGAAAATTTTAATTTCTCAATTTACGCAAAGTGCTCGTAGAGACGTTTTGTTGTTACTCAAATGCCAAATCTGTGATAGCAACCGAGGAAAAAGCAAAATATTCCGAAAATTTAAATTTCTCAATTTACGCAAAGTGCTCGTAGAGACGTTTTGTTGTTACTCAAATGACAGATCTGTTGTAGTAACAGAGGAAAAAGCAAAATATTCCGAAAATTTTAATTTCTTGATTTACGCAAAGTTCTCGTAGAGACGTTCTGTTGCTACTCAAATGAAAGATCAGTGATAGTAATAGAGTAAAATGGAAAAAATTCCGAAAATATTGATTTCTCGATTTACGCAAAGTGCTCGTAGAGACAGACGTTTTGTTGTTACTCAAATGATAGATCTGTAATAGTAACAGAAGAAAAAGAGAAAAATACCTAAAATTTTGATTTCTTGACTTACGCAAAGTGCTCGTAGAGACGTTTTGTTGCTACTCAAATGAAAGATCTGTGATAGTAATAGAGTAAAATGGAAAAAATTCCGAAAATTTTAATTTCTTGATTTACGCAAAGTACTCATAGAGACGTTTTGATGGTACTCAAATGACAGATCTGTGATAGTAACAGAGGAAATAGCAAAATATTCCGAAAATTTTAATTTCTCGATTTACGCAAAGTGCTCGTAGAGACGTTTTGTTGTTACTCAAATGACAGATCTGTGGTAGTAACAGAGGAAAAAGCAAAATATTCCGAAAATTTTAATTTCTTGATTTACGCAAAGTTCTCGTAGAGACGTTTTGTTGTTACTCAAATGCCAGATCTGTGATAGCAACCGAGGAAAAAGCAAAATATTCCGAAAATTTTAATTTCTCAATTTACGCAAAGTGCTCGTAGAGACGTTTTGTTGTTACTCAAATGACAGATCTGTTGTAGTAACAGAGGAAAAAGCAAAATATTCCGAAAATTTTAATTTCTTGATTTACGCAAAGTTCTCGTAGAGACGTTCTGTTGCTACTCAAATGAAAGATCAGTGATAGTAATAGAGTAGAATGGAAAAAATTCCGAAAATATTGATTTCTCGATTTACGCAAAGTGCACGTAGAGACAGACGTTTTGTTGTTACTCAAATGATAGATCTGTAATAGTAACAGAAGAAAAAGAGAAAAATACCTAAAATTTTGATTTCTTGACTTACGCAAAGTGCTCGTAGAGACGTTTTGTTGCTACACAAATGAAAGATCTGTGATAGTAATAGAGTAAAATGGAAAAAATTCCGAAAATATTAATTTCTTGATTTACGCAAAGTACTCATAGAGACGTTTTGATGGTACTCAAATGACAGATCTGTGATAGTAACAGAGGAAATAGCAAAATATTCCGAAAATTTTAATTTCTCAATTTACGCAAAGTGCTCGTAGAGACGTTTTGTTGTTACTCAAATGCCAGATCTGTGATAGTAACAGAGGAAAAAGCAAAATATTCCGAAAATTTTAATTTCTTGATATACGCAAAGTACTCGTAGAGACGTTTTGTTGTTACTCAAATGACAGATCTGTGGTAGTAACAGAGGAAAAAGCAAAATGTTCCGAAAATTTTAATTTCTTGATTTACGCAAAGTACTCGTAGAGACGTTTTGTTGCTACTCAAATGACAGATCCGTGATAGTAATAGTGTAAAATGGAAAAAATTCCGAAAATATTGATTTCTCGATTTACGCAAAGTGCTCGTAGAGACAGAGGTTTTGTTGTTACTCAAATGATAGATCTGTAATAGTAACAGAAGAAAAAGATAAAAATTCCTAAAATTTTGATTTCTTGACTTACGCAAAGTGCTCGTAGAGACGTTTTGTTGCTACTCAAATGAAAGATCTGTGATAGTAATAGAGTAAAATGGAAAAAATTCCGAAAAATTTAATTTTTTGATTTACGCACAGTACTCGTAGAGACGTTTTGTTGTTACTCAAATGACAGATCTGTGGTAGTAACAGAGGAAAAAGCAAAATATTCCGAAAATTTTAATTTCTTGATTTACGCAAAGTTCTCGTAGAGACGTTTTGTTGTTACTCAAATGCCAAATCTGTGATAGCAACCGAGGAAAAAGCAAAATATTCCGAAAATTTATATTTCTCAATTTACGCAAAGTGGTCGTAGAGACGTTCTGTTGCTACTCAAATGAAAGATCCGTGATAGTAATAGAGTAAAATGGAAAAAATTCCGAAAATATTGATTTCTCGATTTACACAAAGTGCTCGTAGAGACAGACGTTTTGTTGTTACTCAAATGATAGATCTGTAATAGTAACAGAAGAAAAAGATAAAAATTCCTAAAATTTTGATTTCTTGACTTACGCAAAGTGCTCGTAGAAAAGTTTTGTTGCTACTCAAATGAAAGATCTGTGATAGTAATAGAGTAAAATGGAGAAAATTCCGAAAATTTTAATTTCTTGAATTACGCAAAGTACTCATAGAGACGTTTTGTTGGTACTCAAATGACAGATCTGTGATAGTAACAGAGGAAAAAGCAAAATATTAAGAAAATTTTACTTTCTTGATATACGCAAAGTACTCATAGAGACGTTTTGTTGTTACTCAAATGACAGATCTGTGATAGTAACAGAGGAAAAAGCAGAATATTCCGAAAATTTTAATTTCTTGATTTACGCAAAGTGCTCGTAGAGACGTTTTGTTGTTACTCAAGTGACAGATCTGTCATAGTAACAGAGGAAAAAGAGAAAAATTCCTAAAATTTTGATTTCTTGACTTACGCAAAGTGCTCGTACAGACGTTTTGTTGCTACTCAAATGAAAGATCTGTGATAGTAATAGAGTAAAATGGAAAAAATTCCGAAAATTTTAATTTCTTGATTTACGCAAAGTACTCGTAGAGACGTTTTGTTGGTACTCAAATGACAGATCTGTGATAGTAACAGAGGAAAAAGCAAAATATTCCGAAAATTTTAATTTCTTGATTTACGCAAAGTACTCGTAGAGACGTTTTGTTGTTACTCAAATGACAGATCTGTGATAGTAACAGAGGAAAAAGCAAAATATTCCGAAAATTTTAATTTCTCAATTTACGCAAAGTGCTCGTAGAGACGTTTTGTTGTTACTCAAATGACAGATCTGTGATAGTAACAGAGGAAAAAGCAAAATATTCCGAAAATTTTAATTTCTTGATATACGCAAAGTACTCGTAGAGGCGTTTTGTTGTTACTCAAATGACAGATCCGTGATAGTAACAGAGGAAAAAGCAAAATATTCCGAAAATTTTAATTTCTTGATTTACGCAAAGTTCTCGTTGAGACGTTTTGTTGTTACTCAAATGACAGATCTGTGGTAGTAACTGAGGAAAAAGCAAAATATTCCGAAAATTTTAATTTCTTGATTTACGCAAAGTGGTCGTAGAGACGTTCTGTTGCTACTCAAATGAAAGATCCGTGATAGTAATAGAGTAAAATGGAAAAAATTCCGAAAATATTGATTTCTCGATTTACGCAAAGTGCTCGTAGAGACGTTTTGATGGTACTCAAATGACAGATCTGTGATAGTAACAGAGCAAATAGCAAAATATTCCGAAAATTTTAATTTCTCGATTTACGCAAAGTGCTCGTAGAGACGTTTTGTTGTTACTCAAATGACAGATCTGTGGTAGTAACAGAGGAAAAAGCAAAATATTCCGAAAATTTTAATTTCTTGATTTACGCAAAGTTCTCGTAGAGACGTTTTGTTGTTACTCAAATGCCAGATCTGTGATAGCAACCGAGGAAAAAGCAAAATATTCCGAAAATTTTAATTTCTCAATTTACGCAAAGTGCTCGTAGAGACGTTTTGTTGTTACTCAAATGACAGATCTGTTGTAGTAACAGAGGAAAAAGCAAAATATTCCGAAAATTTTAATTTCTTGATTTACGCAAAGTTCTCGTAGAGACGTTCTGTTGCTACTCAAATGAAAGATCAGTGATAGTAATAGAGTAGAATGGAAAAAATTCCGAAAATATTGATTTCTCGATTTACGCAAAGTGCACGTAGAGACAGACGTTTTGTTGTTACTCAAATGATAGATCTGTAATAGTAACAGAAGAAAAAGATAAAAATTCCTAAAATTTTGATTTCTTGACTTACGCAAAGTGCTCGTAGAAAAGTTTTGTTGCTACTCAAATGAAAGATCTGTGATAGTAATAGAGTAAAATGGAGAAAATTCCGAAAATTTTAATTCCTTGAATTACGCAAAGTACTCATAGAGACGTTTTGTTGGTACTCAAATGACAGATCTGTGATAGTAACAGAGGAAAAAGCAAAATATTAAGAAAATTTTAATTTATTGATATACGCAAAGTACTCATAGAGACGTTTTGTTGTTACTCAAATGACAGATCTGTGATAGTAACAGAGGAAAAAGCAGAATATTCCGAAAATTTTAATTTCTTCATTTACGCAAAGTGCTCGTAGAGACGTTTTGTTGTTACTCAAATGACAGATCTGTCATAGTAACAGAGGAAAAAGCAAAATATTCCGAAAATTTTAATTTCTTGATATACGCAAAGTACTCGTAGAGACGTTTTGTTGTTACTCAAATGACAGATCCGTGATAGTAACAGAGGAAAAAGCAAAATATTCCGAAAATTTTAATTTCTTGATTTACGCAAAGTTCTCGTAGAGACGTTCTGTTGCTACTCAAATGAAAGATCAGTGATAGTAATAGAGTAAAATGGAAAAAATTCCGAAAATATTGATTTCTCGATTTACGCAAAGTGCTCGTAGAGACAGACGTTTTGTTGTTACTCAAATGATAGATCTGTAATAGTAACAGAAGAAAAAGAGAAAAATACCTAAAATTTTGATTTCTTGACTTACGCAAAATGCTCGTAGAGACGTTTTGTTGCTACTCAAATGAAAGATCTGTGATAGTAATAGAGTAAAATGGAAAAAATTCCGAAAATTTTAATTTCTTGATTTACGCAAAGTACTCATAGAGACGTTTTGATGGTACTCAAATGACAGATCTGTGATAGTAACAGAGGAAATAGCAAAATATTCCGAAAATTTTAATTTCTCAATTTACGCAAAGTGCTCGTAGAGACGTTTTGTTGTTACTCAAATGACAGATCTGTGATAGTAACAGATGAAAAAGCAAAATATTCCGAAAATTTTAATTTCTTGATATACGCAAAGTACTCGTAGAGACGTTTTGTTGTTAGTCAAATGACAGATCTGTGGTAATAACAGAGGAAAAAGCAAAATGTTCCGAAAATTTTAATTTCTTGATTTACGCAAAGTACTCGTAGAGACGTTTTCTTGTTACTCAAATGACAGATCTGTGAGAGTAACAGAGGAAAAAGCAAAATATTCCGAAAATTTTAATTTCTTCATTTACGCAAAGTGGTCGTAGAGACGTTCTGTTGCTACTCAAATGAAAGATCCGTGATAGTAATAGAGTAAAATGGAAAAAATTCCGAAAATATTGATTTCTCGATTTACACAAAGTGCTCGTAGAGACAGACGTTTTGTTGTTACTCAAATGATAGATCTGTAATAGTAACAGAAGAAAAAGATAAAAATTCCTAAAATTTTGATTTCTTGACTTACGCAAAGTGCTCGTAGAGACGTTTTGTTGCTACTCAAATGAAAGATCTGTGATAGTAATACAGTAAAATGGAGAAAATTCCGAAAATTTTAATTTCTTGAATTACGCAAAGTACTCATAGAGACGTTTTGTTGGTACTCAAATGGCAGATCTGTGATAGTAACAGAGGAAAAAGCAGAATATTAAGAAAATTTTAATTTCTTTATATGCGCAAAGTTCTCATAGAGACGTTTTGTTGTTACTCAAATGACAGATCTGTCATAGTAACAGAGGAAAAAGAGAAAAATTCCTAAAATTTTGATTTCTTGACTTACGCAAAGTGCTCGTAGAGACGTTTTGTTGCTACTCAAATGAAAGATCTGTGATAGTAATAGAGTAAAGTGGAAAAAATTCCGAAAATTTTAATTTCTTGATTTACGCAAAGTACTCGTAGAGACGTTTTGTTGTTACTCAAATGACAGATCTGTGGTAGTAACAGAGGACAAAGCAAAATATTCCGAAAATTTTAATTTCTTGATTTACGCAAAGTTCTCGTAGAGACGTTTTGTTGTTACTCAAATGCCAGATCTCTCATAGCAACAGAGGAAAAAGCAAAATATTCCGAAAATTTTAATTTCTCAATTTACGCAAAGTGCTCGTAGAGACGTTTTGTTGTTACTCAAATGACAGATCTGTAATAGTAACAGAAGAAAAAGAGAAAAATACCTAAAATTTTGATTTCTTGACTTACGCAAAATGCTCGTAGAGACGTTTTGTTGCTACTCAAATGAAAGATCTGTGATAGTAATAGAGTAAAATGGAAAAAATTCCGAAAATTTTAATTTATTGATTTACGCAAAGTACTCATAGAGACGTTTTGATGGTACTCAAATGACAGATCTGTGATAGTAACAGAGGAAAAAGCAAAATGTTCCGAAAATTTTAATTTCTTGATATACGCAAAGTACTCGTAGAGACGTTTTGTTGTTAGTCAAATGACAGATCTGTGGTAGTAACATAGGAAAAAGCAAAATGTTCCGAAAATTTTAATTTCTTGATTTACGCAAAGTACTCGTAGAGACGTTTTCTTGTTACTCAAATGACAGATCTGTGGTAGTAACAGAGGAAAAAGCAAAATGTTCCGAAAATTTTAATTTCTTGATTTACGCAAAGTACTCGTAGACACGTTTTCTTGTTACTCAAATGACAGATCTGTGATAGTAACAGAGGAAAAAGCAAAATATTCCGAAAATTTTAATTTCTTCATTTACGCAAAGTGGTCGTAGAGACGTTCTGTTTCTACTCAAATGAAAGATCCGTGATAGTAATAGAGTAAAATGGAAAAAATTCCGAAAATATTGATTTCTCGATTTACACAAAGTCCTCGTAGAGACAGACGTTTTGTTGTTACTCAAATGATAGATCTGTAATAGTAACAGAAGAAAAAGATAAAAATTCCTAAAATTTTGATTTCTTGACTTACGCAAAGTGCTCGTAGAGACGTTTTGTTGCTACTCAAATGAAAGATCTGTGATACTAATAGAGTAAAATGGAGAAAATTCCGAAAATTTTAATTTCTTGAATTACGCAAAGTACTCATAGAGACGTTTTGTTGGTACTCAAATTACAGATGTGTGATAGTAACAGAGGAAAAAGCAAAATATTCCGAAAATTTTAATTTCTTGATTTACGCAAAGTTCTCGTAGAGACGTTTTGTTGTTATTCAAATGCCAGATCTGTGATAGCAACAGAGGAAAAAAAATATTCCGAAAATTTTAATTTTCCAATTTACGCAAAGTGCTCGTAGAGACGTTTTGTTGTTACTCGAATGACAGATCTGTCGTAGTAACAGAGGAAAAAGCAAAATATTCCGAAAATTTTAATTTCTTGATTTACGCAAAGTTCTCGTAGAGACGTTCTGTTGCTACTCAAATGAAAGATGCGTGATAGTAATAGAGTAAAATGGAAAAAATTCCGAAAATATTGATTTCTCGATTTACGCAAAGTGCTCCTAGAGACAGACGTTTTGTTGTTACTCAAATGATAGATCTGTAATAGTAACAGAAGAAAAAGAGAAAAATACCTAAAATTTTGATTTCTTGACTTACGCAAAGTGCTCGTAGAGACGTTTTGTTGCTACTCAAATGAAAGATCTGTGATAGTAATAGAGTAAAATGGAAAAAATTCCGAAAATTTTAATTTCTTGATTTACGCAAAGTACTCGTAGAGACGTTTTGTTGTCACTCAAATGACAGATCTGTGATAGTAACAGAGGAAGAAGCAAGATATTCCGAAAATTTTAATTTCTTGATTTTCGCAAAGTTCTCGTTGAGACGTTTTGTTGTTACTCAAATGACAGATCTGTGGTAGTAACTGAGGAAAAAGCAAAATATTCCGAAAATTTTAATTTCTTGATTTACGCAAAGTGGTCGTAGAGACGTTCTGTTGCTACTCAAATGAAAGATCCGTGATAGTAATAGAGTAAAATGGAAAAAATTCCGAAAATATTGATTTCGCAATTTACGCAAAGTGCTCGAAGAGACGTTTTGTTGTTACTCAAATGACAGATCTGTGGTAGTAACAGAGGAAAAAGCAAAATATTCCGAAAATTTTAATTTCTTGATTTACGCAAAGTTCTCGTAGAGACGTTCTGTTGCTACTCAAATGAAAGATGCGTGATAGTAATAGAGTAAAATGGAAAAAATTCCGAAAATATTGATTTCTCGATTTACGCAAAGTGCTCCTAGAGACAGACGTTTTGTTGTTACTCAAATGATAGATCTGTAATAGTAACAGAAGAAAAAGAGAAAAATACCTAAAATTTTGATTTCTTGACTTACGCAAAGTGCTCGTAGAGACGTTTTGTTGCTACTCAAATGAAAGATCTGTGATAGTAATAGAGTAAAATGGAAAAAATTCCGAAAATTTTAATTTCTTGATTTACGCAAAGTACTCGTAGAGACGTTTTGTTGTCACTCAAATGACAGATCTGTGATAGTAACAGAGGAAAAAGCAAAATATTCCGAAAATTTTAATTTCTTGATTTACGCAAAGTTCTCGTTGAGACGTTTTGTTGTTACTCAAATGACAGATCTGTGGTAGTAACTGAGGAAAAAGCAAAATATTCCGAAAATTTTAATTTCTTGATTTACGCAAAGTGGTCGTAGAGACGTTCTGTTGCTACTCAAATGAAAGATCCGTGATAGTAATAGAGTAAAATGGAAAAAATTCCGAAAATATTGATTTCTCAATTTACGCAAAGTGCTCGTAGAGACGTTTTGTTGTTACTCAAATGACAGATCTGTGGTAGTAACAGAGGAAAAAGCAAAATATTCCGAAAATTTTAATTTCTTGATTTACGCAAAGTTCTCGTAGAGACGTTCTGTTGCTACTCAAATGAAAGATGCGTGATAGTAATAGAGTAAAATGGAAAAAATTCCGAAAATATTGATTTCTCGATTTACGCAAAGTGCTCCTAGAGACAGACGTTTTGTTGTTACTCAAATGATAGATCTGTAATAGTAACAGAAGAAAAAGAGAAAAATACCTAAAATTTTGATTTCTTGACTTACGCAAAGTGCTCGTAGAGACGTTTTGTTGCTACTCAAATGAAAGATCTGTGATAGTAATAGAGTAAAATGGAAAAAATTCCGAAAATTTTAATTTCTTGATTTACGCAAAGTACTCGTAGAGACGTTTTGTTGTCACTCAAATGACAGATCTGTGATAGTAACAGAGGAAAAAGCAAAATATTCCGAAAATTTTAATTTCTTGATTTACGCAAAGTTCTCGTTGAGACGTTTTGTTGTTACTCAAATGACAGATCTGTGGTAGTAACTGAGGAAAAAGCAAAATATTCCGAAAATTTTAATTTCTTGATTTACGCAAAGTGGTCGTAGAGACGTTCTGTTGCTACTCAAATGAAAGATCCGTGATAGTAATAGAGTAAAATGGAAAAAATTCCGAAAATATTGATTTCTCAATTTACGCAAAGTGCTCGTAGAGACGTTTTGTTGTTACTCAAATGACAGATCTGTGGTAGCAACAGAGGAAAAAGCAAAATATTCCGAAAATTTTAATTTCTTGATTTACGCAAAGTACTCATAGAGACGTTTTGATGGTACTCAAATGACAGATCTGTGATAGTAACAGAGGAAAAAGCAAAATATTCCGAAAATTTTAATTTCTCAATTTACACAAAGTGCTCGTAGAGACGTTTTGTTGTTACTCAAATGACAGATCTGTGATAGTAACAGAGGAAAAAGCAAAATATTCCGAAAATTTTAATTTCTTGATTTATGCAAAGTTCTCGTTGAGACGTTTTGTTGTTACTCAAATGACAGATCTGTGGTAGTAACTGAGGAAAAAGCAAAATATTCCGAAAATTTTAATTTCTTGATTTACGCAAAGTGGTCGTAGAGACGTTCTGTTGCTACTCAAATGAAAGATCCGTGATAGTAATAGAGTAAAATGGAAAAAATTCCGAAAATATTGATTTCTCGATTTACGCAAAGTGCTCGTAGAGACAGACGTTTTGTTGTTACTCAAATAATAGATCTGTAATAGTAACAGAAGAAAAAGATAAAAAATCCTAAAATTTTGATTTCTTGACTTACGCAAAGTGCTCGTAGAGACGTTTTGTTGCTACTCAAATGAAAGATCTGTGATAGTAATAGCGTAAAATGGAAAAAAATCCGAAAATTTTAATTTCTTGATTTACGCAAAGTACTCGTAGAGACGTTTTGTTGTTACTCAAATGACAGATCTGTGGTAGTAATAGAGGAAAAAGCAAAATATTCCGAAAATTTTAATTTCTCAATTTACCCAAAGTGCTCGTAGAGACGTTTAGTTGTTACTCAAATGACAGATCTGTGGTAGTAACAAAGGAAAAAGCAAAATATTCCGAAAATTTTAATTTCTTCATTTACGCAAAGTGGTCGTAGAGACGTTCTGTTGCTACTCAAATGAAAGATCCGTGATAGTAATAGAGTAAAATGGAAAAAATTCCGAAAATATTGATTTCTCGATTTACACAAAGTGCTCGTAGATACAGACGTTTTGTTGTTACTCAAATGATAGATCTGTAATAGTAACAGAAGAAAAAGATAAAAATTCCTAAAATTTTGATTTCTTGACTTACGCAAAGTGCTCGTAGAGACGTTTTGTTGCTACTCAAATGAAAGATCTGTGATAGTAATAGAGTAAAATGGAAAAAATTCCGAAAATTTTAATTTCTTGATTTACGCAAAGTACTCGTAGAGACGTTTTGTTGTTACTCAAATGACAGATCTGTGATAGTAACAGAGGAAAAAGCAAAATATTCAGAAAATTTTTATTTCTTGATTTACGCAAAGTGGTCGTAGAGACGTTCTGTTGCTACTCAAATGAAAGATCCATGATAGTAATAGAGTAAAATGGAAAAAATTCCGAAAATATTGATTTCTCGATTTACGCAAAGTGCTCGTAGAGACAGACGTTTTGTTGTTACTCAAATGATAGATCTGTAATAGTAACAGAAGAAAAAGATAAAAATTCCTAAAATTTTGATTTCTTGACTTACGCAAAGTGCTCGTAGAGACGTTTTGTTGCTACTCAAATGAAAATCTGTGATAGTAATAGAGTAAAATGGAAAAAATTCCGAAAATTTTAATTTCTTGATTTACGCAAAGTACTCGTAGAGACGTTTTGTTGTTACTCAAATGACAGATCTGTGGTAGTAACAGAGGAAAAAGCAAAATATTCCGAAAATTTTAATTTCTTGATTTACGCAAAGTTCTCGTAGAGACGTTTTGTTGTTACTCAAATGCCAGATCTGTGATACCAACAGAGGAAAAAGCAAAATATTCCGAAAATTTTAATTTGTCAATTTACGCAAAGTGCTCGTAGAGACGTTTTGTTGTTACTCAAATGACAGATCTGTGGTAGTAACTGAGGAAAAAGCAAAATATTCCGAAAATTTTAATTTCTTGATTTACGCAAAGTGGTCGTAGAGACGTTCTGTTGCTACTCAAATGAAAGATCCGTGATATTAATAGAGTAAAATGGAAAAAATTCCGAAAATATTGATTTCTCAATTTACGCAAAGTGCTCGTAGAGACGTTTTGTTGTTACTCAAATGACAGATCTGTGGTAGTAACAGAGGAAAAAGCAAAATATTCCGAAAATTTTAATTTCTTGATTTACGCAAAGTTCTCGTAGAGACGTTCTGTTGCTACTCAAATGAAAGATCCGTGATAGTAATAGAGTAAAATGGCAAAAATTCCGAAAATATTGATTTCTCGATTTACACAAAGTCCTCGTAGAGACAGACGTTTTGTTGTTACTCAAATGATAGATCTGTAATAGTAACAGAAGAAAAAGATAAAAATTCCTAAAATTTTGATTTCTTGACTTACGCAAAGTGCTCGTAGAGACGTTTTGTTGCTACTCAAATGAAAGATCTGTGATAGTAATAGAGTAAAATGGAGAAAATTCCGAAAATTTTAATTTCTTGAATTACGCAAAGTACTCATAGATACGTTTTGTTGGTACTCAAATTACAGATGTGTGATAGTAACAGAGGAAAAAGCAAAATATTCCGAAAATTTTAATTTCTTGATTTACGCAAAGTTCTCGTAGAGACGTTTTGTTGTTATTCAAATGCCAGATCTGTGATAGCAACAGAGGAAAAAAAAAATATTCCGAAAATTTTAATTTTCCAATTTACGCAAAGTGCTCGTAGAGACGTTTTGTTGTTACTCAAATGACAGATCTGTGGTAGTAACAGAGGAAAAAGCAAAATATTCCGAAAATTTTAATTTCTTGATTTACGCAAAGTTCTCGTAGAGACGTTCTGTTGCTACTCAAATGAAAGATCAGTGATAGTAATAGAGTAAAATGGAAAAAATTCCGAAAATATTGATTTATCGATTTACGTAAAGTGCTCGTAGAGACAGACGTTTTGTTGTTACTCAAATGATAGATCTGTAATAGTAACAGAAGAAAAAGAGAAAAATACCTAAAATTTTGATTTCTTGACTTACGCAAAGTGCTCGTAGAGACGTTTTGTTGCTACTCAAATGAAAGATCTGTGATAGTAATGGAGTAAAATGGAGAAAATTCCGAAAATTTTAATTTCTTGAATTACGCAAAGTACTCATAGAGACGTTTTGTTGGTACTCAAATGACAGATCTGTGATAGTAACAGAGGAAAAAGCAAAATATTAAGAAAATGTTAATTTCTTGATATACGCAAAGTACTCATAGAGACGTTTTGTTGTTACTCAAATGACAGATCTGTGATAGTAACAGAGGAAAAAGCAGAATATTCCGAAAATTTTAATTTCTTGATTTACGCAAAGTGCTCGTAGAGACGTTTTGTTGTTACTCAAATGACAGATCTGTCATAGTAACAGAGGAAAAAGAGAAAAAATCCTAAAATTTTGATTTCTTGACTTACGCAAAGTGCTCGTAGAGACGTTTTGTTGCTACTCAAATGAAAGATCTGTGATAGTAATAGAGTAAAATGGAAAAAATTCCGAAAATTTTAATCTTGATTTACGCAAAGTACTCTTAGAGACGTTTTGTTGGTACTCAAATGACAGATCTGTGATAGTAACAGAGGAAAAAGCAAAATATTCCGAAAATTTTAATTTCTTGATTTACGCAAAGTACTCGTAGAGACGTTTTGTTGTTACTCAAATGACAGATCTGTGATAGTAACAGAGGAAAAAGCAAAATATTCCGAAAATTTTAATTTCTCAATTTACGCAAAGTGCTCGTGGAGACGTTTTGTTGTTACTCAAATGACAGATCTGTGGTAGTAACAGAGGAAAAAGCAAAATATTCCGAAAATTTTAATTTCTTGATTTACGCAAAGTTCTCGTAGAGACGTTCTGTTGCTACTCAAATGAAAGATGCGTGATAGTAATAGAGTAAAATGGAAAAAATTCCGAAAATATTGATTTCTCGATTTACGCAAAGTGCAAAGAGACAGACGTTTTGTTGTTACTCAAATGATAGATCTGTAATAGTAACAGAAGAAAAAGAGAAAAATACCTAAAATTTTGATTTCTTGACTTACGCAAAGTGCTCGTAGAGACGTTTTGTTGCTACTCAAATGAAAGATCTGTGATAGTAATAGAGTAAAATGGAAAAAATTCCGAAAATTTTAATTTCTTGATTTACGCAAAGTACTCGTAGAGACGTTTTGTTGTCACTCAAATGACAGATCTGTGATAGTAACAGAGGAAAAAGCAAAATATTCCGAAAATTTTAATTTCTTGATTTACGCAAAGTTCTCGTAGAGACGTTTTGTTGTTATTCAAATGCCAGATCTGTGATAGCAACAGAGGAAAAAAAAATATTCCGAAAATTTTAATTTTCCAATTTACGCAAAGTGCTCGTAGAGACGTTTTGTTGTTACTCAAATGACAGATCTGTGGTAGTAACAGAGGAAAAAGCAAAATATTCCGAAAATTTTAATTTCTTGATTTACGCAAAGTTCTCGTAGAGACGTTCTGTTGCTACTCAAATGAAAGATCAGTGATAGTAATAGAGTAAAATGGAAAAAATTCCGAAAATATTGATTTATCGATTTACGTAAAGTGCTCGTAGAGACAGACGTTTTGTTGTTACTCAAATGATAGATCTGTAATAGTAACAGAAGAAAAAGAGAAAAATACCTAAAATTTTGATTTCTTGACTTACGCAAAGTGCTCGTAGAGACGTTTTGTTGCTACTCAAATGAAAGATCTGTGATACTAATAGAGTAAAATGGAGAAAATTCCGAAAATTTTAATTTCTTGAATTACGCAAAGTACTCATAGAGACGTTTTGTTGGTACTCAAATGACAGATCTGTGATAGTAACAGAGGAAAAAGCAAAATATTAAGAAAATGTTAATTTCTTGATATACGCAAAGTACTCATAGAGACGTTTTGTTGTTACTCAAATGACAGATCTGTGATAGTAACAGAGGAAAAAGCAGAATATTCCGAAAATTTTAATTTCTTGATTTACGCAAAGTGCTCGTAGAGACGTTTTGTTGTTACTCAAATGACAGATCTGTCATAGTAACAGAGGAAAAAGAGAAAAAATCCTAAAATTTTGATTTCTTGACTTACGCAAAGTGCTCGTAGAGACGTTTTGTTGCTACTCAAATGAAAGATCTGTGATAGTAATAGAGTAAAATGGAAAAAATTCCGAAAATTTTAATTTCTTGATTTACGCAAAGTACTCTTAGAGACGTTTTGTTGGTACTCAAATGACAGATCTGTGATAGTAACAGAGGAAAAAGCAAAATATTCCGAAAATTTTAATTTCTTGATTTACGCAAAGTGCTCGTAGAGACGTTTTGTTGTTACTCAAATGACAGATCTGTGGTAGTAACTGAGGAAAAAGCAAAATATTCCGAAAATTTTAATTTCTTGATTTACGCAAAGTGGTCGTAGAGACGTTCTGTTGCTACTCAAATGAAAGATCCGTGATAGTAATAGAGTAAAATGGAAAAAATTCCGAAAATATTGATTTCTCGATTTACGCAAAGTGCTCGTAGAGACAGACGTTTTGTTGTTACTCAAATGATAGATCTGTAATAGTAACAGAAGAAAAAGATAAAAATTCCTAACATTTTGATTTCTTGACTTACGCAAAGTGCTCGTAGAGACGTTTTGTTGCTACTCAAATGAAAGATCTGTGATAGTAATAGAGTAAAATGGAAAAAATTCCGAAAATTTTAATTTCTTGATTTACGCAAAGTACTCGTAGAGACGTTTTGTTGTTACTCAAATGACAGATCTGTGATAGTAACAGAGGAAAAAGCAAAATATTCCGAAAATTTTTATTTCTTGATTTACGCAAAGTGGTCGTAGAGACGTTCTGTTGCTACTCAAATGAAAGATCCTTGATAGTAATAGAGTAAAATGGAAAAAATTCCGAAAATATTGATTTCTCGATTTACGCAAAGTGCTCGTAGAGACAGACGTTTTGTTGTTACTCAAATGATAGATCTGTAATAGTAACAGAAGAAAAAGATAAAAATTCCTAAAATTTTGATTTCTTGACTTACGCAAAGTGCTCGTAGAGACGTTTTGTTGCTACTCAAATGAAAATCTGTGATAGTAATAGAGTAAAATGGAAAAAATTCCGAAAATTTTAATTTCTTGATTTACGCAAAGTACTCGTAGAGACGTTTTGTTGTTACTCAAATGACAGATCTGTGGTAGTAACAGAGGAAAAAGCAAAATATTCCGAAAATTTTAATTTCTTGATTTACGCAAAGTTCTCGTAGAGACGTTTTGTTGTTACTCAAATGCCAGATCTGTGATACCAACAGAAGAAAAAGCAAAATATTCCGAAAATTTTAATTTGTCAATTTACGCAAAGTGCTCGTAGAGACGTTTTGTTGTTACTCAAATGACAGATCTGTGGTAGTAACAGAGGAAAAAGCAAAAGATTCCGAAAATTTTAATTTCTTGATTTACGCAAAGTTCTCGTAAAGACGTTCTCTTGCTACTCAAATGAAAGATCAGTGATAGTAATAGAGTAAAATGGAAAAAATTCCGAAAATATTGATTTCTCGATTTACGCAAAGTGCTCGTAGAGACAGACGTTTTGTTGTTACTCAAATGATAGATCTGTAATAGTAACAGAGGAAAAAGCAAAATATTCCGAAAATTTTAATTTCTTGATTTACGCAAAGTGCTCGTAGAGACGTTTTGTTGTTACTCAAATGACAGATCTGTGGTAGTAACTGAGGAAAAAGCAAAATATTCCGAAAATTTTAATTTCTTGATTTACGCAAAGTGGTCGTAGAGACGTTCTGTTGCTACTCAAATGAAAGATCCGTGATAGTAATAGAGTAAAATGGAAAAAATTCCGAAAATATTGATTTCTCGATTTACGCAAAGTGCTCGTAGAGACAGACGTTTTGTTGTTACTCAAATGATAGATCTGTAATAGTAACAGAAGAAAAAGATAAAAATTCCTAACATTTTGATTTCTTGACTTACGCAAAGTGCTCGTAGAGACGTTTTGTTGCTACTCAAATGAAAGATCTGTGATAGTAATAGAGTAAAATGGAAAAAATTCCGAAAATTTTAATTTCTTGATTTACGCAAAGTACTCGTAGAGACGTTTTGTTGTTACTCAAATGACAGATCTGTGATAGTAACAGAGGAAAAAGCAAAATATTCCGAAAATTTTTATTTCTTGATTTACGCAAAGTGGTCGTAGAGACGTTCTGTTGCTACTCAAATGAAAGATCCTTGATAGTAATAGAGTAAAATGGAAAAAATTCCGAAAATATTGATTTCTCGATTTACGCAAAGTGCTCGTAGAGACAGACGTTTTGTTGTTACTCAAATGATAGATCTGTAATAGTAACAGAAGAAAAAGATAAAAATTCCTAAAATTTTGATTTCTTGACTTACGCAAAGTGCTCGTAGAGACGTTTTGTTGCTACTCAAATGAAAATCTGTGATAGTAATAGAGTAAAATGGAAAAAATTCCGAAAATTTTAATTTCTTGATTTACGCAAAGTACTCGTAGAGACGTTTTGTTGTTACTCAAATGACAGATCTGTGGTAGTAACAGAGGAAAAAGCAAAATATTCCGAAAATTTTAATTTCTTGATTTACGCAAAGTTCTCGTAGAGACGTTTTGTTGTTACTCAAATGCCAGATCTGTGATACCAACAGAAGAAAAAGCAAAATATTCCGAAAATTTTAATTTGTCAATTTACGCAAAGTGCTCGTAGAGACGTTTTGTTGTTACTCAAATGACAGATCTGTGGTAGTAACAGAGGAAAAAGCAAAAGATTCCGAAAATTTTAATTTCTTGATTTACGCAAAGTTCTCGTAAAGACGTTCTGTTGCTACTCAAATGAAAGATCAGTGATAGTAATAGAGTAAAATGGAAAAAATTCCGAAAATATTGATTTCTCGATTTACGCAAAGTGCTCGTAGAGACAGACGTTTTGTTGTTACTCAAATGATAGATCTGTAATAGTAACAGAGGAAAAAGCAAAATATTCCGAAAATTTTAATTTCTTGATTTACGCAAAGTTCTCGTTGAGACGTTTTGTTGTTACTCAAATGACAGATCTGTGGTAGTAACTGAGGAAAAAGCAAAATATTCCGAAAATTTTAATTTCTTGATTTACGCAAAGTGGTCGTAGAGACGTTCTGTTGCTACTCAAATGAAAGATCCGTGATAGTAATAGAGTAAAATGGAAAAAATTCCGAAAATATTGATTTCTCAATTTACGCAAAGTGCTCGTAGAGACGTTTTGTTGTTACTCAAATGACAGATCTGTGGTAGTAACAGAGGAAAAAGCAAAATATTCCGAAAATTTTTATTTCTTGATTTACGCAAAGTTCTCGTAGAGACGTTCTGTTGCTACTCAAATGAAAGATCCGTGATAGTAATAGAGTAAAATGGCAAAAATTCCGAAAATATTGATTTCTCGATTTACACAAAGTCCTCGTAGAGACAGACGTTTTGTTGTTACTCAAATGATAGATCTGTAATAGTAACAGAAGAAAAAGATAAAAATTCCTAAAATTTTGATTTCTTGACTTACGCAAAGTGCTCGTAGAGACGTTTTGTTGCTACTCAAATGAAAGATCTGTGATAGTAATAGAGTAAAATGGAGAAAATTCCGAAAATTTTAATTTCTTGAATTACGCAAAGTACTCATAGAGACGTTTTGTTGGTACTCAAATTACAGATGTGTGATAGTAACAGAGGAAAAAGCAAAATATTCCGAAAATTTTAATTTCTTGATTTACGCAAAGTTCTCGTAGAGACGTTTTGTTGTTATTCAAATGCCAGATCTGTGATAGCAACAGAGGAAAAAAGAAATATTCCGAAAATTTTAATTTTCCAATTTACGCAAAGTGCTCGTAGAGACGTTTTGTTGTTACTCAAATGACAGATCTGTGGTAGTAACAGAGGAAAAAGGAAAATATTCCGAAAATTTTAATTTCTTGATTTACGCAAAGTTCTCGTAGAGACGTTCTGTTGCTACTCAAATGAAAGATCAGTGATAGTAATAGAGTAAAATGGAAAAAATTCCGAAAATATTGATTTATCGATTTACGTAAAGTGCTCGTAGAGACAGACGTTTTGTTGTTACTCAAATGATAGATCTGTAATAGTAACAGAAGAAAAAGAGAAAAATACCTAAAATTTTGATTTCTTGACTTACGCAAAGTGCTCGTAGAGACGTTTTGTTGCTACTCAAATGAAAGATCTGTGATAGTAATGGAGTAAAATGGAGAAAATTCCGAAAATTTTAATTTCTTGAATTACGCAAAGTACTCATAGAGACGTTTTGTTGGTACTCAAATGACAGATCTGTGATAGTAACAGAGGAAAAAGCAAAATATTAAGAAAATGTTAATTTCTTGATATACGCAAAGTACTCATAGAGACGTTTTGTTGTTACTCAAATGACAGATCTGTGATAGTAACAGAGGAAAAAGCAGAATATTCCGAAAATTTTAATTTCTTGATTTACGCAAAGTGCTCGTAGAGACGTTTTGTTGTTACTCAAATGACAGATCTGTCATAGTAACAGAGGAAAAAGAGAAAAAATCCTAAAATTTTGATTTCTTGACTTACGCAAAGTGCTCGTAGAGACGTTTTGTTGCTACTCAAATGAAAGATCTGTGATAGTAATAGAGTAAAATGGAAAAAATTCCGAAAATTTTAATCATGATTTACGCAAAGTACTCTTAGAGACGTTTTGTTGGTACTCAAATGACAGATCTGTGATAGTAACAGAGGAAAAAGCAAAATATTCCGAAAATTTTAATTTCTTGATTTACGCAAAGTACTCGTAGAGACGTTTTGTTGTTACTCAAATGACAGATCTGTGATAGTAACAGAGGAAAAAGCAAAATATTCCGAAAATTTTAATTTCTCAATTTACGCAAAGTGCTCGTGGAGACGTTTTGTTGTTACTCAAATGACAGATCTGTGGTAGTAACAGAGGAAAAAGCAAAATATTCCGAAAATTTTAATTTCTTGATTTACGCAAAGTTCTCGTAGAGACGTTCTGTTGCTACTCAAATGAAAGATGCGTGATAGTAATAGAGTAAAATGGAAAAAATTCCGAAAATATTGATTTCTCGATTTACGCAAAGTGCAAAGAGACAGACGTTTTGTTGTTACTCAAATGATAGATCTGTAATAGTAACAGAAGAAAAAGAGAAAAATACCTAAAATTTTGATTTCTTGACTTACGCAAAGTGCTCGTAGAGACGTTTTGTTGCTACTCAAATGAAAGATCTGTGATAGTAATAGAGTAAAATGGAAAAAATTCCGAAAATTTTAATTTCTTGATTTACGCAAAGTACTCGTAGAGACGTTTTGTTGTCACTCAAATGACAGATCTGTGATAGTAACAGAGGAAAAAGCAAAATATTCCGAAAATTTTAATTTCTTGATTTACGCAAAGTTCTCGTAGAGACGTTTTGTTGTTATTCAAATGCCAGATCTGTGATAGCAACAGAGGAAAAAAAAATATTCCGAAAATTTTAATTTTCCAATTTACGCAAAGTGCTCGTAGAGACGTTTTGTTGTTACTCAAATGACAGATCTGTGGTAGTAACAGAGGAAAAAGCAAAATATTCCGAAAATTTTAATTTCTTGATTTACGCAAAGTTCTCGTAGAGACGTTCTGTTGCTACTCAAATGAAAGATCAGTGATAGTAATAGAGTAAAATGGAAAAAATTCCGAAAATATTGATTTATCGATTTACGTAAAGTGCTCGTAGAGACAGACGTTTTGTTGTTACTCAAATGATAGATCTGTAATAGTAACAGAAGAAAAAGAGAAAAATACCTAAAATTTTGATTTCTTGACTTACGCAAAGTGCTCGTAGAGACGTTTTGTTGCTACTCAAATGAAAGATCTGTGATAGTAATAGAGTAAAATGGAGAAAATTCCGAAAATTTTAATTTCTTGAATTACGCAAAGTACTCATAGAGACGTTTTGTTGGTACTCAAATGACAGATCTGTGATAGTAACAGAGGAAAAAGCAAAATATTAAGAAAATGTTAATTTCTTGATATACGCAAAGTACTCATAGAGACGTTTTGTTGTTACTCAAATGACAGATCTGTGATAGTAACAGAGGAAAAAGCAGAATATTCCGAAAATTTTAATTTCTTGATTTACGCAAAGTGCTCGTAGAGACGTTTTGTTGTTACTCAAATGACAGATCTGTCATAGTAACAGAGGAAAAAGAGAAAAAATCCTAAAATTTTGATTTCTTGACTTACGCAAAGTGCTCGTAGAGACGTTTTGTTGCTACTCAAATGAAAGATCTGTGATAGTAATAGAGTAAAATGGAAAAAATTCCGAAAATTTTAATTTCTTGATTTACGCAAAGTACTCTTAGAGACGTTTTGTTGGTACTCAAATGACAGATCTGTGATAGTAACAGAGGAAAAAGCAAAATATTCCGAAAATTTTAATTTCTTGATTTACGCAAAGTGCTCGTAGAGACGTTTTGTTGTTACTCAAATGACAGATCTGTGGTAGTAACTGAGGAAAAAGCAAAATATTCCGAAAATTTTAATTTCTTGATTTACGCAAAGTGGTCGTAGAGACGTTCTGTTGCTACTCAAATGAAAGATGCGTGATAGTAATAGAGTAAAATGGAAAAAATTCCGAAAATATTGATTTCTCGATTTACGCAAAGTGCTCCTAGAGACAGACGTTTTGTTGTTACTCAAATGATAGATCTGTAATAGTAACAGAAGAAAAAGAGAAAAATACCTAAAATTTTGATTTCTTGACTTACGCAAAGTGCTCGTAGAGACGTTTTGTTGCTACTCAAATGAAAATCTGTGATAGTAATAGAGTAAAATGGAAAAAATTCCGAAAATTTTAATTTCTTGATTTACGCAAAGTACTCGTAGAGACGTTTTGTTGTTACTCAAATGACAGATCTGTGGTAGTAACAGAGGAAAAAGCAAAATATTCCGAAAATTTTAATTTCTTGATTTACGCAAAGTTCTCGTAGAGACGTTTTGTTGTTACTCAAATGCCAGATCTGTGATACCAACAGAAGAAAAAGCAAAATATTCCGAAAATTTTAATTTGTCAATTTACGCAAAGTGCTCGTAGAGACGTTTTGTTGTTACTCAAATGACAGATCTGTGGTAGTAACAGAGGAAAAAGCAAAAGATTCCGAAAATTTTAATTTCTTGATTTACGCAAAGTTCTCGTAAAGACGTTCTGTTGCTACTCAAATGAAAGATCAGTGATAGTAATAGAGTAAAATGGAAAAAATTCCGAAAATATTGATTTCTCGATTTACGCAAAGTGCTCGTAGAGACAGACGTTTTGTTGTTACTCAAATGATAGATCTGTAATAGTAACAGAGGAAAAAGCAAAATATTCCGAAAATTTTAATTTCTTGATTTACGCAAAGTTCTCGTTGAGACGTTTTGTTGTTACTCAAATGACAGATCTGTGGTAGTAACTGAGGAAAAAGCAAAATATTCCGAAAATTTTAATTTCTTGATTTACGCAAAGTGGTCGTAGAGACGTTCTGTTGCTACTCAAATGAAAGATCCGTGATAGTAATAGAGTAAAATGGAAAAAATTCCGAAAATATTGATTTCTCAATTTACGCAAAGTGCTCGTAGAGACGTTTTGTTGTTACTCAAATGACAGATCTGTGGTAGTAACAGAGGAAAAAGCAAAATATTCCGAAAATTTTAATTTCTTGATTTACGCAAAGTTCTCGTAGAGACGTTCTGTTGCTACTCAAATGAAAGATCCGTGATAGTAATAGAGTAAAATGGCAAAAATTCCGAAAATATTGATTTCTCGATTTACACAAAGTCCTCGTAGAGACAGACGTTTTGTTGTTACTCAAATGATAGATCTGTAATAGTAACAGAAGAAAAAGATAAAAATTCCTAAAATTTTGATTTCTTGACTTACGCAAAGTGCTCGTAGAGACGTTTTGTTGCTACTCAAATGAAAGATCTGTGATAGTAATAGAGTAAAATGGAGAAAATTCCGAAAATTTTAATTTCTTGAATTACGCAAAGTACTCATAGAGACGTTTTGTTGGTACTCAAATTACAGATGTGTGATAGTAACAGAGGAAAAAGCAAAATATTCCGAAAATTTTAATTTCTTGATTTACGCAAAGTTCTCGTAGAGACGTTTTGTTGTTATTCAAATGCCAGATCTGTGATAGCAACAGAGGAAAAAAAAATATTCCGAAAATTTTAATTTTCCAATTTACGCAAAGTGCTCGTAGAGACGTTTTGTTGTTACTCAAATGACAGATCTGTGGTAGTAACAGAGGAAAAAGCAAAATATTCCGAAAATTTTAATTTCTTGATTTACGCAAAGTTCTCGTAGAGACGTTCTGTTGCTACTCAAATGAAAGATCAGTGATAGTAATAGAGTAAAATGGAAAAAATTCCGAAAATATTGATTTATCGATTTACGTAAAGTGCTCGTAGAGACAGACGTTTTGTTGTTACTCAAATGATAGATCTGTAATAGTAACAGAAGAAAAAGAGAAAAATACCTAAAATTTTGATTTCTTGACTTACGCAAAGTGCTCGTAGAGACGTTTTGTTGCTACTCAAATGAAAGATCTGTGATAGTAATAGAGTAAAATGGAGAAAATTCCGAAAATTTTAATTTCTTGAATTACGCAAAGTACTCATAGAGACGTTTTGTTGGTACTCAAATGACAGATCTGTGATAGTAACAGAGGAAAAAGCAAAATATTAAGAAAATGTTAATTTCTTGATATACGCAAAGTACTCATAGAGACGTTTTGTTGTTACTCAAATGACAGATCTGTGATAGTAACAGAGGAAAAAGCAGAATATTCCGAAAATTTTAATTTCTTGATTTACGCAAAGTGCTCGTAGAGACGTTTTGTTGTTACTCAAATGACAGATCTGTCATAGTAACAGAGGAAAAAGAGAAAAAATCCTAAAATTTTGATTTCTTGACTTACGCAAAGTGCTCGTAGAGACGTTTTGTTGCTACTCAAATGAAAGATCTGTGATAGTAATAGAGTAAAATGGAAAAAATTCCGAAAATTTTAATTTCTTGATTTACGCAAAGTACTCTTAGAGACGTTTTGTTGGTACTTAAATGACAGATCTGTGATAGTAACAGAGGAAAAAGCAAAATATTCCGAAAATTTTAATTTCTTGATTTACGCAAAGTACTCGTAGAGACGTTTTGTTGTTACTCAAATGACAGATCTGTGATAGTAACAGAGGAAAAAGCAAAATATTCCGAAAATTTTAATTTCTCAATTTACGCAAAGTGCTCGTAGAGACGTTTTGTTGTTACTCAAATGACAGATCTGTGGTAGTAACAGAGGAAAAAGCAAAATATTCCGAAAATTTTAATTTCTTGATTTACGCAAAGTTCTCGTAGAGACGTTCTGTTGCTACTCAAATGAAAGATGCGTGATAGTAATAGAGTAAAATGGAAAAAATTCCGAAAATATTGATTTCTCGATTTACGCAAAGTGCTCCTAGAGACAGACGTTTTGTTGTTACTCAAATGATAGATCTGTAATAGTAACAGAAGAAAAAGAGAAAAATACCTAAAATTTTGATTTCTTGACTTACGCAAAGTGCTCGTAGAGACGTTTTGTTGCTACTCAAATGAAAGATCTGTGATAGTAATAGAGTAAAATGGAAAAAATTCCGAAAATTTTAATTTCTTGATTTACGCAAAGTACTCGTAGAGACGTTTTGTTGTCACTCAAATGACAGATCTGTGATAGTAACAGAGGAAAAAGCAAAATATTCCGAAAATTTTAATTTCTTGATTTACGCAAAGTTCTCGTAGAGACGTTTTGTTGTTATTCAAATGCCAGATCTGTGATAGCAACAGAGGAAAAAAAAATATTCCGAAAATTTTAATTTTCCAATTTACGCAAAGTGCTCGTAGAGACGTTTTGTTGTTACTCAAATGACAGATCTGTGGTAGTAACAGAGGAAAAAGCAAAATATTCCGAAAATTTTAATTTCTTGATTTACGCAAAGTTCTCGTAGAGACGTTCTGTTGCTACTCAAATGAAAGATCAGTGATAGTAATAGAGTAAAATGGAAAAAATTCCGAAAATATTGATTTATCGATTTACGTAAAGTGCTCGTAGAGACAGACGTTTTGTTGTTACTCAAATGATAGATCTGTAATAGTAACAGAAGAAAAAGAGAAAAATACCTAAAATTTTGATTTCTTGACTTACGCAAAGTGCTCGTAGAGACGTTTTGTTGCTACTCAAATGAAAGATCTGTGATAGTAATAGAGTAAAATGGAGAAAATTCCGAAAATTTTAATTTCTTGAATTACGCAAAGTACTCATAGAGACGTTTTGTTGGTACTCAAATGACAGATCTGTGATAGTAACAGAGGAAAAAGCAAAATATTAAGAAAATGTTAATTTCTTGATATACGCAAAGTACTCATAGAGACGTTTTGTTGTTACTCAAATGACAGATCTGTGATAGTAACAGAGGAAAAAGCAGAATATTCCGAAAATTTTAATTTCTTGATTTACGCAAAGTGCTCGTAGAGACGTTTTGTTGTTACTCAAATGACAGATCTGTCATAGTAACAGAGGAAAAAGAGAAAAAATCCTAAAATTTTGATTTCTTGACTTACGCAAAGTGCTCGTAGAGACGTTTTGTTGCTACTCAAATGAAAGATCTGTGATAGTAATAGAGTAAAATGGAAAAAATTCCGAAAATTTTAATTTCTTGATTTACGCAAAGTACTCTTAGAGACGTTTTGTTGGTACTTAAATGACAGATCTGTGATAGTAACAGAGGAAAAAGCAAAATATTCCGAAAATTTTAATTTCTTGATTTACGCAAAGTACTCGTAGAGACGTTTTGTTGTTACTCAAATGACAGATCTGTGATAGTAACAGAGGAAAAAGCAAAATATTCCGAAAATTTTAATTTCTCAATTTACGCAAAGTGCTCGTAGAGACGTTTTGTTGTTACTCAAATGACAGATCTGTGGTAGTAACAGAGGAAAAAGCAAAATATTCCGAAAATTTTAATTTCTTGATTTACGCAAAGTTCTCGTAGAGACGTTCTGTTGCTACTCAAATGAAAGATGCGTGATTGTAATAGAGTAAAATGGAAAAAATTCCGAAAATATTGATTTCTCGATTTACGCAAAGTGCTCCTAGAGACAGACGTTTTGTTGTTACTCAAATGATAGATCTGTAATAGTAACAGAAGAAAAAGAGAAAAATACCTAAAATTTTGATTTCTTGACTTACGCAAAGTGCTCGTAGAGACGTTTTGTTGCTACTCAAATGAAAGATCTGTGATAGTAATAGAGTAAAATGGAAAAAATTCCGAAAATTTTAATTTCTTGATTTACGCAAAGTACTCGTAGAGACATTTTGTTGTCACTCAAATGACAGATCTGTGATAGTAACAGAGGAAAAAGCAAAATATTCCGAAAATTTTAATTTCTTGATTTACGCAAAGTTCTCGTAGAGACGTTTTGTTGTTATTCAAATGCCAGATCTGTGATAGCAACAGAGGAAAAAAAAATATTCCGAAAATTTTAATTTTCCAATTTACGCAAAGTGCTCGTAGAGACGTTTTGTTGTTACTCAAATGACAGATCTGTGGTAGTAACAGAGGAAAAAGCAAAATATTCCGAAAATTTTAATTTCTTGATTTACGCAAAGTTCTCGTAGAGACGTTCTGTTGCTACTCAAATGAAAGATCAGTGATAGTAATAGAGTAAAATGGAAAAAATTCCGAAAATATTGATTTATCGATTTACGTAAAGTGCTCGTAGAGACAGACGTTTTGTTGTTACTCAAATGATAGATCTGTAATAGTAACAGAAGAAAAAGAGAAAAATACCTAAAATTTTGATTTCTTGACTTACGCAAAGTGCTCGTAGAGACGTTTTGTTGCTACTCAAATGAAAATCTGTGATAGTAATAGAGTAAAATGGAAAAAATTCCGAAAATTTTAATTTCTTGATTTACGCAAAGTACTCGTAGAGACGTTTTGTTGTTACTCAAATGACAGATCTGTGGTAGTAACAGAGGAAAAAGCAAAATATTCCGAAAATTTTAATTTCTTGATTTACGCAAAGTTCTCGTAGAGACGTTTTGTTGTTACTCAAATGCCAGATCTGTGATACCAACAGAAGAAAAAGCAAAATATTCCGAAAATTTTAATTTGTCAATTTACGCAAAGTGCTCGTAGAGACGTTTTGTTGTTACTCAAATGACAGATCTGTGGTAGTAACAGAGGAAAAAGCAAAAGATTCCGAAAATTTTAATTTCTTGATTTACGCAAAGTTCTCGTAAAGACGTTCTGTTGCTACTCAAATGAAAGATCAGTGATAGTAATAGAGTAAAATGGAAAAAATTCCGAAAATATTGATTTCTCGATTTACGCAAAGTGCTCGTAGAGACAGACGTTTTGTTGTTACTCAAATGATAGATCTGTAATAGTAACAGAGGAAAAAGCAAAATATTCCGAAAATTTTAATTTCTTGATTTACGCAAAGTTCTCGTTGAGACGTTTTGTTGTTACTCAAATGACAGATCTGTGGTAGTAACTGAGGAAAAAGCAAAATATTCCGAAAATTTTAATTTCTTGATTTACGCAAAGTGGTCGTAGAGACGTTCTGTTGCTACTCAAATGAAAGATCCGTGATAGTAATAGAGTAAAATGGAAAAAATTCCGAAAATATTGATTTCTCAATTTACGCAAAGTGCTCGTAGAGACGTTTTGTTGTTACTCAAATGACAGATCTGTGGTAGTAACAGAGGAAAAAGCAAAATATTCCGAAAATTTTAATTTCTTGATTTACGCAAAGTTCTCGTAGAGACGTTCTGTTGCTACTCAAATGAAAGATCCGTGATAGTAATAGAGTAAAATGGCAAAAATTCCGAAAATATTGATTTCTCGATTTACACAAAGTCCTCGTAGAGACAGACGTTTTGTTGTTACTCAAATGATAGATCTGTAATAGTAACAGAAGAAAAAGATAAAAATTCCTAAAATTTTGATTTCTTGACTTACGCAAAGTGCTCGTAGAGAGGTTTTGTTGCTACTCAAATGAAAGATCTGTGATAGTAATAGAGTAAAATGGAGAAAATTCCGAAAATTTTAATTTCTTGAATTACGCAAAGTACTCATAGAGACGTTTTGTTGGTACTCAAATTACAGATGTGTGATAGTAACAGAGGAAAAAGCAAAATATTCCGAAAATTTTAATTTCTTGATTTACGCAAAGTTCTCGTAGAGACGTTTTGTTGTTATTCAAATGCCAGATCTGTGATAGCAACAGAGGAAAAAAAAATATTCCGAAAATTTTAATTTTCCAATTTACGCAAAGTGCTCGTAGAGACGTTTTGTTGTTACTCAAATGACAGATCTGTGGTAGTAACAGAGGAAAAAGCAAAATATTCCGAAAATTTTAATTTCTTGATTTACGCAAAGTTCTCGTAGAGACGTTCTGTTGCTACTCAAATGAAAGATCAGTGATAGTAATAGAGTAAAATGGAAAAAATTCCGAAAATATTGATTTATCGATTTACGTAAAGTGCTCGTAGAGACAGACGTTTTGTTGTTACTCAAATGATAGATCTGTAATAGTAACAGAAGAAAAAGAGAAAAATACCTAAAATTTTGATTTCTTGACTTACGCAAAGTGCTCGTAGAGACGTTTTGTTGCTACTCAAATGAAAGATCTGTGATTGTAATAGAGTAAAATGGAGAAAATTCCGAAAATTTTAATTTCTTAAATTACGCAAAGTACTCATAGAGACGTTTTGTTGGTACTCAAATGACAGATCTGTGATAGTAACAGAGGAAAAAGCAAAATATTAAGAAAATGTTAATTTCTTGATATACGCAAAGTACTCATAGAGACGTTTTGTTGTTACTCAAATGACAGATCTGTGATAGTAACAGAGGAAAAAGCAGAATATTCCGAAAATTTTAATTTCTTGATTTACGCAAAGTGCTCGTAGAGACGTTTTGTTGTTACTCAAATGACAGATCTGTCATAGTAACAGAGGAAAAAGAGAAAAAATCCTAAAATTTTGATTTCTTGACTTACGCAAAGTGCTCGTAGAGACGTTTTGTTGCTACTCAAATGAAAGATCTGTGATAGTAATAGAGTAAAATGGAAAAAATTCCGAAAATTTTAATTTCTTGATTTACGCAAAGTACTCTTAGAGACGTTTTGTTGGTACTTAAATGACAGATCTGTGATAGTAACAGAGGAAAAAGCAAAATATTCCGAAAATTTTAATTTCTTGATTTACGCAAAGTACTCGTAGAGACGTTTTGTTGTTACTCAAATGACAGATCTGTGATAGTAACAGAGGAAAAAGCAAAATATTCCGAAAATTTTAATTTCTCAATTTACGCAAAGTGCTCGTAGAGACGTTTTGTTGTTACTCAAATGACAGATCTGTGGTAGTAACAGAGGAAAAAGCAAAATATTCCGAAAATTTTAATTTCTTGATTTACGCAAAGTTCTCGTAGAGACGTTCTGTTGCTACTCAAATGAAAGATGCGTGATAGTAATAGAGTAAAATGGAAAAAATTCCGAAAATATTGATTTCTCGATTTACGCAAAGTGCTCCTAGAGACAGACGTTTTGTTGTTACTCAAATGATAGATCTGTAATAGTAACAGAAGAAAAAGAGAAAAATACCTAAAATTTTGATTTCTTGACTTACGCAAAGTGCTCGTAGAGACGTTTTGTTGCTACTCAAATGAAAGATCTGTGATAGTAATAGAGTAAAATGGAAAAAATTCCGAAAATTTTAATTTCTTGATTTACGCAAAGTACTCGTAGAGACGTTTTGTTGTCACTCAAATGACAGATCTGTGATAGTAACAGAGGAAAAAGCAAAATATTCCGAAAATTTTAATTTCTTGATTTACGCAAAGTTCTCGTAGAGACGTTTTGTTGTTATTCAAATGCCAGATCTGTGATAGCAACAGAGGAAAAAAAAATATTCCGAAAATTTTAATTTTCCAATTTACGCAAAGTGCTCGTAGAGACGTTTTGTTGTTACTCAAATGACAGATCTGTGGTAGTAACAGAGGAAAAAGCAAAATATTCCGAAAATTTTAATTTCTTGATTTACGCAAAGTTCTCGTAGAGACGTTCTGTTGCTACTCAAATGAAAGATCAGTGATAGTAATAGAGTAAAATGGAAAAAATTCCGAAAATATTGATTTATCGATTTACGTAAAGTGCTCGTAGAGACAGACGTTTTGTTGTTAATCAAATGATAGATCTGTAATAGTAACAGAAGAAAAAGAGAAAAATACCTAAAATTTTGATTTCTTGACTTACGCAAAGTGCTCGTAGAGACGTTTTGTTGCTACTCAAATGAAAATCTGTGATAGTAATAGAGTAAAATGGAAAAAATTCCGAAAATTTTAATTTCTTGATTTACGCAAAGTACTCGTAGAGACGTTTTGTTGTTACTCAAATGACAGATCTGTGGTAGTAACAGAGGAAACAGCAAAATATTCCGAAAATTTTAATTTCTTGATTTACGCAAAGTTCTCGTAGAGACGTTTTGTTGTTACTCAAATGCCAGATCTGTGATACCAACAGAAGAAAAAGCAAAATATTCCGAAAATTTTAATTTGTCAATTTACGCAAAGTGCTCGTAGAGACGTTTTGTTGTTACTCAAATGACAGATCTGTGGTAGTAACAGAGGAAAAAGCAAAAGATTCCGAAAATTTTAATTTCTTGATTTACGCAAAGTTCTCGTAAAGACGTTCTGTTGCTACTCAAATGAAAGATCAGTGATAGTAATAGAGTAAAATGGAAAAAATTCCGAAAATATTGATTTCTCGATTTACGCAAAGTGCTCGTAGAGACAGACGTTTTGTTGTTACTCAAATGATAGATCTGTAATAGTAACAGAGGAAAAAGCAAAATATTCCGAAAATTTTAATTTCTTGATTTACGCAAAGTTCTCGTTGAGACGTTTTGTTGTTACTCAAATGACAGATCTGTGGTAGTAACTGAGGAAAAAGCAAAATATTCCGAAAATTTTAATTTCTTGATTTACGCAAAGTGGTCGTAGAGACGTTCTGTTGCTACTCAAATGAAAGATCCGTGATAGTAATAGAGTAAAATGGAAAAAATTCCGAAAATATTGATTTCTCAATTTACGCAAAGTTCTCGTAGAGACGTTCTGTTGCTACTCAAATGAAAGATCCGTGATAGTAATAGAGTAAAATGGCAAAAATTCCGAAAATATTGATTTCTCGATTTACACAAAGTCCTCGTAGAGACAGACGTTTTGTTGTTACTCAAATGATAGATCTGTAATAGTAACAGAAGAAAAAGATAAAAATTCCTAAAATTTTGATTTCTTGACTTACGCAAAGTGCTCGTAGAGACGTTTTGTTGCTACTCAAATGAAAGATCTGTGATAGTAATAGAGTAAAATGGAGAAAATTCCGAAAATTTTAATTTCTTGAATTACGCAAAGTACTCATAGAGACGTTTTGTTGGTACTCAAATTACAGATGTGTGATAGTAACAGAGGAAAAAGCAAAATATTCCGAAAATTTTAATTTCTTGATTTACGCAAAGTTCTCGTAGAGACGTTTTGTTGTTATTCAAATGCCAGATCTGTGATAGCAACAGAGGAAAAAAAAATATTCCGAAAATTTTAATTTTCCAATTTACGCAAAGTGCTCGTAGAGACGTTTTGTTGTTACTCAAATGACAGATCTGTGGTAGTAACAGAGGAAAAAGCAAAATATTCCGAAAATTTTAATTTCTTGATTTACGCAAAGTTCTCGTAGAGACGTTCTGTTGCTACTCAAATGAAAGATCAGTGATAGTAATAGAGTAAAATGGAAAAAATTCCGAAAATATTGATTTATCGATTTACGTAAAGTGCTCGTAGAGACAGACGTTTTGTTGTTACTCAAATGATAGATCTGTAATAGTAACAGAAGAAAAAGAGAAACATACCTAAAATTTTGATTTCTTGACTTACGCAAAGTGCTCGTAGAGACGTTTTGTTGCTACTCAAATGAAAGATCTGTGATAGTAATAGAGTAAAATGGAGAAAATTCCGAAAATTTTAATTTCTTGAATTACGCAAAGTACTCATAGAGACGTTTTGTTGGTACTCAAATGACAGATCTGTGATAGTAACAGAGGAAAAAGCAAAATATTAAGAAAATGTTAATTTCTTGATATACGCAAAGTACTCATAGAGACGTTTTGTTGTTACTCAAATGACAGATCTGTGATAGTAACAGAGGAAAAAGCAGAATATTCCGAAAATTTTAATTTCTTGATTTACGCAAAGTGCTCGTAGAGACGTTTTGTTGTTACTCAAATGACAGATCTGTCATAGTAACAGAGGAAAAAGAGAAAAAATCCTAAAATTTTGATTTCTTGACTTACGCAAAGTGCTCGTAGAGACGTTTTGTTGCTACTCAAATGAAAGATCTGTGATAGTAATAGAGTAAAATGGAAAAAATTCCGAAAATTTTAATTTCTTGATTTACGCAAAGTACTCTTAGAGACGTTTTGTTGGTACTTAAATGACAGATCTGTGATAGTAACAGAGGAAAAAGCAAAATATTCCGAAAATTTTAATTTCTTGATTTACGCAAAGTACTCGTAGAGACGTTTTGTTGTTACTCAAATGACAGATCTGTGATAGTAACAGAGGAAAAAGCAAAATATTCCGAAAATTTTAATTTCTCAATTTACGCAAAGTGCTCGTAGAGACGTTTTGTTGTTACTCAAATGACAGATCTGTGGTAGTAACAGAGGAAAAAGCAAAATATTCCGAAAATTTTAATTTCTTGATTTACGCAAAGTTCTCGTAGAGACGTTCTGTTGCTACTCAAATGAAAGATGCGTGATAGTAATAGAGTAAAATGGAAAAAATTCCGAAAATATTGATTTCTCGATTTACGCAAAGTGCTCCTAGAGACAGACGTTTTGTTGTTACTCAAATGATAGATCTGTAATAGTAACAGAAGAAAAAGAGAAAAATACCTAAAATTTTGATTTCTTGACTTACGCAAAGTGCTCGTAGAGACGTTTTGTTGCTACTCAAATGAAAGATCTGTGATAGTAATAGAGTAAAATGGAAAAAATTCCGAAAATTTTAATTTCTTGATTTACGCAAAGTACTCGTAGAGACGTTTTGTTGTCACTCAAATGACAGATCTGTGATAGTAACAGAGGAAAAAGCAAAATATTCCGAAAATTTTAATTTCTTGATTTACGCAAAGTTCTCGTAGAGACGTTTTGTTGTTATTCAAATGCCAGATCTGTGATAGCAACAGAGGAAAAAAAAATGTTCCGAAAATTTTAATTTTCCAATTTACGCAAAGTGCTCGTAGAGACGTTTTGTTGTTACTCAAATGACAGATCTGTGGTAGTAACAGAGGAAAAAGCAAAATATTCCGAAAATTTTAATTTCTTGATTTACGCAAAGTTCTCGTAGAGACGTTCTGTTGCTACTCAAATGAAAGATCAGTGATAGTAATAGAGTAAAATGGAAAAAATTCCGAAAATATTGATTTATCGATTTACGTAAAGTGCTCGTAGAGACAGACGTTTTGTTGTTACTCAAATGATAGATCTGTAATAGTAACAGAAGAAAAAGAGAAAAATACCTAAAATTTTGATTTCTTGACTTACGCAAAGTGCTCGTAGAGACGTTTTGTTGCTACTCAAATGAAAGATCTGTGATAGTAATAGAGTAAAATGGAGAAAATTCCGAAAATTTTAATTTCTTGAATTACGCAAAGTACTCATAGAGACGTTTTGTTGGTACTCAAATGACAGATCTGTGATAGTAACAGAGGAAAAAGCAAAATATTAAGAAAATGTTAATTTCTTGATATACGCAAAGTACTCATAGAGACGTTTTGTTGTTACTCAAATGACAGATCTGTGATAGTAACAGAGGAAAAAGCAGAATATTCCGAAAATTTTAATTTCTTGATTTACGCAAAGTGCTCGTAGAGACGTTTTGTTGTTACTCAAATGACAGATCTGTCATAGTAACAGAGGAAAAAGAGAAAAAATCCTAAAATTTTGATTTCTTGACTTACGCAAAGTGCTCGTAGAGACGTTTTGTTGCTACTCAAATGAAAGATCTGTGATAGTAATAGAGTAAAATGGAAAAAATTCCGAAAATTTTAATTTCTTGATTTACGCAAAGTACTCGTAGAGACGTTTTGTTGTTACTCAAATGACAGATCTGTGGTAGTAACAGAGGAAAAAGCAAAATATTCCGAAAATTTTAATTTCTCGATTTACGCAAAGTTCTCGTAGAGACGTTTTGTTGTTACTCAAATGCCAGATCTGTGATACCAACAGAAGAAAAAGCAAAATATTCCGAAAATTTTAATTTGTCAATTTACGCAAAGTGCTCGTAGAGACGTTTTGTTGTTACTCAAATGACAGATCTGTGGTAGTAACAGAGGAAAAAGCAAAAGATTCCGAAAATTTTAATTTCTTGATTTACGCAAAGTTCTCGTAAAGACGTTCTGTTGCTACTCAAATGAAAGATCAGTGATAGTAATAGAGTAAAATGGAAAAAATTCCGAAAATATTGATTTCTCGATTTACGCAAAGTGCTCGTAGAGACAGACGTTTTGTTGTTACTCAAATGATAGATCTGTAATAGTAACAGAGGAAAAAGCAAAATATTCCGAAAATTTTAATTTCTTGATTTACGCAAAGTTCTCGTTGAGACGTTTTGTTGTTACTCAAATGACAGATCTGTGGTAGTAACTGAGGAAAAAGCAAAATATTCCGAAAATTTTAATTTCTTGATTTACGCAAAGTGGTCGTAGAGACGTTCTGTTGCTACTCAAATGAAAGATCCGTGATAGTAATAGAGTAAAATGGAAAAAATTCCGAAAATATTGATTTCTCAATTTACGCAAAGTGCTCGTAGAGACGTTTTGTTGTTACTCAAATGACAGATCTGTGGTAGTAACAGAGGAAAAAGCAAAATATTCCGAAAATTTTAATTTCTTGATTTACGCAAAGTTCTCGTAGAGACGTTCTGTTGCTACTCAAATGAAAGATCCGTGATAGTAATAGAGTAAAATGGCAAAAATTCCGAAAATATTGATTTCTCGATTTACACAAAGTCCTCGTAGAGACAGACGTTTTGTTGTTACTCAAATGATAGATCTGTAATAGTAACAGAAGAAAAAGATAAAAATTCCTAAAATTTTGATTTCTTGACTTACGCAAAGTGCTCGTAGAGACGTTTTGTTGCTACTCAAATGAAAGATCTGTGATAGTAATAGAGTAAAATGGAGAAAATTCCGAAAATTTTAATTTCTTGAATTACGCAAAGTACTCATAGAGACGTTTTGTTGGTACTCAAATTACAGATGTGTGATAGTAACAGAGGAAAAAGCAAAATATTCCGAAAATTTTAATTTCTTGATTTACGCAAAGTTCTCGTAGAGACGTTTTGTTGTTATTCAAATGCCAGATCTGTGATAGCAACAGAGGAAAAAAAAATATTCCGAAAATTTTAATTTTCCAATTTACGCAAAGTGCTCGTAGAGACGTTTTGTTGTTACTCAAATGACAGATCTGTGGTAGTAACAGAGGAAAAAGCAAAATATTCCGAAAATTTTAATTTCTTGATTTACGCAAAGTTCTCGTAGAGACGTTCTGTTGCTACTCAAATGAAAGATCAGTGATAGTAATAGAGTAAAATGGAAAAAATTCCGAAAATATTGATTTATCGATTTACGTAAAGTGCTCGTAGAGACAGACATTTTGTTGTTACTCAAATGATAGATCTGTAATAGTAACAGAAGAAAAAGAGAAAAATACCTAAAATTTTGATTTCTTGACTTACGCAAAGTGCTCGTAGAGACTTTTTGTTGCTACTCAAATGAAAGATCTGTGATAGTAATAGAGTAAAATGGAGAAAATTCCGAAAATTTTAATTTCTTGAATTACGCAAAGTACTCATAGAGACGTTTTGTTGGTACTCAAATGACAGATCTGTGATAGTAACAGAGGAAAAAGCAAAATATTAAGAAAATGTTAATTTCTTGATATACGCAAAGTAATCATAGAGACGTTTTGTTGTTACTCAAATGACAGATCTGTGATAGTAACAGAGGAAAGAGCAGAATATTCCGAAAATTTTAATTTCTTGATTTACGCAAAGTGCTCGTAGAGACGTTTTGTTGTTACTCAAATGACAGATCTGTCATAGTAACAGAGGAAAAAGAGAAAAAATCCTAAAATTTTGATTTCTTACTTACGCAAAGTGCTCGTAGAGATGTTTTGTTGCTACTCAAATGAAAGATCTGTGATAGTAATAGAGTAAAATGGAAAAAATTCCGAAAATTTTAATTTCTTGATTTACGCAAAGTACTCTTAGAGACGTTTTGTTGGTACTTAAATGACAGATCTGTGATAGTAACAGAGGAAAAAGCAAAATATTCCGAAAATTTTAATTTCTTGATTTACGCAAAGTACTCGTAGAGACGTTTTGTTGTTACTCAAATGACAGATCTGTGATAGTAACAGAGGAAAAAGCAAAATATTCCGAAAATTTTAATTTCTCAATTTACGCAAAGTGCTCGTAGAGACGTTTTGTTGTTACTCAAATGACAGATCTGTGGTAGTAACAGAGGAAAAAGCAAAATATTCCGAAAATTTTAATTTCTTGATTTACGCAAAGTTCTCGTAGAGACGTTCTGTTGCTACTCAAATGAAAGATGCGTGATAGTAATAGAGTAAAATGGAAAAAATTCCGAAAATATTGATTTCTCGATTTACGCAAAGTGCTCCTAGAGACAGACGTTTTGTTGTTACTCAAATGATAGATCTGTAATAGTAACAGAAGAAAAAGAGAAAAATACCTAAAATTTTGATTTCTTGACTTACGCAAAGTGCTCGTAGAGACGTTTTGTTGCTACTCAAATGAAAGATCTGTGATAGTAATAGAGTAAAATGGAAAAAATTCCGAAAATTTTAATTTCTTGATTTACGCAAAGTACTCGTAGAGACGTTTTGTTGTCACTCAAATGACAGATCTGTGATAGTAACAGAGGAAAAAGCAAAATATTCCGAAAATTTTAATTTCTTGATTTACGCAAAGTTCTCGTAGAGACGTTTTGTTGTTATTCAAATGCCAGATCTGTGATAGCAACAGAGGAAAAAAAAATATTCCGAAAATTTTAATTTTCCAATTTACGCAAAGTGCTCGTAGAGACGTTTTGTTGTTACTCAAATGACAGATCTGTGGTAGTAACAGAGGAAAAAGCAAAATATTCCGAAAATTTTAATTTCTTGATTTACGCAAAGTTCTCGTAGAGACGTTCTGTTGCTACTCAAATGAAAGATCAGTGATAGTAATAGAGTAAAATGGAAAAAATTCCGAAAATATTGATTTATCGATTTACGTAAAGTGCTCGTAGAGACAGACGTTTTGTTGTTACTCAAATGATAGATCTGTAATAGTAACAGAAGAAAAAGAGAAAAATACCTAAAATTTTGATTTCTTGACTTACGCAAAGTGCTCGTAGAGACGTTTTGTTGCTACTCAAATGAAAGATCTGTGATAGTAATAGAGTAAAATGGAGAAAATTCCGAAAATTTTAATTTCTTGAATTACGCAAAGTACTCATAGAGACGTTTTGTTGGTACTCAAATGACAGATCTGTGATAGTAACAGAGGAAAAAGCAAAATATTAAGAAAATGTTAATTTCTTGATATACGCAAAGTACTCATAGAGACGTTTTGTTGTTACTCAAATGACAGATCTGTGATAGTAACAGAGGAAAAAGCAGAATATTCCGAAAATTTTAATTTCTTGATTTACGCAAAGTGCTCGTAGAGACGTTTTGTTGTTACTCAAATGACAGATCTGTCATAGTAACAGAGGAAAAAGAGAAAAAATCCTAAAATTTTGATTTCTTGACTTACGCAAAGTGCTCGTAGAGACGTTTTGTTGCTACTCAAATGAAAGATCTGTGATAGTAATAGAGTAAAATGGAAAAAATTCCGAAAATTTTAATTTCTTGATTTACGCAAAGTACTCGTAGAGACGTTTTGTTGTTACTCAAATGACAGATCTGTGATAGTA
This sequence comes from Geotrupes spiniger, assembly GCA_959613385.1. Taxonomy (NCBI): domain Eukaryota; kingdom Metazoa; phylum Arthropoda; class Insecta; order Coleoptera; family Geotrupidae; genus Geotrupes; species Geotrupes spiniger. The sequence goes on from CAUIJQ010000006.1 coordinate 1,276,169, forward strand.
ACAGAGGAAAAAGCAAAATATTCCGAAAATTTTAATTTCTCAATTTACGGAAAGTGCTCGTAGAGACGTTTTGTTGTTACTCAAATGACAGATCTGTGGTAGTAACAGAGGAAAAAGCAAAAGATTCCGAAAATTTTAATTTCTTGATTTACGCAAAGTTCTCGTAAAGACGTTCTGTTGCTACTCAAATGAAAGATCAGTGATAGTAATAGAGTAAAATGGAAAAAATTCCGAAAATATTGATTTCTCGATTTACGCAAAGTGCTCGTAGAGACAGACGTTTTGTTGTTACTCAAATGATAGATCTGTAATAGTAACAGAGGAAAAAGCAAAATATTCCGAAAATTTTAATTTCTTGATTTACGCAAAGTTCTCGTTGACACGTTTTGTTGTTACTCAAATGACAGATCTGTGGTAGTAACTGAGGAAAAAGCAAAATATTCCGAAAATTTTAATTTCTTGATTTACGCAAAGTGGTCGTAGAGACGTTCTGTTGCTACTCAAATGAAAGATCCGTGATAGTAATAGAGTAAAATGGAAAAAATTCCGAAAATATTGATTTCTCAATTTACGCAAAGTGCTCGTAGAGACGTTTTGTTGTTACTCAAATGACAGATCTGTGGTAGTAACAGAGGAAAAAGCAAAATATTCCGAAAATTTTAATTTCTTGATTTACGCAAAGTTCTCGTAGAGACGTTCTGTTGCTACTCAAATGAAAGATCCGTGATAGTAATAGAGTAAAATGGAAAAAATTCCGAAAATATTGATTTCTCGATTTACACAAAGTCCTCGTAGAGACAGACGTTTTGTTGTTACTCAAATGATAGATCTGTAATAGTAACAGAAGAAAAAGATAAAAATTCCTAAAATTTTGATTTCTTGACTTACGCAAAGTGCTCGTAGAGACGTTTTGTTGCTACTCAAATGAAAGATCTGTGATAGTAATAGAGTAAAATGGAGAAAATTCCGAAAATTTTAATTTCTTGAATTACGCAAAGTACTCATAGAGACGTTTTGTTGGTACTCAAATTACAGATGTGTGATAGTAACAGAGGAAAAAGCAAAATATTCCGAAAATTTTAATTTCTTGATTTACGCAAAGTTCTCGTAGAGACGTTTTGTTGTTATTCAAATGCCAGATCTGTGATAGCAACAGAGGAAAAAAAAATATTCCGAAAATTTTAATTTTCCAATTTACGCAAAGTGCTCGTAGAGACGTTTTGTTGTTACTCAAATGACAGATCTGTGGTAGTAACAGAGGAAAAAGCAAAATATTCCGAAAATTTTAATTTCTTGATTTACGCAAAGTTCTCGTAGAGACGTTCTGTTGCTACTCAAATGAAAGATCAGTGATAGTAATAGAGTAAAATGGAAAACATTCCGAAAATATTGATTTATCGATTTACGTAAAGTGCTCGTAGAGACAGACGTTTTGTTGTTACTCAAATGATAGATCTGTAATAGTAACAGAAGAAAAAGAGAAAAATACCTAAAATTTTGATTTCTTGACTTACGCAAAGTGCTCGTAGAGACGTTTTGTTGCTACTCAAATGAAAGATCTGTGATAGTAATAGAGTAAAATGGAGAAAATTCCGAAAATTTTAATTTCTTGAATTACGCAAAGTACTCATAGAGACGTTTTGTTGGTACTCAAATGACAGATCTGTGATAGTAACAGAGGAAAAAGCAAAATATTAAGAAAATGTTAATTTCTTGATATACGCAAAGTACTCATAGAGACGTTTTGTTGTTACTCAAATGACAGATCTGTGATAGTAACAGAGGAAAAAGCAGAATATTCGGAAAATTTTAATTTCTTGATTTACGCAAAGTGCTCGTAGAGACGTTTTGTTGTTACTCAAATGACAGATCTGTCATAGTAACAGAAGAAAAAGATAAAAATTCCTAAAATTTTGATTTCTTGACTTACGCAAAGTGCTCGTAGAGACGTTTTGTTGCTACTCAAATGAAAATCTGTGATAGTAATAGAGTAAAATGGAAAAAATTCCGAAAATTTTAATTTCTTGATTTACGCAAAGTACTCGTAGAGACGTTTTGTTGTTACTCAAATGACAGATCTGTGGTAGTAACAGAGGAAAAAGCAAAATATTAAGAAAATGTTAATTTCTTGATATACGCAAAGTACTCATAGAGACGTTTTGTTGTTACTCAAATGACAGATCTGTGATAGTAACAGAGGAAAAAGCAGAATATTCGGAAAATTTTAATTTCTTGATTTACGCAAAGTGCTCGTAGAGACGTTTTGTTGTTACTCAAATGACAGATCTGTCATAGTAACAGAAGAAAAAGATAAAAATTCCTAAAATTTTGATTTCTTGACTTACGCAAAGTGCTCGTAGAGACGTTTTGTTGCTACTCAAATGAAAATCTGTGATAGTAATAGAGTAAAATGGAAAAAATTCCGAAAATTTTAATTTCTTGATTTACGCAAAGTACTCGTAGAGACGTTTTGTTGTTACTCAAATGACAGATCTGTGGTAGTAACAGAGGAAAAAGCAAAATATTCCGAAAATTTTAATTTCTTGATTTACGCAAAGTTCTCATAGAGACGTTTTGTTGTTACTCAAATGCCAGATCTGTGATACCAACAGAGGAAAAAGCAAAATATTCCGAAAATTTTAATTTCTCAATTTACGCAAAGTGCTCGTAGAGACGTTTTGTTGTTACTCAAATGACAGATCTGTGGTAGTAACAGAGGAAAAAGCAAAAGATTCCGAAAATTTTAATTTCTTGATTTACGCAAAGTTCTCGTAAAGACGTTCTGTTGCTACTCAAATGAAAGATCAGTGATAGTAATAGAGTAAAATGGAAAAAATTCCGAAAATATTGATTTCTCGATTTACGCAAAGTGCTCGTAGAGACAGACGTTTTGTTGTTACTCAAATGATAGATCTGTAATAGTAACAGAGGAAAAAGCAAAATATTCCGAAAATTTTAATTTCTTGATTTACGCAAAGTTCTCGTTGACACGTTTTGTTGTTACTCAAATGACAGATCTGTGGTAGTAACTGAGGAAAAAGCAAAATATTCCGAAAATTTTAATTTCTTGATTTACGCAAAGTGGTCGTAGAGACGTTCTGTTGCTACTCAAATGAAAGATCCGTGATAGTAATAGAGTAAAATGGAAAAAATTCCGAAAATATTGATTTCTCAATTTACGCAAAGTGCTCGTAGAGACGTTTTGTTGTTACTCAAATGACAGATCTGTGGTAGTAACAGAGGAAAAAGCAAAATATTCCGAAAATTTTAATTTCTTGATTTACGCAAAGTTCTCGTAGAGACGTTCTGTTGCTACTCAAATGAAAGATCCGTGATAGTAATAGAGTAAAATGGAAAAAATTCCGAAAATATTGATTTCTCGATTTACACAAAGTCCTCGTAGAGACAGACGTTTTGTTGTTACTCAAATGATAGATCTGTAATAGTAACAGAAGAAAAAGATAAAAATTCCTAAAATTTTGATTTCTTGACTTACGCAAAGTGCTCGTAGAGACGTTTTGTTGCTACTCAAATGAAAGATCTGTGATAGTAATAGAGTAAAATGGAGAAAATTCCGAAAATTTTAATTTCTTGAATTACGCAAAGTACTCATAGAGACGTTTTGTTGGTACTCAAATTACAGATGTGTGATAGTAACAGAGGAAAAAGCAAAATATTCCGAAAATTTTAATTTCTTGATTTACGCAAAGTTCTCGTAGAGACGTTTTGTTGTTATTCAAATGCCAGATCTGTGATAGCAACAGAGGAAAAAAAAATATTCCGAAAATTTTAATTTTCCAATTTACGCAAAGTGCTCGTAGAGACGTTTTGTTGTTACTCAAATGACAGATCTGTGGTAGTAACAGAGGAAAAAGCAAAATATTCCGAAAATTTTAATTTCTTGATTTACGCAAAGTTCTCGTAGAGACGTTCTGTTGCTACTCAAATGAAAGATCAGTGATAGTAATAGAGTAAAATGGAAAAAATTCCGAAAATATTGATTTATCGATTTACGTAAAGTGCTCGTAGAGACAGACGTTTTGTTGTTACTCAAATGATAGATCTGTAATAGTAACAGAAGAAAAAGAGAAAAATACCTAAAATTTTGATTTCTTGACTTACGCAAAGTGCTCGTAGAGACGTTTTGTTGCTACTCAAATGAAAGATCTGTGATAGTAATAGAGTAAAATGGAGAAAATTCCGAAAATTTTAATTTCTTGAATTACGCAAAGTACTCATAGAGACGTTTTGTTGGTACTCAAATGACAGATCTGTGATAGTAACAGAGGAAAAAGCAAAATATTAAGAAAATGTTAATTTCTTGATATACACAAAGTACTCATAGAGACGTTTTGTTGTTACTCAAATGACAGATCTGTGATAGTAACAGAGGAAAAAGCAGAATATTCGGAAAATTTTAATTTCTTGATTTACGCAAAGTGCTCGTAGAGACGTTTTGTTGTTACTCAAATGACAGATCTGTCATAGTAACAGAAGAAAAAGATAAAAATTCCTAAAATTTTGATTTCTTGACTTACGCAAAGTACTCATAGAGACGTTTTGTTGGTACTTAAATTACAGATGTGTGATAGTAACAGAGGAAAAAGCAAAATATTCCGAAAATTTTAATTTCTTGATTTACGCAAAGTTCTCGTAGAGACGTTTTGTTGTTATTCAAATGCCAGATCTGTGATAGCAACAGAGGAAAAAAAATATTCCGAAAATTTTAATTTTCCAATTTACGCAAAGTGCTCGTAGAGACGTTTTGTTGTTACTCAAATGACAGATCTGTGGTAGTAACAGAGGAAAAAGCAAAATATTCCGAAAATTTTAATTTCTTGATTTACGCAAAGTTCTCGTAGAGACGTTCTGTTGCTACTCAAATGAAAGATCAGTGATAGTAATAGAGTAAAATGGAAAAAATTCCGAAAATATTGATTTATCGATTTACGTAAAGTGCTCGTAGAGACAGACGTTTTGTTGTTACTCAAATGATAGATCTGTAATAGTAACAGAAGAAAAAGAGAAAAATACCTAAAATTTTGATTTCTTGACTTACGCAAAGTGCTCGTAGAGACGTTTTGTTGCTACTCAAATGAAAGATCTGTGATAGTAATAGAGTAAAATGGAGAAAATTCCGAAAATTTTAATTTCTTGAATTACGCAAAGTACTCATAGAGACGTTTTGTTGGTACTCAAATGACAGATCTGTGATAGTAACAGAGGAAAAAGCAAAATATTCCGAAAATTTTAATTTCTCAATTTACGCAAAGTGCTCGTAGAGACGTTTTGTTGTTACTCAAATGACAGATCTGTGATAGTAACAGAGGAAAAAGCAAAATATTCCGAAAATTTTAATTTCTTGATTTACGAAAAGTTCTCGTTGAGACGTTTTGTTGTTACTCAAATGACAGATCTGTGGTAGTAACTGAGGAAAAAGCAAAATATTCCGAAAATTTTAATTTCTTGATTTACGCAAAGTGGTCGTAGAGACGTTCTGTTGCTACTCAAATGAAAGATCCGTGATAGTAATAGAGTAAAATGGAAAAAATTCCGAAAATATTGATTTCTCGATTTACGCAAAGTGCTCGTAGAGACAGACGTTTTGTTGTTACTCAAATAATAGATCTGTAATAGTAACAGAAGAAAAAGATAAAAATTCCTAAAATTTTGATTTCTTGACTTACGCAAAGTGCTCGTAGAGACGTTTTGTTGCTACTCAAATGAAAGATCTGTGATAGTAATAGCGTAAAATGGAAAAAATTCCGAAAATTTTAATTTCTTGATTTACGCAAAGTACTCTTAGAGACGTTTTGTTGGTACTCAAATGACAGATCTGTGATAGTAACAGAGGAAAAAGCAAAATATTCCGAAAATTTTAATTTCTTGATTTACGCAAAGTACTCGTAGAGACGTTTTGTTGTTACTCAAATGACAGATCTGTGATAGTAACAGAGGAAAAAGCAAAATATTCCGAAAATTTTAATTTCTCAATTTACGCAAAGTGCTCGTAGAGACGTTTTGTTGTTACTCAAATGACAGATCTGTGGTAGTAACAGAGGAAAAAGCAAAATATTCCGAAAATTTTAATTTCTTGATTTACGCAAAGTTCTCGTAGAGACGTTCTGTTGCTACTCAAATGAAAGATGCGTGATAGTAATAGAGTAAAATGGAAAAAATTCCGAAAATATTGATTTCTCGATTTACGCAAAGTGCTCCTAGAGACAGACGTTTTGTTGTTACTCAAATGATAGATCTGTAATAGTAACAGAAGAAAAAGAGAAAAATACCTAAAATTTTGATTTCTTGACTTACGCAAAGTGGTCGTAGAGACGTTTTGTTGCTACTCAAATGAAAGATCTGTGATAGTAATAGAGTAAAATGGAAAAAATTCCGAAAATTTTAATTTCTTGATTTACGCAAAGTACTCGTAGAGACGTTTTGTTGTCACTCAAATGACAGATCTGTGATAGTAACAGAGGAAAAAGCAAAATATTCCGAAAATTTTAATTTCTTGATTTACGCAAAGTTCTCGTTGAGACGTTTTGTTGTTACTCAAATGACAGATCTGTGGTAGTAACTGAGGAAAAAGCAAAATATTCCGAAAATTTTAATTTCTTGATTTACGCAAAGTGGTCGTAGAGACGTTCTGTTGCTACTCAAATGAAAGATCCGTGATAGTAATAGAGTAAAATGGAAAAAATTCCGAAAATATTGATTTCTCAATTTACGCAAAGTGCTCGTAGAGACGTTTTGTTGTTACTCAAATGACAGATCTGTGGTAGTAACAGAGGAAAAAGCAAAATATTCCGAAAATTTTAATTTCTTGATTTACGCAAAGTTCTCGTAGAGACGTTCTGTTGCTACTCAAATGAAAGATGCGTGATAGTAATAGAGTAAAATGGAAAAAATTCCGAAAATATTGATTTCTCGATTTACGCAAAGTGCTCCTAGAGACAGACGTTTTGTTGTTACTCAAATGATAGATCTGTAATAGTAACAGAAGAAAAAGAGAAAAATACCTAAAATTTTGATTTCTTGACTTACGCAAAGTGCTCGTAGAGACGTTTTGTCGCTACTCAAATGAAAGATCTGTGATAGTAATAGAGTAAAATGGAAAAAAATCCGAAAATTTTAATTTCTTGATTTACGCAAAGTACTCATAGAGACGTTTTGATGGTACTCAAATGACAGATCTGTGATAGTAACAGAGGAAAAAGCAAAATATTCCGAAAATTTTAATTTCTCAATTTACGCAAAGTGCTCGTAGAGACGTTTTGTTGTTACTCAAATGACAGATCTGTGATAGTAACAGAGGAAAAAGCAAAATATTCCGAAAATTTTAATTTCTTGATTTACGCAAAGTTCTCGTTGAGACGTTTTGTTGTTACTCAAATGACAGATCTGTGGTAGTAACTGAGGAAAAAGCAAAATATTCCGAAAATTTTGATTTCTTGATTTACGCAAAGTGGTCGTAGAGACGTTCTGTTGCTACTCAAATGAAAGATCCGTGATAGTAATAGAGTAAAATGGAAAAAATTCCGAAAATATTGATTTCTCGATTTACGCAAAGTGCTCGTAGAGACAGACGTTTTGTTGTTACTCAAATAATAGATCTGTAATAGTAACAGAAGAAAAAGATAAAAATTCCTAAAATTTTGATTTCTTGACTTACGCAAAGTGCTCGTAGAGACGTTTTGTTGCTACTCAAATGAAAGATCTGTGATAGTAATAGCGTAAAATGGAAAAAATTCCGAAAATTTTAATTTCTTGATTTACGCAAAGTACTCTTAGAGACGTTTTGTTGGTACTCAAATGACAGATCTGTGATAGTAACAGAGGAAAAAGCAAAATATTCCGAAAATTTTAATTTCTTGATTTACGCAAAGTACTCGTAGAGACGTTTTGTTGTTACTCAAATGACAGATCTGTGATAGTAACAGAGGAAAAAGCAAAATATTCCGAAAATTTTAATTTCTCAATTTACGCAAAGTGCTCGTAGAGACGTTTTGTTGTTACTCAAATGACAGATCTGTGGTAGTAACAGAGGAAAAAGCAAAATATTCCGAAAATTTTAATTTCTTGATTTACGCAAAGTTCTCGTAGAGACGTTCTGTTGCTACTCAAATGAAAGATGCGTGATAGTAATAGAGTAAAATGGAAAAAATTCCGAAAATATTGATTTCTCGATTTACGCAAAGTGCTCCTAGAGACAGACGTTTTGTTGTTACTCAAATGATAGATCTGTAATAGTAACAGAAGAAAAAGAGAAAAATACCTAAAATTTTGATTTCTTGACTCACGCAAAGTGGTCGTAGAGACGTTTTGTTGCTACTCAAATGAAAGATCTGTGATAGTAATAGAGTAAAATGGAAAAAATTCCGAAAATTTTAATTTCTTGATTTACGCAAAGTACTCGTAGAGACGTTTTGTTGTCACTCAAATGACAGATCTGTGATAGTAACAGAGGAAAAAGCAAAATATTCCGAAAATTTTAATTTCTTGATTTACGCAAAGTTCTCGTTGAGACGTTTTGTTGTTACTCAAATGACAGATCTGTGGTAGTAACTGAGGAAAAAGCAAAATATTCCGAAAATTTTAATTTCTTGATTTACGCAAAGTGGTCGTAGAGACGTTCTGTTGCTACTCAAATAAAAGATCCGTGATAGTAATAGAGTAAAATGGAAAAAATTCCGAAAATATTGATTTCTCAATTTACGCAAAGTGCTCGTAGAGACGTTTTGTTGTTACTCAAATGACAGATCTGTGGTAGTAACAGAGGAAAAAGCAAAATATTCCGAAAATTTTAATTTCTTGATTTACGCAAAGTTCTCGTAGAGACGTTCTGTTGCTACTCAAATGAAAGATGCGTGATAGTAATAGAGTAAAATGGAAAAAATTCCGAAAATATTGATTTCTCGATTTACGCAAAGTGCTCCTAGAGACAGACGTTTTGTTGTTACTCAAATGATAGATCTGTAATAGTAACAGAAGAAAAAGAGAAAAATACCTAAAATTTTGATTTCTTGACTTACGCAAAGTGCTCGTAGAGACGTTTTGTTGCTACTCAAATGAAAGATCTGTGATAGTAATAGAGTAAAATGGAAAAAAATCCGAAAATTTTAATTTCTTGATTTACGCAAAGTACTCATAGAGACGTTTTGATGGTACTCAAATGACAGATCTGTGATAGTAACAGAGGAAAAAGCAAAATATTCCGAAAATTTTAATTTCTCAATTTACGCAAAGTGCTCGTAGAGACGTTTTGTTGTTACTCAAATGACAGATCTGTGATAGTAACAGAGGAAAAAGCAAAATATTCCGAAAATTTTAATTTCTTGATTTACGCAAAGTTCTCGTTGAGACGTTTTGTTGTTACTCAAATGACAGATCTGTGGTAGTAACTGAGGAAAAAGCAAAATATTCCGAAAATTTTAATTTCTTGATTTACGCAAAGTGGTCGTAGAGACGTTTTGTTGCTACTCAAATGAAAGATCTGTGATAGTAATAGCGTAAAATGGAAAAAATTCCGAAAATTTTAATTTCTTGATTTACGCAAAGTACTCGTAGAGACGTTTTGTTGTTACTCAAATGACAGATCTGTGGTAGTAATAGAGGAAAAAGCAAAATATTCCGAAAATTTTAATTTCTCAATTTACGCAAAGTGCTCGTAGAGACGTTTAGTTGTTACTCAAATGACAGATCTGTGGTAGTAACAAAGGAAAAAGCAAAATATTCAGAAAATTTTAATTTCTTGATTTACGCAAAGTTCTCGTAGAGACGTTCTGTTGCTACTCAAATGAAAGATCAGTGATAGTAATAGAGTAAAATGGAAAAAATTCCGAAAATATTGATTTCTCGATTTACGCAAAGTGCTCGTAGAGACAGACGTTTTGTTGTTACTCAAATGATAGATCTGTAATAGTAACAGAAGAAAAAGAGAAAAATACCTAAAATTTTGATTACTTGACTTACGCAAAGTGCTCGTAGAGACGTTTTGTTGCTACTCAAATGAAAGATCTGTGATAGTAATAGAGTAAAATGGAAAAAATTCCGAAAATTTTAATTTCTTGAATTACGCAAAGTACTCATAGAGACGTTTTGATGGTACTCAAATGACAGATCTGTGATAGTAACAGAGGAAATAGCAAAATATTCCGAAAATTTTAATTTCTCAATTTACGCAAAGTGCTCGTAGAGACGTTTTGTTGTTACTCAAATGACAGATCTGTGATAGTAACAGAGGAAAAAGCAAAATATTCCGAAAATTTTAATTTCTTCATTTACGCAAAGTGGTCGTACAGACGTTCTGTTGCTACTCAAATGAAAGATCCGTGATAGTAATAGAGTAAAATGGAAAAAATTCCGAAAATATTGATTTCTCGATTTACACAAAGTGCTCGTAGAGACAGACGTTTTGTTGTTACTCAAATGACAGATCTGTGGTAGTAACAGAGGAAAAAGCAAAATATTCCGAAAATTTTAATTTCTTGATTTACGCAAAGTTCTCGTAGAGACGTTCTGTTGCTACTCAAATGAAAGATGCGTGATAGTAATAGAGTAAAATGGAAAAAATTCCGAAAATATTGATTTCTCGATTTACGCAAAGTGCTCCTAGAGACAGACGTTTTGTTGTTACTCAAATGATAGATCTGTAATAGTAACAGAAGAAAAAGAGAAAAAAATACCTAAAATTTTGATTTCTTGACTTACGCAAAGTGCTCGTAGAGACGTTTTGTTGCTACTCAAATGAAAGATCTGTGATAGTAATAGAGTAAAATGGAAAAAAATCCGAAAATTTTAATTTCTTGATTTACACAAAGTACTCATAGAGACGTTTTGATGGTACTCAAATGACAGATCTGTGATAGTAACAGAGGAAAAAGCAAAATATTCCGAAAATTTTAATTTCTCAATTTACGCAAAGTGCTCGTAGAGACGTTTTGTTGTTACTCAAATGACAGATCTGTGATAGTAACAGAGGAAAAAGCAAAATATTCCGAAAATTTTAATTTCTTGATTTACGCAAAGTTCTCGTTGAGACGTTTTGTTGTTACTCAAATGACAGATCTGTGGTAGTAATTGAGGAAAAAGCAAAATATTCCGAAAATTTTAATTTCTTGATTTACGCAAAGTGGTCGTAGAGACGTTCTGTTGCTACTCAAATGAAAGATCCGTGATAGTAATAGAGTAAAATGGAAAAAATTCCGAAAATATTGATTTCTCGATTTACGCAAAGTGCTCGTAGAGACAGACGTTTTGTTGTTACTCAAATAATAGATCTGTAATAGTAACAGAAGAAAAAGATAAAAATTCCTAAAATTTTGATTTCTTGACTTACGCAAAGTGCTCGTAGAGACGTTTTGTTGCTATTCAAATGAAAGATCTGTGATAGTAATAGCGTAAAATGGAAAAAATTCCGAAAATTTTAATTTCTTGATTTACGCAAAGTACTCGTAGAGACGTTTTGTTGTTACTCAAATGACAGATCTGTGGTAGTAATAGAGGAAAAAGCAAAATATTCCGAAAATTTTAATTTCTCAATTTACGCAAAGTGCTCGTAGAGACGTTTAGTTGTTACTCAAATGACAGATCTGTGGTAGTAACAAAGGAAAAAGCAAAATATTCAGAAAATTTTAATTTCTTGATTTACGCAAAGTTCTCGTAGAGACGTTCTGTTGCTACTCAAATGAAAGATCAGTGATAGTAATAGAGTAAAACGGAAAAAATTCCGAAAATATTGATTTCTCGATTTACGCAAAGTGCTCGTAGAGACAGACGTATTGTTGTTACTCAAATGATAGATCTGTAATAGTAACAGAAGAAAAAGAGAAAAATACCTAAAATTTTGATTACTTGACTTACGCAAAGTGCTCGTAGAGACATTTTGATGGTACTCAAATGGCAGATCTGTGATAGTAACAGAGGAAATAGCAAAATATTCCGAAAATTTTAATTTCTCAATTTACGCAAAGTGCTCGTAGAGACGTTTTGTTGTTACTCAAATGACAGATCTGTGATAGTAACAGAGGAAAAAGCAAAATATTCCGAAAATTTTAATTTCTTCATTTACGCAAAGTGGTCGTACAGACGTTCTGTTGCTACTCAAATGAAAGATCCGTGATAGTAATAGAGTAAAATGGAAAAAATTCCGAAAATATTGATTTCTCGATTTACACAAAGTGCTCGTAGAGACAGACGTTTTGTTGTTACTCAAATGATAGATCTGTAATAGTAACAGAAGAAAAAGATAAAAATTCCTAAAATTTTGATTTCTTGACTTACGCAAAGTGCTCGTAGAGACGTTTTGTTGCTACTCAAATGAAAGATCTGTGATAGTAATAGAGTAAAATGGAGAAAATTCCGAAAATTTTAATTTCTTGAATTACGCAAAGTGCTCATAGAGACGTTTTGTTGGTACTCAAATTACAGATGTGTGATAGTAACAGAGGAAAAAGCAAAATATTCCGAAAATTTTAATTTCTTGATTTACGCAAAGTTCTCGTAGAGACGTTTTGTTGCTACTCAAATGAAAGATCTGTGATAGTAATACAGTAAAATGGAGAAAATTCCGAAAATTTTAATTTCTTGAATTACGCAAAGTACTCATAGAGACGTTTTGTTGGTACTCAAATTACAGATGTGTGATAGTAACAGAGGAAAAAGCAAAATATTCCGAAAATTTTAATTTCTTGATTTACGCAAAGTTCTCGTAGAGACGTTTTGTTGTTATTCAAATGTCAGATCTGTGATAGCAACAGAGGAAAAAAAATATTCCGAAAATTTTAATTTCCCAATTTACGCAAAGTGCTCGTAGAGACGTTTTGTTGTTACTCAAATGACAGATCTGTGGTAGTAACAGAGGAAAAAGCAAAATATTCCGAAAATTTTAATTTCTTCATTTACGCAAAGTGGTCGTAGAGACGTTCTGTTGCTACTCAAATGAAAGATCCGTGATAGTAATAGAGTAAAATGGAAAAAATTCCGAAAATATTGATTTCTCGATTTACACAAAGTCCTCGTAGAGACAGACGTTTTGTTGTTACTCAAATGATAGATCTGTAATAGTAACAGAAGAAAAAGATAAAAATTCCTAAAATTTTGATTTCTTGACTTACGCAAAGTGCTCGTAGAGACGTTTTGTTGCTACTCAAATGAAAGATCTGTGATAGTAATAGAGTAAAATGGAGAAAATTCCGAAAATTTTAATTTCTTGAATTACGCAAAGTACTCATAGAGACGTTTTGTTGGTACTCAAATTACAGATGTGTGATAGTAACAGAGGAAAAAGCAAAATATTCCGAAAATTTTAATTTCTTGATTTACGCAAAGTTCTCGTAGAGATGTTCTGTTGCTACTCAAATGAAAGATGCGTGATAGTAATAGAGTAAAATGGAAAAAATTCCGAAAATATTGATTTCTCGATTTACGCAAAGTGCTCCTAGAGACAGACGTTTTGTTGTTACTCAAATGATAGATCTGTAATAGTAACAGAAGAAAAAGAGAAAAATACCTAAAATTTTGATTTCTTGACTTACGCAAAGTGCTCGTAGAGACGTTTTGTTGCTACTCAAATGAAAGATCTGTGATAGTAATAGAGTAAAATGGAAAAAAATCCGAAAATTTTAATTTCTTGATTTACGCAAAGTACTCATAGAGACGTTTTGATGGTACTCAAATGACAGATCTGTGATAGTAACAGAGGAAAAAGCAAAATATTCCGAAAATTTTAATTTCTCAATTTACGCAAAGTGCTCGTAGAGACGTTTTGTTGTTACTCAAATGACAGATCTGTGATAGTAACAGAGGAAAAAGCAAAATATTCCGAAAATTTTAATTTCTTGATTTACGCAAAGTTCTCGTTGAGACGTTTTGTTGTTACTCAAATGACAGATCTGTGGTAGTAACTGAGGAAAAAGCAAAATATTCCGAAAATTTTAATTTCTTGATTTACGCAAAGTGGTCGTAGAGACGTTTTGTTGCTACTCAAATGAAAGATCTGTGATAGTAATAGCGTAAAATGGAAAAAATTCCGAAAATTTTAATTTCTTGATTTACGCAAAGTACTCGTAGAGACGTTTTGTTGTTACTCAAATGACAGATCTGTGGTAGTAATAGAGGAAAAAGCAAAATATTCCGAAAATTTTAATTTCTCAATTTACGCAAAGTGCTCGTAGAGACGTTTAGTTGTTACTCAAATGACAGATCTGTGGTAGTAACAAAGGAAAAAGCAAAATATTCAGAAAATTTTAATTTCTTGATTTACGCAAAGTTCTCGTAGAGACGTTCTGTTGCTACTCAAATGAAAGATCAGTGATAGTAATAGAGTAAAATGGAAAAAATTCCGAAAATATTGATTTCTCGATTTACGCAAAGTGCTCGTAGAGACAGACGTTTTGTTGTTACTCAAATGATAGATCTGTAATAGTAACAGAAGAAAAAGAGAAAAATACCTAAAATTTTGATTACTTGACTTACGCAAAGTGCTCGTAGAGACGTTTTGTTGCTACTCAAATGAAAGATCTGTGATAGTAATAGAGTAAAATGGAAAAAATTCCGAAAATTTTAATTTCTTGAATTACGCAAAGTACTCATAGAGACGTTTTGATGGTACTCAAATGACAGATCTGTGATAGTAACAGAGGAAATAGCAAAATATTCCGAAAATTTTAATTTCTCAATTTACGCAAAGTGCTCGTAGAGACGTTTTGTTGTTACTCAAATGACAGATCTGTGATAGTAACAGAGGAAAAAGCAAAATATTCCGAAAATTTTAATTTCTTCATTTACGCAAAGTGGTCGTACAGACGTTCTGTTGCTACTCAAATGAAAGATCCGTGATAGTAATAGAGTAAAATGGAAAAAATTCCGAAAATATTGATTTCTCGATTTACACAAAGTGCTCGTAGAGACAGACGTTTTGTTGTTACTCAAATGACAGATCTGTGGTAGTAACAGAGGAAAAAGCAAAATATTCCGAAAATTTTAATTTCTTGATTTACGCAAAGTTCTCGTAGAGACGTTCTGTTGCTACTCAAATGAAAGATGCGTGATAGTAATAGAGTAAAATGGAAAAAATTCCGAAAATATTGATTTCTCGATTTACGCAAAGTGCTCCTAGAGACAGACGTTTTGTTGTTACTCAAATGATAGATCTGTAATAGTAACAGAAGAAAAAGAGAAAAAAATACCTAAAATTTTGATTTCTTGACTTACGCAAAGTGCTCGTAGAGACGTTTTGTTGCTACTCAAATGAAAGATCTGTGATAGTAATAGAGTAAAATGGAAAAAAATCCGAAAATTTTAATTTCTTGATTTACACAAAGTACTCATAGAGACGTTTTGATGGTACTCAAATGACAGATCTGTGATAGTAACAGAGGAAAAAGCAAAATATTCCGAAAATTTTAATTTCTCAATTTACGCAAAGTGCTCGTAGAGACGTTTTGTTGTTACTCAAATGACAGATCTGTGATAGTAACAGAGGAAAAAGCAAAATATTCCGAAAATTTTAATTTCTTGATTTACGCAAAGTTCTCGTTGAGACGTTTTGTTGTTACTCAAATGACAGATCTGTGGTAGTAATTGAGGAAAAAGCAAAATATTCCGAAAATTTTAATTTCTTGATTTACGCAAAGTGGTCGTAGAGACGTTCTGTTGCTACTCAAATGAAAGATCCGTGATAGTAATAGAGTAAAATGGAAAAAATTCCGAAAATATTGATTTCTCGATTTACGCAAAGTGCTCGTAGAGACAGACGTTTTGTTGTTACTCAAATAATAGATCTGTAATAGTAACAGAAGAAAAAGATAAAAATTCCTAAAATTTTGATTTCTTGACTTACGCAAAGTGCTCGTAGAGACGTTTTGTTGCTATTCAAATGAAAGATCTGTGATAGTAATAGCGTAAAATGGAAAAAATTCCGAAAATTTTAATTTCTTGATTTACGCAAAGTACTCGTAGAGACGTTTTGTTGTTACTCAAATGACAGATCTGTGGTAGTAATAGAGGAAAAAGCAAAATATTCCGAAAATTTTAATTTCTCAATTTACGCAAAGTGCTCGTAGAGACGTTTAGTTGTTACTCAAATGACAGATCTGTGGTAGTAACAAAGGAAAAAGCAAAATATTCAGAAAATTTTAATTTCTTGATTTACGCAAAGTTCTCGTAGAGACGTTCTGTTGCTACTCAAATGAAAGATCAGTGATAGTAATAGAGTAAAACGGAAAAAATTCCGAAAATATTGATTTCTCGATTTACGCAAAGTGCTCGTAGAGACAGACGTATTGTTGTTACTCAAATGATAGATCTGTAATAGTAACAGAAGAAAAAGAGAAAAATACCTAAAATTTTGATTACTTGACTTACGCAAAGTGCTCGTAGAGACATTTTGATGGTACTCAAATGGCAGATCTGTGATAGTAACAGAGGAAATAGCAAAATATTCCGAAAATTTTAATTTCTCAATTTACGCAAAGTGCTCGTAGAGACGTTTTGTTGTTACTCAAATGACAGATCTGTGATAGTAACAGAGGAAAAAGCAAAATATTCCGAAAATTTTAATTTCTTCATTTACGCAAAGTGGTCGTACAGACGTTCTGTTGCTACTCAAATGAAAGATCCGTGATAGTAATAGAGTAAAATGGAAAAAATTCCGAAAATATTGATTTCTCGATTTACACAAAGTGCTCGTAGAGACAGACGTTTTGTTGTTACTCAAATGATAGATCTGTAATAGTAACAGAAGAAAAAGATAAAAATTCCTAAAATTTTGATTTCTTGACTTACGCAAAGTGCTCGTAGAGACGTTTTGTTGCTACTCAAATGAAAGATCTGTGATAGTAATAGAGTAAAATGGAGAAAATTCCGAAAATTTTAATTTCTTGAATTACGCAAAGTGCTCATAGAGACGTTTTGTTGGTACTCAAATTACAGATGTGTGATAGTAACAGAGGAAAAAGCAAAATATTCCGAAAATTTTAATTTCTTGATTTACGCAAAGTTCTCGTAGAGACGTTTTGTTGCTACTCAAATGAAAGATCTGTGATAGTAATACAGTAAAATGGAGAAAATTCCGAAAATTTTAATTTCTTGAATTACGCAAAGTACTCATAGAGACGTTTTGTTGGTACTCAAATTACAGATGTGTGATAGTAACAGAGGAAAAAGCAAAATATTCCGAAAATTTTAATTTCTTGATTTACGCAAAGTTCTCGTAGAGACGTTTTGTTGTTATTCAAATGTCAGATCTGTGATAGCAACAGAGGAAAAAAAATATTCCGAAAATTTTAATTTCCCAATTTACGCAAAGTGCTCGTAGAGACGTTTTGTTGTTACTCAAATGACAGATCTGTGGTAGTAACAGAGGAAAAAGCAAAATATTCCGAAAATTTTAATTTCTTCATTTACGCAAAGTGGTCGTAGAGACGTTCTGTTGCTACTCAAATGAAAGATCCGTGATAGTAATAGAGTAAAATGGAAAAAATTCCGAAAATATTGATTTCTCGATTTACACAAAGTCCTCGTAGAGACAGACGTTTTGTTGTTACTCAAATGATAGATCTGTAATAGTAACAGAAGAAAAAGATAAAAATTCCTAAAATTTTGATTTCTTGACTTACGCAAAGTGCTCGTAGAGACGTTTTGTTGCTACTCAAATGAAAGATCTGTGATAGTAATAGAGTAAAATGGAGAAAATTCCGAAAATTTTAATTTCTTGAATTACGCAAAGTACTCATAGAGACGTTTTGTTGGTACTCAAATTACAGATGTGTGATAGTAACAGAGGAAAAAGCAAAATATTCCGAAAATTTTAATTTCTTGATTTACGCAAAGTTCTCGTAGAGATGTTCTGTTGCTACTCAAATGAAAGATGCGTGATAGTAATAGAGTAAAATGGAAAAAATTCCGAAAATATTGATTTCTCGATTTACGCAAAGTGCTCCTAGAGACAGACGTTTTGTTGTTACTCAAATGATAGATCTGTAATAGTAACAGAAGAAAAAGAGAAAAATACCTAAAATTTTGATTTCTTGACTTACGCAAAGTGCTCGTAGAGACGTTTTGTTGCTACTCAAATGAAAGATCTGTGATAGTAATAGAGTAAAATGGAAAAAATTCCGAAAATATTAATTTATCGATTTACGCAAGGTGCTCGTAGAGACAGACGTTTTGTTGTTACTCAAATGATAGATCTGTAATAGTAACAGAAGAAAAAGATAAAAATTCCTAAAATTTTGATTTCTTGACTTACGCAAAGTGCTCGTAGAGACGTTTTGTTGCTACTCAAATGAAAGATCTGTGATAGTAATAGAGTAAAATGGAGAAAATTCCGAAAATTTTAATTTCTTGAATTACGCAAAGTACTCATAGAGACGTTTTGTTTGTACTCAAATTACAGATGTGTGATAGTAACAGAGGAAAAAGCAAAATATTCCGAAAATTTTAATTTCTTGATTTACGCAAAGTTCTCGTAGAGACGTTTTGTTGTTATTCAAATGCCAGATCTGTGATAGCAACAGAGGAAAAAAAATATTCCGAAAATTTTAATTTCCCAATTTACGCAAAGTGCTCGTAGAGACGTTTTGTTGTTACTCAAATGAGAGATCTGTGGTAGTAACAGAGGAAAAAGCAAAATATTCCGAAAATTTTAATTTCTTGATTTACGCAAAGTTCTCGTAGAGACGTTCTGTTGCTACTCAAATGAAAGATCAGTGATAGTAATAGAGTAAAATGGAAAAAATTCCGAAAATATTGATTTATCGATTTACGCAAAGTGCTCATAGAGACAGACGTTTTGTTGTTACTCAAATGATAGATCTGTAATAGTAACAGAAGAAAAAGAGAAAAATACCTAAAATTTTGATTTCTTGACTTACGCAAAGTGCTCGTAGAAACGTTTTGTTGCTACTCAAATGAAAGGTATGTGATAGTAATAGAGTAAAATGGAGAAAATTCCGAAAATTTTAATTTCTTGAATTACGCAAAGTACTCATAGAGACGTTTTGTTGGTACTCAAATGACAGATCTGTGATAGTAACAGAGGAAAAAGCAAAATATTAAGAAAATTTTAATTTCTTGATATACGCAAAGTACTCATAGAGACGTTTTGTTGTTACTCAAATGACAGATCTGTGATAGTAACAGAGGAAAAAGCAGAATATTCCGAAAATTTTAATTTCTTGATTTACGCAAAGTGCTCGTAGAGACGTTTTGTTGTTACTCAAATGACAGATCTGTCATAGTAACAGAGGAAAAAGAGAAAAATTCCTAAAATTTTGATTTCTTGACTTACGCAAAGTGCTCGTAGAGACGTTTTGTTACTACTCAAATGAAAGATCTGTGATAGTAATAGAGTAAAATGGAAAAAAATCCGAAAATTTTAATTTCTTGATTTACGCAAAGTACTCTTAGAGACGTCTTGTTGGTACTCAAATGACAGATCTGTGATAATAACAGAGGAAAAAGCAAAATATTCCGAAAATTTTAATTTCTTGATTTACGCAAAGTACTCGTAGAGACGTTTTGTTGTTACTCAAATGACAGATCTGTGATAGTAACAGAGGAAAAAGCAAAATATTCCGAAAATTTTAATTTCTCAATTTACGCAAAGTGCTCGTAGAGACGTTTTGTTGTTACTCAAATGACAGATCTGTGGTAGTAACAGAGGAAAAAGCAAAATATTCCGAAAATTTTAATTTCTTGATTTACGCAAAGTGGTCGTAGAGACGTTCTGTTGCTACTGAAATGAAAGATCCGTGATAGTAATAGAGTAAAATGGAAAAAATTCCGAAAATATTGATTTCTCGATTTACACAAAGTGCTCGTAGAGACAGACGTTTTGTTGTTACTCAAATGATAGATCTGTAATAGTAACAGAAGATAAAGATAAAAATTCCTAAAATTTTGATTTCTTGACTTACGCAAAGTGCTCGTAGAGACGTTTTGTTGCTACTCAAATGAAAGATCTGTGATAGTAATAGAGTAAAATGGAGAAAATTCCGAAAATTTTAATTTCTTGAATTACGCAAAGTACTCATAGAGACGTTTTGTTGGTACTCAAATGACAGATCTGTGATAGTAACAGAGGAAAAAGCAAAATATTAAGAAAATTTTAATTTCTTGATATACGCAAAGTACTCATAGAGACGTTTTGTTGTTACTCAAATGACAGATCTGTGATAGTAACAGAGGAAAAAGCAAAATATTCCGAAAATTTTAATTTCTCAATTTACGCAAAGTGCTCGTAGAGACGTTTTGTTGCTACTCAAATGAAAGATCTGTGATAGTAATAGAGTAAAATGGAAAAAATTCCGAAAATTTTAATTTCTTGATTTACGCAAAGTACTCGTAGAGACGTTTTGTTGTCACTCAAATGACAGATCTGTGATAGTAACAGAGGAAAAAGCAAAATATTCCGAAAATTTTAATTTCTTGATTTACGCAAAGTTCTCGTAGAGACGTTCTGTTGCTACTCAAATGAAAGATCCGTGATAGTAATAGAGTAAAATGGAAAAAATTCCGAAAATATTGATTTCTCAATTTACGCAAAGTGCTCGTAGAGACGTTTTGTTGTTACTCAAATGACAGATCTGTGGTAGTAACAGAGGAAAAAGCAAAATATTCCGAAAATTTTAATTTCTTGATTTACGCAAAGTTCTCGTAGAGACATTCTGTTGCTACTCAAATGAAAGATGCGTGATAGTAATAGAGTAAAATGGAAAAAATTCCGAAAATATTGATTTCTCGATTTACGCAAAGTGCTCCTAGAGACAGACGTTTTGTTGTTACTCAAATGATAGATCTGTAATAGTAACTGAAGAAAAAGAGAAAAATACCTAAAATTTTGATTTCTTGACTTACGCAAAGTGCTCGTAGAGACGTTTTGTTGTTATTCAAATGTCAGATCTGTGATAGCAACAGAGGAAAAAAAAATATTCCGAAAATTTTAATTTCCCAATTTACGCAAAGTGCTCGTAGAGACGTTTTGTTGTTACTCAAATGACAGATCTGTGGTAGTAACAGAGGAAAAAGCAAAATATTCCGAAAATTTTAATTTCTTGATTTACGCAAAGTTCTCGTAGAGACGTTCTGTTGCTACTCAAATGAAAGATGCGTGATAGTAATAGAGTAAAATGGAAAAAATTCCGAAAATATTGATTTCTCGATTTACGCAAAGTGCTCCTAGAGACAGACGTTTTGTTGTTACTCAAATGATAGATCTGTAATAGTAACAGAAGAAAAAGATAAAAATTCCTAAAATTTTGATTTCTTGACTTACGCAAAGTGCTCGTAGAGACGTTTTGTTGCTACTCAAATGAAAGATCTGTGATAGTAATAGAGTAAAATGGAGAAAATTCCGAAAATTTTAATTTCTTGAATTACGCAAAGTACTCATAGAGACGTTTTGTTGGTACTCAAATGACAGATCTGTGATAGTAACAGAGGAAAAAGCAAAATATTAAGAAAATTTTAATTTCTTGATATACGCAAAGTACTCATAGAGACGTTTTGTTGCTACTCAAATGAAAGATCTGTGATAGTAATAGAGTAAAATGGAGAAAATTCCGAAAATTTTAATTTCTTGAATTACGCAAAGTACTCATAGAGACGTTTTGTTGGTACTCAAATGACAGATCTGTGGTAGTAACAGAGGAAAAAGCAAAATATTCCGAAAATTTTAATTTCTTTATTTACGCAAAGTGGTCGTAGAGACGTTCTGTTGCTACTGAAATGAAAGATCCGTGATAGTAATAGAGTAAAATGGAAAAAATTCCGAAAATATTGATTTCTCGATTTACACAAAGTGCTCGTAGAGACAGACGTTTTGTTGTTACTCAAATGATAGATCTGTAATAGTAACAGAAGATAAAGATAAAAATTCCTAAAATTTTGATTTCTTGACTTACGCAAAGTGCTCGTAGAGACGTTTTGTTGCTACTCAAATGAAAGATCTGTGATAGTAATAGAGTAAAATGGAGAAAATTCCGAAAATTTTAATTTCTTGAATTACGCAAAGTACTCATAGAGACGTTTTGTTGGTACTCAAATGACAGATCTGTGATAGTAACAGAGGAAAAAGCAAAATATTAAGAAAATTTTAATTTCTTGATATACGCAAAGTACTCATAGAGACGTTTTGTTGTTACTCAAATGACAGATCTGTGATAGTAACAGAGGAAAAAGCAAAATATTCCGAAAATTTTAATTTCTCAATTTACGCAAAGTGCTCGTAGAGACGTTTTGTTGTTACTCAAATGGCAGATCTGTGGTAGTAACAGAGGAAAAAGCAAAATATTCCGAAAATTTTAATTTCTTGATTTACGCAAAGTTCTCGTAGAGACGTTCTGTTGCTACTCAAATGAAAGATGCGTGATAGTAATAGAGTAAAATGGAAAAAATTCCGAAAATATTGATTTCTCGATTTACGCAAAGTGCTCCTAGAGACAGACGTTTTGTTGTTACTCAAATGATAGATCTGTAATAGTAACAGAAGAAAAAGAGAAAAATACCTAAAATTTTGATTTCTTGACTTACGCAAAGTGCTCGTAGAGACGTTTTGTTGCTACTCAAATGAAAGATCTGTGATAGTAATAGAGTAAAATGGAAAAAATTCCGAAAATTTTAATTTCTTGATTTACGCAAAGTACTCGTAGAGACGTTTTGTTGTCACTCAAATGACAGATCTGTGATAGTAACAGAGGAAAAAGCAAAATATTCCGAAAATTTTAATTTCTTGATTTACGCAAAGTTCTCGTAGAGACGTTCTGTTGCTACTCAAATGAAAGATCCGTGATAGTAATAGAGTAAAATGGAAAAAATTCCGAAAATATTGATTTCTCAATTTACGCAAAGTGCTCGTAGAGACGTTTTGTTGTTACTCAAATGACAGATCTGTGGTAGTAACAGAGGAAAAAGCAAAATATTCCGAAAATTTTAATTTCTTGATTTACGCAAAGTTCTCGTAGAGACATTCTGTTGCTACTCAAATGAAAGATGCGTGATAGTAATAGAGTAAAATGGAAAAAATTCCGAAAATATTGATTTCTCGATTTACGCAAAGTGCTCCTAGAGACAGACGTTTTGTTGTTACTCAAATGATAGATCTGTAATAGTAACTGAAGAAAAAGAGAAAAATACCTAAAATTTTGATTTCTTGACTTACGCAAAGTGCTCGTAGAGACGTTTTGTTGTTATTCAAATGTCAGATCTGTGATAGCAACAGAGGAAAAAAAAATATTCCGAAAATTTTAATTTCCCAATTTACGCAAAGTGCTCGTAGAGACGTTTTGTTGTTACTCAAATGACAGATCTGTGGTAGTAACAGAGGAAAAAGCAAAATATTCCGAAAATTTTAATTTCTTGATTTACGCAAAGTTCTCGTAGAGACGTTCTGTTGCTACTCAAATGAAAGATGCGTGATAGTAATAGAGTAAAATGGAAAAAATTCCGAAAATATTGATTTCTCGATTTACGCAAAGTGCTCCTAGAGACAGACGTTTTGTTGTTACTCAAATGATAGATCTGTAATAGTAACAGAAGAAAAAGATAAAAATTCCTAAAATTTTGATTTCTTGACTTACGCAAAGTGCTCGTAGAGACGTTTTGTTGCTACTCAAATGAAAGATCTGTGATAGTAATAGAGTAAAATGGAGAAAATTCCGAAAATTTTAATTTCTTGAATTACGCAAAGTACTCATAGAGACGTTTTGTTGGTACTCAAATTACAGATGTGTGATAGTAACAGAGGAAAAAGCAAAATATTCCGAAAATTTTAATTTCTTGATTTACGCAAAGTTCTCGTAGAGACGTTCTGTTGCTACTCAAATGAAAGATCAGTGATAGTAATAGAGTAAAATGGAAAAAATTCCGAAAATATTGATTTCTCGATTTACGCAAAGTGCTCGTAGAGACAGACGTTTTGTTGTTACTCAAATGATAGATCTGTGGTAGTAACAGAGGAAAAAGCAAAATATTCCGAAAATTTTAATTTCTTGATTTACGCAAAGTTCTCGTAGAGACGTTCTGTTGCTATTCAAATGAAAGATGCGTGATAGTAATAGAGTAAAATGGAAAAAATTCCGAAAATATTGATTTCTCGATTTACGCAAAGTGCTCCTAGAGACAGACGTTTTGCTGTTACTCAAATGATAAATCTGTAATAGTAACAGAAGAAAAAGAGAAAAATACCTAAAATTTTGATTTCTTGACTTACGCAAAGTGCTCGTAGAGACGTTTTGTTGCTACTCAAATGAAAGATCTGTGATAGTAATAGAGTAAAATAGAAAAAATTCCGAAAATATTGATTTATCGATTTACGCAAGGTGCTCGTAGAGACAGACGTTTTGTTGTTACTCAAATGATAGATCTGTAATAGTAACAGAAGAAAAAGATAAAAATTCCTAAAATTTTGATTTCTTGACTTACGCAAAGTGCTCGTAGAGACGTTTTGTTGCTACTCAAATGAAAGATCTGTGATAGTAATAGAGTAAAATGGAGAAAATTCCGAAAATTTTAATTTCTTGAATTACGCAAAGTACTCATAGAGACGTTTTGTTGGTACTCAAATTACAGATGTGTGATAGTAACAGAGGAAAAAGCAAAATATTCCGAAAATTTTAATTTCTTGATTTACGCAAAGTTCTCGTAGAGACGTTTTGTTGTTATTCAAATGCCAGATCTGTGATAGCAACAGAGGAAAAAAAAAATATTCCGAAAATTTTAATTTCCCAATTTACGCAAAGTGCTCGTAGAGACGTTTTGTTGTTACTCAAATGACAGATCTGTGGTAGTAACAGAGGAAAAAGCAAAATATTCCGAAAATTTTAATTTCTTGATTTACGCAAAGTTCTCGTAGAGACGTTCTGTTGCTACTCAAATGAAAGATCAGTGATAGTAATAGAGTAAAATGGAAAAAATTCCGAAAATATTGATTTATCGATTTACGCAAAGTGCTCGTAGAGACAGACGTTTTGTTGTTACTCAAATGATAGATCTGTGATAGTAACAGAGGAAAAAGCAAAATATTCCGAAAATTTTAATTTCTTGATTTACGCAAAGTTCTCGTTGAGACGTTTTGTTGTTACTCAAATGACAGATCTGTGGTAGTAACTGAGGAAAAAGCAAAATATTCCGAAAATTTTAATTTCTTGATTTACGCAAAGTGGTCGTAGAGACGTTCTGTTGCTACTCAAATGAAAGATCCGTGATAGTAATAGAGTAAAATGGAAAAAAATCCGAAAATATTGATTTCTCAATTTACGCAAAGTGCTCATAGAGACGTTTTGTTGTTACTCAAATGACAGATCTGTGGTAGTAACAGAGGAAAAAGCAAAATATTCCGAAAATTTTAATTTCTTGATTTACGCAAAGTTCTCGTAGAGACATTCTGTTGCTACTCAAATGAAAGATGCGTGATAGTAATAGAGTAAAATGGAAAAAATTCCGAAAATATTGATTTCTCGATTTACGCAAAGTGCTCCTAGAGACAGACGTTTTGTTGTTACTCAAATGATAGATCTGTAATAGTAACTGAAGAAAAAGAGAAAAATACCTAAAATTTTGATTTCTTGACTTACGCAAAGTGCTCGTAGAGACGTTTTGTTGCTACTCAAATGAAAGATCTGTGATAGTAATAGAGTAAAATGGAAAAAAATCCGAAAATTTTAATTTCTTGATTTACGCAAAGTTCTCGTAGAGACGTTTTGTTGTTATTCAAATGTCAGATCTGTGATAGCAACAGAGGAAAAAAAAATATTCCGAAAATTTTAATTTCCCAATTTACGCAAAGTGCTCGTAGAGACGTTTTGTTGTTACTCAAATGACAGATCTGTGGTAGTAACAGAGGAAAAAGCAAAATATTCCGAAAATTTTAATATCTTGATTTACGCAAAGTTCTCGTAAAGACGTTCTGTTGCTACTCAAATGAAAGATGCGTGATAGTAATAGAGTAAAATGGAAAAAATTCCGAAAATATTGATTTCTCGATTTACGCAAAGTGCTCCTAGAGACAGACGTTTTGTTGTTACTCAAATGATAGATCTGTAATAGTAACAGAAGAAAAAGATAAAAATTCCTACAATTTTGATTTCTTGACTTACGCAAAGTGCTCGTAGAGACGTTTTGTTGCTACTCAAATGAAAGATCTGTGATAGTAACAGAGTAAAATGGAGAAAATTCCGAAAATTTTAATTTCTTGAATTAAGCAAAGTACTCATAGAGACGTTTTGTTGGTACTCAAATTACAGATGTGTGATAGTAACAGAGGAAAAAGCAAAATATTCCGAAAATTTTAATTTCTTGATTTACGCAAAGTTCTCGTAGAGACGTTCTGTTGCTACTCAAATGAAAGATCAGTGATAGTAATAGAGTAAAATGGAAAAAATTCCGAAAATATTGATTTCTCGATTTACGCAAAGTGCTCGTAGAGACAGACGTTTTGTTGTTACTCAAATGATAGATCTGTGGTAGTAACAGAGGAAAAAGCAAAATATTCCGAAAATTTTAATTTCTTGATTTACGCAAAGTTCTCGTAGAGACGTTCTGTTGCTATTCAAATGAAAGATGCGTGATAGTAATAGAGTAAAATGGAAAAAATTCCGAAAATATTGATTTCTCGATTTACGCAAAGTGCTCCTAGAGACAGACGTTTTGCTGTTACTCAAATGATAGATCTGTAATAGTAACAGAAGAAAAAGAGAAAAATACCTAAAATTTTGATTTCTTGACTTACGCAAAGTGCTCGTAGAGACGTTTTGTTGCTACTCAAATGAAAGATCTGTGATAGTAATAGAGTAAAATGGAAAAAATTCCGAAAATATTGATTTATCGATTTACGCAAGGTGCTCGTAGAGACAGACGTTTTGTTGTTACTCAAATGATAGATCTGTAATAGTAACAGAAGAAAAAGATAAAAATTCCTAAAATTTTGATTTCTTGACTTACGCAAAGTGCTCGTAGAGACGTTTTGTTGCTACTCAAATGAAAGATCTGTGATAGTAATAGAGTAAAATGGAGAAAATTCCGAAAATTTTAATTTCTTGAATTACGCAAAGTACTCATAGAGACGTTTTGTTGGTACTCAAATTACAGATGTGTGATAGTAACAGAGGAAAAAGCAAAATATTCCGAAAATTGTAATTTCTTGATTTACCCAAAGTTCTCGTAGAGACGTTTTGTTGTTATTCAAATGCCAGATCTGTGATAGCAACAGAGGAAAAAAAAAATATTCCGAAAATTTTAATTTCCCAATTTACGCAAAGTGCTCGTAGAGACGTTTTGTTGTTACTCAAATGACAGATCTGTGGTAGTAACAGAGGAAAAAGCAAAATATTCCGAAAATTTTAATTTCTTGATTTACGCAAAGTTCTCGTAGAGACGTTCTGTTGCTACTCAAATGAAAGATCAGTGATAGTAATAGAGTAAAATGGAAAAAATTCCGAAAATATTGATTTATCGATTTACGCAAAGTGCTCGTAGAGACAGACGTTTTGTTGTTACTCAAATGATAGATCTGTGATAGTAACAGAGGAAAAAGCAAAATATTCCGAAAATTTTAATTTCTTGATTTACGCAAAGTTCTCGTTGAGACGTTTTGTTGTTACTCAAATGACAGATCTGTGGTAGTAACTGAGGAAAAAGCAAAATATTCCGAAAATTTTAATTTCTTGATTTACGCAAAGTGGTCGTAGAGACGTTCTGTTGCTACTCAAATGAAAGATCCGTGATAGTAATAGAGTAAAATGGAAAAAAATCCGAAAATATTGATTTCTCGATTTACGCAAAGTGCTCCTAGAGACGTTTTGTTGTTACTCAAATGACAGATCTGTGGTAGTAACAGAGGAAAAAGCAAAATATTCCGAAAATTTTAATTTCTTGATTTACGCAAAGTTCTCGTAGAGACGTTCTGTTGCTACTCAAATGAAAGATGCGTGATAGTAATAGAGTAAAATGGAAAAAATTCCGAAAATATTGATTTCTCGATTTACGCAAAGTGCTCCTAGAGACAGACGTTTTGTTGTTACTCAAATGATAGATCTGTAATAGTAACTGAAGAAAAAGAGAAAAATACCTAAAATTTTGATTTCTTGACTTACGCAAAGTGCTCGTAGAGACGTTTTGTTGCTACTCAAATGAAAGATCTGTGATAGTAATAGAGTAAAATGGAAAAAAATCCGAAAATTTTAATTTCTTGATTTACGCAAAGTGCTCGTAGAGACGTTTTGTTGTTACTCAAATGACAGATCTGTGGTAGTAACAGAGGAAAAAGCAAAATATTCCGAAAATTTTAATTTCTTCATTTACGCAAAGTGGTCGTAGAGACGTTCTGTTGCTACTCAAATGAAAGATCCGTGATAGTAATAGAGTAAAATGGAAAAAATTCCGAAAATATTGATTTCTCGATTTACACAAAGTCCTCGTATAGACAGACGTTTTGTTGTTACTCAAATGATAGATCTGTAATAGTAACAGAAGAAAAAGATAAAAATTCCTAAAATTTTGATTTCTTGACTTACGCAAAGTGCTCGTAGAGACGTTTTGTTGCTACTCAAATGAAAGATCTGTGATAGTAATAGAGTAAAATGGAGAAAATTCCGAAAATTTTAATTTCTTGAATTACGCAAAGTACTCATAGAGACGTTTTGTTGGTACTCAAATTACAGATGTGTGATAGTAACAGAGGAAAAAGCAAAATATTCCGAAAATTTTAATTTCTTGATTTACGCAAAGTTCTCGTAGAGACGTTCTGTTGCTACTCAAATGAAAGATCAGTGATAGTAATAGAGTAAAATGGAAAAAATTCCGAAAATATTGATTTCTCGATTTACGCAAAGTGCTCGTAGAGACAGACGTTTTGTTGTTACTCAAATGATAGATCTGTGGTAGTAACAGAGGAAAAAGCAAAATATTCCGAAAATTTTAATTTCTTGATTTACGCAAAGTTCTCGTAGAGACGTTCTGTTGCTACTCAAATGAAAGATGCGTGATAGTAATAGAGTAAAATGGAAAAAATTCCGAAAATATTGATTTCTCGATTTACGCAAAGTGCTCCTAGAGACAGACGTTTTGTTGTTACTCAAATGATAGATCTGTAATAGTAACAGAAGAAAAAGAGAAAAATACCTAAAATTTTGATTTCTTGACTTACGCAAAGTGCTCGTAGAGACGTTTTGTTGCTACTCAAATGAAAGATCTGTGATAGTAATAGAGTAAAATGGAAAAAATTCCGAAAATATTGATTTATCGATTTACGCAAGGTGCTCGTAGAGACAGACGTTTTGTTGTTACTCAAATGATAGATCTGTAATAGTAACAGAAGAAAAAGATAAAAATTCCTAAAATTTTGATTTCTTGACTTACGCAAAGTGCTCGTAGAGACGTTTTGTTGCTACTCAAATGAAAGATCTGTGATAGTAATAGAGTAAAATGGAGAAAATTCCGAAAATTTTAATTTCTTGAATTACGCAAAGTACTCATAGAGACGTTTTGTTGGTACTCAAATTACAGATGTGTGATAGTAACAGAGGAAAAAGCAAAATATTCCGAAAATTTTAATTTCTTGATTTACACAAAGTGCTCGTAGAGACGTTTTGTTGTTACTCAAATGACAGATCTGTGGTAGTAACAGAGGAAAAAGCAAAATATTCCGAAAATTTTAATTTCTTGATTTACGCAAAGTTCTCGTAGAGACGTTCTGTTGCTACTCAAATGAAAGATCAGTGATAGTAATAGAGTAAAATGGAAAAAATTCCGAAAATATTGATTTATCGATTTACGCAAAGTGCTCGTAGAGACAGACGTTTTGTTGTTACTCAAATGATAGATCTGTAATAGTAACAGAAGAAAAAGAGAAAAATACCTAAAATTTTGATTTCTTGACTTACGCAAAGTGCTCGTAGAAACGTTTTGTTGCTACTCAAATGAAAGATCTGTGATAGTAATAGAGTAAAATGGAGAAAATTCCGAAAATTTTAATTTCTTGAATTACGCAAAGTACTCATAGAGACGTTTTGTTGGTACTCAAATGAAAGATCTGTGATAGTAATAGAGTAAAATGGAAAAAAATCCGAAAATTTTAATTTCTTGATTTACGCAAAGTTCTCGTAGAGACGTTTTGTTGTTATTCAAATGTCAGATCTGTGATAGCAACAGAGGAAAAAAAAATATTCCGAAAATTTTAATTTCCCAATTTACGCAAAGTGCTCGTAGAGACGTTTTGTTGTTACTCAAATGACAGATCTGTGGTAGTAACAGAGGAAAAAGCAAAATATTCCGAAAATTTAAATTTCTTCATTTACGCAAAGTGGTCGTAGAGACGTTCTGTTGCTACTCAAATGAAAGATCCGTGATAGTAATAGAGTAAAATGGAAAAAATTCCGAAAATATTGATTTCTCGATTTACACAAAGTCCTCGTAGAGACAGACGTTTTGTTGTTACTCAAATGATAGATCTGTAATAGTAACAGAAGAAAAAGATAAAAATTCCTAAAATTTTGATTTCTTGACTTACACAAAGTGCTCGTAGAGACGTTTTGTTGCTACTCAAATGAAAGATCTGTGATAGTAACAGAGGAAAAAGCAAAATATTAAGAAAATTTTAATTTCTTGATATACGCAAAGTACTCATAGAGACGTTTTGTTGTTACTCAAATGACAGATCTGTGATAGTAACAGAGGAAAAAGCAGAATATTCCGAAAATTTTAATTTCTTGATTTACGCAAAGTGCTCGTAGAGACGTTTTGTTGTTACTCAAATGACAGATCTGTCATAGTAACAGAGGAAAAAGAGAAAAATTCCTAAAATTTTGATTTCTTGACTTACGCAAAGTGCTCGTAGAGACGTTTTGTTGCTACTCAAATGAAAGATCTGTGATAGTAAAGAGTAAAATGGAAAAAATTCCGAAAATTTTAATTTCTTGATTTACGCAAAGTACTCTTAGAGACGTTTTGTTGGTACTCAAATGACAGATCTGTGATAGTAACAGAGGAAAAAGCAAAATATTCCGAAAATTTTAATTTCTTGATTTACGCAAAGTACTCGTAGAGACGTTTTGTTGTTACTCAAATGACAGATCTGTGATAGTAACAGAGGAAAAAGCAAAATATTCCGAAAATTTTAATTTCTCAATTTACGCAAAGTGCTCGTAGAGACGTTTTGTTGTTACTCAAATGACAGATCTGTGGTAGTAACAGAGGAAAAAGCAAAATATTCCGAAAATTTTAATTTCTTGATTTACGCAAAGTGGTCGTAGAGACGTTCTGTTGCTACTGAAATGAAAGATCCGTGATAGTAATAGAGTAAAATGGAAAAAATTCCGAAAATATTGATTTCTCGATTTACACAAAGTGCTCGTAGAGACAGACGTTTTGTTGTTACTCAAATGATAGATCTGTAATAGTAACAGAAGATAAAGATAAAAATTCCTAAAATTTTGATTTCTTGACTTACGCAAAGTGCTCGTAGAGACGTTTTGTTGCTACTCAAATGAAAGATCTGTGATAGTAATAGAGTAAAATGGAGAAAATTCCGAAAATTTTAATTTCTTGAATTACGCAAAGTACTCATAGAGACGTTTTGTTGGTACTCAAATGACAGATCTGTGATAGTAACAGAGGAAAAAGCAAAATATTAAGAAAATTTTAATTTCTTGATATACGCAAAGTACTCATAGAGACGTTTTGTTGTTACTCAAATGACAGATCTGTGATAGTAACAGAGGAAAAAGCAAAATATTCCGAAAATTTTAATTTCTCAATTTACGCAAAGTGCTCGTAGAGACGTTTTGTTGTTACTCAAATGGCAGATCTGTGGTAGTAACAGAGGAAAAAGCAAAATATTCCGAAAATTTTAATTTGTTGATTTACGCAAAGTTCTCGTAGAGACGTTCTGTTGCTACTCAAATGAAAGATGCGTGATAGTAATAGAGTAAAATGGAAAAAATTCCGAAAATATTGATTTCTCGATTTACGCAAAGTGCTCCTAGAGACAGACGTTTTGTTGTTACTCAAATGATAGATCTGTAATAGTAACAGAAGAAAAAGAGAAAAATACCTAAAATTTTGATTTCTTGACTTACGCAAAGTGCTCGTAGAGACGTTTTGTTGCTACTCAAATGAAAGATCTGTGATAGTAATAGAGTAAAATGGAAAAAATTCCGAAAATTTTAATTTCTTGATTTACGCAAAGTACTCGTAGAGACGTTTTGTTGT
The DNA here is from genome assembly GCA_959613385.1 of Geotrupes spiniger. Classification (NCBI taxonomy): domain Eukaryota; kingdom Metazoa; phylum Arthropoda; class Insecta; order Coleoptera; family Geotrupidae; genus Geotrupes; species Geotrupes spiniger. Next base: position 1,308,377 of record CAUIJQ010000006.1, read on the forward strand.
CACTCAAATGACAGATCTGTGATAGTAACAGAGGAAAAAGCAAAATATTCCGAAAATTTTAATTTCTTGATTTACGCAAAGTTCTCGTTGAGACGTTTTGTTGTTACTCAAATGACAGATCTGTGGTAGTAACAGAGGAAAAAGCAAAATATTCCGAAAATTTTAATTTCTTGATTTACGCAAAGTTCTCGTAGAGACGTTCTGTTGCTACTCAAATGAAAGATGCGTGATAGTAATAGAGTAAAATGGAAAAAATTCCGAAAATATTGATTTCTCGATTTACGCAAAGTGCTCCTAGAGACAGACGTTTTGTTGTTACTCAAATGATAGATCTGTAATAGTAACTGAAGAAAAAGAGAAAAATACCTAAAATTTTGATTTCTTGACTTACGCAAAGTGCTCGTAGAGACGTTTTGTTGCTACTCAAATGAAAGATCTGTGATAGTAATAGAGTAAAATGGAAAAAAATCCAAAAATTTTAATTTCTTGATTTACGCAAAGTACTCATAGAGACGTTTTGATGGTACTCAAATGACAGATCTGTGATAGTAACAGAGGAAAAAGCAAAATATTCCGAAAATTTTAATTTCTCAATTTACGCAAAGTGCTCGTAGAGACGTTTTGTTATTACTCAAATGACAGATCTGTGATAGTAACAGAGGAAAAAGCAAAATATTCCGAAAATTTTAATTTCTTGATTTACGCAAAGTTCTCGTTGAGACGTTTTGTTGTTACTCAAATGACAGATCTGTGGTAGTAACTGAGGAAAAAGCAAAATATTCCGAAAATTTTAATTTCTTGATTTACGCAAAGTGGTCGTAGAGACGTTCTGTTGCTACTCAAATGAAAGATCAGTAATAGAGTAAAATGGAAAAAATTCCGAAAATATTGATTTCTCGATTTACGCAAAGTGCTCGTAGAGACAGACGTTTTGTTGTTACTCAAATGATAGATCTGTAATAGTAACAGAAGAAAAAGAGAAAAATACCTAAAATTTTGATTACTTGACTTACGCAAAGTGCTCGTAGAGACGTTTTGTTGCTTCTCTAATGAGAGATCTGTGATAGTAATAGAGTAAAATGGAAAAAATTCCGAAAATTTTAATTTCTTGAATTACGCAAAGTACTCATAGAGACGTTTTGATGGTACTCAGATGACAGATCTGTGATAGTAACAGAGGAAATAGCAAAATATTCCGAAAATTTTAATTTCTCAATTTACGCAAAGTGCTCGTAGAGACGTTTTGTTGTTACTCAAATGACAGATCTGTGATAGTAACAGAGGAAAAAGCAAAATATTCCGAAAATTTTAATTTCTTCATTTACGCAAAGTGGTCGTACAGACGTTCTGTTGCTACTCAAATGAAAGATCCGTGATAGTAATAGAGTAAAATGGAAAAAATTCCGAAAATATTGATTTCTCGATTTACACAAAGTGCTCGTAGAGACAGACGTTTTGTTGTTACTCAAATGATAGATCTGTAATAGTAACAGAAGAAAAAGATAAAAATTCCTAAAATTTTGATTTCTTGACTTACGCAAAAAAAAAATATTCCGAAAATTTTAATTTCCCAATTTACGCAAAGTGCTCGTAGAGACGTTTTGTTGTTACTCAAATGACAGATCTGTGGTAGTAACAGAGGAAAAAGCAAAATATTCCGAAAATTTTAATTTCTTGATTTACGCAAAGTTCTCGTAGAGACGTTTTGTTGTTATTCAAATGCCAGATCTGTGATAGCAACAGAGGAAAAAAAAAATATTCCGAAAATTTTAATTTCCCAATTTACGCAAAGTGCTCGTAGAGACGTTTTGTTGTTACTCAAATGACAGATCTGTGGTAGTAACAGAGGAAAAAGCAAAATATTCCGAAAATTTTAATTTCTTGATTTACGCAAAGTTCTCGTAGAGACGTTCTGTTGCTACTCAAATGCAAGATCAGTGATAGTAATAGAGTAAAATGGAAAAAATTCCGAAAATATTGATTTATCGATTTACGCAAAGTGCTCGTAGAGACAGACGTTTTGTTGTTACTCAAATGATAGATCTGTAATAGTAACAGAAGAAAAAGAGAAAAATACCTAAAATTTTGATTTCTTGACTTACGCAAAGTGCTCGTAGAGACGTTTTGTTGCTACTCAAATGAAAGATCTGTGATAGTAATAGAGTAAAATGGAGAAAATTCCGAAAATTTTAATTTCTTGAATTACGCAAAGTACTCATAGAGACGTTTTGTTGGTACTCAAATGACAGATCTGTGATAGTAACAGAGGAAAAAGCAAAATATTCCGAAAATTTTAATTTCTCAATTTACGCAAAGTGCTCGTAGAGACGTTTTGTTGTTACTCAAATGACAGATCTGTGATAGTAACAGAGGAAAAAGCAAAATATTCCGAAAATTTTAATTTCTCAATTTACGCAAAGTGCTCGTAGAGACGTTTTGTTGTTACTCAAATGACAGGTCTGTGGTAGTAACAGAGGAAAAAGCAAAATATTCCGAAAATTTTAATTTCTTGATTTACGCAAAGTACTCATAGAGACGTTTTGTTGTTACTCAAATGACAGATCTGTGATAGTAACAGGAAAAAGCAAAATATTCCGAAAATTTTAATTTCTCAATTTACGCAAAGTTCTCGTAGAGACGTTCTGTTGCTACTCAAATGAAAGATGCGTGATAGTAATAGAGTAAAATGGAAAAAATTCCGAAAATATTGATTTCTCGATTTACGCAAAGTGCTCCTAGAGACAGACGTTTTGTTGTTACTCAAATGATAGATCTGTAATAGTAACAGAAGAAAAAGAGAAAAATACCTAAAATTTTGATTTCTTAATTTCCCAATTTACGCAAAGTGCTCGTAGAGACGTTTTGTTGTTACTCAAATGACAGATCTGTGGTAGTAACAGAGGAAAAAGCAAAATATTCCGAAAATTTTAATTTCTTGATTTACGCAAAGTTCTCGTAGAGACGTTTTGTTGTTATTCAAATGCCAGATCTGTGATAGCAACAGAGGAAAAAAAAAATATTCCGAAAATTTTAATTTCCCAATTTACGCAAAGTGCTCGTAGAGACGTTTTGTTGTTACTCAAATGACAGATCTGTGGTAGTAACAGAGGAAAAAGCAAAATATTCCGAAAATTTTAATTTCTTGATTTACGCAAAGTTCTCGTAGAGACGTTCTGTTGCTACTCAAATGCAAGATCAGTGATAGTAATAGAGTAAAATGGAAAAAATTCCGAAAATATTGATTTATCGATTTACGCAAAGTGCTCGTAGAGACAGACGTTTTGTTGTTACTCAAATGATAGATCTGTAATAGTAACAGAAGAAAAAGAGAAAAATACCTAAAATTTTGATTTCTTGACTTACGCAAAGTGCTCGTAGAGACGTTTTGTTGCTACTCAAATGAAAGATCTGTGATAGTAATAGAGTAAAATGGAGAAAATTCCGAAAATTTTAATTTCTTGAATTACGCAAAGTACTCATAGAGACGTTTTGTTGGTACTCAAATGACAGATCTGTGATAGTAACAGAGGAAAAAGCAAAATATTCCGAAAATTTTAATTTCTCAATTTACGCAAAGTGCTCGTAGAGACGTTTTGTTGTTACTCAAATGACAGATCTGTGATAGTAACAGAGGAAAAAGCAAAATATTCCGAAAATTTTAATTTCTCAATTTACGCAAAGTGCTCGTAGAGACGTTTTGTTGTTACTCAAATGACAGGTCTGTGGTAGTAACAGAGGAAAAAGCAAAATATTCCGAAAATTTTAATTTCTTGATTTACGCAAAGTACTCATAGAGACGTTTTGTTGTTACTCAAATGACAGATCTGTGATAGTAACAGGAAAAAGCAAAATATTCCGAAAATTTTAATTTCTCAATTTACGCAAAGTTCTCGTAGAGACGTTCTGTTGCTACTCAAATGAAAGATGCGTGATAGTAATAGAGTAAAATGGAAAAAATTCCGAAAATATTGATTTCTCGATTTACGCAAAGTGCTCCTAGAGACAGACGTTTTGTTGTTACTCAAATGATAGATCTGTAATAGTAACAGAAGAAAAAGAGAAAAATACCTAAAATTTTGATTTCTTGACTTACGCAAAGTGCTCGTAGAGACGTTTTGTTGCTACTCAAATGAAAGATCTGTGATAGTAATAGAGTAAAATGGAAAAAATTCCGAAAATTTTAATTTCTTGATTTACGCAAAGTACTCGTAGAGACGTTTTGTTGTCACTCAAATGACAGATCTGTGATAGTAACAGAGGAAAAAGCAAAATATTCCGAAAATTTTAATTTCTTGATTTACGCAAAGTTCTCGTTGAGACGTTTTGTTGTTACTCAAATGACAGATCTGTGGTAGTAACTGAGGAAAAAGCAAAATATTCCGAAAATTTTAATTTCTTGATTTACACAAAGTGGTCGTAGAGACGTTCTGTTGCTACTCAAATGAAAGATCCGTGATAGTAATAGAGTAAAATGGAAAAAATTCCGAAAATATTGATTTCTCAATTTACGCAAAGTACTCGTAGAGACGTTTTGTTGTTACTCAAATGACAGATCTGTGGTAGTAACAGAGGAAAAAGCAAAATATTCCGAAAATTTTAATTTCTTGATTTACGCAAAGTTCTCGTAGAGACGTTCTGTTGCTACTCAAATGAAAGATGCGTGATAGTAATAGAGTAAAATGGAAAAAATTCCGAAAATATTGATTTCTCGATTTACGCAAAGTGCTCCTAGAGACAGACGTTTTGTTGTTACTCAAATGATAGATCTGTAATAGTAACAGAAGAAAAAGAGAAAAATACCTAAAATTTTGATTTCTTGACTTACGCAAAGTGCTTGTAGAGACGTTTTGTTGCTACGCAAATGAAAGATCTGTGATAGTAATAGAGTAAAATGGAAAAAAATCCGAAAATTTTAATTTCTTGATTTACGCAAAGTACTCATAGAGACGTTTTGATGGTACTCAAATGACAGATCTGTGATAGTAACAGAGGAAAAAGCAAAATATTCCGAAAATTTTAATTTCTCAATTTACGCAAAGTGCTCGTAGAGACGTTTTGTTGTTACTCAAATGACAGATCAGTGGTAGTAACAGAGGAAAAAGCAAAATATTCCGAAAATTTTAATTTCTCAATTTACGCAAAGTGCTCGTAGAGACGTTTTGTTGTTACTCAAATGACAGATCTGTGGTAGTAACAAAGGAAAAAGCAAAATATTCAGAAAATTTTAATTTCTTGATTTACGCAAAGTTCTCGTAGAGACGTTCTGTTGCTACTCAAATGAAAGATCAGTGATAGTAATAGAGTAAAATGGAAAAAATTCCGAAAATATTGATTTCTCGATTTACGCAAAGTGCTCGTAGAGACAGACGTTTTGTTGTTACTCAAATGATAGATCTGTAATAGTAACAGAAGAAAAAGAGAAAAATACCTAAAATTTTGATTACTTGACTTACGCAAAGTGCTCGTAGAGACGTTTTGTTGCTACTCTAATGAGAGATCTGTGATAGTAATAGAGTAAAATGGAAAAAATTCCGAAAATTTTAATTTCTTGAATTACGCAAAGTACTCATAGAGACGTTTTGATGGTACTCAAATGACAGATCTGTGATAGTAACAGAGGAAATAGCAAAATATTCCGAAAATTTTAATTTCTCAATTTACGCAAAGTGCTCGTAGAGACGTTTTGTTGTTACTCAAATGACAGATCTGTGATAGTAACAGAGGAAAAAGCAAAATATTCCGAAAATTTTAATTTCTTCATTTACGCAAAGTGGTCGTACAGACGTTCTGTTGCTACTCAAATGAAAGATCCGTGATAGTAATAGAGTAAAATGGAAAAAATTCCGAAAATATTGATTTCTCGATTTACACAAAGTGCTCGTAGAGACAGACGTTTTGTTGTTACTCAAATGATAGATCTGTAATAGTAACAGAAGAAAAAGATAAAAATTCCTAAAATTTTGATTTCTTGACTTACGCAAAGTGCTCGTAGAGACGTTTTGTTGCTACTCAAATGAAAGATCTTTGATAGTAATAGAGTAAAATGGAGAAAATTCCGAAAATTTTAATTTCTTGAATTACGCAAAGTACTCATAGAGACGTTTTGTTGGTACTCAAATTACAGATGTGTGATAGTAACAGAGGAAAAAGCAAAATATTCCGAAAATTTTAATTTCTTGATTTACGCAAAGTTCTCGTAGAGACGTTTTGTTGTTATTCAAATGCCAGATCTGTGATAGCAACAGAGGAAAAAAAAAATATTCCGAAAATTTTAATTTCCCAATTTACGCAAAGTGCTCGTAGAGACGTTTTGTTGTTACTCAAATGACAGATCTGTGGTAGTAACAGAGGAAAAAGCAAAATATTCCGAAAATTATAATTTCTTGATTTACGCAAAGTTCTCGTAGAGACGTTCTGTTGCTACTCAAATGAAAGATCAGTGATAGTAATAGAGTAAAATGGAAAAAATTCCGAAAATATTGATTTATCGATTTACGCAAAGTGCTCGTAGAGACAGACGTTTTGTTGTTACTCAAATGATAGATCTGTAATAGTAACAGAAGAAAAAGAGAAAAATACCTAAAATTTTGATTTCTTGACTTACGCAAAGTGCTCGTAGAGACGTTTTGTTGCTACTCAAATGAAAGATCTGTGATAGTAATAGAGTAAAATGGAGAAAATTCCGAAAATTTTAATTTCTTGAATTACGCAAAGTACTCATAGAGACGTTTTGTTGGTACTCAAATGACAGATCTGTGATAGTAACAGAGGAAAAAGCAAAATATTCCGAAAATTTTAATTTCTCAATTTACGCAAAGTGCTCGTAGAGACGTTTTGTTGTTACTCAAATGACAGATCTGTGGTAGTAACAGAGGAAAAAGCAAAATATTCCGAAAAGTTTAATTTCTTGTTTTACGCAAAGTGGTCGTAGAGACGTTCTGTTGCTACTGAAATGAAAGATGCGTGATAGTAATAGAGTAAAATGGAAAAAATTCCGAAAATATTGATTTCTCGATTTACACAAAGTGCTCGTAGAGACAGACGTTTTGTTGTTACTCAAATGATAGATCTGTAATAGTAACAGAAGATAAAGATAAAAATTCCTAAAATTTTGATTTCTTGACTTACGCAAAGTGCTCGTAGAGACGTTTTGTTGCTACTCAAATGAAAGATCTGTGATAGTAATAGAGTAAAATGGAGAAAATTCCGAAAATTTTAATTTCTTGAATTACGCAAAGTACTCATAGAGACGTTTTGTTGGTACTCAAATGACAGATCTGTGATAGTAACAGAGGAAAAAGCAAAATATTAAGAAAATTTTAATTTCTTGATATACGCAAAGTACTCATAGAGACGTTTTGTTGTTACTCAAATGACAGATCTGTGATAGTAACAGAGGAAAAAGCAAAATATTCCGAAAATTTTAATTTCTCAATTTACGCAAAGTGCTCGTAGAGACGTTTTGTTGTTACTCAAATGACAGGTCTGTGGTAGTAACAGAGGAAAAAGCAAAATATTCCGAAAATTTTAATTTCTTGATTTACGCAAAGTACTCATAGAGACGTTTTGTTGTTACTCAAATGACAGATCTGTGATAGTAACAGGAAAAAGCAAAATATTCCGAAAATTTTAATTTCTCAATTTACGCAAAGTTCTCGTAGAGACGTTCTGTTGCTACTCAAATGAAAGATGCGTGATAGTAATAGAGTAAAATGGAAAAAATTCCGAAAATATTGATTTCTCGATTTACGCAAAGTGCTCCTAGAGACAGACGTTTTGATGTTACTCAAATGATAGATCTGTAATAGTAACAGAAGAAAAAGAGAAAAATACCTAAAATTTTGATTTCTTGACTTACGCAAAGTGCTCGTAGAGACGTTTTGTTGCTACTCAAATGAAAGATCTGTGATAGTAATAGAGTAAAATGGAAAAAATTCCGAAAATTTTAATTTCTTGATTTACGCAAAGTACTCGTAGAGACGTTTTGTTGTCACTCAAATGACAGATCTGTGATAGTAACAGAGGAAAAAGCAAAATATTCCGAAAATTTTAATTTCTTGATTTACGCAAAGTTCTCGTTGAGACGTTTTGTTGTTACTCAAATGACAGATCTGTGGTAGTAACTGAGGAAAAAGCAAAATATTCCGAAAATTTTAATTTCTTGATTTACGCAAAGTGGTCGTAGAGACGTTCTGTTGCTACTCAAATGAAAGATCCGTGATAGTAATAGAGTAAAATGGAAAAAATTCCGAAAATATTGATTTCTCAATTTACGCAAAGTGCTCGTAGAGACGTTTTGTTGTTACTCAAATGACAGATCTGTGGTAGTAACAGAGGAAAAAGCAAAATATTCCGAAAATTTTAATTTCTTGATTTACGCAAAGTTCTCGTAGAGACGTTCTGTTGCTACTCAAATGAAAGATGCGTGATAGTAATAGAGTAAAATGGAAAAAATTCCGAAAATATTGATTTCTCGATTTACGCAAAGTGCTCCTAGAGACAGACGTTTTGTTGTTACTCAAATGATAGATCTGTAATAGTAACAGAAGAAAAAGAGAAAAATACCTAAAATTTTGATTTCTTGACTTACGCAAAGTGCTTGTAGAGACGTTTTGTTGCTACTCAAATGAAAGATCTGTGATAGTAATAGAGTAAAATGGAAAAAAATCCGAAAATTTTAATTTCTTGATTTACGCAAAGTACTCATAGAGACGTTTTGATGGTACTCAAATGACAGATCTGTGATAGTAACAGAGGAAAAAGCAAAATATTCCGAAAATTTTAATTTCTTGATTTACGCAAAGTTCTCGTTGAGACGTTTTGTTGTTACTCAAATGACAGATCTGTGGTAGTAACTGAGGAAAAAGCAAAATATTCCGAAAATTTTAATTTCTTGATTTACGCAAAGTGGTCGTAGAGACGTTCTGTTGCTACTCAAATGAAAGATCCGTGATAGTAATAGAGTAAAATGGAAAAAATTCCGAAAATATTGATTTCTCGATTTACGCAAAGTGCTCGTAGAGACAGACGTTTTGTTGTTACTCAAATAAGAGATCTGTAATAGTAACAGAAGAAAAAGATAAAAATTCCTAAAATTTTGATTTCTTGACTTATGCAAAGTGCTCGTAGAGACGTTTTGTTGCTACTCAAATGAAAGATCTGTGATAGTAATAGCGTAAAATGGAAAAAATTCCGAAAATTTTAATTTCTTGATTTACGCAAAGTACTCGTAGAGACGTTTTGTTGTTACTCAAATGACAGATCTGTGGTAGTAACAGAGGAAAAAGCAAAATATTCCGAAAATTTTAATTTCTCAATTTACGCAAAGTGCTCGTAGAGACGTTTTGTTGTTACTCAAATGACAGATCTGTGGTAGTAACAAAGGAAAAAGCAAAATATTCAGAAAATTTTAATTTCTTGATTTACGCAAAGTTCTCGTAGAGACGTTCTGTTGCTACTCAAATGAAAGATCAGTGATAGTAATAGTGTAAAATGGAAAAAATTCCGAAAATATTGATTTCTCGATTTACGCAAAGTGCTCGTAGAGACAGACGTTTTGTTGTTACTCAAATGATAGATCTGTAATAGTAACAGAAGAAAAAGAGAAAAATACCTAAAATTTTGATTACTTGACTTACGCAAAGTGCTCGTAGAGACGTTTTGTTGCTACTCAAATGAAAGATCTGTGATAGTAATAGAGTAAAATGGAAAAAATTCCGAAAATTTTAATTTCTTGAATTACGCAAAGTATTCATAGAGACGTTTTGATGGTACTCAAATGACAGATCTGTGATAGTAACAGAGGAAATAGAAAAATATTCCGAAAATTTTAATTTCTCAATTTACGCAAAGTGCTCGTAGAGACGTTTTGTTGTTACTCAAATGACAGATCTGTGATAGTAACAGAGGAAAAAGCAAAATATTCCGAAAATTTTAATTTCTTGATATACGCAAAGTACTCGTAGAGACGTTTTGTTGTTACTCAAATGACAGATCTGTGGTAGTAACAGAGGAAAAAGCAAAATGTTCCGAAAATTTTAATTTCTTGATTTACGCAAAGTACTCGTAGAGACGTTTTGTTGTTACTCAAATGACAGATCTGTGATAGTAACAGAGGAAAAAGCAAAATATTCCGAAAATTTTAATTTCTTGATTTACGCAAAGTGGTCGTAGAGACGTTCTGTTGCTACTCAAATGAAAGATCCGTGATAGTAATAGAGTAAAATGGAAAAAATTCCGAAAATATTGATTTCTCGATTTACACAAAGTGCTCGTAGAGACAGACGTTTTGTTGTTACTCAAATGATAGATCTGTAATAGTAACAGAAGAAAAAGATAAAAATTCCTAAAATTTTGATTTCTTGACTTACGCAAAGTGCTCGTAGAGACGTTTTGTTGCTACTCAAATGAAAGATCTGTGATAGTAATAGAGTAAAATGGAGAAAATTCCGAAAATTTTAATTTCTTGAATTACGCAAAGTACTCATAGAGACGTTTTGTTGGTACTCAAATGACAGATCTGTGATAGTAACAGAGGAAAATGCAAATTATTTAGAAAATTTTAATTTCTTGATATACGCAAAATACTCATAGAGACGTTTGTTGTTACTCAAATGACAGATCTGTGATAGTAACAAAGGAAAAAGCAGAATATTCCGAAAATTTTAATTTCTTGATTTACGCAAAGTGCTCGTAGAGACGTTTTGTTGTTACTCAAATGACAGATCTGTCATAGTAACAGAGGAAAAAGAGAAAAATTCCTAAAATTTTGATTTCTTGACTTACGCAAAGTGCTCGTAGAGACGTTTTGTTGCTACTCAAATGAAAGATCTGTGATAGTAATAGAGTAAAATGGAAAAAAATCCGAAAATTTTAATTTCTTGATTTACGCAAAGTACTCGTAGAGACGTTTTGTTGGTACTCAAATGGCAGATCTGTGATAGTAACAGAGGAAAAAGCAAAATATTCCGAAAATTTTAATTTCTTGATTTACGCAAAGTTCTCGTTGAGACGTTTTGTTGTTACTCAAATGACAGATCTGTGGTAGTAACTGAGGAAAAAGCAAAATATTCCGAAAATTTTAATTTCTTGATTTACGCAAAGTGGTCGTAGAGACGTTCTGTTGCTACTCAAATGAAAGATCCGTGATAGTAATAGAGTAAAATGGAAAAAATTCCGAAAATATTGATTTCTCAATTTACGCAAAGTGCTCGTAGAGACGTTTTGTTGTTACTCAAATGACAGATCTGTGGTAGTAACAGAGGAAAAAGCAAAATATTCCGAAAATTTTAATTTCTTGATTTACGCAAAGTTCTCGTAGAGACGTTCTGTTGCTACTCAAATGAAAGATGCGTGATAGTAATAGAGTAAAATGGAAAAAATTCCGAAAATATTGATTTCTCGATTTACGCAAAGTGCTCCTAGAGACAGACGTTTTGTTGTTACTCAAATGATAGATCTGTAATAGTAACAGAAGAAAAAGAGAAAAATACCTAAAATTTTGATTTCTTGACTTACGCAAAGTGCTTGTAGAGACGTTTTGTTGCTACTCAAATGAAAGATCTGTGATAGTAATAGAGTAAAATGGAAAAAAATCCGAAAATTTTAATTTCTTGATTTACGCAAAGTACTCATAGAGACGTTTTGATGGTACTCAAATGACAGATCTGTGATAGTAACAGAGGAAAAAGCAAAATATTCCGAAAATTTTAATTTCTCAATTTACGCAAAGTGCTCGTAGAGACGTTTTGTTGTTATTCAAATGACAGATCTGTGATAGTAACAGAGGAAAAAGCAAAATATTCCGAAAATTTTAATTTCTTGATTTACGCAAAGTTCTCGTTGAGACGTTTTGTTGTTACTCAAATGACAGATCTGTGGTAGTAACTGAGGAAAAAGCAAAATATTCCGAAAATTTTAATTTCTTGATTTACGCAAAGTGGTCGTAGAGACGTTCTGTTGCTACTCAAATGAAAGATCCGTGATAGTAATAGAGTAAAATGGAAAAAATTCCGAAAATATTGATTTCTCGATTTACGCAAAGTGCTCGTAGAGACAGACGTTTTGTTGTTACTCAAATAAGAGATCTGTAATAGTAACAGAAGAAAAAGATAAAAATTCCTAAAATTTTGATTTCTTGACTTATGCAAAGTGCTCGTAGAGACGTTTTGTTGCTACTCAAATGAAAGATCTGTGATAGTAATAGCGTAAAATGGAAAAAATTCCGAAAATTTTAATTTCTTGATTTACGCAAAGCACTCGTAGAGACGTTTTGTTGTTACTCAAATGACAGATCTGTGGTAGTAACAGAGGAAAAAGCAAAATATTCCGAAAATTTTAATTTCTCAATTTACGCAAAGTGCTCGTAGAGACGTTTTGTTGTTACTCAAATGACAGATCTGTGGTAGTAACAAAGGAAAAAGCAAAATATTCAGAAAATTTTAATTTCTTGATTTACGCAAAGTTCTCGTAGAGACGTTCTGTTGCTACTCAAATGAAAGATCAGTGATAGTAATAGTGTAAAATGGAAAAAATTCCGAAAATATTGATTTCTCGATTTACGCAAAGTGCTCGTAGAGACAGACGTTTTGTTGTTACTCAAATGATAGATCTGTAATAGTAACAGAAGAAAAAGAGAAAAATACCTAAAATTTTGATTACTTGACTTACGCAAAGTGCTCGTAGAGACGTTTTGTTGCTACTCAAATGAAAGATCTGTGATAGTAATAGAGTAAAATGGAAAAAATTCCGAAAATTTTAATTTCTTGAATTACGCAAAGTATTCATAGAGACGTTTTGATGGTACTCAAATGACAGATCTGTGATAGTAACAGAGGAAATAGAAAAATATTCCGAAAATTTTAATTTCTCAATTTACGCAAAGTGCTCGTAGAGACGTTTTGTTGTTACTCAAATGACAGATCTGTGATAGTAACAGAGGAAAAAGCAAAATATTCCGAAAATTTTAATTTCTTGATTTACGCAAAGTTCTCGTTGAGACGTTTTGTTGTTACTCAAATGACAGATCTGTGGTAGTAACTGAGGAAAAAGCAAAATATTCCGAAAATTTTAATTTCTTGATTTACGCAAAGTGGTCGTAGAGACGTTCTGTTGCTACTCAAATGAAAGTTCCGTGATAGTAATAGAGTAAAATGGAAAAAATTCCGAAAATATTGATTTCTCAATTTACGCAAAGTGCTCGTAGAGACGTTTTGTTGTTACTCAAATGACAGATCTGTGGTAGTAACAGAGGAAAAAGCAAAATATTCCGAAAATTTTAATTTCTTGATTTACGCAAAGTTCTCGTAGAGACGTTCTGTTGCTACTCAAATGAAAGATGCGTGATAGTAATAGAGTAAAATGGAAAAAATTCCGAAAATATTGATTTCTCGATTTACGCAAAGTGCTCCTAGAGACAGACGTTTTGTTGTTACTCAAATGATAGATCTGTAATAGTAACAGAAGAAAAAGAGAAAAATACCTAAAATTTTGATTTCTTGACTTACGCAAAGTGCTTGTAGAGACGTTTTGTTGCTACTCAAATGAAAGATCTGTGATAGTAATAGAGTAAAATGGAAAAAAATCCGAAAATTTTAATTTCTTGATTTACGCAAAGTACTCATAGAGACGTTTTGATGGTACTCAAATGACAGATCTGTGATAGTAACAGAGGAAAAAGCAAAATATTCCGAAAATTTTAATTTCTCAATTTACGCAAAGTGCTCGTAGAGACGTTTTGTTGTTATTCAAATGACAGATCTGTGATAGTAACAGAGGAAAAAGCAAAATATTCCGAAAATTTTAATTTCTTGATTTACGCAAAGTTCTCGTTGAGACGTTTTGTTGTTACTCAAATGACAGATCTGTGGTAGTAACTGAGGAAAAAGCAAAATATTCCGAAAATTTTAATTTCTTGATTTACGCAAAGTGGTCGTAGAGACGTTCTGTTGCTACTCAAATGAAAGATCCGTGATAGTAATAGAGTAAAATGGAAAAAATTCCGAAAATATTGATTTCTCGATTTACGCAAAGTGCTCGTAGAGACAGACGTTTTGTTGTTACTCAAATAAGAGATCTGTAATAGTAACAGAAGAAAAAGATAAAAATTCCTAAAATTTTGATTTCTTGACTTATGCAAAGTGCTCGTAGAGACGTTTTGTTGCTACTCAAATGAAAGATCTGTGATAGTAATAGCGTAAAATGGAAAAAATTCCGAAAATTTTAATTTCTTGATTTACGCAAAGTACTCGTAGAGACGTTTTGTTGTTACTCAAATGACAGATCTGTGGTAGTAACAGAGGAAAAAGCAAAATATTCCGAAAATTTTAATTTCTCAATTTACGCAAAGTGCTCGTAGAGACGTTTTGTTGTTACTCAAATGACAGATCTGTGGTAGTAACAAAGGAAAAGGCAAAAATTCAGAAAATTTTAATTTCTTGATTTACGCAAAGTTCTCGTAGAGACGTTCTGTTGCTACTCAAATGAAAGATCAGTGATAGTAATAGTGTAAAATGGAAAAAATTCCGAAAATATTGATTTCTCGATTTACGCAAAGTGCTCGTAGAGACAGACGTTTTGTTGTTACTCAAATGATAGATCTGTAATAGTAACAGAAGAAAAAGAGAAAAATACCTAAAATTTTGATTACTTGACTTACGCAAAGTGCTCGTAGAGACGTTTTGTTGCTACTCAAATGAAAGATCTGTGATAGTAATAGAGTAAAATGGAAAAAATTCCGAAAATTTTAATTTCTTGAATTACGCAAAGTATTCATAGAGACGTTTTGATGGTACTCAAATGACAGATCTGTGATAGTAACAGAGGAAATAGAAAAATATTCCGAAAATTTTAATTTCTCAATTTACGCAAAGTGCTCGTAGAGACGTTTTGTTGTTACTCAAATGACAGATCTGTGATAGTAACAGAGGAAAAAGCAAAATATTCCGAAAATTTTAATTTCTTGATATACGCAAAGTACTCGTAGAGACGTTTTGTTGTTACTCAAATGACAGATCTGTGGTAGTAACAGAGGAAAAAGCAAAATGTTCCGAAAATTTTAATTTCTTGATTTACGCAAAGTACTCGTAGAGACGTTTTGTTGTTACTCAAATGACAGATCTGTGATAGTAACAGAGGAAAAAGCAAAATATTCCGAAAATTTTAATTTCTTGATTTACGCAAAGTGCTCGTAGAGACGTTCTGTTGCTACTCAAATGAAAGATCCGTGATAGTAATAGAGTAAAATGGAAAAAATTCCGAAAATATTGATTTCTCGATTTACACAAAGTGCTCGTAGAGACAGACGTTTTGTTGTTACTCAAATGATAGATCTGTAATAGTAACAGAAGAAAAAGATAAAAATTCCTAAAATTTTGATTTCTTGACTTACGCAAAGTGCTCGTAGAGACGTTTTGTTGCTACTCAAATGAAAGATCTGTGATAGTAATAGAGTAAAATGGAGAAAATTCCGAAAATTTTAATTTCTTGAATTACGCAAAGTACTCATAGAGACGTTTTGTTGGTACTCAAATGACAGATCTGTGATAGTAACAGAGGAAAATGCAAATTATTTAGAAAATTTTAATTTCTTGATATACGCAAAATACTCATAGAGACGTTTGTTGTTACTCAAATGACAGATCTGTGATAGTAACAAAGGAAAAAGCAGAATATTCCGAAAATTTTAATTTCTTGATTTACGCAAAGTGCTCGTAGAGACGTTTTGTTGTTACTCAAATGACAGATCTGTCATAGTAACAGAGGAAAAAGAGAAAAATTCCTAAAATTTTGATTTCTTGACTTACGCAAAGTGCTCGTAGAGACGTTTTGTTGCTACTCAAATGAAAGATCTGTGATAGTAATAGAGTAAAATGGAAAAAAATCCGAAAATTTTAATTTCTTGATTTACGCAAAGTACTCGTAGAGACGTTTTGTTGGTACTCAAATGGCAGATCTGTGATAGTAACAGAGGAAAAAGCAAAATATTCCGAAAATTTTAATTTCTTGATTTACGCAAAGTACTCGTAGAGACGTTTTGTTGTTACTCAAATGAGAGATCTGTGATAGTAACAGAGGAAAAAGCAAAATATTCCGAAAATTTTAATTTCTCAATTTACGCAAAGTGCTCGTAGAGACGTTTTGTTGTTACTCAAATGAAAGATCTGTGATAGTAATAGAGTAAAATGGAAAAAAATCCGAAAATTTTAATTTCTTGATTTACGCAAACTACTCGTAAAGACGTTTTGTTGGTACTCAAATGACAGATCTGTGATAGTAACAAAGGAAAACGCAAAATATTCCGAAAATTTTAATTTCTTGATTTACGGAAAGTACTCGTAGAGACGTTTTGTTGTTACTCAAATGACAGGTCTGTGATAGTAACAGAGGAAAATACAAAATATTCCGAAAATTTTAATTTCTTGATTTACGCAAAGTTCTCGTTGAGACGTTTTGTTGTTACTCAAATGACAGATCTGTGGTAGTAACTGAGGAAAAAGCAAAATATTCCGAAAATTTTAATTTCTTGATTTACGCAAAGTGGTCGTAGAGACGTTCTGTTGCTACTCAAATGAAAGATCCGTGATAGTAATAGAGTAAAATGGAAAAAATTCCGAAAATATTGATTTCTCAATTTACGCAAAGTGCTCGTAGAGACGTTTTGTTGTTACTCAAATGACAGATCTGTGGTAGTAACAGAGGAAAAAGCAAAATATTCCGAAAATTTTAATTTCTTGATTTACGCAAAGTTCTCGTAGAGACGTTCTGTTGCTACTCAAATGAAAGATGCGTGATAGTAATAGAGTAAAATGGAAAAAATTCCGAAAATATTGATTTCTCGATTTACGCAAAGTGCTCCTAGAGACAGACGTTTTGTTGTTACTCAAATGATAGATCTGTAATAGTAACAGAAGAAAAAGAGAAAAATACCTAAAATTTTGATTTCTTGACTTACGCAAAGTGCTTGTAGAGACGTTTTGTTGCTACTCAAATGAAAGATCTGTGATAGTAATAGAGTAAAATGGAAAAAAATCCGAAAATTTTAATTTCTTGATTTACGCAAAGTACTCATAGAGACGTTTTGATGGTACTCAAATGACAGATCTGTGATAGTAACAGAGGAAAAAGCAAAATATTCCGAAAATTTTAATTTCTTGATTTACGCAAAGTTCTCGTTGAGACGTTTTGTTGTTACTCAAATGACAGATCTGTGGTAGTAACTGAGGAAAAAGCAAAATATTCCGAAAATTTTAATTTCTTGATTTACCCAAAGTGGTCGTAGAGACGTTCTGTTGCTACTCAAATGAAAGATCCGTGATAGTAATAGAGTAAAATGGAAAAAATTCCGAAAATATTGATTTCTCGATTTACGCAAAGTGCTCGTAGAGACAGACGTTTTGTTGTTACTCAAATAAGAGATCTGTAATAGTAACAGAAGAAAAAGATAAAAATTCCTAAAATTTTGATTTCTTGACTTATGCAAAGTGCTCGTAGAGACGTTTTGTTGCTACTCAAATGAAAGATCTGTGATAGTAATAGCGTAAAATGGAAAAAATTCCGAAAATTTTAATTTCTTGATTTACGCAAAGTACTCGTAGAGACGTTTTGTTGTTACTCAAATGACAGATCTGTGGTAGTAACAGAGGAAAAAGCAAAATATTCCGAAAATTTTAATTTCTCAATTTACGCAAAGTGCTCGTAGAGACGTTTTGTTGTTACTCAAATGACAGATCTGTGGTAGTAACAAAGGAAAAAGCAAAATATTCAGAAAATTTTAATTTCTTGATTTACGCAAAGTTCTCGTAGAGACGTTCTGTTGCTACTCAAATGAAAGATCAGTGATAGTAATAGTGTAAAATGGAAAAAATTCCGAAAATATTGATTTCTCGATTTACGCAAAGTGCTCGTAGAGACAGACGTTTTGTTGTTACTCAAATGATAGATCTGTAATAGTAACAGAAGAAAAAGAGAAAAATACCTAAAATTTTGATTACTTGACTTACGCAAAGTGCTCGTAGAGACGTTTTGTTGCTACTCAAATGAAAGATCTGTGATAGTAATAGAGTAAAATGGAAAAAATTCCGAAAATTTTAATTTCTTGAATTACGCAAAGTATTCATAGAGACGTTTTGATGGTACTCAAATGACAGATCTGTGATAGTAACAGAGGGAATAGAAAAATATTCCGAAAATTTTAATTTCTCAATTTACGCAAAGTGCTCGTAGAGACGTTTTGTTGTTACTCAAATGACAGATCTGTGATAGTAACAGAGGAAAAAGCAAAATATTCCGAAAATTTTAATTTCTTGATATACGCAAAGTACTCGTAGAGACGTTTTGTTGTTACTCAAATGACAGATCTGTGGTAGTAACAGAGGAAAAAGCAAAATGTTCCGAAAATTTTAATTTCTTGATTTACGCAAAGTACTGGTAGAGACGTTTTGTTGTTACTCAAATGACAGATCTGTGATAGTAACAGAGGAAAAAGCAAAATATTCCGAAAATTTTAATTTCTTGATTTA
This sequence comes from Geotrupes spiniger, assembly GCA_959613385.1. NCBI lineage: Eukaryota > Metazoa > Arthropoda > Insecta > Coleoptera > Geotrupidae > Geotrupes > Geotrupes spiniger. The sequence goes on from CAUIJQ010000006.1 coordinate 1,326,895, forward strand.
CGCAAAGTGGTCGTAGAGACGTTCTGTTGCTACTCAAATGAAAGATCCGTGATAGTAATAGAGTAAAATGGAAAAAATTCCGAAAATATTGATTTCTCGATTTACACAAAGTGCTCGTAGAGACAGACGTTTTGTTGTTACTCAAATGATAGATCTGTAATAGTAACAGAAGAAAAAGATAAAAATTCCTAAAATTTTGAATTCTTGACTTACGCAAAGTGCTCGTAGAGACGTTTTGTTGCTACTCAAATGAAAGATCTGTGATAGTAATAGAGTAAAATGGAGAAAATTCCGAAAATTTTAATTTCTTGAATTACGCAAAGTACTCATAGAGACGTTTTGTTGGTACTCAAATGACAGATCTGTGATAGTAACAGAGGAAAATGCAAATTATTTAGAAAATTTTAATTTCTTGATATACGCAAAATACTCATAGAGACGTTTGTTGTTACTCAAATGACAGATCTGTGATAGTAACAAAGGAAAAAGCAGAATATTCCGAAAATTTTAATTTCTTGATTTACGCAAAGTGCTCGTAGAGACGTTTTGTTGTTACTCAAATGACAGATCTGTCATAGTAACAGAGGAAAAAGAGAAAAATTCCTAAAATTTTGATTTCTTGACTTACGCAAAGTGCTCGTAGAGACGTTTTGTTGCTACTCAAATGAAAGATCTGTGATAGTAATAGAGTAAAATGGAAAAAAATCCGAAAATTTTAATTTCTTGATTTACGCAAAGTACTCGTAGAGACGTTTTGTTGGTACTCAAATGGCAGATCTGTGATAGTAACAGAGGAAAAAGCAAAATATTCCGAAAATTTTAATTTCTTGATTTACGCAAAGTACTCGTAGAGACGTTTTGTTGTTACTCAAATGAGAGATCTGTGATAGTAACAGAGGAAAAAGCAAAATATTCCGAAAATTTTAATTTCTCAATTTACGCAAAGTGCTCGTAGAGACGTTTTGTTGTTACTCAAATGAAAGATCTGTGATAGTAATAGAGTAAAATGGAAAAAAATCCGAAAATTTTAATTTCTTGATTTACGCAAACTACTCGTAAAGACGTTTTGTTGGTACTCAAATGACAGATGTGTGATAGTAACAAAGGAAAACGCAAAATATTCCGAAAATTTTAATTTCTTGATTTACGGAAAGTACTCGTAGAGACGTTTTGTTGTTACTCAAATGACAGATCTGTGATAGTAACAGAGGAAAACACAAAATATTCCGAAAATTTTAATTTCTTGATATACGCAAAGTACTCGTAGAAACGTTTTGTTGTTACTCAAATGACAGATCTGTGATAGTAACAGAGGAAAAAGAGAAAAATTCCTAAAATTTTGATTTCTTGACTTACGCAAAGTGCTCGTAGAGACGTTTGGTTGCTACTCAAATGAAAGATCTGTGATAGTAATAGAGTAAAATGGAAAAAAATCCGAAAATTTTAATTTCTTGATTTACGCAAACTACTCATAGAGACGTTCTGTTGGTACTCAAATGATAGATCTGTGATAGTAACAGAGGAAAAAGCAAAATATTCCGAAAATTTTAATTTCTTGATTTACGCAAAGTACTCGTAGAGACGTTTTGTTGTTACTCAAATGACAGATCTGTGATAGTAACAGAGGAAAAAGCAAAATATTCCCAAAATTTTAATTTCTTGATATACGCAAAGTACTCGTAGAGACGTTTTGTTGTTACTCAAATGACAGATTTGTGATAGTAACAGAGGAAAAAGCAAAATATTAAGAAAATTTTAATTTCTTGATATACGCAAAGTGGTCGTAGAGACGTTCTGTTGCTACTCAAATGAAAGATCGGTGATAGTAATAGAGTAAAATGGAAAAAATTCCGAAAATATTGATTTCTCGATTTACACAAAGTGCTCGTAGAGACAGACGTTTTGTTGTTACTCAAATGATAGATCTGTAATAGTAACAGAAGAAAAAGATAAAAATTCCTAAAATTTTGATTTCTTGACTTACGCAAAGTGCTCGTAGAGGCGTTTTGTTGCTACTCAAATGAAAGATCTGTGATAGTAATAGAGTAAAATGGAGAAAATTCCGAAAATTTTAATTTCTTGAATTACGCAAAGTACTCATAGAGACGTTTTGTTGGTACTCAAATGACAGATCTGTGATAGTAACAGAGGAAAAAGCAAAATATTAAGAAAATTTTAATTTCTTGATATACGCAAAGTACTCATAGAGACGTTTGTTGTTACTCAAATGACAGATCTGTGATAGTAACAAAGGAAAAAGCAGAATATTCCGAAAATTTTAATTTCTTGATTTACGCAAAGTGCTCGTAGAGACGTTTTGTTGTTACTCAAATGACAGATATGTCATAGTAACAGAGGAAAAACAGAAAAATTCCTAAAATTTTGATTTCTTGACTTACGCAAAGTGCTCGTAGAGACGTTTTGTTGCTACTCAAATGAAAGATCTGTGATAGTAATAGAGTAAAATGGAAAAAATTCCGAAAATTTTAATTTCTTGATTTACGCAAAGTACTCGTAGAGACGTTTTGTTGGTACTCAAATGACAGATCTGTGATAGTAACAGAGGAAAAAGCAAAATATTCCGAAAATTTTAATTTCTTGATTTACTCAAAGTACTCGTAGAGACGTTTTGTTGTTACTCAAATGACAGATCTGTGATAGTAACAGAGGAAAAAGCAAAATATTCCGAAAATTTTAATTTCTCAATTTACGCAAAGTGCTCGTAGAGACGTTTTGTTGTTACTCAAATGAAAGATCTGTGATAGTAATAGAGTAAAATGGAAAAAAATCCGAAAATTTTAATTTCTTGATTTACGCAAACTACTCGTAAAGACGTTTTGTTGGTACTCAAATGACAGATCTGTGATAGTAACAAAGGAAAACGCAAAATATTCCGAAAATTTTAATTTCTTGATTTACGGAAAGTACTCGTAGAGACGTTTTGTTGTTACTCAAATGACAGATCTGTGATAGTAACAGAGGAAAATACAAAATATTCCGAAAATTTTAATTTCGTGATATACGCAAAGTACTCGTAGAAACGTTTTGTTGTTACTCAAATGACAGATCTGTGATAGTAACAGAGGAAAAAGAGAAAAATTCCTAAAGTTTTGATTTCTTGACTTACGCAACGTGCTCGTAGAGACGTTTGGTTGCTACTCAAATGAAAGATCTGTGATAGTAATAGAGTAAAATGGAAAAAAATCCGAAAATTTTAATTTCTTGATTTACGCAAACTACTCATAGAGACGTTCTGTTGGTACTCAAATGACAGATCTGTGATAGTAACAGAGGAAAAAGCAAAATATTCCGAAAATTTTAATTTCTTGATTTACGCAAAGTACTCGTAGAGACGTTTTGTTGTTACTCAAATGACAGATCTGTGATAGTAACAGAGGAAAAAGCAAAATATTCCAAAAATTTTATTTTCTTGATTTACGCAAAGTACTCGTAGAGACGTTCTGTTGCGACTCAAATGAAAGATCTGTGATAGTAATAGAGTAAAATGGAAAAAATTCCGAAAATTTTGATTTTTCGATTTACGCAAAGTGCTCGTAGAGACGATTTGTTGTTACCAAATGACAGATCTGTCATAGTAACAGAGGAAAAAGAGAAAAATTCTTAAAATTTTGATTTCTTGACTTACGCAAAGTGCTCGTAGAGACGTTTTGTTGCTACTCAAATGAAAGATCTGTGATAGTAATAGAGTAAAATGGAAAAAAATCCGAAAATTTTAATTTCTTGATTTACGCAAAGTACTCATAGAGACGTTTTGATGGTACTCAAATGACAGATCTGTGATAGTAACAGAGGAAAAAGCAAAATATTCCGAAAATTTTAATTTCTCAATTTACGCAAAGTTCTCGTTGAGACGTTTTGTTGTTACTCAAATGACAGATCTGTGGTAGTAACTGAGGAAAAAGCAAAATATTCCGAAAATTTTAATTTCTTGATTTACGCAAAGTGGTCGTAGAGACGTTCTATTGCTACTCAAATGAAAGATCGGTGATAGTAATAGAGTAAAATGGAAAAAATTCCGAAAATATTGATTTCTCGATTTACACAAAGTGCTCGTAGAGACGTTTTGTTGTTACTCAAATGACAGATCTGTGGTAGTAACTGAGGAAAAAGCAAAATATTCCGAAAATTTTAATTTCTTGATTTACGCAAAGTGGTCGTAGAGACGTTCTGTTGATACTCAAATGAAAGATCCGTGATAGTAATAGCGTAAAATGGAAAAAATTCCGAAAATTTTAATTTCTTGATTTACGCAAAGTACTCGTAGAGACGTTTTGTTGGTACTCAAATGACAGATCTGTGATAGTAACAGAGGAAAAAGCAAAATATTCCGAAAATTTTAATTTCTTGATTTACTCAAAGTACTCGTAGAGACGTTTTGTTGTTACTCAAATGACAGATCTGTGATAGTAACAGAGGAAAAAGCAAAATATTCCGAAAATTTTAATTTCTCAATTTACGCAAAGTGCTCGTAGAGACGTTTTGTTGTTACTCAAATGAAAGATCTGTGATAGTAATAGAGTAAAATGGAAAAAAATCCGAAAATTTTAATTTCTTGATTTACGCAAACTACTCGTAAAGACGTTTTGTTGGTACTCAAATGACAGATCTGTGATAGTAACAAAGGAAAACGCAAAATATTCCGAAAATTTTAATTTCTTGATTTACGGAAAGTACTCGTAGAGACGTTTTGTTGTTACTCAAATGACAGATCTGTGATAGTAACAGAGGAAAATACAAAATATTCCGAAAATTTTAATTTCGTGATATACGCAAAGTACTCGTAGAAACGTTTTGTTGTTACTCAAATGACAGATCTGTGATAGTAACAGAGGAAAAAGAGAAAAATTCCTAAAGTTTTGATTTCTTGACTTACGCAACGTGCTCGTAGAGACGTTTGGTTGCTACTCAAATGAAAGATCTGTGATAGTAATAGAGTAAAATGGAAAAAAATCCGAAAATTTTAATTTCTTGATTTACGCAAACTACTCATAGAGACGTTCTGTTGGTACTCAAATGACAGATCTGTGATAGTAACAGAGGAAAAAGCAAAATATTCCGAAAATTTTAATTTCTTGATTTACGCAAAGTACTCGTAGAGACGTTTTGTTGTTACTCAAATGACAGATCTGTGATAGTAACAGAGGAAAAAGCAAAATATTCCAAAAATTTTATTTTCTTGATTTACGCAAAGTACTCGTAGAGACGTTCTGTTGCGACTCAAATGAAAGATCTGTGATAGTAATAGAGTAAAATGGAAAAAATTCCGAAAATTTTGATTTTTCGATTTACGCAAAGTGCTCGTAGAGACGATTTGTTGTTACCAAATGACAGATCTGTCATAGTAACAGAGGAAAAAGAGAAAAATTCTTAAAATTTTGATTTCTTGACTTACGCAAAGTGCTCGTAGAGACGTTTTGTTGCTACTCAAATGAAAGATCTGTGATAGTAATAGAGTAAAATGGAAAAAAATCCGAAAATTTTAATTTCTTGATTTACGCAAAGTACTCATAGAGACGTTTTGATGGTACTCAAATGACAGATCTGTGATAGTAACAGAGGAAAAAGCAAAATATTCCGAAAATTTTAATTTCTCAATTTACGCAAAGTTCTCGTTGAGACGTTTTGTTGTTACTCAAATGACAGATCTGTGGTAGTAACTGAGGAAAAAGCAAAATATTCCGAAAATTTTAATTTCTTGATTTACGCAAAGTGGTCGTAGAGACGTTCTATTGCTACTCAAATGAAAGATCGGTGATAGTAATAGAGTAAAATGGAAAAAATTCCGAAAATATTGATTTCTCGATTTACACAAAGTGCTCGTAGAGACGTTTTGTTGTTACTCAAATGACAGATCTGTGGTAGTAACTGAGGAAAAAGCAAAATATTCCGAAAATTTTAATTTCTTGATTTACGCAAAGTGGTCGTAGAGACGTTCTGTTGATACTCAAATGAAAGATCCGTGATAGTAATAGCGTAAAATGGAAAAAATTCCGAAAATTTTAATTTCTTGATTTACGCAAAGTACTCGTAGAGACGTTTTGTTGTTACTCAAATGACAGATCTGTGGTAGTAACAGAGGAAAAAGCAAAATATTCCCAAAATTTTAATTTCTCAATTTACGCAAAGTGCTCGTAGAGACGTTTTGTTGTTACTCAAATGACAGATCTGTTGTAGTAATAGAGGAAAAAGCAAAATATTCCGAAAATTTTAATTTCTTGATTTACGCAAAGTTCTCGTAGAGACGTTCTGTTGCTACTCAAATGAAAGATCAGTGATAGTAATAGAGTAAAATGGAAAAAATTCCGAAAATATTGATTTCTCGATTTACGCAAAGTGCTCGTAGAGACAGACGTTTTGTTGTTACTCAAATGATAGATCTGTAATAGTAACAGAAGAAAAAGAGAAAAATACCTAAAATTTTGATTTCTTGACTTACGCAAAGTGCTCGTAGAGACGTTTTGTTGCTACTCAAATGAAAGATCTATGATAGTAATAGAGTAAAATGGAAAAAATTCCGAAAATTTTAATTTCTTGATTTACGCAAAGTACTCTTAGAGACGTTTTGATGGTACTCAAATGACAGATCTGTGATAGCAACCGAGGAAAAAGCAAAATATTCCGAAAATTTTAATTTCTTGATTTACGCAAAGTGGTCGTAGAGACGTTCTGTTGCTACTCACATGAAAGATCCGTGATAGTAATAGAGTAAAATGGAAAAAATTCCGAAAATATTGATTTCTCGATTTACACAAAGTGCTCGTAGAGACAGACGTTTTGTTGTTACTCAAATGATAGATCTGTAAGGAATCTGTAGGAAAAAGAGAAAAATTATTAAAATTTTGATTTCTTGACTTACGCAAAGTGCTCGTAGAGACGTTTTGTTGCTACTCAAATGAAAGATCTGTGATAGTAATAGAGTAAAATGGAAAAAAATCCGAAAATTTTAATTTCTTGATTTACGCAAAGTACTCATAGAGACGTTTTGATGGTACTCAAATGACAGATCTGTGATAGTAACTGAGGAAAAAGCAAAATATTCCGAAAATTTTAATTTCTTGATTTACGCAAAGTGGTCGTAGAGACGTTCTATTGCTACTCAAATGAAAGATCGGTGATAGTAATAGAGTAAAATGGAAAAAATTCCGAAAATATTGATTTCTCGATTTACACAAAGTGCTCGTAGAGACGTTTTGTTGTTACTCAAATGACAGATCTGTGGTAGTAACTGAGGAAAAAGCAAAATATTCCGAAAATTTTAATTTCTTGATTTACGCAAAGTGGTCGTAGAGACGTTCTGTTGCTACTCAAATGAAAGATCCGTGATAGTAATAGCGTAAAATGGAAAAAATTCCGAAAATTTTAATTTCTTGATTTACGCAAAGTACTCGTAGAGACGTTTTGTTGTTACTCAAATGACAGATCTGTGGTAGTAACAGAGGAAAAAGCAAAATATTCCCAAAATTTTAATTTCTCAATTTACGCAAAGTGCTCGTAGAGACGTTTTGTTGTTACTCAAATGACAGATCTGTTGTAGTAATAGAGGAAAAAGCAAAATATTCCGAAAATTTTAATTTCTTGATTTACGCAAAGTTCTCGTAGAGACGTTCTGTTGCTACTCAAATGAAAGATCAGTGATAGTAATAGAGTAAAATGGAAAAAATTCCGAAAATATTGATTTCTCGATTTACGCAAAGTGCTCGTAGAGACAGACGTTTTGTTGCTACTCAAATGAAAGATCTGTGATAGTAATAGAGTAAAATGGAAAAAATTCCGAAAATTTTAATTTCTTGATTTACGCAAAGTACTCTTAGAGACGTTTTGATGGTACTCAAATGACAGATCTGTGATAGTAACAGAGGAAAAAGCAAAATATTCCGAAAATTTTAATTTCTTGATTTACGCAAAGTTCTCGTAGAGACGTTTTGTTGTTACTCAAATGCCAGATCTGTGATAGCAACCGAGGAAAAAGCAAAATATTCCGAAAATTTTAATTTCTTGATTTACGCAAAGTGGTCGTAGAGACGTTCTGTTGCTACTCAAATGAAAGATCCGTGATAGTAATAGAGTAAAATGGAAAAAATTCCGAAAATATTGATTTCTCGATTTACACAAAGTGCTCGTAGAGACAGACGTTTTGTTGTTACTCAAATGATAGATCTGTAATAGTAACAGAAGAAAAAGATAAAAATTCCTAAAATTTTGATTTCTTGACTTACGCAAAGTGCTCGTAGAAACGTTTTGTTGCTACTCAAATGAAAGATCTGTGATAGTAATAGAGTAAAATGGAGAAAATTCCGAAAATTTTAATTTCTTGAATTACGCAAAGTACTCATAGAGACGTTTTGTTGGTACTCAAATGACAGACCTGTGATAGTAACAGAGGAAAAAGCAAAATATTAAGAAAATTTTAATTTCTTGATATACGCAAAGTACTCATAGAGACGTTTTGTTGCTACTCAAATGACAGATCTGTGATAGTAACAGAGGAAAAAGCAAAATATTAAGAAAATTTTAATTTCTTGATACACGCAAAGTACTCATAGAGACGTTTGTTGTTACTCAAATGACAGATCTGTGATAGTAACAAAGGAAAAAGCAGAATATTCCGAAAATTTTAATTTCTTGATTTACGCAAAGTGCTCGTAGAGACGTTTTGTTGTTACTCAAATGACAGATATGTCATAGTAACAGAGGAAAAAGAGAAAAATTCCTAAAATTTTGATTTCTTGACTTACGCAAAGTGCTCGTAGAGACGTTTTGTTGCTACTCAAATGAAAGATCTGTGATAGTAATAGAGTAAAATGGAAAAAATTCCGAAAATTTTAATTTCTTGATTTACGCAAAGTACTCGTAGAGACGTTTTGTTGGTACTCAAATGACAGATCTGTGACAGTAACAGAGGAAAAAGCAAAATATTCCGAAAATTTTAATTTCTTGATTTACTCAAAGTACTCGTAGAGACGTTTTGTTGTTACTCAAATGACAGATCTGTGATAGTAACAGAGGAAAAAGCAAAATATTCCGAAAATTTTAATTTCTCAATTTACGCAAAGTGCTCGTAGAGACGTTTTGTTGTTACTCAAATGAAAGATCTGTGATAGTAATAGAGTAAAATGGAAAAAAATCCGAAAATTTTAATTTCTTGATTTACGCAAACTACTCGTAAAGACGTTTTGTTGGTACTCAAATGACAGATCTGTGATAGTAACAAAGGAAAACGCAAAATATTCCGAAAATTTTAATTTCTTGATTTACGGAAAGTACTCGTAGAGACGTTTTGTTGTTACTCAAATGACAGATCTGTGATAGTAACAGAGGAAAATACAAAATATTCCGAAAATTTAATTTCGTGATATACGCAAAGTACTCGTAGAAACGTTTTGTTGTTACTCAAATGACAGATCTGTGATAGTAACAGAGGAAAAAGAGAAAAATTCCTAAAGTTTTGATTTCTTGACTTACGCAACGTGCTCGTAGAGACGTTTGGTTGCTACTCAAATGAAAGATCTGTGATAGTAATAGAGTAAAATGGAAAAAAATCCCAAAAATTTTAATTTCTTGATTTACGCAAACTACTCATAGAGACGTTCTGTTGGTACTCAAATGACAGATCTGTGATAGTAACAGAGGAAAAAGCAAAATATTCCAAAAATTTTATTTTCTTGATTTACGCAAAGTATTCGTAGAGACGTTCTGTTGCTACTCAAATGAAAGATCTGTGATAGTAATAGAGTAAAATGGAAAAAATTCCGAAAATTTTGATTTTTCGATTTACGCAAAGTGCTCGTAGAGACGATTTGTTGTTACCAAATGACAGATCTGTCATAGTAACAGAGGAAAAAGAGAAAAATTCTTAAAATTTTGATTTCTTGACTTACGCAAAGTGCTCGTAGAGACGTTTTGTTGCTACTCAAATGAAAGATCTGTGATAGTAATAGAGTAAAATGGAAAAAAATCCGAAAATTTTAATTTCTTGATTTACGCAAAGTACTCATAGAGACGTTTTGATGGTACTCAAATGACAGATCTGTGATAGTAACAGAGGAAAAAGCAAAATATTCCGAAAATTTTAATTTCTCAATTTACGCAAAGTTCTCGTTGAGACGTTTTGTTGTTACTCAAATGACAGATCTGTGGTAGTAACTGAGGAAAAAGCAAAATATTCCGAAAATTTTAATTTCTTGATTTACGCAAAGTGGTCGTAGAGACGTTCTATTGCTACTCAAATGAAAGATCGGTGATAGTAATAGAGTATAATGGAAAAAATTCCGAAAATATTGATTTCTCGATTTACACAAAGTGCTCGTAGAGACGTTTTGTTGTTACTCAAATGACAGATCTGTGGTAGTAACTGAGGAAAAAGCAAAATATTCCGAAAATTTTAATTTCTTGATTTACGCAAAGTGGTCGTAGAGACGTTCTGTTGCTACTCAAATGAAAGATCCGTGATAGTAATAGCGTAAAATGGAAAAAATTCCGAAAATTTTAATTTCTTGATTTACGCAAAGTACTCGTAGAGACGTTTTGTTGTTACTCAAATGACAGATCTGTGGTAGTAACAGAGGAAAAAGCAAAATATTCCCAAAATTTTAATTTCTCAATTTACGCAAAGTGCTCGTAGAGACGTTTTGTTGTTACTCAAATGACAGATCTGTTGTAGTAACAGAGGAAAAAGCAAAATATTCCGAAAATTTTAATTTCTTGATTTACGCAAAGTTCTCGTAGAGACGTTCTGTTGCTACTCAAATGAAAGATCAGTGATAGTAATAGAGTAAAATGGAAAAAATTCCGAAAATATTGATTTCTCGATTTACGCAAAGTGCTCGTAGAGACAGACGTTTTGTTGTTACTCAAATGATAGATCTGTAATAGTAACAGAAGAAAAAGAGAAAAATACCTAAAATTTTGATTTCTTGACTTACGCAAAGTGCTCGTAGAGACGTTTTGTTGCTACTCAAATGAAAGATCTGTGATAGTAACAGAGGAAAAAGCAAAATATTCCGAAAATTTTTTAAATTTTAAATTTTAATTTCTTGATTTACGCAAAGTACTCTTAGAGACGTTTTGATGGTACTCAAATGACAGATCTGTGATAGTAACAGAGGAAAAAGCAAAATATTCCGAAAGTTTTAATTTCTTGATTTACGCAAAGTTCTCGTAGAGACGTTTTGTTGTTACTCAAATGCCAGATCTGTGATAGCAACCGAGGAAAAAGCAAAATATTCCGAAAATTTTAATTTCTTGATTTACGCAAAGTGGTCGTAGAGACGTTCTGTTGCTACTCAAATGAAAGATCCGTGATAGTAATAGAGTAAAATGGAAAAAATTCCGAAAATATTGATTTCTCCATTTACACAAAGTGCTCGTAGAGACAGACGTTTTGTTGTTACTCAAATGATAGATCTGTAATAGTAACAGAAGAAAAAGATAAAAATTCCTAAAATTTTGATTTCTTGACTTACGCAAAGTGCTCGTAGAAACGTTGTGTTGCTACTCAAATGAAAGATCTGTGATAGTAATAGAGTAAAATGGAGAAAATTCCGAAAATTTTAATTTCTTGAATTACGCAAAGTACTCATAGAGACGTTTTGTTGGTACTCAAATGACAGACCTGTGATAGTAACAGAGGAAAAAGCAAAATATTAAGAAAATTTTAATTTCTTGATATACGCAAAGTACTCATAGAGACGTTTTGTTGCTACTCAAATGACAGATCTGTGATAGTAACAGAGGAAAAAGCAGAATATTCCGAAAATTTTTATTTCTTGATTTACGCAAAGTGCTCGTAGAGACGTTTTGTTGTTACTCAAATGACAGATCTGTCATAGTAACAGAGGAAAAAGAGAAAAATTCCTAAAATTTTGATTTCTTGACTTACGCAAAGTGCTCGTAGAGACGTTTTGTTGCTACTCAAATGAAAGATCTGTGATAGTAATAGAGTAAAATGGAAAAAATTCCGAAAATTTTAATTTCTTGAATTACGCAAAGTACTCATAGAGACGTTTTGATGGTACTCAAATGACAGATCTGTGAGAGTAACAGAGGAAATAGCAAAATATTCCGAAAATTTTAATTTCTCAATTTACGCAAAGTGCTCGTAGAGACGTTTTGTTGTTACTCAAATGACAGATCTGTGATAGTAACAGAGGAAAAAGCAAAATATTCCGAAAATTTTAATTTCTTCATTTACGCAAAGTGGTCGTACAGACGTTCTGTTGCTACTCAAATGAAAGATCCGTGATAGTAATAGAGTAAAATGGAAAAAATTCCGAAAATATTGATTTCTCGATTTACACAAAGTGCTCGTAGAGACAGACGTTTTGTTGTTACTCAAATGATAGATCTGTAATAGTAACAGAAGAAAAAGATAAAAATTCCTAAAATTTTGATTTCTTGACTTACGCAAAGTGCTCGTAGAGACGTTTTGTTGCTACTCAAATGAAAGATCTGTGATAGTAATAGAGTAAAATGGAGAAAATTCCGAAAATTTTAATTTCTTGAATTACGCAAAGTACTCATAGAAACGTTTTGTTGGTACTCAAATTACAGATGTGTGATAGTAACAGAGGAAAAAGCAAAATATTCCGAAAATTTTAATTTCTTGATTTACGCCAAGTTCTCGTAGAGACGTTTTGTTGCTACTCAAATGAAAGATCTGTGATAGTAATAGAGTAAAATGGAGAAAATTCCGAAAATTTTAATTTCTTGAATTACGCAAAGTACTCATAGAGACGTTTTGTTGGTACTCAAATTACAGATGTGTGATAGTAACAGAGGAAAAAGCAAAATATTCCGAAAATTTTAATTTCTTGATTTACGCAAAGTTCTCGTAGAGACGTTTTGTTGTTATTCAAATGTCAGATCTGTGATAGCAACAGAGGAAAAAAAAATATTCCGAAAATTTTAATTTCCCAATTTACGCAAAGTGCTCGTAGAGACGTTTTGTTGTTACTCAAATGACAGATCTGTGGTAGTAACAGAGGAAAAAGCAAAATATTCCGAAAATTTTAATTTCTTCATTTACGCAAAGTGGTCGTAGAGACGTTCTGTGGCTACTCAAATGAAAGATCCGTGATAGTAATAGAGTAAAATGGAAAAAATTCCGAAAATATTGATTTCTCGATTTACACAAAGTCCTCGTAGAGACAGACGTTTTGTTGTTACTCAAATGATAGATCTGTAATAGTAACAGAAGAAAAAGAGAAAAATACCTAAAATTTTGATTTCTTGACTTACGCAAAGTGCTCGTAGAGACGTTTTGTTGCTACTCAAATGAAAGATCTGTGATAGTAACAGAGGAAAAAGCAAAATATTCCGAAAATTTTTTAAATTTTAAATTTTAATTTCTTGATTTACGCAAAGTACTCTTACAAAGTTCTCGTAGAGACGTTTTGTTGTTACTCAAATGCCAGATCTGTGATAGCAACCGAGGAAAAAGCAAAATATTCCGAAAATTTTAATTTCTTGATTTACGCAAAGTGGTCGTAGAGACGTTCTGTTGCTACTCAAATGAAAGATCCGTGATAGTAATAGAGTAAAATGGAAAAAATTCCGAAAATATTGATTTCTCCATTTACACAAAGTGCTCGTAGAGACAGACGTTTTGTTGTTACTCAAATGATAGATCTGTAATAGTAACAGAAGAAAAAGATAAAAATTCCTAAAATTTTGATTTCTTGACTTACGCAAAGTGCTCGTAGAAACGTTTTGTTGCTACTCAAATGAAAGATCTGTGATAGTAATAGAGTAAAATGGAGAAAATTCCGAAAATTTTAATTTCTTGAATTACGCAAAGTACTCATAGAGACGTTTTGTTGGTACTCAAATGACAGACCTGTGATAGTAACAGAGGAAAAAGCAAAATATTAAGAAAATTTTAATTTCTTGATATACGCAAAGTACTCATAGAGACGTTTTGTTGCTACTCAAATGACAGATCTGCGATAGTAACAGAGGAAAAAGCAGAATATTCCGAAAATTTTAATTTCTTGATTTACGCAAAGTGCTCGTAGAGACGTTTTGTTGTTACTCAAATGACAGATCTGTCATAGTAACAGAGGAAAAAGAGAAAAATTCCTAAAATTTTGATTTCTTGACTTACGCAAAGTGCTCGTAGAGACGTTTTGTTGCTACTCAAATGAAAGATCTGTGATAGTAATAGAGTAAAATGGAAAAAATTCCGAAAATTTTAATTTCTTGAATTACGCAAAGTACTCATAGAGACGTTTTGATGGTACTCAAATGACAGATCTGTGAGAGTAACAGAGGAAATAGCAAAATATTCCGAAAATTTTAATTTCTCAATTTACGCAAAGTGCTCGTAGAGACGTTTTGTTGTTACTCAAATGACAGATCTGTGATAGTAACAGAGGAAAAAGCAAAATATTCCGAAAATTTTAATTTCTTCATTTACGCAAAGTGGTCGTACAGACGTTCTGTTGCTACTCAAATGAAAGATCCGTGATAGTAATAGAGTAAAATGGAAAAAATTCCGAAAATATTGATTTCTCGATTTACACAAAGTGCTCGTAGAGACAGACGTTTTGTTGTTACTCAAATGATAGATCTGTAATAGTAACAGAAGAAAAAGATAAAAATTCCTAAAATTTTGATTTCTTGACTTACGCAAAGTGCTCGTAGAGACGTTTTGTTGCTACTCAAATGAAAGATCTGTGATAGTAATAGAGTAAAATGGAGAAAATTCCGAAAATTTTAATTTCTTGAATTACGCAAAGTACTCATAGAAACGTTTTGTTGGTACTCAAATTACAGATGTGTGATAGTAACAGAGGAAAAAGCAAAATATTCCGAAAATTTTAATTTCTTGATTTACGCCAAGTTCTCGTAGAGACGTTTTGTTGCTACTCAAATGAAAGATCTGTGATAGTAATAGAGTAAAATGGAGAAAATTCCGAAAATTTTAATTTCTTGAATTACGCAAAGTACTCATAGAGACGTTTTGTTGGTACTCAAATTACAGATGTGTGATAGTAACAGAGGAAAAAGCAAAATATTCCGAAAATTTTAATTTCTTGATTTACGCAAAGTTCTCGTAGAGACGTTTTGTTGTTATTCAAATGTCAGATCTGTGATAGCAACAGAGGAAAAAAAAATATTCCGAAAATTTTAATTTCCCAATTTACGCAAAGTGCTCGTAGAGACGTTTTGTTGTTACTCAAATGACAGATCTGTGGTAGTAACAGAGGAAAAAGCAAAATATTCCGAAAATTTTAATTTCTTCATTTACGCAAAGTGGTCGTAGAGACGTTCTGTGGCTACTCAAATGAAAGATCCGTGATAGTAATAGAGTAAAATGGAAAAAATTCCGAAAATATTGATTTCTCGATTTACACAAAGTCCTCGTAGAGACAGACGTTTTGTTGTTACTCAAATGATAGATCTGTAATAGTAACAGAAGAAAAAGATAAAAATTCCTAAAATTTTGATTTCTTGACTTACGCAAAGTGCTCGTAGAGACGTTTTGTTGCTACTCAAATGAAAGATCTGTGATAGTAATAGAGTAAAATGGAGAAAATTCCGAAAATTTTAATTTCTTGAATTACGCAAAGTACTCATAGAGACGTTTTGTTTGTACTCAAATTACAGATGTGTGATAGTAACAGAGGAAAAAGCAAAATATTCCGAAAATTTTAATTTCTTGATTTACGCAAAGTTCTCGTAGAGACGTTCTGTTGCTACTCAAATGAAAGATCAGTGATAGTAATAGAGTAAAATGGAAAAAATTCCGAAAATATTGATTTCTCGATTTACGCAAAGTGCTCGTAGAGACAGACGTTTTGTTGTTACTCAAATGATAGATCTGTGGTAGTAACAGAGGAAAAAGCAAAATATTCCGAAAATTTTAATTTCTTGATTTACGCAAAGTTCTCGTAGAGACGTTCTGTTGCTACTCAAATGAAAGATGCGTGATAGTAATAGAGTAAAATGGAAAAAATTCCGAAAATATTGATTTCTCGATTTACGCAAAGTGCTCCTAGAGACAGACGTTTTGTTGTTACTCAAATGATAGATTTGTAATAGTAACAGAAGAAAAAGAGAAAAATACCTAAAATTTTGATTTCTTGACTTACGCAAAGTGCTCGTAGAGATGTTTTGTTGCTACTCAAATTAAAGATCTGTGATAGTAATAGAGTAAAATGGAAAAAATTCCGAAAATTTTAATTTCTTGATTTACGCAAAGTACTCATAGAGACGTTTTGATGGTACTCAAATGACAGATCTGTGATAGTAACAGAGGAAAAAGCAAAATATTCCGAAAATTTTAATTTCTCAATTTACGCAAAGTTCTCGTTGATACGTTTTGTTGTTACTCAAATGACAGATCTGTGGTAGTAACTGAGGAAAAAGCAAAATATTCCGAAAATTTTAATTTCTTGATTTACGCAAAGTGGTCGTAGAGACGTTCTATTGCTACTCAAATGAAAGATCGGTGATAGTAATAGAGTAAAATGGAAAAAATTCCGAAAATATTGATTTCTCGATTTACACAAAGTGCTCGTAGAGACGTTTTGTTGTTACTCAAATGACAGATCTGTGGTAGTAACTGAGGAAAAAGCAAAATATTCCGAAAATTTTAATTTCTTGATTTACGCAAAGTGGTCGTAGAGACGTTCTGTTGCTACTCAAATGAAAGATCCGTGATAGTAATAGCGTAAAATGGAAAAAATTCCGAAAATTTTAATTTCTTGATTTACGCAAAGTACTCGTAGAGACGTTTTGTTGTTACTCAAATGACAGATCTGTGGTAGTAACAGAGGAAAAAGCAAAATATTCCCAAAATTTTAATTTCTCAATTTACGCAAAGTGCTCGTAGAGACGTTTTGTTGTTACTCAAATGACAGATCTGTTGTAGTAACAGAGGAAAAAGCAAAATATTCCGAAAATTTTAATTTCTTGATTTACGCAAAGTTCTCGTAGAGACGTTCTGTTGCTACTCAAATGAAAGATCAGTGATAGTAATAGAGTAAAATGGAAAAAAATCCGAAAATATTGATTTCTCGATTTACGCAAAGTGCTCGTAGAGACAGACGTTTTGTTGTTACTCAAATGATAGATCTGTAATAGTAACAGAAGAAAAAGAGAAAAATACCTAAAATTTTGATTTCTTGACTTACGCAAAGTGCTCGTAGAGACGTTTTGTTGCTACTCAAATGAAAGATCTGTGATAGTAACAGAGGAAAAAGCAAAATATTCCGAAAATTTTTTAAATTTTAAATTTTAATTTCTTGATTTACGCAAAGTACTCTTAGAGACGTTTTGATGGTACTCAAATGACAGATCTGTGATAGTAACAGAGGAAAAAGCAAAATATTCCGAAAATTTTAATTTCTTGATTTACGCAAAGTTCTCGTAGAGACGTTTTGTTGTTACTCAAATGCCAGATCTGTGATAGCAACCCAGGAAAAAGCAAAATATTCCGAAAATTTTAATTTCTTGATTTACGCAAAGTGGTCGTAGAGACGTTCTGTTGCTACTCAAATGAAAGATCCGTGATAGTAATAGAGTAAAATGGAAAAAATTCCGAAAATATTGATTTCTCGATTTACACAAAGTGCTCGTAGAGACAGACGTTTTGTTGTTACTCAAATGATAGATCTGTAATAGTAACAGAAGAAAAAGATAAAAATTCCTAAAATTTTGATTTCTTGACTTACGCAAAGTGCTCGTAGAAACGTTTTGTTGCTACTCAAATGAAAGATCTGTGATAGTAATAGAGTAAAATGGAGAAAATTCCGAAAATTTTAATTTCTTGAATTACGCAAAGTACTCATAGAGACGTTTTGTTGGTACTCAAATGACAGACCTGTGATAGTAACAGAGGAAAAAGCAAAATATTAAGAAAATTTTAATTTCTTGATATACGCAAAGTACTCATAGAGACGTTTTGTTGCTACTCAAATGACAGATCTGTGATAGTAACAGAGGAAAAAGCAGAATATTCCGAAAATTTTAATTTCTTGATTTACGCAAAGTGCTCGTAGAGACGTTTTGTTGTTACTCAAATGACAGATCTGTCATAGTAACAGAGGAAAAAGAGAAAAATTCCTAAAATTTTGATTTCTTGACTTACGCAAAGTGCTCGTAGAGACGTTTTGTTGCTACTCAAATGAAAGATCTGTGATAGTAATAGAGTAAAATGGAAAAAATTCCGAAAATTTTAATTTCTTGAATTACGCAAAGTACTCATAGAGACGTTTTGATGGTACTCAAATGACAGATCTGTGATAGTAACAGAGGAAATAGCAAAATATTCCGAAAATTTTAATTTCTCAATTTACGCAAAGTGCTCGTAGAGACGTTTTGTTGTTACTCAAATGACAGATCTGTGATAGTAACAGAGGAAAAAGCAAAATATTCCGAAAATTTTAATTTCTTCATTTACGCAAAGTGGTCGTACAGACGTTCTGTTGCTACTCAAATGAAAGATCCGTGATAGTAATAGAGTAAAATGGAAAAAATTCCGAAAATATTGATTTCTCGATTTACACAAAGTGCTCGTAGAGACAGACGTTTTGTTGTTACTCAAATGATAGATCTGTAATAGTAACAGAAGAAAAAGATAAAAATTCCTAAAATTTTGATTTCTTGACTTACGCAAAGTGCTCGTAGAGACGTTTTGTTGCTACTCAAATGAAAGATCTGTGATAGTAATAGAGTAAAATGGAGAAAATTCCGAAAATTTTAATTTCTTGAATTACGCAAAGTACTCATAGAGACGTTTTGTTGGTACTCAAATGACAGACCTGTGATAGTAACAGAGGAAAAAGCAAAATATTAAGAAAATTTTAATTTCTTGATATACGCAAAGTACTCATAGAGACGTTTTGTTGCTACTCAAATGACAGATCTGTGATAGTAACAGAGGAAAAAGCAGAATATTCCGAAAATTTTAATTTCTTGATTTACGCAAAGTGCTCGTAGAGACGTTTTGTTGTTACTCAAATGACAGATCTGTCATAGTAACAGAGGAAAAAGAGAAAAATTCCTAAAATTTTGATTTCTTGACTTACGCAAAGTGCTCGTAGAGACGTTTTGTTGCTACTCAAATGAAAGATCTGTGATAGTAATAGAGTAAAATGGAAAAAATTCCGAAAATTTTAATTTCTTGAATTACGCAAAGTACTCATAGAGACGTTTTGATGGTACTCAAATGACAGATCTGTGATAGTAACAGAGGAAATAGCAAAATATTCCGAAAATTTTAATTTCTCAATTTACGCAAAGTGCTCGTAGAGACGTTTTGTTGTTACTCAAATGACAGATCTGTGATAGTAACAGAGGAAAAAGCAAAATATTCCGAAAATTTTAATTTCTTCATTTACGCAAAGTGGTCGTACAGACGTTCTGTTGCTACTCAAATGAAAGATCCGTGATAGTAATAGAGTAAAATGGAAAAAATTCCGAAAATATTGATTTCTCGATTTACACAAAGTGCTCGTAGAGACAGACGTTTTGTTGTTACTCAAATGATAGATCTGTAATAGTAACAGAAGAAAAAGATAAAAATTCCTAAAATTTTGATTTCTTGACTTACGCAAAGTGCTCGTAGAGACGTTTTGTTGCTACTCAAATGAAAGATCTGTGATAGTAATAGAGTAAAATGGAGAAAATTCCGAAAATTTTAATTTCTTGAATTACGCAAAGTACTCATAGAAACGTTTTGTTGGTACTCAAATTACAGATGTGTGATAGTAACAGAGGAAAAAGCAAAATATTCCGAAAATTTTAATTTCTTGATTTACGCCAAGTTCTCGTAGAGACGTTTTGTTGCTACTCAAATGAAAGATCTGTGATAGTAATAGAGTAAAATGGAGAAAATTCCGAAAATTTTAATTTCTTGAATTACGCAAAGTACTCATAGAGACGTTTTGTTGGTACTCAAATTACAGATGTGTGACAGTAACAGAGGAAAAAGCAAAATATTCCGAAAATTTTAATTTCTTGATTTACGCAAAGTTCTCGTAGAGACGTTTTGTTGTTATTCAAATGTCAGATCTGTGATAGCAACAGAGGAAAAAAAAATATTCCGAAAATTTTAATTTCCCAATTTACGCAAAGTGCTCGTAGAGACGTTTTGTTGTTACTCAAATGACAGATCTGTGGTAGTAACAGAGGAAAAGCAAAATATTCCGAAAATTTTAATTTCTTCATTTACGCAAAGTGGTCCTAGAGACGTTCTGTGGCTACTCAAATGAAAGATCCGTGATAGTAATAGAGTAAAATGGAAAAAATTCCGAAAATATTGATTTCTCGATTTACACAAAGTGCTCGTAGAGACAGACGTTTTGTTGTTACTCAAATGATAGATCTGTAATAGTAACAGAAGAAAAAGATAAAAATTCCTAAAATTTTGATTTCTTGACTTACGCAAAGTGCTCGTAGAGACGTTTTGTTGCTACTCAAATGAAAGATCTGTGATAGTAATAGAGTAAAATGGAGAAAATTCCGAAAATTTTAATTTCTTGAATTACGCAAAGTACTCATAGAGACGTTTTGTTGGTACTCAAATGACAGACCTGTGATAGTAACAGAGGAAAAAGCAAAATATTAAGAAAATTTTAATTTCTTGATATACGCAAAGTACTCATAGAGACGTTTTGTTGCTACTCAAATGACAGATCTGTGATAGTAACAGAGGAAAAAGCAGAATATTCCGAAAATTTTAATTTCTTGATTTACGCAAAGTGCTCGTAGAGACGTTTTGTTGTTACTCAAATGACAGATCTGTCATAGTAACAGAGGAAAAAGAGAAAAATTCCTAAAATTTTGATTTCTTGACTTACGCAAAGTGCTCGTAGAGACGTTTTGTTGCTACTCAAATGAAAGATCTGTGATAGTAATAGAGTAAAATGGAAAAAATTCCGAAAATTTTAATTTCTTGAATTACGCAAAGTACTCATAGAGACGTTTTGATGGTACTCAAATGACAGATCTGTGATAGTAACAGAGGAAATAGCAAAATATTCCGAAAATTTTAATTTCTCAATTTACGCAAAGTGCTCGTAGAGACGTTTTGTTGTTACTCAAATGACAGATCTGTGATAGTAACAGAGGAAAAAGCAAAATATTCCGAAAATTTTAATTTCTTCATTTACGCAAAGTGGTCGTACAGACGTTCTGTTGCTACTCAAATGAAAGATCCGTGATAGTAATAGAGTAAAATGGAAAAAATTCCGAAAATATTGATTTCTCGATTTACACAAAGTGCTCGTAGAGACAGACGTTTTGTTGTTACTCAAATGATAGATCTGTAATAGTAACAGAAGAAAAAGATAAAAATTCCTAAAATTTTGATTTCTTGACTTACGCAAAGTGCTCGTAGAGACGTTTTGTTGCTACTCAAATGAAAGATCTGTGATAGTAATAGAGTAAAATGGAGAAAATTCCGAAAATTTTAATTTCTTGAATTACGCAAAGTACTCATAGAAACGTTTTGTTGGTACTCAAATTACAGATGTGTGATAGTAACAGAGGAAAAAGCAAAATATTCCGAAAATTTTAATTTCTTGATTTACGCCAAGTTCTCGTAGAGACGTTTTGTTGCTACTCAAATGAAAGATCTGTGATAGTAATAGAGTAAAATGGAGAAAATTCCGAAAATTTTAATTTCTTGAATTACGCAAAGTACTCATAGAGACGTTTTGTTGGTACTCAAATTACAGATGTGTGACAGTAACAGAGGAAAAAGCAAAATATTCCGAAAATTTTAATTTCTTGATTTACGCAAAGTTCTCGTAGAGACGTTTTGTTGTTATTCAAATGTCAGATCTGTGATAGCAACAGAGGAAAAAAAAATATTCCGAAAATTTTAATTTCCCAATTTACGCAAAGTGCTCGTAGAGACGTTTTGTTGTTACTCAAATGACAGATCTGTGGTAGTAACAGAGGAAAAGCAAAATATTCCGAAAATTTTAATTTCTTCATTTACGCAAAGTGGTCCTAGAGACGTTCTGTGGCTACTCAAATGAAAGATCCGTGATAGTAATAGAGTAAAATGGAAAAAATTCCGAAAATATTGATTTCTCGATTTACACAAAGTCCTCGTAGAGACAGACGTTTTGTTGTTA
This sequence comes from Geotrupes spiniger, assembly GCA_959613385.1. Lineage (NCBI taxonomy): Eukaryota > Metazoa > Arthropoda > Insecta > Coleoptera > Geotrupidae > Geotrupes > Geotrupes spiniger. Next base: position 1,349,004 of record CAUIJQ010000006.1, read on the forward strand.
CTCAAATGATAGATCTGTAATAGTAACAGAAGAAAAAGATAAAAATTCCTAAAATTTTGATTTCTTGACTTACGCAAAGTGCTCGTAGAGACGTTTTGTTGCTACTCAAATGAAAGATCTGTGATAGTAATAGAGTAAAATGGAGAAAATTCCGAAAATTTTAATTTCTTGAATTACGCAAAGTACTCATAGAGACGTTTTGTTTGTACTCAAATTACAGATGTGTGATAGTAACAGAGGAAAAAGCAAAATATTCCGAAAATTTTAATTTCTTGATTTACGCAAAGTTCTCGTAGAGACGTTCTGTTGCTACTCAAATGAAAGATCAGTGATAGTAATAGAGTAAAATGGAAAAAATTCCGAAAATATTGATTTCTCGATTTACGCAAAGTGCTCGTAGAGACAGACGTTTTGTTGTTACTCAAATGATAGATCTGTGGTAGTAACAGAGGAAAAAGCAAAATATTCCGAAAATTTTAATTTCTTGATTTACGCAAAGTTCTCGTAGAGACGTTCTGTTGCTACTCAAATGAAAGATGCGTGATAGTAATAGAGTAAAATGGAAAAAATTCCGAAAATATTGATTTCTCGATTTACGCAAAGTGCTCCTAGAGACAGACGTTTTGTTGTTACTCAAATGATAGATTTGTAATAGTAACAGAAGAAAAAGAGAAAAATACCTAAAATTTTGATTTCTTGACTTACGCAAAGTGCTCGTAGAGATGTTTTGTTGCTACTCAAATTAAAGATCTGTGATAGTAATAGAGTAAAATGGAAAAAATTCCGAAAATTTTAATTTCTTGATTTACGCAAAGTACTCATAGAGACGTTTTGATGGTACTCAAATGACAGATCTGTGATAGTAACAGAGGAAAAAGCAAAATATTCCGAAAATTTTAATTTCTCAATTTACGCAAAGTTCTCGTTGATACGTTTTGTTGTTACTCAAATGACAGATCTGTGGTAGTAACTGAGGAAAAAGCAAAATATTCCGAAAATTTTAATTTCTTGATTTACGCAAAGTGGTCGTAGAGACGTTCTATTGCTACTCAAATGAAAGATCGGTGATAGTAATAGAGTAAAATGGAAAAAATTCCGAAAATATTGATTTCTCGATTTACACAAAGTGCTCGTAGAGACGTTTTGTTGTTACTCAAATGACAGATCTGTGGTAGTAACTGAGGAAAAAGCAAAATATTCCGAAAATTTTAATTTCTTGATTTACGCAAAGTGGTCGTAGAGACGTTCTGTTGCTACTCAAATGAAAGATCCGTGATAGTAATAGCGTAAAATGGAAAAAATTCCGAAAATTTTAATTTCTTGATTTACGCAAAGTACTCGTAGAGACGTTTTGTTGTTACTCAAATGACAGATCTGTGGTAGTAACAGAGGAAAAAGCAAAATATTCCCAAAATTTTAATTTCTCAATTTACGCAAAGTGCTCGTAGAGACGTTTTGTTGTTACTCAAATGACAGATCTGTTGTAGTAACAGAGGAAAAAGCAAAATATTCCGAAAATTTTAATTTCTTGATTTACGCAAAGTTCTCGTAGAGACGTTCTGTTGCTACTCAAATGAAAGATCAGTGATAGTAATAGAGTAAAATGGAAAAAATTCCGAAAATATTGATTTCTCGATTTACGCAAAGTGCTCGTAGAGACAGACGTTTTGTTGTTACTCAAATGATAGATCTGTAATAGTAACAGAAGAAAAAGAGAAAAATACCTAAAATTTTGATTTCTTGACTTACGCAAAGTGCTCGTAGAGACGTTTTGTTGCTACTCAAATGAAAGATCTGTGATAGTAACAGAGGAAAAAGCAAAATATTCCGAAAATTTTTTAAATTTTAAATTTTAATTTCTTGATTTACGCAAAGTACTCTTAGAGACGTTTTGATGGTACTCAAATGACAGATCTGTGATAGTAACAGAGGAAAAAGCAAAATATTCCGAAAATTTTAATTTCTTGATTTACGCAAAGTTCTCGTAGAGACGTTTTGTTGTTACTCAAATGCCAGATCTGTGATAGCAACCGAGGAAAAAGCAAAATATTCCGAAAATTTTAATTTCTTGATTTACGCAAAGTGGTCGTAGAGACGTTCTGTTGCTACTCAAATGAAAGATCCGTGATAGTAATAGAGTAAAATGGAAAAAATTCCGAAAATATTGATTTCTCGATTTACGCAAAGTGCTCCTAGAGACAGACGTTTTGTTGTTACTCAAATGATAGATTTGTAATAGTAACAGAAGAAAAAGAGAAAAATACCTAAAATTTTGATTTCTTGACTTACGCAAAGTGCTCGTAGAGATGTTTTGTTGCTACTCAAATTAAAGATCTGTGATAGTAATAGAGTAAAATGGAAAAAATTCCGAAAATTTTAATTTCTTGATTTACGCAAAGTACTCATAGAGACGTTTTGATGGTACTCAAATGACAGATCTGTGATAGTAACAGAGGAAAAAGCAAAATATTCCGAAAATTTTAATTTCTCAATTTACGCAAAGTTCTCGTTGAGACGTTTTGTTGTTACTCAAATGACAGATCTGTGGTAGTAACTGAGGAAAAAGCAAAATATTCCGAAAATTTTAATTTCTTGATTTACGCAAAGTGGTCGTAGAGACGTTCTATTGCTACTCAAATGAAAGATCGGTGATAGTAATAGAGTAAAATGGAAAAAATTCCGAAAATATTGATTTCTCGATTTACACAAAGTGCTCGTAGAGACGTTTTGTTGTTACTCAAATGACAGATCTGTGGTAGTAACTGAGGAAAAAGCAAAATATTCCGAAAATTTTAATTTCTTGATTTACGCAAAGTGGTCGTAGAGACGTTCTGTTGCTACTCAAATGAAAGATCCGTGATAGTAATAGCGTAAAATGGAAAAAATTCCGAAAATTTTAATTTCTTGATTTACGCAAAGTACTCGTAGAGACGTTTTGTTGTTACTCAAATGACAGATCTGTGGTAGTAACAGAGGAAAAAGCAAAATATTCCCAAAATTTTAATTTCTCAATTTACGCAAAGTGCTCGTAGAGACGTTTTGTTGTTACTCAAATGACAGATCTGTTGTAGTAACAGAGGAAAAAGCAAAATATTCCGAAAATTTTAATTTCTTGATTTACGCAAAGTTCTCGTAGAGACGTTCTGTTGCTACTCAAATGAAAGATCAGTGATAGTAATAGAGTAAAATGGAAAAAAATCCGAAAATATTGATTTCTCGATTTACGCAAAGTGCTCGTAGAGACAGACGTTTTGTTGTTACTCAAATGATAGATCTGTAATAGTAACAGAAGAAAAAGAGAAAAATACCTAAAATTTTGATTTCTTGACTTACGCAAAGTGCTCGTAGAGACGTTTTGTTGCTACTCAAATGAAAGATCTGTGATAGTAACAGAGGAAAAAGCAAAATATTCCGAAAATTTTTTAAATTTTAAATTTTAATTTCTTGATTTACGCAAAGTACTCTTAGAGACGTTTTGATGGTACTCAAATGACAGATCTGTGATAGTAACAGAGGAAAAAGCAAAATATTCCGAAAATTTTAATTTCTTGATTTACGCAAAGTTCTCGTAGAGACGTTTTGTTGTTACTCAAATGCCAGATCTGTGATAGCAACCGAGGAAAAAGCAAAATATTCCGAAAATTTTAATTTCTTGATTTACGCAAAGTGGTCGTAGAGACGTTCTGTTGCTACTCAAATGAAAGATCCGTGATAGTAATAGAGTAAAATGGAAAAAATTCCGAAAATATTGATTTCTCGATTTACACAAAGTGCTCGTAGAGACAGACGTTTTGTTGTTACTCAAATGATAGATCTGTAATAGTAACAGAAGAAAAAGATAAAAATTCCTAAAATTTTGATTTCTTGACTTACGCAAAGTGCTCGTAGAAACGTTTTGTTGCTACTCAAATGAAAGATCTGTGATAGTAATAGAGTAAAATGGAGAAAATTCCGAAAATTTTAATTTCTTGAATTACGCAAAGTACTCATAGAGACGTTTTGTTGGTACTCAAATGACAGACCTGTGATAGTAACAGAGGAAAAAGCAAAATATTAAGAAAATTTTAATTTCTTGATATACGCAAAGTACTCATAGAGACGTTTTGTTGCTACTCAAATGACAGATCTGTGATAGTAACAGAGGAAAAAGCAGAATATTCCGAAAATTTTAATTTCTTGATTTACGCAAAGTGCTCGTAGAGACGTTTTGTTGTTACTCAAATGACAGATCTGTCATAGTAACAGAGGAAAAAGAGAAAAATTCCTAAAATTTTGATTTCTTGACTTACGCAAAGTGCTCGTAGAGACGTTTTGTTGCTACTCAAATGAAAGATCTGTGATAGTAATAGAGTAAAATGGAAAAAATTCCGAAAATTTTAATTTCTTGAATTACGCAAAGTACTCATAGAGACGTTTTGATGGTACTCAAATGACAGATCTGTGATAGTAACAGAGGAAATAGCAAAATATTCCGAAAATTTTAATTTCTCAATTTACGCAAAGTGCTCGTAGAGACGTTTTGTTGTTACTCAAATGACAGATCTGTGATAGTAACAGAGGAAAAAGCAAAATATTCCGAAAATTTTAATTTCTTCATTTACGCAAAGTGGTCGTACAGACGTTCTGTTGCTACTCAAATGAAAGATCCGTGATAGTAATAGAGTAAAATGGAAAAAATTCCGAAAATATTGATTTCTCGATTTACACAAAGTGCTCGTAGAGACAGACGTTTTGTTGTTACTCAAATGATAGATCTGTAATAGTAACAGAAGAAAAAGATAAAAATTCCTAAAATTTTGATTTCTTGACTTACGCAAAGTGCTCGTAGAGACGTTTTGTTGCTACTCAAATGAAAGATCTGTGATAGTAATAGAGTAAAATGGAGAAAATTCCGAAAATTTTAATTTCTTGAATTACGCAAAGTACTCATAGAAACGTTTTGTTGGTACTCAAATTACAGATGTGTGATAGTAACAGAGGAAAAAGCAAAATATTCCGAAAATTTTAATTTCTTGATTTACGCCAAGTTCTCGTAGAGACGTTTTGTTGCTACTCAAATGAAAGATCTGTGATAGTAATAGAGTAAAATGGAAAAAATTCCGAAAATATTGATTTCTCGATTTACACAAAGTCCTCGTAGAGACAGACGTTTTGTTGTTACTCAAATGATAGATCTGTAATAGTAACAGAAGAAAAAGATAAAAATTCCTAAAATTTTGATTTCTTGACTTACGCAAAGTGCTCGTAGAGACGTTTTGTTGCTACTCAAATGAAAGATCTGTGATAGTAATAGAGTAAAATGGAGAAAATTCCGAAAATTTTAATTTCTTGAATTACGCAAAGTACTCATAGAGACGTTTTGTTGGTACTCAAATTACAGATGTGTGACAGTAACAGAGGAAAAAGCAAAATATTCCGAAAATTTTAATTTCTTGATTTACGCAAAGTTCTCGTAGAGACGTTTTGTTGTTATTCAAATGTCAGATCTGTGATAGCAACAGAGGAAAAAAAAATATTCCGAAAATTTTAATTTCCCAATTTACGCAAAGTGCTCGTAGAGACGTTTTGTTGTTACTCAAATGACAGATCTGTGGTAGTAACAGAGGAAAAGCAAAATATTCCGAAAATTTTAATTTCTTCATTTACGCAAAGTGGTCGTAGAGACGTTCTGTGGCTACTCAAATGAAAGATCCGTGATAGTAATAGAGTAAAATGGAAAAAATTCCGAAAATATTGATTTCTCGATTTACACAAAGTCCTCGTAGAGACAGACGTTTTGTTGTTACTCAAATGATAGATCTGTAATAGTAACAGAAGAAAAAGATAAAAATTCCTAAAATTTTGATTTCTTGACTTACGCAAAGTGCTCGTAGAGACGTTTTGTTGCTACTCAAATGAAAGATCTGTGATAGTAATAGAGTAAAATGGAGAAAATTCCGAAAATTTTAATTTCTTGAATTACGCAAAGTACTCATAGAGACGTTTTGTTTGTACTCAAATTACAGATGTGTGATAGTAACAGAGGAAAAAGCAAAATATTCCGAAAATTTTAATTTCTTGATTTACGCAAAGTTCTCGTAGAGACGTTCTGTTGCTACTCAAATGAAAGATCAGTGATAGTAATAGAGTAAAATGGAAAAAATTCCGAAAATATTGATTTCTCGATTTACGCAAAGTGCTCGTAGAGACAGACGTTTTGTTGTTACTCAAATGATAGATCTGTGGTAGTAACAGAGGAAAAAGCAAAATATTCCGAAAATTTTAATTTCTTGATTTACGCAAAGTTCTCGTAGAGACGTTCTGTTGCTACTCAAATGAAAGATGCGTGATAGTAATAGAGTAAAATGGAAAAAATTCCGAAAATATTGATTTCTCGATTTACGCAAAGTGCTCCTAGAGACAGACGTTTTGTTGTTACTCAAATGATAGATTTGTAATAGTAACAGAAGAAAAAGAGAAAAATACCTAAAATTTTGATTTCTTGACTTACGCAAAGTGCTCGTAGAGATGTTTTGTTGCTACTCAAATTAAAGATCTGTGATAGTAATAGAGTAAAATGGAAAAAATTCCGAAAATTTTAATTTCTTGATTTACGCAAAGTACTCATAGAGACGTTTTGATGGTACTCAAATGACAGATCTGTGATAGTAACAGAGGAAAAAGCAAAATATTCCGAAAATTTTAATTTCTCAATTTACGCAAAGTTCTCGTTGAGACGTTTTGTTGTTACTCAAATGACAGATCTGTGGTAGTAACTGAGGAAAAACCAAAATATTCCGAAAATTTTAATTTCTTGATTTACGCAAAGTGGTCGTAGAGACGTTCTATTGCTACTCAAATGAAAGATCGGTGATAGTAATAGAGTAAAATGGAAAAAATTCCGAAAATATTGATTTCTCGATTTACACAAAGTGCTCGTAGAGACGTTTTGTTGTTACTCAAATGACAGATCTGTGGTAGTAACTGAGGAAAAAGCAAAATATTCCGAAAATTTTAATTTCTTGATTTACGCAAAGTGGTCGTAGAGACGTTCTGTTGCTACTCAAATGAAAGATCCGTGATAGTAATAGCGTAAAATGGAAAAAATTCCGAAAATTTAAATTTCTTGATTTACGCAAAGTACTCGTAGAGACGTTTTGTTGTTACTCAAATGACAGATCTGTGGTAGTAACAGAGGAAAAAGCAAAATATTCCCAAAATTTTAATTTCTCAATTTACGCAAAGTGCTCGTAGAGACGTTTTGTTGTTACTCAAATGACAGATCTGTTGTAGTAACAGAGGAAAAAGCAAAATATTCCGAAAATTTTAATTTCTTGATTTACGCAAAGTTCTCGTAGAGACGTTCTGTTGCTACTCAAATGAAAGATCAGTGATAGTAATAGAGTAAAATGGAAAAAATTCCGAAAATATTGATTTCTCGATTTACGCAAAGTGCTCGTAGAGACAGACGTTTTGTTGTTACTCAAATGATAGATCTGTAATAGTAACAGAAGAAAAAGAGAAAAATACCTAAAATTTTGATTTCTTGACTTACGCAAAGTGCTCGTAGAGACGTTTTGTTGCTACTCAAATGAAAGATCTGTGATAGTAACAGAGGAAAAAGCAAAATATTCCGAAAATTTTTTAAATTTTAAATTTTAATTTCTTGATTTACGCAAAGTACTCTTAGAGACGTTTTGATGGTACTCAAATGACAGATCTGTGATAGTAACAGAGGAAAAAGCAAAATATTCCGAAAATTTTAATTTCTTGATTTACGCAAAGTTCTCGTAGAGACGTTTTGTTGTTACTCAAATGCCAGATCTGTGATAGCAACCGAGGAAAAAGCAAAATATTCCGAAAATTTTAATTTCTTGATTTACGCAAAGTGGTCGTAGAGACGTTCTGTTGCTACTCAAATGAAAGATCCGTGATAGTAATAGAGTAAAATGGAAAAAATTCCGAAAATATTGATTTCTCGATTTACGCAAAGTGCTCCTAGAGACAGACGTTTTGTTGTTACTCAAATGATAGATTTGTAATAGTAACAGAAGAAAAAGAGAAAAATACCTAAAATTTTGATTTCTTGACTTACGCAAAGTGCTCGTAGAGATGTTTTGTTGCTACTCAAATTAAAGATCTGTGATAGTAATAGAGTAAAATGGAAAAAATTCCGAAAATTTTAATTTCTTGATTTACGCAAAGTACTCATAGAGACGTTTTGATGGTACTCAAATGACAGATCTGTGATAGTAACAGAGGAAAAAGCAAAATATTCCGAAAATTTTAATTTCTCAATTTACGCAAAGTTCTCGTTGAGACGTTTTGTTGTTACTCAAATGACAGATCTGTGGTAGTAACTGAGGAAAAAGCAAAATATTCCGAAAATTTTAATTTCTTGATTTACGCAAAGTGGTCGTAGAGACGTTCTATTGCTACTCAAATGAAAGATCGGTGATAGTAATAGAGTAAAATGGAAAAAATTCCGAAAATATTGATTTCTCGATTTACACAAAGTGCTCGTAGAGACGTTTTGTTGTTACTCAAATGACAGATCTGTGGTAGTAACTGAGGAAAAAGCAAAATATTCCGAAAATTTTAATTTCTTGATTTACGCAAAGTGGTCGTAGAGACGTTCTGTTGCTACTCAAATGAAAGATCCGTGATAGTAATAGCGTAAAATGGAAAAAATTCCGAAAATTTTAATTTCTTGATTTACGCAAAGTACTCGTAGAGACGTTTTGTTGTTACTCAAATGACAGATCTGTGGTAGTAACAGAGGAAAAAGCAAAATATTCCCAAAATTTTAATTTCTCAATTTACGCAAAGTGCTCGTAGAGACGTTTTGTTGTTACTCAAATGACAGATCTGTTGTAGTAACAGAGGAAAAAGCAAAATATTCCGAAAATTTTAATTTCTTGATTTACGCAAAGTTCTCGTAGAGACGTTCTGTTGCTACTCAAATGAAAGATCAGTGATAGTAATAGAGTAAAATGGAAAAAATTCCGAAAATATTGATTTCTCGATTTACGCAAAGTGCTCGTAGAGACAGACGTTTTGTTGTTACTCAAATGATAGATCTGTAATAGTAACAGAAGAAAAAGAGAAAAATACCTAAAATTTTGATTTCTTGACTTACGCAAAGTGCTCGTAGAGACGTTTTGTTGCTACTCAAATGAAAGATCTGTGATAGTAACAGAGGAAAAAGCAAAATATTCCGAAAATTTTTTAAATTTTAAATTTTAATTTCTTGATTTACGCAAAGTACTCTTAGAGACGTTTTGATGGTACTCAAATGACAGATCTGTGATAGTAACAGAGGAAAAAGCAAAATATTCCGAAAATTTTAATTTCTTGATTTACGCAAAGTTCTCGTAGAGACGTTTTGTTGTTACTCAAATGCCAGATCTGTGATAGCAACCGAGGAAAAAGCAAAATATTCCGAAAATTTTAATTTCTTGATTTACGCAAAGTGGTCGTAGAGACGTTCTGTTGCTACTCAAATGAAAGATCCGTGATAGTAATAGAGTAAAATGGAAAAAATTCCGAAAATATTGATTTCTCGATTTACACAAAGTGCTCGTAGAGACAGACGTTTTGTTGTTACTCAAATGATAGATCTGTAATAGTAACAGAAGAAAAAGATAAAAATTCCTAAAATTTTGATTTCTTGACTTACGCAAAGTGCTCGTAGAAACGTTTTGTTGCTACTCAAATGAAAGATCTGTGATAGTAATAGAGTAAAATGGAGAAAATTCCGAAAATTTTAATTTCTTGAATTACGCAAAGTACTCATAGAGACGTTTTGTTGGTACTCAAATGACAGACCTGTGATAGTAACAGAGGAAAAAGCAAAATATTAAGAAAATTTTAATTTCTTGATATACGCAAAGTACTCATAGAGACGTTTTGTTGCTACTCAAATGACAGATCTGTGATAGTAACAGAGGAAAAAGCAGAATATTCCGAAAATTTTAATTTCTTGATTTACGCAAAGTGCTCGTAGAGACGTTTTGTTGTTACTCAAATGACAGATCTGTCATAGTAACAGAGGAAAAAGAGAAAAATTCCTAAAATTTTGATTTCTTGACTTACGCAAAGTGCTCGTAGAGACGTTTTGTTGCTACTCAAATGAAAGATCTGTGATAGTAATAGAGTAAAATGGAAAAAATTCCGAAAATTTTAATTTCTTGAATTACGCAAAGTACTCATAGAGACGTTTTGATGGTACTCAAATGACAGATCTGTGATAGTAACAGAGGAAATAGCAAAATATTCCGAAAATTTTAATTTCTCAATTTACGCAAAGTGCTCGTAGAGACGTTTTGTTGTTACTCAAATGACAGATCTGTGATAGTAACAGAGGAAAAAGCAAAATATTCCGAAAATTTTAATTTCTTCATTTACGCAAAGTGGTCGTACAGACGTTCTGTTGCTACTCAAATGAAAGATCCGTGATAGTAATAGAGTAAAATGGAAAAAATTCCGAAAATATTGATTTCTCGATTTACACAAAGTGCTCGTAGAGACAGACGTTTTGTTGTTACTCAAATGATAGATCTGTAATAGTAACAGAAGAAAAAGATAACAATTCCTAAAATTTTGATTTCTTGACTTACGCAAAGTGCTCGTAGAGACGTTTTGTTGCTACTCAAATGAAAGATCTGTGATAGTAATAGAGTAAAATGGAGAAAATTCCGAAAATTTTAATTTCTTGAATTACGCAAAGTACTCATAGAAACGTTTTGTTGGTACTCAAATTACAGATGTGTGATAGTAACAGAGGAAAAAGCAAAATATTCCGAAAATTTTAATTTCTTGATTTACGCCAAGTTCTCGTAGAGACGTTTTGTTGCTACTCAAATGAAAGATCTGTGATAGTAATAGAGTAAAATGGAGAAAATTCCGAAAATTTTAATTTCTTGAATTACGCAAAGTACTCATAGAGACGTTTTGTTGGTACTCAAATTACAGATGTGTGATAGTAACAGAGGAAAAAGCAAAATATTCCGAAAATTTTAATTTCTTGATTTACGCAAAGTTCTCGTAGAGACGTTTTGTTGTTATTCAAATGTCAGATCTGTGATAGCAACAGAGGAAAAAAAAATATTCCGAAAATTTTAATTTCCCAATTTACGCAAAGTGCTCGTAGAGACGTTTTGTTGTTACTCAAATGACAGATCTGTGGTAGTAACAGAGGAAAAAGCAAAATATTCCGAAAATTTTAATTTCTTCATTTACGCAAAGTGGTCGTAGAGACGTTCTGTGGCTACTCAAATGAAAGATCCGTGATAGTAATAGAGTAAAATGGAAAAAATTCCGAAAATATTGATTTCTCGATTTACACAAAGTCCTCGTAGAGACAGACGTTTTGTTGTTACTCAAATGATAGATCTGTAATAGTAACAGAAGAAAAAGATAAAAATTCCTAAAATTTTGATTTCTTGACTTACGCAAAGTGCTCGTAGAGACGTTTTGTTGCTACTCAAATGAAAGATCTGTGATAGTAATAGAGTAAAATGGAGAAAATTCCGAAAATTTTAATTTCTTGAATTACGCAAAGTACTCATAGAGACGTTTTGTTTGTACTCAAATTACAGATGTGTGATAGTAACAGAGGAAAAAGCAAAATATTCCGAAAATTTTAATTTCTTGATTTACGCAAAGTTCTCGTAGAGACGTTCTGTTGCTACTCAAATGAAAGATCAGTGATAGTAATAGAGTAAAATGGAAAAAATTCCGAAAATATTGATTTCTCGATTTACGCAAAGTGCTCGTAGAGACAGACGTTTTGTTGTTACTCAAATGATAGATCTGTGGTAGTAACAGAGGAAAAAGCAAAATATTCCGAAAATTTTAATTTCTTGATTTACGCAAAGTTCTCGTAGAGACGTTCTGTTGCTACTCAAATGAAAGATGCGTGATAGTAATAGAGTAAAATGGAAAAAATTCCGAAAATATTGATTTCTCGATTTACGCAAAGTGCTCCTAGAGACAGACGTTTTGTTGTTACTCAAATGATAGATTTGTAATAGTAACAGAAAAAAAAGAGAAAAATACCTAAAATTTTGATTTCTTGACTTACGCAAAGTGCTCGTAGAGATGTTTTGTTGCTACTCAAATTAAAGATCTGTGATAGTAATAGAGTAAAATGGAAAAAATTCCGAAAATATTAATTTATCGATTTACGCAAGGTGCTCGTAGAGACAGACGTTTTGTTGTTACTCAAATGATAGATCTGTAATAGTAACAGAAGAAAAAGATAAAAATTCCTAAAATTTTGATTTCTTGACTTACGCAAAGTGCTCGTAGAGACGTTTTGTTGCTACTCAAATGAAAGATCTGTGATAGTAATAGAGTAAAATGGAGAAAATTCCGAAAATTTTAATTTCTTGAATTACGCAAAGTACTCATAGAGACGTTTTGTTGGTACTCAAATTACAGATGTGTGATAGTAACAGAGGAAAAAGCAAAATATTCCGAAAATTTTAATTTCTTGATTTACGCAAAGTTCTCGTAGAGACGTTTTGTTGTTATTCAAATGCCAGATCTGTGATAGCAACAGAGGAAAAAAAAAATATTCCGAAAATTTTAATTTCCCAATTTACGCAAAGTGCTCGTAGAGACGTTTTGTTGTTACTCAAATGACAGATCTGTGGTAGTAACAGAGGAAAAAGCAAAATATTCCGAAAATTTTAATTTCTTGATTTACGCAAAGTTCTCGTAGAGACGTTCTGTTGCTACTCAAATGAAAGATCAGTGATAGTAATAGAGTAAAATGGAAAAAATTCCGAAAATATTGATTTATCGATTTACGCAAAGTGCTCGTAGAGACAGACGTTTTGTTGTTACTCAAATGATAGATCTGTAATAGTAACAGAAGAAAAAGAGAAAAATACCTAAAATTTTGATTTCTTGACTTACGCAAAGTGCTCGTAGAAACGTTTTGTTGCTACTCAAATGAAAGATCTGTGATAGTAATAGAGTAAAATGGAGAAAATTCCGAAAATTTTAATTTCTTGAATTACGCAAAGTACTCATAGAGACGTTTTGTTGGTACTCAAATGACAGATCTGTGATAGTAACAGAGGAAAAAGCAAAATATTAAGAAAATTTTAATTTCTTGATATACGCAAAGTACTCATAGAGACGTTTTGTTGTTACTCAAATGACAGATCTGTGATAGTAACAGAGGAAAAAGCAGAATATTCCGAAAATTTTAATTTCTTGATTTACGCAAAGTGCTCGTAGAGACGTTTTGTTGTTACTCAAATGACAGATCTGTCATAGTAACAGAGGAAAAAGAGAAAAATTCCTAAAATTTTGATTTCTTGACTTACGCAAAGTGCTCGTAGAGACGTTTTGTTGCTACTCAAATGAAAGATCTGTGATAGTAATAGAGTAAAATGGAAAAAATTCCGAAAATTTTAATTTCTTGATTTACGCAAAGTACTCTTAGAGACGTTTTGTTGGTACTCAAATGACAGATCTGTGATAGTAACAGAGGAAAAAGCAAAATATTCCGAAAATTTTAATTTCTGATTTACGCAAAGTACTCGTAGAGACGTTTTGTTGTTACTCAAATGACAGATCTGTGGTAGTAACAGAGGAAAAAGCAAAATATTCCGAAAATTTTAATTTCTTGATTTACGCAAAGTGGTCGTAGAGACGTTCTGTTGCTACTGAAATGAAAGATCCGTGATAGTAATAGAGTAAAATGGAAAAAATTCCGAAAATATTGATTTCTCGATTTACACAAAGTGCTCGTAGAGACAGACGTTTTGTTGTTACTCAAATGATAGATCTGTAATAGTAACAGAAGATAAAGATAAAAATTCCTAAAATTTTGATTTCTTGACTTACGCAAAGTGCTCGTAGAGACGTTTTGTTGCTACTCAAATGAAAGATCTGTGATAGTAATAGAGTAAAATGGAGAAAATTCCGAAAATTTTAATTTCTTGAATTACGCAAAGTACTCATAGAGACGTTTTGTTGGTACTCAAATGACAGATCTGTGATAGTAACAGAGGAAAAAGCAAAATATTAAGAAAATTTTAATTTCTTGATATACGCAAAGTACTCATAGAGACGTTTTGTTGTTACTCAAATGACAGATCTGTGATAGTAACAGAGGAAAAAGCAAAATATTCCGAAAATTTTAATTTCTCAATTTACGCAAAGTGCTCGTAGAGACGTTTTGTTGTTACTCTAATGGCAGATCTGTGGTAGTAACAGAGGAAAAAGCAAAATATTCCGAAAATTTTAATTTCTTGATTTACGCAAAGTTCTCGTAGAGACGTTCTGTTGCTACTCAAATGAAAGATGCGTGATAGTAATAGAGTAAAATGGAAAAAATTCCGAAAATATTGATTTCTCGATTTACGCAAAGTGCTCCTAGAGACAGACGTTTTGTTGTTACTCAAATGATAGATCTGTAATAGTAACAGAAGAAAAAGAGAAAAATACCTAAAATTTTGATTTCTTGACTTACGCAAAGTGCTCGTAGAGACGTTTTGTTGCTACTCAAATGAAAGATCTGTGATAGTAATAGAGTAAAATGGAAAAAAATCCGAAAATTTTAATTTCTTGATTTACGCAAAGTACTCGTAGAGACGTTTTGTTGTCACTCAAATGACAGATCTGTGATAGTAACAGAGGAAAAAGCAAAATATTCCGAAAATTTTAATTTCTTGATTTACGCAAAGTTCTCGTTGAGACGTTTTGTTGTTACTCAAATGACAGATCTGTGGTAGTAACTGAGGAAAAAGCAAAATATTCCGAAAATTTTAATTTCTTGATTTACGCAAAGTGGTCGTAGAGACGTTCTGTTGCTACTCAAATGAAAGATCCGTGATAGTAATAGAGTAAAATGGAAAAAATTCCGAAAATATTGATTTCTCAATTTACGCAAAGTGCTCGTAGAGACGTTTTGTTGTTACTCAAATGACAGATCTGTGGTAGTAACAGAGGAAAAAGCAAAATATTCCGAAAATTTTAATTTCTTGATTTACGCAAAGTTCTCGTAGAGACGTTCTGTTGCTACTCAAATGAAAGATGCGTGATAGTAATAGAGTAAAATGGAAAAAATTCCGAAAATATTGATTTCTCGATTTACGCAAAGTGCTCCTAGAGACAGACGTTTTGTTGTTACTCAAATAATAAATTTGTAATAGTAACAGAAGAAAAAGAGAAAAATACCTAAAATTTTGATTTCTTGACTTACGCAAAGTGCTCGTAGAGATGTTTTGTTGCTACTCAAATTAATGATCTGTGATAGTAATAGAGTAAAATGGAAAAAATTCCGAAAATATTGATTTATCGATTTACGCAAGGTGCTCGTAGAGACAGACGTTTTGTTGTTACTCAAATGATAGATCTGTAATAGTAACAGAAGAAAAAGATAAAAATTCCTAAAATTTTGATTTCTTGACTTACGCAAAGTGCTCGTAGAGACGTTTTGTTGCTTCTCAAATGAAAGATCTGTGATAGTAATTGAGTAAAATGAAGAAAATTCCGAAAATTTTAATTTCTTGAATTACGCAAAGTACTCATAGAGACGTTTTGTTGGTACTCAAATTACAGATGTGTGATAGTAACAGAAGAAAAAGCAAAATATTCCGAAAATTTTAATTTCTTGATTTACGCAAAGTTCTCGTAGAGACGTTTTGTTGTTATTCAAATGCCAGATCTGTGATAGCAACAGAGGAAAAAAAAAATATTCCGAAAATTTTAATTTCCCAATTTACGCAAAGTGCTCGTACAGACGTTTTGTTGTTACTCAAATGACAGATCTGTGGTAGTAACAGAGGAAAAAGCAAAATATTCCGAAAATTTTAATTTCTTGATTTACGCAAAGTTCTCGTAGAGACGTTCTGTTGCTACTCAAATGAAAGATCAGTGATAGTAATAGAGTAAAATGGAAAAAATTCCGAAAATATTGATTTATCGATTTACGCAAAGTGCTCGTAGAGACAGACGTTTTGTTGTTACTCAAATGATAGATCTGTAATAGTAACAGAAGAAAAAGAGAAAAATACCTAAAATTTTGATTTCTTGACTTACGCAAAGTGCTCGTAGAAACGTTTTGTTGCTACTCAAATGAAAGATCTGTGATAGTAATAGAGTAAAATGGAGAAAATTCCGAAAATTTTAATTTCTTGAATTACGCAAAGTACTCATAGAGACGTTTTGTTGGTACTCAAATGACAGATCTGTGATAGTAACAGAGGAAAAAGCAAAATATTAAGAAAATTTTAATTTCTTGATATACGCAAAGTACTCATAGAGACGTTTTGTTGTTACTCAATTGACAGATCTGTGATAGTAACAGAGGAAAAAGCAAAATATTCCGAAAATTTTAATTTCTTGATTTACGCAAAGTTCTCGTAGAGACGTTCTGTTGCTACTCAAATGAAAGATCAGTGATAGTAATAGAGTAAAATGGAAAAAATTCCGAAAATATTGATTTCTCGATTTACGCAAAGTGCTCGTAGAGACAGACGTTTTGTTGTTACTCAAATGATAGATCTGTGGTAGTAACAGAGGAAAAAGCAAAATATTCCGAAAATTTTAATTTCTTGATTTACGCAAAGTTCTCGTAGAGACGTTCTGTTGCTACTCAAATGAAAGATGCGTGATAGTAATAGAGTAAAATGGAAAAAATTCCGAAAATATTGATTTCTCGATTTACGCAAAGTGCTCCTAGAGACAGACGTTTTGTTGTTACTCAAATGATAGATTTGTAATAGTAACAGAAGAAAAAGAGAAAAATACCTAAAATTTTGATTTCTTGACTTACGCAAAGTGCTCGTAGAGATGTTTTGTTGCTACTCAAATTAAAGATCTGTGATAGTAATAGAGTAAAATGAAAAAAATTCCGAATATATTAATTTATCGATTTACGCAAGGTGCTCGTAGAGACAGACGTTTTGTTGTTACTCAAATGATAGATCTGTAATAGTAACAGAAGAAAAAGATAAAAATTCCTAAAATTTTGATTTCTTGACTTACGCAAAGTGCTCGTAGAGACGTTTTGTTGCTACTCAAATGAAAGATCTGTGATAGTAATAGAGTAAAATGGAGAAAATTCCGAAAATTTTAAATTCTTGAATTACGCAAAGTACTCATAGAGACGTTTTGTTGGTACTCAAATTACAGATGTGTGATAGTAACAGAGGAAAAAGCAAAATATTCCGAAAATTTTAATTTCTTGATTTACGCAAAGTTCTCGTAGAGACGTTTTGTTGTTATTCAAATGCCAGATCTGTGATAGCAACAGAGGAAAAAAAAATATTCCGAAAATTTTAATTTCCCAATTTACGCAAAGTGCTCGTAGAGACGTTTTGTTGTTACTCAAATGACAGATCTGTGGTAGTAACAGAGGAAAAAGCAAAATATTCCGAAAATTTTAATTTCTTGATTTACGCAAAGTTCTCGTAGAGACGTTCTGTTGCTACTCAAATGAAAGATCAGTGATAGTAATAGAGTAAAATGGAAAAAATTCCGAAAATATTGATTTATCGATTTACGCAAAGTGCTCGTAGAGACAGACGTTTTGTTGTTACTCAAATGATAGATCTGTAATAGTAACAGAAGAAAAAGAGAAAAGTACCTAAAATTTTGATTTCTTGACTTACGCAAAGTGCTCGTAGAAACGTTTTGTTGCTACTCAAATGAAAGATCTGTGATAGTAATAGAGTAAAATGGAGAAAATTCCGAAAATTTTAATTTCTTGAATTACGCAAAGTACTCATAGAGACGTTTTGTTGGTACTCAAATGACAGATCTGTGATAGTAACAGAGGAAAAAGCAAAATATTAAGAAAATTTTAATTTCTTGATATACGCAAAGTACTCATAGAGACGTTTTGTTGTTACTCAAATGACAGATCTGTGAGAGTAACAGAGGAAAAAGCAGAATATTCCGAAAATTTTAATTTCTTGATTTACGCAAAGTGCTCGTAGAGACGTTTTGTTGTTACTCAAATGACAGATCTGTCATAGTAACAGAGGAAAAAGAGAAAAATTCCTAAAATTTTGATTTCTTGACTTACGCAAAGTGCTCGTAGAGACGTTTTGTTGCTACTCAAATGAAAGATCTGTGATAGTAATTGAGTAAAATGAAGAAAATTCCGAAAATTTTAATTTCTTGAATTACGCAAAGTACTCATAGAGACGTTTTGTTGGTACTCAAATTACAGATGTGTGATAGTAACAGAAGAAAAAGCAAAATATTCCGAAAATTTTAATTTCTTGATTTACGCAAAGTTCTCGTAGAGACGTTTTGTTGTTATTCAAATGCCAGATCTGTGATAGCAACAGAGGAAAAAAAAAATATTCCGAAAATTTTAATTTCCCAATTTACGCAAAGTGCTCGTACAGACGTTTTGTTGTTACTCAAATGACAGATCTGTGGTAGTAACAGAGGAAAAAGCAAAATATTCCGAAAATTTTAATTTCTTGATTTACGCAAAGTTCTCGTAGAGACGTTCTGTTGCTACTCAAATGAAAGATCAGTGATAGTAATAGAGTAAAATGGAAAAAATTCCGAAAATATTGATTTATCGATTTACGCAAAGTGCTCGTAGAGACAGACGTTTTGTTGTTACTCAAATGATAGATCTGTAATAGTAACAGAAGAAAAAGAGAAAAATACCTAAAATTTTGATTTCTTGACTTACGCAAAGTGCTCGTAGAAACGTTTTGTTGCTACTCAAATGAAAGATCTGTGATAGTAATAGAGTAAAATGGAGAAAATTCCGAAAATTTTAATTTCTTGAATTACGCAAAGTACTCATAGAGACGTTTTGTTGGTACTCAAATGACAGATCTGTGATAGTAACAGAGGAAAAAGCAAAATATTAAGAAAATTTTAATTTCTTGATATACGCAAAGTACTCATAGAGACGTTTTGTTGTTACTCAAATGACAGATCTGTGATAGTAACAGAGGAAAAAGCAAAATATTCCGAAAATTTTAATTTCTTGATTTACGCAAAGTTCTCGTAGAGACGTTCTGTTGCTACTCAAATGAAAGATCAGTGATAGTAATAGAGTAAAATGGAAAAAATTCCGAAAATATTGATTTCTCGATTTACGCAAAGTGCTCGTAGAGACAGACGTTTTGTTGTTACTCAAATGATAGATCTGTGGTAGTAACAGAGGAAAAAGCAAAATATTCCGAAAATTTTAATTTCTTGATTTACGCAAAGTTCTCGTAGAGACGTTCTGTTGCTACTCAAATGAAAGATGCGTGATAGTAATAGAGTAAAATGGAAAAAATTCCGAAAATATTGATTTCTCGATTTACGCAAAGTGCTCCTAGAGACAGACGTTTTGTTGTTACTCAAATGATAGATTTGTAATAGTAACAGAAGAAAAAGAGAAAAATACCTAAAATTTTGATTTCTTGACTTACGCAAAGTGCTCGTAGAGATGTTTTGTTGCTACTCAAATTAAAGATCTGTGATAGTAATAGAGTAAAATGGAAAAAATTCCGAAAATATTAATTTATCGATTTACGCAAGGTGCTCGTAGAGACAGACGTTTTGTTGTTACTCAAATGATAGATCTGTAATAGTAACAGAAGAAAAAGATAAAAATTCCTAAAATTTTGATTTCTTGACTTACGCAAAGTGCTCGTAGAGACGTTTTGTTGCTACTCAAATGAAAGATCTGTGATAGTAATAGAGTAAAATGGAGAAAATTCCGAAAATTTTAATTTCTTGAATTACGCAAAGTACTCATAGAGACGTTTTGTTGGTACTCAAATTACAGATGTGTGATAGTAACAGAGGAAAAAGCAAAATATTCCGAAAATTTTAATTTCTTGATTTACGCAAAGTTCTCGTAGAGACGTTTTGTTGTTATTCAAATGCCAGATCTGTGATAGCAACAGAGGAAAAAAAAATATTCCGAAAATTTTAATTTCCCAATTTACGCAAAGTGCTCGTAGAGACGTTTTGTTGTTACTCAAATGACAGATCTGTGGTAGTAACAGAGGAAAAAGCAAAATATTCCGAAAATTTTAATTTCTTGATTTACGCAAAGTTCTCGTAGAGACGTTCTGTTGCTACTCAAATGAAAGATCAGTGATAGTAATAGAGTAAAATGGAAAAAATTCCGAAAATATTGATTTATCGATTTACGCAAAGTGCTCGTAGAGACAGACGTTTTGTTGTTACTCAAATGATAGATCTGTAATAGTAACAGAAGAAAAAGAGAAAAATACCTAAAATTTTGATTTCTTGACTTACGCAAAGTGCTCGTAGAAACGTTTTGTTGCTACTCAAATGAAAGATCTGTGATAGTAATAGAGTAAAATGGAGAAAATTCCGAAAATTTTAATTTCTTGAATTACGCAAAGTACTCATAGAGACGTTTTGTTGGTACTCAAATGACAGATCTGTGATAGTAACAGAGGAAAAAGCAAAATATTAAGAAAATTTTAATTTCTTGATATACGCAAAGTACTCATAGAGACGTTTTGTTGTTACTCAAATGACAGATCTGTGAGAGTAACAGAGGAAAAAGCAGAATATTCCGAAAATTTTAATTTCTTGATTTACGCAAAGTGCTCGTAGAGACGTTTTGTTGTTACTCAAATGACAGATCTGTCATAGTAACAGAGGAAAAAGAGAAAAATTCCTAAAATTTTGATTTCTTGACTTACGCAAAGTGCTCGTAGAGACGTTTTGTTGCTACTCAAATGAAAGATCTGTGATAGTAATAGAGTAAAATGGAAAAAATTCCGAAAATTTTAATTTCTTGATTTACGCAAAGTACTCTTAGAGACGTTTTGTTGGTACTCAAATGACAGATCTGTGATAGTAACAGAGGAAAAAGCAAAATATTCCGAAAATTTTAATTTCTTGATTTACGCAAAGTACTCGTAGAGACGTTTTGTTGTTACTCAAATGACAGATCTGTGGTAGTAACAGAGGAAAAAGCAAAATATTCCGAAAATTTTAATTTCTTGATTTACGCAAAGTGGTCGTAGAGACGTTCTGTTGCTACTGAAATGAAAGATCCGTGATAGTAATAGAGTAAAATGGAAAAAATTCCGAAAATATTGATTTCTCGATTTACACAAAGTGCTCGTAGAGACAGACGTTTTGTTGTTACTCAAATGATAGATCTGTAATAGTAACAGAAGATAAAGATAAAAATTCCTAAAATTTTGATTTCTTGACTTACGCAAAGTGCTCGTAGAGACGTTTTGTTGCTACTCAAATGAAAGATCTGTGATAGTAATAGAGTAAAATGGAGAAAATACCGAAAATTTTAATTTCTTGAATTACGCAAAGTACTCATAGAGACGTTTTGTTGGTACTCAAATGACAGATCTGTGATAGTAACAGAGGAAAAAGCAAGATATTAAGAAAATTTTAATTTCTTGATATACGCAAAGTACTCATAGAGACGTTTTGTTGTTACTCAAATGACAGATCTGTGATAGTAACAGAGGAAAAAGCAAAATATTCCGAAAATTTTAATTTCTCAATTTACGCAAAGTGCTCGTAGAGACGTTTTGTTGTTACTCTAATGGCAGATCTGTGGTAGTAACAGAGGAAAAAGCAAAATATTCCGAAAATTTTAATTTCTTGATTTACGCAAAGTTCTCGTAGAGACGTTCTGTTGCTACTCAAATGAAAGATGCGTGATAGTAATAGAGTAAAATGGAAAAAATTCCGAAAATATTGATTTCTCGATTTACGCAAAGTGCTCCTAGAGACAGACGTTTTGTTGTTACTCAAATGATAGATCTGTAATAGTAACAGAAGAAAAAGAGAAAAATACCTAAAATTTTGATTTCTTGACTTACGCAAAGTGTTCGTAGAGACGTTTTGTTGCTACTCAAATGAAAGATCTGTGATAGTAATAGAGTAAAATGGAAAAAAATCCGAAAATTTTAATTTCTTGATTTACGCAAAGTACTCGTAGAGACGTTTTGTTGTCACTCAAATGACAGATCTGTGATAGTAACAGAGGAAAAAGCAAAATATTCCGAAAATTTTAATTTCTTGATTTACGCAAAGTTCTCGTTGAGACGTTTTGTTGTTACTCAAATGACAGATCTGTGGTAGTAACTGAGGAAAAAGCAAAATATTCCGAAAATTTTAATTTCTTGATTTACGCAAAGTGGTCGTAGAGACGTTCTGTTGCTACTCAAATGAAAGATCCGTGATAGTAATAGAGTAAAATGGAAAAAATTCCGAAAATATTGATTTCTCAATTTACGCAAAGTGCTCGTAGAGACGTTTTGTTGTTACTCAAATGACAGATCTGTGGTAGTAACAGAGGAAAAAGCAAAATATTCCGAAAATTTTAATTTCTTGATTTACGCAAAGTTCTCGTAGAGACGTTCTGTTGCTACTCAAATGAAAGATGCGTGATAGTAATAGAGTAAAATGGAAAAAATTCCGAAAATATTGATTTCTCGATTTACGCAAAGTGCTCCTAGAGACAGACGTTTTGTTGTTACTCAAATGATAAATTTGTAATAGTAACAGAAGAAAAAGAGAAAAATACCTAAAATTTTGATTTCTTGACTTACGCAAAGTGCTCGTAGAGATGTTTTGTTGCTACTCAAATTAAAGATCTGTGATAGTAATAGAGTAAAATGGAAAAAATTCCGAAAATATTGATTTATCGATTTACGCAAGGTGCTCGTAGAGACAGACGTTTTGTTGTTACTCAAATGATAGATCTGTAATAGTAACAGAAGAAAAAGATAAAAATTCCTAAAATTTTGATTTCTTGACTTACGCAAAGTGCTCGTAGAGACGTTTTGTTGCTACTCAAATGAAAGATCTGTGATAGTAATTGAGTAAAATGGAGAAAATTCCGAAAATTTTAATTTCTTGAATTACGCAAAGTACTCATAGAAACGTTTTGTTGGTACTCAAATTACAGATGTGTGATAGTAACAGAGGAAAAAGCAAAATATTCCGAAAATTTTAATTTCTTGATTTACGCCAAGTTCTCGTAGAGACGTTTTGTTGTTACTCAAATGACAGATCTGTGATAGTAACAGAGGAAAAAGCAAAATATTCCGAAAATTTTAATTTCTTCATTTACGCAAAGTGGTCGTACAGACGTTCTGTTGCTACTCAAATGAAAGATCCGTGATAGTAATAGAGTAAAATGGAAAAAATTCCGAAAATATTGATTTCTCGATTTACACAAAGTGCTCGTAGAGACAGACGTTTTGTTGTTACTCAAATGATAGATCTGTAATAGTAACAGAAGAAAAAGATAAAAATTCCTAAAATTTTGATTTCTTGACTTACGCAAAGTGCTCGTAGAGACGTTTTGTTGCTACTCAAATGAAAGATCTGTGATAGTAATAGAGTAAAATGGAGAAAATTCCGAAAATTTTAATTTCTTGAATTACGCAAAGTACTCATAGAAACGTTTTGTTGGTACTCAAATTACAGATGTGTGATAGTAACAGAGGAAAAAGCAAAATATTCCGAAAATTTTAATTTCTTGATTTACGCCAAGTTCTCGTAGAGACGTTTTGTTGCTACTCAAATGAAAGATCTGTGATAGTAATAGAGTAAAATGGAGAAAATTCCGAAAATTTTAATTTCTTGAATTACGCAAAGTACTCATAGAGACGTTTTGTTGGTACTCAAATTACAGATGTGTGATAGTAACAGAGGAAAAAGCAAAATATTCCGAAAATTTTAATTTCTTGATTTACGCAAAGTTCTCGTAGAGACGTTTTGTTGTTATTCAAATGTCAGATCTGTGATAGCAACAGAGGAAAAAAAAATATTCCGAAAATTTTAATTTCCCAATTTACGCAAAGTGCTCGTAGAGACGTTTTGTTGTTACTCAAATGACAGATCTGTGGTAGTAACAGAGGAAAAAGCAAAATATTCCGAAAATTTTAATTTCTTCATTTACGCAAAGTGGTCGTAGAGACGTTCTGTGGCTACTCAAATGAAAGATCCGTGATAGTAATAGAGTAAAATGGAAAAAATTCCGAAAATATTGATTTCTCGATTTACACAAAGTCCTCGTAGAGACAGACGTTTTGTTGTTACTCAAATGATAGATCTGTAATAGTAACAGAAGAAAAAGATAAAAATTCCTAAAATTTTGATTTCTTGACTTACGCAAAGTGCTCGTAGAGACGTTTTGTTGCTACTCAAATGAAAGATCTGTGATAGTAATAGAGTAAAATGGAGAAAATTCCGAAAATTTTAATTTCTTGAATTACGCAAAGTACTCATAGAGACGTTTTGTTTGTACTCAAATTACAGATGTGTGATAGTAACAGAGGAAAAAGCAAAATATTCCGAAAATTTTAATTTCTTGATTTACGCAAAGTTCTCGTAGAGACGTTCTGTTGCTACTCAAATGAAAGATCAGTGATAGTAATAGAGTAAAATGGAAAAAATTCCGAAAATATTGATTTCTCGATTTACGCAAAGTGCTCGTAGAGACAGACGTTTTGTTGTTACTCAAATGATAGATCTGTGGTAGTAACAGAGGAAGAAGCAAAATATTCCGAAAATTTTAATTTCTTGATTTACGCAAAGTTCTCGTAGAGACGTTCTGTTGCTACTCAAATGAAAGATGCGTGATAGTAATAGAGTAAAATGGAAAAAATTCCGAAAATATTGATTTCTCGATTTACGCAAAGTGCTCCTAGAGACAGACGTTTTGTTGTTACTCAAATGATAGATTTGTAATAGTAACAGAAGAAAAAGAGAAAAATACCTAAAATTTTGATTTCTTGACTTACGCAAAGTGCTCGTAGAGATGTTTTGTTGCTACTCAAATTAAAGATCTGTGATAGTAATAGAGTAAAATGGAAAAAATTCCGAAAATATTAATTTATCGATTTACGCAAGGTGCTCGTAGAGACAGACGTTTTGTTGTTACTCAAATGATAGATCTGTAATAGTAACAGAAGAAAAAGATAAAAATTCCTAAAATTTTGATTTCTTGACTTACGCAAAGTGCTCGTAGAGACGTTTTGTTGCTACTCAAATGAAAGATCTGTGATAGTAATAGAGTAAAATGGAGAAAATTCCGAAAATTTTAATTTCTTGAATTACGCAAAGTACTCATAGAGACGTTTTGTTGGTACTCAAATTACAGATGTGTGATAGTAACAGAGGAAAAAGCAAAATATTCCGAAAATTTTAATTTCTTGATTTACGCAAAGTTCTCGTAGAGACGTTTTGTTGTTATTCAAATGCCAGATCTGTGATAGCAACAGAGGAAAAAAAAAATATTCCGAAAATTTTAATTTCCCAATTTACGCAAAGTGCTCGTAGAGACGTTTTGTTGTTACTCAAATGACAGATCTGTGGTAGTAACAGAGGAAAAAGCAAAATATTCCGAAAATTTTAATTTCTTGATTTACGCAAAGTTCTCGTAGAGACGTTCTGTTGCTACTCAAATGAAAGATCAGTGATAGTAATAGAGTAAAATGGAAAAAATTCCGAAAATATTGATTTATCGATTTACGCAAAGTGCTCGTAGAGACAGACGTTTTGTTGTTACTCAAATGATAGATCTGTAATAGTAACAGAAGAAAAAGAGAAAAATACCTAAAATTTTGATTTCTTGACTTACGCAAAGTGCTCGTAGAAACGTTTTGTTGCTACTCAAATGAAAGATCTGTGATAGTAATAGAGTAAAATGGAGAAAATTCCGAAAATTTTAATTTCTTGAATTACGCAAAGTACTCATAGAGACGTTTTGTTGGTACTCAAATGACAGATCTGTGATAGTAACAGAGGAAAAAGCAAAATATTAAGAAAATTTTAATTTCTTGATATACGCAAAGTACTCATAGAGACGTTTTGTTGTTACTCAAATGACAGATCTGTGATAGTAACAGAGGAAAAAGCAGAATATTCCGAAAATTTTAATTTCTTGATTTACGCAAAGTGCTCGTAGAGACGTTTTGTTGTTACTCAAATGACAGATCTGTCATAGTAACAGAGGAAAAAGAGAAAAATTCCTAAAATTTTGATTTCTTGACTTACGCAAAGTGCTCGTAGAGACGTTTTGTTGCTACTCAAATGAAAGATCTGTGATAGTAATAGAGTAAAATGGAAAAAATTCCGAAAATTTTAATTTCTTGATTTACGCAAAGTACTCTTAGAGACGTTTTGTTGGTACTCAAATGACAGATCTGTGATAGTAACAGAGGAAAAAGCAAAATATTCCGAAAATTTTAATTTCTTGATTTACGCAAAGTACTCGTAGAGACGTTTTGTTGTTACTCAAATGACAGATCTGTGGTAGTAACAGAGGAAAAAGCAAAATATTCCGAAAATTTTAATTTCTTGATTTACGCAAAGTGGTCGTAGAGACGTTCTGTTGCTACTGAAATGAAAGATCCGTGATAGTAATAGAGTAAAATGGAAAAAATTCCGAAAATATTGATTTCTCGATTTACACAAAGTGCTCGTAGAGACAGACGTTTTGTTGTTACTCAAATGATAGATCTGTAATAGTAACAGAAGATAAAGATAAAAATTCCTAAAATTTTGATTTCTTGACTTACGCAAAGTGCTCGTAGAGACGTTTTGTTGCTACTCAAATGAAAGATCTGTGATAGTAATAGAGTAAAATGGAGAAAATTCCGAAAATTTTAATTTCTTGAATTACGCAAAGTACTCATAGAGACGTTTTGTT
Organism: Geotrupes spiniger; assembly: GCA_959613385.1. Taxonomy (NCBI): domain Eukaryota; kingdom Metazoa; phylum Arthropoda; class Insecta; order Coleoptera; family Geotrupidae; genus Geotrupes; species Geotrupes spiniger. Next base: position 1,375,648 of record CAUIJQ010000006.1, read on the forward strand.
GGTACTCAAATGACAGATCTGTGATAGTAACAGAGGAAAAAGCAAAATATTAAGAAAATTTTAATTTCTTGATATACGCAAAGTACTCATAGAGACGTTTTGTTGTTACTCAAATGACAGATCTGTGATAGTAACAGAGGAAAAAGCAAAATATTCCGAAAATTTTAATTTCTCAATTTACGCAAAGTGCTCGTAGAGACGTTTTGTTGTTACTCTAATGGCAGATCTGTGGTAGTAACAGAGGAAAAAGCAAAATATTCCGAAAATTTTAATTTCTTGATTTACGCAAAGTTCTCGTAGAGACGTTCTGTTGCTACTCAAATGAAAGATGCGTGATAGTAATAGAGTAAAATGGAAAAAATTCCGAAAATATTGATTTCTCGATTTACGCAAAGTGCTCCTAGAGACAGACGTTTTGTTGTTACTCAAATGATAGATCTGTAATAGTAACAGAAGAAAAAGAGAAAAATACCTAAAATTTTGATTTCTTGACTTACGCAAAGTGCTCGTAGAGACGTTTTGTTGCTACTCAAATGAAAGATCTGTGATAGTAATAGAGTAAAATGGAAAAAAATCCGAAAATTTTAATTTCTTGATTTACGCAAAGTACTCGTAGAGACGTTTTGTTGTCACTCAAATGACAGATCTGTGATAGTAACAGAGGAAAAAGCAAAATATTCCGAAAATTTTAATTTCTTGATTTACGCAAAGTTCTCGTTGAGACGTTTTGTTGTTACTCAAATGACAGATCTGTGGTAGTAACTGAGGAAAAAGCAAAATATTCCGAAAATTTTAATTTCTTGATTTACGCAAAGTGGTCGTAGAGACGTTCTGTTGCTACTCAAATGAAAGATCCGTGATAGTAATAGAGTAAAATGGAAAAAATTCCGAAAATATTGATTTCTCAATTTACGCAAAGTGCTCGTAGAGACGTTTTGTTGTTACTCAAATTACAGATCTGTGGTAGTAACAGAGGAAAAAGCAAAATATTCCGAAAATTTTAATTTCTTGATTTACGCAAAGTTCTCGTAGAGACGTTCTGTTGCTACTCAAATGAAAGATGCGTGATAGTAATAGAGTAAAATGGAAAAAATTCCGAAAATATTGATTTCTCGATTTACGCAAAGTGCTCCTAGAGACAGACGTTTTGTTGTTACTCAAATGATAAATTTGTAATAGTAACAGAAGAAAAAGAGAAAAATACCTAAAATTTTGATTTCTTGACTTACGCAAAGTGCTCGTAGAGATGTTTTGTTGCTACTCAAATTAAAGATCTGTGATAGTAATAGAGTAAAATGGAAAAAATTCCGAAAATATTGATTTATCGATTTACGCAAGGTGCTCGTAGAGACAGACGTTTTGTTGTTACTCAAATGATAGATCTGTAATAGTAACAGAAGAAAAAGATAAAAATTCCTAAAATTTTGATTTCTTGACTTACGCAAAGTGCTCGTAGAGACGTTTTGTTGCTACTCAAATGAAAGATCTGTGATAGTAATTGAGTAAAATGGAGAAAATTCCGAAAATTTTAATTTCTTGAATTACGCAAAGTACTCATAGAGACGTTTTGTTGGTACTCAAATTACAGATGTGTGATAGTAACAGAAGAAAAAGCAAAATATTCCGAAAATTTTAATTTCTTGATTTACGCAAAGTGCTCGTAGAGACGTTTTGTTGTTACTCAAATGACAGATCTGTGGTAGTAACAGAGGAAAAAGCAAAATATTCCGAAAATTTTAATTTCTTGATTTACGCAAAGTTCTCGTAGAGACGTTCTGTTGCTACTCAAATGAAAGATCAGTGATAGTAATAGAGTAAAATGGAAAAAATTCCGAAAATATTGATTTATCGATTTACGCAAAGTGCTCGTAGAGACAGACGTTTTGTTGTTACTCAAATGATAGATCTGTAATAGTAACAGAAGAAAAAGAGAAAAATACCTAAAATTTTGATTTCTTGACTTACGCAAAGTGCTCGTAGAAACGTTTTGTTGCTACTCAAATGAAAGATCTGTGATAGTAATAGAGTAAAATGGAGAAAATTCCGAAAATTTTAATTTCTTGAATTACGCAAAGTACTCATAGAGACGTTTTGTTGGTACTCAAATGACAGATCTGTGATAGTAACAGAGGAAAAAGCAAAATATTAAGAAAATTTTAATTTCTTGATATACGCAAAGTACTCATAGAGACGTTTTGTTGTTACTCAAATGACAGATCTGTGATAGTAACAGAGGAAAAAGCAAAATATTCCGAAAATTTTAATTTCTTGATTTACGCAAAGTTCTCGTAGAGACGTTCTGTTGCTACTCAAATGAAAGATCAGTGATAGTAATAGAGTAAAATGGAAAAAATTCCGAAAATATTGATTTCTCGATTTACGCAAAGTGCTCGTAGAGACAGACGTTTTGTTGTTACTCAAATGATAGATCTGTGGTAGTAACAGAGGAAAAAGCAAAATATTCCGAAAATTTTAATTTCTTGATTTACGCAAAGTTCTCGTAGAGACGTTCTGTTGCTACTCAAATGAAAGATGCGTGATAGTAATAGAGTAAAATGGAAAAAATTCCGAAAATATTGATTTCTCGATTTACGCAAAGTGCTCCTAGAGACAGACGTTTTGTTGTTACTCAAATGATAGATTTGTAATAGTAACAGAAGAAAAAGAGAAGAATACCTAAAATTTTGATTTCTTGACTTACGCAAAGTGCTCGTAGAGATGTTTTGTTGCTACTCAAATTAAAGATCTGTGATAGTAATAGAGTAAAATGGAAAAAATTCCGAAAATATTAATTTATCGATTTACGCAAGGTGCTCGTAGAGACAGACGTTTTGTTGTTACTCAAATGATAGATCTGTAATAGTAACAGAAGAAAAAGATAAAAATTCCTAAAATTTTGATTTCTTGACTTACGCAAAGTGCTCGTAGAGACGTTTTGTTGCTACTCAAATGAAAGATCTGTGATAGTAATAGAGTAAAATGGAGAAAATTCCGAAAATTTTAATTTCTTGAATTACGCAAAGTACTCATAGAGACGTTTTGTTGGTACTCAAATTACAGATGTGTGATAGTAACAGAGGAAAAAGCAAAATATTCCGAAAATTTTAATTTCTTGATTTACGCAAAGTTCTCGTAGAGACGTTTTGTTGTTATTCAAATGCCAGATCTGTGATAGCAACAGAGGAAAAAAAAAATATTCCGAAAATTTTAATTTCCCAATTTACGCAAAGTGCTCGTAGAGACGTTTTGTTGTTACTCAAATGACAGATCTGTGGTAGTAACAGAGGAAAAAGCAAAATATTCCGAAAATTTTAATTTCTTGATTTACGCAAAGTTCTCGTAGAGACGTTCTGTTGCTACTCAAATGAAAGATCAGTGATAGTAATAGAGTAAAATGGAAAAAATTCCGAAAATATTGATTTATCGATTTACGCAAAGTGCTCGTAGAGACAGACGTTTTGTTGTTACTCAAATGATAGATCTGTAATAGTAACAGAAGAAAAAGAGAAAAATACCTAAAATTTTGATTTCTTGACTTACGCAAAGTGCTCGTAGAAACGTTTTGTTGCTACTCAAATGAAAGATCTGTAATAGTAATAGAGTAAAATGGAGAAAATTCCGAAAATTTTAATTTCTTGAATTACGCAAAGTACTCATAGAGACGTTTTGTTGGTACTCAAATGACAGATCTGTGATAGTAGCAGAGGAAAAAGCAAAATATTAAGAAAATTTAAATTTTTGATATACGCAAAGTACTCATAGAGACGTTTTGTTGTTACTCAAATGACAGATCTGTGATAGTAACAGAGGAAAAAGCAGAATATTCCGAAAATTTTAATTTTTTGATTTACGCAAAGTGCTCGTAGAGACGTTTTGTTGTTACTCAAATGACAGATCTGTCATAGTAACAGAGGAAAAAGAGAAAAATTCCTAAAATTTTGATTTCTTGACTTACGCAAAGTGCTCGTAGAGACGTTTTGTTGCTACTCAAATGAAAGATCTGTGATAGTAATAGAGTAAAATGGAAAAAATTCCGAAAATTTTAATTTCTTGATTTACGCAAAGTACTCTTAGAGACGTTTTGTTGGTACTCAAATGACAGATCTGTGATAGTAACAGAGGAAAAAGCAAAATATTCCGAAAATTTTAATTTCTTGATTTACGCAAAGTGGTCGTAGAGACGTTCTGTTGCTACTGAAATGAAAGATCCGTGATAGTAATAGAGTAAAATGGAAAAAATTCCGAAAATATTGATTTCTCGATTTACACAAAGTGCTCGTAGAGACAGACGTTTTGTTGTTACTCAAATGATAGATCTGTAATAGTAACAGAAGATAAAGATAAAAATTCCTAAAATTTTGATTTCTTGACTTACGCAAAGTGCTCGTAGAGACGTTTTGTTGCTACTCAAATGAAAGATCTGTGATAGTAATAGAGTAAAATGGAGAAAATTCCGAAAATTTTAATTTCTTGAATTACGCAAAGTACTCATAGAGTCGTTTTGTTGGTACTCAAATGACAGATCTGTGATAGTAACAGAGGAAAAAGCAAAATATTAAGAAAATTTTAATTTCTTGATATACGCAAAGTACTCATAGAGACGTTTTGTTGTTACTCAAATGACAGATCTGTGATAGTAACAGAGGAAAAAGCAAAATATTCCGAAAATTTTAATTTCTCAATTTACGCAAAGTGCTCGTAGAGACGTTTTGTTGTTACTCTAATGGCAGATCTGTGGTAGTAACAGAGGAAAAAGCAAAATATTCCGAAAATTTTAATTTCTTGATTTACGCAAAGTTCTCGTAGAGACGTTCTGTTGCTACTCAAATGAAAGATGCGTGATAGTAATAGAGTAAAATGGAAAAAATTCCGAAAATATTGATTTCTCGATTTACACAAAGTCCTCGTAGAGACAGACGTTTTGTTGTTACTCAAATGATAGATCTGTAATAGTAACAGAAGAAAAAGATAAAAATTCCTAAAATTTTGATTTCTTGACTTACGCAAAGTGCTCGTAGAGACGTTTTGTTGCTACTCAAATGAAAGATCTGTGATAGTAATAGAGTAAAATGGAGAAAATTCCGAAAATTTTCATTTCTTGAATTACGCAAAGTACTCATAGAGACGTTTTGTTTGTACTCAAATTACAGATGTGTGATAGTAACAGAGGAAAAAGCAAAATATTCCGAAAATTTTAATTTCTTGATTTACGCAAAGTTCTCGTAGAGACGTTCTGTTGCTACTCAAATGAAAGATCAGTGATAGTAATAGAGTAAAATGGAAAAAATTCCGAAAATATTGATTTCTCGATTTACGCAAAGTGCTCGTAGAGACAGACGTTTTGTTGTTACTCAAATGATAGATCTGTGGTAGTAACAGAGGAAGAAGCAAAATATTCCGAAAATTTTAATTTCTTGATTTACGCAAAGTTCTCGTAGAGACGTTCTGTTGCTACTCAAATGAAAGATGCGTGATAGTAATAGAGTAAAATGGAAAAAATTCCGAAAATATTGATTTATCGATTTACGCAAGGTGCTCGTAGAGACAGACGTTTTGTTGTTACTCAAATGATAGATCTGTAATAGTAACAGAAGAAAAAGATAAAAATTCCTAAAATTTTGATTTCTTGACTTACGCAAAGTGCTCGTAGAGACGTTTTGTTGCTACTCAAATGAAAGATCTGTGATAGTAATAGAGTAAAATGGAGAAAATTCCGAAAATTTTAATTTCTTGAATTACGCAAAGTACTCATAGAGACGTTTTGTTGGTACTCAAATTACAGATGTGTGATAGTAACAGAGGAAAAAGCAAAATATTCCGAAAATTTTAATTTCTTGATTTACGCAAAGTTCTCGTAGAGACGTTTTGTTGTTATTCAAATGCCAGATCTGTGATAGCAACAGAGGAAAAAAAAAATATTCCGAAAATTTTAATTTCCCAATTTACGCAAAGTGCTCGTAGAGACGTTTTGTTGTTACTCAAATGACAGATCTGTGGTAGTAACAGAGGAAAAAGCAAAATATTCCGAAAATTTTAATTTCTTGATTTACGCAAAGTTCTCGTAGAGACGTTCTGTTGCTACTCAAATGAAAGATCAGTGATAGTAATAGAGTAAAATGGAAAAAATTCCGAAAATATTGATTTATCGATTTACGCAAAGTGCTCGTAGAGACAGACGTTTTGTTGTTACTCAAATGATAGATCTGTAATAGTAACAGAAGAGAAAGAGAAAAATACCTAAAATTTTGATTTCTTGACTTACGCAAAGTGCTCGTAGAAACGTTTTGTTGCTACTCAAATGAAAGATCTGTGATAGTAATAGAGTAAAATGGAGAAAATTCCGAAAATTTTAATTTCTTGAATTACGCAAAGTACTCATAGAGACGTTTTGTTGGTACTCAAATGACAGATCTGTGATAGTAACAGAGGAAAAAGCAAAATATTAAGAAAATTTTAATTTCTTGATATACGCAAAGTACTCATAGAGACGTTTTGTTGTTACTCAAATGACAGATCTGTGATAGTAACAGAGGAAAAAGCAGAATATTCCGAAAATTTTAATTTCTTGATTTACGCAAAGTGCTCGTAGAGACGTTTTGTTGTTACTCAAATGACAGATCTGTCATAGTAACAGAGGAAAAAGAGAAAAATTCCTAAAATTTTGATTTCTTGACTTACGCAAAGTGCTCGTAGAGACGTTTTGTTGCTACTCAAATGAAAGATCTGTGATAGTAATAGAGTAAAATGGAAAAAATTCCGAAAATTTTAATTTCTTGATTTACGCAAAGTACTCTTAGAGACGTTTTGTTGGTACTCAAATGACAGATCTGTGATAGTAACAGAGGAAAAAGCAAAATATTCCGAAAATTTTAATTTCTTGATTTACGCAAAGTACTCGTAGAGACGTTTTGTTGTTACTCAAATGACAGATCTGTGGTAGTAACAGAGGAAAAAGCAAAATATTCCGAAAATTTTAATTTCTTGATTTACGCAAAGTGGTCGTAGAGACGTTCTGTTGCTACTGAAATGAAAGATCCGTGATAGTAATAGAGTAAAATGGAAAAAATTCCGAAAATATTGATTTCTCGATTTACACAAAGTGCTCGTAGAGACAGACGTTTTGTTGTTACTCAAATGATAGATCTGTAATAGTAACAGAAGATAAAGATAAAAATTCCTAAAATTTTGATTTCTTGACTTACGCAAAGTGCTCGTAGAGACGTTTTGTTGCTACTCAAATGAAAGATCTGTGATAGTAATAGAGTAAAATGGAGAAAATTCCGAAAATTTTAATTTCTTGAATTACGCAAAGTACTCATAGAGACGTTTTGTTGGTACTCAAATGACAGATCTGTGATAGTAACAGAGGAAAAAGCAAAATATTAAGAAAATTTTAATTTCTTGATATACGCAAAGTACTCATAGAGACGTTTTGTTGTTACTCAAATGACAGATCTGTGATAGTAACAGAGGAAAAAGCAAAATATTCCGAAAATTTTAATTTCTCAATTTACGCAAAGTGCTCGTAGAGACGTTTTGTTGTTACTCTAATGGCAGATCTGTGGTAGTAACAGAGGAAAAAGCAAAATATTCCGAAAATTTTAATTTCTTGATTTACGCAAAGTTCTCGTAGAGACGTTCTGTTGCTACTCAAATGAAAGATGCGTGATAGTAATAGAGTAAAATGGAAAAAATTCCGAAAATATTGATTTCTCGATTTACGCAAAGTGCTCCTAGAGACAGACGTTTTGTTGTTACTCAAATGATAGATCTGTAATAGTAACAGAAGAAAAAGAGAAAAATACCTAAAATTTTGATTTCTTGACTTACGCAAAGTGCTCGTAGAGACGTTTTGTTGCTACTCAAATGAAAGATCTGTGATAGTAATAGAGTAAAATGGAAAAAAATCCGAAAATTTTAATTTCTTGATTTACGCAAAGTACTCGTAGAGACGTTTTGTTGTCACTCAAATGACAGATCTGTGATAGTAACAGAGGAAAAAGCAAAATATTCCGAAAATTTTAATTTCTTGATTTACGCAAAGTTCTCGTTGAGACGTTTTGTTGTTACTCAAATGACAGATCTGTGGTAGTAACTGAGGAAAAAGCAAAATATTCCGAAAATTTTAATTTCTTGATTTACGCAAAGTGGTCGTAGAGACGTTCTGTTGCTACTCAAATGAAAGATCCGTGATAGTAATAGAGTAAAATGGAAAAAATTCCGAAAATATTGATTTCTCAATTTACGCAAAGTGCTCGTAGAGACGTTTTGTTGTTACTCAAATTACAGATCTGTGGTAGTAACAGAGGAAAAAGCAAAATATTCCGAAAATTTTAATTTCTTGATTTACGCAAAGTTCTCGTAGAGACGTTCTGTTGCTACTCAAATGAAAGATGCGTGATAGTAATAGAGTAAAATGGAAAAAATTCCGAAAATATTGATTTCTCGATTTACGCAAAGTGCTCCTAGAGACAGACGTTTTGTTGTTACTCAAATGATAAATTTGTAATAGTAACAGAAGAAAAAGAGAAAAATACCTAAAATTTTGATTTCTTGACTTACGCAAAGTGCTCGTAGAGATGTTTTGTTGCTACTCAAATTAAAGATCTGTGATAGTAATAGAGTAAAATGGAAAAAATTCCGAAAATATTGATTTATCGATTTACGCAAGGTGCTCGTAGAGACAGACGTTTTGTTGTTACTCAAATGATAGATCTGTAATAGTAACAGAAGAAAAAGATAAAAATTCCTAAAATTTTGATTTCTTGACTTACGCAAAGTGCTCGTAGATACGTTTTGTTGCTACTCAAATGAAAGATCTGTGATAGTAATTGAGTAAAATGGAGAAAATTCCGAAAATTTTAATTTCTTGAATTACGCAAAGTACTCATAGAGACGTTTTGTTGGTACTCAAATTACAGATGTGTGATAGTAACAGAAGAAAAAGCAAAATATTCCGAAAATTTTAATTTCTTGATTTACGCAAAGTTCTCGTAGAGACGTTTTGTTGTTATTCAAATGCCAGATCTGTGATAGCAACAGAGGAAAAAAAAAATATTCCGAAAATTTTAATTTCCCAATTTACGCAAAGTGCTCGTAGAGACGTTTTGTTGTTACTCAAATGACAGATCTGTGGTAGTAACAGAGGAAAAAGCAAAATATTCCGAAAATTTTAATTTCTTGATTTACGCAAAGTTCTCGTAGAGACGTTCTGTTGCTACTCAAATGAAAGATCAGTGATAGTAATAGAGTAAAATGGAAAAAATTCCGAAAATATTGATTTATCGATTTACGCAAAGTGCTCGTAGAGACAGACGTTTTGTTGTTACTCAAATGATAGATCTGTAATAGTAACAGAAGAAAAAGAGAAAAATACCTAAAATTTTGATTTCTTGACTTACGCAAAGTGCTCGTAGAAACGTTTTGTTGCTACTCAAATGAAAGATCTGTGATAGTAATAGAGTAAAATGGAGAAAATTCCGAAAATTTTAATTTCTTGAATTACGCAAAGTACAGATCTGTGATAGTAACAGAGGAAAAAGCAAAATATTAAGAAAATTTTAATTTCTTGATATACGCAAAGTACTCATAGAGACGTTTTGTTGTTACTCAAATGACAGATCTGTGATAGTAACAGAGGAAAAAGCAAAATATTCCGAAAATTTTAATTTCTTGATTTACGCAAAGTTCTCGTAGAGACGTTCTGTTGCTACTCAAATGAAAGATCAGTGATAGTAATAGAGTAAAATGGAAAAAATTCCGAAAATATTGATTTCTCGATTTACGCAAAGTGCTCGTAGAGACAGACGTTTTGTTGTTACTCAAATGATAGATCTGTGGTAGTAACAGAGGAAAAAGCAAAATATTCCGAAAATTTTAATTTCTTGATTTACGCAAAGTTCTCGTAGAGACGTTCTGTTGCTACTCAAATGAAAGATGCGTGATAGTAATAGAGTAAAATGGAAAAAATTCCGAAAATATTGATTTCTCGATTTACGCAAAGTGCTCCTAGAGACAGACGTTTTGTTGTTACTCAAATGATAGATTTGTAATAGTAACAGAAGAAAAAGAGAAAAATACCTAAAATTTTGATTTCTTGACTTACGCAAAGTGCTCGTAGAGATGTTTTGTTGCTACTCAAATTAAAGATCTGTGATAGTAATAGAGTAAAATGGAAAAAATTCCGAAAATATTAATTTATCGATTTACGCAAGGTGCTCGTAGAGACAGACGTTTTGTTGTTACTCAAATGATAGATCTGTAATAGTAACAGAAGAAAAAGATAAAAATTCCTAAAATTTTGATTTCTTGACTTACGCAAAGTGCTCGTAGAGACGTTTTGTTGCTACTCAAATGAAAGATCTGTGATAGTAATAGAGTAAAATGGAGAAAATTCCGAAAATTTTAATTTCTTGAATTACGCAAAGTACTCATAGAGACGTTTTGTTGGTACTCAAATTACAGATGTGTGATAGTAACAGAGGAAAAAGCAAAATATTCCGAAAATTTTAATTTCTTGATTTACGCAAAGTTCTCGTAGAGACGTTTTGTTGTTATTCAAATGCCAGATCTGTGATAGCAACAGAGGAAAAAAAAAATATTCCGAAAATTTTAATTTCCCAATTTACGCAAAGTGCTCGTAGAGACGTTTTGTTGTTACTCAAATGACAGATCTGTGGTAGTAACAGAGGAAAAAGCAAAATATTCCGAAAATTTTAATTTCTTGATTTACGCAAAGTTCTCGTAGAGACGTTCTGTTGCTACTCAAATGAAAGATCAGTGATAGTAATAGAGTAAAATGGAAAAAATTCCGAAAATATTGATTTATCGATTTACGCAAAGTGCTCGTAGAGACAGACGTTTTGTTGTTACTCAAATGATAGATCTGTAATAGTAACAGAAGAAAAAGAGAAAAATACCTAAAATTTTGATTTCTTGACTTACGCAAAGTGCTCGTAGAAACGTTTTGTTGCTACTCAAATGAAAGATCTGTAATAGTAATAGAGTAAAATGGAGAAAATTCCGAAAATTTTAATTTCTTGAATTACGCAAAGTACTCATAGAGACGTTTTGTTGGTACTCAAATGACAGATCTGTGATAGTAACAGAGGAAAAAGCAAAATATTAAGAAAATTTTAATTTCTTGATATACGCAAAGTACTCATAGAGACGTTTTGTTGTTACTCAAATGACAGATCTGTGATAGTAACAGAGGAAAAAGCAGAATATTCCGAAAATTTTAATTTCTTGATTTACGCAAAGTGCTCGTAGAGACGTTTTGTTGTTACTCAAATGACAGATCTGTCATAGTAACAGAGGAAAAAGAGAAAAATTCCTAAAATTTTGATTTCTTGACTTACGCAAAGTGCTCGTAGAGACGTTTTGTTGCTACTCAAATGAAAGATCTGTGATGGTAATAGAGTAAAATGGAAAAAATTCCGAAAATTTTAATTTCTTGATTTACGCAAAGTACTCTTAGAGACGTTTTGTTGGTACTCAAATGACAGATCTGTGATAGTAACAGAGGAAAAAGCAAAATATTCCGAAAATTTTAATTTCTTGATTTACGCAAAGTACTCGTAGAGACGTTTTGTTGTTACTCAAATGACAGATCTGTGGTAGTAACAGAGGAAAAAGCAAAATATTCCGAAAATTTTAATTTCTTGATTTACGCAAAGTGGTCGTAGAGACGTTCTGTTGCTACTGAAATGAAAGATCCGTGATAGTAATAGAGTAAAATGGAAAAAATTCCGAAAATATTGATTTCTCGATTTACGCAAAGTGCTCCTAGAGACAGACGTTTTGTTGTTACTCAAATGATAGATCTGTAATAGTAACAGAAGAAAAAGAGAAAAATACCTAAAATTTTGATTTCTTGACTTACGCAAAGTGCTCGTAGAGACGTTTTGTTGCTACTCAAATGAAAGATCTGTGATAGTAATAGAGTAAAATGGAAAAAAATCCGAAAATTTTAATTTCTTGATTTACGCAAAGTACTCGTAGAGACGTTTTGTTGTCACTCAAATGACAGATCTGTGATAGTAACAGAGGAAAAAGCAAAATATTCCGAAAATTTTAATTTCTTGATTTACGCAAAGTTCTCGTTGAGACGTTTTGTTGTTACTCAAATGACAGATCTGTGGTAGTAACTGAGGAAAAAGCAAAATATTCCGAAAATTTTAATTTCTTGATTTACGCAAAGTGGTCGTAGAGACGTTCTGTTGCTACTCAAATGAAAGATCCGTGATAGTAATAGAGTAAAATGGAAAAAATTCCGAAAATATTGATTTCTCAATTTACGCAAAGTGCTCGTAGAGACGTTTTGTTGTTACTCAAATGACAGATCTGTGGTAGTAACAGAGGAAAAAGCAAAATATTCCGAAAATTTTAATTTCTTGATTTACGCAAAGTTCTCGTAGAGACGTTCTGTTGCTACTCATATGAAACAGACGTTTTGTTGTTACTCAAATGATAAATTTGTAATAGTAACAGAAGAAAAAGAGAAAAATACCTAAAATTTTGATTTCTTGACTTACGCAAAGTGCTCGTAGAGATGTTTTGTTGCTACTCAAATTAAAGATCTGTGATAGTAATAGAGTAAAATGGAAAAAATTCCGAAAATATTGATTTCTCGATTTACGCAAGGTGCTCGTAGAGACAGACGTTTTGTTGTTACTCAAATTATAGATCTGTAATAGTAACAGAAGAAAAAGATAAAAATTCCTAAAATTTTGATTTCTTGACTTACGCAAAGTGCTCGTAGAGACGTTTTGTTGCTATTCAAATGAAAGATCTGTGATAGTAATTGAGTAAAATGGAGAAAATTCCGAAAATTTTAATTTCTTGAATTACGCAAAGTACTCATAGAGACGTTTTGTTGGTACTCAAATTACAGATGTGTGATAGTAACAGAAGAAAAAGCAAAATATTCCGAAAATTTTAATTTCTTGATTTACGCAAAGTTCTCGTAGAGACGTTTTGTTGTTATTCAAATGCCAGATCTGTGATAGCAACAGAGGAAAAAAAAAATATTCCGAAAATTTTAATTTCCCAATTTACGCAAAGTGCTCGTAGAGACGTTTTGTTGTTACTCAAATGACAGATCTGTGGTAGTAACAGAGGAAAAAGCAAAATATTCCGAAAATTTTAATTTCTTGATTTACGCAAAGTTCTCGTAGAGACGTTCTGTTGCTACTCAAATGAAAGATCAGTGATAGTAATAGAGTAAAATGGAAAAAATTCCGAAAATATTGATTTATCGATTTACGCAAAGTGCTCGTAGAGACAGACGTTTTGTTGTTACTCAAATGATAGATCTGTAATAGTAACAGAAGAAAAAGAGAAAAATACCTAAAATTTTGATTTCTTGACTTACGCAAAGTGCTCGTAGAAACGTTTTGTTGCTACTCAAATGAAAGATCTGTGATAGTAATAGAGTAAAATGGAGAAAATTCCGAAAATTTTAATTTCTTGAATTACGCAAAGTACTCATAGAGACGTTTTGTTGGTACTCAAATGACAGATCTGTGATAGTAACAGAGGAAAAAGCAAAATATTAAGAAAATTTTAATTTCTTGATATACGCAAAGTACTCATAGAGACGTTTTGTTGTTACTCAAATGACAGATCTGTGATAGTAACAGAGGAAAAAGCAGAATATTCCGAAAATTTTAATTTCTTGATTTACGCAAAGTGCTCGTAGAGACGTTTTGTTGTTACTCAAATGACAGATCTGTCATAGTAACAGAGGAAAAAGAGAAAAATTCCTAAAATTTTGATTTCTTGACTTACGCAAAGTGCTCGTAGAGACGTTTTGTTGCTACTCAAATGAAAGATCTGTGATAGTAATAGAGTAAAATGGAAAAAATTCCGAAAATATTGATTTATCGATTTACGCAAGGTGCTCGTAGAGACAGACGTTTTGTTGTTACTCAAATGATAGATCTGTAATAGTAACAGAAGAAAAAGATAAAAATTCCTAAAATTTTGATTTCTTGACTTACGCAAAGTGCTCGTAGAGACGTTTTGTTGCTACTCAAATGAAAGATCTGTGATAGTAATAGAGTAAAATGGAGAAAATTCCGAAAATTTTAATTTCTTGAATTACGCAAAGTACTCATAGAGACGTTTTGTTGGTACTCAAATTACAGATGTGTGATAGTAACAGAGGAAAAAGCAAAATATTCCGAAAATTTTAATTTCTTGATTTACGCAAAGTTCTCGTAGAGACGTTTTGTTGTTATTCAAATGCCAGATCTGTGATAGCAACAGAGGAAAAAAAAATTCCGAAAATTTTAATTTCCCAATTTACGCAAAGTGCTCGTAGAGACGTTTTGTTGTTACTCAAATGACAGATCTGTGGTAGTAACAGAGGAAAAAGCAAAATATTCCGAAAATTTTAATTTCTTGATTTACGCAAAGTTCTCGTAGAGACGTTCTGTTGCTACTCAAATGAAAGATCAGTGATAGTAATAGAGTAAAATGGAAAAAATTCCGAAAATATTGATTTATCGATTTACGCAAAGTGCTCGTAGAGACAGACGTTTTGTTGTTACTCAAATGATAGATCTGTAATAGTAACAGAAGAAAAAGAGAAAAATACCTAAAATTTTGATTTCTTGACTTACGCAAAGTGCTCGTAGAAACGTTTTGTTGCTACTCAAATGAAAGATCTGTGATAGTAATAGAGTAAAATGGAGAAAATTCCGAAAATTTTAATTTCTTGAATTACGCAAAGTACTCATAGAGACGTTTTGTTGGTACTCAAATGACAGATCTGTGATAGTAACAGAGGAAAAAGCAAAATATTAAGAAAATTTTAATTTCTTGATATACGCAAAGTACTCATAGAGACGTTTTGTTGTTACTCAAATGACAGATCTGTGATAGTAACAGAGGAAAAAGCAGAATATTCCGAAAATTTTAATTTCTTGATTTACGCAAAGTGCTCGTAGAGACGTTTTGTTGTTACTCAAATGACAGATCTGTCATAGTAACAGAGGAAAAAGAGAAAAATTCCTAAAATTTTGATTTCTTGACTTACGCAAAGTGCTCGTAGAGACGTTTTGTTGCTACTCAAATGAAAGATCTGTGATAGTAATAGAGTAAAATGGAAAAAATTCCGAAAATTTTAATTTCTTGATTTACGCAAAGTACTCTTAGAGACGTTTTGTTGGTACTCAAATGACAGATCTGTGATAGTAACAGAGGAAAAAGCAAAATATTCCGAAAATTTTAATTTCTTGATTTACGCAAAGTACTCGTAGAGACGTTTTGTTGTTACTCAAATGACAGATCTGTGGTAGTAACAGAGGAAAAAGCAAAATATTCCGAAAATTTTAATTTCTTGATTTACGCAAAGTGGTCGTAGAGACGTTCTGTTGCTACTGAAATGAAAGATCCGTGATAGTAATAGAGTAAAATGGAAAAAATTCCGAAAATATTGATTTCTCGATTTACACAAAGTGCTCGTAGAGACAGACGTTTTGTTGTTACTCAAATGATAGATCTGTAATAGTAACAGAAGATAAAGATAAAAATTCCTAAAATTTTGATTTCTTGACTTACGCAAAGTGCTCTTAGAGACGTTTTGTTGCTACTCAAATGAAAGATCTGTGATAGTAATAGAGTAAAATGGAGAAAATTCCGAAAATTTTAATTTCTTGAATTACGCAAAGTACTCATAGAGACGTTTTGTTGGTACTCAAATGACAGATCTGTGATAGTAACAGAGGAAAAAGCAAAATATTAAGAAAATTTTAATTTCTTGATATACGCAAAGTACTCATAGAGACGTTTTGTTGTTACTCAAATGACAGATCTGTGATAGTAACAGAGGAAAAAGCAAAATATTCCGAAAATTTTAATTTCTCAATTTACGCAAAGTGCTCGTAGAGACGTTTTGTTGTTACTCAAATGACAGATCTGTGGTAGTAACAGAGGAAAAAGCAAAATATTCCGAAAATTTTAATTTCATGATTTACGCAAAGTTCTCGTAGAGACGTTCTGTTGCTACTCAAATGAAAGATGCGTGATAGTAATAGAGTAAAATGGAAAAAATTCCGAAAATATTGATTTCTCGATTTACGCAAAGTGCTCCTAGAGACAGACGTTTTGTTGTTACTCAAATGATAGATCTGTAATAGTAACTGAAGAAAAAGAGAAAAATACCTAAAATTTTGATTTCTTGACTTACGCAAAGTGCTCGTAGAGACGTTTTGTTGCTACTCAAATGAAAGATCTGTGATAGTAATAGAGTAAACTGGAAAAAAATCCGAAAATTTTAATTTCTTGATTTACGCAAAGTTCTCGTAGAGACGTTTTGATGTTATTCAAATGTCAGATCTGTGATAGCAACAGAGGAAAAAAAAATATTCCGAAAATTTTAATTTCCCAATTTACGCAAAGTGCTCATAGAGACGTTTTGTTGTTACTCAAATGACAGATCTGTGGTAGTAACAGAGGAAAAAGCAAAATATTCAGAAAATTTTAATTTCTTCATTTACGCAAAGTTCTCGTATAGACGTTCTGTTGCTACTCAAATGAAAGATCAGTGATAGTAATAGAGTAAAATGGAAAAAATTCCGAAAATATTGATTTCTCGATTTACGCAAAGTGCTCGTAGAGACAGACGTTTTGTTGTTACTCAAATGATAGATCTGTGGTAGTAACAGAGGAAAAAGCAAAATATTCCGAAAATTTTAATTTCTTGATTTACGCAAAGTTCTCGTAGAGACGTTCTGTTGCTACTCAAATGAAAGATCCGTGATAGTAATAGAGTAAAAAGGAAAAAATTCCGAAAATATTGATTTCTCGATTTACACAAAGTCCTCGTAGAGACAGACGTTTTGTTGTTACTCAAATGATAGATCTGTAATAGTAACAGAAGAAAAAGATAAAAATTCCTAAAATTTTGATTTCTTGACTTACGCAAAGTGCTCGTAGAGACGTTTTGTTGCTACTCAAATGAAAGATCTGTGATAGTAATAGAGTAAAATGGAGAAAATTCCGAAAATTTTAATTTCTTGAATTACGCAAAGTACTCATAGAGACGTTTTGTTGGTACTCAAATTACAGATGTGTGATAGTAACAGAAGAAAAAGCAAAATATTCCAAAAATTTTAATTTCTTGATTTACGCAAAGTTCTCGTAGAGACGTTCTGTTGCTACTCAAATGAAAGATCAGTGATAGTAATAGAGTAAAATGGAAAAAATTCCGAAAATATTGATTTCTCGATTTACGCAAAGTGCTCGTAGAGACAGACGTTTTGTTGTTACTCAAATGATAGATCTGTGGTAGTAACAGAGGAAAAAGCAAAATATTCCGAAAATTTTAATTTCTTGATTTACGCAAAGTTCTCGTAGAGACGTTCTGTTGCTACTCAAATGAAAGATGCGTGATAGTAATAGAGTAAAATGGAAAAAATTCCGAAAATATTGATTTCTCGATTTACGCAAAGTGCTCCTAGAGACAGACGTTTTGTTGTTACTCAAATGATAGATCTGTAATAGTAACAGAAGAAAAAGAGAAAAATACCTAAAATTTTGATTTCTTGACTTACGCAAAGTGCTCGTAGAGACGTTTTGTTGCTACTCAAATGAAAGATCTGTGATAGTAATAGAGTAAAATGGAGAAAATTCCGAAAATTTTAATTTCTTGAATTACGCAAAGTACTCATAGAGACGTTTTGTTGGTACTCAAATGACAGATCTGTGATAGTAACAGAGGAAAAAGCAAAATATTAAGAAAATTTTAATTTCTTGATATACGCAAAGTACTCATAGAGACGTTTTGTTGTTACTCAAATGACAGATCTGTGATAGTAACAGAGGAAAAAGCAAAATATTCCGAAAATTTTAATTTCTCAATTTACGCAAAGTGCTCGTAGAGACGTTTTGTTGTTACTCAAATGGCAGATCTGTGGTAGTAACAGAGGAAAAAGCAAAATATTCCGAAAATTTTAATTTCTTGATTTACGCAAAGTTCTCGTAGAGACGTTCTGTTGCTACTCAAATGAAAGATGCGTGATAGTAATAGAGTAAAATGGAAAAAATTCCGAAAATATTGATTTCTCGATTTACGCAAAGTGCTCCTAGAGACAGACGTTTTGTTGTTACTCAAATGATAGATCTGTAATAGTAACAGAAGAAAAAGAGAAAAATACCTAAAATTTTGATTTCTTGACTTACGCAAAGTGCTCGTAGAGACGTTTTGTTGCTACTCAAATGAAAGATCTGTGATAGTAATAGAGTAAAATGGAAAAAATTCCGAAAATTTTAATTTCTTGATTTACGCAAAGTACTCTTAGAGACGTTTTGTTGGTACTCAAATGACAGATCTGTGATAGTAACAGAGGAAAAAGCAAAATATTCCGAAAATTTTAATTTCTTGATTTACGCAAAGTACTCGTAGAGACGTTTTGTTGTTACTCAAATGACAGATCTGTGATAGTAACAGAGGAAAAAGCAAAATATTCCGAAAATTTTAATTTCTCAATTTACGCAAAGTGC
The DNA here is from genome assembly GCA_959613385.1 of Geotrupes spiniger. NCBI lineage: Eukaryota > Metazoa > Arthropoda > Insecta > Coleoptera > Geotrupidae > Geotrupes > Geotrupes spiniger. The sequence goes on from CAUIJQ010000006.1 coordinate 1,394,158, forward strand.
TCGTAGAGGCGTTTTGTTGTTACTCAAATGACAGATCTGTGGTAGTAACAGAGGAAAAAGCAAAATATTCAGAAAATTTTAATTTCTTGATTTACGCAAAGTGGTCGTAGAGACGTTCTGTTGCTACTGAAATGAAAGATCCGTGATAGTAATAGAGTAAAATGGAAAAAATTCCGAAAATATTGATTTCTCGATTTACGCAAAGTGCTCGTAGAGACAGACGTTTTGTTGTTACTCAAATGATAGATCTGTAATAGTAACAGAAGAAAAAGAGAAAAATACCTAAAATTTTGATTTCTTGACTTACGCAAAGTGCTCGTAGAGACGTTTTGTTGCTACTCAAATGAAAGATCTGTGATAGTAATAGAGTAAAATGGAGAAAATTCCGAAAATTTTAATTTCTTGAATTACGCAAAGTACTCATAGAGACGTTTTGTTGGTACTCAAATGACAGATCTGTGATAGTAACAGAGGAAAAAGCAAAATATTAAGAAAATTTTAATTTCTCAATTTACGCAAAGTGCTCGTAGAGACGTTTTGTTGTTACTCAAATGGCAGATCTGTGGTAGTAACAGAGGAAAAAGCAAAATATTCCGAAAATTTTAATTTCTTGATTTACGCAAAGTTCTCGTAGAGACGTTCTGTTGCTACTCAAATGAAAGATGCGTGATAGTAATAGAGTAAAATGGAAAAAATTCCGAAAATATTGATTTCTCGATTTACGCAAAGTGCTCCTAGAGACAGACGTTTTGTTGTTACTCAAATGATAGATCTGTAATAGTAACAGAAGAAAAAGAGAAAAATACCTAAAATTTTGATTTCTTGACTTACGCAAAGTGCTCGTAGAGACGTTTTGTTGCTACTCAAATGAAAGATCTGTGATAGTAATAGAGTAAAATGGAAAAAATTCCGAAAATTTTAATTTCTTGATTTACGCAAAGTACTCGTAGAGACGTTTTGTTGTCACTCAAATGACAGATCTGTGATAGTAACAGAGGAAAAAGCAAAATATTCCGAAAATTTTAATTTCTTGATTTACGCAAAGTTCTCGTTGAGACGTTTTGTTGTTACTCAAATGACAGATCTGTGGTAGTAACTGAGGAAAAAGCAAAATATTCCGAAAATTTTAATTTCTTGATTTACGCAAAGTGGTCGTAGAGACGTTCTGTTGCTTCTCAAATGAAAGATCCGTGATAGTAATAGAGTAAAATGGAAAAAATTCCGAAAATATTGATTTCTCAATTTACGCAAAGTGCTCGTAGAGACGTTTTGTTGTTACTCAAATGACAGATCTGTGGTAGTAACAGAGGAAAAAGCAAAATATTCCGAAAATTTTAATTTCTTGATTTACGCAAAGTTCTCGTAGAGACGTTCTGTTGCTACTCAAATGAAAGATGCGTGATAGTAATAGAGTAAAATGGAAAAAATTCCGAAAATATTGATTTCTCGATTTACGCAAAGTGCTCCTAGAGACAGACGCTTTGTTGTTACTCAAATGATAGATCTGTAATAGTAACTGAAGAAAAAGAGAAAAATACCTAAAATTTTGATTTCTTGACTTACGCAAAGTGCTCGTAGAGACGTTTTGTTGCTACTCAAATGAAAGATCTGTGATAGTAATAGAGTAAACTGGAAAAAAATCCGAAAATTTTAATTTCTTGATTTACGCAAAGTTCTCGTAGAGACGTTTTGATGTTATTCAAATGTCAGATCTGTGATAGCAACAGAGGAAAAAAAAATATTCCGAAAATTTTAATTTCCCAATTTACGCAAAGTGCTCGTAGAGACGTTTTGTTGTTACTCAAATGACAGATCTGTGGTAGTAACAGAGGAAAAAGCAAAATATTCAGAAAATTTTAATTTCTTCATTTACGCAAAGTTCTCGTATAGACGTTCTGTTGCTACTCAAATGAAAGATCAGTGATAGTAATAGAGTAAAATGGAAAAAATTCCGAAAATATTGATTTCTCGATTTACGCAAAGTGCTCGTAGAGACAGACGTTTTGTTGTTACTCAAATGATAGATCTGTGGTAGTAACAGAGGAAAAAGCAAAATATTCCGAAAATTTTAATTTCTTGATTTACGCAAAGTTCTCGTAGAGACGTTCTGTTGCTACTCAAATGAAAGATCCGTGATAGTAATAGAGTAAAAAGGAAAAAATTCCGAAAATATTGATTTCTCGATTTACACAAAGTCCTCGTAGAGACAGACGTTTTGTTGTTACTCAAATGATAGATCTGTAATAGTAACAGAAGAAAAAGATAAAAATTCCTAAAATTTTGATTTCTTGACTTACGCAAAGTGCTCGTAGAGACGTTTTGTTGCTACTCAAATGAAAGATCTGTGATAGTAATAGAGTAAAATGGAGAAAATTCCGAAAATTTTAATTTCTTGAATTACGCAAAGTACTCATAGAGACGTTTTGTTGGTACTCAAATTACAGATGTGTGATAGTAACAGAAGAAAAAGCAAAATATTCCAAAAATTTTAATTTCTTGATTTACGCAAAGTTCTCGTAGAGACGTTCTGTTGCTACTCAAATGAAAGATCAGTGATAGTAATAGAGTAAAATGGAAAAAATTCCGAAAATATTGATTTCTCGATTTACGCAAAGTGCTCGTAGAGACAGACGTTTTGTTGTTACTCAAATGATAGATCTGTGGTAGTAACAGAGGAAAAAGCAAAATATTCCGAAAATTTTAATTTCTTGATTTACGCAAAGTTCTCGTAGAGACGTTCTGTTGCTACTCAAATGAAAGATGCGTGATAGTAATAGAGTAAAATGGAAAAAATTCCGAAAATATTGATTTCTCGATTTACGCAAAGTGCTCCTAGAGACAGACGTTTTGTTGTTACTCAAATGATAGATCTGTAATAGTAACAGAAGAAAAAGAGAAAAATACCTAAAATTTTGATTTCTTGACTTACGCAAAGTGCTCGTAGAGACGTTTTGTTGCTACTCAAATGAAAGATCTGTGATAGTAATAGAGTAAAATGGAGAAAATTCCGAAAATTTTAATTTCTTGAATTACGCAAAGTACTCATAGAGACGTTTTGTTGGTACTCAAATGACAGATCTGTGATAGTAACAGAGGAAAAAGCAAAATATTAAGAAAATTTTAATTTCTTGATATACGCAAAGTACTCATAGAGACGTTTTGTTGTTACTCAAATGACAGATCTGTGATAGTAACAGAGGAAAAAGCAAAATATTCCGAAAATTTTAATTTCTCAATTTACGCAAAGTGCTCGTAGAGACGTTTTGTTGTTACTCAAATGGCAGATCTGTGGTAGTAACAGAGGAAAAAGCAAAATATTCCGAAAATTTTAATTTCTTGATTTACGCAAAGTTCTCGTAGAGACGTTCTGTTGCTACTCAAATGAAAGATGCGTGATAGTAATAGAGTAAAATGGAAAAAATTCCGAAAATATTGATTTCTCGATTTACGCAAAGTGCTCCTAGAGACAGACGTTTTGTTGTTACTCAAATGATAGATCTGTAATAGTAACAGAAGAAAAAGAGAAAAATACCTAAAATTTTGATTTCTTGACTTACGCAAAGTGCTCGTAGAGACGTTTTGTTGCTACTCAAATGAAAGATCTGTGATAGTAATAGAGTAAAATGGAAAAAATTCCGAAAATTTTAATTTCTTGATTTACGCAAAGTACTCTTAGAGACGTTTTGTTGGTACTCAAATGACAGATCTGTGATAGTAACAGAGGAAAAAGCAAAATATTCCGAAAATTTTAATTTCTTGATTTACGCAAAGTACTCGTAGAGACGTTTTGTTGTTACTCAAATGACAGATCTGTGATAGTAACAGAGGAAAAAGCAAAATATTCCGAAAATTTTAATTTCTCAATTTACGCAAAGTGCTCGTAGAGGCGTTTTGTTGTTACTCAAATGACAGATCTGTGGTAGTAACAGAGGAAAAAGCAAAATATTCAGAAAATTTTAATTTCTTGATTTACGCAAAGTGGTCGTAGAGACGTTCTGTTGCTACTGAAATGAAAGATCCGTGATAGTAATAGAGTAAAATGGAAAAAATTCCGAAAATATTGATTTCTCGATTTACGCAAAGTGCTCGTAGAGACAGACGTTTTGTTGTTACTCAAATGATAGATCTGTAATAGTAACAGAAGAAAAAGAGAAAAATACCTAAAATTTTGATTTCTTGACTTACGCAAAGTGCTCGTAGAGACGTTTTGTTGCTACTCAAATGAAAGATCTGTGATAGTAATAGAGTAAAATGGAGAAAATTCCGAAAATTTTAATTTCTTGAATTACGCAAAGTACTCATAGAGACGTTTTGTTGGTACTCAAATGACAGATCTGTGATAGTAACAGAGGAAAAAGCAAAATATTAAGAAAATTTTAATTTCTCAATTTACGCAAAGTGCTCGTAGAGACGTTTTGTTGTTACTCAAATGGCAGATCTGTGGTAGTAACAGAGGAAAAAGCAAAATATTCCGAAAATTTTAATTTCTTGATTTACGCAAAGTTCTCGTATAGACGTTCTGTTGCTACTCAAATGAAAGATGCGTGATAGTAATAGAGTAAAATGGAAAAAATTCCGAAAATATTGATTTCTCGATTTACGCAAAGTGCTCCTAGAGACAGACGTTTTGTTGTTACTCAAATGATAGATCTGTAATAGTAACAGAAGAAAAAGAGAAAAATACCTAAAATTTTGATTTCTTGACTTACGCAAAGTGCTCGTAGAGACGTTTTGTTGCTACTCAAATGAAAGATCTGTGATAGTAATAGAGTAAAATGGAAAAAATTCCGAAAATTTTAATTTCTTGATTTACGCAAAGTACTCGTAGAGACGTTTTGTTGTCACTCAAATGACAGATCTGTGATAGTAACAGAGGAAAAAGCAAAATATTCCGAAAATTTTAATTTCTTGATTTACGCAAAGTTCTCGTTGAGACGTTTTGTTGTTACTCAAATGACAGATCTGTGGTAGTAACTGAGGAAAAAGCAAAATATTCCGAAAATTTTAATTTCTTGATTTACGCAAAGTTCTCGTAGAGACGTTCTGTTGCTACTCAAATGAAAGATCAGTGATAGTAATAGAGTAAAATGGAAAAAATTCCGAAAATATTGATTTCTCGATTTACGCAAAGTGCTCGTAGAGACAGACGTTTTGTTGTTACTCAAATGATAGATCTGTGGTAGTAACAGAGGAAAAAGCAAAATATTCCGAAAATTTTAATTTCTTGATTTACGCAAAGTTCTCGTAGAGACGTTCTGTTGCTACTCAAATGAAAGATGCGTGATAGTAATAGAGTAAAATGGAAAAAATTCCGAAAATATTGATTTCTCGATTTACGCAAAGTGCTCCTAGAGACAGACGTTTTGTTGTTACTCAAATGATAGATCTGTAATAGTAACAGAAGAAAAAGAGAAAAATACCTAAAATTTTGATTTCTTGACTTACGCAAAGTGCTCGTAGAGACGTTTTGTTGCTACTCAAATGAAAGATCTGTGATAGTAATAGAGTAAAATGGAGAAAATTCCGAAAATTTTAATTTCTTGAATTACGCAAAGTACTCATAGAGACGTTTTGTTGGTACTCAAATGACAGATCTGTGATAGTAACAGAGGAAAAAGCAAAATATTAAGAAAATTTTAATTTCTTGATATACGCAAAGTACTCATAGAGACGTTTTGTTGTTACTCAAATGACAGATCTGTGATAGTAACAGAGGAAAAAGCAAAATATTCCGAAAATTTTAATTTCTCAATTTACGCAAAGTGCTCGTAGAGACGTTTTGTTGTTACTCAAATGGCAGATCTGTGGTAGTAACAGAGGAAAAAGCAAAATATTCCGAAAATTTTAATTTCTTGATTTACGCAAAGTTCTCGTAGAGACGTTCTGTTGCTACTCAAATGAAAGATGCGTGATAGTAATAGAGTAAAATGGAAAAAATTCCGAAAATATTGATTTCTCGATTTACGCAAAGTGCTCCTAGAGACAGACGTTTTGTTGTTACTCAAATGATAGATCTGTAATAGTAACAGAAGAAAAAGAGAAAAATACCTAAAATTTTGATTTCTTGACTTACGCAAAGTGCTCGTAGAGACGTTTTGTTGCTACTCAAATGAAAGATCTGTGATAGTAATAGAGTAAAATGGAAAAAATTCCGAAAATTTTAATTTCTTGATTTACGCAAAGTACTCTTAGAGACGTTTTGTTGGTACTCAAATGACAGATCTGTGATAGTAACAGAGGAAAAAGCAAAATATTCCGAAAATTTTAATTTCTTGATTTACGCAAAGTACTCGTAGAGACGTTTTGTTGTTACTCAAATGACAGATCTGTGATAGTAACAGAGGAAAAAGCAAAATATTCCGAAAATTTTAATTTCTCAATTTACGCAAAGTGCTCGTAGAGGCGTTTTGTTGTTACTCAAATGACAGATCTGTGGTAGTAACAGAGGAAAAAGCAAAATATTCAGAAAATTTTAATTTCTTGATTTACGCAAAGTGGTCGTAGAGACGTTCTGTTGCTACTGAAATGAAAGATCCGTGATAGTAATAGAGTAAAATGGAAAAAATTCCGAAAATATTGATTTCTCGATTTACGCAAAGTGCTCGTAGAGACAGACGTTTTGTTGTTACTCAAATGATAGATCTGTAATAGTAACAGAAGAAAAAGAGAAAAATACCTAAAATTTTGATTTCTTGACTTACGCAAAGTGCTCGTAGAGACGTTTTGTTGCTACTCAAATGAAAGATCTGTGATAGTAATAGAGTAAAATGGAGAAAATTCCGAAAATTTTAATTTCTTGAATTACGCAAAGTACTCATAGAGACGTTTTGTTGGTACTCAAATGACAGATCTGTGATAGTAACAGAGGAAAAAGCAAAATATTAAGAAAATTTTAATTTCTCAATTTACGCAAAGTGCTCGTAGAGACGTTTTGTTGTTACTCAAATGGCAGATCTGTGGTAGTAACAGAGGAAAAAGCAAAATATTCCGAAAATTTTAATTTCTTGATTTACGCAAAGTTCTCGTATAGACGTTCTGTTGCTACTCAAATGAAAGATGCGTGATAGTAATAGAGTAAAATGGAAAAAATTCCGAAAATATTGATTTCTCGATTTACGCAAAGTGCTCCTAGAGACAGACGTTTTGTTGTTACTCAAATGATAGATCTGTAATAGTAACAGAAGAAAAAGAGAAAAATACCTAAAATTTTGATTTCTTGACTTACGCAAAGTGCTCGTAGAGACGTTTTGTTGCTACTCAAATGAAAGATCTGTGATAGTAATAGAGTAAAATGGAAAAAATTCCGAAAATTTTAATTTCTTGATTTACGCAAAGTACTCGTAGAGACGTTTTGTTGTCACTCAAATGACAGATCTGTGATAGTAACAGAGGAAAAAGCAAAATATTCCGAAAATTTTAATTTCTTGATTTACGCAAAGTTCTCGTTGAGACGTTTTGTTGTTACTCAAATGACAGATCTGTGGTAGTAACTGAGGAAAAAGCAAAATATTCCGAAAATTTTAATTTCTTGATTTACGCAAAGTGGTCGTAGAGACGTTCTGTTGCTACTCAAATGAAAGATCCGTGATAGTAATAGAGTAAAATGGAAAAAATTCCGAAAATATTGATTTCTCAATTTACGCAAAGTGCTCGTAGAGACGTTTTGTTGTTACTCAAATGACAGATCTGTGGTAGTAACAGAGGAAAAAGCAAAATATTCCGAAAATTTTAATTTCTTGATTTAGGCAAAGTTCTCGTAGAGACGTTCTGTTGCTACTCAAATGAAAGATGCGTGATAGTAATAGAGTAAAATGGAAAAAATTCCGAAAATATTGATTTCTCGATTTACGCAAAGTGCTCCTAGAGACAGACGCTTTGTTGTTACTCAAATGATAGATCTGTAATAGTAACTGAAGAAAAAGAGAAAAATACCTAAAATTTTGATTTCTTGACTTACGCAAAGTGCTCGTAGAGACGTTTTGTTGCTACTCAAATGAAAGATCTGTGATAGTAATAGAGTAAACTGGAAAAAAATCCGAAAATTTTAATTTCTTGATTTACGCAAAGTTCTCGTAGAGACGTTTTGTTGTTATTCAAATGTCAGATCTGTGATAGCAACAGAGGAAAAAAAAATATTCCGAAAATTTTAATTTCCCAATTTACCCAAAGTGCTCGTAGAGACGTTTTGTTGTTACTCAAATGACAGATCTGTGGTAGTAACAGAGGAAAAAGCAAAATATTCAGAAAATTTTAATTTCTTCATTTACGCAAAGTAGTCGTAGAGACGTTCTGTTGCTACTCAAATGAAAGATCCGTGATAGTAATAGAGTAAAAAGGAAAAAATTCCGAAAATATTGATTTCTCGATTTACACAAAGTCCTCGTAGAGACAGACGTTTTGTTGTTACTCAAATGATAGATCTGTAATAGTAACAGAAGAAAAAGATAAAAATTCCTAAAATTTTGATTTCTTGACTTACGCAACGTGCTCGTAGAGACGTTTTGTTGCTACTCAAATGAAAGATTTGTGATAGTAATAGAGTAAAATGGAGAAAATTCCGAAAATTTTAATTTCTTGAATTACGCAAAGTACTCATAGAGACGTTTTGTTGGTACTCAAATTACAGATGTGTGATAGTAACAGAAGAAAAAGCAAAATATTCCGAAAATTTTAATTTCTTGATTTACGCAAAGTTCTCGTAGAGACGTTCTGTTGCTACTCAAATGAAAGATCAGTGATAGTAATAGAGTAAAATGGAAAAAATTCCGAAAATATTGATTTCTCGATTTACGCAAATTGCTCGTAGAGACAGACGTTTTGTTGTTACTCAAATGATAGATCTGTGGTAGTAACAGAGGAAAAAGCAAAATATTCCGAAAATTTTAATTTCTTGATTTACGCAAAGTTCTCGTAGAGACGTTCTGTTGCTACTCAAATGAAAGATCCGTGATAGTAATAGAGTAAAAAGGAAAAAATTCCGAAAATATTGATTTCTCGATTTACACAAAGTCCTCGTAGAGACAGACGTTTTGTTGTTACTCAAATGATAGATCTGTAATAGTAACAGAAGAAAAAGATAAAAATTCCTAAAATTTTGATTTCTTGACTTACGCAAAGTGCTCGTAGAGACGTTTTGTTGCTACTCAAATGAAAGATCTGTGATAGTAATAGAGTAAAATGGAGAAAATTCCGAAAATTTTAATTTCTTGAATTACGCAAAGTACTCATAGAGACGTTTTGTTGGTACTGAAATTACAGATGTGTGATAGTAACAGAAGAAAAAGCAAAATATTCCGAAAATTTTAATTTCTTGATTTACGCAAAGTTCTCGTAGAGACGTTCTGTTGCTACTCAAATGAAAGATGCGTGATAGTAATAGAGTAAAATGGAAAAAATTCCGAAAATATTGATTTCTCGATTTACGCAAAGTGCTCCTAGAGACAGACGTTTCGTTGTTACTCAAATGATAGATCTGTAATAGTAACAGAAGAAAAAGAGAAAAATACCTAAAATTTTGATTTCTTGACTTACGCAAAGTGCTCGTAGAGACGTTTTGTTGCTACTCAAATGAAAGATCTGTGATAGTAATAGAGTAAAATGGAGAAAATTCCGAAAATTTTAATTTCTTGAATTACGCAAAGTACTCATAGAGACGTTTTGTTGGTACTCAAATGACAGATCTGTGATAGTAACAGAGGAAAAAGCAAAATATTAAGAAAATTTTAATTTCTTGATATACGCAAAGTACTCATAGAGACGTTTTGTTGTTACTCAAATGACAGATCTGTGATAGTAACAGAGGAAAAAGCAAAATATTCCGAAAATTTTAATTTCTCAATTTACGCAAAGTGCTCGTAGAGACGTTTTGTTGTTACTCAAATGGCAGATCTGTGGTAGTAACAGAGGAAAAAGCAAAATATTCCGAAAATTTTAATTTCTTGATTTACGCAAAGTTCTCGTAGAGACGTTCTGTTGCTACTCAAATGAAAGATGCGTGATAGTAATAGAGTAAAATGGAAAAAATTCCGAAAATATTGATTTCTCGATTTACGCAAAGTGCTCCTAGAGACAGACGTTTTGTTGTTACTCAAATGATAGATCTGTAATAGTAACAGAAGAAAAAGAGAAAAATACCTAAAATTTTGATTTCTTGACTTACGCAAAGTGCTCGTAGAGACGTTTTGTTGCTACTCAAATGAAAGATCTGTGATAGTAATAGAGTAAAATGGAAAAAATTCCGAAAATTTTAATTTCTTGATTTACGCAAAGTACTCTTAGAGACGTTTTGTTGGTACTCAAATGACAGATCTGTGATAGTAACAGAGGAAAAAGCAAAATATTCCGAAAATTTTAATTTCTTGATTTACGCAAAGTACTCGTAGAGACGTTTTGTTGTTACTCAAATGACAGATCTGTGATAGTAACAGAGGAAAAAGCAAAATATTCCGAAAATTTTAATTTCTTGATTTACGCAAAGTTCTCGTAGAGACGTTCTGTTGCTACTCAAATGAAAGATGCGTGATAGTAATAGAGTAAAATGGAAAAAATTCCGAAAATATTGATTTCTCGATTTACGCAAAGTGCTCCTAGAGACAGACGTTTTGTTGTTACTCAAATGATAGATCTGTAATAGTAACAGAAGAAAAAGAGAAAAATACCTAAAATTTTGATTTCTTGACTTACACAAAGTGCTCGTAGAGACGTTTTGTTGCTACTCAAATGAAAGATCTGTGATAGTAATAGAGTAAAATGGAAAAAATTCCGAAAATTTTAATTTCTTGATTTACGCAAAGTACTCGTAGAGACGTTTTGTTGTCACTCAAATGACAGATCTGTGATAGTAACAGAGGAAAAAGCAAAATATTCCGAAAATTTTAATTTCTTGATTTACGCAAAGTTCTCGTTGAGACGTTTTGTTGTTACTCAAATGACAGATCTGTGGTAGTAACTGAGGAAAAAGCAAAATATTCCGAAAAATTTAATTTCTTGATTTACGCAAAGTGGTCGTAGAGACGTTCTGTTGCTACTCAAATGAAAGATCCGTGATAGTAATAGAGTAAAATGGAAAAAATTCCGAAAATATTGATTTCTCAATTTACGCAAAGTGCTCGTAGAGACGTTTTGTTGTTACTCAAATGACAGATCTGTGGTAGTAATAGAGGAAAAAGCAAAATATTCCGAAAATTTTAATTTCTTGATTTACGCAAAGTTCTCGTAGAGACGTTCTGTTGCTACTCAAATGAAAGATGCGTGATAGTAATAGAGTAAAATGGAAAAAATTCCGAAAATATTGATTTCTCGATTTACGCAAAGTGCTCCTAGAGACAGACGCTTTGTTGTTACTCAAATGATAGATCTGTAATAGTAACTGAAGAAAAAGAGAAAAATACCTAAAATTTTGATTTCTTGACTTACGCAAAGTGCTCGTAGAGACGTTTTGTTGCTACTCAAATGAAAGATCTGTGATAGTAATAGAGTAAACTGGAAAAAAATCCGAAAATTTTAATTTCTTGATTTACGCAAAGTTCTCGTAGAGACGTTTTGTTGTTATTCAAATGTCAGATCTGTGATAGCAACAGAGGAAAAAAAAATATTCCGAAAATTTTAATTTCCCAATTTACGCAAAGTGCTCGTAGAGACGTTTTGTTGTTACTCAAATGACAGATCTGTGGTAGTAACAGAGGAAAAAGCAAAATATTCAGAAAATTTTAATTTCTTCATTTACGCAAAGTGGTCGTAGAGACGTTCTGTTGCTACTCAAATGAAAGATCCGTGATAGTAATAGAGTAAAAAGGAAAAAATTCCGAAAATATTGATTTCTCGATTTACACAAAGTCCTCGTAGAGACAGACGTTTTGTTGTTACTCAAATGATAGATCTGTAATAGTAACAGAAGAAAAAGATAAAAATTCCTAAAATTTTGATTTCTTGACTTACGCAAAGTGCTCGTAGAGACGTTTTGTTGCTACTCAAATGAAAGATTTGTGATAGTAATAGAGTAAAATGGAGAAAATTCCGAAAATTTTAATTTCTTGAATTACGCAAAGTACTCATAGAGACGTTTTGTTGGTACTCAAATTACAGATGTGTGATAGTAACAGAAGAAAAAGCAAAATACTCCGAAAATTTTAATTTCTTGATTTACGCAAAGTTCTCGTAGAGACGTTCTGTTGCTACTCAAATGAAAGATCAGTGATAGTAATAGAGTAAAATGGAAAAAATTCCGAAAATATTGATTTCTCGATTTACGCAAAGTGCTCGTAGAGACAGACGTTTTGTTGTTACTCAAATGATAGATCTGTGGTAGTAACAGAGGAAAAAGCAAAATATTCCGAAAATTTTAATTTCTTGATTTACGCAAAGTTCTCGTAGAGACGTTCTGTTGCTACTCAAATGAAAGATCCGTGATAGTAATAGAGTAAAAAGGAAAAAATTCCGAAAATATTGATTTCTCGATTTACACAAAGTCCTCGTAGAGACAGACGTTTTGTTGTTACTCAAATGATAGATCTGTAATAGTAACAGAAGAAAAAGATAAAAATTCCTAAAATTTTGATTTCTTGACTTACGCAAAGTGCTCGTAGAGACGTTTTGTTGCTACTCAAATGAAAGATCTGTGATAGTAATAGAGTAAAATGGAGAAAATTCCGAAAATTTTAATTTCTTGAATTACGCAAAGTACTCATAGAGACGTTTTGTTGGTACTCAAATTACAGATGTGTGATAGTAACAGAAGAAAAAGCAAAATATTCCGAAAATTTTAATTTCTTGATTTACGCAAAGTTCTCGTAGAGACGTTCTGTTGCTACTCAAATGAAAGATCAGTGATAGTAATAGAGTAAAATGGAAAAAATTCCGAAAATATTGATTTCTCGATTTACGCAAAGTGCTCGTAGAGACAGACGTTTTGTTGTTACTCAAATGATAGATCTGTGGTAGTAACAGAGGAAAAAGCAAAATATTCCGAAAATTTTAATTTCTTGATTTACGCAAAGTTCTCGTAGAGACGTTCTGTTGCTACTCAAATGAAAGATGCGTGATAGTAATAGAGTAAAATGGAAAAAATTCCGAAAATATTGATTTCTCGATTTACGCAAAGTGCTCCTAGAGACAGACGTTTCGTTGTTACTCAAATGATAGATCTGTAATAGTAACAGAAGAAAAAGAGAAAAATACCTAAAATTTTGATTTCTTGACTTACGCAAAGTGCTCGTAGAGACGTTTTGTTGCTACTCAAATGAAAGATCTGTGATAGTAATAGAGTAAAATGGAGAAAATTCCGAAAATTTTAATTTCTTGAATTACGCAAAGTACTCATAGAGACGTTTTGTTGGTACTCAAAT